>OX465095.1:25859117-27343891 GCA_949987625.1 Chalcis sispes | reverse complement strand
AAAAAAATTATTATTATTATTATTATTATTATTATTATTATTATTATTATTATTATTATTATTATTATTATTATTATTATTATTATTATTATTATTATTATTATTATTATTATTATTATTATTATTATTATTATTATTATTATTATTATTATTATTATTATTATTATTATTATTATTATTATTATTATTATTATTATTATTATTATTATTATTATTATTATTATTATTATTATTATTATTATTATTATTATTATTATTATTATTATTCCCAGCAGGGGGACTTTCTTTCGGGGAGGTCTTCGTGCTCTGGCCTAGCACGCTGGTAACCCCAGGCTCTGACGGGAGTCATGCCTTACAAGCGCTTTGGCGCTCTGGAGGCGAGACGTCAGGCCATCTGGTAGGAAGAATGATTTTCCTACTTGGTGGTAAGAAAGTTGGCTCAACAAAAACCCCTTTGATAAAAAATGAAAATGTGTGAATATCAAAATATTATACCCCAGGTGAGTCTACCTTCATTGGAAAATCTCACCTCCGGTTCCGATCGGGTTAAAGCCCCGGTGGCTGGAGCTGGCTCCGAGGATTCTGGGGGGAGCCAAATTCACACAGTCCAAACTATTGCGGAGGTGCAAAACCAGGCCTTCGCAATATGCAATGCTACTGGCATTCTAGGCAAGAAAATCTCCAACAAAGAAAATAGACAGAAGGCTGCTCTGGGCGCGCAGCAGCTTAGTACAGACGACGAAAACGTGCTCGTTCTAATAAGAAAAACGCTTCAGCCACTGCTGGACGTTTTCATTAAAATGAACGAAGCAACGAGAAAGCAGCCAAACGTTAATAGGTTTATTAAGGAAGGCCTTCCCGTGGTTGCCGAGGCAGTGGATAAGGTGCTCCACATGGCTGAAACTTCCTTGACGAAGTCTGCTGCTGCCAAAGACAAGATGGATGTCGTGCAAGGGTCCGCCAAGCGCACGAGGGATGATTTGGAGTCTGAACCTGGTCAGAGTCCAAACACCCAGAAAAAAAATAAAAATGGTGACTCGGACGGGTCGTTCACGACCGTCGAGGGCCGTAAAAAGAAAAAGGATACGGCAAAGGCTTTACCACCGCTGCACGCCAACAAAAAAAAAAAAGGGCAAGCGGAGCCGTTGCTTCGATCAGGAGGCCAGCAGCTACCTCAACAAAATCAGAGGTGGCAGCAGCCCCTGGATAAGGCTGGGCAGCGACAGAAACATCAGCAGCCACCACAAAAGGCCAGTCTACCGGCCACGACGAATAGGCAGTCCTTGCGAGAGACGCCTAAGAAAAAGACAAAGAGAAGGGCTCCAAAAAAAAAATGCCAGGCCATCATTATCCGGCCAAGCAAAGGAGTGTCCTACGCGGACGTCCTTAGAGGTGTTCGTGAAAACATCTCTAAGGATATTCCAGCAACTGACATCAAAAGTGTCAGAAAGACACGTGCCGGAGATGTTCTTATCGAACTGGGAGCACAGAAAAAGAGAGAGGCTACGGAGCTGAAAAGGCTGGGAAAGTCCATTCAAGGCTTTGTTGGTCAGACCGGCCTCGTCAGGAGCCTGGATCCACAAACATCTGTGGAAATCAGAGACTTGGACGTATACGTCACGATAGAAGAAGTCGAGACGGCTATCCGAAAAGTCTTTGATAACGAAGGAGCTACGGCGGGGGCAATGAGCATTTCGCTTACCAAACCCAACGCCAGGGAGCAGCGCATGGCCATTGTCAAGATGGACCAGAACAAAGCTCTCCACCTGCTGGGAAAAAAGAAAATTATAGTTGGCTACATGATCTGCCGACTAAGACAATGGGAGCGCGTGCAACGCTGCTTTAGATGTCTGGGCTACGGGCATCAGGCACGTGATTGCCAGGGACCTGACCGTTCTAAGGCCTGCTATAAGTGCGGCCAGGAAGGTCACAGGGGTAAAGACTGCAAGGCTACTAACGCCAAATGCATTCTCTGCTCCAGCAATAGAAAAATCGACAAAGCGCTTCTGAAACACACACCCGGCTCCGGAAAGTGTATCACTTTCCGAGAAGCGCTGATCAAGACAAAAGCTAATCGCTAATGATGGGCCGTGTAACGGTCCTTCAATGCAATCTCCACCGAAGCGACCTAGCAAACAGTCTTTTGTCTCAGATTAAGTGTGAGAGAAAGGCTGATTTGCTACTTATCAGCGAGCAGTACCGAAACTGGGACGTACCGACTTGGTACCCAGATAAATTTGGAACAGCGGCAATCTATGTGGATCCACAGTCCATCCGAGTGGATGAACACGGAGCTGGCAACGGCTTCGTGTGGGTGAGGTGCGCGAACGTCACGTACGTTAGTTGTTACTACACCCCGAACGTACCCATAGAAAGCTTTAGAAGAGGTTTGGACGAACTAGAAGATACTGTCCGCGAAATAGAAGGCGATGCAGTCATCGCGGGTGACTTTAACGCAAGAGCGTTGGAGTGGGGTATGCCAGAGCAGGACAGTAGAGGTGAATACATCTTGGAGATGGCAGCCAGACTGAATCTTTTTGTTCTCAACGTCGGGACCAGACCAACGTTCGAAAGACCAGGCTATCGCGGTACCATTCCGGATGTGTCTTTTGTCTCCGAAAATCTTGCGCGTAAAGCACTAGATTGGAGGGTTCTAGAGGATTACAACGGAAGCGACCATCGGTACATTGCATTTCAAATATGTGATACATTTCAATCGCAGAGGGAAAGCATAGCGAAGCCACCACGTTGGAACTTAGCCAAATTGGACGCCAACAAGCTTGTCCAGGCACTGCTCGAAGGAATAAATCGGTTACCAGATGTGACGATCGCCGCCAGCAGCAAGGACACAGCGGAAGCTTTAGTAAGGGAGACGATGAGTCTGCTTCACCGAGCCTGTGATGCAGCCATGCCGCGCAAGAAGTCGCGGCGTGGAAAGCGCCCTGCCTACTGGTGGTCTGACAAAATTGCTGACCTGAGGTCAGAAGCGAACCGCCTTAGAAGGAAAGCACAAAGAGCGCGCAACAAACCGGAAGCAGCACTTTTGTCCGCGCTTAAGAACGCAGCGCGAAAGAAGCTACGACGTGAGATCAACCGTAGCAAGGCACAGGGCTGGAAGGACCTTACCGAGGAGGTTAATCGGGATGTGTTCGGCTTGGCATACAAGATCGTGACCAAGAAATTATCCGCGCTCCCGACTTGCCCCTTTGACGAAGAGACCATGGCGAAGATCGTGAACACTTTGTTCCCGAAGCACCCGCCAAGACAAGATCCAGAGGACGATGACGTGGGAGAAATCCCATTGTTTACCGTCAGCGAACTCGAGCTCGCCGCCAGAACGATGCGGACCAGGAAAGCGCCTGGGCCCGACGGGATACCAGCCGAGATCCTTAAGGTAATCGTGGTGAGAGCACCATCTCTGCTGCTGAACATGTACAACGCGTGCCTCCAGACGGGTGTCTTTGGCACCCCCTGGAAGGTGGCGCGATTAGTGCTGATCAGCAAAGGAAAGGGAGGTGATCCCCGGCTTCCGTCGTCCAACAGGCCTCTGTGCATGCTGGATGACACAGGGAAGCTCTTCGAGAGGTTGCTAAAACCGCGGCTTCAGGCAGCCGTGCTGGAGTCTGGTGACTTAGCCGACAACCAGTATGGCTTCAGGAAGCAGCGATCCACGATTGACGCTATACATCAGGTGGTACAGCTGGCAGGGGCAGCGTGGTCTGGGAATCACTTTTCTCGGAACCTCGTGCTCTTGGTCACGCTGGACGTAAAGAACGCCTTCAACTCTGCCAGATGGTCAGACATCTTGGCGGCATTGTCAGGGTTCGGCGTCCCAAAGTACCTTATGCGAATAATTCGGGACTATCTTAGGGACCGTATTCTTCGCTACAAAACATCGCAAGGGACGCGTGAGATAACTCTAACCGCCGGCGTAGCCCAGGGGTCGATCTTCGGCCCAGACTTTTGGAACATCCTGTACGATGCATTGTTAAGACTCGAGATGCCGTACGGGGTGCACATGATTGCGTACGCCGATGATGTCGCTTTAGTCATCATCGCGCGAGACGCGAAGCAAGCACAATACTCGCTAAACCAAACAATGCGGAGAATATCCGCATGGATGCGGGCACACGGTCTTGACTTGGCGACCGCAAAGACAGAGATCGTCCCCTTTACAGGAAAACGCATGGAGACCATCTTTCCAATGCGTGTAGATAACGACGAGGTGTTGACACAGCACCAGGCCGTATACCTGGGTGTTACCCTGGATACGAGGCTAACGTACTCTCGACACCTAGAACGCGCAACGACCAAGGCTGCCATTAAGACAGCTCAACTCAGCCGCCTCATGGCAAACACGAGCGGCCCAAAAGCCAGTAAGCGGCGCCTTCTGATGTCTATCGTGACATCGATCCTGTTGTACGGCTCTGAAATATGGGCTGATGCAATGGAAAAGGAGGTATACCGCAAGAAACTTAGCGCCGTACAACGTAGAAGAGCTCTTAGAGTCATTAGTGCATATCGCACGGTTTCGGAGCCTGCAGTACTCGTTATTGCAGGTATTATTCCGATTGGTATGCATGCGAAAGAGCGCAAACGAATCTACGTACGAAAGAAAAACGAAGCGGACGTGAGATCCGTCCAAAACGAGGAACGGGATCACACCATGGAAACATGGCAAAGATCCTGGGATCAAGAGACGAGGGGTAGATGGACTCACCAACTTATCCGTCAAATAGTCCCTTGGATAGACAGAAAACACGGGGAGGTGAATTATTACCTTACCCAGTTTTTCACCGGACACGGGTATTTCCGCTCCTACCTCAGTAAAATGGGGAAAGCTCGGAACCCAAAATGTGTATTTTGTCCCGCTGATAGTGACGATGCCTATCATACATTCTTCGTGTGCGAAGAATGGAGCGAGGACAGGAAAAATCTGACAGACTCGGTTGGACGATTGGAGCCTGATACGATCATAGGCGACATGATCTCTACTGAGCGCAATTGGACCGCTATGGCGCACTTCGTCGAAGTGGTCCTAAGACGAAAAAAGGCACTCCTAGATCGTGCCAATGACGACGCCGGCGACGATCAGCCACCCCCTCATTACCAAGGGGCAGCAGACCTCGCAACTGAACCGGCCAATGTCTAGGCACCATGCTTTTTCCTAGCGGCGGAAGCAGCGAGCCTAGACGTAAAAGAAGCGTAAGGCAGCAGGACGTCTTACAAATTTTTGACTAAGAACGGCTCCACCCTGACGAAGTGTGATAAACAGTTCCAGGGTGGCTCAAGCCGGAAGAGAAAAGGAGTGGTTTTTTTAGTGGGTCGGGTTGAGCTGCGCCTGTCACATTTTTATTTATCTATCTATTTATCCGCGTTTTTGTTTATTTTATTTTCCGTCTTTTTGTTTTGCCTGTGACAGAGGTAGCTCCACCTAACCCCACACTGTTGCGCCGTCCGGACGCGGTGCTTCGTGCATTTATGCATTTTTTCCACTACCCGCAATAAAAAAAAAAAAAAAAAATTATTATTATTATTATTTTTTTTTTTTTTTTTTTTTTTTTTTTTTTTTTTTTTTTTTTTTTTTTTTTTTTTTTTTTTTTTTGTTTCGGTGGTAAAAAAAAACGGGGAATCTGCCTTAACCAGACCATCAGTGAGGACCCCTTTGCCTACCTGTAGACGCGGGGGGACCCACCGGTGTGACGGGTTCCGTAGTCACGTCAGCTCTGGCCTCGGATGGGCTCGATTACTCGGGCACATCCGTGGCAAGGGCATCGGCAACCCCGGGGACCGTCTAACCCGCCATACGCCAGCATATGTCTGATATAAACGATAGACATATGATGCGCGGATGGAATCTCCACCTTCTGTCCAACCTGCAGCGTGGATCTACTTTCGTATTGCTTCGCCGCTGCAGGTTCTGTCCATTCGTCAGTCCGTTCCCCGTAAGGTTGTAACCTGTCTCTGTCTCGTAATTCCTTTCATACGATCCTTTCATTCACATTCACTCACTGACTCGTGCTTGTGCTACCCTTCACCAACTACTTCAAACACCCGTCCGCCTTTTTACCCCTCAAGACAGTCTCGACGAAGGTAGCTATCGCCGTCCAACTGTCCTCGTCTTGCAGCATCCTCGCCACTGTATTTTCGGGCGTGATGCTGCCCGTTTTCGTCTCAAGTGCCAGTCTGTCTGTAGTCCATCGTCGGCACACATAAAACGTGTGCTCGGCGTCATCGCGCTCGTAACCGCAGTATTTACATTCCGGCGACCTAACCCGGTTACACCGAAATAAATACTGTCTAAAGTAACCGTGCCCCGTCAAGAACTGGGTTAGGTAAAAATTAACCTCCCCAAACCCTCGTCCGGTCCACATTACCAGGCTGCTTATCAAGCGTCTTGTCCACGTAGCAGTGGCGTCCGTTAACCAACGGTCCGTCCATTCGCGCATTGTCCTGTCTCGTTCCTCAACTGCCGCGTTTGTTCTCCCTACGTCGGCACTTCGTTCGTAAGTCCGTTTCCGTTCCCTAGCGAGCAGGTCAATGGGTATTACACCCGCTACCACCAGGACGGCCTCCGCTGAGACCGTCCTGTAGGCGCACGCGATACGTAATGCCCCCTGTCTCTGTACGTTTGTTAGTTGCTTGCGGTATTTCTTTACCTCAAGCGCATCGGCCCAGACTTCCGCCCCGTATAAAAGGATCGAGTGGGTGGTGGCCATAAGCAACCGTCTTTTCCCCGGTCTCGGTCCATATGTGTTCGCCATAAGGCGGGAGAGCGCGGAAACCCGCGTCGCCGCCCTATGTGCCGTCTCCTGTATATGAGGCCAGAAGGTCAGCTTCGTATCTAGAGTTACCCCTAGATATTTCACCTTCCTCCCGGTCTGCGTCTGCACCGACCCCACCGTCATCGGTATAACGGTTTGTATCCTCCTTCCGGTGAGGAGGATCAGTTCGGTCTTTGCCAGTGCTAATGTCAGTCCGTGAGTCGTCATCCACCCGTCAACCCGTAACATGACCCGGTTTAGCGTCAGCTGTGCTAATTCTGGATTGCGCTGAACGATCACTACCGCCACGTCGTCGGCGTAGGCGATGAGTGAGGCGTTCTCGGGCATTTCCAGCCTCAGCAGGCCGTCGTAAACCGCGTTCCAGAAGTCAGGTCCTAGTATTGATCCCTGCGCGACGCCTGCAGTGATCGGCCTACTTGCCTGTCCCTCCGTGGTCTCGTACGTGATTCGTCGGTCTTTCAAGTAATCTCGCGCCACCCGCAACAGATAGGGGGGTACCCTAAAAGCCCGTAGAGCCTCCAAGATATCCCCCCACCCGGCAGAATTAAACGCGTTTCTTACATCTAAGGTCGCGAGCAGTACTAGTGGTCTCGCGCCGTAGCAGACCCGCCTTGTCCGTAGGAAAGTTTCGGTGACTTCCCTTATCGCGCCTATCGTCGAATGGCCCTTCCGAAAGCCGTGCTGGTTATCGGCCAGCCCTCCGGCGGCTGATATCGCGCTCGATATTCTCGGTTTCAACAACGCCTCGTATAGTTTGCCCGCTGTGTCTAGAAGACTCAGGGGCCTGTAGGACGACGGTGTCTCGAGTTCCCCTTTACCTTTATACAAGAGGACTAATCGAGCCGTCTTCCAACGCGTTGCAAACCTCCCGGTCCGCAGGCTTGCATTGTACATGTCCAGGAGTAGTCTCGGACGTACAATGGAGATTTGCCGAAGAATCTCCCCCGGGATACAGTCCGGTCCAGGCGCCTTCCCGGATTTCAGCGAGGACGTAGCTTGGAGTAGCTCCACCTCGCTGAATTCCGGGACGACTAGGTCGCGATAGTCCGAGGCCTCCTCCGTCACCGGATGGGTCGGGAAGAGACCACCCACTATCGCGTCCATGGTGGTTTTGTCTTTGCGTTCGGGTGGACCGAAACTACCCAGTTTTTGGGTTACAATTTTGTAACCCAGTCCCCAGGGGTCTCTGTCCACCTCCTCGCACAGTCTCCGCCAACACCGTTTTTTACTGTCACTTATAGCGTACGTCAGTCGCTTCCGTGCTGTCTTGTACGCAACCGATAGTTCCTCGACTTTAGGGTTTCCCCTTTTCCGCGCGCGATGTAATCGTCTACGACACGCGATACAGTCTCTCCGGAGGAGACTGATTTCATCGGACCACCAGTACATAGCTCGTCTGTCCGGTATGTTTCGTTTGCGAGGCATAGAAGCCTCGCACAGTTGCGTTATCAGTGACATAGTCTCTTCTACTATGCTGTCAGTCCACGTGACCGTGCCTTCCGTAAGGTCTTCTGGAACGGCCTCGGAAGGCGCTACTGCTTCCAAGAGCGCCTCCCTAAAACGGTCATGATTCTGTTTCGCGAGGTTGAACCTTTTTGGTTGCAGACCCCCCCTATGTACGTTTCGTTGCGTCGAGGTACTGCTCAACACTTCAAAGACGATGTACTGGTGATCGCTGGCCGTAAAGTCATCGATCACCCGCCACCGACTTATCCGCGAAGAGATACTGTCCGACGTCATCGTTACGTCAGGTATCGAAAACCCAAACCCTGGTCTAAGGTACGTCGGCGTACGTCCGGTGTTGGCTACTACCAGTTCAAGCCTCGCGGCCATCTCCAGCAGCAGCCTACCCCGTTTGTCCGTTGCCGGCATGCCCCACTCGATCGCTCTGGAGTTAAGGTCGCCTGCGACGATGAGATCACCCGGGAGGTCTCTTAGGGCGTCCTCCAGTGTACCAATCTTTTCCTCGAAGACCCTCGCCGCGACGTTTGGGGACAGGTAGACACTAACGTAAGTGATGATGCCAACCCTAACCCAAACGAAGTCCTCTCCATACGAGGAAGCTTGTACCCGTCGGCCCATCGCGCCCCTCACCCAGATGGCCGAAGTGCCCGAGGCATTCGAAAACCACCCGTCGGTTGTGCGTAGGTCTCGGTACTGCTCGCTCAGTATCAGTACGTCTGCGTTTCGTTCCGTCGCGATCTGCGGTAATAGCAGCTGAGCTGCTTGGCACCGATGTAGGTTTCCCTGCAGTACCCCCATTATGCTGTGGACTTCTTTTTGAGGTTTTCAAGCGCGGCCCTGAAAACCCCACACGCCCCGGAACTCGGCCTGTGCGCGACTTCCTTTTGCCCCGTCGCAGAGCATAGGAAGCACTTTCTGTCCTTAGTCTTGCAGGTCTTGCTGTCATGGTCTTGTTGCCCACAAGTCCAACAGCACCGCGACCTATCGGGCCCTTTGCACTCTTTACGAGTGTGTCCGTATCCTAGGCACTGGTAGCACCTAGGTACTGTCAGCCTACGTCTGACACGGCAGTTGGTCCATCCGATCTTTATACGTCCTTTGCGGAGCAGGGTTTGGGCCGCGCCCTCCTCCACTTCTACAACGGCCAAGCAAATGTCTTGCTTGTTGGGACCGAAGATGTGCACCCTCGGATCCCTGCCATCGCCCGTCTCACGTCGCAGTGCGTCCGTTATGTCGGTAACATCCGTCACACTGTCGATGTCCAGTATCTCCAGCCGGACGGCTGGAGTAAGGTCTTTTACAGTCCCGTCCCCTCCCAGAGTCTGCTTGAGCTTCTCCTGGAAGTCCCGTCTTTCGGTCGCACCGCTCCTAAGTCTGAGGAGAAGCCCACCGTCTTTTGTCTTACGACAATTCTGAATCTGCACCTTAGCAGATTCAGGGTCAACCCCCGCCTTCAAACGTCTAAGTGCGTCCGCGTAAGTCACACCGTCGCTTGGCTTGATAAGCACTGCGCTGGTGCGCGCCCCGCCCTTTTTGTCTTTGTTTGTCGCGGTTTTCTTTGCGTTCTTTTTTAATTGAGCCGATTCCGCGCGTTTCGACTCTTTTTTAGTCTCCGCTACTGTCTTTTTTGAGACGACTTTCTTCCAGCCCCCGTCGTCTGCCACCTTTTGGTAAGCAGCCGACTGTTCAGGGCTGAGTCCCGTCGTCTCCCGTTTCCGTTTAGTCGCTGTTATCGTCGGGTCACTCTTCGCCGTGGTGCCCGAAGGGAGGTGAAGGCGGTCGCATTCACTCAGCGCGCGCTCTACAGCCTCTCGTATTACAGCCATACCGGTCTTTATTGGCTCCCCAACGTTACGTTGCTTTTTTGTCTGCGCTTCCATGGCTGTTAGGGCAGTCTGTATTCTTGCCAGCTGAGCTCGAATAGTCAGCTGGGGGGAAGTCTCGTCATTCTTTGTCTGTCCTGTCGCTTTGACCTCCGCAACAGCCAGGTTACCTACTGTTGCGGTGGGGGTGCTGGGCTGCACCCTGGACTCTTCTGAGTCCATATTCGTCGCAGGCGGCACTGTCGAGCCTGCTATATTATTTGTGTCGTCCATTTTTGTTTTATTTGTGTTTGAAGTGTAATAAGTGTGTATAATGTGGTGGTCAGGAGGCTCAGCGAGTGGTCAATACAGCGAACCGTCCTGAATTCTCCCGAGAACTAAGCCCTTCTACAATCCGGTGGCCTCGGCAGTTCCCCCCCCGCCCTCCGCAGCAGGGTCCCATCCGAACGCCAGTCGGCACTACTACGGAGGACGAGATTTGGCAAACGCTCTACCAATGTGTGGGGCAGCCTCCCATGCTGGCTAGACTGGGTCCGACCCCCCCCAACTGTTGGCGGCCCAGCAGTGCCTTACTGGTTTTACAGCTGTACCCTCCAGAGTGAAAGGGCACGCAGCCTCGAGAGCATTCCCTGTTGAACGCCTTTTGGATCACCACCCAGTGAGCACTGCATAGTGCACATTGTCTACCTCAGGCCTTACCCCGGTAGTCCATGACCCGCCGGAGGATATCCGTTTATAGGACCCCCCAGCACCACACGGTATGTTGCCTGGTTTATAAGGCGCCCCGATCCACGTCCCACCGGGTT
Organism: Chalcis sispes; assembly: GCA_949987625.1. Taxonomy (NCBI): domain Eukaryota; kingdom Metazoa; phylum Arthropoda; class Insecta; order Hymenoptera; family Chalcididae; genus Chalcis; species Chalcis sispes. The sequence goes on along the minus strand of OX465095.1, from coordinate 27,333,013 downwards.
CTGGTCGTGCAGACTTGAGCACTCGTAGTTGTGTAAGTGAGGTGGTGGTTGGGCATGTTAGCAAGGTACCACTATTCCATGCATCATCCATGAGTCGGAGCCTTCTATCAGCCGATCTCGTTTTCGCGCTGCTGCAAGAGCATCGACGCAACGAGACCGTTGCTGCGGAAGCAGGCCTTGGGCCTAGAAGGACGACGTTTGCTCTGGGCAGGGTTTCCCACTACCCGAAGCCGGCTTCCCCCTCCTCCTCCCTCTCCTATTAAAGGAGAGGTCCCGGGCTTGGGACCGGTATAGCGGAGTTATTATTATTATTATTATTATTATTATTATTATTATTATTATTATTATTATTATTATTATTTTTTTTTTTTTTTTTTTTTTTTTTTGTTTCGGTGGTAAAAAAACGGGGAATCTGCCTTAACCAGACCATCAGTGAGGACCCCTTTGCCTACCTGTAGACGCGGGGGGACCCACCGGTGTGACGGGTTCCGTAGTCACGTCAGCTCTGGCCTCGGATGGGCTCGATTACTCGGGCACATCCGTGGCAAGGGCATCGGCAACCCCGGGGACCGTCTAACCCGCCATACGCCAGCATATGTCTGATATAAACCATAGACATATGATGCGCGGATGGAATCTCCACCTTCTGTCCAACCTGCAGCGTGGATCTACTTTCGTATTGCTTCGCCGCTGCAGGTTCTGTCCATTCGTCAGTCCGTTCCCCGTAAGGTTGTAACCTGTCTCTGTCTCGTAATTCCTTTCATACGATCCTTTCATTCACATTCACTCACTGACTCGTGCTTGTGCTACCCTTCACCAACTACTTCAAACACCCGTCCGCCTTTTTACCCCTCAAGACAGTCTCGACGAAGGTAGCTATCGCCGTCCAACTGTCCTCGTCTTGCAGCATCCTCGCCACTGTATTTTCGGGCGTGATGCTGCCCGTTTTCGTCTCAAGTGCCAGTCTGTCTGTAGTCCATCGTCGGCACACATAAAACGTGTGCTCGGCGTCATCGCGCTCGTAACCGCAGTATTTACATTCCGGCGACCTAACCCGGTTACACCGAAATAAATACTGTCTAAAGTAACCGTGCCCCGTCAAGAACTGGGTTAGGTAAAAATTAACCTCCCCAAACCCTCGTCCGGTCCACATTACCAGGCTGCTTATCAAGCGTCTTGTCCACGTAGCAGTGGCGTCCGTTAACCAACGGTCCGTCCATTCGCGCATTGTCCTGTCTCGTTCCTCAACTGCCGCGTTTGTTCTCCCTACGTCGGCACTTCGTTCGTAAGTCCGTTTCCGTTCCCTAGCGAGCAGGTCAATGGGTATTACACCCGCTACCACCAGGACGGCCTCCGCTGAGACCGTCCTGTAGGCGCACGCGATACGTAATGCCCCCTGTCTCTGTACGTTTGTTAGTTGTTTGCGGTATTTCTTTACCTCAAGCGCATCGGCCCAGACTTCCGCCCCGTATAAAAGGATCGAGTGGGTGGTGGCCATAAGCAACCGTCTTTTCCCCGGTCTCGGTCCATATGTGTTCGCCATAAGGCGGGAGAGCGCGGAAACCCGCGTCGCCGCCCTATGTGCCGTCTCCTGTATATGAGGCCAGAAGGTCAGCTTCGTATCTAGAGTTACCCCTAGATATTTCACCTTCCTCCCGGTCTGCGTCTGCACCGACCCCACCGTCATCGGTATAACGGTTTGTATCCTCCTTCCGGTGAGGAGGATCAGTTCGGTCTTTGCCAGTGCTAATGTCAGTCCGTGAGTCGTCATCCACCCGTCAACCCGTAACATGACCCGGTTTAGCGTCAGCTGTGCTAATTCTGGATTGCGCTGAACGATCACTACCGCCACGTCGTCGGCGTAGGCGATGAGTGAGGCGTTCTCGGGCATTTCCAGCCTCAGCAGGCCGTCGTAAACCGCGTTCCAGAAGTCAGGTCCTAGTATTGATCCCTGCGCGACGCCTGCAGTGATCGGCCTACTTGCCTGTCCCTCCGTGGTCTCGTACGTGATTCGTCGGTCTTTCAAGTAATCTCGCGCCACCCGCAACAGATAGGGGGGTACCCTAAAAGCCCGTAGAGCCTCCAAGATATCCCCCCACCCGGCAGAATTAAACGCGTTTCTTACATCTAAGGTCGTGAGCAGTACTAGTGGTCTCGCGCCGTAGCAGACCCGCCTTGTCCGTAGGAAAGTTTCGGTGACTTCCCTTATCGCGCCTATCGTCGAATGGCCCTTCCGAAAGCCGTGCTGGTTATCGGCCAGCCCTCCGGCGGCTGATATCGCGCTCGATATTCTCGGTTTCAACAACGCCTCGTATAGTTTGCCCGCTGTGTCTAGAAGACTCAGGGGCCTGTAGGACGACGGTGTCTCGAGTTCCCCTTTACCTTTATACAAGAGGACTAATCGAGCCGTCTTCCAACGCGTTGCAAACCTCCCGGTCCGCAGGCTTGCATTGTACATGTCCAGGAGTAGTCTCGGACGTACAATGGAGATTTGCCGAAGAATCTCCCCCGGGATACAGTCCGGTCCAGGCGCCTTCCCGGATTTCAGCGAGGACGTAGCTTGGAGTAGCTCCACCTCGCTGAATTCCGGGACGACTAGGTCGCGATAGTCCGAGGCCTCCTCCGTCACCGGATGGGTCGGGAAGAGACCACCCACTATCGCGTCCATGGTGGTTTTGTCTTTGCGTTCGGGTGGACCGAAACTACCCAGTTTTTGGGTTACAATTTTGTAACCCAGTCCCCAGGGGTCTCTGTCCACCTCCTCGCACAGTCTCCGCCAACACCGTTTTTTACTGTCACTTATAGCGTACGTCAGTCGCTTCCGTGCTGTCTTGTACGCAACCGATAGTTCCTCGACTTTAGGGTTTCCCCTTTTCCGCGCGCGATGTAATCGTCTACGACACGCGATACAGTCTCTCCGGAGGAGACTGATTTCATCGGACCACCAGTACATAGCTCGTCTGTCCGGTATGTTTCGTTTGCGAGGCATAGAAGCCTCGCACAGTTGCGTTATCAGTGACATAGTCTCTTCTACTATGCTGTCAGTCCACGTGACCGTGCCTTCCGTAAGGTCTTCTGGAACGGCCTCGGAAGGCGCTACTGCTTCCAAGAGCGCCTCCCTAAAACGGTCATGGTTCTGTTTCGCGAGGTTGAACCTTTTTGGTTGCAGACCCCCCCTATGTACGTTTCGTTGCGTCGAGGTACTGCTCAACACTTCAAAGACGATGTACTGGTGATCGCTGGCCGTAAAGTCATCGATCACCCGCCACCGACTTATCCGCGAAGAGATACTGTCCGACGTCATCGTTACGTCAGGTATCGAAAACCCAAACCCTGGTCTAAGGTACGTCGGCGTACGTCCGGTGTTGGCTACTACCAGTTCAAGCCTCGCGGCCATCTCCAGCAGCAGCCTACCCCGTTTGTCCGTTGCCGGCATGCCCCACTCGATCGCTCTGGAGTTAAGGTCGCCTGCATTATTATTATTATTATTATTATTATTATTATTATTATTATTATTATTATTATTATTATTATTATTATTATTATTATTATTATTATTATTATTAACTCCGCTATGCCGGTCCCAACCCAGCAGGGGGACCTCCTTTCGGGGAGGTTTTCGTGCTCTGGCCTAGCACGCTGGTAACCCCAGGCTCTGACGGGAGTCATGCCTTACAAGCGCTTTGGCGCTCTAGAGGCGAGACGTCAGGCCATCTGGTAGGAAGAATGATTTTCCTACTTGGTGGTAAGAAAGTTGGCTCACCAAAAACCCCTTTAAACAGATATGAAAATGTGTGAAAATCAAAGTAATATACCCCAGGTGAGTCTACCTTCATTGGAAAATCTCACCTCCGGTTCCGATCGGGTTAAAGCCCCGGTGGCTGGAGCTGGCTCCAAGGATTCTGGGGGGAGCCAATTTCACACAGTCCAAACTATTGTGGAGGTGGAAAACCAGGCCTCCGCAATATGCAATGCTACTGGCATTCTAGAGAAGAAAATCTCTAACGAAGAGAATAGACAGAAGGCTGCTCTGGGCGCGCAGCAGCTTAGCACAGACGAAGAAAACGTGCTTGTTCTGATTAGGAGAACGCTCCAGCCACTGCTGGACGTTTTTATTAAAATGAACGAAGCAACGAAAAAGCAGCCGAACGTCAACAGATTTATTAAGGAAGGCCTTCCCGTGGTTGCCGAGGCAGTGGATAAGGTGCTCCACATGGCCGAAACTTCCTTGACGCAGTCTGCTGCTGCCAAAGATAAAATGGAGGTTGTACAAGGGTCCGCTAAGCGCAGGAAGGATGATTTGGAGTCTGAACCTAATCAGAGTCCAAACACCCATGATACAAATAAAATTGGTGACTCGGACGGGTCGTTCACGACCGTCGAGAGCCGTAAGAAGAAAAAGTCTACGGCAAAGGCTTCACCACCGCTGCATGCTAACAAGAAGAAAGGGTAAAAGGAGCCGCTGCTTCGATCAGGAGGCCAGCAGCTACCACAAAAAAATCAGAGGCGGCAGCAGCCCCTGGCTAAGGCTGGGCAGCGAAGGAATCAGCAGCAGCCAATACCAAAGGCCAGTTCAACGGCCACGACGTTTAGGCAGTCCTTGCGAGAGACGCCTAAGAAAAAGAAAAAGAGAAGGGCTCCAAAAAATAAATGCCAGGCCATTATTATCCGGCCAAGAAAAGGAGTGTCCTATGCAGACGTCCTTAAAGGTGTTCGTGAAAACATCTCTAAGGATATTCCAGCAACTGACATCAAAAGTGTCAGAAAGACTCGCGCCGGGGATGTTCTCATTGAACTGGGAGCACAGAAAAAGAGAGAGGCTACGGAGCTAAAAAGGCTGGGAAAGTCCATTCAAGGCTTTGTTGGTCAGACCGGCCTCGTCAGGAGCCTGGATCCACAAACATCTGTGGAAATCAGAGACTTGGACGTATACGTCACGATAGAAGAAGTCGAGGCGGCTATCCGAAAAGTCTTTGATAACGAAGGAGCTACGGCGGGGGCAATGAGCGTCTCGCTTACCAAACCCAACGCCAGGGAGCAGCGCATGGCCATTGTCAAGATGGACCAGAACAAAGCTCTCCACCTACTGCGCAAAAAGAAAATTATAGTTGGCTACATGATCTGCCGACTAAGACAATGGGAGCGTGTGCAACGCTGCTTTAGATGTCTGGGCTACGGGCATCAGGCACGTGATTGCCAGGGACCTGACCGTTCCAAGGCCTGCTATAAGTGCGGGCAGGAAGGTCACAGGGGTAAAGACTGCAAGGCTACTGATGCCAAATGCATTCTCTGCTCCAGCAATAGAAAAATCGACAAAGCGCTTCTGAGCCATACACCCGGCTCCGGAAAGTGTATCACTTTCCGAGAAGCGCTGATCAAGACAAAAGCTAATCGCTAATGATGGGCCGTGTGACGGTCCTTCAATGCAATCTCCACCGAAGCGACCTAGCAAACAGTCTTTTGTCTCAGATTAAGTGTGAGAGAAAGGCTGATTTGCTACTCATCAGCGAGCAGTACCGAAACTGGGACGTACCGACTTGGTACCCGGATAAATTTGGAACAGCGGCAATCTATGTGGATCCACAGTCCATCCGAGTGGATGAACACGGAGCTGGCAACGGCTTCGTGTGGGTGAGGTGCGCGAACGTCACGTACGTTAGCTGTTACTACACCCCGAATGTACCCATAGAAAGCTTTAGAAGAGGTCTGGACGAACTAGAAGATACTGTCCGCAAAATAGAAGGCGATGCAGTCATCGCGGGTGACTTTAACGCAAGAGCGTTAGAGTGGGGCATGCCAGAGCAGGACAGTAGAGGGGAATACATCTTGGAGATGGCAGCCAGACTAAATCTATTGGTTCTCAACGTCGGGAACAAACCAACGTTCGAAAGACCAGGCTATCGTGGTACCATTCCGGATGTGACCTTTGTTTCCGAAAATCTTGCGCGTAAAGCACTAGATTGGAGGGTTCTAGAGGATTACAACGGAAGCGACCATCGGTACATTGCATTTCAAATCTGCGAAACATTCCAATCGCAGAGGGAAAGCATAGCGAAGCCACCACGTTGGAACTTAGCCAAATTGGACGCCAACAAGCTTGTCCAGGCACTGCTCGATGGAATAAACCGATTGCCGGATGTGACAATCGCTGCCAACAGCAAGGACACAGCGGAGGCTCTAGTGAGGGGGACGATGAGTCTGCTTCACCGAGCCTGTGATGCAGCCATGCCGCGCAAGGGATCGTCGCGTGGAAAGCGCCCTGCCTACTGGTGGTCTGACAAAATTGCTGAATTAAGGTCAGAAGCGCACCGCCTTAGAAGAAAAGCACAGAGAGCGCGCAACAAACCAGAAGCAGCACTTTTGTCCGCGCTTAAGAACGCAGCGCGAAAAAAGCTACGACATGAGATCAACCGTAGCAAGGCACAGGGTTGGAAGGACCTTACCGAGGAGGTTAATCGGGATGTGTTCGGCTTGGCATACAAGATCGTGACCAAGAAATTATCCGCACTCCCGACTTGCCCCTTTGACGAAGAGACCATGGCGAAGATTGTGAATACTTTGTTCCCGAAGCACCCGCCGAGACAAGATCCAGAGGACGATGACGTGGGAGAAATCCCATTGTTTACCGTCAACGAACTCGAGCTCGCCGCCAAAACGATGCGGAACAGAAAAGCACCTGGGCCGGACGGGATACCAGCCGAGATCCTCAAGGTAATCGTGGTGAGAGCACCATCTCTGCTGCTGAACATGTACAACGCGTGCCTCCAGGCGGGTGTCTTTGGCACCCCCTGGAAGGTGGCGCGATTAGTGCTGATCAGCAAAGGAAAGGGAGGTGATCCCCGGCTTCCGTCGTCCAACAGGCCTCTGTGCATGCTGGATGACACAGGGAAGCTCTTCGAGAGGTTGCTAAAACCGCGGCTTCAGGCAGCCGTGCTGGAGTCTGGCGACTTAGCCGACAACCAGTATGGCTTCAGGAAGCAGCGATCCACGATTGACGCTATACATCAGGTGGTACAGCTGGCAGGGGCAGCGTCGTCTGGGAATCACTTTTCTCGGAACCTCGTGCTCTTGGTCACGCTGGACGTAAAGAACGCCTTCAACTCTGCCAGATGGTCAGACATCTTGGCGGCATTGTCAGGGTTCGGCGTCCCAAAGTACCTTATGCGAATAATTCGGGACTATCTTAGGGACCGTATTCTTCGCTACGAAACATCGCAAGGGACGCGTGAGATAACTCTAACCGCCGGCGTAGCCCAGGGGTCGATCTTCGGCCCAGACTTTTGGAACATCCTGTACGATGCATTGTTAAGACTCGAGATGCCGTACGGGGTGCACATGATTGCGTACGCCGATGATGTCGCTTTAGTCATCATCGCGCGAGACGCGAAGCGAGCACAATACTCGCTAAACCAAACAATGCGGAGAATATCCGCATGGATGCGGGCACACGGTCTTGACTTGGCGACCGCAAAGACAGAGATCGTCCCCTTTACAGGAAAACGCATGGAGACCATCTTTCCAATGCGTGTAGATAACGACGAGGTGTTGACACAGCACCAGGCCGTATACCTGGGTGTTACCCTGGATACGAGGCTAACGTACTCTCGACACCTAGAACGCGCAACGACCAAGGCTGCCATTAAGACAGCTCAACTCAGCCGCCTCATGGCAAACACGAGCGGCCCAAAAGCCAGTAAGCGGCGCCTTCTGATGTCTATCGTGACATCGATCCTGTTGTACGGCTCTGAAATATGGGCTGATACAATGGAAAAGGAGGTATACCGCAAGAAACTTAGCGCCGTACAACGTAGAGGAGCTCTTAGAGTCATTAGCGCATATCGCACAGTTTCGGAGCCTGCAGTACTCGTTATTGCAGGTATTATTCCGATTGGTATGCATGCGAAAGAGCGCAAACGAATCTACGTACGAAAGAAAAACGAAACGGACGTGAGGTCCGTCCAAAACGAGGAACGGGATCACACCATGGAAACATGGCAAAGATCCTGGGATCAAGAGACGAGGGGTAGATGGACTTACCAACTTATCCGTCAAATAGTCCCTTGGATAGACAGAAAACACGGGGAGGTGAATTATTACCTTACCCAGTTTTTCACCGGACACGGGTATTTCCGCTCCTACCTCAGTAAAATGGGGAAAGCTCGGAACCCAAAATGTGTGTTTTGTCCCGCTGATAGTGACGATGCCTATCATACATTCTTCGTGTGCGAAGAATGGAGCGAAGACAGAAAAATTCTGACAGACTCAGTTGGACGATTGGAGCCTGATACGATCATAGGCGACATGATCTCTACTGAGCGCAATTGGACCGCTATGGCGCACTTTGTCGAAGTGGTCCTAAGACAAAAAAAGGCACTTCTAGATCGTGCCAATGACGACGCCAGCGACGATCAGCCACCCCCCCATTACCAAGGGGCAGCAGACCTCGCAACTGAACCAGCCAATGTCTAGGCACCATGCTTTTTCCTAGCGGCGGAAGCAGCGAGCCTAGACGAAAAAGAAGCGTAAGGCAGAAGGACGTCCTACAAATCTTTGACTAAAAACGGCTCCACCCTGACGAAGTGTGATAAACAGTTCCAGGGTGGCTCAAGCCGGAAGAGAAAAGGAGTGGTTTTTTTAGTGGGTCGGGTTGAGCTGCGCCTGTCACATTTCTATTTATCTATCCATTTATCCGCGTTTTTGTTTATTTTATTTTCCGTCTTTTTGTTTTGCATGTGACAGAGGTTGCTCTACCTAACCCCACACTGTTGCGCCGTTCGGACGCGGTGCTTCGTGCATTTATGCATTTTTTCCACTACCCGCAATAAAAAAAAAAAAAAAAAAAAAAAAAAATGCCGGTCCCAAGCCCGGGACCTCTCCTTCTAGTGGAGAGGGAGGAGGAGGGGGAGGAGTTACACCTCCTTAAAAATCCTTGAATGATGCATGGCATAGTGGTACCTTGCTGACATGTCCAACCACTCATCATAATTACACACCCATGTGCAGCTACTTGTCTCGGGATCCACTGTGAAGCCGATCGGGAGGGCTCTCTATAAACGGGAGCGAGTCCGTGTGGTGCGGAGAGGTCCCGTAAAACGGACTCTTCTCGGCGGGTGGTGGAACAACGGATCTCACTAGACAGTACTCGTGCATGTACACATACACGCACTACAGACAATTGTACTCATGCACACACGCAACCCCACATTTACAGCGCACACTCTTGTACACTGACACCCATACATAACTTGTCGCCTTTGCGGCCACTTAACACTTTACACAATACACGAAAGAGGCGCACCCTCCCTCTTCCTTAGCCGCAAGAGGCTTTCCCGTGTCGTCGGTAAAGGGGTCGCTGGGAGTTGAGTGAAGCCATGCTTATCGAGGGATTCTGACGTTAAGGTCATGTCTCTGACGTCAGATGACGGAGGTATGGTGGAGCAATACACGACTTTGCGCCTTGCATCGGCTAGACGGGAGGTTCTGCCGACACCCCCGCTGGAACTAGTCGGCTCAGGGGGACAACGCACTTAAGCAAGATCCCCTAGGGGTAGCGTGGCCGTCGGGAAACGGGGCGCGAAACATCCCAGAAACTCAGAGCCGCTAGTCACGGTTTTCTGAGTTGAGGATGCGGACCGACAACCGGGCCCGGCAGCTGCGTGAGCTTCAGAAACGATCCGACCCCAGGTACCGCCTCGAAACACGAGTCGAGATGAATGACCGTGGTTCGACTGCCACTACCGGGGCCCCGAGAAAGTGGGTCTCCCGTGGAGCAGCGGAGCGTTTCTAGGAGTCTTTATTTAGCAGAACCATGGCAGAAAATCCGACTATTTTACATGAAAAAAGACAAGAGGAGAGGTGTACTACAGCTACACCAGCAAAAAATAACTCACGCACGTGTCTTCCTCCGAAACCGGAGGATGGTAACAGTGCGCGACAAGAAGAGGGCAGAAATGCGCCCATTTCTGCAAGTGCCGTGAGTCTCCTTCCGCAAAAACTCGCGGAAAGCGAGAGACTTACAATGGAGTGCATTGACGGTATGCAGTCCATCATAAAGGAGATGGTGGCTGCTTTAAAAAGTCAGCCAAACATTAAGACCTCTATAAAAAAAGGTATACCGAAGATAGAGGAGATGCTGGATCAACTCCGGCACACAACTTTCGCAGCCAGCGAGGCTCGAAAACAGCTGTTTACTACAGTAATCAGTTATAGAGCGACTTCGCAGCCAAAGAGGCCAGCTTCCAGCCCGCCCAGCCTCCCCACTCAAACGCCTGGGCAAGCGCTAACGTGGTCGGAGGTCGCTAAGAAGAGAAAGAAGAGAACCAAGACGACTCCTAACAAAGAGCCTAAGGGCGGGCTCTTGAAAGAAGAAAACAAGGTGCAGCAGCAGCCACAGAAAAAAGCCGCTGCACCTAAGAACAACGCAAAAGCCAAGAGGACGCGTCCCGAAGCAATTTGCGTTAAACCGGTGGACGGCCAAACGTACGCCGATATTTTAGGTCGGGTCCGCAAAGATGTGAAGCCCGAAGCTTGTGGCGCCGAAATCAAATCGATTCGGCGCACCAAAGCTGGCGAGGTTCTCCTCGAGTTGAGGAATACCTCTGCCGAGGGACGGAAGGGCCTATCAGACGCCCTTCAAAGGGCTGTCGGGGGTGCAGGCTCAGTCAGGCAGCTGATCCCAAGGGCGACCTTGGAAATCAGAGACCTTGACTGCTGCACCTCGAAGGCAGAAGTCGAAGAGACCCTTCAGAGCGCCCTGCCGGGGTACTGCGGGGCAATAGAAGTAGCGCTGACCAAGCCAAACGCTATTCAACAGCGGATGGCCTTTGTGACCATCGACGAAGTCAGCGCCAACCGATTGCTCGAGTCGGCTCGGCTTCGGATCGGCTGGGTGAATTGCAGAGTGCGACGAAAAACTGTAGCACTAAGGTGTTACCGGTGCCTCGGTTTCGGCCATTCAAGCCGTAACTGTAAGGGACCGGACAGGTCGAACTGGTGCTACAGGTGTGGAGCAAAGGAACATCGGGCCGCCGATTGCGCGGCGCCACCCGAGTGCTTCCTTTGCGAAGCACAAAGCGATCCGGCAATGCGGAAACACATTGCCGGGTCAAGCGTTTGCGCTGCATATCGCGCAGCCGTATCTAAGGCCCAGCGATGATGCAACTCTTGCAGGGCAATCTCAATCGGAGCCGAACGGCGCACGATTTACTCCCGCAGATCTGCTTCGACCTCTCCGTGGATATAGTTCTTATCTGCGAACAGTATCGGAGCAGGGATGCGGGAGAGTGGTATTCCGATGACAGCGGAACAGCGGCCATCTGGGTTCCCGATCCACGTCGTTTCGGCGTCGTGAGCCATGGATCTGGAAATGGTTTCGTTTGGGTTAGAGACACTGACGTCACATACGTCAGCTGTTACTTTACCCCAAACGAAACTATAGGTGACTTCCAGACTAGACTTGATAGTCTGGAAGACACCGTCAGAGACATGGAGGGTGATCTAATAATTGCCGGAGATCTAAATGCGAAGGCTCTTGAATGGGGGATGGAGAGGCCGGACTCAAGGGGGAGGCGGGTCATGGACGCGGTGTCGCGGCTCGGGCTGGTGGTACTTAATACCGGCCGCACCTCAACCTTTAGACGGCCAGGGTACCGAGAGACCATACCCGATGTGTCTCTCGCATCCGCGGGTCTGGTTGCGCGTGTCAGGGGTTGGCGGGTGATCGAGGACTATACAGCCAGCGATCACCAGTACATCACCTTCTGCGTGGGTGATGGAAGGCCAATCGATACGCGTGGCCCAACCAGATGGAATATTGATAAACTTGATAGGGAAGAGCTATCTCTGGCAATTACACGCGGTTGGGGATCCCTTGAAGGAGTCCCAGATGACCTCCCAGCCTCCAAGCGAGCAGAGGCGGTGACGGACGCCACTATGCGTCTTATCCACCGAGCTTGCAAGGAGGCGATCCCGCGGAGGAAACCGAAGATCGTGCGACGCCCGGCCCACTGGTGGACGGATGAGATCGCTGAACTCAGGCGCAAGTGTCTGAGATCTCGGCGATTAGCAACGCGATCCAGAAAACGGGACGGCGATCTAGCTGGAAAAATGGCCGACTACAAATCGGCCAGAAAAGAGCTTCGACGGGCCATCAGGTCCAGTCAGCGCCAATGCTGGAAAGAGCTTTGCCTGGAACTCGACAAGGATCCGTGGGGTCTGGGGTACAAGATCGTTATGCAGAAGCTGGGTGCCTTCTCTCGAGGAGCACCCACGGACGCGGCTACGATCGACAGTATTGTCAGTGCCCTTTTCCCAACGCACCCATTGCTCGAGGATCGGGCAATTGCGCCGGTCGACCCGGACTTTCCATTGTTCACCGAACAGGAGCTCAAACGAGCTGTCGGTTCGATGAAGAATCGGAAGGCGCCGGGACCCGACGGAATTCCGGCGGAGGTACTCAAGGCCGTAGCTGAACTCCATCCAGAGCTCCTGCTCGGTATGTACAACTCGTGCCTAAAGGCGGGTACATTCTGTGCCCGGTGGAAGGTTGCGAGACTTGTGCTTATCAGCAAGGGCAAGGCGTCATCAGGTGGACCTTCTTCCTATCGGCCTCTGTGTATGCTCGACACCACGGGCAAACTCCTGGAAGGCCTATTGCGACCCCGACTCCAGCAAGCCGTGCATTGCGCTGGAGGCCTAGCCGAAAGGCAACACGGTTTTCGGAGTGGTAAGTCGACAATCGGCGCTATCCAGGAGGTGGTGGAGGCTGCCAGAGCCGTGGAACGGGGCAACCACCATTCTCGCCCCGTCTGCCTGTTGGTCCTTCTGGATGTGAAGAACGCGTTCAACTCGGTCAGGTGGGCCGATGTTCTAAACGCGATGCAGCGTGATTTCCAGGTCCCTGGATACATTCTTCGAATGATCCAGAGCTACCTGACGGATCGCTACATCGTGTACGAAACATCGGATGGACCGAAAAGAAGGAAGCTCACAGCTGGAGCTGCACAAGGCTCAGTGCTGGGTCCTGAATTATGGAATATTGCATATGACGGGATTCTGCGCATGGAGATGCCGGAGCAGACCTTCCTGATTGGGTACGCAGATGACGTTGCTGCCGTCATCATCGCTCGCGATGTGGAGGCAGTACAGATGCGTCTTAATCAGGTGATGCGCCGTGTCGTGCGGTGGATGGATGATCACGGCCTCGAGCTGTCAGCCTCAAAAACCGAGATCGTCTTGATTACTAAGAGGCGTATCGATAAAATACGCACTTTCGATGTGGGGGAAGCGTCAGTCCTAACTAAGCCGGCGGTAAAGTACCTGGGGGTAATGCTTGATTCCAAGCTTACCTTCTGGCACCAGATCCAAAGAGCTGCGGACAAAGCGGCCGTCGTGACGGCGTCTCTTAGCATGGTAATGGCCAACATTGGGGGCCCAAGCTCCTGCAAGCGACGCCTGCTCATGCGGACCGTGGAGTCCATAATGCTATATGGGGCTGAAGTATGGGCTGAAGCACTGCGGACGTGGAAGTATCGTCGGAAAATGGCCGCGGTGCAGCGAAGAGGGGCCCTTCGCATCGCTTCTTCGTACCGAACGGTCTCGGGGATTGCGGTGCTGGTAGTCGCTGGAGTGGTCCCTATCGACCTTCTGGCTCAAGAGCGTAGGTTCGTGCACCAGAACAAAGCGGAACTCGGCAAGGTGGCCGCAACAGAGGAAGCCCAGGCTCAATCCTTGCGGGCCTGGCAACTACGTTGGGAACTGGACCCACGGGGGCGTTGGACGGCTCGGTTGATACCTCAGCTCGAGCCATGGCTCCGACGCTCTCATGGTGAGGTGGATTACTACCTCACCCAGTTCCTGACAGGACACGGCCTCTTCCTCAAATACCTTCACCTTATGGGGAAGGTAGAGGCTAGTGGCTGTGCCCTTTGTGACTGTCCCTGCGACGACGCTCTCCACACGTTCTTTTATTGCGAGCGCTGGAGCGTCGAGCGGGGAGAGTTAGAAAATGACCTTGGAGCCATCACGCCGGACAATATAGTCTCCGTGATGCTCCAGGGTCAATCGGCGTGGTCGAAGGTCACCTCCTTTGTTAGGAGGGTCCTTCGACAAAAAAAGGCCGTCCTGGACGGCCTGCCATAGGCCGTCCATAGAGGGCGACGATTAGAAGGAAGAAGAAAGAAGAGGAGGTTAAGCAGGCCTCGAGAAGACGGCGCATCGCTGGCGAAGGCCTGGTCCCACTCCGATGCAATGTGAAAGCAGTTCTGGAGTGGGCACTACGACCAGGCTAGGTGGAGGGGTTTTAGTGGGTAGGGCAATTATTGCGAGTCCCACACACCGGGGAGGCACGGAGCCGCCCTGATGGTCCGTAAAAGGGATTTCCCCTCCCTCAGAAAAAAAAAAAAAAAAAAAAAAAATTATTATTATTATTATTATTATTATTATTATTATTATTATTATTATTATTATTATTATTATTATTATTATTATTATTATTATTATTATTATTATTATTATTATTATTATTATTATTATTATTATTATTATTATTATTATTATTATTATTATTATTATTATTATTATTATTATTATTATTATTATTATTATTATTATTATTATTATTATTATTATTATTATTATTATTATTATTATTATTATTATTATTATTATTATTATTATTCCCAGCAGGGGGACCTCCTTTCGGGGAGGTTTTCGTGCTCTGGCCTAGCACGCTGGTAACCCCAGGCTCTGACGGGAGTCATGCCTTACAAGCGCTTTGGCGCTCTAGAGGCGAGACGTCAGGCCATCTGGTAGGAAGAATGATTTTCCTACTTGGTGGTAAGAAAGTTGGCTCACCAAAAACCCCTTTAAACAGATATGAAAATGTGTGAAAATCAAAGTAATATACCCCAGGTGAGTCTACCTTCATTGGAAAATCTCACCTCCGGTTCCGATCGGGTTAAAGCCCCGGTGGCTGGAGCTGGCTCCAAGGATTCTGGGGGGAGCCAATTTCACACAGTCCAAACTATTGTGGAGGTGGAAAACCAGGCCTCCGCAATATGCAATGCTACTGGCATTCTAGAGAAGAAAATCCCTAACGAAGAGAATAGACAGAAGGCTGCTCTGGGCGCGCAGCAGCTTAGCACAGACGAAGAAAACGTGCTTGTTCTGATTAGGAGAACGCTCCAGCCACTGCTGGACGTTTTTATTAAAATGAACGAAGCAACGAAAAAGCAGCCGAACGTCAACAGATTCATTAAGGAAGGCCTTCCCGTGGTTGCCGAGGCAGTGGATAAGGTGCTCCACATGGCCGAAACTTCCTTGACGCAGTCTGCTGCTGCCAAAGATAAAATGGAGGTTGTACAAGGGTCCGCTAAGCGCAGGAAGGATGATTTGGAGTCTGAACCTAATCAGAGTCCAAACACTCATGATACAAATAAAATTGGTGACTCGGACGGGTCGTTCACGACCGTCGAGAGCCGTAAGAAGAAAAAGTCTACGGCAAAGGCTTCACCACCGCTGCATGCTAACAAGAAGAAGGGGCAAAAGGAGCCGCTGCTTCGATCAGGAGGCCAGCAGCTACCACAACAAAATCAGAGGCGGCAGCAGCCCCTGGCTAAGGCTGGGCAGCGAAGAAATCAGCAGCAGCCAATATCAAAGGCCAGTTCAACGGCCACGACGTTTAGGCAGTCCTTGCGTGAGATGCCTAAGAAAAAGAAAAAAAAAAGAGCTCCAAAAAAAAAATGCCAGGCCATCATTATCCGGCCAAGCAAAGGAGTGTCCTACGCGGACGTCCTTAGAGGTGTCCGTGAAAACATCTCTAAGGATATTCCAGCAACTGACATCAAAAGTGTCAGAAAGACACGCGCCGGGGATGTTCTCATTGAACTGGGAGCACAGAAAAAGAGAGAGGCTACGGAGCTAAAAAGGCTGGGAAAGTCCATTCAAGGCTTTGTTGGTCAGACCGGCCTCGTCAGGAGCCTGGATCCACAAACATCTGTGGAAATCAGAGACTTGGACGTATACGTCACGATAGAAGAAGTCGAGGCGGCTATCCGAAAAGTCTTTGATAACGAAGGAGCTACGGCGGGGGCAATGAGCGTCTCGCTTACCAAACCCAACGCCAGGGAGCAGCGCATGGCCATTGTCAAGATGGACCAGAACAAAGCTCTCCACCTGCTGGGCAAAAAGAAAATTATAGTTGGCTACATGATCTGCCGACTAAGACAATGGGAGCGTGTGCAACGCTGCTTTAGATGTCTGGGCTACGGGCATCAGGCACGTGATTGCCAGGGACCTGACCGTTCCAAGGCCTGCTATAAGTGCGGCCAGGAAGGTCACAGGGGTAAAGACTGCAAGGCTACTGACGCCAAATGCATTCTCTGCTCCAGCAATGGAAAAATCGACAAAGCGCTTCTGAGCCATACACCCGGCTCCGGAAAGTGTATCACTTTCCGAGAAGCGCTGATCAAGACAAAAGCTAATCGCTAATGATGGGCCGTGTAACGGTCCTTCAATGCAATCTCCACCGAAGCGACCTAGCAAACAGTCTTTTGTCTCAGATTAAGTGTGAGAGAAAGGCTGATTTGCTACTTATCAGCGAGCAGTACCGAAACTGGGACGTACCGACTTGGTACCCAGATGAATTTGGAACAGCGGCAATCTATGTGGATCCACAGTCCATCCGAGTGGATGAACACGGAGCTGGCAACGGCTTCGTGTGGGTGAGGTGCGCGAACGTCACGTACGTTAGCTGTTACTACACCCCGAATGTACCCATAGAAAGCTTTAGAAGAGGTCTGGACGAACTAGAAGATACTGTCCGCGAAATAGAAGGCGATGCAGTCATCGCGGGTGACTTTAACGCAAGAGCGTTAGAGTGGGGCATGCCAGAGCAGGACAGTAGAGGGGAATACATCTTGGAGATGGCAGCCAGACTAAATCTATTGGTTCTCAACGTCGGGAACAAACCAACGTTCGAAAGACCAGGCTATCGTGGTACCATTCCGGATGTGACCTTTGTTTCCGAAAATCTTGCGCGTAAAGCACTAGATTGGAGGGTTCTAGAGGATTACAACGGAAGCGACCATCGGTACATTGCATTTCAAATCTGCGATACATTCCAATCGCAGAGGGAAAGCATAGCGAAGCCACCACGTTGGAACTTAGCCAAATTGGACGCCAACAAGCTTGTCCAGGCACTGCTCGATGGAATAAACCGATTGCCGGATGTGACAATCGCTGCCAACAGCAAGGACACAGCGGAGGCTCTAGTGAGGGGGACGATGAGTCTGCTTCACCGAGCCTGTGATGCAGCCATGCCGCGCAAGGGATCGTCGCGTGGAAAGCGCCCTGCCTACTGGTGGTCTGACAAAATTGCTGAATTAAGGTCAGAAGCGCACCGCCTCAGAAGAAAAGCACAGAGAGCGCGCAACAAACCAGAAGCAGCACTTTTGTCCGCGCTTAAGAACGCAGCGCGAAAAAAGCTACGACATGAGATCAACCGTAGCAAGGCACAGGGTTGGAAGGACCTTACCGAGGAGGTTAATCGGGATGTGTTCGGCTTGGCATACAAGATCGTGACCAAGAAATTATCCGGACTCCCGACTTGCCCCTTTGACGAAGAGACCATGGCGAAGATCGTGAATACTTTGTTCCCGAAGCACCCGCCGAGACATGATCCAGAGGACGATGACGTGGGAGAAATCCCATTGTTTACCGTCAACGAACTCGAGCTCGCCGCCAAAACAATGCGGAACAGAAAAGCACCTGGGCCGGACGGGATACCAGCCGAGATCCTCAAGGTAATCGTGGTGAGAGCACCATCTCTGCTGCTGAACATGTACAACGCGTGCCTCCAGGCGGGTGTCTTTGGCACCCCCTGGAAGGTGGCGCGATTAGTGCTGATCAGCAAAGGAAAGGGAGGTGATCCCCGGCTTCCGTCGTCCAACAGGCCTCTGTGCATGCTGGATGACACAGGGAAGCTCTTCGAAAGGTTGCTAAAACCGCGGCTTCAGGCAGCCGTGCTGGAGTCTGGCGACTTAGCCGACAACCAGTATGGCTTCAGGAAGCAGCGATCCACGATTGACGCTATACATCAGGTGGTACAGCTGGCAGGGGCAGCGTGGTCTGGGAATCACTTTTCTCGGAACCTCGTGCTCTTGGTCACGCTGGACGTAAAGAACGCCTTCAACTCTGCCAGATGGTCAGACATCTTGGCGGCATTGTCAGGGTTCGGCGTCCCAAAGTACCTTATGCGAATAATTCGGGACTATCTTAGGGACCGTATTCTTCGCTACGAAACATCGCAAGGGACGCGTGAGATAACTCTAACCGCCGGCGTAGCCCAGGGGTCGATCTTCGGCCCAGACTTTTGGAACATCCTGTACGATTCATTGTTAAGACTCGAGATGCCGTACGGGGTGCACATGATTGCGTACGCCGATGATGTCGCTTTAGTCATCATCGCGCGAGACGCGAAGCGAGCACAATACTCGCTAAACCAAACAATGCGGAGAATATCCGCATGGATGCGGGCACACGGTCTTGACTTGGCGACCGCAAAGACAGAGATCGTCCCCTTTACAGGAAAACGCATGGAGACCATCTTTCCAATGCGTGTAGATAACGACGAGGTGTTGACACAGCACCAGGCCGTATACCTGGGTGTTACCCTGGATACGAGGCTAACGTACTCTCGACACCTAGAACGCGCAACGACCAAGGCTGCCATTAAGACAGCTCAACTCAGCCGCCTCATGGCAAACACGAGCGGCCCAAAAGCCAGTAAGCGGCGCCTTCTGATGTCTATCGTGACATCGATCCTGTTGTACGGCTCTGAAATATGGGCTGATACAATGGAAAAGGAGGTATACCGCAAGAAACTTAGCGCCGTACAACGTAGAGGAGCTCTTAGAGTCATTAGTGCATATCGCACGGTTTCGGAGCCTGCAGTACTCGTTATTGCAGGTATTATTCCGATTGGTATGCATGCGAAAGAGCGCAAACGAATCTACGTACGAAAGAAAAACGAAGCGGACGTGAGATCCGTCCAAAACGAGGAACGGGATCACACCATGGAAACATGGCAAAGATCCTGGGATCAAGAGACGAGGGGTAGATGGACTCACCAACTTATCCGTCAAATAGTCCCTTGGATAGACAGAAAACACGGGGAGGTGAATTATTACCTTACCCAGTTTTTCACCGGACACGGGTATTTCCGCTCCTACCTCAGTAAAATGGGGAAAGCTCGGAACCCAAAATGTGTATTTTGTCCCGCTGATAGTGACGATGCCTATCATACATTCTTCGTGTGCGAAGAATGGAGCGAGGACAGGAAAAATCTGACAGACTCGGTTGGACGATTGGAGCCTGATACGATCATAGGCGACATGATCTCTACTGAGCGCAATTGGACCGCTATGGCGCACTTCGTCGAAGTGGTCCTAAGACGAAAAAAGGCACTCCTAGATCGTGCCAATGACGACGCCGGCGACGATCAGCCACCCCCTCATTACCAAGGGGCAGCAGACCTCGCAACTGAACCGGCTAATGTCTAGGCACCATGCTTTTTCCTAGCGGCGGAAGCAGCGAGCCTAGACGTAAAAGAAGCGTAAGGCAGCAGGACGTCTTACAAATTTTTGACTAAGAACGGCTCCACCCTGACGAAGTGTGATAAACAGTTCCAGGGTGGCTCAAGCCGGAAGAGAAAAGGAGTGGTTTTTTTAGTGGGTCGGGTTGAGCTGCGCCTGTCACATTTTTATTTATCTATCTATTTATCCGCGTTTTTGTTTATTTTATTTTCCGTCTTTTTGTTTTGCCTGTGACAGAGGTAGCTCCACCTAACCCCACACTGTTGTGCCGTCCGGACGCGGTGCTTCGTGCATTTATGCATTTTTTCCACTACCCGCAATAAAAAAAAAAAAAAAAAAAAATTATTATTATTATTATTATTATTATTATTATTATTATTATTATTATTATGATTATTATTATTATTATTTTTTTTTTTTTTTTTTTTTTTTGGGGGAGTCTGTAAAATGCATTTACGCACGGTGTGTGGGACTCGGCAGATCCACTGCCCATACCCACTAAAAACATATCTCCCTGTTCGCACCGACTCCAGCCCGGAACTGTTTATCACATTTCATCAGTCTGGGTGGCAGTCCTTGCGTGTCCAAAGTTACACGTTTATTCCTTTTTCTTTTCTACAGCCATGCTCGAAAACATGAACTCTCACTCTCGTTCAGTTTTCCAGGCATCCATCTTCCATTTTGCTCCGCAACACTTGCGTGACGTAGCTTGCAATCATGCGCCAGTTGTCAGCGTTTGTCGTCATCAGTCTCGTCACGTTTTCCGGCGTGATCGCCGCTATCTCAGTTTCTAGTCTATGTCGTCGCATGGTCCAACGGTCACACACGAAAAACGTGTGCTCGACGTCGTCCCGCGGCCATCCGCAATACTTGCATTCCGGGGAGGAAACCCTACCCATCCTGTAGAGGTAATTGCGGAAGTACCCATGTCCAGACAGAAACTGGGTGAGGTAGAAGTCTACCTCTCCATGCTGTCTGCCTGTCCACTGTCGTACGTCTTGTATTAATCTATGGGTCCACCGTCCTTGGTCGTTTGTTGTCCATCTGTTCTGCCATTTTTTGAGCGTCTCGTCTCGTGCTTCGTTTGCAGCGTCTGCCCTTCCAACGATAGCGCTACGTTCGTATATGCGCTTCCTCTCTGTCGCCAGGAGGTCGATCGGGACCACCCCCGCGATAACGAACACCGCGTTCTCTGATATCGTCCGGTACGCGCACGCAATTCTCAACGCGCCCACCCTCTGTACGCTGGTCATGGCTTTAGCCCGCCGGCGCACTTTCATTGTATCAGCCCATATCTCGGCTCCGTACAGCATGATCGAGTGGGTCACGCTCATCAGTAGTCTCCGTACGAATGGTCTAGGACCTTTCGTGTTGGCCATTAGTCTGCTCAATGCCTTTGTCTTTTCGGCTGCTTTGGTCGTAACGTTCCGTATGTGAGACCAAAAGCTCAGTTTCGTGTCCAAGGATATCCCCAGATACTTAACCTCCTTTCTAGTCTCCAGTCGTTCCGTCCCGACTGTTAGCGGAACCACCGTTTCTATACGTTTCCGGGTGAGCAGCAGCAGCTCAGTCTTTTGCAGTGCTAACTGCAGTCCGTGCTCTGTCATCCATTCGTTCACACGTCTCATCACCTGATTCAGTTTGAGCTGAGCCAGGTGGGTGGTGCGAGCCACCATAACAATGGCCACATCATCCGCATATGCAATGAGGCGCGTGTCCGACGGCATGTCCAGTCTTAGTAAGCTGTCGTACAGAATGTTCCAGAAGTCAGGGCCCAGGATAGATCCCTGTGCGACCCCCGCGGATATCTGTCTTTGTCTCGTACCTTCCATCGTTTCGTAACGTATTGTACGGTCCCACAAGTAGTCGTCTATAACCCTGCGTAGGTAAGCGGGAACCCGGAAGGTTGTGTCCAACGCTTCCAGAATATCCGACCACCTTGCAGAGTTAAACGCGTTTCGTACGTCAAGGGATTATTATTATTATTATTATTATTATTATTATTATTATTATTATTATTATTATTATTATTATTATTATTATTATTCCCAGCAGGGGGACTTCCTTTCGGGGAGGTCTTCGTGCTCTGGCCTAGCACGCTGGTAACCCCAGGCTCTGACGGGAGTCATGCCTTACAAGCGCTTTGGCGCTCTAGAGGCGAGACGTCAGGCCATCTGGTAGGAAGAATGATTTTCCTACTTGGTGGTAAGAAAGTTGGCTCAACAAAAACCCCTTTGATAAAAAATGAAAATGTGTGAATATCAAAATATTATACCCCAGGTGAGTCTACCTTCATTGGAAAATCTCACCTCCGGTTCCGATCGGGTTAAAGCCCCGGTGGCTGGAGCTGGCTCCGAGGATTCTGGGGGGAGCCAAATTCACACAGTCCAAACTATTGCGGAGGTGCAAAACCAGGCCTTCGCAATATGCAATGCTACTGGCATTCTAGGCAAGAAAATCTCCAACAAAGAAAATAGACAGAAGGCTGCTCTGGGCGCGCAGCAGCTTAGTACAGACGACGAAAACGTGCTCGTTCTAATAAGAAAAACGCTTCAGCCACTGCTGGACGTTTTCATTAAAATGAACGAAGCAACGAGAAAGCAGCCAAACGTTAATAGGTTTATTAAGGAAGGCCTTCCCGTGGTTGCCGAGGCAGTGGATAAGGTGCTCCACATGGCTGAAACTTCCTTGACGAAGTCTGCTGCTGCCAAAGACAAGATGGATGTCGTGCAAGGGTCCGCCAAGCGCACGAGGGATGATTTGGAGTCTGAACCTGGTCAGAGTCCAAACACCCAGAAAAAAAATAAAAATGGTGACTCGGACGGGTCGTTCACGACCGTCGAGGGCCGTAAAAAGAAAAAGGATACGGCAAAGGCTTTACCACCGCTGCACGCCAACAAAAAAAAAAAAGGGCAAGCGGAGCCGTTGCTTCGATCAGGAGGCCAGCAGCTACCTCAACAAAATCAGAGGTGGCAGCAGCCCCTGGATAAGGCTGGGCAGCGACAGAAACATCAGCAGCCACCACAAAAGGCCAGTCTACCGGCCACGACGAATAGGCAGTCCTTGCGAGAGACGCCTAAGAAAAAGACAAAGAGAAGGGCTCCAAAAAAAAAATGCCAGGCCATCATTATCCGGCCAAGCAAAGGAGTGTCCTACGCGGACGTCCTTAGAGGTGTTCGTGAAAACATCTCTAAGGATATTCCAGCAACTGACATCAAAAGTGTCAGAAAGACACGTGCCGGAGATGTTCTTATCGAACTGGGAGCACAGAAAAAGAGAGAGGCTACAGAGCTGAAAAGGCTGGGAAAGTCCATTCAAAGCTTTGTTGGTCAGACCGGCCTCGTCAGGAGCCTGGATCCACAAACATCTGTGGAAATCAGAGACTTGGACGTATACGTCACGATAGAAGAAGTCGAGACGGCTATCCGAAAAGTCTTTGATAACGAAGGAGCTACGGCGGGGGCAATGAGCATTTCGCTTACCAAACCCAACGCCAGGGAGCAGCGCATGGCCATTGTCAAGATGGACCAGAACAAAGCTCTCCACCTGCTGGGAAAAAAGAAAATTATAGTTGGCTACATGATCTGCCGACTAAGACAATGGGAGCGCGTGCAACGCTGCTTTAGATGTCTGGGCTACGGGCATCAGGCACGTGATTGCCAGGGACCTGACCGTTCTAAGGCCTGCTATAAGTGCGGCCAGGAAGGTCACAGGGGTAAAGACTGCAAGGCTACTAACGCCAAATGCATTCTCTGCTCCAGCAATAGAAAAATCGACAAAGCGCTTCTGAGACACACACCCGGCTCCGGAAAGTGTATCACTTTCCGAGAAGCGCTGATCAAGACAAAAGCTAATCGCTAATGATGGGCCGTGTAACGGTCCTTCAATGCAATCTCCACCGAAGCGACCTAGCAAACAGTCTTTTGTCTCAGATTAAGTGTGAGAGAAAGGCTGATTTGCTACTTATCAGCGAGCAGTACCGAAACTGGGACGTACCGACTTGGTACCCAGATAAATTTGGAACAGCGGCAATCTATGTGGATCCACAGTCCATCCGAGTGGATGAACACGGAGCTGGCAACGGCTTCGTGTGGGTGAGGTGCGCGAACGTCACGTACGTTAGTTGTTACTACACCCCGAACGTACCCATAGAAAGCTTTAGAAGAGGTTTGGACGAACTAGAAGATACTGTCCGCGAAATAGAAGGCGATGCAGTCATCGCGGGTGACTTTAACGCAAGAGCGTTGGAGTGGGGTATGCCAGAGCAGGACAGTAGAGGTGAATACATCTTGGAGATGGCAGCCAGACTGAATCTTTTTGTTCTCAACGTCGGGACCAGACCAACGTTCGAAAGACCAGGCTATCGCGGTACCATTCCGGATGTGTCTTTTGTCTCCGAAAATCTTGCGCGTAAAGCACTAGATTGGAGGGTTCTAGAGGATTACAACGGAAGCGACCATCGGTACATTGCATTTCAAATATGTGATACATTTCAATCGCAGAGGGAAAGCATAGCGAAGCCACCACGTTGGAACTTAGCCAAATTGGACGCCAACAAGCTTGTCCAGGCACTGCTCGAAGGAATAAATCGGTTACCAGATGTGACGATCGCCGCCAGCAGCAAGGACACAGCGGAAGCTTTAGTAAGGAAGACGATGAGTCTGCTTCACCGAGCCTGTGATGCAGCCATGCCGCGCAAGGGGTCGCGGCGTGGAAAGCGCCCTGCCTACTGGTGGTCTGACAAAATTGCTGACCTGAGGTCAGAAGCGAACCGCCTTAGAAGGAAAGCACAAAGAGCGCGCAACAAACCGGAAGCAGCACTTTTGTCCGCGCTTAAGAACGCAGCGCGAAAGAAGCTACGACGTGAGATCAACCGTAGCAAGGCACAGGGCTGGAAGGACCTTACCGAGGAGGTTAATCGGGATGTGTTCGGCTTGGCATACAAGATCGTGACCAAGAAATTATCCGCACTCCCGACTTGCCCCTTTGACGAAGAGACCATGGCGAAGATCGTGAACACTTTGTTCCCGAAGCACCCGCCAAGACAAGATCCAGAGGACGATGACGTGGGAGAAATCCCATTGTTTACCGTCAGCGAACTCGAGCTCGCCGCCAGAACGATGCGGACCAGGAAAGCGCCTGGGCCCGACGGGATACCAGCCGAGATCCTTAAGGTAATCGTGGTGAGAGCACCATCTCTGCTGCTGAACATGTACAACGCGTGCCTCCAGGCGGGTGTCTTTGGCACCCCCTGGAAGGTGGCGCGATTAGTGCTGATCAGCAAAGGGAAGGGAGGTGATCCCCGGCTTCCGTCGTCCAGCAGGCCTCTGTGCATGCTGGATGACACAGGGAAGCTCTTCGAGAGGTTGCTAAAACCGCGGCTTCAGGCAGCCGTGCTGGAGTCTGGCGACTTAGCCGACAACCAGTATGGCTTCAGGAAGCAGCGATCCACGATTGACGCTATACATCAGGTGGTACAGCTGGCAGGGGCAGCGTGGTCTGGGAATCACTTTTCTCGGAACCTCGTGCTCTTGGTCACGCTGGACGTAAAGAACGCCTTCAACTCTGCCAGATGGTCAGACATCTTGGCGGCATTGTCGGGGTTCGGAGTCCCGAAGTACCTTATGCGAATAATACGGGACTATCTTAGGGACCGTATCCTTCGCTACGAAACATCGCAAGGGACGCGTGAGATAACTCTAACCGCCGGCGTAGCCCAGGGGTCGATCTTCGGCCCAGACTTTTGGAACATCCTGTACGATGCATTGTTAAGACTCGAGATGCCGTACGGGGTGCACATGATTGCGTACGCCGATGATGTCGCTTTAGTCATCATCGCGCGAGACGCAAAGCGAGCACAATACTCGCTAAACCAAACAATGCGGAAAATATCCGCATGGATGCGGGCACACGGTCTTGACTTGGCGACCGCAAAGACAGAGATCGTCCCCTTTACAGGAAAACGCATGGAGACCATCTTTCCAATGCGTGTGGATAACGACGAGGTGTTGACACAGCACCAGGCCGTATACCTGGGTATTACCCTGGATACGAGGCTGACGTACTCACGACACCTAGAACGCGCAACGACCAAGGCTGCCATTAAGACAGCTCAACTCAGCCGCCTCATGGCAAACACAAGCGGCCCAAAAGCCAGTAAGCGGCGCCTTCTGATGTCTATCGTGACATCGATCCTGTTGTACGGCTCTGAAATATGGGCTGATACAATGGAAAAAGAGGTATACCGCAAGAAACTTAGCGCCGTACAACGTAGAGGAGCTCTTAGAGTCATCAGCGCATATCGCACAGTTTCGGAGCCTGCAGTACTCGTTATTGCAGGTATTATTCCGATTGGTATGCATGCGAAAGAGCGCAAACGAATCTACGTACGAAAGAAAAACGAAACGGACGTGAGGTCCGTCCAAAACGAGGAACGGGATCACACCATGGAAACATGGCAAAGATCCTGGGATCAAGAGACGAGGGGTAGATGGACTTACCAACTTATCCGACAAATAGTCCCTTGGATAGACAGAAAACACGGGGAGGTGAATTATTACCTTACCCAGTTTTTCACCGGACACGGGTATTTCCGCTCCTACCTCAGTAAAATGGGGAAAGCTCGGAACCCAAAATGTGTGTTTTGTCCCGCTGATAGTGACGATGCCTATCATACATTCTTCGTGTGCGAAGAATGGAGCGAAGACAGAAAAATTCTGACAGACTCAGTTGGACGATTGGAGCCTGATACGATCATAGGCGACATGATCTCTACTGAGCGCAATTGGACCGCTATGGCGCACTTTGTCGAAGTGGTCCTAAGACAAAAAAAGGCACTTCTAGATCGTGCCAATGACGACGCCAGCGACGATCAGCCACCCCCCCATTACCAAGGGGCAGCAGACCTCGCAACTGAACCAGCCAATGTCTAGGCACCATGCTTTTTCCTAGCGGCGGAAGCAGCGAGCCTAGACGAAAAAGAAGCGTAAGGCAGAAGGACGTCCTACAAATCTTTGACTAAAAACGGCTCCGCCCTGACGAAGTGTGATAAACAGTTCCAGGGTGGCTCAAGCCGGAAGAGAAAAGGAGTGGTTTTTTTAGTGGGTCGGGTTGAGCTGCGCCTGTCACATTTCTATTTATCTATCCATTTATCCGCGTTTTTGTTTATTTTATTTTCCGTCTTTTTGTTTTGCATGTGACAGAGGTTGCTCTACCTAACCCCACACTGTTGCGCCGTTCGGACGCGGTGCTTCGTGCATTTATGCATTTTTTCCACTACCCGCAATAAAAAAAAAAAAAAAAAAAAAAAAAAAATTATTATTATTATTATTATTATTATTATTATTATTATTATTATTATTATTATTATTATTATTATTATTATTATTATTATTATTATTATTATTATTATTATTATTATTATTATTATTATTATTATTATTATTATTATTATTATTATTATTATTATTATTATTATTATTATTATTATTATTATTATTATTATTATTATTATTATTATTATTATTATTATTATTATTATTATTATTATTATTATTATTATTATTATTATTATTATTATTATTATTATTATTATTATTTTTTTTTTTTTTTTTTTTTTTTTTTTTTGTTTCGGTGGTAAAAAAACGGGGAATCTGCCTTAACCAGACCATCAGTGAGGACCCCTTTGCCTACCTGTAGACGCGGGGGGACCCACCGGTGTGACGGGTTCCGTAGTCACGTCAGCTCTGGCCTCGGATGGGCTCGATTACTCGCGCACATCCGTGGCAAGGGCATCGGCAACCCCGGGGACCGTCTAACCCGCCATACGCCAGCATATGTCTGATATAAACCATAGACATATGATGCGCGGATGGAATCTCCACCTTCTGTCCAACCTGCAGCGTGGATCTACTTTCGTATTGCTTCGCCGCTGCAGGTTCTGTCCATTCGTCAGTCCGTTCCCCGTAAGGTTGTAACCTGTCTCTGTCTCGTAATTCCTTTCATACGATCCTTTCATTCACATTCACTCACTGACTCGTGCTTGTGCTACCCGTCACCAAATACTCCAAACACCCGTCCGCCTTCTTACCCCTCAAGACAGTCTCGACGAAGGTAGCTATCGCCGTCCAACTGTCCTCGTCTTGCAGCATCCTCGCCACTGTATTTTCGGGCGTGATGCTGCCCGTTTTCGTCTCAAGTGCCAGTCTGTCTGTAGTCCATCGTCGGCACACATAAAACGTGTGCTCGGCGTCATCGCGCTCGTAACCGCAGTATTTACATTCCGGCGACCTAACCCGGTTACACCGAAATAAATACTGTCTGAAGTAACCGTGCCCCGTCAAGAACTGGGTTAGGTAAAAATTAACCTCCCCAAACCCTCGTCCGGTCCACGATACCAGGCTGCTTATCAAGCGTCTTGTCCACGTAGCTGTGGCGTCCGTTAACCAACGGTCCGTCCATTCGCGCATTGTCCTGTCTCGTTCCTCAACTGCCGCGTTTGTTCTCCCTACGTCGGCACTTCGTTCGTAAGTCCGTTTCCGTTCCCTAGCGAGCAGGTCAATGGGTATTACACCCGCTACCACCAGAACGGCCTCCGCTGAGACCGTCCTGTAGGCGCACGCGATACGTAATGCCCCCTGTCTCTGTACGTTTGTTAGTCGCTTGCGGTATTTCTTTACCTCAAGCGCATCGGCCCAGATTTCCGCCCCGTATAAAAGGATCGAGTGGGTGGTGGCCATAAGCAACCGTCTTTTCCCCGGTCTCGGTCCATACGTGTTCGCCATAAGGCGGGAGAGCGCAGAAACCCGCGTCGCCGCCCTATGTGCCGTCTCCTGTATATGAGGCCAGAAGGTCAGCTTCGTATCTAGAGTTACCCCTAGATATTTCACCTTCCTCCCGGTCTGCGTCTGCACCGACCCCACCGTCATCGGTATGACGGTTTGTATCCTCCTTCCGGTGAGGAGGATCAGTTCGGTCTTTGCCAGTGCTAAAGTCAGTCCGTGAGTCGTCATCCACCCGTCCACCCGTAACATGACCCGGTTTAGCGTCAGCTGTGCCAATTCTGGATTGCGCTGAACGATCACTACCGCTACGTCGTCGGCGTAAGCGATGAGTGAGGCGTTCTCAGGCATTTCCAGCCTCAGCAGGCCGTCGTAAACCGCGTTCCAGAAGTCAGGTCCTAGTATTGATCCCTGCGCGACGCCCGCAGTGATCGGCCTACTTGCCTGTCCCTCCGTGGTCTCGTACGTAATTTGTCGGTCCGTTAAGTAATCTCCCGCCACCCGCAGGAGATAGGGAGGTACCCTGAAAGCCCGTAAAGCTTCCAGGATATCCCCCCACCTAGCGGAATTAAAGGCGTTCTTTACATCTAAGGTCGCGAGCAGTACTAGTGGTCTCGCGCCGTAGCAGACCCGCCTTGTCCGTAGGAAAGTTTCGGTGACTTCCCTTATCGCGCCTATCGTCGAATGGCCCTTCCGAAAGCCGTGCTGATTATCGGCCAGCCCTCCGGCGGCTGTTATCGCGCTCGTTATTCTCGGTTTTAACAACGCTTCGTAAAGTTTGCCCGCTGTGTCTAAAAGACTCAGGGGCCTATAGGAAGACGGTGTCTCGAGTTCCCCTTTACCTTTATACAAGAGGACCAATCGAGCCGTCTTCCAACGCGTTGCAAACCTCCCGGTCCGTAAGCTTGCATTGTACATGTCCAAGAGTATTCTCGGACGTACAATGGAGATTTGCCGAAGAATCTCCCCCATTATTATTATTATTATTATTATTATTATTATTATTATTATTATTATTATTATTATTATTATTATTATTTTTATAATAATTGGACGCCAACAAGCTTGTCCAGGCACTGCTCGAAGGAATAAATCGGTTACCAGATGTGACGATCGCCGCCAGCAGCAAGGACACAGCGGAAGCTTTAGTAAGGGAGACGATGAGTCTGCTTCACCGAGCCTGTGATGCAGCCATGCCGCGCAAGGGGTCGCGGCGTGGAAAGCGCCCTGCCTACTGGTGGTCTGACAAAATTGCTGACCTGAGGTCAGAAGCGAACCGCCTTAGAAGGAAAGCACAAAGAGCGCGCAACAAACCGGAAGCAGCACTTTTGTCCGCGCTTAAGAACGCAGCGCGAAAGAAGCTACGACGTGAGATCAACCGTAGCAAGGCACAGGGCTGGAAGGACCTTACCGAGGTGGTTAATCGGGATGTGTTCGGCTTGGCATACAAGATCGTGACCAAGAAATTATCCGCACTCCCGACTTGCCCCTTTGACGAAGAGACCATGGCGAAGATCGTGAACACTTTGTTCCCGAAGCACCCGCCAAGACAAGATCCAGAGGACGATGACGTGGGAGAAATCCCATTGTTTACCGTCAGCGAACTCGAGCTCGCCGCCAGAACGATGCGGACCAGGAAAGCGCCTGGGCCCGACGGGATACCAGCCGAGATCCTTAAGGTAATCGTGGTGAGAGCACCATCTCTGCTGCTGAACATGTACAACGCGTGCCTCCAGGCGGGTGTCTTTGGCACCCCCTGGAAGGTGGCGCGATTAGTGCTGATCAGCAAAGGGAAGGGAGGTGATCCCCGGCTTCCGTCGTCCAGCAGGCCTCTGTGCATGCTGGATGACACAGGGAAGCTCTTCGAGAGGTTGCTAAAACCGCGGCTTCAGGCAGCCGTGCTGGAGTCTGGCGACTTAGCCGACAACTAGTATGGCTTCAGGAAGCAGCGATCCACGATTGACGCTATACATCAGGTGGTACAGCTGGCAGGGGCAGCGTGGTCTGGGAATCACTTTTCTCGGAACCTCGTGCTCTTGGTCACGCTGGACGTAAAGAACGCCTTCAACTCTGCCAGATGGTCAGACATCTTGGCGGCATTGTCGGGGTTCGGAGTCCCGAAGTACCTTATGCGAATAATACGGGACTATCTTAGGGACCGTATCCTTCGCTACGAAACATCGCAAGGGACGCGTGAGATAACTCTAACCGCCGGCGTAGCCCAGGGGTCGATCTTCGGCCCAGACTTTTGGAACATCCTGTACGATGCATTGTTAAGACTCGAGATGCCGTACGGGGTGCACATGATTGCGTACGCCGATGATGTCGCTTTAGTCATCATCGCGCGAGACGCAAAGCGAGCACAATACTCGCTAAACCAAACAATGCGGAGAATATCCGCATGGATGCGGGCACACGGTCTTGACTTGGCGACCGCAAAGACAGAGATCGTCCCCTTTACAGGAAAACGCATGGAGACCATCTTTCCAATGCGTGTGGATAACGACGAGGTGTTGACACAGCACCAGGCCGTATACCTGGGCATTACCCTGGATACGAGGCTGACGTACTCACGACACCTAGAACGCGCAACGACCAAGGCTGCCATTAAGACAGCTCAACTCAGCCGCCTCATGGCAAACACAAGCGGCCCAAAAGCCAGTAAGCGGCGCCTTCTGATGTCTATCGTGACATCGATCCTGTTGTACGGCTCTGAAATATGGGCTGATACAATGGAAAAAGAGGTATACCGCAAGAAACTTAGCGCCGTACAACGTAGAGGAGCTCTTAGAGTCATTAGCGCATATCGCACAGTTTCGGAGCCTGCAGTACTCGTTATTGCAGGTATTATTCCGATTGGTATGCATGCGAAAGAGCGCAAACGAATCTACGTACGAAAGAAAAACGAAACGGACGTGAGGTCCGTCCAAAACGAGAAACGGGATCACACCATGGAAACATGGCAAAGATCCTGGGATCAAGAGACGAGGGGTAGATGGACTTACCAACTTATCCGTCAAATAGTCCCTTGGATAGACAGAAAACACGGGGAGGTGAATTATTACCTTACCCAGTTTTTCACCGGACACGGGTATTTCCGCTCCTACCTCAGTAAAATGGGGAAAGCTCGGAACCCAAAATGTGTGTTTTGTCCCGCTGATAGTGACGATGCCTATCATACATTCTTCGTGTGCGAAGAATGGAGCGAAGACAGAAAAATTCTGACAGACTCAGTTGGACGATTGGAGCCTGATACGATCATAGGCGACATGATCTCTACTGAGCGCAATTGGACCGCTATGGCGCACTTTGTCGAAGTGGTCCTAAGACAAAAAAAGGCACTTCTAGATCGTGCCAATGACGACGCCAGCGACGATCAGCCACCCCCCCATTACCAAGGGGCAGCAGACCTCGCAACTGAACCAGCCAATGTCTAGGCACCATGCTTTTTCCTAGCGGCGGAAGCAGCGAGCCTAGACGAAAAAGAAGCGTAAGGCAGAAGGACGTCCTACAAATCTTTGACTAAAAACGGCTCCACCCTGACGAAGTGTGATAAACAGTTCCAGGGTGGCTCAAGCCGGAAGAGAAAAGGAGTGGTTTTTTTAGTGGGTCGGGTTGAGCTGCGCCTGTCACATTTCTATTTATCTATCCATTTATCCGCGTTTTTGTTTATTTTATTTTCCGTCTTTTTGTTTTGCATGTGACAGAGGTTGCTCTACCTAACCCCACACTGTTGCGCCGTTCGGACGTGGTGCTTCGTGCATTTATGCATTTTTTCCACTACCCGCAAAAAAAAAAAAAAAAAAAAAAAAAAAAAAAAAAAAAAAAAAAAAAAAAAAAAAAAATTATTTTTATAATTATTATTATTATTATTATTATTATT
This sequence comes from Chalcis sispes, assembly GCA_949987625.1. NCBI lineage: Eukaryota > Metazoa > Arthropoda > Insecta > Hymenoptera > Chalcididae > Chalcis > Chalcis sispes. Next base: position 27,300,758 of record OX465095.1, on the reverse strand, counting down.
ATTATTATTATTATTATTATTATTATTATTATTATTATTATTATTATTATTATTATTATTATTCCCAGCAGGGGGACCTCCTTTCGGGGAGGTTTTCGTGCTCTGGCCTAGCACGCTGGTAACCCCAGGCTCTGACGGGAGTCATGCCTTACAAGCGCTTTGGCGCTCTAGAGGCGAGACGTCAGGCCATCTGGTAGGAAGAATGATTTTCCTACTTGGTGGTAAGAAAGTTGGCTCACCAAAAACCCCTTTAAACAGATATGAAAATGTGTGAAAATCAAAGTAATATACCCCAGGTGAGTCTACCTTCATTGGAAAATCTCACCTCCGGTTCCGATCGGGTTAAAGCCCCGGTGGCTGGAGCTGGCTCCAAGGATTCTGGGGGGAGCCAATTTCACACAGTCCAAACTATTGTGGAGGTGGAAAACCAGGCCTCCGCAATATGCAATGCTACTGGCATTCTAGAGAAGAAAATCCCTAACGAAGAGAATAGACAGAAGGCTGCTCTGGGCGCGCAGCAGCTTAGCACAGACGAAGAAAACGTGCTTGTTCTGATTAGGAGAACGCTCCAGCCACTGCTGGACGTTTTTATTAAAATGAACGAAGCAACGAAAAAGCAGCCGAACGTCAACAGATTCATTAAGGAAGGCCTTCCCGTGGTTGCCGAGGCAGTGGATAAGGTGCTCCACATGGCCGAAACTTCCTTGACGCAGTCTGCTGCTGCCAAAGATAAAATGGAGGTTGTACAAGGGTCCGCTAAGCGCAGGAAGGATGATTTGGAGTCTGAACCTAATCAGAGTCCAAACACTCATGATACAAATAAAATTGGTGACTCGGACGGGTCGTTCACGACCGTCGAGAGCCGTAAGAAGAAAAAGTCTACGGCAAAGGCTTCACCACCGCTGCATGCTAACAAGAAGAAGGGGCAAAAGGAGCCGCTGCTTCGATCAGGAGGCCAGCAGCTACCACAACAAAATCAGAGGCGGCAGCAGCCCCTGGCTAAGGCTGGGCAGCGAAGAAATCAGCAGCAGCCAATATCAAAGGCCAGTTCAACGGCCACGACGTTTAGGCAGTCCTTGCGTGAGATGCCTAAGAAAAAGAAAAAAAAAAGAGCTCCAAAAAAAAAATGCCAGGCCATCATTATCCGGCCAAGCAAAGGAGTGTCCTACGCGGACGTCCTTAGAGGTGTCCGTGAAAACATCTCTAAGGATATTCCAGCAACTGACATCAAAAGTGTCAGAAAGACACGCGCCGGGGATGTTCTCATTGAACTGGGAGCACAGAAAAAGAGAGAGGCTACGGAGCTAAAAAGGCTGGGAAAGTCCATTCAAGGCTTTGTTGGTCAGACCGGCCTCGTCAGGAGCCTGGATCCACAAACATCTGTGGAAATCAGAGACTTGGACGTATACGTCACGATAGAAGAAGTCGAGGCGGCTATCCGAAAAGTCTTTGATAACGAAGGAGCTACGGCGGGGGCAATGAGCGTCTCGCTTACCAAACCCAACGCCAGGGAGCAGCGCATGGCCATTGTCAAGATGGACCAGAACAAAGCTCTCCACCTGCTGGGCAAAAAGAAAATTATAGTTGGCTACATGATCTGCCGACTAAGACAATGGGAGCGTGTGCAACGCTGCTTTAGATGTCTGGGCTACGGGCATCAGGCACGTGATTGCCAGGGACCTGACCGTTCCAAGGCCTGCTATAAGTGCGGCCAGGAAGGTCACAGGGGTAAAGACTGCAAGGCTACTGACGCCAAATGCATTCTCTGCTCCAGCAATGGAAAAATCGACAAAGCGCTTCTGAGCCATACACCCGGCTCCGGAAAGTGTATCACTTTCCGAGAAGCGCTGATCAAGACAAAAGCTAATCGCTAATGATGGGCCGTGTAACGGTCCTTCAATGCAATCTCCACCGAAGCGACCTAGCAAACAGTCTTTTGTCTCAGATTAAGTGTGAGAGAAAGGCTGATTTGCTACTTATCAGCGAGCAGTACCGAAACTGGGACGTACCGACTTGGTACCCAGATGAATTTGGAACAGCGGCAATCTATGTGGATCCACAGTCCATCCGAGTGGATGAACACGGAGCTGGCAACGGCTTCGTGTGGGTGAGGTGCGCGAACGTCACGTACGTTAGCTGTTACTACACCCCGAATGTACCCATAGAAAGCTTTAGAAGAGGTCTGGACGAACTAGAAGATACTGTCCGCGAAATAGAAGGCGATGCAGTCATCGCGGGTGACTTTAACGCAAGAGCGTTAGAGTGGGGCATGCCAGAGCAGGACAGTAGAGGGGAATACATCTTGGAGATGGCAGCCAGACTAAATCTATTGGTTCTCAACGTCGGGAACAAACCAACGTTCGAAAGACCAGGCTATCGTGGTACCATTCCGGATGTGACCTTTGTTTCCGAAAATCTTGCGCGTAAAGCACTAGATTGGAGGGTTCTAGAGGATTACAACGGAAGCGACCATCGGTACATTGCATTTCAAATCTGCGATACATTCCAATCGCAGAGGGAAAGCATAGCGAAGCCACCACGTTGGAACTTAGCCAAATTGGACGCCAACAAGCTTGTCCAGGCACTGCTCGATGGAATAAACCGATTGCCGGATGTGACAATCGCTGCCAACAGCAAGGACACAGCGGAGGCTCTAGTGAGGGGGACGATGAGTCTGCTTCACCGAGCCTGTGATGCAGCCATGCCGCGCAAGGGATCGTCGCGTGGAAAGCGCCCTGCCTACTGGTGGTCTGACAAAATTGCTGAATTAAGGTCAGAAGCGCACCGCCTCAGAAGAAAAGCACAGAGAGCGCGCAACAAACCAGAAGCAGCACTTTTGTCCGCGCTTAAGAACGCAGCGCGAAAAAAGCTACGACATGAGATCAACCGTAGCAAGGCACAGGGTTGGAAGGACCTTACCGAGGAGGTTAATCGGGATGTGTTCGGCTTGGCATACAAGATCGTGACCAAGAAATTATCCGCACTCCCGACTTGCCCCTTTGACGAAGAGACCATGGCGAAGATCGTGAATACTTTGTTCCCGAAGCACCCGCCGAGACAAGATCCAGAGGACGATGACGTGGGAGAAATCCCATTGTTTACCGTCAACGAACTCGAGCTCGCCGCCAAAACGATGCGGAACAGAAAAGCACCTGGGCCGGACGGGATACCAGCCGAGATCCTCAAGGTAATCGTGGTGAGAGCACCATCTCTGCTGCTGAACATGTACAACGCGTGCCTCCAGGCGGGTGTCTTTGGCACCCCCTGGAAGGTGGCGCGATTAGTGCTGATCAGCAAAGGAAAGGGAGGTGATCCCCGGCTTCCGTCGTCCAACAGGCCTCTGTGCATGCTGGATGACACAGGGAAGCTCTTCGAGAGGTTGCTAAAACCGCGGCTTCAGGCAGCCGTGCTGGAGTCTGGCGACTTAGCCGACAACCAGTATGGCTTCAGGAAGCAGCGATCCACGATTGACGCTATACATCAGGTGGTACAGCTGGCAGGGGCAGCGTGGTCTGGGAATCACTTTTCTCGGAACCTCGTGCTCTTGGTCACGCTGGACGTAAAGAACGCCTTCAACTCTGCCAGATGGTCAGACATCTTGGCGGCATTGTCAGGGTTCGGCGTCCCAAAGTACCTTATGCGAATAATTCGGGACTATCTTAGGGACCGTATTCTTCGCTACGAAACATCGCAAGGGACGCGTGAGATAACTCTAACCGCCGGCGTAGCCCAGGGGTCGATCTTCGGCCCAGACTTTTGGAACATCCTGTACGATGCATTGTTAAGACTCGAGATGCCGTACGGGGTGCACATGATTGCGTACGCTGATGATGTCGCTTTAGTCATCATCGCGCGAGACGCGAAGCGAGCACAATACTCGCTAAACCAAACAATGCGGAGAATATCCGCTTGGATGCGGGCACACGGTCTTGACTTGGCGACCGCAAAGACAGAGATCGTCCCCTTTACAGGAAAACGCATGGAGACCATCTTTCCAATGCGTGTAGATAACGACGAGGTGTTGACACAGCACCAGGCCGTATACCTGGGTGTTACCCTGGATACGAGGCTAACGTACTCTCGACACCTAGAACGCGCAACGACCAAGGCTGCCATTAAGACAGCTCAACTCAGCCGCCTCATGGCAAACACGAGCGGCCCAAAAGCCAGTAAGCGGCGCCTTCTGATGTCTATCGTGACATCGATCCTGTTGTACGGCTCTGAAATATGGGCTGATACAATGGAAAAGGAGGTATACCGCAAGAAACTTAGCGCCGTACAACGTAGAGGAGCTCTTAGAGTCATTAGTGCATATCGCACGGTTTCGGAGCCTGCAGTACTCGTTATTGCAGGTATTATTCCGATTGGTATGCATGCGAAAGAGCGCAAACGAATCTACGTACGAAAGAAAAACGAAGCGGACGTGAGATCCGTCCAAAACGAGGAACGGGATCACACCATGGAAACATGGCAAAGATCCTGGGATCAAGAGACGAGGGGTAGATGGACTCACCAACTTATCCGTCAAATAGTCCCTTGGATAGACAGAAAACACGGGGAGGTGAATTATTACCTTACCCAGTTTTTCACCGGACACGGGTATTTCCGCTCCTACCTCAGTAAAATGGGGAAAGCTCGGAACCCAAAATGTATATTTTGTCCCGCTGATAGTGACGATGCCTATCATACATTCTTCGTGTGCGAAGAATGGAGCGAGGACAGGAAAAATCTGACAGACTCGGTTGGACGATTGGAGCCTGATACGATCATAGGCGACATGATCTCTACTGAGCGCAATTGGACCGCTATGGCGCACTTTGTCGAAGTGGTCCTAAGACGAAAAAAGGCACTCCTAGATCGTGCCAATGACGACGCCGGCGACGATCAGCCACCCCCTCATTACCAAGGGGCAGCAGACCTCGCAACTGAACCGGCCAATGTCTAGGCACCATGCTTTTTCCTAGCGGCGGAAGCAGCGAGCCTAGACGTAAAAGAAGCGTAAGGCAGCAGGACGTCTTACAAATTTTTGACTAAGAACGGCTCCACCCTGACGAAGTGTGATAAACAGTTCCAGGGTGGCTCAAGCCGGAAGAGAAAAGGAGTGGTTTTTTTAGTGGGTCGGGTTGAGCTGCGCCTGTCACATTTTTATTTATCTATCTATTTATGCGCGTTTTTGTTTATTTTATTTTCCGTCTTTTTTGTTTTGCATGTGACAGAGGTAGCTCCACCTAACCCCACACTGTTGCGCCGTCCGGACGCGGTGCTTCGTGCATTTATGCATTTTTTCCACTACCCGCAATAAAAAAAAAAAAAAAAAAAAAAAAAATTATTATTATTATTATTATTATTATTATTATTATTATTATTATTATTATTATTATTATTATTATTATTATTATTATTATTATTATTATTATTATTATTATTATTATTATTATTATTATTATTATTATTATTATTATTATTATTATTATTATTATTATTATTATTATTATTATTATTATTATTATTATTATTATTATTATTATTATTATTATTATTATTATTATTATTATTATTATTATTATTATTATTATTATTATTATTATTATTATCATGCCTTACAAGCGCTTTGGCGCTCTAGAGGCGAGACGTCAGGCCATCTGGTAGGAAGAATGATTTTCCTACTTGGTGGTAAGAAAGTTGGCTCACCAAAAACCCCTAAAACAAATGAAGATGTGTGATAGTCAAAATATTATACCCCAGGTGAGTCTACCTTCATTGGAAAATCTCACCTCCGGTTCCGATCGGGTTAAAGCCCCGGTGGCTGGAGCTGGCTCCGAGGATTCTGGGGGGAGCCGATTTCACACAGACCAAACTATTGTGGAGGTGGAAAACCAGGCCTCTGCAATGTGCAATGCTACTGGCATATTAGACGAGGAAACCTCAAATGAAGAGATTAGACAAAAGGCTGCTCAGGGCGCGATCAACATATGCGCGCAGCAGCTTAGCACAGACGAAGAAAACGTGCTTGTTCTGATAAGAAAAACGCTCCAGCCACTGCTGGACGTTTTCATTAGAATGAACGAAGCAACGAAAAAGCAGCCGAACGTCAACAGGTTTATTAAGGAAGGCCTTCCCGTGGTTGCCGAGGCAGTGGATAAGGTGCTTCACATTGCCGAAACTTCCTTGACGCAGTCTGCTGCTGCCAAAGATAAGATGAATGTCGTGCAAGGGTCCGCCAAGCGCACGAGGGGTGATTTGGAGTCTGATCCCGATCAGAGTACAAACACCCAGAAAAAAAATAAAATTGGTGACTCTGACGAGTCGTTCACGACCGTCGAGAGCCGTAGGAAGAAAAAGGCTACGGCAAAGGCTTCACCACCGCTGCATTCCAACAAAAGGGAGGGGCAACAGAAGCCGTTGCTTCGATCAGGAGGCCAGCAACTGCCTCAACAAAATCGGAGACGGCAGCAGCCCCTGGATAGGGCTGGGCAGCGACGGAAACACCAGCAGCCGCCACCAATGGCCAGTTCACCGGCCACGACGTCTGGGCAGTCTTTGCGTGAGATGCCTAAGAAAAAGAAAAAAAAAAGGGCTCCAAAAAAAAAATGCCAGGCCATCATTATCCGGCCAAGCAAAGGAGTGTCCTACGCGGACGTCCTTAGAGGTGTTCGTGAAAACATCTCTAAGGATATTCCAGCAACTGACATCAAAAGTGTCAGAAAGACACGTGCCGGAGATGTTCTTATCGAACTGGGAGCACAGAAAAAGAGAGAGGCTACAGAGCTGAAAAGGCTAGGAAAGTCCATTCAAGGCTTTGTTGGTCAGACCGGCCTCGTCAGGAGCCTGGATCCACAAACATCTGTGGAAATCCGAGACTTGGACGTATACGTCACGATAGAAGAAGTCGAGGCGGCTATCCGAAAAGTCTTTGATAACGAAGGAGCTACGGCGGGGGCAATGAGCGTCTCGCTTACCAAACCCAACGTCAGGGAGCAGCGCATGGCCATTGTCAAGATGGACCAGAACAAAGCTCTCCACCTGCTGGGCAAAAAGAAAATTATAGTTGGCTACATGATCTGCCGACTAAGACAATGGGAGCGTGTGCAACGCTGCTTTAGATGTCTGGGCTACGGGCATCAGGCACGTGATTGCCAGGGACCTGACCGTTCCAAGGCCTGCTATAAGTGCGGCCAGGAAGGTCACAGGGGTAAAGACTGCAAGGCTACTGACGCCAAATGCATTCTCTGCTCCAGCAATGGAAAAATCGACAAAGCGCTTTTGAGCCATACACCCGGCTCCGGAAAGTGTATCACTTTCCGAGAAGCGCTGATCAAGACAAAAGCTAATCGCTAATGATGGGCCGTGTAACGGTCCTTCAATGCAATCTCCACCGAAGCGACCTAGCAAACAGTCTTTTGTCTCAGATTAAGTGTGAGAGAAAGGCTGATTTGCTACTTATCAGCGAGCAGTACCGAAACTGGGACGTACCGACTTGGTACCCAGATAAATTTGGAACAGCGGCAATCTATGTGGATCCACAGTCCATCCGAGTGGATGAACACGGAGCTGGCAACGGCTTCGTGTGGGTGAGGTGCGCGAACGTCACGTACGTTAGCTGTTACTACACCCCGAATGTACCCATAGAAAGCTTTAGAAGAGGTCTGGACGAACTAGAAGATACTGTCCGCGAAATAGAAGGCGATGCAGTCATCGCGGGTGACTTTAACGCAAGAGCGTTAGAGTGGGGCATGCCAGAGCAGGACAGTAGAGGGGAATACATCTTGGAGATGGCAGCCAGACTAAATCTATTGGTTCTCAACGTTGGGAACAAACCAACGTTCGAAAGACCAGGCTATCGTGGTACCATTCCGGATGTGACCTTTGTTTCCGAAAATCTTGCGCGTAAAGCACTAGATTGGAGGGTTCTAGAGGATTACAACGGAAGCGACCATCGGTACATTGCATTTCAAATCTGCGAAACATTCCAATCGCAGAGGGAAAGCATAGCGAAGCCACCACGTTGGAACTTAGCCAAATTGGACGCCAACAAGCTTGTCCAGGCACTGCTCGATGGAATAAACCGATTGCCGGATGTGACAATCGCTGCCAACAGCAAGGACACAGCGGAGGCTCTAGTGAGGGGGACGATGAGTCTGCTTCACCGAGCCTGTGATGCAGCCATGCCGCGCAAGGGATCGTCGCGTGGAAAGCGCCCTGCCTACTGGTGGTCTGACAAAATTGCTGAATTAAGGTCAGAAGCGCACCGCCTTAGAAGAAAAGCACAGAGAGCGCGCAACAAACCAGAAGCAGCACTTTTGTCCGCGCTTAAGAACGCAGCGCGAAAAAAGCTACGACATGAGATCAACCGTAGCAAGGCACAGGGTTGGAAGGACCTTACCGAGGAGGTTAATCGGGATGTGTTCGGCTTGGCATACAAGATCGTGACCAAGAAATTATCCGCACTCCCGACTTGCCCCTTTGACGAAGAGACCATGGCGAAGATCGTGAATACTTTGTTCCCGAAGCACCCGCCGAGACAAGATCCAGAGGACGATGACGTGGGAGAAATCCCATTGTTTACTGTCAAGGAACTCGAGCTCGCCGCCAAAACGATGCGGAACAGAAAAGCACCTGGGCCGGACGGGATACCAGCCGAGATCCTCAAGGTAATCGTGGTGAGAGCACCATCTCTGCTGCTGAACATGTACAACGCGTGCCTCCAGGCGGGTGTCTTTGGCACCCCCTGGAAGGTGGCGCGATTAGTGCTGATCAGCAAAGGAAAGGGAGGTGATCCCCGGCTTCCGTCGTCCAGCAGGCCTCTGTGCATGCTGGATGACACAGGGAAGCTCTTCGAGAGGTTGCTAAAACCGCGGCTTCAGGCAGCCGTGCTGGAGTCTGGCGACTTAGCCGACAACCAGTATGGCTTCAGGAAGCAGCGATCCACGATTGACGCTATACATCAGGTGGTACAGCTGGCAGGGGCAGCGTGGTCTGGGAATCACTTTTCTCGGAACCTCGGGCTCTTGGTCACGCTGGACGTAAAGAACGCCTTCAACTCTGCCAGATGGTCAGACATCTTGGCGGCATTGTCAGGGTTCGGCGTCCCAAAGTACCTTATGCGAATAATTCGGGACTATCTTAGGGACCGTATTCTTCGCTACGAAACATCGCAAGGGACGCGTGAGATAACTCTAACCGCCGGCGTAGCCCAGGGGTCGATCTTCGGCCCAGACTTTTGGAACATCCTGTACGATGCATTGTTAAGACTCGAGATGCCGTACGGGGTGCACATGATTGCGTACGCCGATGATGTCGCTTTAGTCATCATCGCGCGAGACGCGAAGCGAGCACAATACTCGCTAAACCAAACAATGCGGAGAATATCCGCATGGATGCGGGCACACGGTCTTGACTTGGCGACCGCAAAGACAGAGATCGTCCCCTTTACAGGAAAACGCATGGAGACCATCTTTCCAATGCGTGTAGATAACGACGAGGTGTTGACACAGCACCAGGCCGTATACCTGGGTGTTACCCTGGATACGAGGCTGACGTACTCTCGACACCTAGAACGCGCAACGACCAAGGCTGCCATTAAGACAGCTCAACTCAGCCGCCTCATGGCAAACACGAGCGGCCCAAAAGCCAGTAAGCGGCGCCTTCTGATGTCTATCGTGACATCGATCCTGTTGTACGGCTCTGAAATATGGGCTGATACAATGGAAAAGGAGGTATACCGCAAGAAACTTAGCGCCGTACAACGTAGAGGAGCTCTTAGAGTCATTAGCGCATATCGCACAGTTTCGGAGCCTGCAGTACTCGTTATTGCAGGTATTATTCCGATTGGTATGCATGCGAAAGAGCGCAAACGAATCTACGTACGAAAGAAAAACGAAACGGACGTGAGGTCCGTCCAAAACGAGGAACGGGATCACACCATGGAAACATGGCAAAGATCCTGGGATCAAGAGACGAGGGGTAGATGGACTTACCAACTTATCCGTCAAATAGTCCCTTGGATAGACAGAAAACACGGGGAGGTGAATTATTACCTTACCCAGTTTTTCACCGGACACGGGTATTTCCGCTCCTACCTCAGTAAAATGGGGAAAGCTCGGAACCCAAAATGTGTGTTTTGTCCCGCTGATAGTGACGATGCCTATCATACATTCTTCGTGTGCGAAGAATGGAGCGAAGACAGAAAAATTCTGACAGACTCAGTTGGGCGATTGGAGCCTGATACGATCATAGGCGACATGATCTCTACTGAGCGCAATTGGACCGCTATGGCGCACTTTGTCGAAGTGGTCCTAAGACAAAAAAAGGCACTTCTAGATCGTGCCAATGACGACGCCAGCGACGATCAGCCACCCCCCCATTACCAAGGGGCAGCAGACCTCGCAACTGAACCAGCCAATGTCTAGGCACCATGCTTTTTCCTAGCGGCGGAAGCAGCGAGCCTAGACGAAAAAGAAGCGTAAGGCAGAAGGACGTCCTACAAATCTTTGACTAAAAACGGCTCCACCCTGACGAAGTGTGATAAACAGTTCCAGGGTGGCTCAAGCCGGAAGAGAAAAGGAGTGGTTTTTTAGTGGGTCGGGTTGAGCTGCGCCTGTCACATTTCTATTTATCTATCCATTTATCCGCGTTTTTGTTTATTTTATTTTCCGTCTTTTTGTTTTGCATGTGACAGAGGTTGCTCTACCTAACCCCACACTGTTGCGCCGTTCGGACGCGGTGCTTCGTGCATTTATGCATTTTTTCCACTACCCGCAATAAAAAAAAAAAAAAAAAAAATTATTATTATTATTATTATTATTATTATTATTATTATTATTATTATTATTATTATTATTATTATTATTATTATTATTATTATTATTATTATTATTATTATTATTATTATTATTATTATTATTTTTTTTTTTTTTTTTTTTTTTTTTTTTGTTTCGGTGGTAAAAAAACGGGGAATCTGCCTTAACCAGACCATCAGTGAGGACCCCTTTGCCTACCTGTAGACGCGGGGGGACCCACCGGTGTGACGGGTTCCGTAGTCACGTCAGCTCTGGCCTCGGATGGGCTCGATTACTCGGGCACATCCGTGGCAAGGGCATCGGCAACCCCGGGGACCGTCTAACCCGCCATACGCCAGCATATGTCTAATATAAAACCATAGACATATGATGCGCGGATGGAATCTCCACCTTCTGTCCAACCTGCAGCGTGGATCTACTTTCGTATTGCTTCGCCGCTGCAGGTTCTGTCTATTCGTCAGTCCGTTCCCCGTTAGGTTGTAACCTGTCTCTGTCTCGTAATTCCTTTCATACGATCCTTTCATTCACATTCACTCACTGACTCGTGCTTGTGCTACCCTTCACCAACTACTCCAAACACCCGTCCGCCTTCTTACCCCTTAAGACAGTCTCGACGAAGGTAGCTATCGCCGTCCAACTGTCCTCGTCTTGCAGCATCCTCGCCACTGTATTTTCGGGCGTGATGCTGCCCGTTTTCGTCTCAAGTGCCAGTCTGTCTGTAGTCCATCGTCGGCACACATAAAACGTGTGCTCGGCGTCATCGCGCTCGTAACCGCAGTATTTACATTCCGGCGACCTAACCCGGTTACACCGAAATAAATACTGTCTGAAGTAACCGTGCCCCGTCAAGAACTGGGTTAGGTAAAAATTAACCTCCCCAAACCCTCGTCCGGTCCACGATACCAGGCTGCTTATCAAGCGTCTTGTCCACGTAGCAGTGGCGTCCGTTAACCAACGGTCCGTCCATTCGCGCATTGTCCTGTCTCGTTCCTCAACTGCCGCGTTTGTTCTCCCTACGTCGGCACTTCGTTCGTAAGTCCGTTTCCGTTCCCTAGCGAGCAGGTCAATGGATATTACACCCGCTACCACCAGAACGGCCTCCGCTGAGACCGTCCTGTAGGCGCACGCGATACGTAATGCCCCCTGTCTCTGTACGTTTGTTAGTCGCTTGCGGTATTTCTTTACCTCAAGCGCATCGGCCCAGATTTCCGCCCCGTATAAAAGGATCGAGTGGGTGGTGGCCATAAGCAACCGTCTTTTCCCCGGTCTCGGTCCATATGTGTTCGCCATAAGGCGGGAGAGCGCGGAAACCCGCGTCGCCGCCCTATGTGCCGTCTCTTGTATATGAGGCCAGAAGGTCAGCTTCGTATCTAGAGTTACCCCTAGATATTTCACCTTCCTCCCGGTCTGCGTCTGCACCGACCCCACCGTCATCGGTATGACGGTTTGTATCCTCCTTCCGGTGAGGAGGATCAGTTCGGTCTTTGCCAGTGCTAAAGTCAGTCCGTGAGTCGTCATCCACCCGTCCACCCGTAACATGACCCGGTTTAGCGTCAGCTGTGCCAATTCTGGATTGCGCTGAACGATCACTACCGCCACGTCGTCGGCGTAAGCGATGAGTGAGGCGTTCTCAGGCATTTCCAGCCTCAGCAGGCCGTCGTAAACCGCGTTCCAGAAGTCAGGTCCCAGTATTGATCCCTGCGCGACGCCCGCAGTGATCGGCCTACTTGCCTGTCCCTCCGTGGTCTCGTACGTAATTTGTCGGTCCGTTAAGTAATCTGCCGCCACTCGCAGGAGATAGGGAGGTACCCTGAAAGCCCGTAAAGCTTCCAGGATATCCCCCCACCTAGCGGAATTAAAGGCGTTCTTTACATCTAAGGTCGCGAGCAGTACTAGTGGTCTCGCGCCGTAGCAGACCCGCCTTGTCCGTAGGAAAGTTTCGGTCACTTCCCTTATCGCGCCTATCGTCGAATGGCCCTTCCGAAAGCCGTGCTGATTATCGGCCAGCCCTCCGGCGGCTGTTATCGCGCTCGTTATTCTCGGTTTTAACAACGTTTCGTAAAGTTTGCCCGCTGTGTCTAAAAGACTCAGGGGCCTATAGGAAGACGGTGTCTCGAGTTCCCCTTTACCTTTATACAAGAGGACCAATCGAGCCGTCTTCCAACGCGTTGCAAACCTCCCGGTCCGTAAGCTTGCATTGTACATGTCCAAGAGTATTCTCGGACGTACAATGGAGATTTGCCGAAGAATCTCCCCCGGGATACAGTCCGGTCCAGGCGCCTTCCCGGATTTCAGCGAGGACGTAGCTTGGAGTAGCTCCACCTCGCTGAATTCCGGGACGACTAGGTCGCGATAGTCCGAGGCCTCCTCCGTCACCGGATGGGTCGGGAAGAGACCACTCACTATTGCGTCCATGGTACTTTTGTCCTTGCGTTCAGGTGGACCAAAACTACCCAGTTTTTGGGTTACAAGTTTGTAACCCAGTCCCCAGGGGTCTCTGTCCACCTCCTCGCACAGTCTCCGCCAACACCGTTTCTTGCTGTCTTTAATAGCGAACGTCAGTCGCTTCCGTGCTGTCTTATATGCGACCGATAATTCATCGACGTTAGGGTTTCCCCTTTTTCGCGCGCGATGTAATCGTCTACGACACGCGATACAGTCCCTCCGGATGAGACTGATTTCGTCGGACCACCAGTACATAGCTTTTCTGTCCGGTACGTTTCGTTTGCGAGGCATAGAAGCCTCGCACAGTCTCGTTATCATAGTCATCGTTTTTTCTACTATGTAGTCCGTCCACGTGACCGTGCCTTCCGTAAGGTCTTCTGGAACGGCCTCAGAGGGCGCTACTGCTTCCAACAGCGCCTCCTTAAAACGGTCATGATTCTGTTTCGCGAGGTTGAACCTTTTTGGTTGCAGACCCCCCCTTTGTACGTTTCGTGGCGTCGAGGTACTACTCAACACTTCAAAGACGATGTACTGGTGATCGCTGGCCGTAAAGTCATCGATCACCCGCCACCGACTTATTCGCGAAGAGATACTGTCCGACGTCATCGTTACGTCCGGTATCGAGTACCCAAACCCTGGTCTCAGGTACGTCGGCGTACGTCCGGTGTTGGCCACTACCAGTTCAAGCCTCGCGGCCATCTCCAGCAGCAGCCTACCCCGTTTGTCCGTTGCCGGCATGCCCCAGTCGATCGCTCTGGAGTTAAGGTCGCCTGCGACGATGAGATCACCCGGGAGATCTCTAAGGGCGTCCTCCAGTGTACCAATCTTTTCCTCGAAGACCCTCGCCGCGACGTTTGGGGACAGGTAGACACTAACGTAAGTGATAGTGCCAACCCTAACCCAAACGAAGTCCTCTCCATACGAGGAAGCTTGTACCCGTCGGCCCATCGCGCCCCTCACCCAGATGGCCGTAGTGCCCGAGGCATTCGAAAACCACCCGTCGGTTGTGCGTAGGTCTCGGTACTGCTCGCTCAGTATTAGTACGTCTGCGTTTCGTTCCGTCGCAATCTGCGGTAATAGCAGCTGGGCTGCTTGGCACCGATGTAGGTTTCCTTGCAGTACCCCCATCATGCTGTGGACTTTTTCTTGAGGTTTTCAAGCGCGGCCCTGAAAACCCCACACGCCCCGGAACCCGGCCTGTGCGCGACTTCCTTTTGCCCCGTCGCAGAGCATAGGAAGCACTTGCTGTCCTTGGTCTTGCACGTCTTACTGTCGTGGTCCTTTTGCCCACAAGTCCAGCAGCATCGCGACCTATCGGGCCCTTTACACTCCTTACGAGTGTGTCCGTAACCTAGGCACTGGTAGCACCTAGGCACCGTCAGCCTACGTCTGACGCGGCAGTTGGTCCATCCGATTTTTATTCGTCCTTTGCGGAGGAGGGTTTGGGCCGCGCCCTCCTCCACTTCCACAACGGCCAAGCAAACGTCTTGCTTGTTGGGACCGAAGATGTGCACCCTCGGATCCCTGCCGTCGCCTGTCTCGCGTTTTAGAGCGTCCGTTATGTCAGTAACGTCCGTTACGCTGTCTATGTCAAGTATCTCCAGCCGAGCGGCTGGAGTTAGGTCCTTAACAGTACCGTTCCCTCCCAAGGTCAGCTTGAGCTTCTCCTGGAAGTCTCGTCTTTCTGTCGCACCGCTCCTAAGTCTGAGGAGAAGCCCACCGTCTTTTGTCTTACGACAATTCTGAATCTGCACGTTAGCAGATTCAGGGTCGACCCCCGCCTTCAGTCGTCTAAGCGCGTCCGCGTACGTCACCCCGTCGCTCGGCTTGATAAGCACCGCGCTGGTGCGCGCCCCGCCCTTTCTGTCTTTGTTTAATGCGGTTTTTTTCGCGTGTTTCTTTACTGGAGCCGGTTCCGCGCGTTTCGACTCCTTTTTTGTCTCCGCTACTGTCTTTTTGGAGACAACTTTTTTCCAGCCCCCGTCGTCTGCCACCTTCTGGTAAGCAGCCGACTGTTCAGGGCTGAGTCCCGTTGCCTCCCGTTTTCGTTTCGTGGCAGACACAGTCGGGTCAACCTTCTCCGCGTTGCCCGAGGAGAGGTGAAGGCGGTCACATTCTCGCTGCGCGCGCTCAACTGCCTCCCGTATAACTGCCATACCTGTCTTAATTGGTTCCCCGACGTTTCTTTGCTTTTTGGTCTGCGCCTCCATGGCTTGGAGGGCAGTTTCTATTCGTGCCAGCTGAGCTCGGAGAGCCAGCTGGGGGAACGTTTCGTCAGTCTTTGTATGTCCTGTCGCTTTAGCCTCCGCAACAGCCAGGTTACCTACTGCTGCGGTGGGGGTGCTGGGCTGCACCCTGGACTCCTTTGAGTCCGTGATCGTCGCAGGCGGCACTGTCGAGCCTGCATTATTTTTGTTCATATTTTCCATTTTGTTTGTGTTTAAAGTGTAATAAGTGTGCATAATGTGGTGGTCAGGAGGCTCAGCGAGTGGTCAATACAGCGAACCGTCCTGAATTCTCCCGAGAACTAAGCCCTTCTACAATCCGGTGGCCTCGGCAGTTCCCCCCCCGCCCTCCTCAGCAGGGTCCCATCCGAACGCCAGTCGGCACTACTACGGAGGACGAGATTTGGCAAACGCTCTACCAATGTGTGGGGCAGCCTCCCATGCTGGCTAGACTGGGTCCGACCCCCCCCAACTGTTGGCGGCCCAGCAGTGCCTTACTGGTTTTACAGCTGTACCCTCCAGAGTGAAAGGGCACGCAGCCTCGAGAGCATTCCCTTCTGAACGCCTTTTGGATCACCACCCGGTGAGCACTGCATAGTGCACATTGTCTACATCAGGCCTTACCCCGGTAGTCCATGACCCGCCGGAGGATATCCGTTTATAGGACCCCCCAGCACCACACGGTATGTTGCCTGATTTATAAGGCGCCCCGATCCACGTCCCACCGGGTTCTGGTCGTGCAGACTTGAGCACTCATAGTTGTGTAAGTGAGGTGGTGGTTGGGCATGTTAGCAAGGTACCACTATTCCATGCATCATCCATGAGTCGGAGCCTTCTATCAGCCGATCTCGTTTTCGCGCTGCTGCAAGAGCATCGACGCAACGAGACCGTTGCTGCGGAAGCAGGCCTTGGGCCTAGAAGGACGACGTTTGCTCTGGGCAGGGTTTCCCACTACCCGAAGCCGGCTTCCCCCTCCTCCTCCCTCTCCTATTAAAGGAGAGGTCCCGGGCTTGGGACCGGTATAGCGGAGTTATTATTATTATTATTATTATTATTATTATTATTATTATTATTATTATTATTATTATTATTATTATTATTATTATTATTATTAAAATGTGTGAAAATCAAAGTAATATACCCCAGGTGAGTCTACCTTCATTGGAAAATCTCACCTCCGGTTCCGATCGGGTTAAAGCCCCGGTGGCTGGAGCTGGCTCCAAGGATTCTGGGGGGAGCCAATTTCACACAGTCCAACCTATTGTGGAGGTGGAAAACCAGGCCTCCGCAATATGCAATGCTACTGGCATTCTAGAGAAGAAAATCCCTAACGAAGAGAATAGACAGAAGGCTGCTCTGGGCGCGCAGCAGCTTAGCACAGACGAAGAAAACGTGCTTGTTCTGATTAGGAGAACGCTCCAGCCACTGCTGGACGTTTTCATTAAAATGAACGAAGCAACGAAAAAGCAGCCGAACGTCAACAGATTCATTAAGGAAGGCCTTCCCGTGGTTGCCGAGGCAGTGGATAAGGTGCTCCACATGGCCGAAACTTCCTTGACGCAGTCTGCTGCTGCCAAAGATAAAATGGAGGTTGTACAAGGGTCCGCTAAGCGCAGGAAGGATGATTTGGAGTCTGAACCTAATCAGAGTCCAAACACCCATGATACAAATAAAATTGGTGACTCGGACGGGTCGTTCACGACCGTCGAGAGCCGTAAGAAGAAAAAGTCTACGGCAAAGGCTTCACCACCGCTGCATGCTAACAAGAAGAAGGGGCAAAAGGAGCCGCTGCTTCGATCAGGAGGCCAGCAGCTACCACAACAAAATCAGAGGCGGCAGCAGCCCCTGGCTAAGGCTGGGCAGCGAAGGAATCAGCAGCAGCCAATACCAAAGGCCAGTTCAACGGCCACGACGTTTAGGCAGTCCTTGCGTGAGATGCCTAAGAAAAAGAAAAAAAAAAGGGCTCCAAAAAAAAAATGCCAGGCCATTATTATCCGGCCAAGCAAAGGAGTGTCCTACGCGGACGTCCTTAGAGGTGTCCGTGAAAACATCTCTAAGGATATTCCAGCAACTGACATCAAAAGTGTCAGAAAGACACGCGCCGGGGATGTTCTCATCGAACTGGGAGCACAGAAAAAGAGAGAGGCTACGGAGCTAAAAAGGCTGGGAAAGTCCATTCAAGGCTTTGTTGGTCAGACCGGCCTCGTCAGGAGCCTGGATCCACAAACATCTGTGGAAATCAGAGACTTGGACGTATACGTCACGATAGAAGAAGTCGAGGCGGCTATCCGAAAAGTCTTTGATAACGAAGGAGCTACGGCTGGGGCAATGAGCGTCTCGCTTACCAAACCCAACGCCAGGGAGCAGCGCATGGCCATTGTCAAGATGGACCAGAACAAAGCTCTCCACCTGCTGGGCAAAAAGAAAATTATAGTTGGCTACATGATCTGCCGACTAAGACAATGGGAGCGTGTGCAACGCTGCTTCAGATGTCTGGGCTACGGGCATCAGGCACGTGATTGCCAGGGACCTGACCGTTCCAAGGCCTGCTATAAGTGCGGCCAGGAAGGTCACAGGGGTAAAGACTGCAAGGCTACTGACGCCAAATGCATTCTCTGCTCCAGCAATAGAAAAATCGACAAAGCGCTTCTGAGCCATACACCCGGCTCCGGAAAGTGTATCACTTTCCGAGAAGCGCTGATCAAGACAAAAGCTAATCGCTAATGATGGGCCGTGTGACGGTCCTTCAATGCAATCTCCACCGAAGCGACCTAGCAAACAGCCTTTTGTCTCAGATTAAGTGTGAGAGAAAGGCTGATTTGCTACTTATCAGCGAGCAGTACCGAAACTGGGACGTACCGACTTGGTACCCAGATAAATTTGGAACAGCGGCAATCTATGTGGATCCACAGTCCATCCGAGTGGATAAACACGGAGCTGGCAACGGCTTCGTGTGGGTGAGGTGCGCGAACGTCACGTACGTTAGCTGTTACTACACCCCGAATGTACCCATAGAAAGCTTTAGAAGAGGTCTGGACGAACTAGAAGATACTGTCCGCGAAATAGAAGGCGATGCAGTCATCGCGGGTGACTTTAACGCAAGAGCGTTAGAGTGGGGCATGCCAGAGCAGGACAGTAGAGGGGAATACATCTTGGAGATGGCAGCCAGACTAAATCTTTTTGTTCTCAACGTCGGGACCAGACCAACGTTCGAAAGACCAGGCTATCGTGGTACCATTCCGGATGTGACCTTTGTTTCCGAAAATCTTGCGCGTAAAGCACTAGATTGGAGGGTTCTAGAGGATTACAACGGAAGCGACCATCGGTACATTGCATTTCAAATCTGCGATACATTTCAATCGCAGAGGGAAAGCATAGCGAAGCCACCACGTTGGAACTTAGCCAAATTGGACGCCAACAAGCTTGTCCAGGCACTGCTCGATGGAATAAACCGATTGCCGGATGTGACAATCGCTGCCAACAGCAAGGACACAGCGGAGGCTCTAGTGAGGGGGACGATGAGTCTGCTTCACCGAGCCTGTGATGCAGCCATGCCGCGCAAGGGATCGTCGCGTGGAAAGCGCCCTGCCTACTGGTGGTCTGACAGAATTGCTGAATTGAGGTCAGAAGCGCACCGCCTCAGAAGAAAAGCACAGAGAGCGCGCAACAAACCAGAAGCAGCACTTTTGTCCGCGCTTAAGAACGCAGCGCGAAAAAAGCTACGACATGAGATCAACCGTAGCAAGGCACAGGGTTGGAAGGACCTTACCGAGGAGGTTAATCGGGATGTGTTCGGCTTGGCATACAAGATCGTGACCAAGAAATTATCCGCAATCCCGACTTGCCCCTTTGACGAAGAGACCATGGCGAAGATCGTGAACACTTTGTTCCCGAAGCACCCGCCGAGACAAGATCCAGAGGATGATGACGTGGGAGAAATCCCATTGTTTACCGTCAGCGAACTCGAGCTCGCCGCCAGAACGATGCGGACCAGGAAAGCGCCTGGGCCCGACGGGATACCAGCCGAGATCCTTAAGGTAATCGTGGTGAGAGCACCATCTCTGCTGCTGAACATGTACAACGCGTGCCTCCAGGCGGGTGTCTTTGGCACCCCCTGGAAGGTGGCGCGATTAGTGCTGATCAGCAAAGGGAAGGGAGGTGATCCCCGGCTTCCGTCGTCCAACAGGCCTCTGTGCATGCTGGATGACACAGGGAAGCTCTTCGAGAGGTTGCTAAAACCGCGGCTTCAGGCAGCCGTGCTGGAGTCTGGCGACTTAGCCGACAACCAGTATGGCTTCAGGAAGCAGCGATCCACGATTGACGCTATACATCAGGTGGTACAGCTGGCAGGGGCAGCGTGGTCTGGGAATCACTTTTCTCGGAACCTCGTGCTCTTGGTCACGCTGGACGTAAAGAACGCCTTCAACTCTGCCAGATGGTCAGACATCTTGGCGGCATTGTCGGGGTTCGGAGTCCCGAAGTACCTTATGCGAATAATACGGGACTATCTTAGGGACCGTATCCTTCGCTACGAAACATCGCAAGGGACGCGTGAGATAACTCTAACCGCCGGCGTAGCCCAGGGGTCGATCTTCGGCCCAGACTTTTGGAACATCCTGTACGATGCATTGTTAAGACTCGAGATGCCGTACGGGGTGCACATGATTGCGTACGCCGATGATGTCGCTTTAGTCATCATTGCGCGAGACGCAAAGCGAGCACAATACTCGCTAAACCAAACAAGGCGGAGAATATCCGCATGGATGCGGGCACACGGTCTTGACTTGGCGACCGCAAAGACAGAGATCGTCCCCTTTACAGGAAAACGCATGGAGACCATCTTTCCAATGCGTGTGGATAACGACGAGGTGTTGACACAGCACCAGGCCGTATACCTGGGTATTACCCTGGATACGAGGCTGACGTACTCACGACACCTAGAACGCGCAACGACCAAGGCTGCCATTAAGACAGCTCAACTCAGCCGCCTCATGGCAAACACGAGCGGCCCAAAAGCCAGTAAGCGGCGCCTTCTGATGTCTATCGTGACATCGATCCTGTTGTACGGCTCTGAAATATGGGCTGATACAATGGAAAAAGAGGTATACCGCAAGAAACTTAGCGCCGTACAACGTAGAGGAGCTCTTAGAGTCATTAGCGCATATCGCACAGTTTCGGAGCCTGCAGTACTCGTTATTGCAGGTATTATTCCGATTGGTATGCATGCGAAAGAGCGCAAACGAATCTACGTACGAAAGAAAAACGAAACGGACGTGAGGTCCGTCCAAAACGAGGAACGGGATCACACCATGGAAACATGGCAAAGATCCTGGGATCGAGAGACGAGGGGTAGATGGTCTTACCAACTTATCCGTCAAATAGTCCCTTGGATAGACAGAAAACACGGGGAGGTGAATTATTACCTTACCCAGTTTTTCACCGGACACGGGTATTTCCGCTCCTATCTCAGTAAAATGGGGAAAGCTCGGAACCCAAAATGTGTATTTTGTCCCGCTGATAGTGACGATGCCTATCATACATTCTTCGTGTGCGAAAAATGGAGCGAAGACAGAAAAATTCTGACAGACTCAGTTGGACGATTGGAGCCTGATACGATCATAGGCGACATGATCTCTACTGAGCGCAATTGGACCGCTATGGCGCACTTTGTCGAAGTGGTCCTAAGACAAAAAAAGGCACTCCTAGATCGTGCCAATGACGACGCCAGCGACGATCAGCCACCCCCCCATTAC
Organism: Chalcis sispes; assembly: GCA_949987625.1. Lineage (NCBI taxonomy): Eukaryota > Metazoa > Arthropoda > Insecta > Hymenoptera > Chalcididae > Chalcis > Chalcis sispes. Next base: position 27,279,536 of record OX465095.1, on the reverse strand, counting down.
CAAGGGGCAGCAGACCTCGCAACTGAACCAGCCAATGTCTAGGCACCATGCTTTTTCCTAGCGGCGGAAGCAGCGAGCCTAGACGAAAAAGAAGCGTAAGGCAGAAGGACGTCCTACAAATCTTTGACTAAAAACGGCTCCACCCTGACGAAGTGTGATAAACAGTTCCAGGGTGGCTCAAGCCGGAAGAGAAAAGGAGTGGTTTTTTTAGTGGGTCGGGTTGAGCTGCGCCTGTCACATTTCTATTTATCTATCCATTTATCCGCGTTTTTGTTTATTTTATTTTCCGTCTTTTTGTTTTGCATGTGACAGAGGTTGCTCCACCTAACCCCACACTGTTGCGCCGTTCGGACGCGGTGCTTCGTGCATTTATGCATTTTTTCCACTACCCGCAATAAAAAAAAAAAAAAAAAAAAAAAATTATTATTATTATTATTATTATTATTATTATTATTATTATTATTATTATTATTATTATTATTATTATTATTATTATTATTATTATTATTATTATTATTATTATTATTATTATTATTATTATTATTATTATTATTATTATTATTATTATTATTATTATTATTATTATTATTATTATTATTATTATTATTATTATTATTATTATTATTATTATTATTATTATTCGGCATTGTCAGGGTTCGGCGTCCCAAAGTACCTTATGCGAATAATTCGGGACTATCTTAGGGACCGTATTCTTCGCTACGAAACATCGCAAGGGACGCGTGAGATAACTCTAACCGCCGGCGTAGCCCAGGGGTCGATCTTCGGCCCAGACTTTTGGAACATCCTGTACGATGCATTGTTAAGACTCGAGATGCCGTACGGGGTGCACATGATTGCGTACGCCGATGATGTCGCTTTAGTCATCATCGCGCGAGACGCGAAGCGAGCACAATACTCGCTAAACCAAACAATGCGGAGAATATCCGCATGGATGCGGGCACACGGTCTTGACTTGGCGACCGCAAAGACAGAGATCGTCCCCTTTACAGGAAAACGCATGGAGACCATCTTTCCAATGCATGTAGATAACGACGAGGTGTTGACACAGCACCAGGCCGTATACCTGGGTGTTACCCTGGATACGAGGCTAACGTACTCTCGACACCTAGAACGCGCAACGACCAAGGCTGCCATTAAGACAGCTCAACTCAGCCGCCTCATGGCAAACACGAGCGGCCCAAAAGCCAGTCAGCGGCGCCTTCTGATGTCTATCGTGACATCGATCCTGTTGTACGGCTCTGAAATATGGGCTGATACAATGGAAAAGGAGGTATACCGCAAGAAACTTAGCGCCGTACAACGTAGAGGAGCTCTTAGAGTCATTAGTGCATATCGCACGGTTTCGGAGCCTGCAGTACTCGTTATTGCAGGTATTATTCCGATTGGTATGCATGCGAAAGAGCGCAAACGAATCTACGTACGAAAGAAAAACGAAGCGGACGTGAGATCCGTCCAAAACGAGGAACGGGATCACACCATGGAAACATGGCAAAGATCCTGGGATCAAGAGACGAGGGGTAGATGGACTCACCAACTTATCCGTCAAATAGTCCCTTGGATAGACAGAAAACACGGGGAGGTGAATTATTACCTTACCCAGTTTTTCACCGGACACGGGTATTTCCGCTCCTACCTCAGTAAAATGGGGAAAGCTCGGAACCCAAAATGTGTATTTTGTCCCGCTGATAGTGACGATGCCTATCATACATTCTTCGTGTGCGAAGAATGGAGCGAGGACAGGAAAAATCTGACAGACTCGGTTGGACGATTGGAGCCTGATACGATCATAGGCGACATGATCTCTACTGAGCGCAATTGGACCGCTATGGCGCACTTCGTCGAAGTGGTCCTAAGACGAAAAAAGGCACTCCTAGATCGTGCCAATGACGACGCCGGCGACGATCAGCCACCCCCTCATTACCAAGGGGCAGCAGACCTCGCAACTGAACCGGCCAATGTCTAGGCACCATGCTTTTTCCTAGCGGCGGAAGCAGCGAGCCTAGACGTAAAAGAAGCGTAAGGCAGCAGGACGTCCTACAAATCTTTGACTAAGAACGGCTCCACCCTGACGAAGTGTGATAAACAGTTCCAGGGTGGCTCAAGCCGGAAGAGAAAAGGAGTGGTTTTTTTAGTGGGTCGGGTTGAGCTGCGCCTGTCACATTTCTATTTATCTATCTATTTATCCGCGTTTTTGTTTATTTTATTTTCCGTCTTTTTGTTTTGCCTGTGACAGAGGTAGCTCCACCTAACCCCACACTGTTGCGCCGTCCGGACGCGGTGCTTCGTGCATTTATGCATTTTTTCCACTACCCGCAATAAAAAAAAAAAAAAAAATTATTATTATTATTATTATTATTATTATTATTATTATTATTATTATTATTATTATTATTATTATTATTATTTTTTTTTTTTTTTTTTTTTGTTTCGGTGGTAAAAAAACGGGGAATCTGCCTTAACCAGACCATCAGTGAGGACCCCTTTGCCTACCTGTAGACGCGGGGGGACCCACCGGTGTGACGGGTTCCGTAGTCACGTCAGCTCTGGCCTCGGATGGGCTCGATTACTCGCGCACATCCGTGGCAAGGGCATCGGCAACCCCGGGGACCGTCTAACCCGCCATACGCCAGCATATGTCTGATATAAACCATAGACATATGATGCGCGGATGGAATCTCCACCTTCTGTCCAACCTGCAGCGTGGATCTACTTTCGTATTGCTTCGCCGCTGCAGGTTCTGTCCATTCGTCAGTCCGTTCCCCGTAAGGTTGTAACCTGTCTCTGTCTCGTAATTCCTTTCATACGATCCTTTCATTCACATTCACTCACTGACTCGTGCTTGTGCTACCCGTCACCAACTACTCCAAACACCCGTCCGCCTTCTTACCCCTCAAGACAGTCTCGACGAAGGTAGCTATCGCCGTCCAACTGTCCTCGTCTTGCAGCATCCTCGCCACTGTATTTTCGGGCGTGATGCTGCCCGTTTTCGTCTCAAGTGCCAGTCTGTCTGTAGTCCATCGTCGGCACACATAAAACGTGTGCTCGGCGTCATCGCGCTCGTAACCGCAGTATTTACATTCCGGCGACCTAACCCGGTTACACCGAAATAAATACTGTCTGAAGTAACCGTGCCCCGTCAAGAACTGGGTTAGGTAAAAATTAACCTCCCCAAACCCTCGTCCGGTCCACGATACCAGGCTGCTTATCAAGCGTCTTGTCCACGTAGCAGTGGCGTCCGTTAACCAACGGTCCGTCCATTCGCGCATTGTCCTGTCTCGTTCCTCAACTGCCGCGTTTGTTCTTCCTACGTCGGCACTTCGTTCGTAAGTCTGTTTCCGTTCCCTAGCGAGCAGGTCAATGGGTATTACACCCGCTACCACCAGGACGGCCTCCGCTGAGACCGTCCTGTAGGCGCACGCGATACGTAATGCCCCCTGTCTCTGTACGTTTGTCAGTCGCTTGCGGTATTTCTTTACCTCAAGCGCATCGGCCCAGACTTCCGCCCCGTATAAAAGGATCGAGTGGGTGGTAGCCATAAGCAACCGTCTTTTCCCCGGTCTCGGTCTATATGTGTTCGCCATAAGGCGGGAGAGCGCGGAAACCCGCGTCGCCGCCCTATGTGCCGTCTCCTGTATATGAGGCCAGAAGGTCAGCTTCGTATCTAGAGTTACCCCTAGATATTTCACCTTCTTTCCGGTCTGCGTCTGCACCGACCCCACCGTCATCGGTATGACGGTTTGTATCCTCCTTCCGGTGAGGAGGATCAGTTCGGTCTTTGCCAGTGCTAAAGTCAGTCCGTGAGTCGTCATCCACCCGTCTACCCGTAACATGACCCGGTTTAGCGTCAGCTGTGCCAATTCTGGATTGCGCTGAACGATCACTACCGCCACGTCGTCGGCGTAGGCGATGAGTGAGGCGTTCTCAGGCATTTCCAGCCTCAGCAGGCCGTCGTAAACCGCGTTCCAGAAGTCAGGTCCTAGTATTGATCCCTGCGCGACGCCCGCAGTGATCGGCCTACTTGCCTGTCCCTCCGTGGTCTCGTACGTAATTTTTCGGTCCGTTAAGTAATCTCCCGCCACCCGCAGGAGATAGGGAGGTACCCTGAAAGCCCGTAAAGCTTCCAGGATATCCCCCCATCTAGCGGAATTAAAGGCGTTCTTTACATCTAAGGTCGCGAGCAGTACTAGTGGTCTCGCGCCGTAGCAGACCCGCCTTGTCCGTAGGAAAGTTTCGGTCACTTCCCTTATCGCGCCTATTGTCGAATGGCCCTTCCGAAAACCGTGCTGATTATCGGCCAGCCCTCCGGCGGCTGTTATTGCGCTCGTTATTCTCGGTTTTAACAATGCTTCGTAAAGTTTGCCCGCTGTGTCTAAAAGACTCAGGGGCCTATAGGAAGACGGTGTCTCGAGTTCCCCTTTACCTTTATACAAGAGGACCAATCGAGCCGTCTTCCAACGCGTTGCAAACCTCCCGGTCCGTAAGCTTGCATTGTACATGTCCAAGAGTATTCTCGGACGTACAATGGTGATTTGCCGAAGAATCTCCCCCGGGATACAGTCCGGTCCAGGCGCTTTCCCGGATTTCATCGAGGACGTAGCTTGGAGTAGCTCCACCTCGCTGAACTCCGGGACAGCTAGGTCGCGGTAGTCGAGGGGCCCTTCCGTCACCGGATGGGTCGGGAAGAGACCACCCACTATCGCGTCCATGGTACATTTGTCCTTGCGTTCAGGTGGACCAAAACTACCCAGTTTTTGGGTTACAAGTTTGTAACCCAGTCCCCAGGGGTCTCTGTCCACCTCCTCGCACAGTCTCCGCCAACACCGTTTCTTGCTGTCTTTAATAGCGAACGTCAGTCGTTTCCGTGCTGTCTTATATGCGACCGATAATTCATCGACGTTAGGGTTTCCCCTTTTTCGCGCGCGATGTAGTCGTCTACGACACGCGATACAGTCCCTCCGGATAAGACTGATTTCGTCGGACCACCAGTACATTGCTTTTCTGTCCGGTACGTTTCGTTTGCGAGGCATAGAAGCCTCGCACAGTCTCGTTATCATAGTCATAGTTTTTTCTACTATGTAGTCCGTCCACGTGACCGTGCCTTCCGTAAGGTCTTCTGGAACGGCCTCAGAGGGCGCTACTGCTTCCAACAGCGCCTCCTTAAAACGGTCATGATTCTGTTTCGCGAGGTTAAACCTTTTTGGTTGCAAACCCCCGCTTTGTACGTTTCGTGGCGTCGAGGTACTACTCAACACTTCAAAGACGATGTACTAGTGATCGCTGGCCGTAAAGTCATCGATCACCTGCCACCGACTTATTCGTGAAGAGATACTGTCCGACGTCATCGTTACGTCCGGTATCGAGTACCCAAACCCTGGTCTCAGGTACGTCGGCGTACGTCCGGTGTTGGCTACTACCAGTTCGAGCCTCGCGGCCATCTCCAGCAGCAACCTACCCCGTTTGTCCGTTGTTGGCATGCCCCACTCGATTGCTCTGGAGTTAAGGTCGCCTGCGACGATGAGATCACCCGGGAGATCTCTTAGGGCGTCCTCCAGTGTACCAATCTTTTCCTCGAAGACCCTCGCCGCGACGTTTGGGGACAGGTAGACACTAACGTAAGTGATAGTGCCAACCCTAACCCAAACGAAGTCCTCTCCATACGAGGAAGCTTGTACCCGTCGGCCCATCGCGCCCCTCACCCAGATGGCCGAAGTGCCCGAGGCATTCGAAAACCACCCGTCGGTTGTGCGTAGGTCTCGGTACTGCTCGCTTAGTATCAGTACGTCTGCGTCTCGTTCCGTCGCAATCTGCGGTAATAGCAGCTGGGCTGCTTGGCACCGATGCAGGTTTCCTTGCAGTACCCCCATCATGCTGTGGACTTTTTCTTGAGGTTTTCAAGCGCGGCCCTGAAAACCCCACACGCCCCGGAACCCGGCCTATGCGCGACTTCCTTGTGCCCCGTCGCAGAGCATAGGAAGCACTTGCTGTCCTTGGTCTTGCACGTCTTACTGTCGTGGTCTTTTTGCCCACAAGTCCAGCAGCATCGCGACCTGTCGGGCTCTTTACACTCCTTACGAGTGTGTCCGTAACCTAGGCACTGGTAGCACCTAGGCACCGTCAGCCTACGTCTGACGCGGCAGTTCGTCCATCCGATTTTTATTCGTCCTTTGCGAATAGCGGAGTTATTATTATTATTATTATTATTATTATTATTATTATTATTATTATTATTATTATTATTATTATTATTATTATTATTATTATTATTATTATTATTATTATTATTATTATTATTATTATTATTATTATTTTTTTTTTTTTTTTTTTTTTTTTTTTTTTTTTTCGGTGGTACAAAAACGGGGAATGTGCTTTAACCAGACCATCAGTAAGGACCCCTTTGCCTACCTGTAGACGCGGGGGGACCCACCGGTGTGACGGGTTCCGTAGTCACGTCAGCTCTGGCCTCGGATGGGCTCGATTACTCGGGCACATCCGTGGCAAGGGCATCGGCAACCCCGGGGACCGTCTAACCCGCCATACGCCAGCATATGTCTGATATAAACCATAGACATATGATGCGCGGATGGAAACTCCACCTTCTGTCCAACCTGCAGCGTGGATCTACTTTCGTATTGCTTCGCCGCTGCAGGTTCTGTCCATTCGTCAGTCCGTTCCCCGTAAGGTTGTAACCTGTCTCTGTCTCGTAATTCCTTTCATACGATCCTTTCATTCACATTCACTTACTGACTCGTGCTTGTGCTACCCTATACCAACTACTCCAAACACCCGTCCGCCTTCTTACCCCTCAAGACAGTCTCGACGAAGGTAGCTATCGCCGTCCAACTGTCCTCGTCTTGCAGCATCCTCGCCACTGTATTTTTGGGCGTGATGCTGCCCGTCTTCGTCTCAAGTGCCAGTCTGTCTGTAGTCCATCGTCGGCACACATAAAACGTGTGCTCGGCGTCATCGCGCTCGTAACCGCAGTACTTACATTCCGGCGACCTAACCCGGTTACACCGAAATAAATACTGTCGAAAGTAACCGTGCCCCGTCAAGAACTGGGTTAGGTAAAAATTAACCTCCCCAAACCCTCGTCCGGTCCACAATACCAGGCTGCTTATCAAGCGTCTTGTCCACGTAGCAGTGGCGTCCGTTAACCAACGGTTCGTCCATTCGCGCATTGTCCTGTCTCATTATTATTATTATTATTATTATTATTATTATTATTATTATTATTATTATTATTATTATTATTATTATTATTATTATTATTATTATTATTATTATTATTATTATTATTATTATTATTATTATTATTATTATTATTATTATTATTATTATTATTATTATTATTATTATTATTATTATTATTATTATTATTATTATTATTATTAACCCCGCTATGCCGGTCCCAAGCCTGGGGCCTCTCATTTTAGGAGGAGAGGAAGGGGGAGGGGGAGGAGTAACACCTCGTTAAAAAACCTTGGTCCATCTGACCCGGATGGTAGCACCTTGTTGGGGTCCCGCCTTGGGTTACAGGTTGGGTCAGGGAGAGTAGCGGGTGCGGTGACACTGCCCATTCGGGATGTGTGATATGATCTGTGCAGCGCGCTCTCCCTGGAACTCCCGGCGTCAACGCGCCGCACCCAAGGGGATGCTGGGATGCCAATGAAGGGTGCAGGTGCAAGGCTTGGGCGGATGTCATATTCACGTCCCATAGCCAAAAGCCTCTACAGCAATGGGGGTAGCTGTAGAGGTGATCACCCCTCCACACCCTGAGGCACCGCGTTCGGAGACGGCCTAGCATCTTGGAGTAATTCATCACCATGCAGCCTAAACCAACAAAAGAAAACACAAACCAAAAAAGAAGCCTGAACTTAGAAGCACCCAACACTGGGAGTGCTCCTAAGGTAGCTGCAGTAAACGCAGCAAGCCATTGCACCCGTGAGGATACGCTTACTAAGTGTATCCTCCAAATGAAAGAATTGGTGCATGAAATGCTGGCAGTGATCAAAGTGCAAAAGAACGTCAGCAGCAAAATAAAGGATGGTCTCCCACAGTTGGAGGACATCCTGGATAAGGTTGAGCAGGCTCACTGCCGGAGCACCACAGCCCGCCGAAGGGATAGTGAGCCATTGACCCCGGTCCAAGCGCCCAAAACGTCGCAAACTAGAATTAAGCGACCTGCCTCTAGCCCACCTGATGTGCCACAACCAGCTGCGGCAAAAAAGAAAACAGAGGCCGAATCATGGACTGAGGTCGTCAAGAAGCATCGACCCTTAAAGAAGACTTCGTCTCCGAAGGAGAATAATGAAGCAAACCTCCGTGCCGCAAACCCGGTCGTCAAGGACACGGGCAGGAGGGAAAAAGAAAAGAAAAAAAGGCTCGCAAAGAAAAAATCGGACGCGATCTTGCTTAAACCCCAATCAGGCAAAACATATGCTGACGTCATGCAAGCCATCCGCAAAGACGTCAAGCCAGAAAGCAGTGGGGTGGAGGTTCGATCCGTCCGTAAGACCAGAGCAGGAGGGGTCCTCATCGAACTCAAGAAGGCCAAAGCCGAGGAAAGGGCAAATTTCACCCGAGCCCTTCAAGAAACTGCGGCCGGTAGCGTTAGCAGTGTACAGCAGCTGACACCCCGGATAACCATGGAAATCCGAGATGTGGATAGCTGCTGCACCACACATGAGATCGAAGAGGCCCTTAGGTCTGAGCTGCAGAACTACAAGGGGACCTTGCAAGTTAGGCTCACAAAGCCTAATTGGAGAGAGCAATGCCTCGCACTAGTTAACATCGAGCGCGAGGCAGCAGAAACGCTCCTCCAAAAAGGCCGACTAAGAATCGGCCTGGTATACTGCAAGTTGCGGGGCCGCGACATAATAGCGAGATGCTTCAAATGTCTCGGCTACGGACACCGCGGCCCCGGATGCAATGGTCCCGACCGCAGTAATCTCTGCTACCGATATAGCGGAGGTGGGCATAAGGCCAGCGAATGCAACGCTGAGCCTGTTTGCTTCCTCTGCCCACGTCGGGAGAACGACCCAGCTGCAAACAAGCATGTAGCTGGGTCTGGAGTATGCAGGGCCTTCAAAGAGGCCCTTGCAAAAGCGCAGCAGAGATGGCGGTAGTTCTGCAGTGCAACTTGAATAGAAGCAGGGTGGCTCAAAACCTATTATCCCAAATCTGTTATGAAAAGCACGCTGACATTGTCCTTGTCAGCGAGCAGTACCGAGACAGAGAAGGGACAGAATGGTACCCCGATGATCTCGGCACTGCGGCCATATGGATCCGCGAACCAAACAACATCTCTATCGCGGGACATGGATCCGGCCGTGGTTATGTGTGGGTGAGGTACAAGGACGTATCATACGTCAGTGTTTACCTCACCCCAAACGACCCGATTAGTGAATTCCAGTCCAAACTCGATGGACTGGAAGACACATTAAGGGATCTACAGGGCGGAATGGTAGTTGCTGGAGACTTCAACGCCAAAGCGCTCGAGTGGGGCGAAGCCAGGCCTGACTCTCGTGGCAATAGAGTCATGGAGATGGCGGCGAGACTGGGGCTGGTGGTATTAAACACCGGCCTCACGTCAACCTTCCGAAGGCCTGGCTACAGGGAGACCATCATCGATATCTCCCTGGCCAATGAACATCTGGAAGCGCGCATCCGGGGATGGCAGGTGATCGAAGACTATACAGCCAGCGATCACCGATACATCGTGTTCTGCGTACACGATGTAGGACCATCTCCGGCGTACAAACCGCGCCGCCCCACAAAATGGATCGTGTCCAAAATGGACACGGAGCGCCTGTCTTCGGCGCTAGCACGCGGACAGGCCGCCCTGGAAAACATCCCAGGGAACATGCCGCCTCTTTTGCAGGCAAACATGGTGATTGAAACCACCATGAAAATCATTCACCGAGCCTGCACGGAGGCAGTGCCGAGAACGAAAGGAACGGGAAAGAGACGCCCTGCTTACTGGTGGACAGACGAGATCGCTGTCCTGCGCGCCAGGTGTTTGCGCCTTAGACGCATAGCACAGCGCGCCAGGAAACGCGGTCTGGACGCAGCCCCCTTGGCCGCGGAACATCTTGCGGCCAAGAAAATACTGAAACGGGCCATCAAGTCCAGCCAGCGACGGTGCTGGAGGGAGCTGGTCGAGGATCTCGATAGAGATCCTTGGGGATTAGGGTATAAAATCGTCACACGCAAGCTCGGGGCGTTTTCTCAATCTTCGCCCCGAGACGTGGTGACGATAAACAACATCGTCAACACCCTTTTCCCCACACATCCAACAAGATCGGATAGACCAGCCACGTTCGGACATATAGAGGTGCCTCTATTTACTGAGGGAGAGCTCGCCACTGCCGTTAGAGCAATGAAGAACAGGCGAGCTCCTGGTCCGGACGGCCTCCCATCTGAGATCTTAAAAGCCGTCGCTACATGTCACCCTTGCCTTTTGCTAGACATGTATAACGCCTGTTTAAAAGCGGGAATTTTTCCATCCCGCTGGAAGACAGCGCGTCTAGTACTGATAAGCAAAGGTAAGGGTCCAGTAGACGAGCCGTCGTCCTACAGACCTTTATGTATGTTGGACACGGCTGGCAAACTCCTGGAGAGAATGCTCAGGCCCCGCCTACTTCAAGCCGTTAGAGCGGCCGGAGACCTTGCTGCTCAACAATACGGCTTCAGGCGGGACCGATCTACCATCGGAGCTATCCAGGAGGTAGTCAACGCCGCTAGGGGTACGGAATGTGGAAACCACTACTCCCGTCCCCTATGTCTGCTGGCCACCTTGGATGTGAAGAACGCCTTCAACTCAGTAAGGTGGGACATCGCGCTGGACGCCATCGAGCGGGACTTCAGGGTACCTGAGTATCTGGTCAGGATGCTCGACGACTACCTGAAGGACCGCTCATTACTCTACGACACCGAGAATGGCCCGAAAAGAATGAAAATAACATCTGGGGCAGCCCAGGGATCGGTACTAGGACCCGACGTATGGAACATCTTTTACGACGGAATCCTACGTATGCAGATGCCCGAGGGCACTTCCCTGATTGGGTATGCCGATGACACCGCGGCAGTCATCATCGCCCGCAACGTCACCGCGGCGCAGATACGACTCAATCAGGTAATGCGTCGAGTAAGCTCCTGGTTGCAAGAGCACGGGCTGGAACTGGCCGCACATAAGACCGAGATCGTGCTGTTAACAAAGAGGCGAATCAACACCTTATGCCTCTTTGAAGTAGGAGACGCCACGGTCCAGGCTTCTACAGCAGTGAGGTACCTGGGGGTGACACTTGATAATAAGCTCACCTTCGGGGCCCACATAAAGAGAGCCGCCGATAAGGCGGCAACAGTAACGGCGTCGCTGAGTCGGCTGATGGCAAACACAAAAGGCCCAAGGCCTGACAAGCGACGCCTGCTGATGCGTGCAGCCGAAGCTGTAATGCTGTATGGCGCCGAAGTCTGGGCCGATGCGCTGCGGTTGGAATTCTACCGCAAGCGCTTGGCCGCAGTGCAACGAAGAGCGGCCCTTCGTATTGCGTGCTCCTACCGCACGGTCTCCGAGCCCGCAATTATGGTAATCGCTGGGGTCATACCCATCGATTTGCTCGCCCAGGAGCGACGTTTTGTCCACCAGCAGAAGACTGCTCTGGGGAAGACTGCTGCCCAGCGCATAGCCAGAGCCAACACCATCGAGGCATGGCAAACGCGCTGGGAAGAAGAACCGCGAGCCAGGTGGTCGGCTAGGTTAATTGGCCGCCTTCACCCCTGGCTCGACCGACAGCAGGGTGAGGTAAATTATTACCTCACCCAGTTTTTGACAGGGCACAGCCTGTTCCAATCCTACCTCCACAAGATGGGAAAGGTCGAGGAACCAGGCTGTGCCTTCTGCCGATCTCCCTCCGACGACACGGAGCACACATTCTTCAGGTGCGACGCGTGGCGTGTCGAGAGGGAGAATGTAGAAGCGGCCCTTGGACGAATCAGGCCCGAAAACATTATCGGGCTGATGCTACAAGGGCCAGGCCACTGGAGCAAAGTGGCCACTTACGTGGAGGATGTCCTCCGCAAAAAGAAAAAGAAGATAGACGGTACCCAGGAGGCATAGGTGCCGTCTAACGAGGAGGGGACGGGAAACACCCGTCGTCTAGCCGTGGGGTCGATCTTATGACCCTAAAAGTGGCTCCACCCTGACGAAGTGTCCGCCAACGGTACCAGGGTGGTTTACTAGCCACGAGGCCTAGGAGGGTTTTTAGCCGGTGAGAGTCCGGCACTCTGGTAGCCCCCTGCCAGGTGCATAAAGCATTTTCCCTGCCTACCCCAAAAAAAAAAAAAAAAAAAAAAAAAAAAATTATTATTATTATTATTATTATTATTATTATTATTATTATTATTATTATTATTATGATTATTATTATTATTATTATTATTATTATTATTATTATTATTATTATTATTATTATTATTATTATTATTATTATTATTATTATTTTTTTTTTTTTTTTTTTTTTTTTTTTTTTTTTTTTTTTTTTTTTTTTTTTTTTTTCGGTGGTAAAAAAACGGGGAATCTGCCTAAACCAGACCATCAGTGAGGACCCCTTTGCCTACCTGTTGACGCGGGGGGACCCACCGGTGTGACGGGTTCCGTAGTCACGTCAGCTCTGGTCTCGGATGGGCTCGATTGCTCGAGCACATCCGTGGCAACGGCATTGGCAACCCCGGGGACCGTCTAACCGGCCATACGCCAGCATATGTCTGATATAAACCATAGACATATGATGCGCGGATGGAATCTCCACCTTCTGTCCAACCTGCAGCGTGGATCTACTTTCGTATTGCTTCGCCGCTGCAGGTTCTGTCTATTCGTCAGTCCGTTCCCCGTAAGGTTGTAACCTGTCTCCGTCTCGTAATTCCTTTTATACGATTCTTTCATTCAGATTCACTCACTGACTCGTGCTTGTGCTACCCTTCACCAACTATTCCAAACACCCGTCCGCCTTTTTACCCCTCAAGACAGTTTCGACGAAGGTAGCTATCGCCGTCCAACTGTCCTGGTCTTGCAGCATTTTCGCCACCGTATTTTCGGGCGTGATGCTGCTTGTTTTCGTCTCAAGTGCCAGTCTGTCTGTAGTTCATCGTCGGCACACATAAAACGTGTGCTCGGCGTCATCGCGCTCGTAACCGCAGTATTATTATTATTATTATTATTATTATTATTATTATTATTATTATTATTATCATTATTATTATTATTATTATTATTATTTTTAGACATGTAAAAATGAAAGACATAGTAAACTTCTTGATAAATATAAAAATAAATTTATATTTGTGCGTATATTATAAATAAGTATACATCTACGCGTACGAACGTAATTTTATACATGGAGACCTTATTATAGTATTATACTAGTGTAAATACAAGCTTCTACTTGCGCGCGTAAATATAAGCTTATACTTGTGCGCATTATTACAAGCTTATACTTGCATGTGTGAATGCAAGCTTATACTTGTGTGCGTAATTATATGCTTGTACACGCAATTCTGTTTACAAGCTTTTTCAAGCGCGTGAACCCACGTTAAGAAGCCGCTGTCGTCACCGATAACGTTAACGTTGGAAAGATTTTTTTCCCCATCGATATAAATCATGAATTCGTCGAGTAATTATTAGTATACAGTATGGATGCACGCTGAAAACATCCGTTTACCTGCTGCATATGTGGTTCCACAGGGTGCGGTAAAACGCATTTTGTTCAGAAATTTTTAAAGCATTTATCTGTCATTTGTAATGTGCATTTCGATTGTGTATTATTTTACTACGCAGAGGGGCAGGAATTTCATGCTACAGGTCTCGAAATAGGTGGTAACATATCGCTGCAAATCGAGTAACGAGAGGGTCTTCCACAGCCGACCAATGATTTAAAAGACAACAAGAAAAAATAACTGCTTATTTACGATAATTTAATGCATGAGTCATCCAGCGACCTGATTTTAGATCTTCTTAACAAGGGTAGTCATCATTAAAAAATTAGCGTTATATTCATCACACAATATTTTTTTTCAAGGAAAAGCTCAAGGAGATACTACTTAACGAGAGTATAGGCCTCAACACAAAGTACTTGATGATATTTCAAAATCCACGCGATCGAGCATGAATTTTATATCTTGCTTGTCAAATTTATATAGGAGATTCGAAATTTTCGGAAGTAACATACATGGATGCGACACGTGTCGGAGATTCTTATATGTTTCTTGATTTATCGCAGAATGCTTTAGACAAATTTCGTCTTCGTACTTGCATATTCCCAGATGATGCCAAACACTATGCATACGTTCCCAAAATATAAATTTTGTTAAAAATAATAATAAATAATTAAAGATATGCGTGCTGTGAATGAAGTAGTCATCTTTAAGCAATGGCTGAGTTAACATCGGCTACAAATCTACTTAATAAAGTATACAGTAAAAAGCACGTTCCTCTACTGAACGCTTTTTCTCACGCAAACAATCAACAGCGTTTGGCTCTCTGACGCTCCGCCGATAACTTGTAAGGTGTATATGTAAGTGTGCGTTAAAAGTTTTGCAAGGTGTAGTAAAGTTAAAAAAATCGCAGAAAAAGTGTTTAAAAAAATACCAAAGCGTTTTGCGAAAATTGACAAGTAAAAATTCGCGTAGCGGAAATAGACGCAACAACCATTGGTTAGAAAAAAAGAATATCATAGTGCAAAACGGTGGTACCACTTTTTACCACTCTTAATTGGATCTATCATTGGTGCACTAGTGGCAGGAGTTTTGGGTGGAAATTCAGGTTAACGAAACATGGAGAGAGCACGTAAAATGATCGTTGTGCCTGTAGAAACGTTTGAGCGCACGCTAATGTTGACTGTTACCTCTACTCCTGCATCGGAATCAAATCAAGTAGAGAAACAAGGCGTGAAAATTATCGGAGATAAACTCTCGAGACTACATTCGGAAACATATGAAATTTTAAAATCAAAATCGTTTGTAAATGAGCGAGAAAAAGGTGAAAATTATTTACAAGTTTTGTGACGATATTTATTTTTCACGGAACACGAACAATTTGAGAAACGAGAAACGGAACGCGAAATCGACGAGGTTGACGCGATATTAGCGCCTCTCACGCACGATGAAATATTAGCTCGCGTACCTGAAATTTACAAAAAAAAGCACGTCTTTTGCTAAGGCACTGGCGGAATATGGCTGCCGAACGTCTGAAGTTGGATAACGCTGGAACTGTCGTTGTAGACAATAAAAAAATTGCAAACTCCAATATCGTAAATTTATTAAACAATGCGCTCGTGAAGAAGAATATAAGAAAAAGGAAATACGCAAATGATGACGATGACAATGACGATGATCTACCCATTGGACGAGCACAGTTTGCTAAATTTTTGAAAATTAGCAATACACCTAACGGTCTGATAAGAATAGAACGAAAGATAAAGTCTACTTTAAATACAGCAAAGCCCATGGTGAGAGAGTCAGTCATAAAAAGTCAAAAGAAAGTGGAAGAGAAGGAGAAACGTATCAAAAAAGATGGTTAAGACTAAATCTATAAGAAGAAGATGAAAAAAAGCAAGAAAAAATTGCGTGAGAAGGATGAAACGTACTTGGGAAAATGATATTACGATGTGTAGAATGAGGCGGTTTACGGGGTGCCAGGAATCCTCTACGCGTATACAAAGAAGAAAAACCAAACGATAAAACTGACAAGGTTAGCAAAGAACATATCTATGGTTAACTCAGCAATGAAGATGCGCACACGCTTGATCGTCGTGTAAAAAGAAAATTTCCAAGATTACGATACAATGTAACAAATATTGACGATCTGTAGGTGTGTGATTTGTTAAAGTTAACTACGATTAAAGAATACAACGATGGCTACTGCTACTTACTCGTTGTAGTCGACGCTCTTAGCAAGTATGCATGGGTTGAACCGTTGCATGATAAGAGTGCATCTCGCAAAGTCGTATGCCGCAATGTTTACAAACGAATAGAGATAAAGAATTTATCGAGACGACCTTTCTGGAGTTGTTAAAAAAAACATAATATACAGTTTAGAATCGTACAAAATCCCGATGTAAAGGTAGCCGTAGTTGAGAGACTAAAAAGGACGATGCGCTATGTGGCGATGTTTTACACATAATAATACGAGACACTACATCGATATAGTACAGAAAATCATGTATACTTACAATCACACTTTGCACAGCAGTACCAAAATGAAGCCTAGCGAAGTGACGCTATATAACGCTGCAAAATTGCGTGCAAATTTACAAAAACGTTCACTTCGACAGAGCATCAATAAAAATGTAAATAAGAGAGCGCTAGACTCGTTTTTAGCTAAACACAAGAATGAAGATTATGTACGTACTAAAAATGACTTTGAACGCCATTAAAAAAAAATCAGTTAAGAAATATTCAAAATAAATCGCGTATCACTCAGGCTAAATCTCTACACATACGTTTCGGGAAACTTAAACGGCGACATAATAGACGGATTTTTTTACAGCGAATAATCAACTTTGGTTGGCCGGGAGCACGTAAAGAGTAATCAGCGATCTCAAATTGAAAAAATTTTGCAGACACGAGGGCGTGGATCAGCAAAGCAAGTATTGGTAAAATGAGTAAGATATCCAAACAAATTTAATTCTTGGATAAAAGCTTCGAAGGTTGATTCCATATAGTTATCGTCTTCAAAAGAGCGAGAATATCGAAAATTTTGATGATTTTTATTTAGTACTATCCAGCAACAGCAGCATGAGGTATTTTCTGGATAATACTACGAGCTGTTTCACGACTTACTTGTTGCGGGAGATACGACTGAACGGTAACTGAAGTGTAGGTCTTACTAAAATTCACATACGTCTGTCAAGTAAGAGCGTGGTCGACTTCATCGACAAGTAATACAAGATTTTGCTCTAATTCCTTTGCGAGCCGATAGAAAAAAGCTTTATCCTTAATGCATTATTAACAAAAATTAAGTTCTCGTTGATCTTTTGCAAGAGAATTACGTTAAACGCCATGAGTGCTAAGTACGCGTCGCGCTACAAGGCTGTGTTCCTTTGCGTCCACCCCAAAGGTCCCAAAATGTCGCAATCAGCGGCTGCTAAATATATAAGGAAGTCGAAGGCATTTGTACAGAAGTGGATACAGCGATATAAAGTGGCTAAAAATGTCGATGATTTACCAGAACGTGGCTCGATAGGAAAAGTGAACAAAAAAGATAAAAAAAGAATAGTAAATCTGTTTTCGCGGAATCCTGCTTTAACACTGCGGCAAGAACAAGCAAAATTAATGGCAAAAGGTTTAGATATATCCTACGAAACTATCCGAACCCATCTTCGTACTCATCATCCGAAATGGCGCAACACAATGAAGAAGCCTCTGTTGACTGAAAAACATGTGACAAAGCGACTCGCTTGGGCGCATGAGAATATTGATAGAGATTTTGAAAATGTCATTTTTACTGATGAATGTTCTATATGGGCACGTTCTGTCCTCACGCGAGCCCGGTCAACTTCCACTAATAGGCTTGTTCAGCGGACCGTAAAACATGGAAAAAAGGTGCATCTTTGGGGCTGCTTCTCAAAGCAGGGATTTAGCACTTTGCACCTCTTTACTGACAACCTAAATGCCGAGAAAATGATAAAAATTTACAAAAAGGCTTTACTGCCATCTGCTAAACGATGTTTCATCACGAAAAATGAAGATTGGATTCTGCAGGAGGGCAACGATCCTAAATACCGCAGCAAGCTCTGTACTTAGTGGAAGACTCAATCTGGCATCGTTACATTGGATTGGCCGTCGCAGTCGCCCGATGCAAACCCTATTGAAAATGTGTGGGCATATATTAAACGGAAGCTTCGTGGAAGACGCACATACACTTTGAAGCAGTTGTCTTACGAAATTCGTCGGATCTGGAGATCCTTGCTACTAGAATACGCCGTCAAATTTGTAGAAAGCATGCCTCGGAGATGCCAGGCAATTAACGACGCTGGTGGTGACTGAACACATTATTGATCGAATTGCATCGTTGTTTGTAATGTGTACAATGTATATATAAATATGAAAGTTGCATCAAATACATTTTTTCATAAATTAACACGACCACGCTCTTACTTGACAGACTGTACCATGCACCATTATGCATATTCATGAATCTGAAGGCTATTACACTCTTAAATTAGGCAGTGAAGATAGCAGGAAAAAGTAGTAACGATGAAACTTGTCTATTCCTCCATGGGATTTATAAAAGTGTAGAACAGATCGCCGATGAAATAAATAAAACAAAAAGTATACATCAATATCAAGTATTTAAACTAACAAAATTTCAAAAAGGCTCCTACACACTACGTAGAACATGCGAATGCAAATAGCCTTATACCGATTATAACGCATATTATTTAACACATCGTTCAATAAGTCCCGAGACTAACAATGAAAACAACATTTTTTTTCAAAAATTATTTTTATTTATTAATATAATCTCTTTTTAGAGTGATACAATCTTTCCAACGCCTTTCTAACATTTCTACACCATGTTTATAGAAGGATTTATCCTTTGCTTCAAAATAGGCTTCAGTTTCGGCAAAGACCTCCTCATTCGAGCCAAATTTTTTTCCCTGGAGCATTTTTTTGAGATCAGCAAAGAGCCAGTAGTCGCTGGGGGCTAAATCTGGCGAATACGGGGGGTGGGGAAGCAAATCAAAGCCCAATTCGTTCAATTTTGCCATTGTTTTCATGGACTTGTGGCATAGTGCATTGTCTTGATGAAAAAGAATTTTTTCCTTCTTCATGTCCGGTCGTTTTGCTGCGATCTCCTCCTTCAGACGTACCAACAAGTCAATATAATAATCACTGTTGATCAATTTACCTTTTTCCAGGTAGTCAATGAAAATCAGGCCATGTGTATCCCAAAAAACAGACGCCATGACTTTGCCAGCAGACAGCTGCGTTTTTGGACGCTTTGGGCGGCTTTTGCCAGCCATGCGCCACTCATATGATTGCCGATTCGACTCCAGAGTAAAATGATGTATCCATGTTTTATCCATGGTTACGTATTGATGCAGGGAATTCTTTTTATTGCGAGTCAATAGCGATAAACAGCTCTCTGAATCGTCGACTCGTTGCTGTTTTTGTTCCACTGAAAGCAATCGCGGCACCCACTTGGAAAAAACCTTTTTCATGCTCAATTTTTTATGAAGGATTGTAAATACGCTTCCAGATGACATATGTGTTATTTTTGCAATCTCACGGATCTTCTCTTCGCGATTTTTCATTACAATTTTTATCACTTTACTCACATTTTCTTGTGTAACGGCTTTCAATGGCCTACCCGAACGTTCCGCATCGTTTGTTTCCGTACGACCACGTTTAAACTTAGTATACCAACGACGAATCGTTGGTTTGGATAGAGAGCAGTCCGGGTAATGTTTTTCAAGCCATTGCTGGGCTTCTACGGTGTTTTTACCCATTAAAAAACAATGTTTCATCAACACGCGAAACTCGCTTTTTTCCATTTTTCAAACAAATTACAAAGTGACTTTACTCTAACCTCGATAACTCTGCTGTCTGTGATCCGATCGACGTGAAATTTTTACACGTTTGATGTAAAGGTTCGCACTCTATGGAAACGTGGCCAGTTTGGTACTACTAGCACCATCTCTGGGTAAGTCTCGGGACTTATTGAACGATGTGTTATATAATGAATATTTAGCTTTGAGGATGAGATGTTTATATATACAGATGCATGCAAACCATATACAGAAGGTGACACACCATTTCACACCTACACACTATTTATCTGCCGTATCATAGTTTTCAGAGTATCATTATCGATACAAGTGATTAAAATGATCAATGCATTCGATTCAAGTATAGAATTTTGACGGTAACGCTTTATTTCAAACGTAATCCTTAAAAATAAGTCGTTACATGCGATACTATGATGAGCAAGTAGGTGGAGGTGGCGTGCGACGCATTTTCACGGGCTTGACATATCAGCAAGGTCGAAGGATTGAAGCATATTTGAGTGGATTATTTCGAAAAATTCTTTCTTACGAAACGAGTGGAGCGAATGTTGTGGTAAAATAAGCTGTACGGGATAGTCTGAATGTTTTCGATGACGTAGCGAATAACGGTGCCACCTTTAAAGCGACTATTAAGTTACGTTCGCAAGAATCGAGTAGAAATTTAAAAAAGAAATTGCTAACAAAATTGCCTATATGATGAAAGGATCGAGTTATAAGAGAACATCTATGAGGTCGAAGCGTCAGTCGACAAAGTCACGTGCTTCGGGTAAGATTACACGCAAGAAAAAAAGAAACAAAAGTTAAACGGGAAAAAAATCTAAGATAAGCAGTATTACAAATCTTTTTGGTTCAAAATAAATAATTTTATCCAATTTTTATCTTAAACAATGGCTTATCTTCATACGCACTCAAACAAATGCATAAACAGTGAGGTCGATATTTTTTCTTTGCTTGTAACTCAGAAGTCCATAGAGAGCAGCAGTTCCTTATACTACAAACCAATTTTGTCGCTTGGCAACGAAAACAATGCACCACTTGAATTCGTTGTCCCGAGTGCGAGCGATCATTACATAGATCTCGCACATACTATGCTATACATACAGGCAAAAATCGTACCCGCAGACACCGATGCTAAAAATGTAAAAGCTGCACCAATTAATAATTTTTTCCATTCAATGTTCAATCAAGTAGACGTTTTTCTCAATCAAGAGCTCGTTTCTCCGCTCTTCAAATAATGCTTATCCATATAGAGCTCGTATAGAGTCGTTATTAAATTATAGTTTTACGGCTAACGAATCACATTTGACAAACAGCCTTGTATGATATGACGATTTACGTGGATTTTTTGATGCGGCACCTAATAAACCACAACAACCGGATAATAACGTAAACAAAGACGCGATTAATCGTCAACAGTTTATTCTCGGTGGCAAAACTCTCGACATGCTTGGACATTTACATTGCAATGTCTTTAATCAAGATGAAATGCTTCTCAACGGTGTAGAAATAAGATTACGTCTAATTCGCAGTAAGAATATTTTTTGTCTTATGGACGCATCGGATGATGAAAAATTTACCGTACAAATCACAGAAGCTACGCTGATTGCACGCTGAGCGAAGATAAGTCCTGGAATTTTACTCTCACACGCCAACCTCTGGCTAAAATTACGGCAAAGTATTCGATTACACGCGTTAAAGTAAAATCATTTACGATGCACACGAGTATTCTAGGTGATACATTAGATAACGTTATTCTCGTCCAGTTACCAAAAAGAGTCATCATTGGTTTTGTCAATAACAAAGCTTTTGATGGAAATCGACATCTCAACCTCGTCAACTTTTAACATTTTATGCTAAATTATCTCCCTCTATACGTTGACGGTGTACTAATTCCAAGCAAACCATTACAGCCTCGTGTTATCGGCGTTTTATAGTAATAATAAATTGTGTGTAGATGCATTTCATACACTGCTCTCAGGCACTGGTGTACAATTTCTCAACGAAGGATTCGGCATCATTCGTAACAATTACTCTAAAGGATATTTTCTCACTGCTTTTGATCTTACACTTGATTGGTCCGCAGAGGTACAATTTGAAGAAGCACTTAAAACTACTATAAATTGCATAGTTCATGTCGAAAATAACAAAGTTTGGGAAATTAACACAAGTAAACAAATCATATCGGATTTTAGTGCATGAATCATTCGTAACCATGAAGGTGGGAAAGCTATAGATACGCATATAAACTGTGAATCGTAAGAACACTATGCAGTTTTAAGCTTAACATTCAGCCAATCTATAGGTAGAATAATGTGTAAAGTGGATTACATTATCGACATACACGGATTTCGCGATGTAAGAAGAAATTTCGACTTGAGCTCGAGGGCAGGGCTCTGTCAAAACCGCCTGGTAGGAGGACGGGGTGGTGGAAAAGAGAATAGTCAGGAAAAAATAAGTAGACACAAACAAAGAATATAGATTTGTGTCGCGTCTATGGAGCTGTGAATGTCTGCGGGATATACCAGTATGCGTGGATATGTGTGAGTGTATGATAATGTAAGAGAGAGCAAATGAGTGAGGGAGAAGCAAACGGTAAGGTGCGGTAGGGAGCGAATAACGGAAAGAAGTCGTTAGAGCCCGTCGAAGTCCCACGAGGCGGGACGAGATCAGCGGTTCACGAGGCGTGGTGTGTACTAATCTCCGGGACTGCAGCGCTTAGCGTGTGAACACGAATCGCTAGCCCGAACCTAGGTGCTCAGGACGCCCTGGCTGTTGGTGAGAAGTAGCTCATCGAACTTGCGTTCGACTGCAGTCAGCGTACCGTGCAAGGCGTAGATATCGCTTACCGTAGAGCGTAAATGCGCTAGAAGCAAGATCGCTTGTGAGCAGGATGTATTCGCGGCGATCGCCGAAATACGAGGGAAGGGAGTAAAGGGATAGACGAACGTATAACAGGTCTGCGGGCATCGCGAGGCGCTTAGTTCGCATTGACCTTAAGCAGGTATGTAGCAGGTGCAAGATCGCTCTTAGGAGGAGGAGGCAGATGCGACGACTCAAGGCGGTCGCCAAAGCGTAAGTGTCGAGCTTGAAAAGAGGGTCTGAGCTCTGAGGCCTTACAGGAGAGCGCCTCTCGCAGTCGCGAGAGACGGTGTGTTGGTGGAGAGGTGTAACATCTCCCATGCAGCAGCACCAGTCATCCGACTGTGTGTGCGTCATCTCCCGTGGGGGGTAGGGAGTAGGAATGCGAAAGAGGGGTTAAGAAAGAGTCAAGACTATGCACGCACGTACACGTCAATTTACCTAAAGAAGTTGGTGTTGTTGCGCTACAAAATTGTGTTATCGCACATTGAATAGCATAACCAGCTTGTGACTTCGCAGATATACCTGGCGATAAAGAGACAGCGTGTTGGTGGAGAGGTGTAACATCCCCCATGCAGCAGCACCATTCATCCGACTGTAAGTGCGCCATCTCCCGTGGGGGGTAGGGAGTAGGAATGGCGAAAGAGGGGTTAGGAAAGAGTCGAGACTATGCACGCACGTACACGTCAATTTTTTACCTAAAGAAGTTGGTGTTGTTGCGCTATAAAATTGTGTTATCGCACATTGAATAGCATAACCAGCTTGTGACTTCGCAGATATACCCAGCGATAAAAGACAGACAAACAATTACTGTATCATTGTGTTACACGGTCTGTGATGGCCTGCAGCGGTTTCTTTGGATAAATTATGCGAAAATATAAAAATCAGTGCAAGAAAAGCTATTAAAAACTATACACAAGGAAGCGAAAAAGACCAATTTTTAGAAAGCGTACTGAGGAATTTCACCAAAATCAAAGCCGAGTTGGATTCTACTCTAGGGAAGTCTGCTCCCTTGTTTACAAGGGTCAAATATTGGGTAGCTGAGTTTAAGCGAGGTCGTACGAGCTGCCAAGATGAACACCGCAGTGGTCAACCAAGTAAGGTCACGACGTCAGAAAATGTGAAGAAAATCTACAAAATGGTTTTGGATGACCGTCGACTAAAAGTGCGCGGGATAGCAGACATGGCGGGCATTTCAAAAAGTGCTGTGCATCGCATTTTGACCGAAAATTTAGACATAAGAAAGCTGTGCGCAAGATGAGTGCCGCGTTGGCTCACAATGGAGCACAAACAGCAACGTGAGGATGTTTCCATCGAGTGTTTAACAATGTTTCGCAGCAATAAAGCCGAGTTTTTGCGTCGATTCATAACCATGGACGAAACATGGGTCCATCATTTTACACCTAAGACCAAGAAACAGTCAAAGCAGTGGACTAAAAAGGGAGAACCGGCTCCAAAGAAAGCAAAGGCAGTTCAGCCAGCTGGCAAGGTCATGGCATCCGTTTTTTGGGATGCGCGTGAAATTATATTTATTAGTTATCTTGAAAAAGGCAAAACAATCAACGGCGCATATTATGTAGCCTTATTGCAGCGTTTGAGTGATGAAATCAAGAAAAAACGGCCCCATTTGACGAAAACAATAGGTTGTTTCATCACGACAACGCACCAGTCCACGCGTGCGTCATTGCGATGGCTAAAATCAATGAGTTAAAGTTCAAATTGCTTCCTCACGCAGCCTATTCGCCAGATCTGGCTCCCTCAGATTATCTTCTTTTTCCTAATTTAAAAAAATAGCTCGGCGGCAAAAGATTTGCCAACAATGAAGAGGTAGACTCTGCGGCTAATAGGTGTTTTGAGGAGCTTGACGGTTTCTACTATAAAGCGGGTATCGAAGCTATTGAACATCGTTGGGAAAAGTGTTTCGAACTGTAAGGAGAATATGTTGAAAAATAAAAAACATTTTCGTAATTTTTTTACTGTTTTATTTTGTCGGGTTGGGTACTTTTGGGACTGCCCTCGTATCTACAGCAATCATTGCCAACGTAGGTACATCCGATTAACCGGGTTCTCTTAGATTGCCATATATGTAGCTATTTCCTTGGCGTTGTTTTGAGTCTTGTTTAGGTAGGTAATGCAGTTTTTAGGTAAGTATTGATTTGTTGAAGGATAAGGTCATGGGTCTTTTCGAAGGGTTGTTATGATAGATGCAAGTTTATCTCTTGGCGAACAACACGTTGAAAAACTCAAAGAAAACTTATCCGCAACAAAAAGAAAACGGAAGTCGTGTACCGATGTTACAACTGATAAATTAGTGTATAGTGATAGAAAAGAAACTTACGACAAAAAACCGTAAGCATTTCGAAAGTAAACGTATTATCCTAATAAAATAAAAGCACCAAATGACTTAAATATCAGTGCATCTATTAGGTTGCTCCAGATGAAATAGCCGATTTAGTAATAAATTTTTAAACAGCTGTAACTTTTTATAAAGACAATTTATTTAATCGAAATAGGTACCAATAGATGCAACACACTTTTCCCAACGAGATAGAAGTACATTTATTCGAGTTTCGTAGAAGTTTGAGTTTCTGATTCGAAGAAACTCCTCAAAGACATTTTTGACAGCAGCTTCATTATTAAATCTTTTTCCTGTCAAAGAGTAATCCAAATGTTTAAAGCAATGCTAATCTGTTGGTTAGAGGTCTGGCGAATATGGATGGTGAGGAAAAGTCTCATAGCTCAACTCGTTTAATTTTTGGACCGTTGTTCTCAATACATGAGGTCGTGCGTTATCATGAAGCAGTATCACTCCATCCCTGTTGCAAGCCTAAGTCGTTGGATTATCAATTTCTGATGCATTTCATTCAGTTGATCACAGTATTTCTCAACTGATTTGATATTGATAGTTTCGCCAGGTTGCAGGAACGAATAGTGGAAAACACCAGCTACAGACCACCAAACAGTTACCATTTTTTTTTTTGGATGAAGGCTTGGTTTTGGCATGTGTCTTGGTGCGTCATCGGCATCTAGCCATTGGGCCGATCGGCGACGATTATCGTATAAAATCCACTTTTTATCGCAGGTCACAATTCGGTGCAAAAACGGTTCCTTTTTGATGCGGGAGGGAAGAGAACTTGAAATCTCCATTCGACACGTCATGTTTTGCTCGGTAAGATCATGCGGAACCCATTTGTCAAACTTTTTCACTTTTCCAAGTTGTTGCAAGTGGCGGCAAACTGTCGAATTGTAAAAGCCTAATTTCTCGGCAAGATCTCTTATGGTTTGGCGGGGGTCAGACTCCACTAATGCACGCAGCTCGTCGTTATCGATCGATGGTCCTGGGTGTCGACGTGGCTCACTTCAAATGCGCTGTTGATATTCCTCGTTGCTTCCGTTGCGTTGTGCTCTAATTTAAATTCATATAGTAAAAGTAGCCGTTTTTGATTCACTTTTATGTTCACTTTCTCTTTTAGTTTTTACGATCACTATAAAGTGCAAAACAGAAATAACTCCATAAACCAAAGTAGCAGTATTTATACTTCAATATGTCATATCATTTGCGCCGCCTAGTGCGAACATAATACGAGGTCTGTCTATTAAATAACAAGACTGGTTACGAAAAAGGGTTTTATTATGAAAATTATTCTACATTTAAATGCTCCCCTTCAATATACTTCTCTTCCCTCGCTACACAACTTTTTATACGTTTTTTCTATTGATCGAAGCAGTGCTGGAAGTCTTCTTTGGTGAGGGCCTTCAGGAGCTCTGCCGTTTTTTGCTTTACCGACTCATCGACTCAAATCCGGTCCCTTTTGAAGCAGATTTTATCTTCGGGAACAAAAAATAGTCGTACAATGCCAAATCTGGCAAGTACGGCGCGTGTTCGAGCACTGAAGTGCGCTTACCGGTCAAATACTGCTTCACAGATAGCGTGTTATGGGCAGGTGCGTTGTCCTGTTGCAAAATCCACGAGTTGTTCTTGCACAACTCGGGCCGTTTCTTACGAACTCGTTTTGACAGTGTTGCCAAAACTGACAAATAGTAAGTCTTGTTGACAGTTTAACCCTCTGGAACCCATTCAGTCATCACGATACCGTTAATGTCGAAAAAAACGATCAACATTGCCTTGAATTTTGATTTGGACATCCTTGCTTTTTTGATTCTGGGCGATTCAGGCGTCTTCCAATGCATCGATTGCCGCTTTGTTTCAACATCGTATTGAAAAATCCACATTTCGTCGCAAGTAATAATGTTTTTTATCAGTCCGGAATCTTTTTTCAACCTTTCAAGGAAATCTGAGCAGACCTGTTGACGCAAGAGCTTTTGGTCAGGAGTCAGGTTTTTTGGCATTAACTTCGCACAGACTCTTGTCATGTGTAATCCCTCGTGTAAAATTTGTCTAACCGTTTATCTATCGGTGTTTACAGCCTCGGCAATCATCCGGATGCTCATTCGATCTGCACGCACAATTTGGTTGATTTTGGTCACTGTTTCTGGAGTTGAAACAGTGACAGGGCGTCTGGGCGTCGGTCATCTTTAGTGCTCACTCGGCCCTCACTGAAGCGCTTACACCACTCAAAAACACGCGCACGTGATAGAGATTTGTCCCGATAGGCCTCTTGCAACAATTTACAGTACTCAGTCGGAGTTTATTTCAATTCAACGAGAAATTTAAGATTGATACGTTGCTTCTGTTTTTCGTTACACATGGTTTTCGGCACGAGAAAAAAACACGTTCGTTTTAAACCGCTACTGCACAAATACAATAATAGTGACGAGAACGTGTTTTGGTACGTGCATAGACAAGATATCTAGATACCCAACGCACTACTCGTTTTTTTTCCCACCCCTCTACGGCGCCCTCTAGGCGTGCAGTCTCGTTATTTAATAACCAGACCTCGTACACTAAAATTGCAGCCAACTTTATGTCCTTGCTAAATTTGCCATTTCATCTGCAGCAACTAATACAAGAAAATTGAAGCCCTTTAAAGATTTGTATGATGTGGAAGTTTACATAACAATCGATTATTAAAATACTGATTTTATTGCAGTTGTTACTATTATTTTGAATATTTTTGTTTTTATGGAATGCAAGTTAGAAGTTTAAAGTGTTTACTTAAAGTGACAAGTGGGTCTTTGAATTCAAAATAGTACTACTTTGTAAGAATGCGAGAAGACTGAAATACCAAGTTGCTCATTTATTGATAAATTTTATGAAATCAATCGTACAATTATACTTAACATACGAATATATGGAGTTGGTCTGCAAGAATTTTAAAATATTGTGCATTCACGGAACTGACTTCACATTTATTAATCCCTTCTAAAGGGTGGTTTTTGAACTTTTTTAATAAACAATTTGCTTAACTTGGAACTGGGCATAGAATAATATGGAACCAACTAAATTTTAATTGCTCCTTTTCATTGTCAGTAATCGACTACCTAAAAACCGGCGAATCTAGCGTTCGTTTTGTGGTCACTCTTTCGTGACGACTTGTTGTAACGATCTTTTTGCAAACATTCAGAGACTGTCTTTTTTCTGTATCTTTAGATAAATATAATGTATTTTTAATAAGTGGCTGAGCACATGGTCTGGCTGAGCAGGGCTTTAACTCTTACGAACATACTAAAGAATGGATCGATTCTTGGATAGCGTCAAAAGACGTATCGTTTTTAGTGATGAGCAATACTTTAAGTGAAATGTTTTAGTACCTTATATTTTTAATAAAGCTTAAGTACTATATTAACTAATAAACAAGCTGCTAAATGTTTATCGTAATGATGTAGAACATTACATATAAAATACTAGTATTTTAGACATTTTCAGTAAGTTAATTAAAGTTTTACAATTGATTTTATTAATTCTTTAAATGATAAAAAGTAATGAGAGTCTTTAAAAAAGTGTTTCAAGCATAAAGATTTTTTACACGTAGCACAGCGAACTATTGCAATTTTACTGCAGCCTTTAATCTTGCAATGCGTTTTGTAAGAAACGTTTATTTTGTTAAAAAAAAACAGCGAGAAGTTATTCAAGGTTCTAATATATAAATGAATGTATACATGCAATATATACTTTAAATTAGCCAGAGATCACTACAAGAATGGCTAATTGATATCATTTCATGCATAGACAAATAATTCGTAACTGATGATGACTATAAAAATGCTATACTTATTTTTCAATTGGCATTGTATCTTGATATGAATTGTTATGTCCGAAATTGAAAATATGCAATATCTACAATAAGTTATAGACACAGCAGGTTGAAAGCATTGAGCTTTAACATGCTGGACTCTCTTAATTTTTGTACTCAGTACTTACGCACTAACAAGAAAACTACTCCAGATGTACCTCCCCGATTTCAATAATTTTGAGATATATTATAGTACATTAAAAAATAAAAGACACGTATTTCTTCTTACCAGCGGATATACACTTCAAGGAGGTGAAAACTACCCTTGAAGCCAGCCTTAAAATCACGTTTTTTTTTAATATCTTTGATTTAAAAATTGGCATAAAACAAACTAGAAAACCGCGTTGGTTTCAATTTTATGGATTGCAACCATTAGGCTTGATAGGGGTAAAACTAAATTTTTCAAGTGTATTTTCACCTGAAAATGTCAAGTCCACAAATCCTAAGTTTACAAACCCCAAACCCCTAAATCCCGAAATTACAGATCCCAAGGCTACAAACTAAGTCCACGAATCCCTAATCGACAAACCTCAAGCCCAAAAACCTCAAATCCATAATCCCCAAGCCCACAAATCCGAAACTCCAAATCTTAAATCCACAAACCTCGAACCCTGAACCCTTAATCCGAAAGCCGGATACCCTTAAATCTTAATCCTACAAATTTTAAACCACAAACCTCGAAAGTACATACTTAGAAACCCTTAACAACGAGTCCCAAATCCCAAACTCATAAACCCACAAATCACAAACCTATTTTATAAAGTTATTTTTTTTTTGACTAAAAAAAATTATTTGTTTTAAAAGAATAATATAAATAAAAATTTACAATAGGATTCAGAGTAAACATAATTAATTTAAACAAATTTTTATAAAAAAGACGTCTGCTATTTTAATCAGACCTACATATTGTTATGTATCTTTTGATGCTGAATCTGAATTCAAAGTGAAAATATCAGGTGTTCAAGAATGTGAGATATATATTAAAATTTACTGTTCGACTTATTGCGCGCCAAAATGTTCAGGCTTACACTTGTAAACACACTCGAGTACTTATTAACTCGTATTTACTTTGTTTGTATTCAGAGCGTAATGAGCATAATTGTAACAGCGTCGTTTCGCTTCGAGGCAAAAGTTAAATATAACGAGTGCGACACTCTCGCGACATTCGTCAACGAAAGCACACGCATTAATCGCGATACCTTATGCTTGTACACATTCTTCTAAGTTTAAAGTTAATAAAGTGTATCTCCTTTGTACTGTTATACATAATATATAGAAAAAAAAAGAAAACTTCATTTTATTTCAATTCCTGAAAAAAGATTGGCACAGGCCTCAAGTGCATACCAGCGAATTCTTTCAAGCTTCATTCCATTACATGGTCCTTCGAGCCGGATCTGTGTTATTTTCACAAAGTAATTTATTCAAGTTTATCAGTTTTGATAATTTTCAAGTTGGTGCACAGTATATTGGCTAGTGCGTGTTCGCGAGAGTAAAACTTTCAAGTTCGTTCCAAAGCTATTCAGCATTACATTCGCAAGGTTCAATTGAAACCAACCGGAAAATTGAAGATTGAAAAGGTTCAAGTTCAAAGCCATTTTAAATTTTCAAGTTAGAGCATCAAGTTTGCTTCAAGCTAAATTCGAACTTCCAAAATGGCTAAGCAGATAGAAGATTCTATTACCGAAGTAGAAAAAGCAGTAGTAGTGTTCGAAACAAATCTTCGATATATAAAAAATTCGATTGTCAATTTTAACAAGCTTGGAGTTAACAAACGAACAGCGGCTGCTACACAAGGACGATTTGCCTTGTTGAAAAAATATTGGAAAAGTGCCAAACGAGTGCCACGTTCATCAACGCTTTCGCTACTCAAGAGCAAGCAGAGATTCTATTTTTGAAAGAAAATCAACTGGATGTCGTCGAGGAATTATACATGGCAGCATAAGACTTTTTTCAAACTCTGCTCGTCTCTACTAACGAGACTCCTCCATCACCAGCTGCAAGGACTACAAGAGAAATTCAACTGCCGAAAATCAACTTGCCTTCATTTTCTGGTAAAATTATTGAATGGCTAACTTTTCGCGATTTATTTTTAGCGCTTGTGAAAAATCAAAATAATTTATCGAATGTCGAAAAATTACAATACTTGTTAACAGCAGTAACTGGGGAGGCTTCTAAGCTTATTTCCCATCTTTTTTTAACGAACGATAACTTTGAGGTCGCGTGGAAGTCACTTTCAGACTGTTATGAGAATAAACGCGTAATAATCGACGCATATTTAAAGGGCGTTTTCTCTATTCCAACAGTTTCATCGAATGTTTTATACGGGTTAAAAAAATTACGCGCTGATTCTTTGGAAGCAATTAATGCATTACGTGCCTTAAAATGTCCGGTAGATCATTGGAATATAATTTTGGTTTACGTGTTAGTTCAAAAATTAGATAAAACCTCGCGACAAGAATGGGAAATTCGCTTAGATTCCGAAAAGGAATACCCGAAACTCGAAAAATCTTACGCCTTCCTCGACACCTGAATCAGATCATTAGAAGCGGTCTCCAACTTTGGAGATAATTCAAAATCAACAAACGTAAATATTTCAGAAAAGACGTCTGGAACAAATAAAAATAATTTCAACAAAGGAAATAATTCTAAAGTTATCCGTTCTCATCATTCTACTACTACGAATGCGTGCGTTTTTTGCTCCGACTCACATAGATTAATGCATTGTCAAAAATTTTTAATGTTAAGCGTTCCGCATCGATTGGAATTTGTACAAAAAAATAATTTGTGTCGAAATTGTTTAAGTAGTCATCACGTTACGAATTGTAACAGTCCATTTTTATGTTTAAAATGCAAACGACAACATCATACTTTATTACATGACTATTCAAAAGCGCAAGTAACAACTACTACTAGTAAAAATTCTACCACATGCGAAAACACACCTTCTGTACACGCACACGTAAATACGGAAGTTAAGCCTGTTCTTCTCGCAACAGCACGCGTTATTATCGAAGCTACTAACGGTCGGTTTGTTTACGCGCGAGCTCTCGTCGACCAAGGCTCCGATGCGACATTTGTTTCTACACGTATCGCTTAACTATTGCAAGCGCGCTTAAAACAAACAGGAGTAAAGGTATCGGGGATAGGCGGAGGTCGTGCGCATTATATTCGGAATTCTATTTCAATTTTAATACGAGCGACTAATGAAAATAATACAATTCTTACCACAACAGCGTTAGTCGTACCCAAAATTACTCCGTACGTTCCCCCTTTGTTCAATTTAAATGATTATACGTTCTTTTCGAATTTAAATCTCGCCGATTTAAATTTAAATTCCAACGAGGATATAGAGCTACTTATCGGAGCAGATTTATACGGTTCAATTATGCTCGGTGGGTTCATAAAACATAAAAACTATTCGCTGATCGCGCAAGAGACTATTTTCGGTTGGATTATTTCCGGTCCTATTTCAAAAGAAGAAAAACTCAAAACACTTCATGTTCATCATGCTACTTCTAGCAACCTCGATGTCGAACTTCGTCGATTTTGGGAACTAGAAGAAATTCCTACAAAGGTTATGCTTTTCGAAGAAAATGCTCGCTGCGAGTCGCATTTCATTGAGACGCATGCGCGCGATACTACAGGACGGTACGTCGTTCGTCTTCCTTTCAAGTCAGATTCTCCTATAAATATTGGCGACTCTCACGCTGTTGCTATGCGCTCGTTTACGCATCTCGAACGACGCTTAGCAAAATCCCAAGATGTATCAAAACAATACATCGACTTTCTGACCGAATACGAAGCCCGTGGACACATGCAAAAGATCGACCACGATCAAAAATTCTTACAGCCGACGTATTAACCTCATCACCCAGTTATTCGCGAAGAAACTACAACTACTAAATTACGCATCGTGTTCAATGCTCCAGCAAACACTTCAAATAGGTTTTCCTTAAATGATCATTTAATGATCGATCCGAAATTACAAGCCGAACTTTCGGCAATAATATTAAATTGGCGTTTATATAAGTACGTCTTCACTGCTGATATTCAGCACATGCTTCGCCAAATTTTAGTTTATGCAGATGATCGCCAATATCAATTAATACTATGGCGTTTCAATCCAAGCAAAAGTATTAACATATCTGTATTCACTAAATACCGTCACGTATGGTACTGCATGCGCTCCGTACCTCGCTCAACGTGTACTTAAACAGCTTTCTATTGATGAGAGTTCGACTTTTCCCCTTGCAAAAAAGATTTTGCAAGATGAAATTTATGTCGATGACGTTCTTTCGGGCAGTGAAGATAAAATCACAGCACTTCAAAAAAGAGACGAGTAAATTCAATGTTTACACAGCGCCGGGATTAACCTTCACAAATGGGCGAGCAACGACCCTGAAATTTTAAGAGGCATCGACACTTTAAATCACGGCTTAGCTGGTACAAAGCCTTTTCAAGAAGGTGAACAGTTGAGAATTCTCGGTATTCGCTGGACATCTCGCGATGATACTTTTTCATTTCAAATTAACTTTAATCCAGAACTTAAAGATATTTCAAAACGAAAAATTCTTTCGACCATCGCGAAAATTTTCGATCCGCTAGGCTGGCTTTCTCCGGTTACGGTATCACTTAAAATTGTATTGCAAAATTGATGGAAATGTTCCTATAATTGGGACGATTCTCTCCCTTCCGAAATAACAAACGAATGGACTAAATTTTTCCAACAGCTGTCAGAAATTAAATCGATACAAATTCCACGATGGTTAGGCTTTGAAAGCAGCATTCAAAGCGTAACTATACACGGCTTTTGTGACGCATCGTCCAAAGTATACGCAGCTGTTGTATATTCAAAACTAATTACTAACTCTGGCAAGGTTCACGTACAGCTCTTATTGGCGAAAACCAAAGTCGCGCCTCTTAAGACAATTGCAATTCCACACCTTAAACTTTGCGCAGCGCATCTTCTCGTCAAATGCATTGCATTTACCCTTGAGACGATGAAATTAAAAAATATTCCGGTATGCTGTTGGAGCGATTCTACGATCGTCTTATTATGGCTGTAAAAGTCACCGTCCGATTTATAAGTTTTCGTCGCGAATCGCGTTTCGGCGATACAATCAAAACTTCCAAATGCTAATTGGGCGTACGTTCCGACGGAAGAAAATCCAGCTGATTGCGTGTCTCGTGGAATGGATCCCGTTCAATTAACTACCAGTAGTTCTTGGTGGAGCGGCCCAATTTGGCTGCAACAGGAGGCTGAAAATTGGCCCGCGCAACCAAAATGCGCTTGCAATAATGATCTCGAATTAAAAGTTAAAAAATCAAACAATATTCATGCGCATCATTCATACCGGTCAGAATTTAATAAATTGTTCAATGACATTTCTTCATGGCCGCGTTTATTGCGAATAACCGCATATGTTCGGCGATTCATTGTCCGATCTCGATTTCCAGATGTTGTCCATTCACTTTCTTCATTGCAAGTCGCTGAAATAAAAAATGCACAAAAATTTTGGATTCAACAAATTCAAGAAGAAAATTTCCCGGAAGCAATAAATATTCTTAAATCTAATAAAAATTCATCGTTGCGTTCGTCAATTCGCACTTTGGATCCCTTTATTGATAGCTCCGGTATACTACAAGTAGGTGGTCGTATTAAAAATGCTAATATTCAATTCGACCGTAAATTTCCGATTTTGCTTGCGAAACATGCAATTTCAAAACTAATAATCGATCAAGTGCACCGCGATACTTTGCATGGTGGCATTCAACTAGTTCTCCGTATTTTACGCGAACAATTTTGGATTCTACGCGCGCGAGACATGGTAAAAAATTGTATTCGTTGTTGCGTTACATGCGCACGTCATCGCGCTATCACAGGCGAGCAGATTATGGCCGATTTGCCTAAATTTAGAGTAAATCCTTCTTGTCCATTTAGCCATACAGGCCTAGACTACGCGGGTCCTTTTTCCATTCGAGATTTTTCTGGTCGCGGGCGTAAGTCACATAAAGCGTATATTTCTTTATTCGTTTGTCTTGCTACCAGAGCAATACATTTAGAACTCGTTCATGACTATTCTTCCGCCGCCTTTCTTGCAGCTCTTGAACGCTTCGTCGCACGTCGTGGAATCCCGTCTAATATATATTCTGATAATGCGACTACGTATCAAGGCGCTGATCGCGAACTTACTAAAGCCGTTCGTCAATTACTCAGCGATTCAGATGTACAAGCAAAATTCACTTCGAAATTCGTTCAGTGGCATTTTATTCCACCTTCTGCTCCTCATTTTGGCGGAATATGGGAAGCCGGAGTAAAAAGCGTTAAACATCATTTGCGACGTATTATGGGCACTAGCACACCTACAGTCGAAGAATTTTCCACTCTCTTATGTAACGTGGAAGCATGCTTAAATTCGCGACCAATCGCTCCGCTTCATGATGATAATTCGTGCGAAGCGCTCACTCCAGGACATTTTTTAATCGGCAATGCGATAAAATCACTGCCGAGCCCAAGCGTACTCAATATTGCTAAATCACGACATGATCGGTGGCAGTCAATGCGTGCGAAATACGAACAATTCTGGCATGTGTGGAGTCTTGATTACCTGAATACCTTGCAACAACGCTCAAAATGGCGTAAAAGAACAGATTTATTTCAAGTTAATGATTTAGTTTTAGTTAAAAACTCGAATTTGCCTCCATGTAAATGGGAATTAGCAAGAATAATTCAATGCATGCCTGACCAAGACGGTTCGGTGCGAGTTGCTCAGGTCAAGACCGCTTCTTCAACTTTTGTTCGACCGATTGTAAAATTATGTAAACTTCCGATTTTCATAGAGCGTAACACCGCATATAACCGATGTATGTTCTAATCGAAGTCAATATTGGTTTCCTTTTTTTGTTTTTTTTTTTTCTTCAATCAACTAATAATGTACAGCGATATTTGAATCCCGAGACGATTCAACCCGGGGGGTATGTTCAAGAATGTGAGATATATATTAAAATTTACTGTTCGACTTATTGCGCGCCAAAATGTTCAGGCTTACACTTGTAAACACATTCGAGTACTTATTAACTCGTATTTACTTTATTTGTATTTAGAGCGTAATAAGCATAATTGTAACAGCGTCGTTTCGCTTCGAGGCGAAAGTTAAATATAACGAGTGCGACACTCTCGCGACATTCGTCAACGAAAGCACACGCATTAATCGCGATACCTTATGCTTGTACACATTCTTCTAAGTTTAAAGTTAATAAAGTGTATCTCCTTTGTACTGTTATACATAATATATAGAAAAAAAAAAGAAAACTTTATTTTATTTCAATTCCTGAAAAAAGATTGGCACAGGCCTCAAGTGCATACCAGCAAATTCTTTTAAGCTTCATTCCATTACATCAGGTTTATGGACTATTTTGATAGATAAATGCAAAAAACCTTGATTTTTAGATTTTTTACATAATTTTTTAAGATTAAAAAAAAAAAAACAAGGCGTGGAACAGCAAAATTGATTTCATATTTAAATTTTACGATTTAAAATATATTAAATACCATATTTTAAACATTTGTTTTTGAAAAATTTTAACTTCTGGTACAGCTTTGAAAAGTCCAATGCTAGCTCAAAAGCTGGAACTCAGTGCAAACGTAGTAAAATGAAAACGTAGCTTTATTTATAGAACGTTTAAACAAATTATATGTACTAAAGATACTACTCTGGCGGTTTTCGAGGTCGCTGAAGATGAATCCGAGGACAAATTTACAACTTGGTGCCCCTAGAGGGCTCTAGGGGGCTAAAATAGGTTAAATTTATCGGTTTTTTTTTAAATTACCCAGAAATTGCCACTTTTGAAACTAAATAAAATAAAATATGATTTATTTAACTTCAGTTTTGAATTACATTTCACAACCCCAAACCCATAACCCCCAAACCCACAACCTCTGAACCCACAACCTCCAAGCTTACAACTGCATAAGCCTACAATTGTTGAATAACCGACTGAAATGTTGACGCCACCTCTGCATATAAAACTTGGTTTGATGAAACAATTTATTGAAGCTTGTGACGTAGGCACCACGTCGTAGCCGATTTAGCTACGTCCACCCTGAGTGCCTTGCACAAAAATAATATATAATTGCACTATGCTTTAGTCTCTCTGTCACTCTCTCTCTCACTCTCTCTCCCGCTCTCTATGACGCGAAGATGCAGGCCGGCCGCTCGCGGCTGTCCCTCCAGCCGACGGAGGCCTATTCCCCCAGGGCAGGGAAATGGCAATCCCTCGCCACCCTCACCGCAAACCCGCTGACACACACTCTTGCTCTCTCTCTCACTCTCGCTATTTCGCGCGAATAAGTAAGAACACTCACCGTTGCTGTTTTTAAAGTTCGTCCGTAGGCCGTTGAACTCCCGGCAGCTTTCTTTGGCGCCGCTGCACTTCGCTCCTGCTGCTCTCCCTCCGGAAAAGGGCTGCTGGACCTTGATGTGAATTCGCCTGGACACTGTTTATCTCCGCCTTACCCTCGGCTTCAGATGTCGCGGTGGCAACCTCCAGTCGCCTCTCGCTGACTCTTGATCTCCTCGCCCCCCGGCTCTCTGCTACGCTGCGCTTCTCCGTTGTCGCTCTTCTTCCTTGCACTGCACCCTCAACTTCTTCTTTTTCACTCTCTTTCACTCTCTCTCTTCCTCTTATCTCTCCGTCCTCGCGGAAGCGCGCAGCGAAACTCACTCCCAGGAAAGCACAGCGTAACTCACTCGCAGGAGAGCACCGCGTAACTGCCCGTTAGGCTTGCTCTCCTCTCCCCTTCCCTCGCGGCTCCCAAAATTCCTCGCCGGTCGTCGCCGCAAGTTCAAAAATCGCGTGATTTTCGAACCTTGCCGCTTTTTGAAAAAATCCGCATTTTCGCGGCTAAACAGGCTTACACAAGCTGGCAACCTGAAAACGCTCGCGCAAGAATGTAAACATTTACATTCTTCGCT
Source organism: Chalcis sispes (assembly GCA_949987625.1). Taxonomy (NCBI): domain Eukaryota; kingdom Metazoa; phylum Arthropoda; class Insecta; order Hymenoptera; family Chalcididae; genus Chalcis; species Chalcis sispes. Next base: position 27,241,922 of record OX465095.1, on the reverse strand, counting down.
GACGACCTATGACAGATTTTTCGTCACAAGCTTTAGATAAAATTCGATGCTAAATTGGACAAAGGTATTTTTGACGGTCCTGAGATTTGTATTTCATTTAGAGATGAGAACTTTATTACAATTATAATTGATATTGAAATAGCAGCATGGTTAAGTTTTAAAGATGTATCATTAAAATTTCTTGGTTATACAAAAGACACAGACTACAAAAATTTTAAAATGTCACATAGTTAAAAAAAGTTACACCTGTTAATAAAGAAATATTAGGTTGCTGCAGATGAAATGGCCGATTGAGTAATAAATTTTTAAACAGCTGTAACTTTTTATAAAGACAATTTATTTAATTAAAATAGGTACCAATGCAGCACACTTTTCCCAACGAGATACAAGTACATTTATTCCAGTTTTGTAGAAGTTCGAGTTTCTGGTTCGAAGAAACTCCTCGAAGGCATTTTTGACAGCAGCTTCATTATTAAATCTTTTTCCTGTCAAAAAGTGATCAAAATGTCTAAAGAAATGGTAATCTGTTGGTAAGAGGTCTAGTGAATATGGAGAGTGAGGAAGAGTCTCATAGCACAACTTGTTTAATTTTTGGACCGTTGTTCTCGATACATGAGGTCGTGCGTTATCATAAAGCAGTATCACTCCATGCCTGTTGACAAGCCTAGGTCGTTGGACTATCAATTTCTAATGCATTGCATCCAGTTGAGGACAGTATTTCTCAGCATTGATGGTTTCGCCAGGTTGCAGGAACGAATAGTGGATAACTCCAGCTACAGACCACCAAACAGTTACCATTATTGTCTTTGGATGAAGGCTTGGTTTCGGCATGTGTCTTGGTGCTTCATCGGCATCTAGCCATTGGGCCGATCGATTGCGATAATTATCGTATAAAATCCACTCTTCATCGCAGGTCACAATTCGGTGCAATAACGGTTTCTTTTTGTTGCGGGAGAGAAGAGAACTTGAAATCTCTATTCGACACATCATGTTTTGCTCGGTAAGATCACGCGGAACTCATTTGTCAAGCTTTTTCACTTTTCCAAGATGTTGCAAGTGGCGGCAAACTATCGAATTGTGAACACCTAATTTTTCGGCAAGATCCCTTATGATTTGGCGGGGGTGAGACTCCACTAATGCACGCAGCTTGTTGTTATCGATCGATGGTCCTGGGTGTCCACGTGGCTCATTTCCAAGGTCCATATATTCGGATCGAAATTTTTTGAACCACCGCCTAGTGGTTCGTTCGCTAACTGTATCAGGCCCAAATGCGCTGTTGATATTTCTTGTTGCTTCCGTTGCGTTGTGCTCTAATTTAAATTCGTATAGTAAAAGTAGCCGTTTTTGATTCACTTCCATGTTCACTTTCTCTTTTTGTTTTTACGATCACTATGAAGCGCAAAACAGAAATGACTTCATAAGCCAAGGTAGCAGTATTTATACATTCCATCTGCAGCAACCTAATAAACATAAAAGAATTTCTTACAAAAATAACAGGAAAAATTTAGCTTTTAGATTATTTGGATCTTACATCTGGAAAAATTATATAAGACGTTTTTTAGACAGAGTAATGTTAATAGATTATGATATGGAATTAAATAAACGTTATAATATTATTAAACTGAAATCTCTAGACTAGAACCAATTTTTATCCCCAAAATATAAAAATCTTATAAAATATTCTTAGTACAAAAATGGTAACCATGCTATAAACCTTGGAAAATTTGAGAACCGTGGCGACTTTAGCTTTGGCGATTCTTACAAAACGCATTGCGAGATTAAAGGCTGCAGTAATATTGCAATAGTTTGCTGCGCTAGGAGTAAAAAAATCTTTATGCTTGGAACACTTTTTTAAAAACTCTCATTATTTTTCATCATTTAACAAATAAATAAAACCAATTGTAAAACTTCATAAAACTTACTGAAAATTTGTAAAATACTAGTATTTAAAATGTAATGTTCTACATCATTACGATAAACATTGATCAGCTTGTTTATTAGTTGATATAGTACTAAAAATACCAAATTTTCCATTATTATTATAAGTATTAATCAAATCCACAAAACCCAAATTCATAAACCCCAAACATAATTTTATTAAAATCGGGATTTGGGTTATTGTATTATTTGTCTATATTGCTTTAATAGGATCTAGGAGTATTTCACCTCCGTAATAAAAGATTATTTGAAAACACCTAAATACATCATTTTTTTTTTTCATTCTGTACAAGAAATACAATTTTTAATATTTTTACGACAGTTCTGTAAGTTTTACACAAAAAAATACTTGGAAAATGTAGATTTACCCCTATTAAATCTAAAATCTGCAACTCTGATAATCCAAACTTATATGTTTTGGTGAAAATTTTTTTCCATCTTGTTTTATTGAAAAATATTGAATAGAACCGTAGATATTGAAAGAAATATGATTTTGAAGGTCACTTTTAAGGGTGATTTTTACCTTCTTAAAGTGCATAACCGCCGATAAAGAAATTCGTGTCTGTTATTTTTTGATGTACTATAACATATCTCAGTATTATTGAGATCAGGGAGGGTCATCTAGAGTAGTTTCCTTGTAAGACCTTAGGGATGTGAGAGCCGCAGAGAAGGAAGAATGTCAGGTGTAAAATAATTCGTGACCGAGTTTAAGATACAAAAATGTATTTATTTTACATAAGTACCAAGGTGTAACAGGTGATATCTTTTCTTTTATCTCTTGATCTGGCATCGCTGTTGAATGTAGGTAGATGAGACGGCACGTGAAACTCTGCGTGAGGCCCCTATTAAGGTGGCGAGTTGATGTCTCTGCTTCCCGATGACTGCTGAAGGAACAGTTCACCTTTTGTGTGATGTTTTTGACTCGTTTACGTTTGAATTTCTACTAAACTTGATACTTTATTGCTTGGCTTCTGGTTTTAAGCGAACAGATATACTTTTTGACTCTTCGAATTAACTTCTCGAGATTTCACTTTTTATTAATTTACTCTTCACTTTTGTCTTTTTATACTTTTATTCTTTTATTACCTAATTATTTAACTTTTTTACTTTTTATACTTTTACTTCAGACTTGTTTTAGCTTTCTTTACTTATACTTATTTATTACAACTGACTTTTGCTTATTTACGACGACTTACCACTATGCTAGGCAGTTTCATAATCACCTGCTTTACCGAACCGCCTCTTGAACTAAACTGTTTCCCATCGTTTTATCTTCTACCCTTTTTATATCCGTTTCGGAAAAACCGCCCTAAAAAATACATGGTCGTTTATGGCTTCCATTCTTTGGATAGCACTTTCTCTTTTTCGACCCTCGAATATACGTGATCTTTTCCCAATTATTTTTGTGCATGTATGTATAATACTCTCTAAAAATTAAATGGTATGAAACCTTTGGTAAAGGGATTTCATCATTATCTAAACTCTTGCTTTCTGCAGCATTTTCTTCGTCAGAACTGATACCGTTTGAATTTAGTATAAAACAATTTCTATCGTCCTCATTCTTGAAGGTCTATTCATCCGTGTCTGAATGATTTCTAGAAAGCTGAGCTTCTTCGCGCTTTGGCATTTTTATTCAAATTCTTTTGAAAATAATTGGAAAAAATACAAATTTCAAATATTTCATCGAATAATATCGAAATTTCAAAAATAAAAAATAAGTTATTTTAAATAGTATATTTATAAAATTCTGGATCTGTTACGTGACGTAACAATTAAAATCAAAAATAAAATTAATTAAATTAAAATAAAAATTAAAATTAAAATGAATTAAATTCAAATACAAATTAAAATTAGAATTAATTAAATTAAAATCTTAAAATTTTGTAGATTCATAATTATAAAGATACACGTGTATACCGAAAATATTTATAAACGTAATAAATATATATAAACGTTCAATGAATATTAAAATGTGTGATGACGCTATGCGCTCTATGTAATGGAATGTCTCTATATGTCAATGTATTGATTCCATTATAAAAAGTGTAACGCTTGCAATAATACTGCAAGTTGACTCTTATGGAAAAATCCAGGAGACCTTAAGAATAACATTATTCTTATAATTTACGAATAAAATTTTTCCAATACATGTAAAGAAACCCGAATAACACAACTCCTATCGGCAAACACGTTTATACCAAAGTTGCATTTTTATTGGAAGGTGCGGAGAAGACCCGAGAGTTTACAAAGACTTAGAGTGATGCCTAACAAGCAAAAATCCTCACGATGTATCCGCGACCGAGTCTTTAAGTATTGGGGAAAAGCAGACCCGCGAAGAGAGAGTTTTTTGGCCGTCCGGCAGTGCATCAATTAAACGAGAGTTTCTTTTGTTCGTCAATTTAAGAGTTTTTTTCCAAGAGAGTTTTTCGGGCGGACGTCAGTTCGTAAATTAAGAGACAGTTTTTTTTTTCGATGTCGGTAATTATCGAGTGATTGATTTTTTTTCTAGTATACCAATATTTCTTTTTCGTGTCGTATTCATCCGTTAGACTTTCGGTGCGTAAAAAGTGCGTCGTGCTGTGTGGAAGTGCAGTTATTTAAACTGTAAAGTAAATTGTGTATATATATATTTATTTATTTATTTATTTATTTATTTATAAAATAAAAGAAAAACCATACAGAGGAAATTGTTATTTTTCATTGAGTTGCCCCCGATTTCTCCAACTTATCTCTCTTCCACGCGGGGAACCAAAGCGGACTTTGAGGCTCCAGCAACGACTAGTATTCTTAGGTGAAAGTTTTTATTAATTATCTGAGTGTTTTTATTTTTGTTTGATTACCCCCTTTACCATGCCCGGGTGCTTCCCTATCTGATGGGGCAGAGGTGTCTTCGGGAATTTCCAAAGATTTCTCACAGAATATTTATCACCAGTAAATATTGCGAATAAAATATATCGTTCTCGTGTCAATCCTTTATACACGCCTTAGTTATCGATACCTTTTTCTTCTCCAAAGGCTCCCGTATCTTAGAGGCATTTGCACTTTGCGTAGGCCGAAAACTAATAGAGTCAAGCGCATCAAATAATTGCGTATTCGGTCCGCTTAAACAATTGACTAAGTAGTTTGCCAGTTGTGTTTTCTTGACGTAATAGGTATACTTATTCAAGTTAAAAACTGGTGCGTCGGTCGAGAAGATTAAATAAAAAGAGAAGGAAATTGGTTAACGTGGGTGTTTAAATTTTGCAAAACTTTTCATTCATAACACAAAATTAATTATTTTTACAGCAAAAAGTTTATAGAGGAAACATGTTTGAAATGAAATGCAAAATTCCAACATAAATTCGATACCAAATATTCATGTACGCGGAAATTTACTTTTGGAAAATCAACATGAAAAGGAAAATTTCTTAGAACAAGCGTTAACAGAGGAAAATTGGGAAGGAGCTTATAAACTAGCTCAAGAATTTTAGCGACTAACGCAGGAAGTAGGTCTTTCTCTTAGTAAATTACATTTAGGAAGTGCGCGTAAACCAGCTCGTAGCTTAAAAGAAATACAGAAATTAGTTAAATTGTTGCGGTGTGATGATTATCATGATTAAAAACGCCTACAGACTTTGATCTCTCTTGGTCAAGTATAGTTGAAGAAAGCAGCGAGAATACGATAATCACACTAAAACCAGCATATTCTCCTTTTACCAGCGGTCTCTTAACATTTCGATACCTTTTTTAAAATACGATTGAGCGAGACCCGCAAAATGCGCTATTGTCTTCTGCTTGACCTTCTCATTTGACAAAAATTTTTTACCCTGGAGCTATCTTTTAGGTTTGGGAAGAAGTCATAATCACTGGGGGCCAGTTCAGGAGAATAAGGTAGATGGGGAAATAATTTCAAGCGCAATTCATCAATTTTTGCCATTGTTTACAAAGATTTGTCGGCTTGTGCATTGTCTTGCAAAAACAGAATTTTCTCCTTAAATGAGGCAGCTTTTGCTCGATTACCTTACTTTATCGATCCAATAATCAACAATAATACTCCCCTGTTATTGTTTTTTCTAAAACCTTTTCTATTGACATTATTCCATGTGCGTCCAAAAATAAGGAGGCCATAACCTTTCTGGGCGATTTTTGGGTCTTCAGATGTTTGGGAACGCTTCTACTAGCCTCTACCCATTCTTTTAATTGCTGTTTGGACTCTGGTGTGAAGTGGTGGATCCAGGTTTCATCAATAGTTATTAACCAGCGAACAAAGTTTTTTGGATTATTATCCAAATAATGCTTTGAATCACGAGCACGTTGTCGTTTTTAGTCAAGGGTGAGCAAACGCGGCATCCATCTTGCGGTTAGCTTTCTCATTTCCAATTTTTCATATAAAATGAAAATAATCGATTAAGTTGATATGCCTGTGATGTTCATTAATTCACACACTTTAACTTTAGAATCATCAAGAACAATAAACACTTTTTCAATCATTCGTTCAATAGTAGCCGTTTTTTCTGGTCCACCACTATGTTTGCATTTGTGCTCGAACGACCCCTTTTGAATTTAGTAAACCAATACCAAACAGTTGCTTTCGACGAAGCTGATTTACCGTAATATTTATCTAGCTTTTTCTTCGTTTCTTTTGCATTTTTTCCATGTAAAAAATAATGTTTAATGAGTGCACGAAATTCATCGCCATCCATGTTCTAAGAAAATTTCGAAGTAGACTGCTTTCAATAATTGTAACTCTATGAATAATTGACAGATCAATCTAAAACTTTCATTATAATTGAGACAGGGTGTAAGTTGTTGAACGTACATATTTTGATCGAGCTCAGTGCCGCCATATGTTCGTAAAGCAGGGTAGAGTAAACAGAATGCTAGTGTCAACTGTAAAGATAAACAGGGTTACCCGTAAACTGGAAAAAATTACTTAGTCCCAGCTGTTCCCTCTTACAAATCAGACTAGATCGAACGATAATCTGGCTAAGATAGGTCAAATGCGCTGCGGCCGTTGGGGGAAGAAATTTTTTATCAGTATTTGAATTCCCTTGGACACCTCAGAAAACTATATCATTTATAAGACGATGCCACTCCCAATCACCCAGTTAAGTAGCTGCGAAGATGCAGGTTCCCTTTATATAAAATCTTCACACCCATACCTGGTAACGGATCAGGAACACTTTTATAAGCTATGTGGGGCGGAGATGCAAAACTGAAAAACCGTAGAGAATAAAATAATCTACCCGTCAAAATAGTTTATCACTGACAATCAGGGAAACTTAAACGTCTCAGAAGCCGATTTTGCCTATTTAGTCCAGTCGGATTAGATATTATACAAGTAGCATAAATTTTAACTTTAAATATTAATTAGTTTTTGTAAAAATGTATTTGTTTATTAAAAATGCCGCTTAGCAAAATTTAATTTCTTTATCCTACAGATGTGTTACAGACTTTTTGAAAAGTTTATTTTACTTGTTAAAGGATGTACTATAAAGTACATTAAAAAAAAAGTTGATTTTTTAATTTTAAATTATTTAAAAACGACTTTAAAAATTATGTAATCTTAAAAATTTATTAAGTAGTAAATTTTTTTAAGTAGTAAAACTTTTTCAGATTGAATCTGCACATCAATTATTTAATTGATACAATTTTTCTGCGAATTTTAAGCTATTTCTAGTAGCTTTACGATGCTCTGGAGCGGAGAATTTTTTTTTTTTTGAAAAATCATTGTTGCTTTGTTTATTAATATTAAGAGCTTAAATTTACAGGTAGTGTAGAGTAAAAGTTAAACTATAGTATCGGATATTTAAACAATGATTAATATAAATATTCAATTAAAGTTATAAAAATATTCGGAATCGCATTTTTCGCGAAGATCCTCACGCAAGCAAGAAAGTAGGGAGTGCGTGTGCTCTGCGCTCTAGTTAGTTAGCTGAATGCTAGCGTAGTTGCGCAACTAAAACTGATCACGCGTCTTATATTTTAAAAAGTGAAAAGATTTCGCGATATCTCGGCAACTAATTATCCAATTATATTAATTTTTTTAATTTGGGGTAGCATAAAAAAGTAATGATAACTACTAGTTCAGATTTTTATATGAAAAATAATTTTAAGTGGAAAATTTAATAAAGCATTTATTTTAAATATTATTTTATTACAACAACGTAAATAATATTTATATCGTATTGAAAATTATTCGTGAGGAAATTTTAAGGATTTTAAAATTAAAACTTCGATATTTTTTTTTTCTTATATGAAAAGTGTATTTTTATTCATACCCAATATACAGTTTGCGTTATATTCTACATTAATGTAATGCCAATCGCATAAATATACTAAATGAATAAGATAATAATAATAATAATAACAAGGTGGAGGAAGGCACGGCTCAAACCCTCCTCCGAAGATGGCCACGAGGCTTGAACTGGTAGTAGCCAACACCAGACGTACGCCGACATATCTTAGACCGGGGTTTCGGTACTCGATACCTGACGTAACGATGACGTCGGACAGTATCTCATCGCGGATAAGCCGGTGACCGGTGATCAATGACTTTACGGCCAGCGATCACCAGTACATCGCCTTTGAAGTTTGGAGCAGTAGCTCGACGCTACAAAACGTACAGAGAGGGGACTGCAACCAAAATGGTTCAACCTCGCGAAACAAAACCATGATCGTTTTAGGGAGGCGCTGTTGGAAGCAGCAGCGCCTGCCAAGGTCGTTCCAGAAGACCTTACGAAAGGCACGGTCACGCAGACTGACTAGATAGTAGTAAAAACTATGACACTGATAACGCGACTGTGTGAGGCTACTATGCCTCGCAATCGAGACGTACCGGACCAAAGAGGTATTTACTGGTGGTCAGACGAAATCAGTCTCATCCGGAGAGACTGTATCGCGTGCCGTAGACGATTACATCGCGCTCGTAAAAGGGGAAACCCTAACGTCGACGAATTATCGGTTGCGTATAAGACGGCACGGAGGCGACTGACGTACGCCATCAAAGACAGTAAGAAACGGCGTTGGCGGAGACTATACGTGAAGGTGAACAAGGACCCCTGGGGACTGGGTTACAAAATCGTAACCCAGAAACTAGGAAGTTTCGGTCTACCCGAACGCAAAGACAAAACCACCATGGACGCGATAGTGGGTGGTCTCTTCGTGATCCATCCGGTGACGGAGGAGCCCTCGGACTATCACGACCTAGTTGTCCCGAAATTCAGCGAGGTGGAGCTACTCCAAGCTACGTCCTCGCTGAAATCCGGGAAAGCGCCTGGACCTGACTGTATCCCGGGGTAGATTCTCCGATAGTTCTGCATTGTACGTCCAAGACTACTCTTGGACATGTACAATGCAAGCCTACAGATCAGGAGGTTAGCAACGCGATGGAGAACGACTCAATTGATCTTTTTGTATAAAGGTAAAGGGAAATTCGAGATACCGTCGTCCTATAGGTCCTTGAGTCTTTTCGACACAGCGGGCGAACTCTACGAGGCGTTGTTAAAATCAAGGATAATGAGCGCGATAACAGCTGCCGGAGGGCTGTCCGATAATCAACATGGCTTTTGACAAGGCCATTCGACGATAAGCGCGGTAAAGGAAGTGACCGAAACTTTTCTACGGACAAGGCGGATCTACTACAGCGCCGACCACAAGTACTGCTCGCGACCTTAGATGTAAGAAACGCCTTGAATTCCGCCGGGTAGAGAGATATCCTGGAGGCTCTACGGGCTTTTAGGGTATCCCTCTATCTCTTGCGGATGGCGCGAGATTACTTGAAAGACCGACGAATTACGTACCAGACCACGGAAGGACAGTCAAGTAGGCCTATCACTGCAGGCTTCGTGTAGGGATCAATACTAGGACCTGACTTCTGGAACGCGGTTTGCGACGGCCTGCTGAGGCTGGAAACGCCCGAGAACGCCTCACTCATCGCCTACGCCGACGACGTGGTGGCAGTGATCGTTCAGTGCAATCCAGAATTGGCACAGCTGACGATAAATCGGGTCGTGTTACGGGTTGACGGGTGGATGACGAGTCACGGACTTACATTAGCACTGACAAAAACCGAACTGATCCTCCTCACCGGGAGGAGGATACAAACCGTCATACCGATGATGGTGGGGTCGGTGCAGACACAGACCATGAGAAAGATGAAATATCTGGGGTTACTCTGGATACAGAGCTGACCTTTTGGCCGGATGTACAGGAGACGGCACATAGGGCGGCGACGTGGGTCACCGCGCTCTCCCGCCTTATGGCGAGCACGTATGGACCGAGACCGGGGAAAAGACGGTTGCTTATGGCCACCAGCTACTCGTCTTATTATACGGGGCGGAAGTCTGGGCCGATGCGCTCTATGTAAAGAAATACCGCAAGCGACTGACGAACGTACAAAGACAAAGGACTTTATGAATCGCGTGTGCGTACAGGACAGTCTCAGCGGAGGTCGTTCTGGTGGTAGCGGGCGTAATACCAATTGACCTGCTCGCTAGGGAACGAAAACGGACATATGAACGAAGTGCTAACATAGGGAGGACAAACGCGGCAGTTGAAGAACGGGACAGGACAATGCGCGAATGGACCGTTGGCTAACGGACGCCACTACTACGTGGACAAGACGCTTGATAAGCTGCCTTGTATCGTGGACCGGACGAGGGTTTAGGGAGGTTAACTTTTACCTAACCCTATTCTTGACGGGGCATGGTTACTTTAGACAGTATTTATTTCGGTGTAACCGGGTTAGATCGCCGGAATGTAAATACTGCGGGTACGAGCGCGATGACGCCGACCATACGTTTTATGTGTGCCGACGATGGACTACAGACAGACTGTCACTTGAGACGAAAACGGACAGCATCACGCCCAAAAATACAGTGGTGAGGATGCTGCAAGACGAGGGCAGTTGGTCGGCAATAGCTACCTTCGTCGAGACTGTCTTGAGGGGTGAAAAGGCGGACGGGTGCCTGGAATAGTTGGTGGTGGGTAGCATGTGCATGAGTCGGTGAGAGAATGTGAATGAAAGGATCGTATGAAAGGAATTACGAGACAGAGACCGATTAACGACTTTTTTTCAATATTATACTACATATCTTAGTTATTATATTAGATAGTAGTATAATATTAGGTTACATATCCATCACGCGTTAAATCAATGTGAGTTTTTGTATACCATGTAGCTTTGAATTTGATTAAAATTTTATTGAAACATTGGTCATTATTATTATCATCGCCGCTGTCGTCGTCGTCTTTGTTATCGTTTGGTGTGTCTTAACAAAACGTTAAATCTACAAGTCGCTGTATATTGTCAAAATTGATTTTTGCAGAATTTGAAAAATTTAACGTTATTCCTTTAACTTTACAACTTTCGTATCTAACCTGTTGAAGGATCAACTATTTTAAAACTGTAAAATTTCGGTCCGCTCAAAAGAAAAGTTTTTATGTACCCGTCAGCTCCGTAAACGTGTAACTCGTCGATCTTATCACCAAATAAAACCATTCGGAGGAACGGGTTCGTATTTATTGGCTTCATTGCATAGAAAATACATGAATCTGTGTTAAAATAAAAAACACGCTTGTCTAGTTTTTCTAAATACGAGTGAAGTTCAAGTCGTGCTTTGTACCGTGGTGTAAGCCGCGATGATTACATTAGTATGAGGAATAGGCCCCACAGCTTCATCTCTAAAGCGCCAATTAAGGTAAAATGTTTTTTTTTATTCGCAGGCACAATGTCGAATAATTCTTTTTCGTGATCTCTTACGAATTTGAGAAGTTCTTCATATGATTTTCAATCTCAGTTTGCTTTAAGGGGACATTCACCTTTGAAATTTTCAAAAAATCGGTTTTAAGATTTTTACATATTTCGATTCTATATACGTTCAAAAGTTGCCTCCTAAAATTTCATCAAGAAATTTGTAATAGAAAAAATGTTACAGCTATATTTGTAACAGCGTATGCCCATGAGTAAAAACCGGTTTCTATTTATGCGTGTAGCGCGGCGCGCCAGCTGCTTCTTCTCCTGGTGTAAACATCTTTAGTATACATATATGTGATATTATACTGCTTGGCAGCTGCTCTGTGTTATTCTTTGAGCAAGCACGTGTTTGATTTTTTTTCAAATTCGTTAAAAATTGGCTAAAAAGTTGTAAAAAATGTCTAAACCTAGTGGTAATTTCAAAGGTAATCGGAGTACTCCTCGTTTTAGACGTAAAAACAAAAAAAGAACATTTACTGGCAATTAGTTTACTGCAGAAAAAATTCCTGATTTACCAAGTTCCTCTGCTAAAAAATTAAAAACAAGTAGTGAATTGCAACCTTCTACGGACAGCTCTATCCAGTATGTGATTTTGTGCTTTAATTTAGTCTTTTCGGCTCTTTCTCAATATATAAAGTGCAAAGAGTGTAATGGTGAAATTTCATTTACCCAACAAAAAGGTAGAGGCCTTGGATTTAAAATCTGTGTGGAATGTTCGTGTGGTAGAAAATTCATTGAATCTTCCCAATCTATATCTCGAAATTTGTACGAAATAAATCAGAGACTCATATTTGTCTTGAGAGTTCTCGGCGTAGGGTATAATGGCGTGAATATGTTTTTGAGTTTGATGGATGTTCCTGCAAAATTTTTGGACTCGCTTTATTATACTGCAATTTCAAGAATACATAAAGCTTGTAAACAATGTTTTGATTTTGTTACTAAAAAAGCAGTTAAGGAAGAAATGCAATTAAATGAGGAGGCTGGCAATAAAGCTAACGTTTTGTCTGTATCAGGTGACGGTACTTGGGCTAAGAGAGGTTTTACATCATTGATGGGTGTTTTTTCAGTCATAGGAAAATTTACAGGCGAAATTTTGGATGTGGAGGTTAAATCGTCATTTTGTCAAGCGTGTAATATAAATAAATCTCAGCTAAGTGTGGCAGACTTTGCCATGTGGTACGAGGAACATAAATCTGAATGCTTAGCTAATCACGAAGGATCTGCTGGAAAAATGGAAACTGACTCAGCCGTAAGCATTTTTCATAGATTAAAAGAACTTTATGATGTCTTTTACGGTAATTATATTGGCGACGGTGACAGCAAAACTTATACAAATACTCAAAATAGTAACGAAAGTTACAACAATTTGATTTGGAACGTTTCTCCGAAAAGCAAGTTTTCTGGCAAAGATGTGACTGAAATTGCAGCGTGGATCGCAGCATTCGTTTTCAACGAAGGCTCGAGAACTTACCTAGCTATTATGGATCTCATGGGCCTCAAAATTGGCAAAATTGCAACGGCTTTCACGCAAAAAGTTGACGAGGACTGTATCTTTTAAGCCAATAAGAGGAGCAGTGAGCAGTCAAAAGAAGGTCGAATTAAGAAGAAAAAAGCTTTGGCCAGCCACTTACAGCAGTTACTAGATAACGAGGGTCCTTAGTATTCAATAGGAAAGGCCGATTAAAGGTGAAAAAAAAATTTTCGACCTTTTATTCAATAAAATTATGGTAAAAATTTTAAATGCGTTCTTCTCGAAACTACCTTTTTCAAACTGGTAGGACATTTTTCTCCGAATCTACTTAACCGATTTTAAAAAACCAAAGAGCATTTGATTATTTATTAAAAATAGTAAAAAATAAGCCTCTTAAAGTTTAAAAAAATACCCCCCTTTTTTACAGGGGTGACTTACCCCCAAAAAATGCCGTTTTTTCGCATTTTTCAGAAATATGCATACAAAAACTTAAAAATATAAAAAAGTATGAGTTTCAGAAGCTTATTGTATAGTTTTGAGTCTTAGGAATAGAATCCATTTTTAATTTTTCAAAAATCTGTTACAGGAGGTCCACAATATGTCCTACCGTTTGTAAAATAACTTTTGGATGACTCCCTCTACAGCAGCCAAGGGAAACTAAAAATGAAAAAAAAATTTTTTTTATATTCTTTAGAGACTGTTTAACAATGTTAAAAAGAAATTTTGTCAATAAATATAATAGTTTTTTCATAATAAAATTTTTAAGAAGTGTTTTTTTTTCAATTTCAAAGGCGAATGTCCCCTTAAATTACTATGCTAAGCTAATTTTTACCAAAAAGAATTTAAACATAGTTTTGCCCCGGCTCGCAAACTGGGATTTTTTTCAATTTTGTCGAACTCGAGTTTTAAGCCTTGTGCCGCTCGTAGTCGTCTACTTATCTTTGTTTAGTTGTGTCGTCAGTATACCATGGAAGCCAGCCGTTTGCTTGCTGTTCTATTTTCAAAAACGTATTTACATACTCTGAAAATAAACTACCTTTACCTGTACTAGAATCAAAACGTGTCACAGTGTATTGCCAGATTATAAAAATTTGGTTACATGGTAACGAAGCTCAATGGCTTTACATAGTTCATCGGATACCCATGTATCTGTAACTTAACGAGCGCTAATTTTTTCGTGAATATAATTATTTTGACGCATCTGTTCGCAACAAGATTGACATATTGGAAAAAGTAGCCAGTTATGCATTTTTACAGGTAAAACTGATAAAAACGAATCGCGCGTCGGTGAAACTTTACATTTTACAAGACTTTCTACAAGCGACAAATTATTATCATTCCCGTAAGTTAACTTGATAAATTTGTTACGAGGTACCACGTCGTAGCCGAAATAGCTATGTGCGCCCTGTATGCCGTGCACAAAAATAAATAAATTAATGATTTTCTTAATATATGAACTCCCTCGCTCTCTCTCTCTCTCTCTTACTCTCATACAGCAGCGCACGTTTGCGCCGTCTCACTCCCGCACACTCGAATATGCACGACATTTTCCTCCGAAAATGCAGGCTGGCCGCCCGCGACTACTTCTATAGCCGGCGAAGGCCTCACACTTCCCCAGGGCAGGGAAGTGGTAACTGGTCGACACCTCCAAACGCGAACTCGCGATCTCTCACCCCTGCTCTCTCTCTCTCTCACACTTATTACTATCGGATAAATAAAGACACTTACGATAAGTGTCTTGGTGACTCGTCCGCTCGCCGTTGAACGCCTGGCTGTTCTCTTCCCTGCCGCGATCCTTGACTCCAGCTGCTTCTCCCTGGGAGAAGAGCTGCTGGACCTTGGGAATAGCCTGCCCGTTCTTTGACAGCTTCCTCCTCAATCTCGGCAGCAGAAGTTGCGGTAGCAACCTCAAGTCGCCGCCTGCTGACACCTGTACTCCTCGTCCCCCGTCTAACTTCCTCGCTGTAGCTCCTCGTTTTCCTTCTCATTCCTCGTACTATCTGTCCTTCTTCCTCACTTTCTCTCACTTCCTCTCTCTCTTTCTCTCTCGCACTCCTTCACCCCTGGCTACTTCACTTAAGACGCTCGCTTTAATAAAAGAGGAACAAACTAAGTTCAACCGCGGGATTTATCTCTATCGTCCTCGCGGAAGTGCGCAGCGAAACTTCTTGCAGAAGAGTACCGCGTAACTGCTCGTTGCGCTCGCTCTCCTCTCCCTTTCCCTCGCGGCTCCCATAATTCCTCGCCGATCGTCACCACAGATTCAAAAATCGCGTGATTTTCGAGCGTTGCCGGCTTTCGGAAAGTCCGCAATTTCGCGGCTAACGGGCTTATACAAGCCGGCAACCTGGCGACGGTCGCGGAAGAATGTAAACACTTATATTCTTCGTCGACGATCTATGATGGACTCTCCGTCACACATTGAATTTAGACTAATATTCGCGGATGTTCGAGCGGATATTTGCCTCTTTTAAATATATAAGGGTATAATGTCGATGTATTTTATTTTTTCATCAGTCTTAATCTAGTAGTGTGTTACAATATTTTTCGTTTATCAAAGAAAACTTTCATTACAAATTTAAGAAATTTCCTTGGCTATCCTGAAGTGACCTTGGCTTCGACCTTAAATAGGACCTTCAAGGTCATTTGAAGGTCAAAATGATTTTTTTAAATTAGAACCCCTATTTTTGACACCGGAAATGCATAGAGCGGAAAATTTTACATTCGAATATGTCCTTGATCATTTTTAAAATTTGACCTTAAATGGTCATGGTGAAGGTCTGAAGAATGTGGAAATAATGGAGCTATTCTAAAGGTGGTTACGGTAATGCGAAAAAATAATGCCTTAACTTTTTTTAGCGATCTGATGATAACCATGGGTTTGATCATGACCCTGACCTTGAAGGTCGTTTGAAGTCAAGTCAATTTTTTCAAATGAGACCCTATACTTTTAGGACCAGAGATTAGTAGAGTGGAAAATTTTACGTTCCAAAATGTCCTTTTTAAGAGCTGACCTTGAGCGGCCATAGTTTTACGTACAAGCATGTCTTTGTCTATTTAGAAAATTTCCTCTTAAACACTTATGATTCGTTATTTCAAATATCTCAAATCCACCACCAGATTCAAAAGCAACGATTCTAAAAACCTCTTGATACAAATTTGGAGAGAGAAATTATTTCTATTCACTAACAATTTTAAATGCAGTGATTCAAAAGAAAACTTCGAAATTAAACTTCGTTTTTCTTTAGAGGATCCTTCTATTTTATAAAAGTTTTTCTATTTTAGATGAAATTACTAATATTAATTCTAAGATGCTCTTTTAGGTTTTTTTGAAAGTCCTATATTTTGTCGATTGTTGGAAATATTCTGTAGAATATTTTAAATTATTAGATACACTGCATCAAAACATGTTACGAGTATTTTCTGTTAATTTATCTTTCTACTTTATTTCCCGCTATTTTATTTTTCGATTTCTGTCTAGGCTACAGTTTATTTTTGGTAGGTTTTGGTGATTTACATTTTATTTAATCACTTAAATAGTTTCCTGAAAGCAAGATGGTGCAATTAACTGAGCAAGAGCGAATGAAGATTCTCATGATAAGAGGTTTCGATGATCAAGAGAGATCGTTAGAACGAGTTCATACTATATTCAATAGATTTTCCAAAAGTCCAACCAATTTTAAAGAATACTGTCAATGTTACGATTGGCTGCTATAATTTAACAGGTATTGTAAAGGATCTTCCTAGATCTAGTCGTCCAGCAACAGCTACGAATGAAGACAATCAGATGATTGTTGCGTTATCAGTCATAGAAGATCCTCATACGTCAGTCAGAAAAGTACATTAACAACATAATCTTAGCATTGGTTCAGTTCACAATATTTTAAAAGAAAAACACAAATTCCACCCATTCAAAGTTAAGCTTGTGCATAACCTTAATGAAGATGATCCAGATAGACGTGTCGAGTTTTGTGAAAATATGATAGACCGAATCACAACTGACGATAGTTTTCCAAATCGTGTTGTTTTTCTGATGAAGCTACGTTTGAATTGAATAGAAATGTTAATAGACATAATATGAGGTATTGAAATGCTGATAATCCACACTGGATGGTTGATAGCCAATCAACTTAATACCCTTAACAAATTAACGTCCAGGCAGGTATTATTGACAACAGGATTATTGGACCATTTTTTATTGAGAATAATCTTACTGCCGAAAAATATGAAAATTTGTAACAAGACGATGTTATTCCGACAATTCAGGCAATCGTTGGCAATGAATTCCAAAAAAATTGGTTCCAGCAGGAAGGCGCAGGTCTTCATTACGGTCCTAATGTCGAGCATACCTTAACAATGTGTTTTCACGTAGACGGATAGGACAAAGAGGCGAGATCGAATGGCCACCTAGATCTCCCGATATTACTCCACTTGATTCTTTTTATGGAGATATCTGAAGGATAGAGTATACCAAACGAATTCGACAGATATCGAAGAACTAAGACAAAATATTCGGAACAAAATAGAACAAATCGATGCAACAAAACCTCAAGATGCTGTTGGTGCGTTCTATTATCGTTTGGCACATTATGAACAAGTTAATGGTGAACAATTTGAACATCTTGCCTTAACTGGCTAGGTATGATATCTCCTTGCCTTAACTGGCTGGGTACCATATCTCCTTGCCTTAACTGGCTGAGTACATCTCCTTGCCTTGACTGGCTGGGTACCATATCTCCTTGCCTTGACTGGCTGGATATGATATCTCCTTGCCTTGACTGGCTAGGTACCATATCTCCTTGCCTTAACTGGCTGGGTGTGATATCTTCTTGCCTTAACTGGCTGGGTACATATCTCCACCTTCTCTCAGAGTCGAGGACAAGGTTAAACCCATGGTCATCATCAGGTTGCTAATAAAAATTAATTGGTTATTGTTTCGCATTACCGTAACCGCCTTTGGAATAGCTCCATTATTTCCGAATTTGACCCTCACCATGTCTATTTGAGGTTAAATTTTAAAAATGATCAAGGACATGTTCGTACGTAAAATTTTTCGCTTTATTCATTTCCGATGTCAAAAATAGGAGTTCCCATTAAAATAAATCATTTTGACCTTCAAATGCCCTTGAAGGCCAGATTTAAGGTCGAAGCCAGGGTCAGCGCCGGATAGCCAAGGAAGTTTTTTAAATTTTGTATTGAAAGTCTTTCTCCAGGACTGTTATTTTTTAAGTTATTCAGCCGTACTTTTTTAACACGCTGTATATCTAATAATACCGGAGTTTTCTTTTTTTAACTGGTCGAAATCATACTTCCACATTTTACGTAACTTATATTCTAACGTATTTATCTTTGCATTCGAGGCTTGTGTATTTTCGTGATCCTCCACACACGAATACGAGTACGCTATTTTTTATGTCGGTTATTTTTAAAAAATTTTGAGCAGCCGTGTGCATAACAGCTTTGAAATTCGTATACAACACTTTTTAGGGCCCTCTCGTCGTCTGAAGAAGTTAATTAATCATCAACTAAAAGGCCCTCTGGTAGCCTGAATTCCTATGATCGGTCGGCACGTATGATTTCACGACTAATCTGATGTTCACAATATAATAACTATTTGACAGCTTTTTGTGAATATTTATCTGCTCGACAATATCCGTTTTGAGGTATTATACCTATGCTATACGGTTTTAAAATTTTGCACAAAACGCGTGCAAGCAAGCTGATGTAATCGTACTCGTGAACACGAAAGGATCTACATTTCTTACCGAGATAAAGATTTTTCTAAAAACTATCCACGCGCGTTGTAAATTTTCAACATCTATTCGACAATACTCGATGATTTCTTTTAAAAGTTAAAGATCAGTTATAAATCTTTTTCAATACTATATCATGCATAAAAGGTTTCTCTTTTATTACTTGACATGGTATCGGATGCGTTCAAACGTGCATCAGAAAATGTGCCAATATATTAGGTTGCTGCAGACGAAATAGCCGATTGAGTAATAAATTTTTAACAAGCTGTAACTTTTTATAAAGACAATTTATTTAATCAAAATAGGTACCAATACATGCAACACACTTTTCCCAACAAGATACAAGTACATTTATTCCAGTTTTGTAGAAGTCCGAGTTTCTGGTTCGAAGAAACTCCTCGAAGGCATTTTTGACAGCAGCATCATTATTAAATCTTTTTCCTTTTAAAAAGTGATCCAAAAGTTTAAAGAAATGGTAATCTGTTGGTGAGAGGTCTGGTGAATATGGATGGTGAGGAAGTCTCATAGCACAACTCGTTTAATTTTTGGACCGTTGTTCTCAATACATGAGGTCGTGCGTTATTATAAAGCAGTATCACTCCATCCCTGTTGACAAGCCTAGGTCGTTAGACTATCAATTTCTGATGCATTTTATCCAGTTGAGCACAGTATTTCTCAGCATTGATAGTTCCGCCAGGTTGCAGGAACGAATAGTGGATAACTCCAGCTACAGACCACCAAATAGTTACCATTATGTTCTTTGGATAAAGGCTTGGTTTCAGCATGTGTCTTGGCGCTTCATCGACATCTAGCCATTGGGCCGATCGGCGACGATTATCGTATAAAATCCACTTTTCATCGCAGGTCACAATTCGGTGCAAGAACGGTTCCTTTTTGTTGCGGGAGAGAAGAGAACTTGAAATCTCTATTCGACACGTCATGTTTTGCTCGGTAAGATCATGCGGAACCCATTTGTCAAGCTTTTTCACTTTTCCAAGTTGTTGCAAGTGGCGGCAAACTGTCGAATTGTAAACGCCTAAATTCTCCGCAAGATTCCTTATGATTTGGCGGGGGTGAGACTCCACTAATGCATGCAGCTCGTTGTTATCGATCAATGGTCCTGGGTGTCCACGTGGCTCATTTCCAAGGTCCATATCTCTGGATCAAAAATTTTCGAACCACCGCCTAGTAGTTCGTTCGCTAACTGTATCAGGCCCAAATGCGCTGTTGATATTCCTCGTTGCTTCCGTTGCGTTGTGCTCTAATTTAAATTCGTATAGTAAAAGTAGCCGTTTTTGATTCACTTCCATGTTCACTTTCTCTTTTTGTTTTTACGATCACTATGAAGTGCAAAACGGAAATGACTCCATAAACCAAGGTAGCAATATTTATTTTTGTATAACTATTTATATAATGTATAAATATTTATATTATTTTATTATGCAATATTATTTGCGCCGCCTTGTGCCAACATATTGGGTGTACAACTTTGCTTCCGCCATTTTTTTTCCAAAATTCGAGGCTTTATTGTAAAAAACTGGTTATACATTTATGATTCAAAGTATTGTCCATCGCTGGCCACTACTTTCTCCCATTTTTCGGGCAGCATACGAATCCCGCGTTGAAAAAACTGGTCGTCTTTTGAATCGATCCACGAATCGATCCAATTTTTTACTTCCTCATAAGACCGGAAGTGCTGGTCAGCCAGGCCGTGTGCCATTGATCGAAACAAGTGACAGTCCAAGAGAGCAACGTCTGGAGAATACGGCGGGTGGGGTAGGACTTCCCATTTCAAAGTTTTCAAGTATGTCTTGACCACTTTTGCAACATGGGGCCAAGCATTGTCATGCTGTTAAATCACTTTATCATGTCTCTCGTTGTATTGCGGCCGTTTGTTTTTCAATGCATGGCTCAAACGCATTAGTTGCGTTTGATAATGATCGCCTGTGATTGTTTAAGTCGGTTTTAACAACTCCTAATACACTACTCCGAGCTAGTCCCACCAAATACTGAGCATGACCTTGGAACCGTAAATATTCGGTTTGGCCGTCGACGTGGAAGCATGGCCGGGATATCCCCATGATTTTCTGCGCTTGGGATTATGGTAGTGAACCCACTTTTCGTCCTCAGTTACAATGCGATGCAAAAATCCTTTCCGTCTTTGCCTTGCAAGCAGCTGTTCACAAACACACAAACGCTGTTCAACATCTCTCGGCTTTAACTCGTACGGCACCTAATTTCCTTGTTTCTGAATTATTCCCATGACTCTCAGGCGTTTTGAAATGGCTTGTTGCGTTACTCCCAATGATCCTGTCAATTTTTGTTGCGTTTGACACGAGTCTTGATCAAGTAATCTCTCCAATTCTGCATCTTTGAAAACGTTCTTTCTTCCACCGCCATGCTGGTCTTCGACGTTAAAATTGCCGTTTTTGAAGCGTTAAAACCACTCTTAGCACGTTCTTTTACTAATAGCGGCCTCACTATAGGTATTTGAGAGCATTCGATGAGCCTCAGTCGCAGATTTCTTCATATTAAAGCAGAAAATTAAAACCTCCTGCAAATGACGAGAATTTGGCTCGTAAGCTGACATGTTTAATCGAGAATAACTTTATGATGCAGACACAAATCGACTAATATTTTGATGGCGTTATGTTAACAAATACCTAAGCTCATTGTATGACATCTATGATCTATTTATTTCAACTACCACTTACTGCTACAGCCATTTATTGTAAAACGGCGGAAGCAGTTGTACACCCAATAGTTCACTAAAATTGCAGCCAACTTTATGTCATTGCTAAATCGGCCATTTCATCTGCAGCAACCTAATATTTCTGATTTTCAAGTGTAATAAAAAGATAAATAGCCTTTATTTCTAGGTAGTAAACCTAAGGCTTTCGCGGCAAATTACTGAATTTCATGTGAAAGTAATTAATACTGTCTATAAATTTAGTTCGTCCGATTTCTAACATTATGATACTGTTCATTGAGAATTGTGCTTGGCATCATTTGATTAGAATAATTGGACAACTTTTTTAATAGAAATTGCGTATCAAAACTCTAGCATTGTGCGCAATACGTACAATTTGCTTAAAAATGGATTTTTCGCGAATACAAATTTCAATCAGATGTTTTACGGGTTGGTTATGAAATATGTATTCGCAGACTCCGCAGGTATTACACCATTTCGTAATATCATTAATGTGTAGACAATCACTACATATTTGCTGTACTACGCAAAAATTCGGAATGTAAATTTTTATTATTTTATGATTTTGATAGATGATATCTTGCTTGTGAGGCGATGTTAGCCTTTGTAGGTTTCATGTAACGTAGTGTGTTAAAGTCGTGTAGCGTTTAGCATACTTAACACCTATAAACGCCGCTTTAGCTATTTTTAATTGAAAAATATTTGTTTTATATTAAAACCTTGAATAAGTTCTCACTGTTTCTTCAAAGATGGCAGTAGTAGTGAAATTTCGAATAGTAACGCACCTGCAAGGAAGTACCGTATCTAACCTTAAATTTCAGTGTATGGGAGTTCACTTAAGTGTAAATGAAGTAACTTTTCATTAATTCTGAAAATGTCTACTTTTGTGCCAAATAAAGTGTATTTGCGGGGAATTTTATTGCATTATTTTATTCAAAAGAAATTTGCAGCTGAAGCACATAGAATTGTTGTTGATACTTACAATGACAATGCTCTGTCGGATATGACATGCAAAGACTGGTCCCGACGCTTCAAAAATAATGATTTTGAATTTGAGGATAAAGAACGTTCTGGTGCACCGAAAAAATTTGAAGACAAAGAATTGGAGGAATCACTTGATCAAGACCGATGTCAGACGCTAGCAGAACTTGAAAAAATATAACAAGAAGATGAGTCAACAGTTTCAGAACATTTATAGGTGTTAGGAATGATCCAGAAGCAAGGACATTTGGTGCCGTATGAATTGAAGCTGAGAAACTGCGTTTTCTCACGTGTGAACTACTGCTTCAACGGCAGAATCGAAAAGGTTTTCTGCACTGTATCGCGATTGGCGATAAAAAGTGGATACACTACGATAATCCAAAGCATGGAAAATCGTGAGTAAGCCCGGTCATGCATCAACATCGTCCGTAAAACCAAATATCCATAGTTCAAAGCTTTTTCTCTGTATTTGGTGGGATCAGCCGGGTATCATTTATTATCAGTTGTTCAAACCGAATGAGACTATCACGGGAAATTGCTATCGACTTCAATGGACGCGTTTGAGTCGAGCCCTAAAAGAAAAACGGCCGCTATACCTGCAGAGATACGACAAAGTGATTTTGTTACATGACAATGCTCGGCCTCATGTTGCAAAACCAGTGAAAACCTACCTGGAAACGCTTTAGCGCCGTATTCACCTGACATAACCCCTTCTGATTTTCACCTATCCCGTACGATGACACATGATCTGACTGAGTAGCACTTCCATTCTCACAGAGATAATGAAGAATGGATCGATTCTTGGAAAGCCTCAAAAGACATATCGTTTTTCCGACGCGAAATTCAGATGCTGCCAGAAAGATGAGAGAAAGTGGTCTCTAGTGATGAGCAATATTTTGAGTGAAATGTTTTTGTGCCTAATATTTTAAATAAAGCTTTTATTTTGTAAAAGAACAGCGAGGACTTATTCAAGTTCCTAATATTAAATAAAATCTACCAGATAAATTATTACTAAAATATGTTTTGCACAATACTTATTTCGTACTAATTGTAAATTCAATATTTAGTTGAACAAAAACTATAACGAAGTGTCATTATTATTTATTAAACTACAGACAATTATAAAAACATATGTTTAAGTTAAATTTTTTATTAAAAATATAGTAGCACGTTACTAATGTAATAGTAACATAAAAAAAACAGAAGAACTGAAGCATCAATGTCAAATGCCAATGACCCAGAAAAATAAAAGAAATTAAATAATAATAATAAAAAAAAACGTAATAACCTCAATAAAGAATTAACAAAAATTATAACTATAGTTAGAATTAAACTACGAACTTAATTTGTTTTCGTAGTATAGTTCAAATTTTACGTAGATAAATATTGTAATAAAATATTGTATAAATAAATAGTGTTAATCTTAGTTCTAAAATTTTATAATAATTCTTGTAAAAATATATATCTCCCTCTCACTTTCTCCCTACGCCATCAAGAGAACACACCGTCGCAAGGATTTTCCACGTCCTCTTCCTCCCTCGGATCTAGAAGCCCGCCGCGAAGAGGGGGCTCGAAAAACTTGCCCTTTCCCTAATTCTCTGACCAATAGGGAAATTGCGGGATAGCTTCGCTAACATGCTTAAACATCGCATAAAATTTTCGGCAAGCAGCAGACCTCAGCCGCACTCGAGGGAACCATTTCGAAGAGTATCCAGAACCATTTCGCCAGACTAGCAGCTTCAAGTTCCAGCAGCAGAACTACGCATCAATTCAGAAATACTATTACTCTTTTTTGATGCGTTCTTCTTAGAACGATCATTGCAAACGTTTATAGTATAAGTACTAAGAAAGAAGAAGACGCTCAAGGAGCTTCGATCAATAGCGAACTTCAGAGAGAGATAAATAGATAGATAGATAGATAGATAGATAGATAGATAGATAGATAGATAGATAGATAGATAGATAGGTATAATCTTTATTATACAAATGATATACAAGTGAATTAGCAGTAGATATACTATTAATTATACTATCAATTATTGTATAATATATTATTAACTAATTATAGAATGATAAGTAAATTTAACAATAATATAAAATAAGAATACAGTAGTAAAATAGTATAACAGTAATATAGTAATTTAGCGCTGAACATTAAACGTTTAAAATTAACATTTATAAATTGGCTTAACATTTAAAAAGCTTAAAATTTATAATTAACATTATAATCTCGATGGTAGAGATATTGTATGCTTTCTCTTAACAAAAAGAAGGTAAATGAAGATAGTGGATTTAAAGCGGGATATAGAGGTTATAGTACATAAAGAAGAAGGTAGACAGTTTCAAAGACGGGACGAAGAATCAAGAAAAGATCTATCACGAAACTCAGTAGTAGATGACGGTATAGCCAACGGCCTCACATCACCCCGAGTGGGTCTATCCGACTGGTTCCATACGAAATTTTCAAATAAGAATAGTGGATCACAATATTTAAATATTTTATAGAGTACAGTAATAATAAAGTATTTACGCCTATCTGAGAAGGTAAGCCAGTAAACGATGCAACAGTAGTCTACAAAAGGGAATATGAGAGTCTCAATTAAGTGCTTACGCAGGGTGAAATTAATGCTCCGACGGAAGAAGTTGAGTCTGTAAAGCAGAGAATTTGCTTTCCACTTAAGCTTAGCATTGAGGTAGACACCAAGGTTGCGTACAGTTCTTTAATGGTACAAGAGTATTATTTATGTGAACTCCCTTGATTGGCATGTTAGTGAGCTTATTGATATAAAAATATGAGCCAAAGGTTATTGCTTTTGTCTTAGCAACATTAAGATGAAAATGGTTTCAATCAGCCCATTGCAAGACAAGTTTAGTTTGTCTACCAATGAGTTCAACATATGTTTCAAGGTTAGACAGAGGAAATTGAACGTAAATCTGGAGGTCATCAGCGTAGGTTAAATGGCAAATAGTGGTGTGAAGCCTGCTGGATACGTTATTGATGTAAATAAGGAATAATAATGGCCCGAGCACTGACCCCTGAGGAATACCGGTGTTGAGACTAACAAACAATGATGGATTGCCATTTCGATCCAGCACTGCCTGCTTCCTTCCAGTAAGGTAATAGGCGAACCACCGAATGGTTGAAGGTGGAAAATCGCAAGTTAATAATTTTCGCAGTAGAGTGACATGACAGACCTTATCAAATGCTTTGCTGAAATCAAATAGCAAAAGTAAGGTAACCCAGCGTGTGTCCATATCTGTCCTAATGTTATCCATAAGTTTGATGAGCGCAGTCTGAGTGCTATGGCATGATCGGAAATCTGTCTGAAATAGGTCAATAAGTTGACGAGTATGGAGATAATTGTATAGTTGTTGATGCACCAGACGCTCTAAGACTTTTAACAAGTACGACAGAAGGGAGATTGCAACCCATGTCTCGAGGGAAGGCAACTTTGTTGATGGTTGTTACGAGTACTATCTTTCAGACAGAGGGCATGTGAGACTTTCGTAAAGAACCAATAAATAGACGAGAGAGTATCGTGCCCAACACTGAGAAAGCTGCGACTATTATGGACTGTGCCTGAAAAGAAGAGTAATGCACAGCACTTTTCACTGCATCGATGGTGACAGGACAAAGATCAAACTGGAGATTATAGTTTGTGCCGGTATTAAGTGAGCTTAGGAAGGAACTAACACTAGTTACACTAGGATCAAATGCTATACTATCGAAAAAATTATTTAAATCATCAGCAGAAAAGGTATGGTAAGAGTCAGTAGCAGAAGAGCAGATGCCCAGATGGCGTAGTTCCTTCTATAGATGATTAGGGTCAGTAGGTTTTGTAAGTCTGTCCTGGAAGTAAAGTAAGCGAGCAGATTCAATTTGTTTGTGAAAGACGTCGCATGCTATTCTGTACTATCGAAGGTCTGAAGGCAGTCTAGTACATTTGTAGCGTCTATATAGTCTATCTCTGTCTTGTAAAAGATTAACAAGAGAGGGAGTGAGCCATGGATGATGAGCTCTCCTCCAAATGACTACCTTGAGTGGCACAAATTTAATGATAGCATGATGTAAGTGTTTATATAATCAGTGTAGGCGAGCATCCAAAGAAGAGTCACTCGCACATGTAAGACAATCCAAGGAGGGAAAGTAATCAAGAAGAGCTGCAGTGTTTATGGAGTTTTAATTACGAAAAGTAAAACTACGTAGAGGCGTCGGTCATGAGAGTAAGCATTTAACAGTCGCCATAATTAAGTCATGTCCGTCAATATGTAAAAGGGGTGGTAGTTTTTTAGTTGTCAATAACATTGTCGTTAGCATTCACCAAACATAGGTCCAGCCAAGTATCAGTCGTGGAAGTGTGATGTGTTCTACCATACGGTATGGAAAAGAGAGAATGCTAATCGATAAACGATTTTAAAAAGTTTGCATCATCGCTGTTGGATAGCTGATCAGCATTGAAGTCCCCGAGTAAGATTTTCGTACTATAGTCATGCACAATGGTAGAGACAGTAGGTATGAAGTCTGTGTTCACTAAGAAAGGCGCATGAGGTGGCCTGTACATGTCACCGACGAAGATAGGTGGAGAGAACCGAGATGTGAGTTCACCGCATAGATATTCTGGTAAGCCAGGTCTACCACACCAGACATGTGTAGAAGAGCACAGTACGCTACACGATTGCGAGTTGTGTACAAATACTGCAATACCACCCCCTTTTGTATTACGATCACGGCGAAAAAGAGTATAATTAGAGAAAGAGAAAGAGAGAGAAAGAGAGGGAGAGAATCGTCTATTTCCCTACAAAAAATAAAACTAAATTTAATCTTAAAATTTCGTTAATAGAACCACTATTCTCTCTCAACTATCCTTAAATCCTACGATTCAATTTATTTTCTTTAACTCCGATTATCTGGAATTTTTGGCCGAAAACAGGCTGATCACTCCTTAATCTATTTCACATTTGATAGGTCCTTTTTCAGATCAAAGCTCGAGGCTGGTTTCGTATTTGAAATAGAGCCTTCTGCATTTGTTTAGTCCCGAAATTCACACCTGCCAAAAGATCTTACAAATCAAAGCCTCGGCCATTCCAAGCCAATAATGTTCCGTGCTAAGGCTCAAAAAGGCAACCATCCAGTCAGCGTTGTATTAGGTTAACGCAATCAACGTCACCTCGACGATACACAGTCATTAAATTGAATTGATTGTCATTAAGATAAAAAAAACTGACATAAACGTTTGCTAATATTCTATTTAAATGCTAATTATAGTGCTGCTTAACTTTGGTGATCGGGAGAAACACAATACTGGTACGATAGTCAGGTGACTGATCACGTCTCATATAACCTTGCAGTACAAGAAGGGTCAATTACTACATAATTTACCAATTCAATATACAAATATTTTTAATGCTAAAATTAATTAATAACATAAAAATCTCTTATATTTTTAATAATAGATCAAATTTATCAAGTACTATTTCTTTTTAATTTACAAATTCATCTTGTTTTATTTTAGTGGATCTGGAAAAAGTTCATTAATGACAGCTTTGGCCTTCCGAAATCCTGGTAAATAAAATAATTAATTTTTATAATTCTTAACATTAAGAACGAAAATTTAAAGAAATGGAATACTTACTTTAAGTATCAGCTTCTCCTTTACTTTGATATATACATGCCTTCTTCATAAGAATAACTTGAAAAAAAAATAATAGTTCAAAAAAATTAAAAAAAAAGAGTCTTATAAATTTTGTATTAAAATACAAAAAATTAGTATCAAATTAATTCCCTCGGTAGTATAAATAGTATTTATTTTATTTTTAAATACTGATTTAATTTAACCGTAAAAGAGATCTAAATACAACCTTTTTAATACAAAGAAAATTATGGTAACTATTGGTTGTCGTTTAAACATATTTTTCTGAGCTCTCTTCGTGTATTATCAATTTGTCGAATATTAGTATGGCACCTGTGAGTAACTTATCAAAAAAAATATTTAAAATCAGCATTTTTGATTCTCGAAAGTTGTGAAATCAAATAATATTGCTAAGTATTTTCTTTTTTATCAACACATTTTTTTTTAACGATAGCTGATCATCAATGTTGTTATATATAATATGCTAATGAATATCTACATGTAAATACAACAATCTTTCAAATACAAAAAAATTATCGTTTTCGTTCTTATTAAAAAATATGAAAAAATATAATTAATGATTAATTTTCATACACATACTTTCAAATTTTCTTTAATTTTAAAATATTTTAGACTAAAGAAAGCAATAAAATATAATAATATTGCTAAATATCATCTTTCTTTTTATTAATGTATTTTTTTACTGCTACCTGGTCATCATTTACTTATCGGATTAATAAAAAGTCATTACACAAATTTCTACACACAAAAGTTGTGAAATCTATTTAATGTTGTTAAGTATTTTAATATTTGTGTCAAACACAAGTTTTGTGATTTCCAAAAGCCGATGGTCCACAAATTTATTCTACTTTGCAACAAAAATTTATATTGCAAAAAATTAATAACAATTTTGTGGTTATAACAATATAAACAAATGAATGTTTTTGGCAAAAATTAAAAAAAAAATTGGCAATTATCGAATTGCGTGGAGTTAGGCTCATAAAAATGAATACTCGGGACGCGGAATACTTTTTTTTTTAAATTCAAAATGGTGGATCTAATATGGCGGACGACTTTTTTAAAATCGATCCAATTAGCCCGAAATTTGTTACTCAGGGGTTTTCGGGGTCGCTGATTACGAATCCGATAATAGTTTTTTTAAATTAAAAACGACAGATCCAATATGGTGGACGAAAATTTAATAGGTTCACTTGTACTCCAGAAAATGACGACTTGAAACTAATATCAGATTCGTAATCTGGTAACTCAAAAATTCCCTGTTAACAAATTTTAGGCCAATTGGACCAATTTATAAATAGGTCATTCGCCATATTCAATCCGTCATTTTAACCCCAAAAACCTCCGAGTGTTAAATTTCAGGCCAATTGGATCAATTTTTAAATAAGTCGTCTACCATATTGGATCCACCATTTCGAATTTAAAAAATCTGACATCGGATTCGTAATCAGCGACCCCGAAAACTCTTAAATATAGAATGTGACGAAAATTGCGTAATTCTAAAAAAGTCAGAACTGAAAGGGTTAAAAACCTTTCGATTTGTGTGGGTTTCTACACTTATTTCTACGTACATTTCTACACTAATTTCCACATAGATATCGACACTGATTTCCACGTAGATTTCTACACTGATTTCACGTTGAAACATACGTGGTAATCTACGCGGAAATCCACGTGAAAATCTACGCGGAAATCCACGTAAAAATCTACGCGGAAGTCTACGTGGAAATCCACATACAGTGTGTTATTGGACTAATTTCAGTGTAGATTTCCATGTAAAAATCCATGTGGATCTCCATGTGGATTTAGTAACTATAAATAACTGTTACTAGAGTCCAAATATCACACTTTATAAACTAATAATAATAGTTATTAGATTTTATTAGCTCTTTTTTCATTCAGTTCATTTCCGCTTGGGCATGTAAAAAATAACATTATATTAATTTATAATAAAAATATTGATAAAATTGAATTTATATTTGTGTTGTTAATTAAAAGATTTAATTTATATTTGTGTTGTTGATGAAAAAATTTAGTTTATATTTGGATTGATACAAATTTATAAATATAAAAGAAATATAATTTTTATAAATTAAATACATGCAAATACTTGCAATATATTATATATTACAAATTTATTTACAAATTGTATTATATAATAAAATTAATTAATTATTTAATATAATACATAAATTATTTAATTAATAAAAATAAACTGTTTTGATCATATTGTTCTACAAATTTGAGTAAAAATAAAAATTTTATTTAAAAAATAATTTTAATTCATTGGTATTTAAAAATAAAATAATGATATTCTAATGAAATAAACATTAATTTACTTTTAGCAAGAACATAGAGAATTGGAAATGAATAGGCACAAAATTGTAAATTTAGTGGCAAATAAGAAACAAGTGATTGAATATTTAATAAAATATATTTTTATAGCCAATTGTTTACATTAATTATTTATTATCACAACAAATCTTCATATTAGGTGTAGTAAAAAGTAATCCATTATTTTGCCAATAGATGGCTTTAGTAGTATGTATCTCCCGTTGTAAAAGTGCGATCGGGTTACACTAGATGGCGTTAGAAAGATAAGATTTCGTACTAAAAAAGTTTCTGATACAGTTTTGTGATTGCTTGACTTAGTATTTTTTTAGCACGCGTCAAAGATGGACACCAACAAAGAGAAAATACGCCATATTTTACAGTTTTTCTTCGATAAAGGCGAAAACGCAAGCCAGGCAGTTAAAAATGTGAATAGTGCTTATAGTACTGATACTGTAACAGCCAATCACGCGCAATTTGGTTTTGTCGATTCCGTTCCGGTAATTTTGACGTCAAAGATGCACCACGCTCTGGAAGGCCAATTGTCGACGATGTCGATAAAATAATGGAGATCGTCGAATCCGACCGTCACGTAAGCACTGTTTCGATTGCCCAGGGGCTAAACATTGCACAAAAAGCCGTCTGGAACCACTTAAATGAGGCTGGATACAAAAAAAAGTTCGATGTATGGGTGCCACGCGAGTTATCGCAAAGAAACCTCATAGACCGAATTTCCATCTGCGAATCGCTGCTGAATCGCAACAATATCGATCCATTTCTAAAGCAGATGGTTACTGGTGATGAAAAGTGGGTCACTTACGGCAACGTCAAGCGACAACGGTCGTGGTCAAATCGCGGTGAGCCGGCGCAAACGGTGGCCAAGCCAGGATTGACAGTCCCGAAGATTTTGCTGTGTGTTTGGTGGGACTGGGAGGGAATCATCTACTACGAGCTGCTCCCCTATGGCCGAACTCTTAATTCGGACCTGTACTGTCAACAATTGGACTGTCTGAAAGAAACAATCGCCTAGAAGCAGCCAGCTTTGGCCAATAAGAGAGGAATTGTGTTCCATCAGGACAACGCCAGGCCACATACATCGATAGTGACTCGCCAGAAGCTCCGAGAGCTTGGTCAGGAAGTTCTTATGCATCCACCTTATAGTCCGGACCTGGCACCAAGTGATTACCACCTGTTTCTGTCTATGACGAATGATTTTGCAGGTGAAAAATTCGCCTCAAGAGAAGATTGTGAAAATCGACTGTCCCAGTTTTTTGACAATAGGGACAAGGGTTTCTACGAGAGGCATTATGAAATTACCTCCAAAATGGCAAAAAGTTATCGAACAAAACGGTGCATATTTGACCTAAATCGTATCATTCTATCTATGCTAAACAAAACCTTTAATTTAATGCAAAAATAATGGATTTCTCTTTACTACACCTAATATAACATTAATAAGTCTGAATTTGTAGGAGTCAAATCGATCCATGTTTGTTTCCATGAAATTTATTAAAATATCGAATTTGTATATCTGAATATTTACTTTTTTATTTTTATTTTTGAGTACAAAAGCTTGTTTAACTATACTTAATGTGAATTCTAGAAAATATAGTTATTAATAATGAAAAGAAATTAATTATTGCATTTTAGAAAAATTTTTTCTGACCATTACTCATGTTAAGTTTTAAATCTTTGATTAATTAAATAATTACACTTTTGTTAAACAAATAATTAATTGTATTTGATGAATTCTGAAACACCTCTAATCAAGAAAGGGCTGACAAAAGTACAATAATAAATGTTCGTATACCATGCCATAGATAGAGATCATACAGTGCAAAAGTAAATGGAACAATATTTTGAAACTTTAAACTTATATGTATGATCATGAGCAAAAAATAGGTAGCAGAGCATAAAAAAAAAAAAATGATTGTGAAGCAAATACAAAGGAACCTAGTAAGGTGTAATAAGACTTGCAATTGATTGTGTTTTTAATATATTATTGATTGAAAACCCACAAAAAATTTTATTATAACTTTTTAGACGAATAATAAAAATAATACAATAAAATAATAAAAATTTATTAATATTGTCGGTACAAACTATTAATAAAATTAGAAAAATATATAAAATTACTTGAATAACTTTTTAGACAAATAATAAAAATAATACAATAAAATAATATAAATTTATTAATATTGTAGATATAAACTTTTAATAAAATTAGAAAAATATATAAAATTAGTTGAATTTTTTTCTAAATGAATATTCAATAAATAAGCAGACTAATGAGTGAATTTTATAACTTTAATAAACTAAGTTTTATTAGTATAAATGAAAATAAATTTATAGTTATCTTCATTATTAAAAAAAAGTGCACTTACCCGATAATCATTGCTGTGCATCTAAATAAAGCTAAATTAAGTTAACCACAACGTCTTTTTCTCTCTGTTGTAACACCAAATTCGACTCCTCTCTTTTGTAATATTTCACTTATTTCATCTAATAATTCAGTAGGAAAAGCACCATCAGCAACTCAAGTTGTGTAGGCTTTAACTACTGCAACAAATCTCCAACAACTGTAGGTGGAAATCAGAGACCAGTACAAACTCCATCAATACAATCAAATACTTTACAATTAAATATAGTATAATATTATCAGCTCTAGCATTGACAACAGAATGACCAATTTTTAAAGATTGTTCTAAAGAAATGTTCTTTCATGAAATAGATGAAAAAATCGTCATGACAAATTAAAATTCTCGTTACAGACATTTCTTCTTCAGTAAAATTTGAGGCATTTTGCATCGAACCTCCACTAGTTATTACCATATCCACAAAATGCAAATTGTTTTACAATTTCACTTAGAAATTATAAATACTTTTTTACAAATTCACTTAGAAGTAGTAAACATAAAATTGTTTTCATTTTAAGTACAATTATTAATTATTTATTATTTATTTGAATAATGTCAACAATAAACACTTCTAATTAAAAATATGACATTATTAATAGTATCAATTCACAAATTGCTTCATTAAAAAATATTCATACTTATTATCTTCTTTAGTAAAATTTGAGGCATTTTCCATCGAACCTCCATTAGTTATTACCATATCCACAAAATTGAAAATGTTTTACAATTTCACTTAGAAATAGTAAACATAAAATTGTTTTCATTTTAAGTACAATTATTTCATAGTTATTTTTCATTTGAATAATGTCAACAATAAACACTTCAAATTAAAAATACAACATTATTAATAGTATCAATCCACAAATAGCTTCATTAAAAAGTATAACCACTAATTACCATATCCACAAAATTAAAAAAAAAATCATCAAATACCTTTTGACAATTCTACTTAGAAATAATAAATACTTTTCTATAATTTCACTGAGAAATAGTAAACATAATTAATAACCCCTTGATTGTTTTCGTTTTAAGCACAATTATTTAATGTTTGTTTATTATTTACTTAAATAATGCCAACAATAAACACTTCCAAGTAAAAGTATAACATTTTTAATTTTTAAATAGTATTAATACACATTTAATTTTTTTCAATACTATCCCAACCGGAAATGAACTGAATGAAAAAAGGGCTAATAAAATCTAATAACTATTATTATCAGTTTATAAAGTGTGGAATTTGGACTCTAGTAACAGTTATTTATAGTTACTAACTTTTACTAACATTTTTTAGCTTTTATTATGTTTTATTAACTTTTATTAGCTTTTCAACTTTTGATCAAAAGAAATTTATGACTCTTTAGAAAAGCTAATAACTGCTAATAATATTTTTAAAATATTAAATACCCTTATAAAGTATTTATAATTATTATTATTGGTTAATAATAGTAATTGGTACCCAGTTGCAAGAATCCACGTGAAAATCCACATGGAAATCCACGTGGATTTTCACATGGAAATCTACACTGTAATCTGTCCAATAACACACTGTATGTGGATTTCCACGTAGATTTTTACGTGGATTTCCGCGTAGATTACCACGTGGGTTACAATGTGAAATCAGTGTAGAAATCTACGTGGAAATCAGTGTCGATATCTATGTGGAAATCAGTGTAGAAATGTACGTAGAAATAACTGTAGAAACCCACACAGATCGAAAGGTTTTCAAAATGTTTTTAAAACGTTTCATGAAAGAATAAAAACCTTTTTGAAAGCTTTCAAAAAATGTTTCAAAATGACTTTATGTCCGTTTTTAAACCCTTCAGCAACGTTTTCTAGCTCCTTTTATAAACCTTTTGATACAAGTTTTAAAAACTTTTTATAAAAGTTATAGAAATATTAAAAAAAAACATTTTTAAAAGTAGTTGATTAAACCTTTTAAAATACTTTTTAAAGCCTTCATAAAATCATTAATTAAGTATTTTATATCCTATTACAACCTTTTTTTACAAAAGACAAAAATTTGGCAAGTATGGGTTACGGCTGACAACAACTTTATTACTATAGTATCTCTTTAAATTAAATAATTATTTAATAATTTCTTATAACTGTAAAATACTAATAAAACTTGATGCAGATGTTCATTATATTATTTTCAAAGAATCTCACACACTCCGCAAAATTCTTCAAGATTACTCTCTTATTCATGACTTCTCACTCTGCGAGTGATTTATTAATTATTAAGATATACTTCATTTAAGCAGCTACCTTTAAGCAACATATTACATAAATACTTATTTAGAAACATCTATTAAGTTTTTATTTATTTATTTTCATTATTATGCTTCTATTTCTGTTAATGAATATTTTTTTTATAGACACATGTTTTATCATTTTTATATTAAAATATTTTAAAACGAATTTAGGCAAAGGAAATTTGTGAAGTTCAATATGTATATTGTCAAGTATAATTTTTTTATATGTTCAGAACTGACTTCTTATATTATTTCTCTTTTATTTTTGTATTTTATAATAAAACT
This sequence comes from Chalcis sispes, assembly GCA_949987625.1. Taxonomy (NCBI): domain Eukaryota; kingdom Metazoa; phylum Arthropoda; class Insecta; order Hymenoptera; family Chalcididae; genus Chalcis; species Chalcis sispes. Next base: position 27,206,400 of record OX465095.1, on the reverse strand, counting down.
TTAAGCAAATATCAATTATATTTTTTCAAACAATTTTACACACATGAAAGCATTGAAATCGATTGTGTATTGTCAAGTATGTTTCTTTAATTTTGAAGATACTTTTTTGATAATAAACGGACAGCCCTATGGCATAGCCATTAGCAAAAACTTATCTGCATACATTATACAAATAACTATATATTATTACTTTGTACAATTAAAATTGTTTTGGAATTTAATGTACGTATTTTTATTTGTAAAATTATGCTAATGTGCATGCTACTTCTTGTACACTGTACAATGCAATATTAACATATCTTAACATAGTGTTAGATACGTTGTTTGCAGGGTTCATGACGAAAGTCGTACAAGTGAAACTTTGGGACACAAGGCTTGTTTTTTTTAATGAATTTAATTATTATCGTATCCTAATGAATTTTATTATATTTTAAGTAATAAAAAGTTAATTTATTAACAAATCTTTTTAAATAACTACATCTCTTTAGTATTTATATATTAATTTATTACAACCGCTGATAATACGTTTATTTTTTTCATTTTCTATTAAAAACGTTAACTGAAACCATACTTGACGGACCCTTTACTAAGAACTCATTATAATAATAAAATACTATTGAGATTTTTTACTTAATCAAAAATAAAATAATTTAATCTGTTTTATATTTAAATAAAATATATATTTCATATGATATTTACGAATAATAAAATATATATTTCATATGATATTTACGAATAATAAAAATATATTTAACCCAAATAAGAATTTTTGCATAAAGAGAAGTAATGAATTTCAATTAGTAACTAAATGTTTTATAAAATTCCTGAAATTACGTTTTGTCTTCAACTTTATGTATGCATTTCTAATACGATTTTACGAATACGGTCGGCTGATAAATAGATACATTTTAATTTTAAATACTCATTGTAATGTTATACCGAATTTTTTTTTAAGAAATACATAAACAGGTTTATTTTATTAATAAACTTTTTAAAGGGTCCGTCAAGTATGGTTTCGGTTAACGTTTTTAATAGAAAATGAAAAAAATAAACGTATTATCAGTGGTTGTAATAAATTAATATATAAATATTGAAGAGATGTAGTTATTTAAAAAGATTTGTTAATAAATTAACTTTTTATTACTTAAAATATAATAAAATCCATTAGGATACGATAATAATTAAATTCATTTAAAAAAGCAAGCCTTGTGTCCCAAAGTCTCACTTGTACGACTTTCGTCATGAACCCGGCAAACAACGTATCTAACACTATGTTAAGATATGTTAATATTGCATTGTGAAGTGTACAAGAAGTAGCATGCACATAAGCATAATTTTACAAATAAAAATACGTACATTAAATTCCAAAACAATTTTAATTGTACAAAGTAATAATACACTCTGACAAGAAAGTATCCGGAAATTCTCATTTAAATTGCCCGCGTTGAGTATTTTTAAGTATTTGAAGTTTCTGTATGTTGGTAGGACTGTCCGTAATTACTATGCCAAACATGAGTGCGGCCTGTCAACTAGTTTGTTTACGACAGCTGTTGAAACCAGTCGACCTCAGTGGTAGTCTGCGAATGTTACAATGGAAAAAAATATTGAACAAAGAGTTTGTCCAAATTTTGTGTTTTGAACGAAATTTCGTGTGCTGACTCGTTGCGAATGCTGGAAAAGGCTTATGGAGACTCTGTTTCATCGAAAACCTAAGTGTACGAATGGTACAAAGCCTTTAAAAACGGACGGGAGATCGTCGAAGATTTGCCTCGTTCAGGACGACCGTCGACCTCTTTAACCAACGATAGCGTCGAAAAAATCAAGGAAATTGTGCTCGAAAATCGTCATGCCAGTGTTAAAGAGATAGTTCGTGATCTCAACATCTCTCGTGAAACCGCTCGTTTGATTTTGGTAAACCAATTAGGCATGCAGCGCGTCGCCGCTCGGCTCGTTCCGATAGAGCTGAATTTACTTCAAAAACAGTACCGGATGCAGGTAGCTGCAGACATGCTGGATCGTGCGAATTCTGATCCCACGTTCATGGGACGGATCATAACTGGTGACGAGACATGGGTCTATGAATACGACACACAAACGAGCCAACAGTCATCGGAATGGGTGGGAAAAAATGAGCCGAACCGAAAAAACCTCGCAAAAGTCGTTCGAAAATCAAGATGATGCTTATTTTTTTCTTCGATATTCGTGGTGTGGTTTATCATGAATTCGTTCCGCAAAGTGAAACGGTCAATAAGGACTTTTATTCAACTGTTTTGAGACGTTTGCGTGAAAATATTTGCCGTAAACGGCCGGATTTGTGGCAAAACAATTCGTGGATTTTGCATGACGATAACGCACCATCTCATCGAGCCACAATTATTAACAATTTTAAGACCAAACACTCGATAAATACCATCGACCAGCCACCTTATTCGCCTGATCTAGCTCCGTGTGACTTTTTTCTTTTCTCCAGACTGAAATTACCGCTCCGGGGAACCAGATTTGACTCCATAGACGCCATAAAAGAAAATTCGCAGAAGGAGCTGAAGGCCATCCCTGAAAGCGCCTATAAAAAATGTTTCCATGATTGGAAAAAATGTTGGCACATGTGTATCGCTTCAAATGGAGCATATTTTGAAGGAGATTCAATAAATATTGAAAAAGTTTAATATTTTTGCGTTTTATTTGAAATTTCCGGATACTTTTTTGTCAGAGTGTATATAGTTAGTTGTATAATGTATGCAGATAAGTTTTTGCTGATGGCTATGCCATAGGGCTGTCCGTTTATTATCAAAAAAGTATCTTTAAAATTAAAGAAACATACTTGACAATACACAATCGATTTCAATGCTTTCATGTGTGTAAAATTGTTTGAAAAAAATATAATTGATATTTGCTTAAAATTTTATTATAAAATACAAAAATAAAAGAGAAATAATATAAGAAGTCAGTTCTGAACATATAAAAAAATTATACTTGACAATATACATATTGGATTTCACAAATTTCCTTCGCCTAAACTCGTTTTAAAATATTTTAATATAAAAATGATAAAACATGTGTCTATAAAAAAAATATTCATTAACAGAAATAGAAGCATAATAATGAAAATAAATAAATAAAAACTTAATAGATGTTTCTAAATAAGTATTTATGTAATATGTTGCTCAAATGTAGTTGCTTAAATGAAGTATATCTTAATAATTAATAAATCACTCGCAGAGTGAGAAGTCATGAATAAGAGAGTAATCTTGAAGAATTTTGCGGAGTATGTAAGATTCTTTGAAAATAATATAATGAACATCTGCATCAAGTTTTATTAGTATTTTACAGTTATAAGAAATTATTAAATAATTATTTGATTTAATGTGATACTGTAGTAATAAAGTTGTTGTCAGCCGTAACCCATACTTGCCAAATTTTTGTCTTTTGTAAAAAGAGGTTGTAATAGGATTTCACAACTTGTTCAGAATTCTAAAAGTAAAATAATTATTCAAAGAAAATGATAATAATTTTTTTTGAAGAAAGATTTCAAAATAAGTTATAATCTGTAATTATTATTGTTGTAGTCTAAAAGAAATACACCTTCATGTGAAAGGAAAAGTAAATGTTAAAACAGTTATTTAGTCTATTTGCCGAAGTCTTCCTAGTGACCTATTTATTGTTTTATTACGCTACCTGTACAGTGTATCAGTAAGCGAAGGTTACGATAATAATTTGCAATAATAAAACAATTTACAAGACACTTAAAGACTGAGCGCCGGCACTGTATCGACCGCTTAAAACCTGGGCGCCGGCATGATTCGCTTGTTTACAATCAATGAGTACGTGAAGAAAATATTTAAAATTTTGTACATTTTCGTAAAACACTATATTTTGTTTCCATATTCGTCATATATAATTTAACGATAACGAAAAATAGAAGCAAAATAAAAAATTTTTATTTATTCGAATCCCGCGTTTTTGCGGGGCCGGCGCTCGAGCGATAGACTTTGAATCCCGCGTTTTCGCGGGGCCGGCGTACAATGTGTTAAGAATATTCGTCATTCATTGCATAACGTTATAATTGTATTACGCAGAGAAAGTTTAAAAAGAAAATTAATTGACAGTTGAAAAAAAAATAGATAAAATTATTGTTAAAAAAAAAAGAACATAGCTTTTGAGGTTAATATCACCAGCCAGATTAATTTGCTTATAACACAAACTGCTAAATTACTGCTAAAGTTGTTTTTTGCTCAAATAAAATCAAAAATATGCGGATAACTAGAAATGAAAATCTGATCCGCAGCACCCAGAATGTAATATTTGAAATATTTATAAAAAGGATTATTATCAATACATTAATCAATGTGCCATGAGTAAATAATATTTTGCACCCCAGATTTTAAAGTATAAGAATTGTAGCGCGCCGCGTTGCTTTTAGTACCCATACTTGCCACGTGGCGCGACTGCGCCACTTGATAGACTTCTGTTTAAAGCAACATAATATTCGCTTCCTTCCAAATGAAAACAATTCAATAAATTGTTTAATACAGCGCCACAGCCATAGAGGTTAGATAATTTTGTTTGGTTAATTTTAAAACTTAATTATAATGACAAAAAAAATAAAATATTAATAAAAACATAATTTTGTTTCATTAATTTTAAAACTTAATTATAATGACAAGAAAAATAAAATATTAATAAAAATATCATTTTGTTTCATTAATTTTAATACTTAATTATAATGACAAAAAAAATTAAATATTATTAAAAATATAATTTTGTTTCATTAGTTAATTAATTTTGAAACTTAAAATTTAATTTATTTATAAATAAATATATTTAATGACAGTTGAATGCATAAGAAAGGACGAGTTTATTGTATTATTTTATATTTATTTATTATTATGTCTTACAATAACAAAAAATAAAAAATTAATATAAATATATAATTTTGTAACACTATTATTTTACTTATGTAAAACATAAAACCTTTTTCATACAATGTTTAAAACGAAATCGCATAAGTGCTGTTTTTCACGGTGCGCATGCGCGCAGACGCTATCCAACATCTTGCGAAAACTATATATATATATATATTTGTACAAAATAATCATAATAATATTTAGAAAATAATCATAATGATAGCGACTGAACGGAAACACGAAAATTAAAACGGTGGGACCTAAAATGCGAAACTGTAGCTTGTATCTCTGCAATGGCAGAGTGTAGAAAGCTGGAGTTTTTTTTATTTTCAAAAGAGGTGAAAAAATAATAAGATAGTATCATTTTAATTTCATTTTCATACATAAAAAGATATTTTCCTAGCAATTAAGTTTCGCATCCCCGATTTTAAAGTATAAAGGTCTAGCGCGTCGCGTTGCTATTAGTACCCATACTTGCCACGCCACTTGATATTTTAGAATTTTGTTTTTTATTACCATTATATGTATTTTTAACATACGCATTATATTTAATCGTTTATTTGCATTGTCGCACATGTTATTTTACACATTATTTTACGGAAAAAAACGAAGAAAAATGTTTGACCTACAGTGGGATCGAACCCGGGTCCTTCGCATTATAAAGCAGACGCCATAACCATTACACTATGCAATGCTTGTAGAACTAAGATTTAAATTTGAATCATAACTTGCATGGCAATTCGTATACATTTCTATCAATTTTACATTTAAAATTTCTTGTATAATGTAAAGTATTTTTTTACATTAAAAAATAATTAAAAATTTAATTTATTTAAATACATAATTCCGCTCTTGAGATTTTACTACATACGAGGGTCGTTTGAAAAGTCCGTGCAAAGTCCGAGAGATGGCACCACCAGCGCGTATCGAGGTCATGTTTAGTTAGTAGCATCTCTTGAATGAATACACACCAAGTTGCAGCCATATTGGTCTATTTCTTTATATGCCATAACCTTTCCGGACGAAGGAACGGTCTTCGCCTTTTTTGGTGCAGATTCCCCCTTGGTAACCCATTGTTTAGATTGTTGTTTGGTCTCAGGAGTATAGTAATGTATCCATGTTTCATCCACAGTGATGAAACGACGCTTAAAGTCCTCCGGATTTTCCTGGAACAGTTGCAAACCATCTTTGCAACACTTCACACGATTCCGTTTTTGGTCAAGCGTGAGCAATCGCGGCACCCATCTTGCGGATAGCTTTTTCATGTCCACTAGCAATCTTACGCATCTAAACTCTTCTGTCACCCATCACCATATCATGGATTTGATCAATGATTTCTGGAGTCGTAACCTCCACAGGCCGTCCAGAACGTTCAGCGTCACTTGTGCCCATATGGTCAGTCCGAAAATTTTAAAACAACTTATAAAACTGTTCTAATCGAAGGTACAGAATCACCATAATGTTTAACAAGCTTCTCTTTAGTCTCCTAAGGCGTTTTGTGTTTCATAAAGTAATGTTTTATCACCACACGAAATTCTTTTTCGTCCATTTCTTGAAAATCACTCGACTTTCTTGATTCACACGAATGCCAAACACAAAGAAATAGACCAATATGGCTGCAACTTGGTGTGTGTTCACTCAAGAGATGCTACTAACTAAACATGACCTCGATACGCGCCGGTGGTGCCATCTCTCGGACTTTTTCACGGTCTTTTCAAACGACCCTCGTATGTAGTAAAATCTCAAGAGCGAAATTATGTATTTAAATATATTCAAATTGTAATTATATCTTAATTTTAAAAAATATTTTACACTATAGAAAAAATTTTCAATATAAAATTACAATCCAATACAAGTGAATATGGATTGCCATGCAACTTATCATTTAAATTTAAATCTCAGTTTTACAAGCATTGCATAGCGTAATGTTTATGACGTTTGCTTTTTTTCCGTAAAATAATGTGTAAGATAACATGCGCGACAATGCGAATAAACGATTAAATATAATGCGCATGTCGCGTCGGAAAACAGCGTTTATGTACGCTCTTTTCCTAATTCAGTTTGTTGGAGGATGAGGATGATGCCGTGGTTAAAATAATGAAGACGATGATTTTGAGCCAATTGGAATGTTCCTTTTTGGCTCAGGGAAAAGCCCAAAGGCATAAAAACCCCACGATAATGAAGAATACAACCGTTGTTGATCGTGTATGTGTTTTATATACGTGTGTGTTATATGAACGAATTTGAACGAATTTCGATATATTTGTTGAATTAATCGTTTGATTCAACGCGGGCTATTACGTGGCGATATCGCTGTACCGCAACGACGCTCACCGCAACGTAATGAAATTTTACTGTATATGTGTGTGAATGTGAATAAAGAAATGAATTCGTAATGCGTTTGTATCTGCGAGAGGTTCGTCTTCGACGGTGAACCGCAAGAGACTAACTAGTCCGCGCAAATTTGTCTAGTCAAAAATTGTCCCCACCGTTTGCGTCTCGCGTCCCTCCTTACCCCGCGACGATCGGTTTTTGTTTTAATGAATTTTTTCACGGTAAACACGCGCGACTCAAGGCAGCGCGAATGAACAAGAATGCGGCGATCCCCCCTGTTTCTCCCTATTTACGCGCGTACGTAAACACGGCGCGTCTTCGTGTTTCGAAAGTACGTGCGCCACAAATTATAAAATAAAATAATAATTAGTTCGACCGAACATACTCCCCCCGTTAAGAGCGAAGCGATCAATAGGAAGAAATAGTGTAAATGTGTGTGTAGGCGTGTTATGAACGAAGCTAAGCGAATATCGATATATCTTGTTGAATCAATCGTTTGATTCAACGCGGGCTATTGCGTGACGGTATCATTGTACCGCAACGACGCTCACCGCAACGTATTGAGATGTACTGGAGTTCCAGATAAATGTATGTGGGTATTATGAAATTTTTTCTTTGATTTGCAGAGAATTTTTACAATATATGAATCGTGATACAATTTGAGTAATGACAGTCGTGTGTTAATTGACTGGTAGCGGGCAGATAGATGTTGCGTTTCTCTTAAGGATTCCTCGCGTTGTTTTGACGGTGACCACCCTCATGATGCCGTCTTCGCCAGGATGTACGTCTATAATCCGACCCAATTGCCCTTGCATGCAGGGTTGATTTTTATCAATGAGTATCACGATGGAATCTCTTTGTAGTTCATGGTTAGATGTAGACCATTTTTGTCGTTTCTGTGATTCGTTCAAATACTCAAATTGCCACCGTTTCCAGAAATGCTGTCGAGCCTTGGTGATCAGGTGCCACGATTTTAAACGATTTTCTTGAACAGAGAGTAAATTATTCTCCGGCAGCATATTGAACGGTCTGCCGATAAGAAAGTGTGCAGGTATTAGTGCTAACGGATTGTTTGGGTCTGAGGAAAGCGGGCATAAAGGTCTCGAATTTAATATAGCTTCGACTTCGATCGCGAAGGTATTTAATTCCTCAAATGTAAACAGCTGGTCGTCTACTACACGACTCAAATGATGCTTAAACGACTTTACCGCAGCCTCCCATACACCACCGAAATGAGGTGAAAGAGGCGGATTAAAATGCCACGAGATGTTTTTTACGGTCGCGAATGTGTTCACGTCTTTTTTAAATCCTTCGGACTCTATTAATGCGTAGAGGTCTCTGAGTTGATTATTAGCCCCCACGAAATTAGTCCCATTGTCTGAGTAGAGATGAGCAGGGACCCCTCTACGACTGATGAATCGACGTAAAGCTGCAAGAAAACCTTTATTTGTGAGATCACTGACTAATTCAATATGGACAGCCTTAACTGCCATACAAATGAAACTACAACCATAGACCTTTATACGACCTTGATTGCGATATTTCTTCTCCTTAATGAACATTGAACCAAAAACGTCTACACCCGTATGATAGAAGGGAGTTGTTTGTTCAACCCTGAATTTAGGTAAATTGCTCATTTTAAATTGTACCGGCGACGCTTTGAATCTTATACAACGCATGCAATGACGTACGATTTTTCGTACTTGATTCTTGTTGTCTACAGTCTGTCAAGTAAGAGCGTGGTCGTGTTAATTTATAAAAAAATTTATTTGATAAAATTTTCATATTTATATATACATTGTACACATTACAAACAATGATGCAATTCGGTCAATAATGTGTCCAGTCACCACCGACGTCGATAATTGCCTGGCATCTCCGAGGCATGCTTTCTACTAATTTGACAGCGTATTCTAGTGGCAAGAATCTCCAGATCCGACGAATTTCGTAACACAACTGCTTCAAAGTGTATGTGCGTCTTCCACAAAGCTTCCGTTTAATATATGCCCACACATTTTCAATAGGGTTTGCATCGGGCGACTGCGACGGCCAATCCAATGTAACGATGTCAGATTGAGTCTTCCACTGAGTACAGAGCTTGCTGCGGTGTTTAGGATCGTTGTCCTCCTGCAGAATCCAATCTCCATTTTTTGTGATGAACCATCGTTTGGCAGATGGCAGTAAAGCCTTTTTGTAGATTTTTATCATTTTCTTGGCATTTACGTTGTCAGTAAAGAGGTGCAAAGTGCCGAATCCCTGCTTTGAGAAGCAGCCCCAAAGATGCACCTTTATTCCATGTTTTACGGTCCGCTGAACAAGCCCATTGGTAAAAGTTGACCAGGCTCGCGTAAGGACAGAACGTGCCCATATAGAACATTCATCAGTAAAAATGACATTTTTAAAATCTCTATCAATATTCTCATGCGCCCAAGCGAGTCGCTTTGTCACATGTTTTTCAGTCAACAGAGGCTTCTTCATTGTGTTGCGCCATTTCAGATGATGAGTACGAAGATGGGTTCAGATAGTTTCGTATGATATATCTAAACCTTTTGCCATTAATTTTGCTCGTCCTTGCCGCAGTGTTAAAGCAGGATTCCGCGAAAACAGATTTACTATTCTTTTTTCATCTTTTTTGTTCACTTTTCCTATCGAGCCACGTTCTGGTAAATCATCGACATTTTTAGCCACTTTATATCGCTGTATCCACTTCTGTACAAGTGCCTTCGACTTTCTCATATATTTAGCAGCCGCTGATTGCGACATTTTGGGACCTTTCGGGTGGATGCAAAAGAACACAGCGTCGTAGCGCGACGCGTACTTAGCACTCATGGCGTTTAACGTGATTCTCTTTTAAAAGATCAACGACAACTGAATTTTCGTTAACAATGCATCAAGGACAAAGCTTTCTTCTATTGTTCGCGAAAAAATTAGAGCAAAATCTCTTATTACCTGTCGGTGAAATCAACCACGCTCTTACTTGACAGACTGTAACAGCCAAAAACGATGTTAAATTCTATATAACGTCGATTGAATGCCGGAATGATAACCTTCTTCGTGATATTTACGTATAATAAGATCGGTGACGGGTTGGTGAGATGGTAATAGATTCGGATGTTTCTGCTCGTATGACAGAAGGGAATTTTGAAGTCGACTGCCGATGCGTATCAGGCCGTTTTTATCAAAAATTGGACTCAACGATGAAATTTTACTTCTCTTTACTTCCCCTGATTCGGAGAGCTGCTTGGTCTCGAGCTTAAATTGAGCTTGTTGTATAAGTTTGAATATTTTAATTTTTGTTTCTGCGAATCCACGCGCCGATATTTTGCCTCGAAAACGATTTAATTTAAAAAAACGCAAACAATAAGCTATGACACGAATTAACGAGTTATAAGACGAAAATCAATTAAAAATTTCCGTCGACTCTATTTTTAAAATGAGACAAGATGTTTTCCTTAAACCGGGTATGTCTTGGAGAGGTAATTTGTATGAAATCGGCCACGTATTTTCAGCCTGACTCAACCACGATGGACCTTTAAACCATGTTTTATTTTTAATGAATTCTCGCGGTAATTGACCTCGTGAAAGCGAGTCAGCAGAATTGTATTCGGTTCGTACGTGTCGCCACTCGCATCCGTCCGTAATTCGCTGAATTTCGTCCACGCGATTCGATTCAAAAACCTTTAACACGTCGGGAGATTTTTTGAGCCAATGTGATACGATTGTAGAATCGCACCAAAAAATGGCTTTGCTAGGAATTAAATTTAAAGTCGATTGTATATCGCGATTTAGACGAGCGAGTGTTAAAGCACCGCATAATTCAAGTCGCGGTATTGTAGTTTCCTTAAACGTAGCTATTCGCGATTTAGCGCACAGCAGTTGGACGCTAACATCTCCTTGACCGATGTGCGACCGAATATATAAACAAGCACCAAAGCCTGCCTTGCTAGCATCGCAGAACCCATGCACTTAGATCTCCTTGTAATCCTGAATGAATAGCCGTCGAACGATCGAAAGATTATTTACAAGTTCGATTTGATTCGTGAACGTCGACCATGATGTGTATATAGCCATCGGCACAGATTCATCCTATTTTAACCTCGATTTCCAACACTGTTGCACAATTAGTTTAGCTATAAAAATGACCGGTCCTAACAATTCTAATGGATCGAATATTTTTTGCATTTCGGAAAATATGATTCGTTTTGTTACATTACTTAAGCTGATTGGATGCGTCGTATAGAGTAATTGATCGCGGCGTGCGTTCCAAGATATACCTAGCGTACGTAAAATCGGATCACGATCAAATACTTGTGCTTCAATCGCGCCTTCAGATAAATCGGCGAAGATTTGCTCATTGTTCGATGCCCATTTTCTTATATTAAAACCACCGAGTTTTAGTAATGCTGTTACTTGATCACGAATCTCGACAAGTTCGTCGTAGGTTTCGGCGCCGGTAAGCAAATTGTCAACGTACAAATCTCTTTTTAACACGCGTTTGCCGATCGGATATCTCCTCCCCTCGTCGTCTGCGAGTTGATGTATGGTACGAATTGCCAAATAAGGCGAAGAGGATATTCCAAACGTAACTGTATTTAATTGAAAAGTAGTAATTTGGTTATTATTATACCAAAGAATTTTTTGATATTTCCTATCGCCCGGATGTATCATGATTTGCCGGTACATTTTCTCGATGTCAGCGGTAAGAACAAATTTATGCATGCGGAATTTTAATAAATGACCGATAAGTTTATCTTGAATAGTGGGGTCTACCAATAGACAATCATTTAATGATCTATTTTTATTTATTTTGGCCGAAGCGTCGAAAACGACGCGCACTTTAGTTGTAGTGATTGAAGATTTTACGACTGCGTGATGAGGAAGAAAGTAGCCGTCGTCATCTTCGTTTGTAACTAGTGACATATGTCCCATATCGATATATTCCTGCAGCACACGCTCGTATTCTGCTTTTAGCGCCGGATCTGCTTTAAACCTTTTACATAAGTTATAAAATCTTCGTATAGCGATTAATTTTATATTTCCGAAATTACGCGCGACAGGGCGAAATGGTAGTCGAACTATATACCGCCCTTTTATATTTCGAGTCGTATTGATGTTGTAATGCTCCTCGCAATCTAATTTTAATTTACTTAATTTGCATATGACATGCTTCTTTCGACTACTGTTGGATATACCGCCTACAACAACCCAACCTAATCGCGTTTTTTGAATAAAAAGGTCACAATTGCCTTGTGGAAGATTAATTTGCCCAATTGAAAATAAAGATAAAGTAGCTCCCGAACTTATAAGCATATCTACAGGGCGAGGTAAATGAAACGACGGATCGGCCAATTTGAGATTCGATGGTAATTTGACAAATTCGCGGGAAACTACTTCATTTGGAATGGAATCGAAAATTGAAGAGACGATTAAAAAAGATAAACGCTTTTCAAAATCGTTATAAATTGAGTAAATAGATTTTGTAATTATTCCCTTTGAAAACATGTTCATGCCATTAATTGCACCGATGGGCATCGTGCACGATTGGATAGGAAGGTTAAGTCGATGTGCTAAATTTTCTGTAATGAAATGTGCTGTCGCGCATGTATCTAATACCATACGGCATTCTAGAAAATTACCATAGACATCCTTAAGCCGAACTAACGCGCTCATTATTAATTGAGAATGAAGAGTCTCAGAAATGGTGTTAAACGACTGTATTTCTAGTCAAACTTGATTATTTTCAACCTTCGCAGTCGAGAGTCTTCGTTGTGCGTTTTAATTTGTATTTAAATTCACCCCGTCGTCCCTATGCAACAATGTGTTATGGTATCTCGAACATTTTTAGCAGTGCGAACGCGTGCACGTGCCGCCGTGTGGCCGCAAGCAATTTTTACATAATTTCGATTTTTTAACTATCTTTCATCTCTCTGCTATCGACATCTTATTGAAACCCGGACATTTGAATAATGAATGCTCCTTGTTTTTACACACCGGACAATTTGACGATTATTCCTGGGTCAAGAATACTCGCGCGGATGTATTATCCTTTCTTAGTTTGGAACGATTTGCGTTAACGTTCGAAAGTTTCCGTTTGTAACCGGATGGTTGACATGTCCGTGACATGCTATGTTCCACTGCTTGTGAGCGATGTGTTGATTCTGAAACAAATGCATAAAATTGCGCGAGCATGGGTGAATGGTCTGAATCGAGCGTTCTTTCCCATTCGGTACGCATATCTCGTGGTAATGTTCTCTCCAATAGACGTCTGATCATTAATTCGTGATCATTCGCGTCCAATGAAGTCAGTATGTGTACGTGTTGACGTATACTATCGCTGACTTGTTGCACTTCCTTCGATGAAAGTTTTGATTGCGCGGTTATTTCAATGATCGAGTCGAGATGCCGATCTATTAGGAATCGCTTCTTTTCGTATGTATCTACCAAAAATTGCCATACCCCTGCGTAGCTTTCCTCGTTTAAGTCGAATACTGATATTTTCGTTAACACGTTTTCTTTCAACGAATTCTTTAAATAAATAAATTTTTGCAAGTCGGTTATATCATTACGCGCGTCAATCAGTGATTTGAATGCATTTTTATATGATAACCATTTGTCTAACGAGCCGTTGAACTCTGGAAGTTCCGCGACCGGAAGTTTCATGCGTTGTGAATTATCGTTTTGGCTACGGGTTGTATTTAACGTCTCATTTCGCGTAATATTCACGTTGGATTATGTGTCAATTTGCGCAGCGAGTGAGTAATAGCGATCTTCAATATCCGTAATTTCGGCTTGATTTTCGTCGTCGTTATTTAAAAGGTTTAGTTCGTCGTCATACTCTATGTACGCGATGATTAATTTTTTTATACCCTTCAATCGAAATTTTAAATTTGAAACATCTCGACTATTTTCGTTTACAAGTCTTTGTAAATTGGTTAATCGCGATTTAAGGGTCGTACGTTTTCGTGTAATATATTTTACGTGATCCATAATTAATATAATATGAAAAGAGTGAAATGAAATAAAAATAAAATGGAATCACTCAAATCTTGAAATAATAAATTAAACGAGATTAAAATGAAAATTAAATGTCGAGAATTAATTAACTCGAACTGTTCGTAAATTCGGAAAAAGTCCAAAAAGGTGTAGAAATTTATTAAATGAAATCAGAAAAATCAATTGATTGAAATCAATCTCGATAGAGTATTGAATTGTTAACGTGAAATATCGGAAATATGTAAATACACGTTTTTAATATTCACTAAATAATTTAAATAAATTTATTAATTTAAATAAATTAATGAGCGATGTTTTGTTATAAATGACGAATAAATATCGATCGTTGATCAAACGATGTTGTTTAACAATGTTATTAAAACAATGTGGATTTATTTATTTAAAATAATTTATGATTAAATTATTATTCAATAAACACGAAATTAGATGTTTGAGGTTATGTAATTAATCCTTAGAACTGTCACGAAATATAAAGCGAAATAAATATCATATACGTGTCGTTAATAATTTGATTAAATAAAATAATTTATGATTAATATTATTATTGGTTAAACACCATTAACGATTAATATTAAATATTAAATTCTTTAATTGAATTTGAAATATAACTGTAACAACTATTATGCACGTTAATATTAATAAATATATTGAATTATTATAAAACAAATTATTATTAACTTATTATTTAATAAACATTAAATTAACTAATTAATATTAGTTAATTAATTCTTAAATTGCTACGTATAAAACGAAACGAATACTACATGCGTCGTCGTCGACATTTTGATTAAAATAAAATAATTTAAGATTAAATTATTATTTATAAAATGCGAAATTGAATGTTTAAGGTTATGTAATTAATCCTTAAATTTGTTCGAAGTATGAAACGATTCAATTATTATATTATGAAATAATTCGTGACGTATTTCGGCTTCGTGTCGACACGTGAACGCTAGAATTCCTGGAATCGTCTTTATGCTCGACAAAGAATTCGATTTTCGCGCCACGCGATGCTTGAATATCGTTTTGTATAACGAGATTTCACGCGCACAATATAAAGAACACTAACACCAATGCACAATCCCTTTGTTTCAATTTAAAGAAAATTGTTTTTCGACGATTTGTCGAAATAAAAAATATACATATGATTATCGTATTAATAATATATAAAAATGGTTTCGACGATTTGTCGAAACGCGAAATATATATAAATATGTATTAAATATGTTTGAATTAGTTTCAAATATTTGTCGAAATGAAAAAAAAGAATATATATTTATATAAATTAAATATGCTGTAATTCATATACATTAGTACGTATATCTAATGAATATTAACATGTTAATAATTAATAATTAGTCATAATACGCTTAAAATGATTAAAACAATTGATGTTTGCATTAACAACTTGGAACAAGAAACTAATTAATTTAATGTATCTAATAAGTCGTAATCAATTAATTAATTATTACTTTAAATTAAAAAAAAGATTCGATTAAAATAAATTGAAACTTAATATTATAAGTTTGATGAATTTATGAAAGAGGTTAGAAGGAAAAATTGAATTTAATTTTAAGTAATTTTTTGTAAAAATTTGATTAAAAATTTATATAAAATAGAAAAAATATACTTAAAAATACTTAAATTGGTTTAGTGCGATTCCACCGTTGAAAACCGCCGCTTCGTGAAATCCGCGATCTCGCTGAAGCACTAAGTCGCCGCTTAGTACCTCTGCGTCGTCGCCAAATGCCACCCATTCGCTTCCTCGATGATCTTCTTCGCTCTACCTCACAGGAGGCACCAAAAAATGTCGCGTTGAAAAACAGCGTTTATGTACGCTCTTTTCCTAATTCAGTTTGTTGGAGGATGAGGATGATGACGTGGTTGAAATAATGAAGACGATGATTTTGAGCCAATTGGAATGTTCCTTTTTGGCTCAGGGAAAAGCCCAAAGGCATAAAAACCCCACGATAATGAAGAATACAACCGTCGTTGATCGTGTATGTGTTTTATATACGTGTGTGTTATATGAATGAAGATGAACGAATTTCGATATATTTGTTGAATTAATCGTTTGATTCAACGCGGGCTATTACGTGGCGATATCGCTGTACCGCAACGACGCTCACCGCAACGTAATTAAATTTTACTGTATATGTGTGTGAATGTGAATAAAGAAATGAATTCGTAATGCGTTTGTATCTGCGAGAGGTTCGTCTTCGACGGTGCATCGCAAGAGACTAACTAGTCCGCGCGAATTCGTCTAGTCGAAAATTGTCCCCACCGTTCGCGTCTCGCGTCCCTCCTTACCCCATGACGATCGGTTTTTGTTTTAATGAATTTTTCCGCGGTAAACACGCGCGACACAAGGCAGCGCGAATAAACAAGAATGCGGTGATCCCGCCTGTTTTCCCCCATTTACGTGCGTACGTAAACACGGCGCGTCTTTGCGTTTCGAAAATACGTGCGCGACAAATTATAAAATGAAATAATACAGTCTGTCAAGTAAGAGCGTGGTCGTGTTAATTTATAAAAAAATTATTTAGATGGAACTTTCATATTTATATATACATTGTACACATTACAGACAATGATGCAATTTGGTCAATAATGTGTCCAGTCACCACCGGCGTCGATAATTGCCTGGCATCTCCGAGGCATGCTTTCTACTAATTTGACGGCGTATTCTAGTGGCAAGGATTTCCAGATCCGACGAATTTCGTAAGACAACTGCTTTAAAGTGTATGTGCGTCTTCCACGAAGGAAATAGGGTTTGCATCGGGCGACTGCGACGGCCAATCCAATGTAACGATGCCAGATTGAGTCTTCCACTGAGTACAGAGCTTGCTGCGGTGTTTAGGATCGTTGTCCTCCTGCAGAAACCAATCTTCATTTTTTGTGATGAACCATCGTTTGGCAGATAGCAGTAGAGCCTTTTTGTAGATTTTTATCATTTTCTCGGCATTTAGGTTGTCAGTAAAGAGGTGCAAAGTGCCGAATCCCTGCTTTGAGAAGCAGCCCCAAAGATGCACCTTTATTTCATGTTTTACGGTCCGCTGAACAAGCCTATTAGTGGAAGTTGACCAGGCTCGCGTGAGGACAGAACGTGCCCATATAGAACATTCATCAGTAAAAATGACATTTTCAAAACCTCTATCAATATTCTCATGCGCCCAAGCGAGTCGCTTAGTCACATGTTTTTCAGTCAACAGAGGCTTCTTCATTGTGTTGCGCCATTTCAGATGATGAGTACGAAGATGGGTTCAGATAGTTTCGTATGATATATCTAAACCTTTCGCCATTAATTTTGCTCGTCCTTGCCGCAGTGTTAAAGCAGGATTCCGCTAAAACAGATTTACTATTCTTTTTTCATCTTTTTTGTTCACTTTTCCTATCGAGCCACGTTCTGGTAAATTATCGACATTTTTAGCCACTTTATATCGCTGTATCTACTTCTGTACAAATGCCTTCGACTTTCTTATATATTTAGCAGCCGCTGATTGCGACATTTTGGGACCTTTCGGGTGGATGCAAAGGAACACAGCCTCGTAGCGCGACGCGTACTTAGCACTCATGGCGTTTGACGTGATTCTCTTTCAAAAGATCAACGACAACTAAATTTTTGTTGACAATGCATTAAGGACAAAGCTTTTTTCTATCGGCTCACGAAGGAATTAGAGCAAAATCTTTCATGACCTGTCGGTGAAGTCGACCACGCTCTTACTTGACAGACTGTAATTTGTTCGACCGAACAGCGTGTGTTAAAAATATGTATAATCATAATAAAAAATAAAATTCCAAAATATATAAAATACTCAATTAAAGTTTTTATAAAGATTTTAAAAAAGTATTTTAAAAGGTTTCATCAACTACTTACAATCATTCTAATGATTAGCTTATTGGTTTTTATACGAAAAAGAAATATGTAACCGTTCTAAAAGCTAATAACTATTTATATTCTAGCTTTTATTGCATCTTTGTTTGTAAGGACATTTCCTAAAAATAAAAATTTATAAAAATCTACTAAAATCTTATAAACATTTATTAAATTTAAAAATCGACGATAAAAACTTCGAAACATTTATATACATTATTGACTATTAATAGAGTCCAAAATCCACACATTATAAAATTTTAATATTACCTAATAAAAGCTAATAATCGTTATGAAGAATTACTTTTTGTTAATAACATGTATATAGACGTGATTATTTCTGCTTGGGTATCAATACATAATATATAGGTTTTTTAAAAAATATAACCTCTAAAATGGTATATATAAATCAATACACAAATAGCTTCATTTGAAATTATTTTAAAATATATTATGTATGTATAATATATATCCACATATTATTACAAATATACTATATATATTTTATTTTAGTATAGTTAGTATATATATATATATATATATATATATATATATATATATATATATATATAACTATATATATATACATATAAAGAGATGAGATATTTTAGTATAGTTAGTGTATATACATATTAAGAGATGATGAGATATTTTAGTATAGTTAGTATATATACATATAAAGAGATGAGATAAAAACAAGAGATTATCTTGTTCAGATTATCTCATCTTAATATGAATCTAGATATAAGACGAAATGCTTGAAGAGCGATTTGATGAAAATTTGGGGGCGCATAACGTATCTTCGTAACGAATTCACGAATGTTAATGCTTTTTTTTTATTTGAGAGAACATAAAAAAAGCAATGGTGATAGACTACATTTTATTAAATATTAAAATTTATAATTCAAAAAAATTTTTTAATTTTTTGATGCATCAATTTGATGTATAAATGGGTGCGCCAGGCGCCCGTGGTTAGTACTAATACTTACCACGGGGCGCTGGCGCGCCCCTTGATAGTAATTTTGCAATATATAAAGGTAAATTAATAAGGATAGTATTATTACGATATAAAATAATCATTAACTATAAAGAGCGTTATTTGAGCTTAACAATAAAATCGTAGTGCATAATAAAATATATCTTAAAACTAAATACTCGTAATCTTAAAAATAGAACTAAATTAACATTATTTAATATAATTTCCGAAATTTAACTAATTTTACTATTGCTTAGTTATTTTCAAGGCGAAATCAGGGAACGTTGTCGAACATTTTATAATAAAATATCAATCCCTAAGTATTTCAAGTTTAAAATTAACTATACATATTCGTGGTTCGGTAACAAACAGCCTGATTTGATCTTCTCAAATAAAAATTTAGGCGATCGCTCAGCCTTACTAGAAAAGAAAACTGCAATATAATCTTAATCGCCTAATATGTTCTTTAGTTTCTGATGTACCATAATTGGCGTGCCTCTGCGTAACGAACGTCACAATTTCTTAACATTTTAACGTTTTTTGAAACATACAATAAAACAAATGAAATAAATTAACTGTAGTGTAAAAATAATAGGAATAAGATAAAATATCCCTTTTCAATTGTACAGACAGATTAAAACGTATAATAAATTAAATTTTGTACAAACAAATTAACCTTAATAATATGAATAAAATAAATGGGATTTTCAAAACCTTTTTGCTAAATTTTAGATTCTAATTTTTTCACAAATTTAAGTACTTATAATCAAATTTAACTACTTTCAGATTACATTTGAGATGTAACACACAATCTCACTCGCTACACCTGAAACTACATTAAAAATAATAAATCGAATATTAAATTAATTAATTGAATTGTTTTGTTAGAGAAGAAGAAGTAAGAAAGTTAGTAAAATTTAAAAAAAAGGAAGAAGGTGTTAATTAAAAAGAAAGAATAGAGAACAAAAATTACAATGAATTAATCCATTAACACCCGAATAACAAAAATTTTTACTGTATCTTTGAGTTCATAGCTTTCAATGAAATTGCGATAGTTTGTGCACGCGATATATTCAGATCTCATTTTCTTAGAAATTCTTGGATTCTTTCTACACAATCCCACACGGCACAAAAGATTTCAAAAAATTTCAGTGAAAGATTTCATGTATGGTTTCAGTGAAAACTTGTGGAAAGGTTCTATTGAAATCTTGCAAAAATCTTTCAATGAAACATAACATTGAAACATCGTTTTAAGATAATAAGAACATTACATTGAAATCTCACATAGAAATCTTGCATCAACCTTGCTGGAACATTTAAAAAAACATTTCAAGAAAGATTCCTGTGAGGTTCTTTAAAACATATAGTTGAAACATTTTAAAAAAATCTCTGCAAGATTTCGTATAAATGTTTCAACGAAACCTTGAAGCAAACTTGCTAGAACATTTCACAAAACATTTTGAAAAAGATTCCTGTGAGATTTTTTGAAACATCTAGTTTTACCATTTTCAAAAGGTCGCTGCAAGATTTCGTATAAATTTTTCATCGAAACCTTGAAGCAAACTTGCTGGAACATTTGACAAAACATTTTAAGAAAGATTCCTGTGAGGTTTTTTGAAACTTCTAGTTAAACCATTTTGAAAAGGTCGCTGCAAGATTTCGTATTGATGTTTCAACGAAACCTTAAAGAAATCTTGCTGGAACATTTCACAAAATATTTTACGAAAGATTGCGGTGAGATTTTCTAAAACACCTAGTGGAAACATCTTAACGCATTGCGTACAGGAGACGAGATATCTCGTCTTTAGCAATCCGAACGTTGTGGCCATGAGACGAGGTATCTCGTATAACATAAAGTGATTCTAGAGCGCCCAAAAATGTGCGGGCCCTGTAAGCGTGTCGCGCGAGCAGAATGCCATACGCAACGTGTTAACAAGGTCTAACAAGATTTCGTTTAAATGTTTCAATCAAACCTTGAAGCGAACTTGCTAAAACATTTCTGAAAACATTTAACGTTAGAATACAGCGAGGTTTCTTGAAAGATTTTGTTGTAATATTTTAGCGAGATGGCTGCAACTTTTCGTAGATAACACATCGTTCAATAAGTCCCGAGACTAACCCAGAGATGGTGCTAGTAGTACTAAACTGGCCACGTTTCCATAGAGTGCGAGCCTTTGCATGAAACGTGTAAAAATTTCACGTCGATCGGATCACAGACAGCAGAGTTATCGAGGTTAGAGTAAAGTCATTTTGTAATTTGTTTGAAAAATGGGAGAAAGCGAGTTTCGCGTGTTGATAAAACATTGTTTTCTAATGGGTAAAAACACCGTAGAAGCCCAGCAATGGCTTGAAAAACATTACCCGGACTCCTCTCCATCCAAACCAACGATTTGTCGTTGGTATGCTGAGTTTAAACGTGGTCGTACGGACACAAACGCTGCGGAACGTTCGGGTAGGCCATTGGAAGCCGTTACACAGGAAAAGGTGAGTAAAGTGTTAAAAATTGTAATAAAAAATCGCAAAGTAAAAGTCCGTAAGATTGCAAAAATGACACAGATATCATCTGGAAGCGTATTTACAATCCTCCATGAATAATTAAGCATGAAAAAGGTTTTTTCCAAGTGGGGGCCGCGATTGCTTTTAGTGAAACAAAAACAGCAACGAGTCGACGATTCAGAGAGCTGTTTATCGCTATTTACTCGCAATAAAAAGAATTTCCTGCGTCGATACGTGACCATGGATGAAACATGGATACATCATTTCACTCCGGAGTCGAATCGGCAATCATCTGAGTGGTGCATGGCTGGCGAAAGCCGCCCAAAGCGTCCTAAAACGCAGCAGTCTGCTGGCAAAGTCATGGCGTCAGTTTTTTGGGATACACATGGCGTGATTTTCATCGACTACCTGAAAAAAGGTAAATCGATCAACAGTAATTATTATATTGACTTGTTGGTACGTTTGAAGGAGGAGATCGCAGCAAAACGATCGCACATGAAGAAGAAAAAAATCCTTTTTCACCAAGACAATGCACCATGCCACAAGTCCATGAAAACAATAACAAAATTGAACGAATTGGGCTTTGATTTGCTTCCCCACCCCTCGAATTCGCCAGATTCAGCCCCCAGCGACTACTGGCACTTTGCTGATCTCAAAAAAATTCTCCAGGAAAAAAAATTTGGCTTGAATGAGGAGGTCATTGCCAAAACTGAAGCCTATTTTGAAGCAAAGGATAAATCCTTCTATAAACATGGTATAGAAATGTTGTAAAGGCGTTGGAGAGATTGTATCACTCTAAAAGAAGATTATATTGATGAATAAAAATGATTTTTGAAAAAAAATGTTGTTTTCGTTGTTAGTCTCGGGACTTATTGAACGATGTGTTATGTTCAATAAAAAAAAATAATTCTTGTTTCGAAACCTTCTGACACTTTGCAAAAATGCTTCAGAAAAATGTTTTTAAAAACCTTACTGCAATCTATCTTGTAGAGATGTGTATAATTTTATTGCAATGTAGCTGGAATATTTCATAAAATCAATGCGGTATTTATTTATTTATTGGGTGTATAACTTTGCTTCCGCCGTTTTTTTCCGAAATTCGAGGCTTTATTGTAAAAAACTGGTAATACGTTCATGATTTAAAGTATTGTCCATCGCTGGCCACTACTTTCTGCCATCTTTCGGGCAGCATACGAATCCCGCGTTGAAAAAACTGGTCATCTTTTGAATCAATCCACGAATCGATCCAATTTTTTACTTCACATAAGACCGGAAGTGCTGGTCAGCCGGGCCCTGTGCCATTGATCGAAACAAGTAATAGTCCGAGAGAGCAACGTCTGGAAAATACGGCGGGTGGGGTAGGACTTCCCATTTCAAAGTTTCCAAGTATGTCTTGACCACTTTCGCAACATTTGTCGAGCATTGTCATGCTGTAAAATCACTTTATCATGTCTCTCGTTATATTGCGGCCGTTTGTCTTTTAATGCTGAGCTCTAACGCATTAATTGCGTTCGATAACGATCGCCTGTGATTGTTTCAGTCGGTTTTAACAACTCATAATACACTACGCCGAGCTGGTCCCACCAAATACTGAGCATGACCTTGGAACCGTGAATATTTGGTTTGGCCGTCGACGTGGAAGCATGGCTGGGATATCCCCATGATTTTCTGCGCTTGGGATTATCGTAGTAAGCCCATTTTTCGTCCCCAGTCACAATGCGATGCAGAGATCCCTTCCATCTTTGCCTTGCAAGCAGCTGTTCACAAACACACAAACGCCGTTCAACATCTCTTGGCTTCAACTCGTACGGCACCCAATTTCCTTGTTTCTTAATCATTCCCATGACTCTCAGGCGTTTTGAAATGGCTTGTTGCATCACTCCCAATGATCCTGCTAATTCTTGTTGCGTTTGACACGAGTCTTGATCAAGTAATGCCTCCAATTCTACATCTTCGAAAACCTTCTTTCTTCCACCGCCATGCTGGTCTTCGACGTTAAAATCGCCGTTCTTGAAGCGTTGAAACCACTCTCGGCACGTTCTTTCACTAATAGCGGTCTCATCATAGGTATTTGAGAGCATTCGATGAGCCTCAGTCGCATATTTCTTCATATTAATGCAGAAAATTAAAACCTCCCGCAAATGACGAGAATTCGGCTCGTAAGCTGACATGTTTAATCGAGAATAACTTTATGATGCAGACACAAATTGACTAATATTTCGATGGCGTTATGTTTACAAATACCTAAGCTAATTGTATGACATCTATAATCTATTTATTTCAACTACCACTTACCGCTACAGCCATCTATTGCAAAACGGCGGAAGCAAAGTTGTACACCCAATATTTCATAATTTTTTTTGTACAATATATATTTAAATATGGTTTTTATCAAAAAAACCAAAAAAAAACCCAAATTAAAATAATTGTAGTAAATAATTAGAAAAAAAAACATTTTTCTTTTCATAGGAATCGAACTCTGAGCCTTTGGCTCACAGGTCCGAGCATTATCCAATTGAGCTAATACTTGGATTTGTCAGCTATAAGCAATAATTTGTATGTAAGCAATACCATTAAATACTTATGCGGCACTTGGTGGGGATCTTCCCCTGAAACACTCCTTACTTTGTACAAAAGCTTTATACGCTCAATCATCGACTACAGTTACTTATTTTTTCCCTAGCAAAAATCTTTTGCTAAACGATTAGAAAAGATTCAATACTAAACGGTAATATCTGCTCTAGGATATAGAGTTACTACTCCTACAAACATATTAATTGCAGAATCTAAACTAAAATTCCTCCAAGATCGCGCAAAATTATTATTTAATTGATTTATTGCTAAAAATCTTGCTAATAATAACTCTCCCACTAATATTGCGATTAAAAAATATTACATCAGTAAAAAACACCCTAAAAAACGAATAAAAAATTTTTACACATGTATCGTCGATATGCTAGAACATTACACGGAAATAGACTCTAAAAACAATTCAAATATGTACTTATATGACTATCAAACTAGTACCACCTCTTCCTATTAATTTTGATTTCAGGAAAGCTCTCAAATCATCAATTAATCCTAGTGCAATATTTGCAGATTCAATTGAAAAAAATGCAGCTTTAAACATATATACAGATGGTAGCAAAATTAAAGACAAAAAACATGTAGGCGCAGCTTGTGTATGCCCCGAATTAGATAACTGTATATTAAAAGCAATAAACAAAAATGCATCAATCTTTACTGCAGAATGTATAGCCTTAAATGAAGCTTTTGATATAGCACTGAAAAATTATAATCAAAACATTCATATTTTTTTCAACTTTTTAAGTGCTCTAGAATCTCTCGTTTCTGTTGAAACTAATATTATTATAAATTCATATTTATTCGAAATTAAAAAAAAATATAAAGAAATTGTAAAGAAAAAGGAAATTTCATCGTTTATCAAAATATTTTGGGTTCCTGCTCACGTAGGAATTAAAGGTAATAAAATGGCTGATGCGCTCGCCAAAGAAATCACTCAATCCAACGACACGGATATTAAAATTGAACTGTTTTTAGATTTCTTTGAAGCATTTAAACATATTGCCTTTCAGCAAACTGTGAATAAATTAAAAAGTTTTCCTACTGGAAAAATTTATTTTGAAAAATTTTTCACTGATAGTAAAAAACCTTGGTTTTATAATAAATATCTGAAGCGTAACATAATTGTAACAATAAATAGATGCCGTGCTAATCATTATAATTTTGCCGAATCTTTAGCTCATGTAGGTATCGTCAATAATCCTATTTGTGAATGTAATGAAAATAATGAAAATCTAAACCACGTACTGTGGCAATGCACCTTATACGATGCAGAAATATACAGGTTAATTGATCCTCTAAAAAAAATCATACTCAACCCCCTTTATAATATTGACACTTTCCTTGTGAAACCAAACATATCATGTTGCTAACATATTGTATCATTTTTTAAAAACTGTAATTTAAAAATCTGAAAATTGTATTGCGATCTATATATGTATAACCACAAATATGTAACATAACATTTTGTAATTCAACTGTAGCTAAAAAGCTCTTTCAAAGGGTCTAAAAAAAGCTTATTATTAAAAAAAAAAAAAAATAATAATTTGTATATAAATAGTAACTTCAGTTTAAGTTAATAATTTACATAAATTATAATTATGATAAAAAAATTAGGTGATAAATCTTATTTTTTATTATTTTGTTTTATAAGAAAAGTTAAGCTACAATAAAGAAAAATTTAACAAATTAAAGATTTTAACGAAACTTGCAGTAAAATTTCACAAAACATTTCACGAAAAATTCCTGTGAGGTTTTTTGAAACATGTAGCTGAAACATTTTACATAGAAAAGTTGCTGCAAGATTTTGTGTCAATGTTTCAACGAAACCTTGGAACAAACTTGCTGGAATATTTCATAAAACATTTCAAGAAAGAATCCTGAGTGGTTTCTTAAAACATATAGTTGAAACATTTTTAAAAAATTGCTGCAAGATTACGTATAAATGTTTCAACTAAAACTTAAAGCAAACTTGCTGGAACATTTTTTTTTTTTTTCTTCATTTAAAGCTTCAAATCTCTATTGAGATTTATTTGCCATACATTGATTGTTTATTATTTCACAATATATTACATTTTTACAGTGCTAAACTTTTATATTACAATTTTTAAGAAACTTATGAATATACATACAGGCATTAACATTTGGTTCGACGAGTAGTGTATTAATATTACACGGAACCTTAATTTTACATAAATTTTGTAAATTGTACATAAGAGAGGTTCGCTCTGTATCGAGTAAAGGGCAATTCCAAATAATATGATTCAAATCTTGTTGTCTAAAGCCACAAGGACAGCTTGGGTCAGAAATTATATTAATGCGATAGAGAAATGCTTTGAGATGGTAATGATCGGATCTACATCTGTTGACTGTAACAATAAGGTCTCTTGGAAGTTTTTTGTTGTGAAACCACGGTTTGGTTTTTTCTGTATAATAAAGTTGGAAGTACTTTTGACCTTTTGATTGGAACGTTTTTTTTATGTTGTTTATAGAGATTTTATGCATGTATTCTTTGAAGTAGTTCTGCAGATCTCGAATAGGTGTTAAATGGATATAATTAGATGAGTTTAAGCTAGCATTTTTTGCAATCGAATCTGCAAGTTCATTGCCACTGATTCCAATATGAGCAGGAATCCAAAATAGTTTTATATCTCCAGAAGTAGTTGTACTGAAAAACTGGGAATACATTTTTTTAATTTCTAGGATGTATCTATTTGTCTTTATGCTTATGTTATGACTGTTGAGATTTTGTAACGTATTTAGAGAATCTGTGAAGATGTAGTATTTTAGGGATGTATTATTTAAGGTAGTAAGAAGTGCATCCTTAATGGCGCAACATTCTGCTGTAAAAACTGAAGCATTCTTATTCAAGCTACTTTCTAGATTAATATTAAATTTGGGACATATGCAAGCTGCACCGGTGTAGGGAGACGTCGGACTTTTACTTCCATCTGTAAAAATGGCAACTACATTTTCTTTACTTAGAATATTGGAGAGTAGTTCGTTTGGATTTTTACACCTCTTTAATTTATCACCTAATGATCTATCAAATGAAATAGAAGTAAAGTTGATACTATAGTCGTATTATAGATGTCGTAGTGTTTAGAAGGTGCAATTAGTGTTCTTAAAGCTGACGTATTTCTAATGCAAGTTTCGAAAAGTTTGAATCATTTCTTTTTTTTAAAGTTTTTATGATTATTAAAGTAATTATTTATTGTTTTGAAAATGGGGAGACTTTCGTTGGAAAGCACTTTAAAGATGAATATATTAGTCAGATATTCCGCTTTATATGAAATCAGTGGCAATTTCGATTCGGTTGGTAAGATATTATTTGGTGTCGATCTTCTATATCCCAAGGCAGTTCTTATAGCGGCATTTTGAATTCTTTTGATTTTCATTTATAGATCTTTGCGATTGGGATAGTAGGCTTGTATACCATAATATACGATCAATCGTATATAACTTTTATATAGAGTTAAGAGAGTATTGGGATCCGTTCCCCACCATATCCCTTGAAGATATCGAATAATATTCAGCGCTTTAAAACATTTTTTTTCTACTTCACGAATGTGTTGTGTGAAAAGTAATTTGTAATCAAAAGTAACTCCTAAAAATTTTGCACTCTCGCTAGATTTAATGACTAGACTGTTGATATCGATATGTTTTTCGCCTGGTGATATATTTTTATTGTTAAGGTGTATGTAAATAGTTTTGCTAGGCGCAAGGTCATGTCCAATTATAGATAGACTTTTTTCTATACTGGTAATGTTTCGCTCAAGAGAGTTGACGTTTTTAGAGTAAAGCGTTATATCGTCAGCGAACTGAGATATTTGGACAGATTTAGGGACGGTCTCCGTAATGTCGGACACGCATAAAGTGTACAGAAGGGGACTCAGAACTCCACCCTGCGGTACACCCTTATAGGTGTATAAATAATCATTTGAAATGCTTGTGTATATTTGTCTTTCATACGTTATCAATTTTATAAATTGGATAATTTGCAGTGGTAAGCCAATCTGCGCTAATTTCTCTATTAAAATTTGGACATTGACATTATCGAAAGCTCCACAGACGTCAAGAAATGCAGCATGAACGCCCTTTTTTGTTGCAAATGATTTTTGAACATAAAGAGATAGGTTTACTATATTGTCAATAGAGGATCGTCCTTTTCGAAAGCCACTTTGATCATTTGGAAGTAAGCTTTCCGTTTACACCCACCATTGCAATTTATTTTTTTAAATTGTTTCGAACAGTTTGCATAGAGCAGATGTTAAAGCTATTGGGCGAAAATTAATGACGTCAGGTTTGACAATAAAATGCAAATAGGCTTGTTTTCAGCTGTTTGGGTAGTCTCCCGTTTTGAGCATCTCATTAAATATATTTAAAAGAAAAATATAAAATTTTCCAGGTAATTTTTTGATAATGTCATAGTCGATTCCGTCCATTCCTGGAGAGGATTTGGAATTTTTCGACTGAAGGGCAATGAAAAATTCCTCAAAAGTAAAATCAGAACCAAGAAAGTCGTTAGTTTTACAATTAGGAAGATAGCTTGGGTCAGTTGGGACCCAGGGTGGACAGATTTTGTTTAGAGTTGTGAATTTGCTATTATTTTGTAAGTTTTGTGACGTATGTTGGCTATTTATTTTAATCCACTTATTTTTTAGAATCTTGCAGGTATTCCAAACATACCTCTTATTATTTTTGAAGTTTATAGTAGAGCTGAATTCTATAAATTTTTCTATTTTTTTAGTTTTAAATATTTTTTTAGCCAGTGCTGATAAGCGTCTGTATTCTATAAGATCTGCTAAACTCATAAATTTTTTCCATTTCTTAAAGGCGTCTTTTCTGCTATTTTTAATTTCAGTGCACTCTGTATCCCACCACGAAACAGGATTTCTGTAGCTTTTGGTTTTAATATTAATTTTTTTAGGTGTGGAAAAAATGAGTGCATTTGTGATTATTTCTAGAAAAAAACCATACTTCTGACTGGGCAAGAGTAGGTTATATTCATTAGTCGAAAATTGGTTATATGATTCTTCTATGATGGAGAAGAATTTACTCCAAGAAGTTCTAATAGATTTAAGTTTTAAAGATTTTTTAACATAAATTGTTTTTTCGGCATTAATAGTAATATAAATAGGCATATGATCAGATCCCCAGGTCTCTGAGTTAACGTAAACGTTTAAAAAATCTAGCATATTTTTTGAAGAAATTACAAAGTCAATATTTGATTTCGATGATTTATCAATATGTGGATAAGTATTTGAATTATGTATAAATAGATTGTTTTTGTCTAAAATTTCAAATAAATTTTTACCATTACTGTCTGTTTTTTTACAATTCCACGAGACGTGTTGAGCGTTAAAATCGCAAACAAGAATAAATTTTTCTTTAAAATTAATATTTTCAATTATCTCTTTTCATTGATCTACGCTCAAAATGAGACCTGGGGCTCTATAACAAATAAGAAGATTAAAGGATGGAATCGTGTTGTTAATTTTTATTCCGCATATTTCAACTGATTGATCGGGAGATCTTAAGTTATAGATTTCTTTGAAAGCAATATTAATTCTAATTAACAACAAGATTCCTCCTCCTTTAGCGTGTGTTCGATTTTTACTGAAAGTAATAAAACCTGTATAACGAAAGTTTATGATTGCTGGGTTAAGCCATGTTTCAACACATGCAAAAATATCCACACCAATTAAAATTTGTTCAAGTTCCTCTTTGCATCTGATTATACTCCTTGCTTTCCAAAAAAGGATTTCTGTATTGCATTTGTTTTCTGGATCCATTTTATTGAAGGAATGGTCTTTATTCTTCTGTTGAGCTAAAATCTTCGCTTGCACTATTGTTTATACTCGTAGTTGAAGAACTATCGAGTTTCTTTATAATTCTAGTTATGCGGCTCTTCAAGCTTTTTTGTTTGATGTGCCCATAAAATTTTCTCAGTGAGTCAATGAGTGTGGAAATATTGTTAGTGTATTTGGCAACAGTCGGGTGCAAATCAGTATTTCCAAACGAATCTTTCAAGAACTGAATGATATTTTCGAAATCGATTGATAGTTCAGCCTTAGTTTCTTTAAAATAGGCTGCAGCAGATTTTAGATGCATGTCTACTTGAGTATAGTTTTCTTCTTTTGTGATTTTCATTCGTTCTATTGGCCGAGACAAAGACTTTTTACTTTCTTTGGATACTGTTGCAGTTGAAGTATTTTTAAAATTATTGTTGGAAGCTATGCTAGCATGTTCGCTAGAAGCTTCTGTTGTCGTCGAATTCGACAAAGCTCGTTTAGTGGAACAGATATCAGGAATTTTAAATTCAGTCGATAGTTGACAGTTTAAGGATAAAACATCTATTCCACTTCTATTTTGCTCTTGTGTGAGCGTTGACTCAGCGATGTTATCTGACTCGGTGTCAATTGTTAATTGAGATTCCGTGATTGTATTAGTTTGGGTATTTGTTTCGTAATTTTTACAGTATTTGACCAAATGGCCTTCGTCTTTATATAAGAAGCAGGTGAGCTTCTCCGTTGAAAAATAAATCCAATAAGTAACGCTGTTGTGTTTTATTTTTAAATGCTCGAGAAGTTTGTTGATGTCGTCTTGATCTATATACACATGATGTCGAAAGCTAAGTAAATGTGTATATCCTTCCTCATGTATACCTGAACGAATTTTGGTGATTGATGATTTTAACGTAATATTACGCTCGCGTGGTTTCGCTTCAATCGTGCTGTCTGGAATAACTGGGTGTGCGTTAGAAATAATTATTCGCTTTGTTTTGGAAACAAGCGGTCAAATTTCAAGAGTATTATTGTTGATACTGATGCGTTTGTAGGTATTAACGATTGTTTCGGCAATCACTGGGGAAATAAAATAAATACAGACCCTTCTGAGAGAAATTCTTGAAATATGCATCATGTTTTGCGGTCCAATAATTTTTCCAATAGCCAAAGCGTAGTCCCTGTTTGTCAGTCCATCTATAGCATCCAGTACAATAGCACATTCACGTGTTGGGCATACTTCTTTTTGCGTTATTTGTGCATACGAGGTTTTATTATTAACAGTAGTTTCATTGCTTTCAGGAAAACGTTCAGATGGAATGTCCCTGCTGCCAGAAACTTCCATGATGTATTTTCAAAAAAAGTTTTATAAATTGAGATACAGATTCTCTGTATCTCAATTTAAGAAAAGCACTTATTTACTCGCGAAATGTTGCTTTCATACAGTTCATTAATGCTTATATTATTCGTGATTCATAAAGAACGGTGCTCTTGTTGGTAAACACGTCTTACTTTGACGAGAGCTCGTTCAAGACTCACTGGAACATTTTCAAAACATTTTATGGAAGAATGCAGGAAAGTTTCTTGAAATATTTTGTCGTAATATGTTAGTCAGGTCAGTGCAAAATTTCTTTGAAATATTTAATAAATAATATTTAATTAAAAATATTTTTTTTCCGAAACCTTCTATAACCTTTCAAAAAACAAAAACTGGAAGCTTTCTTGAAAGTATTTTGCAATTTTACTGTAAGCTATCGATGAACTTTCGCGTTAATATTGCATGTAAACTTCAGCAAAATCTTTAAAAAACTATTTTTGTAAGCTTCCACAAAAGTTTATCGGGAAGATTTTAAGAAAATTTTATGTAAGCGGGTTGTAAGCTTCCATAAAAAGTGCATTGAATATTAATCGTAATCTTGCAGCAGAGCTATTTATTATCTTGAAAATTTATTTTTTATTTTGGATAAAAATACATCGACAAATAAAATTTATTATACTTGTATATGTAGTAAAATCTCAAGAGCGAAATCATGTATTTAAATATATTAAATTTTTAATTATTTCTTAATTTGAAAAAATACTTTACACTACAGAAGAAATTTTAAATGTAAAATTGATAGAAATGTATACGAATTGCCATGCAAGTTATGATTCAAATTTAAATCTTAGTTCTACAAGCATTGCATAGTGTAATGGTTAGGGCGTCTGCATATATAATGCGAAGGACCCGGGTTCGATCCCACTGTAGGTCAAACATTTTTCTGCGTTTTTTTCCGTAAAATAATGTGTAAAATAACATGTGCGACATTGCGAATAAACGATTAAATGCAATGCGGATGTTAAAAATATGTATAATCGTAATAAATAATGAAATTTTAAAATATATAAAATACCTAATAAAAGTTAATAAAGGTTACAAATGATTTTCCGGAAAGATTGTATAAAAGGATACTGGAATCTTTCATGGGAGATAACTGACAGTTTCTTAAGTCAGGTATTTTGATATTACGTCAATATTCTGTTAAGCTTCCTGAAAGATAATTAAATCTTTTGTCAAGCCTAAAATCATTCTAGAAAGCTCACAAGAAGCTTTATGCAAGGTTCCATTCAATGTTACTCATCTTTGCGGAAATTTTAATATAAGGATTATGCGCGGACACAGGAGCATCACTATAACATATTTCGTAAGATTTTTGAGAGGTTTCAAAAAACATTGCAAAAATTCTGCAAGAAATGTTTCTGCAATTTTTCTGTCAATCTTTTATAAACGTAGCGAAAAATCTTTCCTTAACTTCACGGGAAATGTTTATACGAGGATTATGTGCGGACATAGATACATCACAGCAATATTTTTCGTAAGATTTTGGCTAGGTTTCAAACCTTTCATGAAACCTTGCAAAAACCTTGCAAAAATCTTTTGTGCTTTATGACAAGTTTTAAACTAATTAAAGTATAAAAAAGACTTCTTTTACTAAATCTATTGATTTCAAAAAGTATATTAGGAAAAAATCGTATTAGGTGCATAACAAAGTTCCCGCTGTTTGTCAATAGATGGCTCCAGCAGTAAGTACTTATCGATGTCGACATCCAAAACGCCATGAAGCAAGCTTAGACATACTATGTATGGTAAACAAATCGCTTTGACTTTAGTGATTTTATTTTGGCGTCATATACTTTTGCTTGTATGATCGAAAAGTATATAACGCTTAACATTCTTTATTTCATTCATACTTCTCATTTTTTAATAAATCATAGAAAAATTTCAATTTAGATCTATCTTTTAAAAATTTAGCATAACAATTTATCATTTCCAAAAATGATACAATTTCTCTTGAATTTGCAGGCTAAGATGCATTAATCAAAGTAATTACCTTCGACAGGGCTTTATGTAGACCGTTTTTATCTATAACAAAACTCAATACCTCAATTTGCTTTAACATAAATTTACATTTATCAATATTCACTTGTTGACTGCATTCTTTTAAACGTGAGCAAACTTTTTCTTGATCCACTTTATGTTCTTCTTTCGAGTGACCAGTTACATATACGAGGGCGGTTCAATAAGTACCCGTGTTTGACGACAGAGGGCGTTCCTAAGGGAAGTTAGAATTATCATCGTGTGCTGCCATCTATCGAACGACAGTAAAACAAATTTCAGACTGATTGATAAGTTAGTTTGGATTTGGCAACTATTCGAGTAAGACGTGTTTTGTGATTTTCGCTGAGATAGAAAAAAAGCAGTATCGTTCGGTAATTCGCTTTTTGTTTTTGGATGCGAAAAAATGCGAGGAGATAAAAGCAAAGTTGGATGCTGTTCATGGGGACACTTTGCCATCTATAACCACAGTTAGATATTGGTTCAACGAATTAAAACGTGGGCGAGCATCCGTTTTTGATGAGGAGCGACCAAGACGCCTGGCAGATGTGGTTGCCGCGGAAATCATTCAAAAAGTCTACGACATGATTCTCGCTGATTGACGAACGAAAGTGCGCGAAGTACGAGAGTGGTCCAAAAAGTTTCCGACCTAACACAGATACAAGACATTTATTCTGAATTTTTTTTTTTATTTCTCAACATATTATCCTTGCAATTCTACACACTTCTCCAAGCGATGCTTCCATCTCTTTAACCCATCCTAATAGTACTTGGCGTTTTTCTTTGCAAAATGACTGTTCACGAAGATGATTACCTACTTATTTGACGAGAATCTCTGTCCTCCGAGTGCAATTTTCAGATGAAGGAACAAAAAGAAGTCGCTTGGGAATAGGTCTGGTGAGTGAGGTGGATGGTCAAGCAGCTGAAACCGTAATTCGTGGATTTTCGCTATGGCAACCGCTGAGGTGTGAGACGGCGATTTGTCTTGGTAAAACAGGATTTTCTTTTTCTGCAAACGTGGACGTTTTTCCGCAAGTTCGGCCTTCAGCTTGTTAAGTAATGATGTGTAGTATGCTCCTGCAATGGTTTTTTCTTTTTGAAGATAATCGATTAAAATAACTCCATGACTCTCCCAAAAAACAGTCGCCATCACTTTCCCAGCCAAAAAAACAGTTTTTGCTTTTTTTTGGAGCCAGTTCCCCCTTTACAGTCCACTGTTTTGTCTGTATTTTTGTTTCGAGCGTACGAGGTCTCACTATTAAATAACGAGACTGGTTACGAAAAAGGGTTTTATTATAAAAATTATTCTACATTCAAATGCTCTCCTTCAATATACTCCCCTTCCCTCGCCACACACCTTTCCATACGTTTTTTCCATTGATCAAAGCAGTGCTGGAAGTCTTCTTTGGTGAGGGCCTTTAGGAGCTCTGCCGTTTTTGGCTTTACCGCTTCCATCGACTCAAATCGGGTCCCTTTCAAACCAGATTTTATCTTCGGAAACAAAAAAAGTCGCACGGTGCCAAATCTGGCAAGTACAGCGCGTGTTCGAGCACTGGAGAGCGCTTACCAGCCAAATACTGCTTCACAGATAGCGCGTTATGGGCAGGTGCGTTTTCCTGATGCAAAATCCACGAGTTGTTGTTCCACAACTCAAGCCGTTTTTTACGAACTCGTTCTCGCAGTGCTGCCAAAACTGACAAATAGTAAGTCTGGTTGACAGTCTGACCCTCTGGAACCCATTCAGTCACCACGATACCGTTAATGTCGAAAAAAACGATCAACATTGCCTTGAATTTTGATTTGGACATCCTTGCTTTTTTGATTCTGGGCGATTCAGGCGTCTTCCAATGCATCGATTGCCGCTTTGTTTTAACATCGTATTGAAAAATCCACGTTTTGTTGCAAGTAATAATGTTTTTCATCAGCCCGGAATCTTTTTTTAACCTTTCAAGGAAATCTGAGCAGACCTGTTGACGCAAGAGCTTTTAGTCAGGAGTCAGGTTTTTTGGCACTAACTTCGCGCAGACTTTTGTCATGTGTAATTCGTCGTGTAAAATTTGTCTAACCGTTTCTTTATCGGTGTTTACAGCCTCGGCAATCATCCGACGATCTCATTCGACGGCTCATTCGACGATCTGCACGCACAATTTGGTTGATTTTGGTCACTGATTCCGAAGTTGAAACAGTGACAGGGTGACCCTGGCATTGGTCATCTTCAGTGCTCACTCGGCTCTTACTGAAGCGCTTACACCACTTAAAAACACGCGTACGAGATAGAGAATTGTCCTCATAGGTCTCTTGCAACAATTTATAGCACTCATGTGGAGTTTTTTTCAATTTAACGAGAAATTTGAGATTGATACGTTGCTCCTGTTTTTCGTCACACATGATTTTCGGCACGAGAAAAAAACACGTTCGTTTCAAACCGCTACTGCACAAATACAATAATAGTGACGAGAACGTGTTTTGGTACGTGCATAGACAAGATATCTAGATACCCAACGCACTACTCGTTTTTTTCCCCACCCCTCTACGGCGCCCTCTAGGCGCGCAGTCTCGTTATTTAATAGCCAGACCTCGTATAATGGTGTATCCAAGTTTTATCTATAGTAATTAATCGGCGACAAAACTCGAATTTATTGCGCCTTAACTGCGCCAATAGAGCGTTGGAAATGTTCATTCAAACACGTTTTTGGTCTAACGTGAGCAAACGCGACACCCAACGTGCGGACAGCTTTCTCATGCCTAAATCTTGATTTAATTTGTAGCAAACACGTTCTTTGGACATGTTCATAACCTCTGCTATCTCTCTCACTTAAATTCGGCGGTCTTTTAGCACCATTTGGTTAACTTTGGCGATGTTATCGTCAGTGGTTGCAGTTTTTGGACGTCCCGAACGTTCATCGTCTCCCAAACTCTCACGGCTACGTTTGAATTCAGCTGCCCAAGATTTCACTGTTGTAAATGATGGTGCAGAGTCCCTATACACAGAGTTCAACTCATTTTTGATTTTTATAGGCGTATTGCCTTTCAAAAACAAAAATTTAATGACAGCTCGATACTTAATTTTGTCCATTTTCACAACAACACTTACATCAACTCACTCAAACAACTGTCAACTAACAACTGCGCATCTAAAATGGCTAAAACTTTAGTGAGCAAGTGTCAACAGATAAACAATGAAATTCGCTAGCTTTTATTGACGAGTGCTGCTATCTTCTCGTTGAGGTCGGAAACTTTTCAGACCACTCTCGTAGCATAGGCTGTAAGTGTGTCGACCGGAATGGCAATTAATATTTTACATGATAAGTTGGCGATAAAAAAATTGTTGGTCCGATGGGTGCCGTGATAGCTCACGGTGGACAACAAGCGGATGTGGCTTTTAA
Organism: Chalcis sispes; assembly: GCA_949987625.1. Classification (NCBI taxonomy): domain Eukaryota; kingdom Metazoa; phylum Arthropoda; class Insecta; order Hymenoptera; family Chalcididae; genus Chalcis; species Chalcis sispes. Next base: position 27,169,671 of record OX465095.1, on the reverse strand, counting down.
CTTCGAAGCAGTGTTTGGAGCAATTTAAGCGAGATCCGCAGGAGTTTTTGCGTCCAGTTGTCACCGTTGATGAAACCTGGATTCATCATTACACACCAGAAACTAAGCAACAATCAAAACAATGGATTTCTTCCGACGAATCTGCTCCAAAGAAGGCGAAGACGGTCCCATCGGCCGGAAAGGTCATGGCGACTTTTTTTTGGGATGCAAACGGCGTCATCCTCATGGATTTTTTAGAAAAAGGAAGAGCGATCACTGGACAATACTATAGTGAGCTATTGGACCGCTTTGACAAAAAATTGAAGGAGACACGGCCGCATTTGGCGATAAAAAAGGTGCTGTTTCACCATGATAACGCACCAGCACAGTCATTCGGAGATGTCGCCGCCAAACTGCACGAAGTACATTATGAATTGCTGCCGTACCCCCCGTATTCACCCGATCTGGCTCCCTGTGACTTTTTCTTGTTCCCTAACATGAAGAATTGGCTCGCGGGAAAAAAATTTAGCTCAAACGAGGAAGTCATCGCCGAGGCAGAGACGAATTTTGAAGAGTTCGACAAATCTTATAAGTTCAGGGGGGGAGGGGTTAAAAAGTGGCAGGAACTTTGGGAGAAGTGTATATTTCTAAAAGGGGACTATGTTGAAAAATAAAAAATTTTTTGAAAAAATCTTGTCTTTGTTTCTAACACGAGTACTTAGTGAACCGCCCTCGTATGTTATGTTATCTGCGAGTGCCGCTGATATACGTTCTGGAATTTTTGTATATTGAAAAAACCTTTTTACATTACAATAGTTAATGAATCTTTACAATTTTTATCTACTGGAAATTGAATGTACGCATGCGTTAAATCAAGCTTCGAAAAAGAGATTTCACCTTAAAGTTTCAAAAGTATATCATCAATAATATGGAATGGATACTTATTAATTACTATGTTTGGATTCAAAGTCATTTTAAAATCTTCGCAAATTCTAATTTATCCGTTACTTTTAAAACCTGAAATTATCAGCGTGGCTCATTCGCTTATATCTACTGACTCTAAATGTTCTAAACTTATTAATCTATCAATTTCTTTTTCAATAAGTGGCTATAACGCATGTGCTACGTATTTTCATTTCAAAGCGATTGGACGTGTATTATCTTACAAACAAAGTTTCACCTTGCTCTTATTATAAAAACCAGGAGTATCACTTGATTATTTAGCATATTTTTTCAAAAAATAATTTGCCAAATTTTCCATCTCTAATTCATTCACTTCTCGCATAGTCTCTTTAGGAATAATCAATGGTCATGCATCAAATTGAATTAACCATTGCCATCCGATTGAACCAGACCCTGAATCTGGCAGCACAAAACATTCCAATTTACGAATTTCATTATCGAATTCTACTGTTAAATTACAATATTTATTTTATTTATTGGACTTAATGTTGCTCTGTTGTATGCTTTAAAGTGTATACCTGCTTCTGTGAGTTTAAAATTTTGGTAATTATTAAAAATCTTTCCTGAGATAACAATCGCGAATGTACCGGTATCAATTTCTAAGTTTAATTCTTTTCCATCGACATTAATTTTTACAAACATAAGTTCCGCATCTACATTGTTAGTTTTTACAATATTAATTTCCTTTTTGTCAAATGTTTCGCTATGACCTATTATAGTTCTAGGCTGGAAAATTCTTCCTGATGCGATTCACTTTTGACTGCTTTGCTTAGACCTCTACTTTTCTCCGGTGTTGTCATCAAGTTGACTTTTTTTTTAGGCTGTCTGATTCCACCGTCCTTGTTCTGACATACCCTTTGAAGGCGTCATTTTTTCTTGCAGAAGTTACAAGTATACTGCAAAAACGGCATACTGTGCTACTGTCGTTCGGCTTCCCACAACGATAACACACAATATTTTTCTTTTCTCCGCTTAACTGTTTTTGTTATGTAGCTGAGTTGATGTAGGCTGAGTATGGCCAGTAATGATTATCTTCTAAATTCACCCTTGCACTATTATTATTCGATTCATTTTTATTATTCCATTTGCTTTTCTGCCTATGCATAAAAAAAACATCTGATCACGGTTTCTCGATTCTTTCTATAAATATAAATAATATGTTTTTTCTAATTTTTCAATCTTTACTTCAATTTAAAACTTTAAAATTATAAAAGATATGTAATATTAATAAAATTAACTAACTAATTTTTATAATAGTATTGCTTACAGCCTTTATTTTTATTCTAATACAATAATCATAAGATTTTGTAAATAAGAAAAAAAGAAAATTTTAGAAAAAAATGTGTATTTGATTGATTGTTTCAAAGTATGTCAACATTAGGCATTAATGCATTGTAAGTTTATTGTCAATATTTTTCGAACTGTGTGCCTGATTCTTCATTTTTAATTATTCAAGTAATCAGTTTTAAATAATTTTAATTGTCAAAAACGAAACCTTAAGTCAAAAAAAAAAAAAAAAAAACATTGTAAAATCAAAGAATATTATGAGAAAGGGAGGTCTTTATTTTTAAGTATTAAATTCAAAGCTAGTCACAAAAATTGACTAGATTTTCGTAGGTGTAAGGATCAACAATACAGTATCAGCTGTATTAAAGATGTTTATTATTTTATCCTGTTGTTGAAGAGAACAAATATAGCTCTCTCCGCGTTAATCTCGGCCGTCGGATCGCCGCAGTACGCAAGTGATTGAGTTAAGAACAAGATGACGAGTTTTGCGTTAGCACGAGTAGATATCACGCGAAATTTTTTGTTCAATATTATACAATTGATGTGAAGTATATATATATAAAAAATTATATAAAAAATCAAATAAAAATATAAAGAAATGCGTAAGTGAATAAAACAAGTAAAAATGTGATAAAAAAAATAATGAAATTAAAGAATAAATAAATAACAGATCGTTCAATAAGTCCCGAGACTAACAACGAAAACAACATTTTTTTTCAAAAATCATTTTTCTTTATCAATGTAATCTTCTTTTAGAGTGATACAATCTTTCCAACGCCTTTTCAACATTTCTATACCATGTTTATAGAAGGATTTGTCCTTTGCTTCAAAATAGGCTTCAGTTTCGGCAATGACCTCCTCATTCGAGCCAAATTTTTTTCCCTGGAGCATTTTTTTGAGGTCAGCAAAGAGCCAGTAGTCGCTGGGGGCTAAGTCTGGCAAATGCGGGGGGTGGGGAAGCAAATCAAAGCCCAATTCGTTCAATTTTGCCATTGTTTTCATGGACTTCTGGCATGGTGCATTGGTGCAATCGCGGCACCTACTTGGAAAAAACCTTTTTCATGCTCAATTTTTCATGAAGGATTGTAAATACGCTTCCAGATAATATCTGTGTCATTTCCGCAATCTTACGGACCTTCACTTTGCGATTTTTCATTACAATTTTTAACACTTTACTCACCTTTTCCTGTGTAACGGCTTCCAATGGCCTACCCGAACGTTTCGCATCGTTTGTGTCCGTACGACCACGTTTAAACTCAGCATACCAACGACAAATCGTTGGTTTGGATGGAGAGGAATCCGGGTAATGTTTTTCAAGCCATTGCTGGGCTTCTACGGTGTTTTTACCCATTAAAAAACAATGTTTTATCAACACGCGAAACTCGCTTTCTTCCATTTTTCAAACAAATTACAAAGTGACTTTACTCTAACCTCGATAACTCTGCTGTCTGTGATCCGATCGACGTGAAATTTTTACACGTTTCATGTAAAGGCTCGCACTCTATGGAAACGTGGCCAGTTTAGTACTACTAGCACCATCTCTGGGTTAGTCTCGAGACTTATTGAACGATGTGTTAAAAGACTTTTGTTCAAGGAAGAAACAGAGTGTATATCCAGCAAAAAATAAATAAATAAATAAATAAATAAAAAAAAAAATTATTTTTAATAAAATATTTCACGTATTAAAATATTAATAATAAATCTTCATGTATTAAAATATTTTTATCTCAAGTTTAAAGAGAACTAATGTAGTTCTTTCCGCGCGAAGCCTGGCCTTGGGATCGCAGCAGCACGCGAATGAATGCCTTACGAAACTTTTCTTAGAGATTGTAAAGAGTATTTTCTAAATCAAGAATTGCTATGAGCATAAAATTATTAAAACCCAAAAATGTAATGACATTGAAATCCAAAAAAATCTTTTTAGTAGTTAAATAATTTCTCATGCACTTATCAATATCATATAATGCTAGGAATTTTAATTACACATAAAGCAGCTTTGAAATCTTCATTGAAACTTTATTCTTCTTTGAAACATTCATATGATAATATAATAATATAATAAATAAGTAGTAATAAGAAAAAAAAATTTTTGCAACAAAAAAAAAATTGGTTAGTTTCTGTATCTAATTTAAGTTAAAATTATAAAATAATATCTGTGCGATAATTTATAACAATTGAATGATTACATTTTCGAAATCGAAAAAGAAATCGTTATTACGCATAATTGAAATGTGTTCATTAAAAAGTTTCAATATATTGTGATAAACTATTATAATAATTAAACATATAATAATTGAAGTTTTTATTTATAAAATAATATATATTAAAATTATTCAGATTTTTTCAAAATTTTCTTGAAAATTTGCTATGAAAATTCAGAAATTCAAATAAAATTTTAAGGCTACTCAATAAATAAAGATTTTTTTTAAAATGCGTATTTTAAATGCGTTAAGCAATATTTCAAGATTTAATATTCAATATTATCTTATTCTATGTTTAAAGAGAAACAATGTAGTTCTCTCCGCGGGAACCCCTGCCGTCGGATCGCTGCAGCCGTCGGATCGCTGTGGCATGCGAGTGATTGTGCTACAGATGAGGTGACGAGTTTTACGTCACCGCGATAAGATAATGCGCGAATTTTTTTTTTCTTCTCTTGTCTCTTTTTCTTTCTTATATTATATTAGGCAGTTAAGTCATAAAAAAAAAAAAAGAATATTAATTGAATAAATAAATAATAATATTAATAATAACTTGAGTGCAGGATAAGAATAAATAAATCGAATAAATACTTAAAAATAAATAGTATTAAGGGGTTACCCCCACTTGCGACTTTGAAAAAATCGATTTTTTGTTAATTGCATTTTTTTTTGACGTATAAGTATCTGAGAATATGACCTGGAAATTTCTAGTCGATCCGAACAAAATTGACTGAGATATGAGCGTTGAAAGAGAAGAATCTGTTGTGTAAACAACCGGCTAGTCTGACACCTGGCACGCTCGACCCTCTCGACGGTTTCAGTCGGTTGTTCGATGACAATGGTCGTATACCTGGCATTTACAACGTTTATATAATAGACTGGAATTTGTAGAAACGAATTTTCGTTGCCTTTTATCGTTTAAATTCGTCAGTGTAGCTTGAAAGTTCAACTATATGAGACGTATTTATTTCTGCCGTTCACAATATTATAAGCGCAGTTTTTATTTAGTTTACATTCGAAAATGGATCGAAAAAAAAGTTCGCGAGAAACAAGAAGCAGTGAAAATTTACGGAAATCTCGACCAAAAAAAAGGAAGGGTATTTTTAACCCGAACCTGGCCGAATCGGAAACTGAAATTTTCAGCACGTCTGCGAAGAAACTGAAAGATAATATTGATATGACTGTGAATCAAAGCCCGAATATTGAATATCGCATTTTAAACTTTTGTGTTGTGTTTGCTGCAATTTCAAGTTTAGTGAAGTGCAAAACGTGTAATGGAAATATTAAATTTGAAACTGCAAATGCAAGAGGACTAGGCTTCAAAATCGTTGTGAAATGTGACTGATGTGCAGATAATTTGATACCATCTTCTCCTTTCGTGGCACATGCGTATGAAATAAATCGTCGATTTATATTCACTATGAGAGTTCTCGGCATAGGATTGGCTGGAGTACAAACATTTTGCGGACTTATAGACATGCCAAGGTTTCTTACCGAGAATACATATTCAATAATTTTAAAAAGTATTTATGAGTCTGTGAAAACATGTGCAGATGTAATATTTAAAAAAGCCGTACGAGAAGAAATTAAAAATACACCTAATGCAGCAAAAGATGCAACTTCCAAATTAACAGTTTCCGGAGATGGATCCTGGAGAAAACGAGGATATTCGTCGTTGTTCGGAGTTACATCAGTCATAGGCTACTACAGTGGCAAAGTACTTGATCTCGTGGTAAAAAGTGCGTATTGTAAAATGTGTGAATCGTGGAAACATAAACTAAATGATGCAGAATACGAACAATGGTACGAAACACACGAAGATAACTGCAGTGAGAATCACGAAGGCTCCTCGGAAAAAATAGAGGTGGACTCTATTATCGAAGTCTTCAAGCGTTCAATAGCAAAATATGATGTCCTGTACCGTTACTATATTGAAGACGGAGATTCAAAGACGTACACTGGGCTATTAAAGTCTCATCCTTATGACGACGTAAAAATTATAAAAAAAGAATGCATCGGACACGTCCAAAAGCGTATGGGATCCCGTCTTCGTAATTTAGTACATAAAATAAAACAAAAAGCTTGGTGGTAAAGGACAGCTGACAGGAAAATTTATTGACAAGCTCACTGTGTACTATGGACTTGCTATTCGACGCCATTCTGCTTCTGTTCACGATATGCATGAGGCAATATGGGCAACCTTCGATCATTACAGTTTAACCGATGCAAAACCACACCATGAGAGATGTCCAACCGGTGAAGAATCGTGGTGTTTATATCAACGAGCTCAGGGGAGAAACGAGGCTTTCCAACACGATTACAGACCACTTCCATCAAATGTATTGGATGCCATCAGACCTATATACGACGATCTGAGTTAAGAAACTTTACTCGAAAAATGCGTCGGTGGCTTCAATCAAAATAACAACGAAAGCTTCAATCAACTAATTTGGAAAATCAGTCCAAAATCGTCTCGAGTGGAGCAATCGTTGTAAATTTAGCAGCTTATATTGCCGTTGGACTATCCAACAAAGGTTAAAAATTATTATTATTTTATTTGAACTCAATCGGAGTGAGCTGTGGACACAACGCGCACAAATATGCTGATAAAATGGACGAAGCACGGATTGCACTGGCAGAGAGACGTGCGGCCGAGAGCACTCGTGAAGGAAGAATGTTACAAAGGCAACACCAAATGACCGTTTTGCAAGCGGCATCGTCGGCGGAAGAACTTCTGTATGGACCCGGAATAGATGACTCTATGTAAGTTTACAAAAAAAATTATTTTCTTCGTGTAAACTGAAATTAAAACTTTAAACGCGTTTTTCTCGAAATGGCGTTTCTGAAGTCGGTGACCAAGATCACTTGAACACTAATAAACCGATCTTCTTAAAATTTTGCATGCTTATTTACTACATAAAAATGTAGTCTTTAATCGTTTAATTTTTCGTTTAAAAAAAAAATGGCTGTTTTACAGTCTGTCAAGTAAGAGCGTGGTCGTGTTAATTTATCAAAAAATTTATTTGATAAAACTTTCATATTTATATATACATTGTACACATTACAAACAATGATGCAATTTGGTCAATAATGTGTCCAGTCACCACCGGCGTCGATAATTGCCTGGCATCTCCAAGGCATGCTTTCTACTAATTTGACGGCGTATTCTAGTGGCAAGGATCTCCAGATCCGACGAATTTCGTAAAACAACTGCTTCAAAGTGTATGTGCGTCTTCCGCGAAGCTTCCGTTTAATATATGCTCACACATTTTCAATAGGATTTGCATCGGGCGACTGCGACGGCCAATCCAATGTAACGATGCCAGATTAAGTCTTCCACTGAGTACAGAGCTTGCTGCGGTGTTTAGGATCGTTGTCCTCCTGCAGAATCCAATCTTTATTTTTTGTGATGAACCATCGTTTGGCAGATGGCAGTAAAGCCTTTTTGTGGATTTTTATCATTTTCTCGGCATTTAGGTTGTCAGTAAAGAGGTGCAAAGTGCCGAATCCCTGCTTTGAGAAGCAGCCCCAAAGATGCACCTTTATTCCATGTTTTACGGTCCGCTGAACAAGCCTATTGGTGGAAGTTGACCAGGCTCGTGTGAGGACAGAACGTGCCCATATAGAACATTCATCAGTAAAAATGACATTTTCAAAATCTCTATCAATATTCTCATGCGCCCAAGCGAGTCGCTTTGTCACATGTTTTTCAGTCAACAGAGGCTTCTTCATTGTGTTGCGCCATTTTAGATGATGAGTACGAAGATGGGTTCAGATAGTTTCGTAGGATATATCATCGACATTTTTAGCCACTTTATATCGCTGTATCCCCTTCTGTACAAATGCCTTCGACTTTCTCATATATTTAGCAGCCGCTGATTGAGTTATTTTGGGACCTTTCGGGTGGATGCAAAGGAACACAGCCTCGTAGCGCGACGCGTACTTAGCACTCATGGCGTTTAACGTGATTCCCTATTAAAAGTTTAACAACAACCGAATTTTTGTTAACAATGCATCAAGGACAAAGCTTTCTTCTATCGGCTCGCGAAAGAATTAGAGCAAAATCTTTTATTACCTGTCGGTGAAGTCGACCACGCTCTTACTTGACTGACTGTATAGCCAAAAAACGGCCGTTTTTTTTCGTTAAAATCAAACCATTAACGCTAACTGTTCGCAATTTTGTAAAAAATAAATATTTTTTTAAATCCTTTGATTAAAGATTAGTTTATATTTATATTTAACTAAATCGATCCACATTTTTTGTTTCAAATGATCCACTTCGCCGCAATGTTGGTCATCGCAAACCGTATAAATAAAAACACTATTTCATTGGCAGCCATTTGTCACTTAACAATGTAATATTTTGCAATAAAAAAATTACTAAAAATTCTTCAAGATGTATTTTTTAAGATGATATAATAATCGTTTAAAAAAGTTTTGTAGTTTTCCTTAAAAAAATTCATGAAAAAAGCCTTTTTGTGGAGTTACAAGTAGGGGTAACCCCTTAAAATAAAAATATGTGTAAATAAATAATGTCATATAAAAATTTACACAAGAGCCAAAAATAAGTGATGAAGGTGCGATCGTCGTCCACTCCCTTCATAACAGTTGTTCGTGATTGTTGTGTGAGTGCCAGTGATTTGGAAAATGAATAGAAGCTAGTGCCAGTGAAAATATAGTCTCAAAAAAGTTTAAAAAAAAAGGAATATCGCGAAATAATTAAATGAATCAATAATACATGAAATAAAAAAAAGAAAAATAAATAATTAAAAAGAAGAAATAAAATAAAAGGAAGAAAATAAATAAATAAAATAAAAGAATAAATAAATAAATGAAGTACAAGAAAAATAATAAAAGAAATAATAAAATAAGAGAATAAATAAAATAAAGAAAATAAATAAATAAAATAGAAGAAATAAGTAAACGAATAATAAATTAATATTAAAATAAGTGAATAAATAAAAGAAGAGAAAATAAATAAAAGAATAATAAATAAAGTGAAATAAAGTGAAAAAAAAGAAAGTGAAATGAAATATACATAAATGCAAATAAAACAGAAAGAAATAATTGAATAATAAAGAAATAATGCAATATAAGGGAAACCGCGACAATAATAAAAAAGGGAATATTACGGAAGGTAAATTAAATAAAGTGATGAATAAAATGTGAGAAATGAGTGGCAAAGCGTAATTAAGTGTTGGTAACTGAAAGGAATTATCAGTGTGAAAATAGTAAACAAAAAAAAAGTTACTATTATGGAGTGAAGTGAGACGATTGTTTAGATATATGAAAAATAAAAATGAAAAAAAAAATTTTTGAATTTAACTATTTAATATGATATTTATTGAATATGTTTCTGGATTATGAGTCTAAGGACTTAAACTTGGTTGATTTTGCATCAAAGAATGTATAAGTACGTTGTCTCGTTCCGACGGACAACGTTAGGCGTACTATCTAGAGTTAGCCGCTCAGATTTTATTAGCTGTATATGTGGTTTAGTGTTCATGTGGACTTCCCGTACTCTTAATATCCGCCTGCGGGGATTAATGGTAATATAATTATGATGTTTGATATAAAGATGTATCTCCAAGGATTATTATCAACAATTTGTATGTTGATGAATTATACATTCCCCCTTGTAACGAATTCTATTTCCACCTATTCATAAATATTATACTTTATATTTTATATGAACTATACTATATTACACATTATATATAAATGTATGTATATATATACACATATATTATACTATTATAACATACATTGTCGTGCTATCACGTTGTTTTATAAATGGTTAATAACATAACATGATAATTTTATAAATGAGCAGAAAAAAGAATAATACTTATAATTTGATAAAGCAATGTTTTAAGTGTTTATCCATCAATATAAACGAATCAATAAAAACATAAATCCAATATAAAACGAAAAACAAGTTTGAACTAAACGCACGGCTTAACCACGTGGCAGAACTCTTTAGACTGACCAAATACTTTTATTTTAGGTTATAATAGCCAAATATGACCTTGAAGTAGTTAGTGGACTTATTATATTCGCCTTCTACGAAAAAATACAATAGAAAAAGGAACCTCAGGTAGCGCGTGCAGTGAGTGCAGCTGCTACTCCGGTTCTTGCTCTACCTGCTTTCTAACACTCTGACGTGGCCTTACAAATTCAGGTATATCTCCGAAAATATTTATCGGATTGGCTTAAAATTTTCAGAGAATATACTTAAATATACACAGTATGTCGGAAAAGTTCCGGAACTTATTTTGTAGCGCTTGTACGAGTGGCGCAAACTCTTGGACGACACCGGTACTATGTTGCTACATCCCTCTGGAGTGTCTGAGAATTTTTTCACCAGTATCCGTTCATTAGTTGCCGAGATAGACGTGCTTGAGTGAACGTGTGTTTAGTACCCCGGTGCAAGGAACCGGGATCGTGGAGTTTGCTAAATCACAATGCGCCTGCTCATTCTTCAAACATTGTGAAGCGTTATCTCGCCGAAAATAAGATCCCACGCATCAATCACGCCCCATACTTGCCAGATCTAGCTCCAGCTGACTTTTTCCTATTTCCCAAGCTAAAAATGGCCGTGAAAGGACGATTTTTTGAAGATGTACCGAGCATTCAAGCGGCTTGCACCGAGCGTCTCACAGCGATAACTTCAGAGGAGTACCAGAGAGCCTTCGAATCACTCATGAAGCGCTCAAATGAGTGTATATCTAGGGAAGAACACTATGTTGAAAGTTAACTGGAATAAATTTCGTGAGATGTAATTTTTGATTTATTTTAAAAGTTCGGGAACTTTTCCGACATACTGTGTATGTACATTCCGAAAATGCAAAAAAAAAAAAATCGATTTTTTGACAATTCTAACTGCGTATAACCCCTTAATAAAGTTAAATAAATAATCAAAGAATGAATAGATCGCCTTGAACTCTCCAAGGTAACAAATAAAATTTAATGTTAAATATAAGAAGCCTTTGATTTGGAAAAAGGCAAAGAAGAAACGTTATAACTAGAATGAATAAGAAGAGGTCGAAATAAAAAGATAAGTAGAAGAAAATGCGCCAAGAGTTTTCTCCTTTCAACCGTTCTCTCGACAAACCCATTTTTTAAATCGACTGATGCTGCGCTTAACTTTTTGCGTGGGTTAGCGAGGTCAAGAAGGTATATATGTTTACATCGTAACCATAACGGCGAGGTGTAAAGAAGAAGAATGAAATAAAAAGAAAAAAAAAAGAAACAGATGGCATACTAGCGCGAGAATGAATATGAGATTCGTCAAACTGAACCTTAACTGCAAGAGAAACGGAAAACGGAAAATACGTCGCGTTTTTCATCAATTTTGTTGTTTTAGGAATTATTCTGGGAAGTGCAATTGTGTACGTGGGCAATTGCGCCATCACCCGCGACAGCTAAAAGTGGCAATAACAAAACAGACGGGAGAGCGCACACAAAAGTTTTCGTTAAAATAGAAATGTCGTTGTAAAATAAACAGGAAAAATATATAAAAATATATTAATTAAACGAGAAAAAAAAATTCAAGTATATTTAAACGCCAAATCATACAAATAAAAAAAGGCGCTATTATGCACCCAACTCGTATTATAACACATTATATTTAAACAAAAAAAGAACATAGACATAATATTAGTGCTGTATAAATATAATAAATTAACACAATGTAATTCTATATTAAGACATTAATACAAGATACATGAATAAAGATAGAAATGTAAATTATTAAAAAAAAAAAAAAAACAAATAGAAAAAAAAAGGGATTAATTATTGTGACCAATAAAACTTGCATCACTAATCTTGCTCGCATGCATTGAAATAAACATGAAAAAAAAAACAAAAAAATACAATCATGCGCTATTCTAACTAGTAATACACTGCCTTCAGGAGTTATTGCATTGACGAGAAAAGGTTGAAGACTTAATCCTTATTGCTTAAGTAGAAGTATGCGCTACTGGACTGCCATTGGCCTGCAAGCCGTGAGTGCATTCGCGGACGAGAGTATTTCTCGGCCAAGTTAGCTATCACGTTGCAGCCGAATGGACGAAAACAGAAAGCGATAAATTAAAGAAAAAAATATTTTGAATTAAAAGTTACACTTATTATAATATTAATATCACCCTAAGGCTCGTTTCCAAAATGCCGTAGGGGTTTGTCGCACCTGACTCATAACTAAGTTTGTCGGATGTTACGGCCCTTACGTTCAAATACATAAATGAGCGGCAGGTGATAACCTTCTAGTTTTAGATAAATCTCACGAAACAGTTAGTAAGGTTATGAAGCAAGACTTGTTCTTTCCATAGCGATTAGGGAAGAACGAATCGGGTCATAACCTTTATCAATAAAAAGGAGATTTTTCCATCCTTGAATCCCGACATAACCGTAACGCTATTTTGACATAGCACACATTAAGAGGCAATGTCCTTCCTAGTATTCCCTCCCAGTCGGCGAGTATATGATTCAGACCACCGCTGAGAATTTAAGTACCGGCAGAGGGGTCACCATTAATCGAACCTCGCTACAAATAAAATCTAAAAGCTCTCTGAGCTGAAATATCGGTTCGCAATAACACTACTAGCGACATTGTAACATGGAATTCAGGCAAGAAAACAAAGGGAAAATCTATACTAACCACAATCTAATTACTATCACTGAAGCTAGCTTGTTTTTCTTTTTATTTGCTATGATCTCTGCTTACTAATAACTAACTGTTGGATAACCCATGTAGCTTAATAAAACTTAAAATTTTTTTTTATAACACACTATAAAAGGAAAACAATTCAATATAATGTCTATAAAAAAAAACAAGGTACACGTGAAATAACCCGAAACCGATAAACTAAAAAAAAATAGAAAAACATTTTAAAATATCGCGCTAAATACCAATAATACTTATACTGACAGTAAAAGCGTTAAATAATCGCGTTAAATAATTATTAATTAAATTTAAATAATATTCATTTAAACTACCTATGACTTTAGTTAATTGTGATTATGATCATTCGTTAATTTAATTATCACTAAATCTAATTATTATTAGTTAACTATTGTGTGCTCGATCGTTTATAATTATATTTGTATTAAATTAAATAATATTAAGCATTAAAGTAATTCAAGCCATCAAATTTGGAAACATCAACGTGCAAGCGTTTTAAAATAAATAGCGCTGAGTGCACAACAGAATCAACCTAAAGACTAAATTGTCAGAATTCATGTATTTTGATATATTAGTCTAGATGCAGAAACCAAGATATTAATTGTTTGAAAATTGTTAGGCCCTGTGTCCAAGAAAGATATATATTAGTACATATCCGATCGTTCTTTTGGAGGTGCTCGTATAAATTATAATTTCAACCATAATAAGTTATATCGGAATAATACTAATTTAATTGCGAATTTAAAGGCTATTGGAAATATATTAAGTCGCGGCCTTCAACGTGTTTAAGGAAGATTTAAGCGCAATTTAGCACATGCTTATCACCCGTGAGGAATGTGTAAGTAATGTGGGCAACGGACATTACACTCATCTGTGAAGAATGATATTTTACTCTTTAAAATAAAAACAAAATTCTTTCTTTTTATAATTTCAAGTTTCCTTATAGCAAAAAGATATTATACCTAGTAACTCAAAATGCGTATATAAATCTTACAATAACAATTATTATGGGAGTTGATATTCAATAATGATCTATGATTTGATTGATGATTAGCATAATTTCTCTTTTTAATATATATGTATATGTGTATATGTATATATGGATCATTCAGTACTTCCCAGGATGTTCAACTCATTTTATGGATTCTATAATTAACGATAGATAGCTATATTTTTTATACAAATGATAATAGATTAGCAATCTGTTAATGGAAAATCAAGTATGTTCCGTATCTATTGCTTAATCTTAAAATTCTTCATAAAAAACCCTCCGCTTGGATTGTCGGTACCAAAACGCATTATTGAGGATATCTTCAAAATTCCAGTTGTTGCTATGTGGACACATAAATGTACGTATTAGGAGTTTTAAGGATTTTTGTAGATTTATTAATAAACTAAATATCATAAAAAAGAAAGATCTGATTTAGTAATTTTTTATTGGGAATTCGTAAAAATGCTCAAAACTCTATAGAAGAGATAGACATGTGGTTACACGGCGGGCCACCAATCTTTGGGAAAATTTTAATAGTAGGAAACGCTGAAGGGTCAATTAGAATTAACTTCCCTTCTCCACTTGCTGGAACCCTTCCTGTCACTGATCATATACATATATTTCTCTTAAAAATGTGTATGACAATGCCCTTGTTCTGTGATTATAATTTTTTATAAACATTATCATTTGCCATCCCTATCCACCACAGGTCGGCGCAGGAAAGGAGCAAGAAACCGGATACCAAGAATAATGGAGGGGGAAAGATTGGTGATTTTAGTTGGCCTGTGCATAATTAAGGAGGCCGTGAAATAACATAAGACAAAGAAGAGCAGGCGAACTAAGAGCCAAAAACAAACTGAGTATCTGTCTATGGACGGGACTCTACTCAAAAAAATATACTTATGGGCAATCAAGGAAATGCAGAGCCAGGTCAAGCCTGCCATTAGACCTGGAACACAATTTTTCCTAGGTCCTTGAGAGAGGGAAGGAATAGATCTACCCTTCCTTATAAGAAAAGATTTAAAGCAACGGCAAATCTCGAGGTATGAGTAGCAGACGGGAAACCAGATGAACCAATACCCCGATCTCACCCCAATCTCTGAAGAAATGAATCCCGAGGACTGGAGTGAGAAACTTTAGTTCCGAGAAGCACTAGAACACGAACGCTACGTAATCGACAGCTTAAACACTCTTCACCTCGATTATGGAGCAGTCTACTTAGGGTCCGTCATCTTTGAGGGAGCCTGCATCGCATGTCACCAGCCGTTACCTGTCTGGCGAAACTGTGAAGTATGCTTGATCAATTGGCTAGCAGGTAACTTCGAGGATATCTACCCAGTCGCCTGGGAATGTAGGGACTCCCGGCATCAGCAAGAATTGATCTCGTGGACCTTGTGTAGGGAGTGCTGGAGGGCACCGCCAATCACCATCTTCCGGAAGGAACCCTGGGATGACGATTATATTAAGTGGCGCCAAGCAGCGTTGAGGACCAGTCCTTGGGAATGGGCTGATGGTACGCCGTTGTTCCTATATTCGAAAGAACAGTGTGGCAAATGCAAGTGGCCACTGCCTCTCTGGAGGAATTGTTTTAAATGTATGACAGCCATAGCCAACGAAAAGCTGGAGGTAAAACAAGTGGTGGAACAATGCAGACCAGGAGCATAAGCGTGAGCTGGAAGATCCAACCCTCTGCAATCAATGCAGGGGATTGTTATCATTATCTGTTGATACCCGTCAAGAATAGACGCAGAGTGATCAGATTATAAACATTAAAACTTTAATTTTCATTTTTCTTTCCTCCTTTTTCTTATTCCTTTTTCTTTCTTTTTTTCATTAAAATTGATTTCTCCTTAATAAAACACTATTTACCACCTTTCCGAAAAATCTACGCCTCCCTGTCCCTTCCAAGGCAAATGATGACTGGTGAGGCCTAAAATTAAGCCAAATCTCATTGGCATTGGGCATCCACACTGATGTCTTTCCAACTCTCTTCCTTCCCCCCCCCCCCCCGTGTAATAGATCAAGGGAAGGTAATAACAATTTGGTAAATGAATCTAACAATCGTGGATCAGGTAGTTGTACTTTTAAACGACGCGCATACAATACCGTCTTAAAATTTAGACGCCTCAGCCCCTATTTTTTTTACCATACAGCCGATCCTATTATCTAATCATTATAATCACTACTATTTAATCATTACAATTTAATAACTAATATTTATGTTAATGGGTAATACAAATCATATATATCTATACCTATACATATATACGAGTAAATATATATACATACATATATATGTATGTATACAGGGTAGCCCGTTTTAATCTATCGGTCTAAATAACTTTAAAAGGAGATGGTTATATGAAAAAATGTTTCATACAAAAGTTGTAGGAGTTGAAGAGGGTCATTCGACGCTGACCTTGGCGTTAACCTTGAGGTCAAATTTGAAGATTTTTGAGAGCCAAATCACGAATTTTCAATAAAAATCTCAATTTTCATTACAGATTCTGATTTTACGTCGAAAAATATGAAAATTTTGTGAAAAATATTATATCGATGCGAGACAGATGGCGCTGTAATAGGCAGTTTTAATCTATCGATGCAAATATCTCAACAACTACGCATATTAAAAGATAAAAAGGTAAATTTGTTAATCTGGATAGGGGACATGCAATGGCACCACAATCGACCCCCTTCCCTCCTCTAAGCCCCCGTATGGAGCGGTTTCAACTTAAAAATCTGAAATGGGTACCCTAATTTTTCATTGCAGATTTAGATTATGCGTCGATAATATGAAAATTCTGTTCAGAACATTTTTTAGATTCGTGACAGAAGTCGCTGTAATTGACAGAATTAAAAATGCGTACAAAAATCGTTACCAAATTAGAATTTCTCGAGGAATACAAATCGTGTTCTGCGAATAAGAATTCTGTGGATAAATGCGTTAAAAAAAAATCTGTTTTAATGAAAATGTTAATTCTACTTTTAGCGTTACCCGGAGATAACGACGTGGACGTAGTAGAAGCATGTCCCCATGGGGTGCTTTTTTAATGAGTCCCCTTGCCTCTCACAATTCGGCCTTTAGAATTAACAACGAAGATGCTGTTCAAAATTGTCTCCATTTTCCAGTAAACACAAGTTTAATCTTTTATGAAAGTTGTCCACTGTTTGTAATAACACAGTCCGGGGTATTGCCGCACAAACTGTTCGTATACGTTCTTTTATATCATCACGCGTCGTCAGACGCTGTGCGTACACGCAATCTTTCAACATCCCCCATAAGCAAAAATCAGGTGATGTTAAATCGGGTGAACAGGGAGGCCATTGAAATGGTCCATCGCGTCCAATCCATCGATTGGGGTATTGCTCATTTAAGTGATCTCGTACAATGCGTGCAAAACGCGGAAGTGCCCCATCTTGTTGGAATCACATCCGTTGCCTGGTTCCTAGATCCACGTTCTTCATTAAATTAAACAAATCACTTCTGAGGAATTGCAAATATCTTGCAGCAGTTACATTATCATCAAAAAAGTAAGATCCAATTAAGTACCCGTTTACAATACCACACCAGACCATTACAGACCATCGATGTTGATTGTCAATAGATCTATGCCAGTGAGGATTAACGCCTGACCAATAATGACTGATGTGTCTATTTAAATGCCCAGTGCTTTGAAAGGTAGCTTTATCAGAGAAAAGGACGTACCTAAAAAATTGGTTGTTACGTTAAATCTTTCGCAAAGCCCATTGACAGAACCGAACACGTGCTACCATATCAGCTGGTGTTAATGCTTGCGTTAATGCAATATGTTAAGCATGATACTTTGTTGTCTTTAAAATTTTTAGCACTACTGACCGAGATATGCCTGTTTCTCGTTGTATTTGACGGCTACTCATATTGGGATTCATATGCACAAGTGCAAGAACAGTAATGGCACGTGCGTCATTTTCATCATATACGTGATGAGGGCGTTCACGTGTCATTCTCACTTCTCGAGCTCTTGCAGCCAGATCACGAATGGTTATCCTGTTTGGATGTTCCCTGTTCGGAAAACGTTGCGTTGTAAAGTCGTGCAGCAGCTGTAAATTTGTTGAGTTTCGCCTAAAGTCATAATTATGTCAACAATTTCTGTAGGAGTATAATCCAACATGTTCACCTCAAATAAATTACCTACATTTTGGAAAGTATTTCGGCTATTGTAAAAACTATTGAGTTTCTCAATTAATATTCTCAATGAGAATTCTGACAGTGAAGTCTGACCGCACTAATAAATCGAAGTTCGCAGTATGGCCACAGTAGCGCAACCTTATTTCTTAAATGATCAAAAGAATGAAACGTAAAACGATGATCCAAAGCTGAAATAATAAGTCTCTGCAATTCTGAGTCTTTTCGGGAAGAAAAACGAATTGAGTTGTTATTTTTGGTCACTAACGATTTTCATGGACATTTTCACTCGCTGATTTTGCCAATTTAAACTTTTTTCTATCCGTCAAAACATAATTCGAATTCTCGCGCTGTCAACTTTCGAAATTCTTTGATAGCCCAGGCACCGGCATTCCAAAAAATGAAATAAAACGAATGTAATAAAAACGATTGTTATCCAGACTCTGTCGAAAAACAAGTGGCAACTATTTATAGTAAATTCACGTACAATATATTTCTTTAATTCGCGAATGCTGCTTGATTCGAAAATTTCCAAATAACAATAAAGTTACGCAATTGTTATAATCTCTTGGCGTTTTCAGTCATATTTTTTTTTTTCAATAGCATCTCCCTGTAGTACATAAACGAGAGTTGTAACCGTTTCCTAGTTTCCGATGTCTACCTGACGTGCATCGAAGGTTTTCGTCGACCAGGTCGACAGCTTCATAGTTTCCGATATCCCGGGATCAACCTTGAAGATCCATCTGAAGGTCTTTCAATTTGACCTTGAAGTGGACCATCAAGGTCATTTTAAGGTCATCCTAGATTTGACCGTAGAATGGCTTTGCAAGTCATTTTCGATTTGATCTTGAAAAACCATTTCAAGGTTAAATGGGGATGACCTTGATCTTGAGGTTTGATCCCTGGAGGTCAAGGTCAACCTGGGCGACGAAATGCTACTATGCGGGATATCGCAACCTATAGAGCAGTCAGCTTTTTGGTACATATACGCTCAATGGCAGATGTACACATGATGTGTTGGTAGCAATAATGGATTTCAGTTCCTCTAAGAGCGTCGGCTGCATAGATCGGGCCTATTGCAATGAATTCAAGCGTTGGAAAATTAAGCATTGCAGCTTCAGTAGCCTGGATCTAAAGGCCGAATTGTGAGAGGCAAGGGGACTCACATTAAAATAGCACCCCATTGGGACATGCTTCTACTACGTTCACGTCGTTGTCCCCGGGTAACGCTAAAAGTCGAATAAATACTTTCAACAAAACAGATTTTTTTTTAACGTATTTATACACATAACTCTAATTTGCAGAACACGATGTGTATTCCACGAGAAATTTTGATTTGGTAACGACTTTTTATACACATTTTTCATTTTGTCAGTTGCAGCGACATCTGTTATGAATCTAAAAAATTTTTTGAACGAAATTCCCATATTTTTTGACGCAGAATTAGAATCTGCAATATAAAATTGGAGTACCAATTTTAGATTTTTAAGTTGAAACTGCTCCATACGGGGGGTTAGAGGGGGGGGGGGAGTAGATTGTAGTGTCATTGCATGTCCCCTATCCAGATTAATAAATTTACCTTCTTACGTTTTTATATGCGCAGTTGTTGAGATATTTGCATCGGTAGTGTAACGTCGGTGCATGACCTCCATTTTTTTTGTGTTTTTTCAGCCGAGAAGTTCTCTACTAACACAATAATCCCCTCCACAACCTACTTGACGCACTCACCACTGACGTAGACCATTGGGAAACTCAACCTAAGCTTAAACCGAGAGTTGAAAAGCCACTCTCGTTAAACTCAGTTTTACTACGATGCAATTTTTACAGACAATTGCACACATGTCATAATAAAATGAAATTCTTCCTTCTAAGTGAGAAAATAACTAAATCGCTGAGTCAGTCAATACAAATTTTATTGACCTTTGACACACAAATTCATGCAAGGTAGTCTTTCTTATAGCGTAATTTAGAAAATCGCGCAATCATCTGGAATGTCATGAATTCTTGTAATTCACTCAAAATAATTTTTTTTTTATAATTAATTAGATGAAAATAAGTAATTAATTAAATAAATTAAAAGAAATAATAAATTTAAATTAACCATTCAACGATCCTAATTATTACTATTTTACTAGAATAGAATGATAGTCCGCGACCAGCAACTTTATTTTATAAACCAAATCGTACAAAAGAAATTGTATTAATAATTACATTTTGTAATCAAAATTATTAATAATAATAGAAATTTTGATATAAATTTACGATTATTTATTTAATAATTTTTTAAAACAAGTACTCCTCCACAACAGTCCATTAATTAAAAATTATAACTTTTAAAGAATGACTATTTAAAAATATCATTACCTTCTCCTTTGTAATAATAAAACACTCATATCGACCTTTTCTCTATTATTTAAATACTCATTCTTTACCTAATTATGTAAAATACGACGAAAAACTTCGTTATGTTGTAATACGCGTTAAACCTTAAATACAATGTACATTAACATAATTTTATTGTATATGTAAAAATTCTGTAAAAATGGTTCATCTCTCTCTCTAACTCTCTCTCTCTAACCGAGAAGCCGCCCGGAAGAGGGGGGCCTGAAAACTCGGCGTCTCCCCGAATTTCCTGGTCCAAGAAGGAATTTGCTGAGTAGCTTCTCCAACGCAGTTAAATACGGCACCAAATGATCACCAAGCAGCAGATCTCAGGCAGCACTCGGGGACCCACGTACTACGCAAAATACTACGAAGGAAGCATTACTACGGACCCACGTGCTACGCAAAACATTACTACGGAAATATTACTATGAGGAACATTACTAAGGAACAAGTTACACTACTACAAGCAAGCAAGGTATTATCACTACGAGCAGATCTTAAGCAACTTAAAAGAAATTACTTGGAAGCCACTACGAACCAGCTACGCCAAACAGACTATTGAATTTTATAAATAAGAAGAAGAAGACGACGAGAAGTCAACCACAGCAAGAGAGAGAGAGAGAGAGAAAAAGAGAGAGAGGACTGGACACTGCTGCCTAATGCTTTCAATAAAGAGAGTGACTTCTAATTTTAGAATTGCTTTTTATATTCTTTTCTCCACATCTATCTCAATCCTCCAACAGAGTTTTTGGCCGAAAAGCGGCCGATTATTCTGAACCTAAGTCACTTTGGTAGGACCTCATCCAGAGTAGGGCTCGAGCCTGCTTCCGATTTAGGAAGAGAGGCTCTTGCAACTGCTTAATCCCGCACTACACACCTCTCCTAAGAACTCTCTCGATTATTCTCTGCCAACCCGAGCCTATAAGCTTCACTGCTTAGGCTCAAAAACGGCAAAAATTGCAGTATTGACTAAAATTAGTCAAAAAGTAGCGCTACCGACGTTACAATAGATCAAAACTGCTGATTACAGCGCTATCTGTCACGCATCGAAAAAAATATTTTTCACAAAACTTTAATACGAGGTCTGGCTATTAAATAACGAGACTGGTTACGGTAAAGGGTTTATTATATAAATTATTCTACATTCGAATCCTCCCCTTTAATATACTTCCCTTCCCTCGCCACACACCTTTCCATACGTTTTTTCCATTGATCGAAGCAGTGCTGGAAGTCTTCTTTGGTGAGGGCCTTAAGGAGCTCTGCCGTTTTTTGCTTTAGCGCTTCCATCGACTCAAATCGGGTCCCTTTCAAAGCAGATTTTATCTTCGGAAACAAAAAAAAGTCGCACAGTGCCAAATCTGGCAAGTACGGCGCGTGTTCGAGCACTGGAGTGCGCTTACCGGCCAAATACTGATTCACAGATAGCGCGTTATGAGCAGGTGCGTTGTCCTGGTGCAAAATTCACGAGTTGTTCTTCCACAACTCGGACCGTTTCTTACGAACTCGTTCTCGCAGTGTTGCCAAAACTGACAAATAGTAAGTCCGGTTGACATTCTGACCCTCTGGAACCCATTCAGTCATCACGATACCGTTAATGTCGAAAAAAACAATCAACATTGCCTTGAATTTTGATTTAGACATCCTTGCTTTTTTGATTCTGGGCGATTTAGGCGTCTTCCAATGCATCGATTGCCGCTTTGTTTCAACATCGTATTGAAAAATCCACGTTTCGTCGCGAGTAATAATGTTTTTTATTAGTCCGGAATCTTTTTTTAACCTTTCAAGGAAATTTGAGCAGACCTGTTGACGCAAGAGCTTTTCGTCAGGAATCAGGTTTTTTGGCACCAACTTCGCACAGACTTTTCTCATGTGTAATTCCTCGTGTAAAATTTGTCTAACCGTTTCTTTATCGGCGTTTACAGCCTCGGCAATCATCTGGATGCTCATTCGACGATCTGCACGCACATTTTGGTTGATTTTGGTCACTGTTTCCGGAGTTGAAACAGTGACAGGGTGACCTGGGCGTTGGTCATCTTCAGTGCTCACTCGGCCCTCACTGGAGCGCTTACACCACTCAAAAACACGCGCACGAGATAGAGATTTGTCCCTACAGGCCTCTTGCCACAATTGACAGCACTCAGTCGGAGTTTTTTTCAATTAAACGAGAAATTAGAGATTGATACGCTGCTCCTGTTTTTCGTCACACATGGTTTTCGGCACGAGAAAAAAACACGTTCGTTTCAAACCGCTACTGCACAAATACAATAATAGTGACGACAACGTGTTTTGGTACATGCATAGACAAGATATCTAGATACCCAACGCACTACTCAATTTCTTCCCTACCCCTTTACGGCGCCCTCTAGGCGCGCAGTCTAGTTATTTAATAGTCAGACCTCGTATTTTTTGACGTAAAATCAGAATCTGTAATAAAAATTGAGATTTTTATTTGAAATTCGCGATTTGGCCCGCAAAAATCTTTAAATTTGACCTTAAGGTTAACGCCAAGGTCAGCGTCGGATGACCCTCTTCAACTCCTACAACTGTTGTATAAAACATTTTTTCATATAACCATCTTCCTTTGAAGTTATTTCGACCGCTAGATTAAAACAGACTACCCTGTATATACTTATTTATATCCGCATATAAAGATTTATGTATACATATACATATCCAGTTACACCTATTATTTTAACGAGAAAATAAATAATAAGGAAGCTAGGTTTAATAGCATATTTATGCTATTTACCTTAAATCTAAACAAAACGAACAAAAACCAACCCAGTCCAGTATTAATATTTCAGGATTGGATCCAGACATACTTAGAAGGGTAAAACTAGGAGAGTGCGTAGAGACTTACACAAGTATATGACTGATATTTGTAAGACCAAATAACAAGACGAATCTACAATTATTATCATGTTCGAGACCGCAAATCCAACAGCCTTGAACCAAAAAGGGAGGGGGCGAGTGGCGAAGGACCCACCTATACCACCCAGGGTGTCGATAAAAACACAGATGAATCTATTTGAGCCCTAGTGACAACTATGGCATCAGAATTAACTTAAAGAACGCCATTAAAGGTTTAAAAACTTTTAATGATTATAACAGACCTCTCAAAGACTTCCTAATAGATGTAAGAAATAGGGCTGCTCAACTTTCGGAAAATCAGCAGGCAAATTACATGAAAAACGTACTTGGATGTTTGGAAGGAGAAGCTCGAGACTGCATTTATGGATATGCGTTTAAAGAGTCTTTAATAAAGCAATTAAAGGAGCGATTCACGCCCGGGAAGGACTACTCGTATGACTTAGAGAAGATACATAATATAACAATGAAAAGAGGAGAGTCAGTTGGAATGTTCTGTGATAGACTAAACATACTATGAATGGGAGCCCGAGGAGCATGAAGGCAGCCCGGCGTGACATCACAACAAATAATTGAGCGGATCAAACCATTAGAAGAGGTAGAATTGTTAATGTTCAAAAAGGGACTACTAGCAGAAATTGCCACCACTGTGCATAGTCAATGGCCCGCTAATTTGAACGAGGCGTATCGAGTGGCAGTGGAATTAGAAAATCTAATGAGAAGACACATCTTACCAGACGCAAAACCTAGTCATAGACGAATCGAAGAAGGTAAAGAGGATGATGAGATATCAAGCTTCATCAAACGTAGAAACGATAGATCTTATCCAGAAGGCCGAGGCAGCATATACTATAGACCGAATGACTGAGAGTATAGTTGCAAAAACGCCCGGGTCATAGCAAAAGAAACCCCATCACCAGGAGCCCGGGCTAATATAGGAGTAATAACTACAATTCGAATAAGCGATATGGGCCAACACAGTACAATGAGCAAATGGAATATTCTCAACAGAGACATTACCGTCCAGCTTATTACTTCCCACCTATAGGAAGTTATGAACATCCGAATAGACCCCCGAAGCAGTATCCGCGAAATAGCAGGAATGAATACTACGGTCAATATAATAACGATTCACGTTTATATAACCACATGAATGACAATCCTAGAACGAAATATTCTTAATACCAGTCACGCTATAATGACCATAGGTATACCTGGAGTGACTACCGAACACGAACCAATTATGGTGGACTGTGGATTTGAACACTGGTAGGGCTGTTATATCGTATTATAACAAGGCACTTATGATAAGCGGGGATGTTATCCATCTTATCCCTTTCCAATTACTGAATGACCCAGATAAGCAGAAGACTCAAAAGATATATAATACAATTTACCTTTGCAAGGAGCACAGTGATTTAGCTGAAACGTGAATGAGTAAATTATTTATGGAAAATCAGAAAGATTTAGATCAATCGGCCCTCAACCTAGAGAAATCCGAACACAAATACATACTTAAAGGAAGAACTAGGCAAGTATTCCAAATAAGTATTAAACCCAGCGAGTTAAAGGAAGGATATTTGTTTAAGCTAGAACTCAACAATGATCAAATATATATAGAGAAGGGAATAGTACGCAATGACCATAATACTTGCCAGGTGATGGCAATAAATACCCAAGAAGAAGAAATCCGCGTAAATGTAGACCCTGCAGAAATTCTGCCTTTTAAATATGTTAGCCCTGAATTTGACCCTGATACCGATACTGAGCCGGAATCTCCTCCCAATAGAATAGATCAGCGATGGAAACGAGCTTAACTACTACGAAATTTAATTCGGGTTGGTCACCTTGATCAAAAGGAAAAGGAAAAAGTGAATCAAATAATAGATAAGTACTGTGATGTATTTTTACTGCTAGGGAACCCCCTTCCTTTTACCGATAAGGTAAAGCACGAAATTTCTTTGGAAAATAATGTACCCATACACACCAAGCAATATCGACACCCCCCCCTCTCAAAACATAGAGAAGTCATAGGTGATGAAATTAAGAAGAAAGTAAGGGATGGCATAATAGAACCCTCGAATTCACCCTGGTCCTCCCCAATTTGGGTGGTCCCGAAACGACCAGACAGTCATGGTAACCTTCGCTGGCGAATAGTTATTGATTTTAGGGAATTAAATAAGAAGACTATAGGGGATGCATATCTCTTACCTAATATAGCAAATATTTTAGATTAATTAGGAGGAGCAAATTATTCCACATGCTTTAATTTGGCTAGTGGATTTCATCAAATACCCATGAAATTTAAAGACAAAGGTAAGACCGCTTTCACAACCCCGAATAAATACTACTAATACGTGCGTATGCCAGAGAGATTTAAGAACGCACCCGCTACTTTTCAGAGACTAATGGATAACGTCTTGACAGGGCTTCAAAATACCGAAATCTTGGATACCAATGATATAATAGTATACGCAAGGGACCTGCAGGACCAAAATAGAAAAGTAAAACAACTTCTAGATCGACTGAGAGACGCTAGACTGGTTCTACAACTTGACAAGATCAAATTTTGACGACGTGAAGTTCCCTTCCTAGGGCATGTGATTATTGAAAGAGAGGTTGAGCCAGATTCCAACAAGATTTCGGCAGTAAAGGAATTTCCAAAGTCAACTACGACAAAAAATATTCGGCAATTCTTGTAACTAGTAGGATACTATCGGAGATTCATAGAAAACTTCTGAAAAATAGTAAAACCACTAACCGATCTTTTAAAGAAAGACCAGTAATGTAGTGACTGGGGTCCAGGATGAAAGCTTTGGTTGCTAAAAAAGCGCTTATGTGAAGGCCCCATCTTAATTTATCCGGACTTGGTTACACCTTATAAAAACAAAAATGTATTATCGGTAGTTATAAAAAATAAGTACTTCGATAGTCTCACTATCCCAAATTTAAGGATTGCTTTAACGAATCTTAAAACTGCAATGATTCAAAAAAACCTTACCAGCTTTCGCATTGCGCGAAGGGAGGACATGTTGGATGCCCTAGACGCAGGGTAATTAGCCTAACTTTTGACGGAAACATTTGAGGGTAATCCAATTACCATAACCCTATGCTACGGAAAGGTGGATTGTCCTGCACCAGAGAAAAGAAGTGTTATGATCCGAAATTTACATGAGAGCCTGATAGCAGGATAAAAAGGGGTAAATCAGACATATCAGAAAATTAGGGAAAGACACTATTGGCAAAGTATGAGAAATGACGTTTTGAACAACGTTCGAAAATGCCGAGAATGCAGTATGAAAAAGTTTGACTGAATCAAGACAAGGGAATCCATGATTATCACAGACACCCTGATAGAACCATTTGCCAAGGTGTCCATCGACACCATAGGCAAATTGAGAATGACCCCTTGAGGCAATAGCCATATGCTTACCATGCAATGTAATCTAGCAAAATACCTGATGGTGGTACTAATACCTAATTTACGATCTACCACTATAGCCAATGCATTGGCTAAATACCTCATGTGCCAATTTGATGCTCCCAAAGTAATATTATCAGATAAAGGAATCAGTTTCCTGTCGGATCTGATGAAAACACTTATGAAAACATTAAAAATACGACACCTTACCACGCCAGGATATATACTCCAGACCAATGGATCCTTAGAAAGAAGCCATGCGCCATTAACTGATTCTATCAGAACGTATTCAGATTCATATAACGACTGGGATAGATTAATACCTTTTACAGTATTCACTTATAATACCAGTTTATATTTAGCCACTAAATTCACTCCCTATTAATTGGTTTTCGAAAGGATCGCAAGATTCCCTTTAAAAATACCTGACGAAGAAAAACTGAGTACATATAACACGTACCTGCGGGACTTACTTCTTCGCTTGGATGAAATGCATCACATCACCAGGGATAATCAGATAAAGGCTAAGTTACAGTCTAAAGCTCGATATGATAGTGAAAGTAAAAGACTAGAAGCCAAGGTTGGAGACTATGTATATAAACTCAAGGAAATAAGGGCATCTAAGTTCGATAAATATTATAATGAACCTTCGAAAATCGTTGAAATAGTGGGTAGAAATAATGCTATATTAGAGTTATCTGATGGCAGACTTATTAGTATACACATCGATCAATCAAAGTTAGCCCTTGAATGAAAGAAATAACCGTTTTAGTGAATTATGATCAAGCCTCTTCGCTTTATCTACGTGATGATGGTTAACGTAAGAATTTTTTTGTTCCTCGCGGAAAAATATTTCAAAATAGAACCAATCAAAGGAAACCCAGGAATGTACTACGAGCGCATGAAAGTAGTACGATTTAAAAATGCTGATTGGCAAGTAACAATCTACATAAACACAAGATTTTCTAGAAAGTCATGGGCCAATTGATAGCTACCAAACCTTACCCGCTAACTGCACTGCACTCATGAAAGAAAATACCTGTCAGTTTATGCCTCGACCAGATTTACTAGAAGCAAGACAAAACACCCTAGCTCAAATACAGACGGAGATGAAATTCACACTCTATGACATGGAACAATCCTCAAAAGATGCTATAAAAGTTCCAGGAAGCAGAAGGTACAAAATGATGGTGCCGTTAGGATTCATTGGAAACTTCAGTAAAAGTCTATTCGGACTAGTCACGGCAGAAGAAGTCGACAAGATGAATACCAACATAGATCAATTATTCATAGACCAAAAAGAGGTAATACAACTAGTAAATGAAACAGAACACATAATAGCCAAGTCTCTAGATGATCTATACAATACCACAAAGGCCCACGCCGAGGAGATAAACCAAATGGAAAAGGATATAAATCGGAAATTCCAATTTATAATTAGTGGGGAAAATGAATTGCGATATATATTATCACTTTAACTATTCATGCCCGCAAGATGGATGCCGCAATGCAGCATCTAATCGAAAGTAATCGATGGATGTTGCAAATCATACAAGGACTGAAGAAACGAAATGTGGAACCTTCTTTCTTAAATAAAGATATACTCAAGCACTTGACAAAGAATATAGGAAAGGCAAGCGGAGCACAAGAGTGTCCAATACCGCTTCAACACTTAAAAGCAGAAAAAGTCGCAAAAATTGCACAAGTAGACGTAGTGTACAACAACGGGAGGTTATTCATTGTAATACATCTTCCTTTAGTAGAATGAGTACCTTGCGATCTCTATAGACTGCATCCATTAGCTGTACCGCAACTTATTAATAATTATTAAATAGGAACAGGATATATAAAGCCAAGTCACAGATACCTAGTCATTGGAGCTGATTAAAGGCAGTACATGAAAATTAATCACGAAGACTTACAGAACTGCCGCCATACCCATTATACCTACATATGTTTGGCCAACGGACCCTTGTCTGAAACCACTATTCAAGAAGACTGTGAGGTATCAATGTTGTTGAGATCCAAAGTACAGGTACTGAAAACCTGTGATGTAACCATTACCCCCACCAATGTTACTCAATCGAGTTATCTAAATGTCAATGAATCCTGGCTCTATTCCCTAGGACAAAAAGAAGTTCTTCGTTCAATCTGCCCCGAAAAACCTGACCAAACTATACACCTCCATGATGTAGGAATTTTACGAATGGCAACCGGATGTGTAGGCAAGATAGACGAACTTCTCTTCATAAGTGAGGGAAACCGACGTAACGATCTTCAATATCTATACAAACCAGAGATAGCACTCAGAGTGGAAGCAATATATCCTGACTTGCTAAACTACCACCAAGAAATGATTAGTGCACCCGAAACAGAGATATTGAGCGCCCCTGTACCAGACATTAAGGGATGGAGAAACCGTGAGGAATCGGTACATAAAATTACCCATCGCTCAAATCAAATAGGAGATCACCAGAGAAGCATATCCAACACGTACTACTTGATATACGGCGGAATTTTGGGTCAAATCCTAGTCACTGTGGGGCTCATCTTCACCGCCTGGAAGTGTTATACTAGAAGAATGCTGTAGTATCATAGCCAGACCAACCGCAAAGTCGAAGTCATCTCTGAGACGACCCACACACATCCATTGCAGGAAATATCACTGCACCTAATTGGATTGCAAAACCAATAAACAAATTAAGACCAATCCTGCATGATGCAGATACCGGAACGCAGTCTAGTTCCTAGAAGACTAATAAACAAACCATCAACGCGCCCACAATCTCTGCCCTATCCAAAACCACTATCTATTCAAATCCCAGATACTTATTAATTCCCGTCTTTAGATCATGCGAGTACTAACTGTTCCATAGAAGGGAACAAAGACCCCACGGAACATGTTTCCGTAAGACCGGGATTAAAATCTTATCCCACTAATAAAGTCTAAATATTCCGAACTCAACAGGTATAAAACCTAATTCTTATCCTTGAATTCCAAAAAGCACATACCAAAAAGACCATGGTTGACCGTTGCCGAATCAACGCAACCAAAACTCCAGAGGGTGAAGGCAACTTAGTATTTTATTATCTCCGCACTACCTCCCTATTAGCCGCTGTAGGAAGAGCCGAAGAAAAAAGACCAATATAAAGCGTAAATATTCGGTTAACTGGAAATGGGGATCTAGCCATCATACTAAAACAAGGTATTTCAACAAAGAAGACAACACTTGAATGCTACGTAAAATGCGAAACAAGGCAAAAACAAGGACCATACCCACCAGGCCCTCAAAAACTAGACTATTCTGCCAATTACCGAGAAATATAACTGAAGAAGAACTCTTTAATGACTTTGGAATATTTGGACCGCTAGATTTTATCAAGATGATCCTGAATGTTAAGCTACAGCCCACTTGCGGATAAATTCAATTTATTATAAGGGCAATGCACCGTGTCACAAGAGCATTTTGACAATGGCTAAAATCTATTAATTCAAGTTCAAATTGTTGAAGCATCCACCGTATTCACCAGATTTTGGCCCCTAGCGACTTCCATCTGTTTCCAGATCTCAAAAAATTCATGCGTGGAAAGCGTTTTTCATAAAATGATGAGCTGATAACAGATGTGGAAGCGTATTTTGCAGCCCTTCTAGATTCTTACTTCAGGGATAGAATTCATAAATTGGAATCTCGTTAGAACAAGTGTATTGATGTTCAGGGAGACTATACTTAATAATAAAGTGTATTTCAAACCATAAAATTGTGTTTTTCTTATCGAACAGTCTGGTATAAGACATTCTGCTGTTCACATCATGTTTTACTTTGAGTGTTCCCCGTGGAGTCTTTTATCAATATCATTCGTCTCTTTGATCCTATTTTCTCGAATAATACCAGTAGATACCAGACCTAATTTCTTCAAGTGAAAAACCAAATCGAAGTTCGTTAAATAATTATCAAAATAAATATAATACGACAATCGATTTCGATCTTTAGCTATAAAAGGAAGAGATCCAAACAAATTTATAATGACTTATGTTAACTTGGTTTTTCTTCACTGGTGTTATCATTCTTTTCACAATATAAGTCGAAATTCAATATAAATTCATCCCATATACACAATCCCCATAATTTTATTCCAAAACGAATTGGCTTACCTCTTATTAACTGTTTGAGTACAGTTTTCGCATAAGACTTTACCATCATTTTATCAACACTCAGTTCAGTTTCGAAAAATCCATATTATATAGAATTCTTACAAAACTCATACATAAGGTAACGTACTCGCCAACCTTTATCTTTTTCATTAAAATCTTCCGGTTTCAAATATTTTATTTTTTATTTAATCTCTTCAAATCTACCGCGAAACATTAATAAACTTATAACCAAACAAGATAAATAAAGCTTATTTGATAAGTAACTTCTGTGCTTTTTTTTATTGAAAACTGATAGATTCAAGATTTCTATGAGAGTATCGAGATCAAATAGAGAGATACCACAATTGTTTAATTTCATAGCTTTAATAATATTGTTATTTATGTCAATTGAAGAAAGTTTCAAAAATTTAAATGGGGTAGATCTCCTGAATAACTTGTTTTTATGGAGCGGTTAATAGACATCCATTTGTGATCACTTCGTTGTGTTTTTCTCACCACCCACCCATTAGAAAATATAATAATTTTCTTATATTTTTTTTGTTTCTTGTCATAACTATCATATGTTTTTTCAAAAAGGACTCTCGCACATAAGTTATTAGCACTACCATCATCATCATCATCAGACAAAGAGTTACTCGAATCACTAAAAACATGTGGATTGGGTATGCATATAAAGACGTCATGTTGATCATGAGCACTATGATATTCAAACTGGATGTAAGATCTTTCGGACCTTTTCCTCTTTCTGAACTTTAATGCCATTTTAGACAAGATAAGTACAACGGCTCGGTTGGGAGAGATTTTTCAATGTCGCGTCGTGAATCGATATGCTAGGCTGGCAAATTATCAAAAGAAGGTATGAAGAAAAGACGTTTCACAAAATGCTAAGAAACCATATCAAAAGTAAGAGAAGAAGCAAAAAAATAGAGACTCAATTATTTAACATTAACGAATTGAAGAAAGCGATCAAAAGAGAAACAAAAAGTAGAATTTCGAAATTGTCAACTTCTCCGTGGTCAGAGTTGGTAACATCTTTAAGACGGCAAATTGACGATGCATATGTTGCATTTTACACCGAGTAAACTTCTTCATTATAACGAATCGAGCAACTCTAGAAAATTGCTTATTCATTTTGATAAGACTTTATTGCTTCCTTTTAAATTTCAACCGCTATTTTAGACTCGCCATATTGAATTTCGAAATTTTAATAAGAAATTCGTAATCAGCAATCCCAAAAACACGTGTGTATACATTTTGAGCTTGATTGATTGCTTTTTTAGAATAAATTTTCACCGTCTCTGATATGCCATTTGAAATTTTGAAATCCTAATGGTGGATTCTGCTCAATTGTAGGGTTTCTCGGCACCATTTTGGCACAAATCTTTCGCATGTGCAAATGTTCAGTCCGAATTTGATAAACGGTAAATCTGATCAAATTTAATTGTTCACTTAACATTCTTAATGTTGAACGACGATCTGATCTCGCAAGAGAGTTCACACGTTCGATGTTTTCGTCGGCTTTCGAAGTTGAAGGCCTCCATGAACAGTATTCATCGACAACGTGTTCTCTGCTTTTAAAATATGATTTATGCCAGCAAAAAACTTGAGCCTGTTTTAACTTGTCAAACGTCACACTTGTGGATTCTCCAAGCTTAACACAAAATTAAATGGCACAGCATTACTCCAAATTCCGCTGTTCCATTTTGCGTGACGCACAACCAAAACATAACTTCACTAATAGCAGTCACAAAAATCACATAGTTAACGGAGGGAGTTGAAACTCACACTGTGTCATAGGAGGGTACTGATACACGTTTAAGCGATCTGGCACGTGTATCAGTTGGTCTGACTCACCAACATTCAATTAAGTTTGGCCATAACTTAGCTTGCTGAGATCATATTTCCATAGAGAAATGCGCTTTCCAATTTTTTCCAAGCCCTGGTCCTCTAAAAGTTAACAGCCTATCATAATAAATGAAAATTATTAGAACAATATGTATATTGAAATTGAAAATAATAAATAATAACACTTGTTTATGCATGTAGTGTTTAAAAACATTCCCTGTTTTATCTTACTACGATATCATTTAAATGCTAAACCAGTATAACTTATTTAAACAATTTATATTAATAATTATCTCAAGTAATTGCACAGTTTTCGTACAATTAATAAATTTAGGATATCGGAAACTATACCATATATCTGCCCAAGATTGAAAATCAAAATGGAGAAAATTTCTAATAAAATATAAAGGACTTCAGCCCTCGGGAACTCGATGCGCTGGAATTTTATCCGTCGGACTATCAACTGTTAAGCCGACGATCCGTCGGACGCGCTAAGTAATGCACGAAGCAATAGTCGCAAGGGTCGTCCAATATTGTGCAAAAAAAAAAAAAGAAAAATATAACCCACGACAGTTTCATAATTCTCTCATCAATTATATACATCTATTGTACAAAAATATATAATAAGACGAAGTATTTATTATGGGAAAGGAAAACTAATTCGACATAAAAGTAGTATAACATAGGTTATAGCAAGACTAATCAATGATGTCATCGCATGAACGGTTTTGTGTAATTCTAAGAACTGATAGGATAAAAGATTACCTAGGAAGTGGGAGGAAAGGGGATGGGTACAGGTAATATTTATATAAATAAGTGATTTATTTACATAAACAAACAATAAAGTTATCAACAAGCAATCAAACAATTTTATTCATGCAAATAAACAATAAATAAATGAATAAATAACTAGTTAAAATAAAATAAACAATGATAAAAATTTATAATGAGCTTTACAAGGTCATTGAAAAACAATTTAAACGTCCTAACAGATGCACAGGTCAATAATCATTACAAGACCATTAAAAAAATTTGAACGGTCCTAAAGGTCAATAATTTTTATAAACAATTAATTTTTTTTTAAGAGTATGAGCCCCGACCGGAAGTGCAGAGCTCGATAGCACTTGACGTAAGCTCTCACCAGGCGCGCACTCACAGATACACACTACTAGAGTTGTGGCGGCTCGAGCGGTAGCCCCTGTTACGCGTATACAGCGAACAAAAGTAGCGTACCGTTATACGATTTCTCAATTTGCTAGGTGGCAGTCGAGACTGAAGGATCACCTTCGAGTTCGGCATTGCTACGGTGGATTCTCTCTTGTTTCAAGGCGCTCTTTAAAACGAAACAAATCAACGATAGCTGGGTGCTCCTAAGCTACCGTCATATGAGATAAGAATCGAAGCTAAGCAGGCGCTCTTGCTAAGCGGAGATACTGTTTGGATTTGAGACAATTTTTTGGCACTCTTGAAAATTTTTAAGAGTATTTACACTACTATATATACCGCTGAACTACGTATGCTTGCGTATTCGTATTTTGATTTCAGCGCTACATAGGGCTCTTCGTTCGTCGAAATAAACACGTTTACTTACACATACACATTGCACGTAACACGCTCTAGTCATCGCGCAAATACAAATTCACGCGAATAAAACATAATTTTAATCGTTTTTTTATTTGTATTTTAGTGGTATATTAACCCTTTGCGGCGCAGTAGTAAGTATACTTACTACCTAACCTAAATCGGGATTTTATGTATATAGCGCTTAAAATTAAAGTTTTACGCTAGGTGTTTTGCTTATTTAGCTGTCTGAGATGTCAATAAACATATACTAATACAAAATTATACTTTTATATTGCCATTTTTTTTATGATAAACAAGAAGGGCAAGAAAATAGCAATTTTTTCATTAAAAAATCGGCTTTGGAATTGCTGATATACTTAGAATCATCAAAATGTATTTCTAGGGGGTTTTTTGGGCCTCTAATTACGAATTAGAAGTTTAAATTTGAAAGTCTACAAACTCAAAATAGCGGACCTATTTTCGCAACAAAATATTTTTTACTGTATATTATTTTATCAAAATTGTAACTCAGGGATTTTTAGAGTCGCAGATTACAAATCTGAAGTAAAAAATTAAAAATCTGCAAATTCAAGATAGTGGAACAATATGGCGGACCTATTTTCGGGATAAAATATTTTTTTACTGTATTTTTTGCGCAAAAATTAACATCTAAAAACCTTTGCAGTCACTGATTACGAATCTAAAGTCAGAAATTGAAAATATCAAATCACAAGACGTTGGACCCATTTTTGAAATAAAATATTTTTCCAGTTAAAATTTTTTTTAGACCTTTTACGTTAAAATTCTTGTTTGGGGGATCTCGATATCGTAAGTTGAAAATTAGATGGAATTTATTATTATTGACAAACTCTTTTCTCTTATTCTCATAGGGTTGTTACAAAATTATTTTAATTTTTTTTCATCTCAACATAATTTTTGTAAAGATCAGGAAGATTAATCATTAAATTAAATTATTATAATGCGACATATAAACTTATAAATATAAGTAGAAAATTACTTTATTAGCGCCATCGACATCTTTACCTATTGAGCATTCTAGAATAATGACGTAAAATATTTATTGAATTCTGTTCTACACTAAAATTTTTGTATAACTGAATATAACTTCAAATATGGGAAAAAAACATAAAGAGGTTGTGACAGGTATTTCCAGTGATTTCTAGTCTATTAATGAATCGTATGATTCTGATATGGAAGATAATGAAGGTAAAGAAGTATTAATTAGTAAGTACAATAGTAGAAGAAGAGGAAGAAGAAGATGGAGAAGATGAAGAAGAAGAGGATGAAGAAGGCGAAGAAGATGAAGAAGAAGAGGATGAAGAAGGCGAAGAAGATGAAGAAGAAGAGGATGAAGTAGTAGAAGTACAAGAACGTGATGCAAGAAGTAAAAAAATATGGGTAAGAAATAGAAGATCAAAAGATGACGCACCTTTTATTAATAATTTTGAGTCTAATTTTCCAGAAGATATTCAAAAGCCATGTGAAATAATTTCTACTTTATTTTCTAAGGATCTCTTAGAACTTATAGTAACTGAAACCAATCGTTATGCAGTACAACATAAACGAAAATGTGAACCTATATCAAAAGAAGAATTGCTCATTTTTTTAGGTATAAATATTATGATGGGAATTAAAAAATTGCCATCATACCGTGATTATTGGTCTTGTGATCCCAAATCGAACGATCCTTCCATAAGTTCATTAATGACACAAAAACGTTTTGGATTTTTTCTTAGTAATTTACATATTACCAATAATAATAACGAACCAAAAAGAAACGACCCAGATTACGACAAATTGTACAAACTACGATCTATGATGAATATTCTTAATGATAATTTCAAAAAATATATGCTTCCAAGTAAGTACCAATCCATTGATAAATCAATGATTAAATTTAAAGGTTGCAGTAGCTTGAAACATGCCTATAAAACCAATCAAACGTGGATACTAATGTTGGGTTCGTGCAGATGAATTTGAATACATCAATGAATTCCAGATATACACTGGTAAAAGTGATAGTGCTGAAAAAGGGCTTGGTCCACGAGTCGTGAAGGATCTCACACATGAGCTAGTCGGTGAAAGTCATCATGTGTATTTTGATAATTACTTTAGTAGTGTCAACCTTATGATTGATCTGAAGGAAGACAAGATTTTTGCTTGCACAACCATTCTTAAAGATAGAACTAGACTGCTTACGAGTAATATACCTGATAAAAATATGAAACATAGTGATTATGAATATAAAACTACCAATACAAGTATTTGATGAATCAAATGGATGGATAAGAAGCGAGTTCATTTCTTGTCTAACTATCATGACCCGTGCGAAGTTACTACAGTCACACGTGAACAAAGGGATGGTTCATTAAAAGATGTATGCTCTTCTGTAATGTGTGCAGACTATAATAAGTACATGGGTTTTGTCGACAAATCAGATTAACTGATATCTACATGCAAGATCGAACGTAAGTCAAAAAAATTGTGGCACAGAATATTTTAGCACTTTGTAGACGCTGTTGTAAATTCATTCATTTTATACAGCGCAAAAGATTTTCAACCTCGCATAAGTATCAAACAGTTTCGACTTGCGATAGTAGGACAATTAACTGCAAGTAAATTGCCGACTCCGAAAGATAGAAAACGTTCTGCAACGGTTGTGGATAGAAGTAAACCACTAGTATCTATTGAAAAAAAGACAATCTGGAGCATCTCATTTGCCTGTCTGTGGCAATTCTTCACGAAACTGTGCTCATTGCAGTACAAAAAAAGATCACAAACGGACTCCATGGGTATGCAAAACTTGCGACGTACCATTATGCATAACATCGACAAGGAACTGTTTATATTTGTACCATGTCTGAATAAAGTATTAAAATTTATAATTTTTCTAAAAAATAAAACACAAAATAAGAAAAATAAAAAACAAAAAAAAACAAAAAAATTTATAAAGAACAAAAAAAAAAGATAGAGACTTATTACCACCACGTCTTCGTTCGTGTCTCTGGGTTAGGCTGAGAAAGGTAACCATTTCATTTGTTCGAATTATGCCTCAAGAGATTACGAATGTATTCATTTTAGTTGTTATTGAAAAAATTTAGCCTATCGATGAGTCCGCCATTTTCAACTTGGAATGTCACCAACTTTGATACCAGATTCATTATCAGTGACTTTAAAAATCTTTAAGTAGCAATCTTCACATGCAAAATATAATACAAAAAATTAGCCTGATAATGGATCCGTCATATTTAATCCGCCATCTTGGACTCTTATATTTTCAAACTTCGACTTTAGATTCGTAATCAGCGACCTAGAAAACCCCCTGAAAATAAATACTGATCTAAAAATTTTGTAAAAACTAACTTTTAGCCAAAAAGTGGGTCCGCTATATGGGATCCGCCATCTTGGATTTCAAAATTTTCAATTTTCGTCTTTAGATTTGTGAACATCGACCCAGCAAACCCCCAAGTGACAGTTTTGACCAAAAAATATCGTTTTAAAAAATGTGCGCCGCAAAGGGTTAAGTAGCGTACTTCTCTGTTTCATTTTTGAAATTTGTTTATTTTAGAAATTTTTTTAATTTTTTATTTTTTAAATTTTTGTTGTTTTTCTTTTTTTCTTTTTGTTATTAAACATAAGAATTTATGCTTTTAATCAAAAATCAAATCTGTGTCCTTCATAACCTAAAAACGCATCCGTCCTCAGATGTAAATAATTGGCGACTTCTAGGCGCTTTCAGAAGCCGTAAATCAAACAATACAGTTACAAACGATTTAACGACAAGGCGTACCTCGTAACAATTTATAAATTATTTGAATGATTTTTCAAAATAAAAAATTTTTATATTATAAGTAAACAATATTATTTATTTATAAATTATTAAAATAATTTTCCTAGAAAGTATTTAGTTATAAATATTTTATTGCATATTGCATAATTACAGAGGTTCATATTTAGGAATGCATATATTTTGCAAGAGAGAGAGAGAGTGGGGGGGAGGAAGGTAGGAAGCGGAGTGAGTAGCGTTTAGAAGTTGTGACTTGTTACGAAATTGAAACGTATATATGAGTCGTGGAACGATGCGGTAGCTGAATTATTGTACATTACGTCGAAAATGAAGATATACACGTACACGTGCACTTGTATGTGTATGTATATGTGTACAAGATAATAT
The DNA here is from genome assembly GCA_949987625.1 of Chalcis sispes. NCBI lineage: Eukaryota > Metazoa > Arthropoda > Insecta > Hymenoptera > Chalcididae > Chalcis > Chalcis sispes. Next base: position 27,130,975 of record OX465095.1, on the reverse strand, counting down.
ACATGCTTTACTATCAAAGAAAAAGAAGGATGAATGTTAAGGCCAATGATTTGTATAGATATAACATACGGTACTAGACGATAATAATAATTTTATTGTAGTTTAATTTGTTAAAAATATATGGCCCAAAAAAGTACCGTTTTTGCAAATTATTAATTTATTATAATTTAATTATTCTCTTCTTTTAAAACCATTTTTCTCAGGAAATGAGAAAATGTTGGTGGAAAAATTTTCAGAGAATTGCTTAATCTTCAAAGATTGAGAGTTCTTATTGCTAGACTTGTCGGTAGCATTATCCAACGTATTTTTTGCCTCGCGACTAACCTATGTAGGCAAATTTATCTAGCCATTGTCTAAGACAAAATTAAAATAACACCCAATTCTTTAATGCTCTGTATTTATAAGAGAAAAATAATTCTTGATATCGATATAATTCTATTAATTACATTATCCTCGTAGATATAAAAAGAGACTGTTTAATCGTTGTAAAATATCATTTTAACATCAACTTTAATTTTATTGCGGTATTTAGTAAGCCATGTAGATTTTAAGCGTTCTATACGATAAGTGAATGTTTTTCTTTCTTTTGTATTGTTATCGTTTGCGGTTTGTAATGATACAAATTTCGCACAGCATGAACCTATGGCCTAGAAGTAGTCGATCTTACGTATAGAAGGCTGTTATTGGTTGAAAAATGTCTATAGTAGGAAGAACGAATTTCATAAAGCTTAAGTTTCAAGTTTGAACACGCTACGTTGAGTACTATTTGTTTGGCAGCCATTAACAGTGAATTTGTAGACATGGAAAAATTAGTCATCGTTATGATATACAATACTTCCTTTTAAATGGTTTTAGTTTAACCAATATCAAAGCTGAGATAGATTCTACTCTAAAGAAGTTTGTTCTTTCGTTTACAATAGTAAAACATTGGGCGGCAGAGTTTAAATGAGGCCGTACGAGCTGGCAAAATGAACATCGCAGTGGTCGACCGAATGAGCTGACGACTCTAAAAGTGGTGATAAAAATTTACAAAACATAATTGGATGACCGTTGATTGAAAGAACGCGAGCTGTCAGGTATGGTAGGCATTTCAAAAAGCGTTGCGCATTGCATAATGACTGATAATGTGGAAATGAGAAAGCAGTGCACAAGATAGGTGCCGTGTTTGTTTACAATGAAACAAAAACAGCGTTGTAAGGATGTTTTCATCGAAGATTCAGCGCTGTTTCACAGCAATGAAGCTGAATTTTTTTGTTAACTCATAACCGTTAATGAGACATGGGTCCATCACTTTACATCTGAGAACAAGGAACAATCAAAATAAAGGACTGGAAAAGAAGAATCAGCTCCAAAGAAGGCGAAGACGATTCTGTCTGCAGACAAAGTCATGGCATCAGATTTTTGGGATACGCGTAGGATAATTTTCATTGATTATCTTCAAAACTCAGCGGTAAGTATTATATTAACTTATTGCATTGTTTAAATGATGAAATCAAGAAAAAATGCATTTGGCTAAAAAGAAAGTGTTGTTTCATGAAAACAATACACCAGCTCACAAATCCGTTGTCGCGATTGCCAAAATCAATGAGTTAAAGTTTGAATTGCTTTCTCATGCTCCTTATTTGCCAGATTTAGCTCCCTCAGATTATTTTTTGTTCTCAAACTTGAAAAAATGGTTCGCTGGTCAAAGTTTTGCCAACAATGAAAAGCTGAAGTTGGCAGTTAATGGCTAGTTTACGAGACCTTCCATTCGCCTAGTGATCACTCTCGCAATCCCCAGAGCCCATAAAAAATTGTAGCCTGTTTTATGATGGTAGATGGTAGATTGTCGATTTTTTGCTTCTTTGTGCATGGCTGTGCAATACTTGAATGATAATCCTTCGGTATCTTGTTTTTAAAATTAAACTTAAGAAACAACTCTCGTTTTTTTGTTTTGCAGTTTAATATAAAGAATTACATGGAAAAATTCTTACATATCATAATATGTTTAAATTATTATTAGATAACTTAATAGGTAATTTAACGATAGTAGTTGTAATGGTGATGAAATAATCTCAAGCATATAAATAATAAAATTTATTGATTATATTTAAAAAATTATATGACTACAATATTTTAAGAAGTACAAGTTTGATTATGAAAACCAGCGCTGATAGAAGTTTCAGGCAGAAACGCATTTACTCGTTTGACTTCCGTATTTTTAAGTTTTTTTATTAATTTTTTATGAAATTTATCAAATAATTCATCGCTGTTATGTATGTTTTTTGGAAAGAGGTGCTAAAACGTATGTCACTCAAACTCAGCACGCATATGATACAAAAACATAACACAATAATCATCACACACATGTGAATCGTAACTTTGTAATTTTTTCTTAATCCAATAATATTGTTTACAGTTTCTTTTCATTCTATTAAGATGATTTTGTTTAAAAGGTAGGAATCCGTAGCCGTTAAAATAATTTCTAAATGCAGTTTTGTCAATGTATATCGCAATCCAATAAGAATCCGGTTTATCGGATTTATATACGTTGGCAACGATAGCTGCAGATAAACTTAAAAATTCAACTATATGATTGGTAAACACCTATCGATTAAGCGTTTAAAGCTCGAATCGTTTGTATTACAGTCTGTCAAGTAAGAGCGTGGTCGGCTTCACTGACAGGTAATAGAAGATTTCGCTCGGATTTCTTCGCGAGCCGATAAATAAAAAGCTTTGTCCTTGATGCATTGTTAACAAAAATTCAGTTGTCGTTGATCTCTTAAAAGAGAATCACGTTAAACGCCATGAGTGCTAAGTACGCGTCGCGCTACAAGGCTGTGTTCCTTTGCATCCACCTGAAAGGTCCCAAAATGTCGCAATCAGCGGCTGCTAAATATATGAGAAAGTCCAAGGCATTTGTACAAAAGTAGATACAGCGATATGAAGTAGCTAAAAATGTCGATGATTTACCAGAACGTGGCTCGATAGGAAAAGTGAACAAAAAAGATGAAAAAAGAATAGTGAATCTGTTTTCGCGGAATCCTGCTTTAACACTGCGGCAAGGACAAGCAAAATTAATGGCAAAAGGTTTAGATATATCATACGAAACTATCCGAACCCATCTTCGTACTCATCATCTGAAATGGCGCAACACAATGAAGAAGCCTCTGTTGACTGAAAAACATGTGACAAAGCGACTCGCTTGGGCGCATGAGAATATTGATAGAGATTTTGAAAATGTCATTTTTACTGATGAATGTTCTATATGGGCACGTTCTGTCCTCACGCGAGCCCGGTCAACTTCCACTAATAGGCTTGTTCAGCGGACCGTAAAACATGGAAAAAAGGTGCATCTTTGGGGCTGCTTCTCAAAGCAGGGATTTAGCACTTTGCACCTCTTTACTGACAACCTAAATGCCGAGAAAATGATAAAAATTTACAAAAAGGCTTTACTGCCATCTGCTAAACGATGTTTCATCACGAAAAATGAAGATTGGATTCTGCAGGAGGGCAACGATCCTAAATACCGCAGCAAGCTCTGTACTTAGTGGAAGACTCAATCTGTTTTGTTATTGCCACTTTTAGCTGTCGCGGGTGATGGCGCAATTGCCCACGTACACAATTGCACTTCCCAGAATAATTCCTAAAACAACAAAATTGATGAAAAACGCGACGTATTTTCCGTTTTCCGTTTCTCTTGCAGTTAAGGTTCAGTTTGACGAATCTCATATTCATTCTCGCGCTAGTATGCCATCTGTTTCTTTTTTTTTTCTTTTTATTTCATTCTTCTTCTTTACACCTCGCCGTTATGGTTACGATGTAAACATATATACCTTCTTGACCTCGCTAACCCACGCAAAAAGTTAAGCGCAGCATCAGTCGATTTAAAAAATGGGTTTGTCGAGAGAACGGTTGAAAGGAGAAAACTCTTGGCGCATTTTCTTCTACTTATCTTTTTATTTCGACCTCTTCTTATTCATTCTAGTTATAACGTTTCTTCTTTGCCTTTTTCCAAATCAAAGGCTTCTTATATTTAACATTAAATTTTATTTGTTACCTTGGAGAGTTCAAGGCGATCTATTCATTCTTTGATTATTTATTTAACTTTATTAAGGGGTTATACGCAGTTAGAATTGTCAAAAAATCGATTTTTTTTTTTTTGCATTTTCGGAATGTACATACACAGTATGTCGGAAAAGTTCCCGAACTTTTAAAATAAATCAAAAATTACATCTCACGAAATTTATTCCAGTTAACTTTCAACATAGTGTTCTTCCCTAGATATACACTCATTTGAGCGCTTCATGAGTGATTCGAAGGCTCTCTGGTACTCCTCTGAAGTTATCGCTGTGAGACGCTCGGTGCAAGCCGCTTGAATGCTCGGTACATCTTCAAAAAATCGTCCTTTCACGGCCATTTTTAGCTTGGGAAATAGGAAAAAGTCAGCTGGAGCTAGATCTGGCAAGTATGGGGCGTGATTGATGCGTGGGATCTTATTTTCGGCGAGATAACGCTTCACAATGTTTGAAGAATGAGCAGGCGCATTGTGATTTAGCAAACTCCACGATCCCGGTTCCTTGCACCGGGGTACTAAACACACGTTCACTCAAGCACGTCTATCTCGGCAACTAATGAACGGATACTGGTGAAAAAATTCTCAGACACTCCAGAGGGATGTAGCAACATAGTACCGGTGTCGTCCAAGAGTTTGCGCCACTCGTACAAGCGCTACAAAATAAGTTCCGGAACTTTTCCGACATACTGTGTATATTTAAGTATATTCTCTGAAAATTTTAAGCCAATCCGATAAATATTTTCGGAGATATACCTGAATTTGTAAGGCCACGTCAGAGTGTTAGAAAGCAGGTAGAGCAAGAACCGGAGTAGCAGCTGCACTCACTGCACGCGCTACCTGAGGTTCCTTTTTCTATTGTATTTTTTCGTAGAAGGCGAATATAATAAGTCCACTAACTACTTCAAGGTCATATTTGGCTATTATAACCTAAAATAAAAGTATTTGGTCAGTCTAAAGAGTTCTGCCACGTGGTTAAGCCGTGCGTTTAGTTCAAACTTGTTTTTCGTTTTATATTGGATTTATGTTTTTATTGATTCGTTTATATTGATGGATAAACACTTAAAACATTGCTTTATCAAATTATAAGTATTATTCTTTTTTCTGCTCATTTATAAAATTATCATGTTATGTTATTAACCATTTATAAAACAACGTGATAGCACGACAATGTATGTTATAATAGTATAATATATGTGTATATATATACATACATTTATATATAATGTGTAATATAGTATAGTTCATATAAAATATAAAGTATAATATTTATGAATAGGTGGAAATAGAATTCGTTACAAGGGGGAATGTATAATTCATCAACATACAAATTGTTGATAATAATCCTTGGAGATACATCTTTATATCAAACATCATAATTATATTACCATTAATCCCCGCAGGCGGATATTAAGAGTACGGGAAGTCCACATGAACACTAAACCACATATACAGCTAATAAAATCTGAGCGGCTAACTCTAGATAGTACGCCTAACGTTGTCCGTCGGAACGAGACAACGTACTTATACATTCTTTGATGCAAAATCAACCAAGTTTAAGTCCTTAGACTCATAATCCAGAAACATATTCAATAAATATCATATTAAATAGTTAAATTCAAAAATTTTTTTTTTCATTTTTATTTTTCATATATCTAAACAATCGTCTCACTTCACTCCATAATAGTAACTTTTTTTTTGTTTACTATTTTCACACTGATAATTCCTTTCAGTTACCAACACTTAATTACGCTTTGCCACTCATTTCTCACATTTTATTCATCACTTTATTTAATTTACCTTCCGTAATATTCCCTTTTTTATTATTGTCGCGGTTTCCCTTATATTGCATTATTTCTTTATTATTCAATTATTTCTTTCTGTTTTATTTGCATTTATGTATATTTCATTTCACTTTCTTTTTTTTCACTTTATTTCACTTTATTTATTATTCTTTTATTTATTTTCTCTTCTTTTATTTATTCACTTATTTTAATATTAATTTATTATTCGTTTACTTATTTCTTCTATTTTATTTATTTATTTTCTTTATTTTATTTATTCTCTTATTTTATTATTTCTTTTATTATTTTTCTTGTACTTCATTTATTTATTTATTCTTTTATTTTATTTATTTATTTTCTTCCTTTTATTTTATTTCTTCTTTTTAATTATTTATTTTTCTTTTTTTTATTTCATGTATTATTGATTCATTTAATTATTTCGCGATATTCCTTTTTTTTTAAACTTTTTTGAGACTATATTTTCACTGGCACTAGCTTCTATTCATTTTCCAAATCACTGGCACTCACACAACAATCACGAACAACTGTTATGAAGGGAGTGGACGACGATCGCACCTTCATCACTTATTTTTGGCTCTTGTGTAAATTTTTATATGACATTATTTATTTACACATATTTTTATTTTAAGGGGTTACCCCTACTTGTAACTCCACAAAAAGGCTTTTTTCATGAATTTTTTTAAGGAAAACTACAAAACTTTTTTAAACGATTATTATATCATCTTAAAAAATACATCTTGAAGAATTTTTAGTAATTTTTTTATTGCAAAATATTACATTGTTAAGTGACAAATGGCTGCCAATGAAATAGTGTTTTTATTTATACGGTTTGCGATGACCAACATTGCGGCGAAGTGGATCATTTGAAACAAAAAATGTGGATCGATTTAGTTAAATATAAATATAAACTAATCTTTAATCAAAGGATTTAAAAAAATATTTATTTTTTACAAAATTGCGAACAGTTAGCGTTAATGGTTTGATTTTAACGAAAAAAAACGGCCGTTTTTTGGCTATACAGTCAGTCAAGTAAGAGCGTGGTCGACTTCACCGACAGGTAATAAAAGATTTTGCTCTAATTCTTTCGCGAGCCGATAGAAGAAAGCTTTGTCCTTGATGCATTGTTAACAAAAATTCGGTTGTTGTTAAACTTTTAATAGGGAATCACGTTAAACGCCATGAGTGCTAAGTACGCGTCGCGCTACGAGGCTGTGTTCCTTTGCATCCACCCGAAAGGTCCCAAAATAACTCAATCAGCGGCTGCTAAATATATGAGAAAGTCGAAGGCATTTGTACAGAAGGGGATACAGCGATATAAAGTGGCTAAAAATGTCGATGATATATCCTACGAAACTATCTGAACCCATCTTCGTACTCATCATCTAAAATGGCGCAACACAATGAAGAAGCCTCTGTTGACTGAAAAACATGTGACAAAGCGACTCGCTTGGGCGCATGAGAATATTGATAGAGATTTTGAAAATGTCATTTTTACTGATGAATGTTCTATATGGGCACGTTCTGTCCTCACACGAGCCTGGTCAACTTCCACCAATAGGCTTGTTCAGCGGACCGTAAAACATGGAATAAAGGTGCATCTTTGGGGCTGCTTCTCAAAGCAGGGATTCGGCACTTTGCACCTCTTTACTGACAACCTAAATGCCAAGAAAATGATAAAAATCTACAAAAAGGCTTTACTGCCATCTGCCAAACGATGGTTCATCACAAAAAATGAAGATTGGATTCTGCAGGAGGACAACGATCCTAAACACCGCAGCAAGCTCTGTACTCAGTGGAAGACTCAATCTGGCATCGTTACATTGGATTGGCTGTCGCAGTCGCCCGATGCAAACCCTATTGAAAATGTGTGGGCATATATTAAACGGAAGCTTTGTGGAAGACGCACATACACTTTGAAGCAGTTGTGTTACGAAATTCGTCGGATCTGGAGATCCTTGCCACTAGAATACGCCGTCAAATTAGTAGAAAGCATGCCTCGGAGATGCCAGGCAATTATCGACGCCGGTGGTGACTGGACACATTATTGACCGAATAGCATCATTGTTTTTAATGTGTACAATGTATATATAAATATGAAAGTTTCATCAAATAAATTTTTATATAAATTAACACGACCACGCTCTTACTTGACAGACTGTATTTCACGAGTGTTTATCTTCCTTCTTCTACTTTTTCAAACAGTCTACTCCTTGATCGCCATTGCCGTTGTCGTTTTCAAAACGTAGACATAATCTTTCTATTTTCTTGCTTTCCTCGTATTTTCAAAATACATTATAATATAATTAACTTACATCATCCGAAATACAATACTCACAAGGTAGATTCGCACAGAACCACATCTTTAGTAAAACTACCTTATGTAGGGCACAAAAATGCTTTTTATTCGTAAATTTTTTACCTCCATGTATTAGACAAACCGTTGCGTCTGAAAATTGTTTTTCAAGTTCCGAAAAACTAGGTGTACTATAATCTTCTACGTATATTACGCGTCTCTCCAGTACGCTTTCTGAAAATTAGGCTTTCTCTTCGATATGTATAGATTCTAATAGCTTTTCTTGCAATAAATTTTACATTTTTGCGTAATTTATCCAAAGAAACCGTTGCAGACTATGTAACTCAATTGTACAGTAATTGTTTGTCTGTCTTATATTGCTGGGTAAATCTGTAAAGTCACAAGGTGGTTATGCTATCCAATGTGCGATAACACGATATTGTAGCGCAACGACACCCACTTCTTTAGGTAAAAAATTTCTTTTCACATCGCGAAATCCGTGTATGTCAATAATATAATCCACTTAACACATTTTTTTACCTATATACGGCCAAATGTTAAGCTTGAAACTACATAGCACCTGTATGATTCACAGTTGATATGCGTATCTACAGCTTCCCCACCATCATTGTTACGAATGATTCATGCACTAAAATCCGATATGATTTGTCTAATTGCGTCAATTTCCAATACTTTCTTATATTCAGCATAAACTATGCAAATTATAGTAGTTTTAAGTGCTTCTTTAAATTGTACCTCTGCGGACCAATCGGGTGTAAGATCAAAAGCTGTGAGAAAATATCTTTTAGAGTAATTGTAACGAATAATGCCGAATCCTTCTTTGTGAAATTGTAAATCAGTGCCTGAGAACAGTGTATGAAATGTATCTAGGTACAATTTATTATTACCAGTAAAACGAGGCTGTAATGGTTTGCTTGGAATTTTTACACCGTCAACGTATGGAGGGAGATAATTTAGCGTAAAATAAACTATATATTAGGTTGCTGCAGATGAAATAGCCGATTTAGCAATGACATGAAGTTGGCTGCAATTTTAGGGTATTATGTTAGCACAAGGCGGCGCAAATGATATGAGATATTGCAGTATAAATACTGCTACCTTGGTTTATGGAGTCATTTCTGTTTTGCACTTCATAGTGATCGTAAAAACAAAAAGAGAAAGTGAACATGGAAGTGAATCAAAAACAGCTACTTTTACTATACGAATTTAAGTTAGAGCACAATGCAACGGAAGCAACGAGGAATATCAACAGCGCATTTGGGCCTGATACAGTTAGCAAACAAACCACTCGGTGGTGGCTCGAAAAATTTCGATCCGGAGATATGGACCTTGTAAATAAGCCACGTGGACACCCAGGACCATCGATCGATAACGATGAGCTGCGTGCATTAGTGGAGTCTGACGCCCGCCAAACCATAAGGGATCTTGTCGAGAAATTAAGCGTTCACTATTCGACAGTTTGCCGCCACTTGCAACAACTTGGAAAAGTGAAAAAGCTTGACAAATGGGTTCCGCATGATCTTACCGAGCAAAACATGACGTGTCGAATAGAGATTTCAAGTTCTCTTCTCTCCCGCAACAAAAAGAAACCGTTCTTGCACCGAATTGTGACCTGCAATGAAAAGTGGATTTTATACGATAATCGTCGCCGATCGGCCCAATGGCTAGATGTCGATGAAGCGCCAAGACACATGCCGAAACCAAGCCTTTATCCAAAGAAAATAATGGTAACTTTTTGGTGGTCTGTAGCTGGAGTTATCCACTATTCGTTTCTGCAACCTGGCGAAACCATCAATGCTGAGAAATACTGTGCTCAACTGGATGGAATGCATCAGAAATTAATAGTCTAACTACCTAGGCTTGTCAACAGGGATGGAGTGATACTGCTTCATGATAACGCACGACCTCATGTATCGAGAACAACGGTCCAAAAATTAAACGAGTTGTGCTATGAGACTCTTCCTCACTCTCCATATTCACCAGGCCTCTCACCAACAGATTACCATTTCTTTAAACACTTGGATCACTTTTTGTTAGAAATAAGATTTAATAATGAAGCTGCTGTCAAAAATGCCTTCGAGGAGTTTCTTCGAACCACAAACTTGGACTTCTACAAAACTGGAATCAATGTACTTGTATCTCGTTGAGAAAAGTGTGTTGCATCTATTGGTACCTATTTTAATGAAATAAATTGTCTTTATAAAAAGTTACAGCTGTTTAAAAATTTATTACTAAATCGGCTATTTCATCTGCAGCAACCTAATAGATATAGTGTACGAGGGTGGTCTGAAAAGTTTCGGACCTAACACAGATACAAGACATTTTTTCTTAATTTTCTTTTTATTCTTCAACATAGTTTCCTTGCAATTCTACACACTTCTCCCAGCAATGCTTTCATCTCTTTAACCCATCCAAATAGTACTCGGCATTTTTCTCTGCAAAATAACTGTTCACAAAGGTGATTACCTTCTCATTTAACGAAAACTTCTGTCCTCCGAGTGCAATTTTCAGATGAGGGAACAAAAAGAAGTCGCTTAGGGATAGGTCTGGTGAGTGAGGTGGATGGTCAAGCAGCTGAAACCGTAATTCGTGGATTTTCTCCATGGCAACCGCTGAGGTGTGAGACGGCGCGTTGTCTTGGTAAAACAGGATTTTCTTTTTCTACAAATGTATACGTTTTTCCGCAAGTTCTGCCTTCAGCTTGTCAAGTAATTATGCGTAGTATGCTCCTGTAATGGTTTTGCCTTTTGAAAGATAATCGATTAAAATAACTTCATGACTTTTCCAAAAAGCAGTCACCATCACTTTCCCAGCCGAAAAAACAGTTTTTGCTTTTTTTGGAGCCAATGCCCCCTTTGCAGTCCACTGTTTTGACTTTATTTTTATTTGGGGCGTATAATGGTGTATCCAAGTTTCATCTACAGTAATTAATTGGCGCCAAAACTCGAATTTATTGCGCCTAAACTGCGCCAATAGAGCGTTGGAAATGTTCATTCGAACACGTTTTTGGTCTAACGTGAGCAAACGCGGCACCCAACGTGCGGACAGCTTTCTCATGCCTAAATCTTAATTTAATATGTAGCAAACACGTTCTTTGGACGTGTTCATAACCTCTACTATCTCTCTCACTCTAATTCGGCGGTCGTCTAGCACCATTTGGTGAACTTTGGCGATGTTATCGTCAGTGGTTGCAGTCTTTGGATGTCCTGAACGTTCATCGTCTCCCAAGATCTCACGGCCACGTTTGAATTCAGCTGCCCAAAATTTTACTGTGGTAAATGATGGTGCAGAGTCCCCATACACAGAGTTTAACTCATTTTTGATCTGCGTAGGCGTATTGCCTTTCAAAAACAAAAATTTAATGACAGCTCGATACTCAATTTTGTCCATTTTCACAACAGCGCTCACATCAACTCACTTAAGCGACTGTTAATTAACAACTGCGCATCCAAAATGGTTGAAATTTCGGTGAGCAACTGTCAACAGATGAACAACAAAATTTGCTAACTTTTATTGACGAGTGCTGCTATCTTCACGTTGAGGTCGGAAACTTATCAGCCCACCCTCGTATTTAGATACAGGTCGGATAGCATTATTGTCATTGAATGAAACTTCCTAGTATAATCAATTTTTTGTTACTAAAAAGACGTTGAAAAAACTGACTAATTGTAAGTGATGAAAATAAATCGAAAGAGACCAAACAAAATTAATAAAAGTACGCAATCTGAAAACGAGGTCAAGTATAATACAATAGCATAGATGCATAGAGAACAATCACCACTTTCATCTTTCAACGAGGTGTAATAATTGGAGTAGAAGTTCTCTTTTATGATTTGAAAATCAAGAAAATATTTCTCATTAGAAAGTTGAACTTTTCGTTTCCACCTCTGGCTATAATTAATCCCTGAGAACAATGAGATTTAAATAAATTTAAACTTCTATTTTTCAGCTTCTATTCAATTTCACAAACCAAATCGTCTTTTGTTGTGAATATTTAGAACGCACGTCGATTATATATTACCATTTATTGGTCCTGTAGCGTCCAAAATCAATCATTCGATTGATCACGCCTATTCAGTTTTTCATTGTAGTTAAAAGGATTAAAGAAACGGATGATTTTTTCTAGTGTTGAAATAAAACAACTTGATTAAGCCACATTTAATGATGATATTTATTGGCTCCTGGGGGTAAAAAAGCCTTGTGGCATAAAAAAACCCTGAAGAATATGAAACTAAATACAATACTTGTGTGATTGTATTATGTGTATGTTTGGGTGTACACGTGTACAGTCATGTTTGAATTAATCATGATTTTGCATGTGAATCGAAGCGCACTTCAAATATGATGGATTGATGCGTGGCTACGCCTTGACGCTCACCAATGATCGTGCCGGTGTACGTCTATATACATGCGCGAAGCTCCGCGTGTGTTTGAGTGTATGTGTATGTATGTGTTATTGAATTCAATAAAAACCTGTGAGAGAGCGATTAATTGATCCCGCACCGGTAACTGGGAGTAAACTAAACGAATTCGCGCGCTTACGAAATCTCGTGACCCCTACTTCTCAAGACGATCCCTGCGCGTCCCACCCGTGCTTAACGTCTAGCTTGATCACGCTTAATGACAAATCATCGAACGTAAAAGATTCTCGAAACGCGCTGGATAGGTTCCCCTTCCTTCCCTTTACCTCATCTCACGGTTCGTTTGCGATGTAATGGCAGACAAGAGAACGTAGCGATTTTCGGCGTACCGAACATTTCCCCCCCCCCTCCCATGTGAGAGCAATTAACAAACTACTTGATGAATATATGATTGTATGAATGTAATTGCAGCTTGTTTACAGATATTAAATTTTAAATTATACATACTTAGTACGATATAAATGTGTTTTGATTTAAGATTGAGTCGGCAATGGACATAATGACGTAGCATTGCATTTGAAAATTCCTTGAGCGGTCTTGACTGTAACGACCCTCATGATGCCATCTTGTCCGGGATGAATGTCGATAAAACGTCCCAAATGCCAGCGCATGCATGGCTGATTTTTGTCAATTAATAGAACGATATCGTCTTTCATGAGTTGTTTTTCGGAATTGGTTCATCTTTGCCGTTTTTGTAATTCGCTCAGATACTTGAGCTGCCATCGTTTTTAGAAATCTAGCCTGGCTTTAGTGATCAGATGTTATGATTTCAGATGGCTATTTAAAATAGAAAGATAATTATCTTTTGGCAGCATGGTTGCAGGCCTTCCTATTAAAAAGTGCGTGGGTGTGAGCGCAAGAGAGACATTAGGATCTGAGGAAACAAGGCAGAGTGTCCGTGAATTGAGTATTGATTCGATTTCGATTACTAATTGTTTAATTGTTTCCGTGAATACTAATGTGTTTAATTCTTTGAATGTAAATAATTCATTTCCTACTACGTGCCTCAAATGATGTTTAAATGATTTTACCGCGGCTTCCCACAAACCTCCAAAATGCGAGAAAAGAGGGGGGATTCAAATGCCACATTATTTTATTTTGTACCACGAAATAATTCGCATTCTTATGAAATACGCTTGACTCTTATAAACCGTACAATTTACGCAACGTATTATTCGTGCCTATAAAATTTGTGCCGTTATCGGAGTATATGTGCGACGGAACTCCTCGGCACGCTATGAATCTACAAAATGCCGCCAAAAAACCTTCTGTTGTGAGGTCGCTTACGATCTCGATATGCGCCGCTTCAATTGACATGTACATAAATGTGCATCCGTATAATTCTATGCGATTTCTATTGCGATGTTTCTTTTCCTTAATGAATAATAGACCGAAAAAATCGACGCCGGTGTGATAATACGGAGTCACCTGCTCTAACCTATATTGCGGCAAATCGCTCATGCGATATTGAGCGGGTGTCGCTTTAAATTAAATGTATAGCTTGCAAAGACACAAAATTTTTCGCTCTTGATTTTTTCCATCGCAAATCCAAAATCGATGACGTTATTTGTACATCCGTTGATTGTATATCCGAGTGATATCCATCTTCGTCCATTTTGCGGATCAGAAGATCGGTGACGTGGTGATGAGAAGGTAATAATATCGGGTGTTCACTCTGTGATGAAAATCGTGAATGCCATAGCTGTTAGTCAACCCGTAGTGAACCTTCTTCGTCGATGTATGGATAAACGCTGTTAATTTTTGGCCTTTGGTTTTTGTTCTTTTGACAATGCGATTTATTTCTTCGTCGAAACACTATTGCTGTATTAATTTAAATATTCTGATTTCCGCTGAATCAACCTCTTCTATGGATAATTCGCCATGATATTTTTTCTTGTTCGAAAAACGAAAGCAGTCCGCGATGACGCAAACGAACGTATCGTATGAAGAAAACCTATCGAATATCTCGTTTGCATTTAACTGCTTGATAAAACATGCTGCAGTTTTCAATCCCGGTAAATCTTGAATTTGAAGTTCACACGATTTAGGCCAAATGTTCTTTGAAGATTTCAACCCTGACGGTCCGTTGAACCAAATTGAATTCCTTAAAAACTCTTACTTAAAAACTTGGATACTGTCCGCGTGATAACGCGTCGGCGGGGTTATGTTCAGAACGAACGTGTCGCCACTCTGCTACTATGCTCATTTCCTGTATCTTGTTTACTCGATTCGCTACGAAGATTTTTAAGACTCCTGAGTTGAGTCGCACTAAGATATGATTTTGCTTGGTGTGAAATTAAACGTCGTATTTACTTTGCGATATAATTGCGCGAGTGTTAAAGCGCCGCACAACTCTAAACGTGGTACCGTTAAATCTCTTAATGGTGCTACGCGCACTTTTGCACAGAGAAGTTGTACTCCTACCTTTCCGTATTTGTTGATTGAGCGAATGTGTATACACGCACCGTAGCCTATCTTACTCGCATCGCAAAACCCGTGTACCTGCACGTCGATGAAACTGTCGATTACTATTCGCCTATCAATGTAAAGATTATTTATCCAATGAATTTGGTTTACGAATATTGTCCACGATGTATACAACGTTGCTGAAGTTGACTCGTCCCATAAAATCTTTGCTTTCCAACATTCCTGCATAATTAATTTCGCGGTAAACATCACCGAACCGAGTAATTCAAGTGGATCAAAGATTTTTTGAATTGCCGATGAAATTCCGCGTTTTGTGATTTTACTTAAGTCGATCGGTTCCGTTGTATATAATAAACGATCGCGACGTGCATCCCATGATACGCCGAGTGTTTTCAAAATTGAACTTTGATTTTGTAAAAACGGTAAATTTACCATATCCTCCAGTAAATCGTGCAATATTTCTGCTGAATATGATGCCAAATGGCGTACATTAAATTCGCTGCGATTCAAGATAATTATTTATTGATCGCGTATTTAAAATAGTTTTTGAACATCGTCCGCGTCAATAAATAAATCGTCAACATATAAATCTCGTTTCAAAATACGCTTTTCGACTGGATAATCTAAGCCTTCGTTGTCAGCCAGCTGTTGAATCATTCGTATCGCTAAAAACGGTTCGGTGACTCTCCGATCGTCACGGTGTTAAATTGTAAGACGCGCGTACGCCCTTCGCGATGCCACAAAATCATTCGAAATTAACAATCGTCTGGATGAATGAGAATCTGTCTGCGAATGGAAGTTGCTCAGGAGTCCACAAAATGAAATCAACTACGATGCAGAATTTCTGAAACGTGTTATAACAGGTGAAGAAACATGGGTTTACGGGTACGACGTCAAAACTAAGGCTCAATCGTTACAGTGGAGGCATTCTGGATCGCCAGGACCGAAAAAGGCTCGACAAGGGCGGTCGAAAGTGAAAGTTATGCTTACTGTGTTCTTCGATTTTAATGGCATAGTGCATCATGAATTCCTGCCACGAGGTCAAACGGTCAATAAGAAGTACTACCTGTAAGTTCAACGCCGTTAGCGTGAAGCAATCCGAAAAGAACGCCCAAATTTGTGGCAAAACAACTCATGGCTTTTGCACCATGATAATGCACCAGCTCACACTTCATTGCTTGTTCGTGATTTTTGGCCAAAAACAATACTGTAACGATGCCCCAGCCTCTATATTCGCCAGACATGGCTCCGTGTGACTTCTTTCTATTTCCAAAAATAAAGAGAACCTTAAAGAGTCGTCGTCTCACAAGCATAGATGACATTAAAAACGCATCACTGAAAGAGCTATAGGCTATTTCAAAGATCGAGTTTCAGAAGTGTTCCGAGGATTGGAAGAAGCGCTGGGACAAGTGCATGATATCTAATGAGGGCTACTTTGACGGTGACAACATTAATGTAGACAAGCAAATAAATATTTTTTTCTAAAAATTAAAATTTCCGTTATTTTCTGAACACACTTCGTATGCCGAAATTTTATCTGAAGCCTTTCTCCTCAATGAATTTTTGACATATATAAACTTTTGTAAATCGGATATGTCGGAGCGCGAGTGAATGATTCGCTTAAATGTGTTTTTATCTAACGTCAAAGTATTGAGCATTTCGTTAAATTGCGAAAGTTTCGTAACCAGAAGCTTCAATTTGCGACATTTATCGACCGGGATTGAAGTCCCGTTTATCATTTCGTCGTTTGAAGTCAACGCGCTTTCTAACCTTCCTATCGTAGACAGGATCACGTAATATCTATCGCGTATATTCTCGGCTTCCTGCTAATGATCGTTGTTTGTCGGACGCTGGTCCGACCTTCCAGCGGCTCATCGACATGGTTATAGGTCCAAAGCTTGAGCCGCTTGTATTCTCCTAACTTGACGATATAATTATGGCCACGGAGACGTTTGAGGACCATTTTCGGTAGGTTAAGCAAGCGTTGCGACGCATTTAAGCAGCCGATCTAATGCTCAACCACGAAAAGAGCACGTTCTGCCAGAACGAGGCAAAGAACCTCGGAGTGCTGGTAAATTGGGAAGGTTTTTGTCCAAATCTAGCCAAAGTTGCTCCAATAATTAACTTCCCAGCACCCAGGAATCTGTGACAGCTGCGCAGATTCTTTGGCATGGCGTCGTGGCATCGCGAATTCCACAAAGATTTGGCCACAATCGTCAAACCGCTCACGCACTTTACCAAGAAAGGACAGCGCTACGAATGGAGAGAGGAGCAGTAAGCCGCCTTCTAGCAAGTAAAGGCATTACTAGTTACAGTTCCTATCCTGCAGAGTCCTAGGTATGACAAGGAGTTCGTCATTCAGACGGATGCGAATGATGCGGGAGTCAGAGCCGTGTTACTCCAAGTCATCGATGGGGTGGAACGAACGCTAAAGTACGCGAGCCATCCCGTAAGCCTAGTGGAGAGGAACTACAGCGTCACGAGAAGAGAGTGCCTTGCCGTAGTTTAGGCTATCGAGAAACTCAGGCCGTACGTGGAGGGCTACGAGTTTAAGGTAATGATGGGCCACAGCGGACTTGGCTGGCTCAGTAGCCTCCACAACCCGATAGGAAGGCTGGCGCAGTGGGCCATGATGCTTTAAAGTCATCTCTTTACCATCAAGCAGCGAAAAGGGGCACTCAATCACTTGCCCGATGCCTTATCGCGGATGCTCGAAGAAGAGGAAGGGCCGGCCATAGCGGCATAATCCTAGGCAGAATGTACTAAGGACAAGTGATACCTTCAACAACTGAAAGAGGTGCAAGAGGAGCCCTCGAAGCATCTCCAGTTAAAGGAGGTTGGAGATCAGCTATATAAATATGATCCCAGTCCGAGCATCAAGGAGGCATTAGGAGACGACGACGACGCATAGAAGTTTATCATCCACGTAGAACGGAGAAAGAAAGTCTTTTAGGAATGCCATGATGACCCCGCAGCAGGGCATCTAGGTCGTCAAACACACTTCAAAGTTACGTAGCAGTAATACTGGCCGAAAGTGGCAGACTACGTGACATCTACGCACGTAGTCTGTGGAGTAGAAAGCTCCGGTCGGCGTGATGGGAAAAAGACTCATTAAGCGACCGTGGCAGGTAGTAGCTGCTGATGTGATGGAACTTTTCATCCGTATCCGCAGAGGCTTCGAAAACATCCTAGTATTTCAGGATCTATTCACCAAGTGGGTGGAATATGTCCCGCTGCGAAAGTTGAAGGCCGAAGCCGTCCTCTAGGGACTGGTTGAGCAGGTCATACTTCGGTTTGTCTCACCATAAGTGCTTCTGTCAGACAACGGCACGGAGTTCAAGAACCAAGTCATCGATGGATACCTGGAGAAGCACGGTATCTATCAGTCCACGACGCCGTCCTATCACTCGTAGGCGAATCCGGTCGAGCGGGCCATCCAGATAACCAAGTCAATGATCATGGCCTGCTTAGAGGAATCGCTACCATAGATCCACGTGCAGACATCCGTAATTGGTACGAGAGAGTAAGAGAACCAGGCGCGATACTACGATGTACGCCGAAGGCAACTCTCGCTTAAGGAAAGCGACCTAGTATGGAAAAAAAATAAGGTTTATTTTTACACAGTACAAGGAATAGCGGGGAAGCTAGCTCCCGAATTCGCGGAGCCTTATGAGGTCAACAAGGCCCTGGGCAGCAACACATACGAGTTGCAGGACCGAGATGATTGTACACAGCGTGTCCCATGGAAAACGGAACTTTTTCAAAATAAAGACAAGAACTCAATATTCCGGCAAATCTCATTTATTTTATTCAAAATAGTCTCCTTTCGCATCAATACAACGTTTTGAACGATCAATTAACATATCGAATGAGCTTTTGAGATCATTTTTATCCATTGACCTTAGTATGTCGGTCGTCGCTCTTTGGATGGCCTCTACATCGGCATAACGTTTTCCTTTCATAGGCAAGTGCAATTTGGAGAACAAGTAGAAGTCGCACGGAGCCAAATCCGGCGAGTACGATAAATGGTTGATGGTTAAAATGGAATTTTTGATAAAAAAATCCGTGATCAAGTTCGATCAATGAGACGGGGCATTATCATTCAACAAACGCCAGCTCCCTTTTTCACGGTATTGTGGCCGCACACGACGAATACGGCTGAGCAAACGCTTCATAACACCAAGATAAAACACAGCAGTAATCGTTTGTCCAGGTGGAACGAATTCACGATGAATAATACCCTTCGAATCGTAGAAACAAATCAACATTGTGTTCACTTTTGACTTTTTAAGACGACTTTTTTTCGGATTGGGCTCGGTTGGGTGCTTCCATTCAGCACTCTGACGCTTGGTCTCGGGATCATATTGAAAACACCATGTCTGGTCACCAGTCACAATTGAATATTTCAAGTTTCGGTCCTTTTTTGACTCTTTAATCAAATCCTTACAATGTTGAATTCGGAGCAATTTTTCGTAGTCGATCAATTTGTGTGGAACAAAGCGTGCACACACCTTCCATAGATTCAAATGATCGGTCAAAATGCGATGAATTGAATTTTTGGACATATTCAATTCCATTTCCATGTATCGCAATGAAGATTTTATCTCATTTTTTATAAATTCACGCACTTTTTCAATGTTACTTTAAGTAATTACGGTATTCGAAGGACCTGGATGTTCGTCGTCCTGAATGTCTTCACGACCTTCCTGGAACCGCTTATACCACTCATACACTCTGGTACGGGATAGACAATTATCGCCATAAACTTGTTTCAGTAAATTATGCGTCTGAGTAATGGATTTACCGAGTTTAAAACAGAACTTAATATTTGCTCTTTGTTCGAAGTTCATTTTTCGACCGATGCCACAAGCACACTGTCACTTTGAGCGCGATATTTTGGTTTTTATTAAACCAAATGTCATACAATTTTGACAGGATGTCAGTTAAGAATGGACCTTTCCATTGCTAACATCCACCAGTAGGTGGCGCCAATATAAATCGATGTTTTGAAAAAGTTCCGTTTTCCATGGGACACACTGTGTACAATTCATCCCGTAGACGTCAGTCAGCTGGAAAGGTATGACAAGCCGTACTCTTGACGTGGCGGGGCCTTTCCTAGCATGCACACCAGGAGCAGGCCCGGTTCTCAACGGAGAATCATCGCGGTTCGACAGCGTGGTTGCTACGCCGGCCAAAAAGCGAGGTCGACCTCGTAAGACAGTGTTCATTGTGAAACGTCCCATAAACAATGTAATGGAGCTACCGTCCCAAAAGGCGTGACAAAACGCTAGTGCGAGCGTTAAGCGAGGCCCAGGAAGGCCACCAGATACGAGGAAGGCGAAGGGCGTAGGCGAGATCGCTTCGACTTCACCCGGAAAGACACGCATGAACTCCTAATCACCGTTCCACCGCCTCTAATAATCATTCTTCCCTCCTCTGATTACAGCGGCTTTTGGAACGAAAGTGAGGCGGTGAAGGATGCGCTGGTGATGGTGCTCGCCTAACTGCGACAGATAGCCATAAGCCGGGAGGCCGACAAGTTTATCGTCAACATACTACACGTAATTGAGAAGTTCATCGGACCTAGGGTGACCGAGGAAGTCGACGATGAACCGTTGATCGTGATCATCGAGGAGGCAGAAGAACATGGTCCTGATGAAGAGGACGCGCGCAGGGACACCCACGGCCTCCAATTATAATTGTTGATTATAAGATCATTATCTAAAAGGTTTTGCTAATACGTGATTTATTTTAAGCGATTAAATTCACTTTGTTAATTTTAAATGAAAATAATATTCACTTCCCGCGTAAAGACAATACAAAACTTGTCAGTGTTAGTGGTTACCCGGCGCCTCCACCAAAAATTTCACTGTTACGTGTGGAGCAACATTCGCACAATAAAACTTTAATATTTATTTTAATGCGGGACTCACTTACCCATCCCGTACGGGACCACTCGCATATCGCAAGCTGAAAACGATCTTATCACTATAATTTTATACGAGGACCTGACGAGTTCTGTAGGGCCATAGGAAAAATTGCAACGTGATATACATTTTAGTAATTTAAAGCTTACCTTATTTTTAATTGCTAGAGGTTGCTAAGGTAGGCCTCTAGGCTTCCAAATCTTTTAGTTAATCGAACACGTGTATGTTTGTATAAATATATTTTTAATAATGATTCCCCGGATTTGCGATGGTAGCACGCTGGTTGGTACAAATTTATTCTCTTGGTTTCACAAAAATGAATAAACTTCACACTTCCACTAAGCACGTTGCTAATCTCTCACTTTATAATTATTTTACAAAATATAAGAACATACTGAAAAGGACGACAAAACTCTAAACACCCAAATTCTGGAACTACAAACAGTCAAAACTCTCGTACGGCAAAAAAACAAAAAAACCATTTGTTCGACAAACTGACGAACGCCCGAATTAACAATCTACAAAAAACTCGAACAACGAAAATTCTTTTTAATGTACAACTGATAAACTCCTGAATTGACGATTTACAAAAAAACTTCTTTAAATTGACGAACGGAAAAATCTCGTTTGATTGTCGAACTAACGAACACCCGAAAAAAACTCTCTGCGGGTCCGCTCTTTCCCAATACTTAAAGACTTGGTCACGGATGCATCGTCGGGATTTGTGCTTGCTAGGCATCAGCATAGGTCTTCGTAAGCTCCCGAGTCTTCCCCGCGCCTTCTAATAAAAATGCAACTTTGGTACATTTATTTCTCTAAGGGTGTGTGTTGAGAAGAGTTGGATTACTCAGCTCTCAATACGTGTATTTTTACGTGGATGTATTATTACGTGGATCCAAGTGCATTTTCGTTTTAAAATTTGGATATGTGTTCAATTGGATTAAGTAAAAATAAATAATTATTTAATTAAGTTGTTCATTTTATAATGTTTTTCTGTTATATCTCTAAATAATAAAATTAGCACTAAGCCCTTTAGACTCATAACCCTTCAATTTTCATTTAACATTTATATACTGTATATTTGTTCTTATGGTTTTCATTGGTATAAGATAAAATATGGTCTCCAGTATATCTTTTACTAGTTTAATTAATTACCAATTTATTGATAATAATGAATCTATTAAATAGGTTGATGAAGTTATTTATAATTTATAAATTTAATTTAATTAATTTTAATTTAATTAATTTTAATTTAATTAATTTTAATTTTTACGTCACGTAACATTGAGAAAAAAATCATAATTTCTATTTATATTTTATGATTTTGAAACTTGACAAGACGTCAGTCACATATCGAAACCATAAAACGACAGGAATTCACATACCAAATCTTTGTGTAGCGCAACAAATACGCAGTGATGGTTTACACTTTGATTTATTGCAAAACGCTTTGGATGAATTTTGCTTTCACACTTGCATATTTCCTAACGATGTCAAATACTTTACAAATTTCGCTAACAATAATAATAATTAAAGATACACGCGCTGTGATTAAAGCTCAACGCTCTTTGTTACGCGGACAATCAACAGCGTTTGCCTCTCTTATACTGAGCCAATAAAAACTTGCAAGGTATATATGCGAGCGTGCGTTGAACGTTTTCAAGGTGTATTAAAGTTAAAAGAATCGCAGACAAGACGTTTAAAAAAACACGAAAGCGTTTTGTAAAAATGGACGAGTAAAAATTCGCGTAGTGGAAATAGCCGCAACCACCATTGATTATAGAAAAAAATCATAGAGCTAAACGGTGGAACTTTTATGCCACTCTTACTTGGCTTCATCATCGGCGCACTAGTATCGTAAATTTTTGCTGAAAATTCACGTTAACGAAATATGGAGAGAGCACGTAAATAGTCGTTGCGCCAAAAGGAACGTTTGAGTATACGCAAATGTTGACTGTTACCCCCACTCGTGTATCTAAATCTAATCAAGTAGAGAAACGAGGCGTGCAAACTATCGGAGACAGCCTTTTGAGACTGGATTCGGCAACGTATGAAATTTTCAAATCAAAATCGTTTTTGGTTGAGTGAGAAAAATGTAAAAATTATTTACAAGTTTAGCGACAATATTTATTTATCAAGGAACACGAACGATTCGAAGAACGAGAAACGGAATGTGAAATCCATGAAATTGACATAACATTAGCGCCTCTCGCACACGATGCAATATTAAGACGCGTACCTAAAATTTACATACAAAAAGCACGTCTTTTGCTCCAGTAATAGCGAAATTCAGCTGCCGAGCGTCTCAGGTTGGATAAAACTGGAACTGTCATTATAGACGATAAAAAAATTACAAACTCCGATATCATAGATTTATTAGGCAATACGCTCGTAAAGAGAAGAATACGAGAAAGGAAAACACGCATGACGATGACGACGATGACGACGATGACCTACCTATTGGACGAGCACAAAATTTTTAAAAACTAGCGATACTCTTGATGGTAAGTATGGGGCGAAAATTAAAGTCTACCTTAAATACAGCAAAGCCCATGGTAAAAGTGTCTGTAAAAAGTCAAAAGAAAGAGGAGAAGGAGTAAAATTTATCAGCGCCTCCAACGAGGATATCTGTGCGTAGAAGATGGTTAAAACTAAACCTGTAAGATTAAAAATAAAAAGAAACATAAAAAAAAAGCGCGAGAAGAATGAAATGTATATTAAAAACGATATTACGATATGTCGAATAAGATGGATTATGGTGGCGCCGGAAATTTTCTACGCGTATATAAAAAAAAAAAAAAACAAAGAATGTATCTATATTTGGCTTAGCAATCAAAATCAGTCATCGTATTGCCAAAAGAAAATTTCCAAGATTACGAAACAATGTAACAAATATTGACGATTTGTGGGAATGTGATTTGTTACAGTTGACTACGGTTACAGTACAAAGTTAACACAATGATGGCTACTGCTATTTAATTAACTTACTTAGTAAGTATGTACGGGTCGAACCATTGCGTGATAAGAATGCATCTCCTGTTACAGCTGCATTTAAAAATATTCTCTAGCAAGCGCAAAATTGTATACCGTAATGTTTACAAACGAACAGAGGTGAAGAATTTATTGCGTAAGCCTTTCAAACCTTTTAAAAAACAATATATAGTTTATAAAAAAACATCATTTATAAATATATCTTTTAAAGAAACATAATATTAGGTTGCTGCAGATGAAATGGCCAATTTAGTAATACATTTTTAAACAGCTGTAACTTTTTATAAAGACAATTTATTTAATCAAAATAGGTACCAATAGATGTAACACACTTTTTCCAACGAGATACAAGTACATTGATTCCAGTTTTGTGGGGGTTCGAGTTTCTGGTTCGAAGAAACTCCTCGAAGGCATTTTTGACAGCAGCTTCATTATTAAATCTTTTTCCTGTCAAAAAGTGATCCAAATATTTAAAGAAATGGTAATCTGTTGGTAAGAGGTCTGGTGAATATGGAGGGTGAGGAAGAGTCTCATAGCACAACTAGTTTAATTTTTGAACCGTTGTTCTCGATACATAAGGTCGTGCGTTATCATGAAGCAGTATCACTTCATCCCTGTTGACAAGCCTAGGTCGTTGGACTATCAATTAATGATGCATTTCATCCAGTTGAGCACAGTATTTCTCAGCATTGATGGCTTCGCCAGGTTGCAGGAACGAATAGTGGATAACTCCAACTACAGACCACCAAACAGTTACCATTATTTTCTTTGGATGAAGGCTTGGTTTCAGCATGTGTCTTGGCGCTTCATCGACATCTAGCCATTGAGCCGATCAGCGACGATTATCGTATAAAATCCACTTTTCATCGTAGGTCACAATTTGGTGCAAGAACGGTTCCTTTTTGTTGCGCGAGAGAAGAGAACTTGAAATCTCCATTCGACACGTCATGTTTTGCTCGGTAAGATCATGCGGAACCCATTTGTCAAGCTTTTTCACTTTTCCAAGTTGTTGCAAGTGGCGGCAAACTGTCGAATTGTGAACGCCTAATTACTCGGCAAGATCCCTTATGGTTTGGCGGGGGTCTGACTTCACTAATGCACGCAGCTCATCGTTATCGATCGATGGTCCTATGTGTCCACGTGGCTCATTTCCAAGGTCCATATCTCCGGATCGAAATTTTTTGAACCACCGCCGAGTGGTTTGTTCGCTTACTGTTTTAGGCCCAAATGCGCTGTAGATATTTCTCGTTGCTTTCGTTGCGTTGTGCTCTAATTTAAATTCGTATAGTAAAAGTAGTTGTTTTTGATTCACTTCCATTTTCACTTTTTTTTTTTGTTTTTACGATCACTATGAAGTGCAAAACAGAAATGGCTCCATAAACCAAGGTAGCAGTATTTATACTTCAATATGTCATATCATTTGCGCCGCCTTGTGCTAACATAATATACTAAAATTGCAGCCAACTTAATGTCATTGCTAAATCGGCCATTTCATCTGCAGCAACCTAATAGAACGGTTAATTATTTTTCAATCAAAATGTTTTGATTGAGGTTACAGTAAGTTGTGGAAAATCTAAAACCTCGATAAATAATAAACAGACATTAGAAGTAATACTGCGTTTTCAAGGTGAGTTTTGGATCGACCAGAAAAGTTGGTCAACATCTAGAAATAGAGAAACCTTCTATTCGTAATGTTTTGAAGTTACATAAATATCACCATTATAAAATAAAACGATCACAAGATTTTATGAAATATAATTTTGATCTTCAACTTGATTTTTGCAAAGTCGTGGTGCATCGATATACTGTACAAAATTTGTGAAAAAATATTTTTTGGAAAATAGAATTGGTTAAACAAGTGCAATAGAATGACTACCAAGGTTACCCAATTTGACTCTTCTTAACTTCTTTTAATAGGGATTTTTAAAAAGTAAGATTCACAAGACAAAATAAATTACTGATCAACTAAAAGAACTTTTAATCTTTTAATCTCCATAAGACAAGATCTAGCAAAGTATTTGTCAGCAAGTGTATATTCAAAAAATATAAGAGGATAGGAAAACCTTTTTGAAACAAGCATTTCGTGACAATAGATGATAAGTGAAAGGACTTAAAAAAGACTCATCAGAAAGAAGACTAAAAGAAAAGCACTACGTAGGTATGAAGTGAGGAAACTCATCTGATACAAACAAAAAAAATAACAGAAAACTATTTCAACCACGTAGATGTATTTGAATTGTGACGAAAATAGTTTTTTGAATAAAATTAATATGCCTAGCTGCTTTTTGAACAATGTTAACAGCAATTGTTTTTACTATTACTAAGCCATTTATCAAAAAACAATTTATTTCTTAAAGTTTAATTGTTTTTTTGACATAGAATTTGATTCTATTATTAGGTGTAGTAAAAAGTAATCCATTATTTTGCCAATAGATGGCTTTAGTAGTCTGTATCTCCCGTTGTAAAAGTGCGGTTGGGTTACACTAGATGGCGTTAGAAAGATAAGATTTCGTACTACAAAAGCTTTCCATACAGTTTTGTGATTGCTTGACTGAGTATTTTTTTAGCACGCGTCAAAGATGGACACCAACAAAGAGAAAATACGCCATATTTTACAGTTTTTCTATGATAAAGGCGAAAAAGCAAGCCAGGCAGCTTAAAATGTGAATAGTGTTTATAGTCCTGATACTGTAACAGCTAAACGCGCGCAATTTTGGTTTCGTCGATTCCGTTCTGGTAATTTTACGTCAAAAATGCACCACGCTCCGGAAGGCCAATTGTCGAAAATGTCGATAAAATAATGGAAATCGTCGAGTCCGACTGTCACGTAAGCACTGTTTCGATTGCCCAAGAGCTAAACATTGCACAAAAAACCGTTTGGAACCACTTAAATAAGGCTGGATACAAAAAGAAGTTCGATGTATGGATGCCACACGAGTTATCGCAAAGAAACCTCATAAACCGAATTTCCATCTGCAAATCGCTGCTGAATTGCAACAATGTCGATCTATTTCTGAAGCGGATGGTTACTGGTGATAAAAAGTGAGTCACTTACGACAACGTCAGGCGACAAAGGTCGTGGTCAAATCGCGGTGAGCCGGCGCAAACAGTGGCCAAGCCAGGATTGACAGTCAGGAAGGTTTTGCGGTGTGTTTAGTAGGACTGGCAGGGAATCATCTACTATGAGCTGCTCTCCCACGGCCGAACTCTTAATTCGGACCTGTACTGTCAACAATTGGACCGTCTGAAAAAAGCAATCGCCCAGAAGCGGCCAGCTTTGGCCAATAGGAGAGGAATTGTGTTCCATCAGGACAACGCCAGGCCGGATACATCGATAGTGACTCGCCAAAAGCTTCAGGAACTTGGTTGGGAAGTTCTTATGCATCCACCTTATAGTCTGGACCTAGCACCAAGTGATTACCACCTGTTCCTGTCTATGACGAATGATGTGCAGGTGAAAAATTTGCCTCAAGAGAAGATTGTGAAAATCGTCTGTCCCAGTTTTTTGACAATAGGGACAAGAGTTTCTACGAGAGGCATTATGAAATTACCTCTGAAATGGCAACAAGTTATCGAACAAAACGGTGCATATTTGACCTAAATCGTATCATTCTACCTATGCTAAATAAAACCTTCAATTTAATGCAAAAATAATGGATTTCTTTTTACTACACCTAATATTAAAGAAGGCTGCTGTTTCGAAAATCCAATTCACACCTTTACCATTACTCACACTCCAACCTTGATGGGTTACATCAATAAGTTAGTACTTTTTATTTTCTACTCCTAGAGTAACTTTGTTACATTTATCATAACTCGTATTTTCTGATATCACAGCGTTAATTATCACTAAACGAAAAAAACGTTTTAGATTGAATTAATTTTTTTTAATACGAATCTGAATATGCAATAAAAAATAACAATTCCTAATTAAGATTCAAAAGTCACCTCTCTTACTCCTAGGACTACTCAAATGGATTGATATAAGACGAATTAAAGCGCACTTGGAGACCCATTCCGACTGTTTTGAAGAATGTTTTGAAAAATGGAAAAATTGTTGGCTTGAGTATTTTGCATAGAAAAAAGACTACTTTAAAACTACAAAATTTTTTAGTGAAAAGGAATAGCGATTTTATAAATATTTACTATTCCGTCTTATTTTTTGTATGCGGTAGCATGTGCATTAATTAAAAACTTTTTTAATGATTTTATATTAATCAGATTTAAATTTTTCTTTGACATCAATTCTTTTTTTTTAGAATCATTGATTGTGCAAGGTGATATTAAAATCGATGGGTGCATTGTTAACAAGTCTCATATGAAATGGAACAGTGGCTACATGTATCAAGAAGATATATTTATTGAGACGATGACTGTCAGTGAACATCTGTGGTTCATGGTAAAAAAATATTTGTATATTGTTCCTTGTTTGAGATAATAATTAATTTAAGTAAGCTTAATATTTAGCAAAAGCAATGCATCTTATAGTTTGTTTACTAAAGCACGTGGGTATCCTGCTGGAAATAACAAATTAGAATCCATTGGAATCAATATAAATTGCATTGATTTCAATAGAATTAAATAAAACAATTGTCATTAATGAAATAGTTCATCCGGTTTGTAATAATTTAAATAGACTTTAATCATATAAAGAATTGAATTGAATTAGCAATTTACCTATTGAATCTTATTATCTTCAATAAATTCTTATAATCTTTAAAACTAATTCCTTCCCCCTCTTTCTCTCTTCTTCTTTCCCTCTCCTCCTCTCCCTCACACCCTCTCTCTCTTCCATTCCTCTTACTACCCCTCTCCCTTCCACTCACCCTCTGTACTTACCTTTACTCTCCCTTCCCCTTCCCTTCTCGTCCTACCCCCTCTCCTTACTCTCCCCTTTCTCTCTTTCCCTCTCTTCCTCCCTCTCTGCCTCCCTCCCTCCCACTCTCCCCCTTTCCCTCCCTCTCTCCCTCCTACTCTTCCTTCCTTTTTCCCTCTCTCCCACCCTCGTTCGTAGGCTAACATAGTACGAGGGCAGTCTCAAAAGTACCCGACCTGACTTATGAATATAGGTAGTTTTAAAAAAACGATTTCAACAACTTAATGTGAAAAATTTATAACGGTACGTTTATTATAATTGTTTTTACAGACATACAAAGTAAACGCTCTCAGTGAATTTGTAAATATAGAAAAAATCGGGCATCGTTATGTGATACAATACTTTCATTTAAAAGGTCTACGAGGTCTGGCTATTAAATAACGAGACTGGTTACGAACAAGGGTTTTATTATAAAAATTATTCTACATTCGAATGCTACCCTTCAATATAATCCCCTTCCCGTGCCACACACCTTTCCATACGTTTTTTCCATTGATCGAAGCAGTGCTGGAAGTCTTCTTTGGTGAGGGTCTTTAAGAGCTCTGCCGTTTTTGGCTTTACCGCTTCCATCGACTCAAATTGGGTCCCTTTCAAAGCAAATTTTATCTTTAAAAGCAAAAAGAAGTCGCACGGTGCCAAATCTGGCGAGTACGGCACGTGTTCGAGCACAGGAGTGCGCTTACCGGCCAAATACTGCTTCATAGATAGCGCGTTATGGGCAGGTGCGTTGTTCTAGTGCAAAATCCACGAGTTGTTCTTCCACAACTCGGGCCGTTTCTTACGAACTTGTTCTCGCAGTGTTGCCAAAACTGACAAATAGTAAGTCTGGTTGACAGTCTGACCTTCTGGAACCCATTCAGTCATCACGATACCGTTAATGTCGAAAAAAACGATCAACATTGCCTTGAATTTTGATTTGGACATCCTTGCTTTTTTGATTCTGGGCGACTCAGGCGTCTTCCAATGCATCGATTGCCGCTTTGTTTCAACATCGTATTGAAAAATCTACATTTCGTCGCAAGTAATAATGTTTTTTATTAGTCCGGAATCTTTTTTTAACCTTTCAAGGAAATCTAAGCAGACCTGTTGACGCAAGAGCTTTTGGTCAGGAGTCAGGTTTTTTGGCACCAACTTTGCACAGACTTCTGTCAAGTATAATTCCTCGTGTAAAATTTGTCTAACCGTTTCTTTATCGGCATTTACAGCCTCGGCAATCATCCGGATGCTCATTCGACGATCTGCACGCACAATTTGGTTGATTTTGGTCACTGTTTCCGGAGTTAAAACAGTGACAGGACGACCTGGGCGTTGGTCATCTTCAGTGCTCACTCGGCCCCCACTGGAGCGCTTACACCACTCAAAAACACGCGCACGAGATAGAGAATTGTTTCCATAGGCCTCTTGCAACAATTTATAGCATTTAGTCGGAGTTTTTTTTTAATTTAACGAGAAATTTGAGATTGATACGTTGCTCCTGCTTTTCGTCACACATGGTTTTCGGCACGAGAAAAAAACACGTTCGTTTCAAACCGCTACTGCACAAATACAATAATAGTGACGAGAACGTGTTTTGGTACGTGCATAGACAAGATATCTAAATACCCAACGCACTACTCGTTTTTTCCCCACCCATCTACGGCGCCCTCTAGGCGTGCAGTCTCGTTATTTAATAGCCAGACCTCGTAAGTCTAACCGATATCAAGGCCGAGATGGATTCTACTCTGGGGAAGTCTGCTCCTTCGTTTACAACGTTTAAATATTAGGTAGCTGAGTTTAAGCGAAGTCGTACGAGCTGCCAAGATGAACACCGCAGTGGTCGACCAAGTGAGGTCACTACGTCAGAAAATGTGAAGAAAATTCACAAACTGGTATTGGATGACCGTCGACTAAAAGTGCGCGAGATAGCAGACATGGCAGGCATTTCAAAAAGTGCTGTGCATCGCATTTTGACCGAAAATTTGGACATGAGAAAGCTGTGCGCAAGATGGGTGCCGCGTTTGCTCACAATGGAGCACAAACAGCATCGTGAAGATGTTTCCATCGAGTGTTTGACAATGTTTCGCAGCAATAAAGCCAAGTTTTTGCGTCGATTTATAACCATGGACGAAACATGGGTCCATCATTTTACACCCGTGACCAAGGAGCAGTCAAAGCAGTGGACTAAAAAGGGAGAACCGGCTCCAAAGGAAGCAAAGACAGTTCAGTCAGCTGGTAAGGTCATGGCATCCGTTTTCTGGGATGCGCGTGGGATAATATTTATTGATTATCTCGAAAAAGAAAAAACAATCAACGGCGTATATTATGCAGTCTAATTGCAGCGTTTGAGTGATGAAATCAGGAAAAAACGGCCCCATCTGACGAAAAAGAAAGTGTTGTTTCATCATGACAACGCACCAGTCCACACGTGCGTCATTGCGATGGCTAAAATCAATGAGTTGAAGTTTGAATCGCTTCCTCACGCACCCTATTCGCGAGATCTGGCTCCTTCGGATTATTCTCTTTTTCCGAATTTGAAAAAATGGCTTTTTTACTGTTTCCTTTGTCGGGTCGGGTACTTTCGGACTGCCCTCGTAAAACACATTTTTTTGGAAAAATACAATTTCATTATTTAATATAGTTACCTTTAAGGGTGATACAACGATTATAGCGGTCATATAATATTCCAATACCAATTTTATAATACGATTTCTTTTTAACCTTCTAATAGGGCTTAGTTTTGGTGATTACCTTTTCAGTAGTTTTAAATTTTTTTTTAGCAAGCATTCTTTCCCGATCAACAAACAGGAAAACGTCACTGGGGGTAAGATCTAGAGTATACGGTCGATGGGGAAGCAATTCGTAGCCTAATTCATGCAATTCTGCCTACGTTTTCATTGATTTGTTATACGGTGCATTATTTTGATGAAACAGCACTCTTTTCTTCTTTAAATGGGGCCGTTTTTTTGTGATTTTATTCTTCAAACGCTCGAACATTGCTATGTAATAATCGCTGTCGATGGTCTGACTCTTTCATTGCGTGCAGTCTACTCGGCTAACTGTCGATTCGACTCTGGAGTGTAGTGATGGAGCCATGTTTTATTCATTATCACACATCATTTTAAAAATTCGTCTTTATTATGGTTAAATATCGCTAATAATTGCTCCGAATCAACACGTTGTTTCTTTTGATCAATTGTGAGCTTGCGTGGCACCTACTTGGCACACAGCTTTCGCTTGTCAAAATATTCATGCACGATGTGTCCAACACGTTCCTTTAATATCTTAAGAGTCTCAGCTATCTCAATCAACTTCACTTCACGATCATTCAAAATTATTTTGTGAACTTTTTTAATGGTTTTGTCAGTAACAGCCTCTTTTGGACGACCGCTGCGTTTATTATCTTCGACGCTCATTTCGCCTTGTTTAAATTAATCCAATCACTTCTCAACGGTTGATTTTTCTGGTGCAGTGTTCGAATAATGCTTATCAAGACAAGCCTTTACTTCGTCAGTATTTTTCTCAGCAAAAGGCAATGCTTTATTAACAAACGAAATTCTTGTTTATCCATTTTTTTCACAATAAAAAAAGTTGCTTCACTCATAATGCTACATCTCACAAATCAATTGTCCAAAAGCTGTCAAATTTATACCGTTTAATTTGAAAGTTGATACTAAGTAAAAATCATAGGGTTTTGTAGGCAGTAGCCACCCCAAGTCTTCCCGATTCGGTAGTAGGAGAGAACATGAAGCGAGAATTGAGCCGTTCTACGTAACGGCAGTTAACTAAACTAGTACCGTTCCGACTCTCGGACTGAGAGGAATCTCCGTGATTGTCAAATCAATAAAAAGACTGAGACAAAGAAATTCTGAGAACATTTATTCTACCCTTCCTGATCCGCGCGATTTTGTGAGTGTGGGACCACCGGCCATAAAGATAGTGACAAGCACCCACAGATTTAATCCTCGTAACGCCATCTATGTATCAGCCTACGAACTTCTCAACCAATCTGTTAATTGGCACAAACGGACTTTTATAAAATATAATTCGAAGTATGTAAAAAATAAATTTTATTATTCATAATCGAATTCCTCAATATTGCGGAAAAGTATTCATAATGTTGAATGGAGAGACAAATTTTAGATATAAAAATTGTTATGTAAAAAACGATAAATTAGTTATTATTTTATTAATATCAAATTGACAGCCAATCATTTCTTTGCGATCGAGTGGACAGAGCCTTGAAAATGAAAGAAACAAAAATAAACAGGACTTACGATTTTTTACTATATACTGATACAGTCTGTCAAGTAAGAGCGTGGTCAACTTCACCGACAGGTAATGAGATTTCGCTCTAATTCCTTCGCGAGCCGATAGAGAAAAGCTTTGTCCTTTATGCATTGTCAACAAAGATTCAGTTGTCGTTGATCTTTTGAAAGAGAATAACGTTAAACGCCATGAGTGCTAAGTACGCGTCGCGCTACGAGGCTATGTTCCTTTGCATTCACCCGAAAGGTCCCAAAATGTCGCAATCAGCGGCTGCTAAATATATGAAAAAGTCAAAGGCATTTGTACATAAGTGGATACAGCGATATTAAGTGACTAAAAATGTCGATGATTTACCAGAACGTGGCTCGATAGGAAAAGTAAACAAAAAAGATGAAAAAAGAATAGTGAATCTGTTTTCGCGGAATCCTGCTTTAACACTGCGGCAAGGACAAGCAAAATTAATGGCAAAAGGTTTAGATATATTCTATGAAACTATCTGAACCCATCTTCGTACTCATCATCTGAAATGGCGCAACACAATGAAGAAGCCTCTGTTGACTGAAAAACATGTGACAAAGCGACTCGCGTGGGCGCATGAGAATATTGATAGAGATTTTGAAAATGTCATTTTTACTGATGAATGTTCTATATGGACACGCTCTGTCCTCACGCAAGCCTAGTCAACTTTCACCAATAGGCTTGTTCAGCGGACCGTAAAACATGGAATAAAGGTGCATCTTTGGGGCTGCTTTTCGTAGCAGGGATTTGGCACTTTGCACCTCTTTACTGACAACCTAAATGCCGAGAAAATGATAGAAATCTACAAAAAGGCTTTACTGCCATCTGCCAAAGGATGGTTCACCACAAAAAATGAAGATTGGATTCTGCAGGAGGACAACGATCCTAAACACCGCAGCAAGCTCTGTACTCAGTGGAAGACTCAATCTGGCATCGTTACATTGGATTGGCCGTCGCAGTCGCCCGATGCAAACCCTATTGAAAATGTGTGGGCATATATTAAACGGAAGCTTCGTGGAAGACGCACATACACTTTGAAGCAGTTGTGTTACGAAATTTGTCGGATCTGGAGATCCTTGCCACTAGAATACGCCGTCAAATTAGTAGAAAGCATGCCTTGGAGATGCCAGGCAATTATCGACGCCGGTGGTGACTGGACACATAATTGACCGAATTGCATCATTGTTTGTAATGTGTACAATGTATATATAAATATGAAAGTTTCATCAAATAAATGTTTTTATAAATTAACACGACCACGCTCTTACTTGACAGACTGTACGTCGTGATGTGTGCTTAACACGGTTACGCTGCTACGCTTGTATTTTGCCTTATGTAAGAAAAAAATTATTTTCTATCCTCATAACAATTGTATTCAACAAATGCATTTAATAAATGTATTTGCTATGAGGATATACAATAATTTTTTTATTCCTTTAATATTCTTTTTAAAAAACCAATATATTTCATATTCTACATATACGAAATTATATGTATTAAGGCTAAAAAAAAATTGAGCCAAAAAAATTAGCCTTTAAGAGAAAAATGCATTTTTCATTTTTTATAAGAAGTTTAATATCATCTTTGTTTTTTTGTAAAAAATAATAAAGAAGAGTGAAGTTGAAAGAGCATCACCTACAGCATCGAACGAACAAATATAGAATAGTTTTTAAAAGTCAGTAAAAGGACGAAATAGAACGGTAAAAAAAGGAAGAAGTTTTTGATTTTTGATATTCGGAAATTGATGATTTGCTCTTCAAAGGTGCATAAAATATGTAATTTTAATGATATTGAAAAACAAAAAATATTTAGGCGCTTATTTTCCGAGTACAATAATATAATAAATTAAGAAGTAATTCTAAAGAGATAGGTGCAGCTGGCCTGCATAATTTGTGATGGAATCGGTCTTAAGATATTCACTATCTCTTTATCTCTTCGGGAATTCTCTTCCTGATCTTTTGCCGTATCTGGTTAAACTCCTTCTTATTACAAAGGGCCGTTATTTGTACACTTCTTCGCTATTGCTCCACTTCGCTGTTTAATAAAAACAACAATGTATCTTAATTCTACCTATTCTGTCACCAAGCTGTCAATCTCCCTGGAAATAAATTTAAAAGTAATTCCGAGAGATAGATGTAGTCGGCCAGCATAATTTGAGATGGAATCAGTCAACAAATGTTTATAGTTTTGCACCATAAATTTTGATATTGATCATGTGGTTATCAATACCAATTTTTCTTTTGAAACTGTAAATAAATATGTATAAGAATTAAAAACCAACAATCTATTAAGAGGGATTGCATATTTTGAGAAATATTTTATTTTCTTAAATTTGTCAGTAAAAATCGTTTATAAAAAGTAACATTGATGATATTCTCGTGGATCTCGGATAAAATTGTTTTCACTTAAATTTTATAAATAATACAGGGTGCGTACGGTATTTGAGGACATGCATAAATGTGACTATAACTTCGCGAATTTTTTTTTTTCATTTTTTTTCCTTTTTAGATAAGAAATGGCGGACTACAACATCACTCAAGAAATGAAGAGACATGCTGTCATCGTCGCTATGTGTGCGAACCATACAGATTTAGAGATCTCTAATTTTCTTAATTGCGCCCGTTCATTCGTGCATAAGGTTCGCCGTTAATTGGAAGCATCAGGAGGCGATACAGAATCGGTTGCAAAACGCAAAAAGCACGAACAACGTTCTAACACTGTCCGATGTCAGAATTTTTAGAGCAAGTGCAAGCGATCATAGACGAGGACCCTTTAAAATCAATGAGGGTTCTTGCGAGTAAGCATCATGTTTCTTAGCGCCTTGTGCGTAGAGTTGTCCACGAAGACCTTCGGTATAAGTCTTACGTGATGCGCAGAGGACAGTTCATGTTGAAACGAACACGGGAACAGAGAGTTCTTCGATCAAAACGTCTTTTAGACAAAATCAAACACCCTGAGGCGCCCAAAATGTTATGGTTTTTTTCCGACGAAAAAAGTTTTGACCAAGATCAAAAGACCAATCGCAGAAATGACAGATGGCTATGTCCAAATCCTACGGAGGTTCCTGTTGTTATGCACACAAAATTTCCAGCCACTGTTATGGTTTTAGGTGTTGTCAGCAACGAAGGACATGTTATGCTACCACACTTTTTTACTCAAGGACTTCGAGTGAACTCTGCTGCATACATCGAGGTTTTGGAGACGGTAGTAAAACCCTGGATAGACAATGTAAGCGGAGGCAGACCATACATTTTTTAACAAGACTCTACTCCTTCACATAAAGCGATGGCGACACAAGATTGGATGGCCGAAAATTTTCATGACCACATAACACCGAACCTATGGCCACCTAGCTCCCCAGACCTTAATCCTTTGGATTATTACGTATGGGGCTTAGTTCAGCGTGAGACCAATAAGCGTCCTCATAGCACCACTTCTTCGCTGAAGACTGCTATTAATGCCGTTATGGTCAATATGAACAAGGAGCATTTGATTCGGGCATGTGATCGTTTCCGGACCCGGATCAAAGAGGTTATTGCTGCTAATGGCGATTTTATTGAATAACTTTATAGCCATATATTAATTTAACGTTGTATAAAAAATTCCTAAAATTTCATTAAATTTTATTAAAAATACAAGCTAATTAATTTTACTCATAAGTTGTCCTCAAATACCGTACGCATCCTATAATTAATTTAAATATTTTTTTTTTTTAAGGAAATATTAAAAATAAACTTTATATATACTTTTTAAAATTATTATTCTATTCAATTCACGAACCGGAAATTTATAAGCATGAATTAGTTTTTGTATTTTCAAGTACAATGTATCTTTGGCCTGGTACGGATACAGACTGCTATAAAATACAAGCACAGCAGTGTAGCATTGTTGTTTTTCTTATTTTTAAACCTCTGCCTACTCAGTCACAAAGAAGTCTATTTATTTATTATCAATTGAATAATTTTAAAAATATAAAAACTAAATGATAAATAATTTAGCAATTTTAACTTAAGGTTTTTTACATCTAAAATTTTTCCCTGCATCCGGCGTTATAAATATTTTGAGCCCTATAAATAATTCTGTGAGTATCATAGAAGTTGTCTTAGTAAGACAATCTTCTTTGAAGATAAATATGTACGGCAGATATGGAGTTGGTTGTCTTGTCTGACTCTTCCTAGAATTTATGCCAACTAAAGTATTTTTTTTTGCGATACATATCATTAAAAACATCTTAAATCTTATATTTTTAATACTTTTAATTAAATATTTTCACTCTTATTCAAAAACTAGAAGCCCGAAAATTAATGTCGGCTTTCAATATTAATATATTTAAAAAATACACATTTATAATAGTTAGACTTTATAATTGTTAAACTGTAAAGCAACAAAAGTATTGAAATTTAAAAAAAATTTACGAATAAAACAGTAAATAAGTATTGAATAACTAATTAGTAATAAGAAATGTCGTAGAAACTTTTTAATTTTAATAATCGAAATAGAGTTTTAAAGTTCAATTAAAAGAAGTATTAAAATACCGGGCTGTTCATAAAGTTTTGCGGTTCGATAAGAAAAACACAATTTTATGGTTTGAAATACGAGGGCGGTTTAATAAGTACCCGTATTTGACGACACAAGGAATTCCTGAGGGAAGTTAGTATTATCATCGTGTGCTGCCATCTATCAAATGACGGTAAAACAAATTTCAGACTAATTGATAGGTTAGTTTGAATTTGGCAGCCATTCGAGTAAGACGTGTTTCGTGATTTTTGCTTAGATAGAAAAAGAGCAGTATCGTTCGCTAATTCGCTTTTTGTTTTTAGATGAAAAACAATGCGAGGAGATAAAAGCAAAGTCGGATGCTGTTTATAGAGACACTTCGCCATCTATGACCACAGTTAGATATTGGTTCAACGAATTTTAACGTGGGCGAACATCTGTTTTTGATGAGAAGTGACATGATTCCTCGCTGATCGACGAACGAAAGTGCGCGAAGTAGCAGAGGCCGTAGGTGTGTCGGCCGGAACGGCAATTAATATTTTACATGATAAGTTGGCGATAAAAAAATTGTTTGCCCGATGGGTGCCGCGATTGCTCACGGTGGACAACAAGCAGATGCAGCTGTTAACTTGGAGGCAGTGTTTAGAGCAATTTAAGCGAGATCCGAAGAAGTTTTTGCGTCGAATTGTCATCGTTGATAAAACCTGGATTCATCATTACACACCAGAAACTAAGCAACAATCAAAACAATAGATTTCTCCCGGTGAATCTGCTCCAAAGAAGGCAAAGACGGTCCCATCGGCCGGAAAGGTCATGGCGACGATTTTTTGGGATGCGAACGGCGTCATCCTCATGGATTTTTTAGAAAAAGAAAGAACGATCACTGGACAATACTACAGTAAGTTATTGGACCGCTTCAACAAAGAATTGGAGGAGACACAGCCGCATTTGGAGAAAAAGAAGGTACTGTTTCACCATGATAACGCACCAGCACATTCATCCGGAGTTTTTGCCGCCAAACTGAATCAATTGCGTTATAAATTGCTGTCACAACCCCCGTATTTATCCGATCTGGCTCCCTGCAACTTTTTCTTGCTTTCTAACATGAAGAAATGGCTCGCGGGAAAAAAATTTAGCTCAAACGAGGAAGTCATCGCCGAGACAGAGGCGTATTTTAGAGAGTTCGACAAATCCTATTTCTTGGAGGGATTAAAAAAATTGCAGGAACGTTAGGAAAAGTGTATCTTTCTAAAAGGGGACTATGTTGAAAATCAAAAAAAAATTTTTCGAAAAAATGGTGTCTTCATTTCTAACACGGATACTTATTGAACCATCTTCAGACACTTTATTATTCAATATAGTCTCCCTGAGAATCGATACACTCGTTCCAATAAGATTGCAATTTATGAATTCCATCCCTGAAGTGAGAATCTAGAAGGGCTGCAAAATATGCTTCTACATCTGTTATGACCTCATCATTTGATGAAAATGTCCGTCAAGTAAGAGCGTGGTCGACTTCACCGACAGGTCATAAAAGATTTTGCTCTAATTCTTTCGCTAGCCGATAGAGAAAAGCTTTGTCCTTGATGTATTGTCAACAAAGATTCAGTTGTCGTTGATCTTTTAAAAGAAAATCACGTTAAATACCATGAGTGCTAAGTACGCGTCGCGCCACGAGGCTGTATTCCTTTGCATCCTCCCAAAAGGTCCCAAAATGTCGCAATCAGCGGCTGCTAAATATATGAGAAAGTCGAAGGCATTTGTACAGAAGTGGATACAGTGATATAAAGTGGCTAAAAATGTCGATGATTTACCAGAACGTGGCTCGATAGGAAAAGTGAACAAAAAAGATGAAAAAAGAATAGTGAATCTGTTTTCGCAGAATCCTGCTTTCACACTGCGGCAAGGACAAGCGAAATTAATGGCAAAAGGTTTAGATATATCCTACGAAACTATCCGGACCCATCTTCATACTTATCATCTGAAATGGCGCAACACAATGAAGAAGCCTCTGTTGACTGAAAAACATGTGAAAAAGCGACTCGCTTGGGCGCATGAGAATATTGATAGAGATTTTGAAAATGTCATTTTTACTGATGAATGTTCTATATGGGTACGTTCTGTCCTCACGCGGTCTAAGGTCAACCGATATTAAAGCCGAGTTTGATTCTACTCTGGGGAAGTCTGCTCCTTTGTTTACAACCGTCAAATATTGGGTAGCTGAGTTGAAGCGAGGTCGTACGAGATGCCAAGATGAACACCGTAGTGGTCGACCAAGTAAGGTCACTACGTCAGAAAATGTGAAGAAAATCTACAAAATGGTATTGGATGACCGTCGACTTAAAGTGCGCGAGATAGCAGACATGGCAGGCATTTCAAAAAGTGCTGTGCATCGCATTTTGACCGAAAATTTTGACATGAGAAAGCTGTATGCAGGATGGGTGCCGCGTTTGCTCACAATGGAGCACAAACAGCAACGTGAGGATGTTGTGGCAGGCATTTCAAAAAGTGCTGTGCATTGCATTTTGACCGAAAATTTGCACATGAGAAAGCTGTACGCAAGATGGGTGCCGCGTTTGCTCACAATGGAGCACAAACAGCAGCGTGAGGATGTTTCCATCGAGTGTTTGACAATGTTTCGCAGCAATAAAGCCGAGTTTTTGCGACGATTCATAACCATGGACGAAACATGGGTCCATCATTTTACACCCGTGACCAAGGAGCAGTCAAAGCAGTGGACTAAAAAGGGAGAACTGGCTCCAAAGAAAGCAAAGACAGTTCAGTCAGTTGGCAAGGTCATGGCATCCGTATTCTAGGATGCGCGTGGAATAATATTTATTGATTATCTCGAAAAAGGAAAAACAATCAACGGCGCATATTATGCAGCCTTATTGCAGCATTTGAGTGATGAAATCAAGAAAAAACGGCCCCATCTGACGAAAAAAAAAGTGCTGTTATATCACGACAACGCACCAGTCTACACATGCGTCATTGCGATGGCTAAAATCAATGAGTTGAAGTTCGAATTGCTTCCTCACGCACCCTATTTGCCAGATTTGGCTCCCTCGGATTATTCTCTTTTTCCGAATTTGAAAAAATGGCTTAGCGGCAAAGATTTGCCAACAATGAAGAGGTAGAGTCTGCGGTTAATAGGTATTTTGAGGAGCTTGACGGTTGCTACAATAAAGCGGGTATCGAAGCTACTGAAAATCGTTGGGAAAAGTGTATCGAACTGAAAGAAGAATATGTTAAAAAATAAAAAACATTTTCGCAATTTTTTTACTGTTTGCTTTGTCGGGTCGGGTACTTTTGGGACTGCTCTCGTATATACAGGGTGTCCATTTTAACTTAGACAGTTGAATAACTTAAAAAATTACAATGTAATAAAATGTTTCAGACAAAAGTTATTGTGTATTGAGAGGCTGACTCTACTACGTCCTTGAACATGTCCTTGACCTTTATTTTTGTAGTCATTGTAAGGTCAACTTTTGTTTTTTGAATAAAATCCTCTATGTTTTTAACCCGGATTCTGTGAAGTTGCCGTAGTTGGAGTAGGGTAAATCAGGTTAGTGCAATGAATGTAGTCGTTTTTACTTTGAAACCAATAAAATATATTTCAACAACAACTAATGAATGTACATCTGTAGAGCGTGGTGTATGGCTCCGCTGTCAGGCAGCTACTGCCGCGCATCGTGCTGCTCTCTCGTGCATATATGTATATTAGCGTTTACTAATAATTACTTACACTGCTCGCACGGACTTGCTTGTATCGATATATTACAGATTCTAAAAGAGCGCTAAATTTTACGTCTAGATGAGCTTTCGCGTTAGAAGTCAAAGTAAACTCTACAAGTCATTTTAAGGTCCAATTCCTTTTTGGGTATAAAAATATGAGCTGGTAAATCCATGTTTTTTTAAACCAAGCCCTAGACAAAAGTTCTAGGGTATCGAAGTGCTGACCCTTCCATGATCTTGAACATATACTTGACCTTCATTTTCAAGGTCATTTAAAGGTCAACTTTGTTTTTTGAATAAAGTCCCCTATTTTTGACCTTGAAAATTTAAAGAGTGCAAAGTTTCACCTCCGATTAAGCTTTCGCGTTAGGGGACAATGTGAACTTCTAACTCAGTTACAGCATGACCTCCAACGTTAATGCTTCGCAGATCGATTTCAAATGAAGAAGCAGTCTTATGTTCATGTACAAAAATCATGATAGATCGTTTCATATTTAAATTTCAAAATGGCACCGAAATAGTATTTTTTATTGTTTTATCGATTACCGAATACGTAAACTTTTTATTAAAATTCTGACCCTAAAGTATGTTGTTGGATTAGTGATTGTTTCACATATTCAAGGTGCTTACACCTTGTTTTATTGTATTCTGTTATCGTGATTTTCCATAGATAAGTAAAGAACAAATCCTTACCTTCAAAATCGATAATTAATCTTTTCACCCGATTGAGTTCCTGTAGTATCTACAAAATTTTATCCATTTAGTGCCTCAATCACTAGTTTTTATGTATTTTTTTGCACATTTGTAATTGAGCATTAATTATTCTGATAAAATTCTTGTCATCACAATGGCAAATTATACGCCTAATGAAGTAGTCGATATTCTTATAACCTTCGGTGAATGTGGTAGAAATTACAGACTCACTCTCCAAACTTATGCAGAGCGGTTTCCAAATGCCGCCATTCTACTGCTCAACAAGTAATAAACATCGAAAGAAGATCTCGCAGTAAACCACCGCATCGCCAAAGACACAGAAATAGACTTTAGAATAATAACGACCCTAGGTTGCTTGCAGTTTTGGCTATGTTTCACCAAAATCCCCGTATTAGTACCCTTCAAATAGAAC
Source organism: Chalcis sispes (assembly GCA_949987625.1). Lineage (NCBI taxonomy): Eukaryota > Metazoa > Arthropoda > Insecta > Hymenoptera > Chalcididae > Chalcis > Chalcis sispes. Next base: position 27,088,539 of record OX465095.1, on the reverse strand, counting down.
GGGAACTGGGAGTCCCTCGGACTATGGCTCACAGATTGTTACGATCAGTAAATTACCATCCGTACCACATTACTTTGGTACAGGAATTAAGTGAGGTTAATTAGGTACTCAGAGTACAGTTTTGTAGATTGGCTCTCGAGATGTTGGATCAAAATCTAGATTTTTTTGGAATGTTTGTTTCAATGATGAAGCGACACTCATAAGCAATGGTAGTTTTAATAAGCATAATTGCCATTATTGGTCACCAGAGAATCTACATTAGTATTGTGAGGTGTTTAATCAACATCATTGGAGTTCACATGTGTGGGTCAGCATTTGTAATGGCCAAGTGATTGGACCACATTTTTTTTAACGTACCATAAATGGTCTATTGTACTTGGAATTTTTGGAAAATGAGTTGCCAGGATACCTAGAGAATATTTCTCTTGCAGTAGGGCTACATTTATGGTATCAATAGGATGGTGCTCCTGCTCATTCTGCTCGTATTGTGCGGACATTTTTGAATCAACGATTCCCAAATCCATGGATAAGACAAGGTGGAACAGTTGTGTAGTCCTCTAGATCACTGGATCAAGACCCGCTAGATTTCTTTTTATGGGGATACGTAAAAGATGCTGTGAATAGTAAAGCTCTAACGTGTGATGGAGAGTCCATCATAGGTCATTGACAAAGAATGTAAGTGCTTACATTCTTGCGCGACCGTCGCCAGGTTGCCGGCTTTTATAAGCCCATTTAACCGCGAAAATGCGGGTTTTTCGAAAAGCCGGTAACGTTCGAAAATCACGCGATTTTCGAACTTGCGGAGACGATCGGCGAAGAATTTTGGGAGCTGCGAGGGAAGGGAAAAGGAGAGCAAGCGCAACGAGCAGTTATGCAGTGCTCTCTTGCGAGTGAGTTTCGCTGCACGCTCCCGCGAGGACGGTAGAGATAGATCTTGCAGTTGAACTTAGTTTTGTTCCTCTTTTATTAGAGTAGGCGTCGCGAGTGAAGCCAAGAATAAAGGTGTGCGAGAGAGAGAGAGAGAGTGAGAAAGAGTGAGGAATAAGTCGAGAGAGTAGTGCGAGGGAGAAGAGGAGCGACAACGAAGAGGCTTAGCGTAGAGGTGAGATGGGGGACGAGATCAAGTGTCAGCGGGAGTTGACTGGAAATTGCCATCGCGACACCTGAAGCCGAGGGTGAGGCGGAGGCCGTCGGCGAGTAGGCAAGCTTTCACCGAGGTCCAGCAGCCCTTCTTCGGAGGGAGAGCAGCAGGAGCCAAGGGCAGCGGCGCGGAAAAGAGCAGCCAGGTGTTTAATGGTCAGCGGGCGAGTTATGTGAACACCAACGGTGAGAGTCCTCAGTCTGTCTGACTGAAATAAGCGCGTGAGAGAGCTAACTTAGTCGATTTCTCAACTAATTCGAACATAGCTTTCAGTCGAGGGAGGGGTGCTGTGAGGATTTGGCGGTTCGTTTTTATGAGTTTTTTTTTGTCTCGCTTGCTGCAGGACACCGAGATGGCGGATTACGAACAATTGATGATTCGTATGCTGAACAGATCTTGGGCAGCCCGCAAAGCGAGACTAGAGATTAGCGCTCTTTCTGTTGAGGATGTCATCCGGCGGCTAAAAGAGCGCGGGCTGAGGACAAGGGTAGGAGGTTTGGAGTTGCTCGTGCGACTCCTCAGAGCGATCTTACATAATGACGATCCAAGCGTGTTGGCACTGTGATACGATGATTACGACGCCGACCCTGCAGATCCTCCCACGCCGATCCTAATGTCGTGCAAGCGACTCTGGGAGACCAGGAAGTGGTCCAGAATAGGGAGTCAAGCAACGCAGAGTACCTCGGAAAATCTCATGAGCAGAGTCCGATGCAGGGAATTGGGCAGGGCCGGAGTCACTGAACTCTCTTAGGGTTGGTGACATATCCCGCACTCTTGCTCGGAGCAGTACGGGGAGAGTTTTGAAGCCTAGGTAGATGGATGGTGAAAGAGCGGAGGGGCCTCACTGGTCATCCGTCGTGCTACCGCTCGCGACTACAAGCGCAGCGGCGCGTTTCACTGGCACTTCAGTGGGATTAGCGTCATTAGCGCACCCAGCAGGCCCGGTTTCGACGCCACCGCCGACTTTGGGTCCGCAGCAATCTGCTACGGTAGCCGTCAGCGCGTAGCAGTGGCGATTTGTCATGAGTCAGCTGACGGAAAACAGAAACGAAATCAAGGAGTTGAAAGAGCTTCTGTTCTCTCTGATTTTGTTATCAAAAGCGACTCAGATGCTGACGTCGATCGGGGAGTAAGAGACTGTTTATAGCAGACCTCCCCCCCCCCCGAGTCAAGCGCATCGCCTGCCGATGACACAAGGATCGTAGCGCGCCGCAGGCGCACGTTCGAGTACGTCGAACACGTTCTATATGGGGCTTCAGCCGAAGACGCCACAAGACCTGGGTGTACCTGAGCCCTCCGAAGAATATGTATCGCTGTATGCTTGCGGTGGTGGAGCTGTGGCAGCTCGTCAGAAAAGAAGAAAGATGCGTGCCCCCCCCCCGCAGTCCCTCAATGGACGGCCAACGGAAAGATAGGGCCACAGCGGAGCGTGAGCGGAGCTTGAAAACGATGAAGCAGTGGGGAGTGTCGTTCGCTGGCAAAGACAAGGAAGATTTGTCCGAATTCGTCGCGCTGATGGAAGATTTCCGACGCTTCCATTTCTACGGCGAAGAGGCGATGCTAAGTGCTCTGTCAGCCGTCCTCACCGATGCGGCTCGCTTCTGGTACAGGTAAAGCAGAGAAGATATCCACGATTAGCAGGAATTTCTTCGACGTTTTTGTGACCAGTACTGTCCCCGGAGATCGAAGAAAGAGCGGTGCTGCGAGAGTTAGAGAAGCGTATGCAGGGAAAGGGTGAAAGCGTCACACGATAAATATCGTGTTTCTGCGCTATTGCTGCTCATTTAAGAAACCTGCCGCCTATGCTTCAATTGGTGGTGATGGCGTACGAATATCTGAAACCCGAGTACCGGTTGTTCATGGCCGCTGCACCGATACGTAGTTATGGAGACATCATAACACTCGGTAAACGGTGCGAGAAGAATATGCGTGTGAACGAGCGTTTTTCGGATCCGCTTTCGAAAGACAAATCTGTCTTCCAAGGGGCGGCGTTCACTGGTACTCGAAAGCGCTCCAGCAAGATGGCAGTGGTAAAAAAGACGGAGAGGAAGGAGATGTTCCCGTCGGGGCAGCTAGAGAAGTTGAAGAGCCCCAAGATAACCCCTAAGAGGAAGAAGCGCCGGAAAAAGAGTAAAAATTTGAGTTCCTTGAATAGTGGTGAGGCTTCTACGGTGCAATGGGCACCGAGAAGTTCCGTGCCGCCACCAAGTTACGCGGTAGTCGCGCGGAGTTCGCCGACACCTAAGCTGGCTTTGAAGCAGCTCCCGGGGTCGGTGTCTAGGCAGACACCGGCGAGGATGTCTCAAACGAGACCCATCTCACCACCGTTTTACGGAGTGTTATACGTGTCAGCGGGTGGGACACAGAGCGTCGCTTTGCCCCCAGAGGCAGTGCTTCGCGTGCAGGCATCTCGGACACTGTGGCGGAGTGCCCTTCGACGCCGAAGGTGCCACTCGAGCGCGGCGAAGCGACCGCTAACTCGCCGCCGGTTGCCAGCCAAATCTGCGGGACAGCAGGAGTTACAGCTCTCACCTGCTCGCGATGCGCGCCCAAAGACCTGCGTATGGGAAACGATCGAGTAGGGTCCTTAAGTCGTCTGGTGGACCCTGCGGTTCGTCGTTAAATTGACCAAAAGGTACGGCAACTGCGATAAACGAGCCGAGGGAAGTGCGAGTAAAGAGAGAAAGGAACTTACGCACGGCGAGTGTTTGCGCCAGGCAGTGCACGATTTCTTCAAAGGTGCTACACCTAAAGACAAACATTTACTTAGTCAGCCGCGATTTTCAAACGGTGCGTCTGCCCATGAGGCAGACAACCCGGCCGATACTTCGCCATCTCACTCTGTGCCCGGTAGATCTCCATAAGATCCCGTGGCGGGTACAAGATAGCGTGTGGTGAACTGTGGGAAGTCGCCAGCGACTACTCCAGTTCAGGGGGGGGTAAAGGCCAAGTCTGACTCAGCCCTGCCTAACCAGGGGGACGAAGATGAATACGCTGTCGACATATGCCCTGAGAATAGGCTGTTTTTACCTTTTTCTCTGAGCGTAGGTGTTGTTCGTGCGCTGTTCGACCTAGGTGCCATGATTTCACTTGTAAGCGTTGAGGTTGCGGAGAGGCACAAGGAGAAGTAGCAGCCGTCGCACGTCGTAGTTAAAGGCGTGACCGGCCGAGCTAGTCGAGTTAGGGGCTTGATCGAAGTATACATCGAATTTGATGGGGAGCGAGAGATGTTGCAGCTTTGTATAGTCAACGAAATTGACCACGAGGTTATACTGGGCATGGACTTCTGTCAGAAGCTGCATATCAGAACAGTGTTCGATGAGAGGTTGTTGAGAGTGAGAAGTCGAGTATAGAGAGATTTTCAGCATGGGGAAATGAGTGGTGTGGAGAACGTGCGGATTTTTGCTAAATGTGCGGGACTGAGTGAATTTGAAGACGAACAGAGGCGGCTGGTCGTCAAGCTGGTCGACAGGCTCATATCGCCGCGCTCGCAAGTCTCAAGCTTTACGACGTTGATCGAACACCATATCGATGTTCAAGACGCCAGACCCGTTCAACATACGCCTTGGAGAATGGCTCCAAAGATCTTGGATTTGCGCAGCAAGAAATCCAGCGTATGAGTGAGCAGGGGATAATAGAGCCGAGCGCCAGTGAATGGTACAGTGCGCCAGTTATAGTCCGACAAGGTGAAGGGAAATATCGGTTTTGCGTCGACTTTAGGGATTCAAACAAAGTCACGCGCTGTGATCGTGTCCGATGCCAAATATGGATTCGATTTCGCTGTATCGGAATCAGGGTTGTGGGAATTTTGCAGATGCCTTTTGGCCTTAAAAACGCCCCTATCGTTCTTGTTCGGCTAGTCGACGCTCTTTTCGCGCCACAATTTGAGCCGAACGTCTTCGCTTACCACGATGACATCATCGTGGTTACGGAGACGTTCAAGGACCATCTGGTTTGGCTTGAGAAAGTCTTGCGAAGACTGTCTGAAGCTAGTATTGAGGTGAACAGAGAGAAGTGCGAGTTTTGCTGCTCGAGTGTGTAATTCTCTGGTTTTAGACTGGATCGAGAAGGTTTACGGCTTGATCCCGATCGAGCTGCCCCGGTCCTAGGGTTTCCTGTCCCGAAAAACGTCAAACAGTTACGTTCTTTCATGGGCATGGTTACTTGTTATTTGAGGATTATTTCATACGAGTCACAGCTTAAAATACCTCTGGTTAAGTTGCTCCGTAAACATCAACCGTTAGTATGGGAGGAGAAGCAACAAGAGGCGTTTGAGGTTTTGAAAAGAGCTCTGGGAGAGTCACCAGTGCTCGTTTTTCCCAATTTTTTGCGGCCGTTTATGGCGCAGAGTGACGCGAGCGACTATGCGATAGGAGCCGTGCTCACGCAAGAGGACAACGAAGGCGAGCACCCGATCGTGTATGTCAGCCGAGTGTTGAATCCCGCTAAGAAGAACTAGATGACTACGGAGAAAGAAGAGTGCCTCGTGCTGCTGTGGGCTATCCAGAAATTCCGGCCGTACATTGAGGTTTCGCATTTTATTGCGATCACTGATCACAGTGCCCTTAAATGGTTGCGAAACTCGAAAGAGCTTACACGCAGACTCGTGCAATGGGTCCTGGAGATGCAGCATTATGATTTCGATATAGTGCACAAGAAGGACGCTCTACATCATGTTCCCGATGCTCTCTCCAAGTTAGTTTCGGGGGACGAAGAGGAGATAGCCGCTTTCGAGTCGGTCTCAGATCCATGGTATATCAAAAGGGCGAGGGATGTGCGGCAATGCCCGAATAAATTTCCTGAGTTCAAATTAGAGGACGACCTGCTTTACCGTTACGCTTGTGATGACCTGTTGAATCTGGTGACCCTCGCAGAAGAAGGGTGGAGATTGGTGGTGCCGAAGGAATATAGAGTGAGAGTGTTGCAGGAGGCCCATTGCCATCCGTCTACGGGTCATTTCGGTGTTGAAAAGACCCATGACAGAGTGGCGAGCGAGTACTATTGGCCTGGTATACCTCACGACGTTCGAGACTTCGTCTCACGTTGCAACTTGTGTCAGCGCTGTAAGGTGTCTTAGGCGGCCCCTCCAGGCTTGATGGGGAAGAGAATTGTAGGAAGGCCGTGGGAATTCGTAGCGGCAGACGTAATGGAGTTTTCCCGTAGTAAAAGCCGGTTTAAATACATTTTGGTGTTTCAAGATTTATTTACTCGCTGGGTAAAGCTCAAACCCTCACGTGTGGCCAATAGGAAAGCCGTCGCCCAAGCGTTTGAAGAGCTCGTGCTTTTCCGATGGGAGACTTCTGACTTTCTGCTCATGGATAACGGGACGGAGTTTGTTAATAAACATCTGACCGAGGTCCTGAGCGAATACGGAGTCAAGCACATCACGACGCTGCCTTACTATCCGCAGACAAATCCCTTCGAGCGTTTGAACAGAACACTGAAGCCGCTCATCGCTGCCTTCGTCGACGCCGATCATCGGCGATGGGACGAACATCTGCACGAGGTTCGGCACGCGATGAACACGGCGGTGCAGTCGAGACTCAAGGTTTCTCCAGCATTTCTAAATCATGGGAGAAACCCTCGGGCAGCTAAGTGGTAGCGGAGAGAGGTAGAGGAAGGTAGCTTGAAACTGAGATTGGACCCGAACATCTGGGCCGATCGTCTTAAGCGTCTCAGTGCACTGAGAGACTTAGTGCGGCGTCACATTGATGAGTCGCAGAGGCTAAATGAATAACGATACAATCGTAGGCGACGATTCGCGGTGTTTAGTCCTGGGGATACGGTACTTCGACGAGAGCGGATCCTGTCAAGCATGGCGAAGAAAGTTTCATCGAAACTTGCACCAAAGTATGACAGACCCTTTACGATTAAGGAGGTACTGTTTTCGACGTTCTATCTTTTTGAAGACTCGGGTCGTAGGTCCTCTAAGGCGTATATCTCTGATTTGAAGAATTCTGTGCCCCCACGGACCCTTTTTAGAGGGGCAGAGTAAATGGAGCAAGACCTGAGTGGTACGGGGTAGTGCAAGGGAGCGGTAGACCGTGGCGATGAAAACTATTACCTGCCGCGAGAGTCGCCGGTAGAAGTGAGAGGAAGATCCTCGTGGCCGTCCGAAAGAGAGGGTTGATATCGTCGACGGCTTGTGCTGAACTTTCTTTCCTATGACGAGGTAGAGTTCGGGGGGGGGGGGCTTTGTGACGGAGAGTCTGTCATAGGTCGTCGACGAAGAATGTAAGTGTTTACATTTTTGCGTGACCGTCGACAGGTTGCCGGTTTGTATAAGCCCGTTTAGCCCCAAAAATGCGGATTTTTCCAAAAGCGGGCAACGTTCGAAAATCACACGATTTTTGAATTTGCGGCGACGATCAGTGAGGAATTTTAAGAGCCGCGAGGGAAGGCGAGATTAAAACGAGCGCAGCCAGCAGTTACGCTGTGCTCTTCTGCGAGTGAGTTTCGCTGCGCACTCCCGCGAGGACGGTAGGGATAGATACCGCGGTTAAACTTAATTTTGTTTCTCTTTTATCAGAGCGAGAGTCGCGAGTGAAGCCAAGGGTGAAGGTATGCGAGAGAGAGAGAGAGAGAGAGTGATAGAGAGTGAGGAATAAGTTGAGAGAGCAGTGCGAGGGAGAAAAGGAGCGACAACGAAGAGGCTCAGCGTAGAGATGAGACGGGGGACGAGATCAAGTGTCAGCGGGAGGCGACTGGAAATCGCCACCACGATATTCAAAGCCGAGAGTGAGGCGGAGGCCGTCGGCGAGAAGGCAAGCTTCTACCGAGGTCCAGCAGTCCTTCTCCGGAGAAAGAGCAGCAGGAACCAAGCGCAGCAGCGCGGAAGAGAGCAGCTGGGCGTTTAACGGCCAGCGGGCGAGTTATGTAAACACCAACAGTGAAAGTCCCTATTTTGTCCAAGTGAAATAAGCGCATGAGAGAGAGAGCTAGGGTGTGTGGTAGCGGGTCCTTGGTGAGGGTGGTGAGGAATTGCCACTTCTCTGCCCTGAGAAAGCGATAAGCCTCCGTCGGCTGGAAAAACCGTCGTGGGCGGCTAGCCTGCATTGCGTTGCGCTAGAAAGAGAGAGAGAAAGAGAGAGAGAGAGAGAGAGAGAGAGAGAGAGAGAGAGAGAAAGAGAGAGATAGAGAGAAAGGGCGAGATAGAGCATAAAACATTTCATTTTATTTTTGTGCGAGGCACACAGGGCGCACATAGCTATTTCGGCTACGACGTATCGCCCTCGTTACAAACGACAAGATTTAATAGAGTGAATAGGATAAGAAGAGCTTGTGAAGCGATAATCTCCCAAATGCTTAGAAATTGTTAAGACATTGTACGCATATTTATTACGTTGGTCAAACTGACTAATCAACAGGTATAGTATATACGTGAGCATTAGGTGTATGTGTCTGTCGAATGAGAGCGCCTCTCTTATCTACGTAAGTTAACATCAACCGGCGCGACTAATAGCACGCATTAAACAGCTTATGGCCCGTTAATTTTGTATTAGTAATAGGTTAATAAATTACTTTTTTTTTGGTTAAACCAAGTTTTGATTATTTCACATCTTCATTAAATAAACATGGTAGTTGAGTGTAGAAAGTAAAAGAGTTAAGCAGCCCTGTAGTTTTCTGTAAGTTCAGTTTCCGTGCTTTATTCAATCAGTTCGTGCCTCGTGGTCGGTGTTCGCTCCCAGCATTAGTTGAGTATAGAGTCCAAAATTGCCGCCTTTATACTTGTTCATTGAAACTGCGTGTCGATTGCGTGCGTAGTATTTTAACAAGTGTCTCGTGCGCTAAATACATTTTTGTGATTCAAATAAAAAAAATAGATAAATAAAAAAAAAAATTTATTAGTGAAGCATTGTGCTTCTTAAGTATTTTTCACATTAGTAGATTAAAAGCACACAAAAATGAGCACGCTTTCAAATATCTGTGATATTGTTCATTTTTTTCCTCAATGCATGATGTATTAAAATCTATTATAAATTTATATATTAGGTTACTGCAGATGAAATGGCCGAATTAGCAATGACATAAAGTTGGCTGCAATTTCAGTGTATTATGTTGGCACAAGGCGGCGCAAATGATATGACATATTGGAGTATAAATACTGCTACCTTGGTTTATGGACTCATTTCTGTTTTGCACTTCGTAGTGATCGTACAAACAAAAAAAAAGTGAACATGAAAGTAAATCAAAAACGGCTACTTTGACTATACGAATTTAAATTAGAGCACAACGCAATGGATGCAACGAGGAATATCAACAGCGCATTTGGGCCTGATACAGTCAGCGAATGAACCACTCGGCGGTAGCTCGAAAAATTTTGATCCAGAGACATGGACCATGGAAATGAACCATGTGGACACCCAGGACCATCGATCGATAACGACGAGCAGCGTGCATTAGTGGAGTCTGGCCCTCGCCAAACCATAAGGGATCTTGCCGAGAAATTAGGCGTTCACAATTCGACAGTTTGCCGCCACTTGCAACAACTTGGAAAAGTGAAAAAGCTTGACAAATGGGTTCCGCATGATCTTACCGAGCAAAACATGATGTGACGAATGGAGATTTCAAGTTTTCTTCTCTCCCGCAACAAAAAGGAACCATTCTTGCACCGAATTGTGACTTGCGATGAAAAGTGGATCTTATACGATAATCGTCGCCGATCGACCTAATGGCTAGATGACGATGAAGCGCCAAGACACATGCCAAAATCAAGCCTTTATCCAAAGAAAATAATGGTAACTTTTTGGTGGTCTGTAGCTGGAGTTATCCACTATTCGTTCCGGCAACCTGGCTAAACTATTAATGCTGAGGAATACTGTGCTCAACTGGATGAAATGCATCAGAAATTGATAGTACAACGACCTAGGCTTGTCAACAGGGATGGAGTGATACTGCTTCATGATAATGCACGACCTCATGTATCGAGAACAATGGTCCAAAAATTAAACGAATTGTGCTATGAGACTCTTGCTCACCCTCCATATTCACCAAACCTCTCACCAACAGATTACCATTTCTTTGAACATTTGGATCACTTTTTGACAGGAAAAAGATTTAATAATGAAGCTGCTGTCAAAAATGCCTTCGAGGAGTTTCTTTGAACCAGAAACTCGGACTTCTACAAAACTAGAATAAATATACTTGCATCTTGTTAGGAAAAGTGTGTTGCATCTATTGGTACCTATTTTGATTAAATAAATTGTCTTTATCAAAAGTTACAGTTGTTTAAAAATTTATTACTAAATCGGCTATTTCATCTGTAGCAACCTAATATTTTACATAATACGAAGGAATATGGCGCGCATATATATGTTTAGTCATTTAGTGTAGTAGTAATAGTATACTCCATGAATCCTGCATGAAGGCGTGTGGCGCGCATGCACGGATAATACATCGACACGCAGTCATTAAAGTGTGCTCTATTTATCGTGTAAGTACTGTTTTGTTAAATGCAGACTTACAAAAATATGACAAGTGGATGAGTTTATCGTAGATAATGTGCTTTGTTTACTAAAAATCGATTTAATTTGGTTATACACGTCTCATTTTCACATATATTATGAAGACGCTTGGCGCATGTATACAGATATCACACTATCATATTGTTAGTATATACCTTGGACTGTAAGTGTATATCAATCATCGCATGGACATTACGAGTATATGATACGAAGGCGTTTGGCGCTTGTGAGCATATATCCATATATAATATATATGCATATAATTGTAACGTCGGTTCACGACCACCGTTTGTTTTCTGTGTCAGCCGATAAGTTTTCTCCCTGTTTTTTCTGCGCTCACTAGTCAGTGGAAAAGATGCGCATCAAGCGTATCGACCGCTTGCATGAACTATATAAAATTGCTCCACCAATGAAAATTTTTCCCTCCAAAACCTACTCGACGCGCGGGCTATTGACATAGACTATTGTAAAAGATACCCTAAGCGTGGGCTAAGAGTTTAGGAATTTTCCCAGAAGAATAGAAAAAACGGTACATGCACTTTAGTCTAGCGATAGAACGCCAAGCCAAACACGTGCACGTAAACTCGGCACCGAAAACCATAAAAATGTCCCATAAATACTCTTTTTTCTACCCACAGTTTTTCTATCTAGAATGCGTATTTTCTTTTCTCAAACTTTCCCTGTGTAATACATTATAACTTTATGTAAAAAATAACGAATATTCTTAAATTATTTTATTATAACAATTAACGCAACTTATAACTGTAATCTCCGCTCACCAATGTTCCGTAAAGGTAGCATTATAAAATAATAAATAGGTCACTAGGAAGACCTCCGCAGATAAATTAAATGACTGTTTTGAACTAACGATATATTGAATAATATTTAAACAATATGAAAAGTACAATGTTAAATAAAGAGGATAGAAATTACGATTTCCAAAAATACCACACAAGACATATTTTACACAATAAGTAAAATAATTCAACTAGTTGATTATTTAAAATTCAAAAGAGAAAAAAATAAAACATAGAAGTTGTATACAACATATTAAATAAAATCATTCGTTGAAATTTCTATGCATATGTTGAATTAAAATTCAAATTTTATAAATAACTTAAAATTCCAAGATAAGTTTTTAACGGGTTACCCCCACTTGCGACTTTGAAAAAATCGATTTTTTGTTAATTGCATTTATTTGAAGTATAAGTATCTGAGAATATGACCTGGAAATTTCAAGTCGATCTGAACAAAATTGACTGAGATATGAGCGTTGAAAAAGAAGAATTCGTTGTGTAAACAACTAGCAATTAAAACTTTAAACGCGTTTTTCTCGAAATGGCATTTCTGAAGTCAGAGACCAAGATTACTCAAACACTAATAAACCAATCTTCTTAAAATTCTGCAGGCTTATTTAATACATTAAAATGTAGTCTTTAATCGTTCGATTTTTTGTTTCAAAAAAAAAATAGCCGTTTTATAGCCAAAAAACGGCCGTTTTTTTTCGTTAAAATCGAACCATTAACTTTGACTGTCCGCCATTTTGTGAAAAATTAATATTTTTTTAAATCCTTCCATTAAAGACTAGTTTATACTTATATTTGACTAAATCTATCAACATTTTTTGTTTCAAATGATCCACTTTGCCGCAATGTTGGTCACCGCAAACCGTATAAATAAAAACACTATTTCATTGGCAGCCATTTGCCACTTAACAATGTAATATTTTGCAATAAAAGAATTACTGAAAGTTCTATAAGATGTATTCTTTAAGACGATATAATAATCGTTCGAAAAAGTTTTGTAGTTTTCTTTAAAAAAATTCATGAAAAAGGCCATTTTTGTTGAGCTACAACTGGGGGTAACCCCTTAACAATTATATAGGGTGATTCATTATTCAAATTTGCGGATGGTATTGGCTATAGTGGTTTCGGTAGGTCGACGCTGCACACCATAAGTTGCTCTAAGAGCACGAAAAACATTTCTCACAGAACGTTGATTTTCGTAATACAGCTGAACAATTTGGATACGTTGTTGCGTTGTGTCTTCCCATGATGATTTGTCAAACAATACTAAATAAAAATTACATTACAGTTTGACAGGAGTCATGCGTAATCTGTAAAAAATAGCCTATTGAAAATCAAAACTCATAATGAATCACCCTTTATAATTTATCTCGCAAAATACCCGAATACAACAAACTCCTTTTACTTGTATAATATTATTCACGACAAATTTATATTTTTAATATTATAAAAACTAATTACTGACAACTACAAGTAGATTATTTTAAAACAAAAATTGTATACGTACACCAATACAAAAAAAGAAAACAGCAACTGCTATCTTTAAACTGAATTAAATTATATTTAATTTTAAAAATAATGCAGCCGCCTTTTTTTTCAAATATGTATAATTACAAACAAAAATAATAAGAATTTTATAGTAAATATTTGCAATAATAAGTCCCCTAAAAACAAAAAATTATTACAAACGGCCTGACTATGTTTTTCTGCAATTAAAATATTTAATAAAATAGCAAAATAAATAGCGAATTTTCTATTTTTCTCTCGAAATAAAAAGATAAAAAAAACAAGTAATAATTTTCTCTGCATTTCTTTATTTGTAAACAATAAAGTTTTATTTATAAACGTTCAATATAATTTATAATTATAAGTAAATCGCTTTATTTTTTCATAATCAAGACTAACCATTTAATATTAATTTAAGATTGATCTAGTTAAATATGTATAAGCGTTAGAATTTCAGTTGCTATTTTATTTTTACACTACCAACATTTTCGACAATTAAATAAAGTATATGCAAACGAGAAACGTTTCAAAATATATAAACATACAAATATATATATATATATATATATATATATTAGGTGCAGTAAAAAGTAATCCATTATTTTGCCTATAGATAGATGGCTTTAGTAGTCTGTATCTCCCGTTGTAAAAGTGCGATCAGGTTACACTAGATGGCGTTAGAAAGATAAGATTTCGTACTAAAAAAGTTTTTGATAAAGTTTTGTGATTGCTTGACTCAGTATTTTTTTAGCACGCGTCAAAGATGGACACCAACAAAGAGAGAATACGCCATATTTTACAGTTTTTCTTCGATAAAGGCAAAAACGCAAGCCAGGCAGCTGAAAATGTGAATAGTGTTTATGGTCCTGATACTGTAACAGCCAATCACGCGCGATTTTAGTTTCGTCGATTCCGTTCCAGTAATTTTGACGTCAAACATTTACCACGCTCTGGAAGGCCGATTGCCGAAAATGTCGATAAAATAATGGAAATTGTCGAGTCCGACTGTCACGTAAGCACTGTTTCGATTGCCTAGGAGCTAAACATGGCACAAAAAGAAGTTTGGAACCACTTAAATAAGGCTGGATACAAAAAGAAGTTCGATGTATGGGTGCCACACGAGTTATCGCAAAGAAACCTCATGAAACGAATTTCCATTTGCGAATCGCTGCTGATCGCAATAATATCGATCCATTTCTAAAGCGGAGTTATTTTAATTGATTATCTTAAAAAAGGTAAAACCATTACAGGAGCATACTACGCATCAGAATTTGACAATCTGAAGGCAGAACTTGCGGAAAAACGTCCACATTTGCAGAAAAAGAAAATCCTGTTTCACCAAGACAACGCGCCGTCTCACACCTCAGCGGTTGCCATGGCGAAAATCCACGAATTACGGTTTCAGCTGCTTGACCATCCACCTTACTCACCAGATCTAGCTCCAAGCGACTTTTTTTTGTTCCCTTATCTAAAAATTGCACTCGGAGGACAAAGATTGTCGTCAAATGAGGAGGTAATCACCTTCGTGAACAGTCTTTTTGCAGAGAAAACCGCCGAGTACTATGTGGATGGACGGATCTATCGAACGACGGTGAAACTAATTGCAGACTGATTGATCGGTTAGTTTGGATTGGCAGCCATTCGAGTAAAACGTGTTTCGTGATTCTCGTTAAGATGGAAAAAGAGCAGTATCGTTCGGTAATTCGCTTTTCGTTTTTGGATGGAAAAAAATGCGAGAAGATAAAAGCAAAGTTGGATGGGTATGGGTAAGCGTAGTTTATGGGAACACTTCGCCATCTATGACCACAGTCAGATATTGGCTTAACAAATTTAAACGTGAGCGAACATCCGTTTTTGATGAAGAGCGACCAGGATGCCCGGTAAACGTGGTTACCGAGGAAATCATTCAAAAAGTCTACGACATGATTCTCGCTGATGGACAAACGAAAGTGCGCGAAGTAGCAGAGGCCGTAGGTGTGTTGACCGGAATGGCAATTAATATTTTACATGATAAGTTGGCGATGAAAAAATTGTCGGCCTGATAAGTGCCGCGATTGCTCACGGTAGAAAACAAGCGGATGCGGCTGTTTACTTCCAAGCAGTGTTTGGAGCAATTTAAACGAGATCCGAAGGTGTTTTTGCGTCAAGTTGTCACCGTTAATGAAACCTGGATTCATCATTACAAACCAGAAACTAAGCAACAATCAAAATAATGGATTTCTCCCGGTGAATCTGCTCCAAAGAAGGCGAAGTCAGTCCCATCGGCCGGAAAGGTCATGGCGACGATTTTTTGGGATGTGAACAGCGTCATCCTCATGGATTTCTTTGAAAAAGGAAGAACGATCACTGGACAATACTACAGTGAGTTATTGGACCGCTTCGACAAAAAGTTGAATGAGACACGGCCGCATTTGGCGAAAAAGAAGGTGCTGTTTCACCATGATAACGCACCAGCATATTCATCCGGAGTTGTCGCCGCCAAACTGCATGAATTGCGTTATGAATTGCTGCTGCACTTCCCGTATTCACCCGATCTGGCTCTCTGCGACTTTTTCTTGTTTCCTAACATAAAGAAATGGCTCGCGAGAAAAAAATTTAGCTCAAACGAGGAAGTCATCGCCAAGATAGTGGGGTATTTTGAAGAGTTCGACAAATCCTGTTTTTTGGAGGGGTTAAAAAAATGGCAGGAACGTTGGGAGAAGTGTATCTTTCTAAAAGGGAACTATGTTGAAAAATTGAAAAAAAATTTTTTGAAAAAATGGTGTCTTCATTACTAACACGAGTACTTATTAAACCGCCCTCGTACAATCACTATAATAAATACTTTAGAATTTTAAGATTAATACAAAATATGTTGATAAAACTAACATTACAAATGAATGTATATATTATAAGATTTTACTAATAGCTAGCTAATTTTTTATATAGAAGCTTTCTTCGCGTAATCTTGTATAAAATTATCATTCTTGAAATATTATTCAATAATCAAGGTTTTTGTTTTCCGCATTAATTTTTAAATGTGAATTTTGCATATCAAAATGTGAAATAATAATTAAAAGTCGAAACTCCTAGTAAGAATAATATTTTTTTTATTTTTTAAAACTAAAAATGTTTAGAATTATTTTAAGATTATATTTCGAAACTTGCGGATGAAATTATTAATTTAGAACTAATTAAAACAAAAACTATTTTTAATTTTGATATTTAAGATTATATTCTAATATGCACATGTTTCAGAATTAATTATTTTATATTAAATCTAAAAGCTAATAACTAATAAGATTCAAATTGTAAGTCGTTTTATAATTGTCTAGATTTTACGTAATAATAATGTAAATTTGAAATCAAATTATATCTTAGACGCAAAATAAAATTATTAAAATGCAATTCATCAATTACTATGATATTTTATTTAAAATTTTTTTCATATTAATTTTATAAAAGATAACATTTATCATTATTATTCATTAAACAATAGACGATTATAAAACATATTTAAAGTAAATTTGTTATAAAAATTAAAAATAATGCATTAACGCAAGCGAAAAAAAATTAAAATAAAAACCTACATAATAATAAAACTAAACTAACTAATTATAATTATAATCAGAATTAAGCTACGAAAATAATTCTTTTTCGTAACCTAGTATAAATTTTGCGTAAATTTAGATAAAAACAACATTTTTTAATAAAAAAATTAATTTTAACGTTAGTTTTAAGTTATTAACATTTTCTGTAAAAATAGACCTCCCCTCTCGATCTCTCTATCTCTCTCTGTCTCTCGAACTTCAAGACGACACACCCTTGCAGAGGCTTTCTACGCCCTCCCCAAGAGGCCCACCAAGGAGAAGGGGGCCCCGAAAACTTATCCTCTCCAGAATTTTTCCAAAAAGAAGATTCGTTCGGCGCTACTACGGGAAAACGCTTAAATATCGCGCAAAATTTTCAACTAGCAGCAGACCTCAGGCAGCACTCGAGGGAAACACAGTAAGTGAAATTCAACGAGTACTACCTCAGTTTTACGGAAAACATCCAAAGCCACGACGAAGTCGCTAGTCATCAGTTCAAGAGCCAATACGCTTATTCTCATGAACATATATTTCTTTTCCTTTCTTTAAACGTATAAACTGTTCTTTTAAGAGCAATTCAAAACTATTATTTGTTAAAACACCAAGAAGAAGAGTACATCAAGGTTTTAGTGGACTGCAGAGAGAGAGAGAGAGAGAGAGAGAGAAAGAGAGAGGACTTGTAACCTACAGTAGAATCATCAATATAAAAGTGAGTTCTAAATTTTAAAAACTGTACTTCTTTCTTTTACTGTCTACACTGTCCTATTTCTTCCCAGAGGTAGCGTTAGCCTGAGTTTCGGCTAACTATCTCTTGCCTAAAAACACTCGTTAGGATCTTATCCAGAGTGACTTAACTGGCCTGAGTTTCGGCCTAGACGTTCACTCAGTCCCGCACTTCACCACCTCTTCCTTACAAGGAAAAAAAACATAAATATAACCATTTCTGTCCTCTGCCATCTCGAGCTCATAAGCTTAACTGCTTAGGCTCTAAAAGGCAACAACCGCTCGCGTTAGATCGAATAACGCACTGTAAAGTCTTAACCAACGTTACGTAATCAATAAGTTGGAAATTTTTGGCTTTGAACTTCGTCACAAATTTTGTATACTATTAACAACACATAGGAGTTGGAGCAGACCAAACTACTGTTGGATTCATCGTTCATTCCAGTCGACGACACAGCAGTCGTATACTTATGTATTTTTCATTTTTATGAATTCGCGTAGTAATATACAAAATATATATAAATTTGGTGGGTGTATATTGCATGTATTGCTTAGTTCAAAAGAGAGACGTGGCTCTGAATATAATAATAGCGTACATTTCATTAAATATTTCGTTTACCATAAAAATATAAAGTAAATGATAAAAATATTTGTTTTTGTTTTTCAAAACTAGTATATTCGTCGAAAACTCGACTCATATCGTTCCGCAACCACCGTTGTCGCCTGATTTGGCTCTGTGCGATTTCTGGCTATTCAGCAAACTCAAAAGGCCAATGCGGGGACGCCGTTTTGACACGATTGAGAAGATAAAAACCGAATTGAAGAAGGTCTTGAAGGCTGTACCGGAAAAAGACTATTCCGACTGTTTCGAGGACTGGAAAAAGTGTTGGCAAAAGTGCGTTTTATCGGACAGGGATTACTTTGAAGGGGATGAAATTGATTCGGAAGAATAAATAAAGAATTTACATTTTATAAACAAATTCACCTTACTTTTTGATCATAGTAGTATATCCTAGCATCATTTTACAAGGCCTTAGATTCGGACCAGCAGATACCCCAATGGCTCAAAATACTCGCTTAGGTTGGGTTATTTTAGGTTTAACTAGTCTCTTAGATCGTGATTGTCTAGATGCCACAACAGGTCTCTGCTTGAACTCGTTCTTTATCAAAGAAGATACGAGTATTTCAGATGCTCTTCAAAAAATGTAGGAAATTGATCAGATACCTAGGAAATCATTATTGACTGAGGAGGAATCGAAATGCGAAACCCACTTTCGCGAAACTACCATTTGAGTAAACGGTCGCCTTGGCGTACGCTTACCCTTTGGGAAGCAAGGATGAACCTTGCTTCCCCGGCTCTCAAGAAATTGCCCTTAAGTCGTTTTTTCGATTAAAAATTCGTTTAAGCAAGAATCCTGAGTTAAAAGAAGCTTACGACAAGTTTATGCGAGAATATTGAGATTTAAACTATATGGAATTAGTTCCCTGCAATGAAATCAGTAAGACAGATGTATATTACATGCCACATCACGCAGTTTTTCATGACAACAAAATAAGGGTCGTCTTCAATGCTTTGATGCCTGCGCAGAATAATGGGTCGCTAAATGCGGTTTTACACATGGGGAAAAAACTGCAGCAAGATATAATTCTGTTGCTAATAAAGTGGCGTTTTTTCAAAGTTGTATTTACCTGTGACATAGTCAAAATGTATCCCCAAATCTTGGACCGTGCTCACGATCGCGATTGGTTACGCATCGTGTATGACTTTGGTGACGGCTTAAAACATTTTCGACTATGCACGATGACATATGGCACGGCGTGTGCACCATTTCAGGCTCTCCGAGTAATGCGCCAAATTATTCAAGATAACTACGCAAATTCACCTGAAATGGTTGAACTATTTCATGAGTTATCTTATGTTGATGATTTTTTTGGAGGCGCTGATACTCCTAAACAGGCTATAGCAATTCGTAACAATTTGATCGACATTTTGAAATCAGAAAAAATTGAACTCGGTAAATAGTCAGTGAATCATAAAAGCTTAATTTCAGGCCTAGCAAATGTCAAAAAAACTTATTAGACTATGAATCCCCAAGAATTCACAAGTGCTCTTGGTTTAAAATGGTCTCCTGTTTCCGATAGTTTTTCGTTTCATACTTCGTTTCCCGTTACTTTCAAAGAAAAAATTACAAAACGGCAAGTTCTCTCTAAATCGTCTAAACTATTTGATTCGCTAGGTTGGGTTGCTTTCATCCTTGTTTCATTTCAGGTCTTTCTTCAAGATCTGTGGATAGACGGGTTAGATTGGGACTCCCCTTTAAATGAAGAACTATGCTCCAAGTGGCACACTATTAAAAGTCACCTGAAAGGACTTGATGCGATTCAAATACCTAGGGGGTTGGGGTGTGTGTCATCGACTGAATGGTATCTACATGGATTCGCAGATGCTTCAAAAAGAGCATACAATGCCTGCTTATACTATGTTCCGGTAACAGGCCAACCTACATTATTGTGTTCAAAATCCAAGGCAGCACCGGTAATTCTATCTCTATTACAAGGTAAGAGTTATAAGCCGTCCAATTACTGGCGTGACTGATCGATTATGTGTCACCAAATTTGAAGTATAAGCCGATGAACATACACTGTTGGAGTGATTCACGAAATGTACTGTGTTTGCTAAAAATTGCTCTAGCCAAATTAAAAGGTTTTGAAGCTAATCGAGTGAGTGAAATTATCACTACTCTACCTAATGTCAGGTGGAAATATGTGCCAACTTCTGACAATCCAGTTGATTGTGTAACGAGGAGTTTATCCGCTGCAACCCTCAAAAATTTTTCATTGTGGTTGCAGGATCAATCAAAATGGCCTAAACAATTGGATTTAGGTGAGAATGTATCCATATCTATCAATGCTTCCATCCAAGTAATTAAAAATACATCTAAAGGTTGGATAGATGACTTCTTCAGTTTTAACAAATTGGTACGAGCCACATCCTTAGCCCGGCGATGGCTAACCTATGAAAGGCATCACAAGGATAATGGCATGAAATCACCACTATCTGTAGAGAAATTAACGTCTTCTCGTGATTGAATAATAAGGCTTGATCAATCACGTCCTTTTCCAAAAGAAATTGCTAAATTGAGTCAGAATAAACGCATTCCAAAGCTTAGCAGAATAAGTCGCCTAGTCGTCTATCAAAAATGATAGCCAGGAACTATCACCTTGCGTTCTTACATGGTGGGCCTTAACTGACATTATCGGCCATTTCCAGAAAATATTATATAACCTGTGGAAAAAGGGTAGTGTCATCAGTATTGTGTAAATGCCCAAAGTGTCTCTGGTATTCAGGTCGTCGTGTCTCGCAACCAATGGCACCTTTGCCAAGCGAACGTCTTAGTTTCTCGTTTCCATTTGCTACTACAGGAGTAGACTATGCGGGTCCAATTAAAGTCACACCTTAAAAGGTCGAGGAATTACATCCACGAAAGGTTATATGTGCATTTTTGTCTGCTTTATGACTCGGGCAATCCATGTCGAAATTGTCTTTGACCTTTCGACACAAGCCTTTTTGACCGCCTTTGAGCGATTTTACAATAGACGAGATCTCCTAAAAAGTATCCATAGTGATAATGGCACCACTTTCCACCGTGCTGAGAAGGAAATTGCCCAATTATTTTTAGAATTGTTTCTAAAGTTTCAAGAGATGATAACTTTTGTAAGCAACCTGGAAGTTTCATGGTCATTTTCTCCTTCTTACGGACCACATTTCGTTGGCATCCGGGAAGCGGCCGTGAAATCGTCTAAGTACTATTATAAGAGGGTTTTGGGAGAAACCCCTTTAACCTATGAAGAACACTGTACTTTAGCTGCATAAATAGAAGGTTGTTTAAACTCTAGGCCCTTGTGTACCATAAGTACTGATAGCAGGGATCCAATACCTTTGACTCCTGCACATTTTCTTGTAGGATGTCCATTACGTACATTACCTCCTACATCAAATGTAGATGAACCCACCTAAACCTACAAAGATAGATGGACCGTGGTGTTAGCCATGAAAAATAGTTTTTGGGCAACTTGTAAAAAGAAAGTCTTGCATCAAATGATTCAAACCAATAAGTGGAAATTTCCGCAACGAAACCTCAAGGTTGGTGATATTGTCATTTTTACTGAAGCGCCAACCCCAGCGGCTTGTTGGCCATTAGGCAGGGTAACCTCAGCCGAAGCAGATAGATCAGGCTTAGTAAGGGTTGTCACAGTCAAAACTGAGTCCTCGACTTTTACTCAACATGTAAATAAGTTAATCTACTTACCCGTCGATGAACATGCCTCAGAAGGCTACCACTCTTTCCTTAGCGAGTCCAATTATCGCGGTTGACTTGCGGGTTGCACATAAGAAGTGTAGGAAAGTGTAATAGTGTTTAAGTTTTCTTATTTAAATATTGTTAATTTTATTAAAATTTGTTAATTTTTATTGAAATTTGTTTGTTAATTTTGTTAATTGTTAATTTGTAATGAAATTATATTGAAATTTGAGATTTTTTCATGTTATAATAATTATAGTGCTTTATTGCCAATTATAACTTCCACATTGTAATTGTTTCTACCAATTCTCATTGTAAAGACCCAAGCTGTTTAACTAATATATTTCATATATTAAGATAAGTTGCACTAAAAGTATCCTGTTGCACTTGAGTGCAAGGCGGGCAGTGTTAAGACATTGTACGCATATTTATTACGTTGGTTAAACTGACTAATCGACAGGTATAGTATACGTGAGCATTAGGTGTATGTGTGTGTCGAATGAGAGCGCCTCTCCTATCTACGTTAGTTAACATCGACTGGCGCGACTGATAGCACGCATTAAACAGCTTATGGCCCGTTAATTTTGTGTTAGTAATAGGTTAATAAATTACTTTTTCTTTGGTTAAACCAAGTTTTGGTCATTTCCCACCTTTAATAAATAAACAAAAATGCACAACGTAACTTTCGAAGTCGATTACTGTTGTGCTTAGAAAATAATGGTACATACTTTGAGCATCTACTCAATATGGCAAGAGCTGATAATAATGCAATCTTGCCTTAACTGGCTGGATCACTACACGTTCTTGCCTTAACTGGCTTGATCTCTACATGTTCTTGCCTTAATTGGCTGGGTCTCTATACGATCTTGTCTTGACTGGTTGGGTCTCTACATGATCTTAATTGACTTCATCTTTGCAGAGCAACACAACCACAAACCGGCCCTTTTCAGGGCGAAAGAAATAGAGCCAATACCCAACAACTTTTGTCTAAAACATTTTTTTATTATGTTGCAGTTTTTTGAGTTATTCAGCTGTCTAAGTTAAAATGGGACACCTATATGGTATATAGGACTGTATATATATGTATATATTGTGGTCAATAAAACGTTGATAATTAAAATTAAGACAGGCAACGAGGGGCCGTGCAGAGAATTAAATTGATATATTTTGAAAAATGTTCTTGTTTCTTTTGAAATATTCAAAATCGTCTTGGAATCATTTTAGTTATGTGGTTTTTTTTTTTTTGTTTTTGATGTGAGTGAAAGTGTTTTTTCCATATATGTATATTATATTTGAATAAAAAAAAAAGAAGAAAAAAAAATGGTACGAAATCGTAAGTAAAAAATTTTCAAATTAAAATTAAATATAATAGTTTTTAATTTAATTAATTGATAACAATGAAAGAATTTAATAAATAATTTAAAATTAAGTGTAATAAAATTAATTAAAATCAAAAATAAGTCCCACATACTTTTAATTATTTTAAAAATAATTTTATATATTTCCTGTTTTGAGCCTGGGTATTAGCCCAATAACTCGGGACGGGAGTAGAACCGTTTTTTTGGAGTTAGAAACTTTAAAGAAATTAGAAATAAAAATAAATTTGATGTCGACTATATCATTTAAAGAGGGTAATTTATAATTCAGTCGAGCCTCTTTGTGAGACCCGTCTGTCTTCTAAAAAGGTATAGAAATAATCAGACCTCTTCGTGTTAAGCCTGTTCAATTCTCGGATGACAGAGATTGGGTTGCAGAGAATTTGAAAATAAAATTACATAAAAAAGAAGAATGTAGGTTGGGCTAAATAGAGGAGGTAGTTGGACTAATTAAAATCTTGAAGAAAAAAACTGGGTGACTAATGTTTAACTGAACAATTGAAATCTTTAAGAAAATCTGAGTGAGTGACTAACTGACTAATTAAAATCATAAAGAGAAACACTGAATGACTGATGCTTGACTGAACAATTAAAATTTTGGCTAAACTCTGAGTAAGTGCTGCTCCGATGTTTGATCTTGCTTTTTTATGCACTTGTACAGAGATAACTTTGTACCAATCCGATTGCTCGAAATTAGCGGGGGGTGGATGTTACTGAATGACTCCAAAGCGTTTTTTTTGGGTGGAAGAGTAAGAGCTAGAGAGAGAGAGATGATCCTTTTTTTGCATAATTTTTACACAACATTTTTTGTTATTTACAATATGACAACATTAAATTAAATTGCATGATCATATTTTATTGAAAATTTAGCGCATATTACAAAAAAAAAACGAAATTTTTAGTCGCATTTTACGCAAATTGCGAAATATTAATTTATAAAATAATACCTAAATAGAGAATAATTATTTACATAGAAAAAGACTGTTATCGAGAAAAAGAACGAAAACATTTTTTTACTGAAAGTAATTATTATTATTAGATTGTTAAGAAGGAAAGAAATAGTTGCAAAATAATAATTTAAATAATTATTTTCAGGAAATTATATCTCGAAGAAGTAATTAATAAATTGACGTTATTTTGGATAAAACAAAAAAAATTATCTTGTAAATGTTGAAATTGAAATTTTTGCCTTATTTGTACTAGATGCTTTATTATTTCAAACGAATTTAACAATAATTATTACAATTAATTAATATTGAAATTAGTTATTATTTAAAGGAAATAAGAATACTTATTATAATTAATTATTATTTAAAGAATTTAAGAATAATTAATATTTTAAACTGTAATTAAAATATTGCAAGGTGTAGATAATAATATAATAATAATTAACAAGCCTATTTTTGTACAAGTTTACTTATAACGATAAGAGCAATGTAACATTTCAAAATCATTCAATAAAATTCTAAGATAAACAATTTCGGTGAACTAAAATATTTATTACTACAATTAGAAATTTATAAGAAAAGATAAACACTGCCGCAAAATTAAAATTATTTGGATTTAAAATATGTACATAAAAAAAAATTATTCTATAAAATATAAAAGCGGTGAATATTATAACGCTTAACAACGTTTTCGATGATAATGATAATAAAAATAACAGTGTCTTTTACAGAATATTTTGTTTGGTTCGTTTCCAACATCAATTATTATTACAATATAAAGGAATTCTTAATATATACATGTAAAAGGATCAAATCCTAATATTAACAAAAAAAACGATCAACATTATAACGATTCTCACAATGATATTAATAAAAAGAATAATGCTTTTTACAAGTAATACTTATCGATTTATTTTAGGATTAAATTATCAATAATTATTATATTAAGTAATAAGTACTTATTTTATTTATCTAATTAATTATTAAATAGCAAGGTAACTAAGACAATTACGAACGATTGTGATATCAAATAGTTGCTCATTTAAAATTATAGTTGATTGAATAATATAACGCAACAAATTATCCCTCAGTAGAATCGGTTTCGGTCAAAGCATTTCAGCAACAATAGTTAAATTTAGTTTATAAAATTAATAAGTTCATGAAAAATGCCACGATCTATAAATTGAGACCACCCAAGGTCTAATAAAGGAAAAATTATTGACTATAAATAAAATCATTTTTTTTCATTAATTAATAAGGGTTGAAAAAAAATATTTTTTCTTTAAAAAAAAAGTTTTATATTAAAAATTAAATACAATAATAATAATTGTTATTTTTTTTGAGAAATTAAACTTTATCAATCTTAAGGCAAAATAGTATCTTTGATAATAATTAGACAGAAGTTTAATTACAATAGAAAAATGTTTAAAATTACTTGAACCATATTCCGAATTTATGTCGTCTTAAGGGAAGGTTTACCTTTTTATTGACCAAAACAACAGTTTTTTTTAGAATTTTTTTTTATAGAAGGAAATTAATAAACAACTCAAATTGTTTGCTACTTGTTTAATACAATAAAAAGTACAAAAAAAAATTTTTTTTATGACAAAATATCGTAACGGTAATTAATGGCACGCCTCGTAAAGTGACCATCTCCAAAAAAGGTGGCCCGCTGTTGGCCACTCTAGCACCTGCAAAAATGAACGAAAATTAAAAATCGAAAAAGTTTTATAAAATATATGAGTGTAGTCGGCATCTGACCTACAATCATCGCTAAAAATCAAAAATTAACAAAATGGCGGGCATTTGAATTTTTTTTTCATTATTGAGTTTCTTTTCACTCTTTAAAGTACTCTAAAAATAAAAATAATGCATATATCATCTTGATTGTAGTCCACTTTCTGATAAATACTTTAACAATTAAAAAAAAAAAAAAAAAAAAGGCGATCCATTAAGTAGTTTTTTAGTAATCGTGGCCAACAGTTCGAAAAACGTGGTTTCGAGAAAAACGCGTTTATAGATTTGATTAAGGATTAATCTGTGTTAACGTTAATCTCGTTTTTGTTCCATAGCTTTTAAAAAAATATATATACAACCAAAAGGTTTTGGGAATATATTCTACACGTAATTAACTACAAAAAAATGTAAAAAAAGAAAAATCGATTTTTTGGTTCAGAAAAAGGTAAACTTCCCCTTAATGGTATAATTAATCAGTCCATACAATAGCGGAAATTTTACTTGTTTCATTCTCTTTATTATATTAATTTGAACTAATTATTAAGTTTATATGCAAAAATTTGTTTGTGAGTGTACTCAAAAGAACTGTTTATAAAATCAAGCAAGAGCGAAAATGTGCTGTAAACATTCGCGCAAAGGATTTTGGTTTCACCTTTGATGTGCACGCGGTTATCTTATGGCGTCTTAAGTCGAAGATGTTCATTCTCTAATGTTAAAATAAAAGTTATTTATTAACAATTTTAATTATAAATAATAATGAAATGTAGAAGACTACTGGTAATATGAGGTAATCTTAGATCGGTTTCCTCTTTACCTTCCTCAACGCATTTTAATCGGCTTATTAATTCAGCGATTTCTCGCTTGGATTTACCGTTAGAAAAAAACCGCATTAATAAAAAACGCTAAAATTAATAAAATCAGTTATCAAAAATAGTTTCGTTATGATAAAATAGAAAGATTTAAATTAAAATTTTGTTGTTGTTAACTTGGAAATTTCTATAATATTTTAGATTTTCTTCTTGTGCCATCCCTCCGTCCATTGTTGAAATCAGTATTTACTCAGCTAATTTTAAATTTATGTAGTTAATTTGAATAATTTTTAAATTGTAAAAACTTTAATATTTAGTTCCATTAAAATACGCTCGATCGCTTCGATTGAAACATTACAGGCTGTGATTTCGATACCCTCCCCTTTTGGTTCAGAAAATATTTATGTATGTTAGACAATAAGCTACACAAGTAAACAACTAGACACAAAGAGAATTTAAAAAAACTTTTGCACTTAAATGTTCTATTTATTTATATACGGGGTCATCCAAAAGTCCCGGTACGGCACAAAAACTTTCAAAGAATGCATTTTAGGAAAAAACGTTTCTGACAAAATTATAAGGATTTTTTCCTGGCTATCTGATGGTAACCTTAGATTTGACCTTTAAGTTAACCTTCAAGGTCATTTGAAGGACAAGTTAAGTTTAATTCGGAACCCTTATTGCTTATCACGGATTTGAAAAAAGCAGAAGAATTTACGTCCAAATGTAGTCTTAAACATGACTTTGACAACGATCTTTGAAGTCATTACAAGGTTGAAACTGCTTTTTCATCGGTAACGCCTTTTTTTATTACAGATTTGAAATGAGTTAAAATTTAACGTTCAATTAAGACCTTGACTACGATTTTGACAATGACCCTGAGATCATGTCAAAGTCAGGTTATTTTATTTGCATTAACTATTATTTTTTTGATAAGTTAGGAAGAACGGAAAAATAAATGTACGAATATGACCATAATCAAGCTCTTGGCCTTGAACCAGTATTTGAAGGTCATTTCAAACAGATTTTTTTTCAAATTTAAAAAAATTTCAGTGACTGTAGGATAACTAGCAATCCCACTTAGTTAAGGCAAGGAGATCGCCTGGCCAATTAAGGCAAGTGTAACGATCCCGCACTGTTAGGGATTGGCTAACAATCTCGGCCAGTTAAGACAAGGCTTACAACCTGTGATCAAAATGTTTTCCATCGACAGTATTGCTAATTCCTAGACAGCCATAAGAATTTTGAATTGCACTCGAGACTGCACACTGCTTTGCCTTACTTGGTCGAAAGTACACGCTACTTTGCCTTAAGGGGAGGTTCTCATCTAGCCACCCAAAAATTATGTAATTTTCGCGATTCTTTTTCTCATGCAAGGAAATAAACAAAGTAGTCAAGTTTTTTGGTACTCATTAAGTATGTTATTAACTACTCTTATAAATTTTTTTCCACAAAAATACCAAATAGTTTATTAGTTATATGCATTGAAAAATAGTCATCGAAAAAAAAAACACCTCCACGGGCGGCAAGGTAACTCATCCAATTTGTTTGAAATCAAAAAATCGAAATTTGTTATAGACTAGAAGACATTTGCTGAATCTTGAAGTAAAATCACGAAGAAAAGTTAAAAATTAACAAAATGGCGGACTTGCAAAAAAAAAATATTTTTTTGCACTTTTTTTTGCTCTAAAAAGTGCAATAACAATAAAAATAATCATTGTCATATTATGATTTTAGTTCAAGATACAGAAAATTTAATCACCTTCAAAATAAATAATTCATCTCGATATCTATAATAGTTTTTGAGATATCTTGCCACCCGTCTCAAAAAACATGGTTTCGAGAAAAACACGTTTAAAGTTTTAGTACGCGATTTAGTACGTAAAAAGACGACTTCGGTTTTTTCAATGTAACTTTAAAAATAAATTGAATTTGGCAAAACGGGTATTACGAGCGTATTCTACGAGACATTTGCTAACTTTTTAAGCAAAAAAAAAAAAATCGATTTTTTGGTCGTGCTTGATGAGAACCTCCCCTTAATTGGTCGGGAGTACATTCGTACCGGGACTCTCGGCACTCGATTCATTTATGACCTAGAAGGTTATGGTCAAGAAGTTGATTAAGGTCATGTTTAGACGCAAAATTTTATGCTCTTTCCAAATCCACGATAAAAAATAAAGGTTCCCATTTACAAAACTTAATTTGTCCTTTAAATGACCTTGCAGGTCAAAGTAAAGGTCAAATCTAAGGTAACTATCAGATAGCCAGGAAAAAATCATTATACTTTTGATAAAAACGTTTTTTCCCAAAATGCATTCTTCGAAAGTTTTTCTGCTGTACCGGGACTTTTGGATGACCCTGTATATTATAAAATTACATATAACATTACATATATATACCAGGTGTTTAAGACCACTCGTCCACGCCTCATAAAACATTAAATGACGTTATTTATATAAAACTTACATTGCTATTACACACTCTGACAAAAAAGTATCCAAGAATTCTCATTTAAATTGCCCGCGTTGAGTATTTTTAAGTATTTGAAGATTTTGTATGTTGGTAGGACTGTCCGTAATTACTATGTCAAACATGAGTGCGGTCTGTCAACTAGTTTGTTTACGACAGCTGTTGAAACCAGTCGACCTCAGTGGTAGTCTGCGAATGTTACAATAGAAAAAAATATTGAACAAAGAGTTTGTCTTGAATTTTGTGTTTTGAACGAAGTTTCGTGTGCTGACTCGTTGCGAATGCTGGAAAAGGCTTATGGAGACTCTGTTTTATCGAAAACCCAAGTGTACGAATGGTACAAAGCCTTTAAAAACGGTCGGGAGATCGTCGAAGATTTGCCTCGTTCAGGACGACCGTCGATCTCTTCAAGCAACGATAACGTCGAAAAAATCAAGGGAATTGTGCTCGAAAATCGTCATGCCAGTGTTAGAGAGATCGCTCGTGATCTCAACATCTCTCGTGAAACCGCTCGTTTGATTTTGGTGAACCAATTGGGCATGCAGCGCGTCGCCGCTCGGCTCGTTCCGTCAGAGCTGAATTTTCTTCAAAAACAGTACCGGATGCAGGTAGCTGCAGACATGCTGGATCGTGCGAATTCTGATCCCACGTTCATGGGACGGATCATAACTGGTGACGAGACATGGGTCTATGAATACGACACACAAACGAGCCAACAATCATCGGAATGGGTGGGAAAAAATGAGCCGAAACCGAAAAAACCTCGCAAAAGTCGTTCGAAAATCAAGATGATGCTTATTGTTTTCTTCGATATTCGTGGTGTGGTTCATCATGAATTCGTTCCGCAAGGTCGAACGGTCAATAAGGACTTCTATTTTACTGTTTTGAGACGTTTGCGTGAAAATATTCGCCGTAAACGGCCGGATTTGTGGCAAAACAATTCGTGGATTTTGCATGACGATAACGCACCATCTCATCGAGCCACGATTATTAACGATTTTAAGACCGAACACGAGTGTTTGGTCGATAAATACCATCGACCAGCCACCTTATTCGCCTGATCTAGCTCCGTGTGACTTTTTTCTTTTCTCCAGACTGAAATTACCGCTTCGGGGAACCAGATTTGACTCCATAGACGCCATAAAAGAAAATTCGCAGAAGGAGCTGAAGGCCATCCCTGAAAGCGCCTATAAAAAATGTTTCTATTATTGGAAAAAACGTTGGCACATGTGTATCGCTTGAAATGGAGCATATTTTAAAGGAGATTTAATAAATATTGAAGAAGTTTAATATTTTTGCGTTTTATTTCAAATTTCCGGATACTTTCTTGTCAGAGTGTAGGTAAATAGGGTATGCTCTATCGACTAGCGATAAAATCAACTTCTGGTCTAGACCGGAAGATGGTCAAACTGACCAAAAGTTGTTTCTTTTTAATAGAATATGCATATTTTTATAGTGAATTCGGTTTCTGGGTGCAAAAATTAACAACTTCTATTCAAAAAATTTTTGGAAAAAATGCATCATAAGTTTTTTAAATAACCTTTGAAACCTCTTATATGAAAATTTTCATTTAGTAATAACTCAATAACCCTAAAACCCAATAACTTAAGAGCTCATAATGTCTTTATAGGTAAATGGGGTATGATCGATCGTTTGACAGTAAAATCAACTGCCGGTATGGACCGGAAGTGGGCGAAACTGACCGAAAGTTGGTTTTCTCAAATGGAAAAGGCATATTTTTAGGTGAATTTGAATTTTGCGTGAAGAAATACAAAACTTTTTCACGAATTTGAAAATATGCATTATAAGTAACTTCCGGTTTCACAAATTCAAATGTAAATTAGAGGTCAAAAATTGAAGATTGGCCGTTGGCAATTTATGAGCACATTTACGTTTTTAAGTCATAGATTCAATTTTTACCTCAAAATTAATTTCAATTCTGATTGTATTGAAAGCTTGTTTTTCTTTAAAAATAATTTAAAACGTAATTTCAGATTTAAGGAGTGAAATTTCCTATTTATTTGACATTATAACTAGGTATAAAGTTTTTCTAAAAGTCGGGAGCTTAATATTTTAAAATAGTGCATTAGTACAGTAGTACCTAGGGCCGAAGGTTGGACATTACCGATCTGGTGTTGTTACCGCACACATTCATAGGGGGTAGGTAAAAATAAAAATCCGTATTTTTTAATGATTAATAATTACAATATGTACTAAAATTAATTCTCAGGTACGAATTTAGTTATTGTCACTAAATTTTAATTAGTAGCAAAATTTGGTGACTTTTCTAGAGTTTATACTAAATGCCGTTTAATCTGTAAGTTTCCTTAGATCTCACTTATCAACATTTCTAGTATATTTATTACTTGATATACCATGAAAGTAAGTTCAAGACATTATTAAGGTTTATTATTTATCATCATATTAAAATAAATTTTTATCCTGATCAAATTAAAATTTTTCTCTTTTAGAAATGGTGCATTCTAAGGAAGAAGCCTACGATAAGCTTTAAATAAAATTTGAAGCTGGGTCTTTTTCTGCCACTGAGACGTTATGGGGGATAAGATTTCCTGACCGATTTCCACGCTCTAGAAAAGTCTTTTCTCGATTTTCTAATCGAGTAAAAAATAATATATGGGATTGTGCAATCTCATCACAACAAAGGACGAAAAATTATATGACATATTAGAGATGTAAGATCGGCAGATATTGTAGCATCATCGATTATTGCTCTACATGATTCTTTGAGAAGAAGGGAAATTGATTCTGGTATCAATTATTGAACCATCTGTAACATTTCGAATGATAATAAGTTTTATCCCTATAGAATACAATTACGGCAAGATCTTAACAATCATGACATAGCCCATCGTCTTCAGTTTTGTAATTGGTGCCGTGGTCAACCAGCAGGTTTCCATCAAAAAATTTTATGGACGGACAAATGTACGTTTAAGAGTGATGCATCTGTAAATTCATGGAATTGCCGCAACTGGGCACTACAAAATCCTCACTGGTTAAGAACAATAGATAACCAACATATTTAGAAAGTAAATATGTGGTGCGGTATTATTAATGATAAAATTATAGGTCCAATTTTTTACGGCAACCTAGACAGACATCGCTACCTAGATCTCTAGATCTGTCTGTATTAGATTATTATTTGTGGAGAAGAGTTGAAGACTTAGTATACCGTGATCGTCCAACAGCAAGGGAAAATATGATAGAAGGAATTCGACTATCAATTTAGTCACTTGAGGCATCTGAAATTCGACGAGCAGTAAACAATTTCCAAATACGAGGGCGGTTCAATAAGTACCCGTGTTTGACGACAGAGGGCGTTCTTAAGGGAAGTTGGTATTATCATCGTGTGCTGCCATCTATCAAACGACGGTAAAACAAATTTCAGACTGATTGATAGGTTAGTTTGGATTTGGCAGCCATTCGAGTAAGACGTGTTTCGTGATTTTCGCTAAGATGGAAAAAGAGCAGTATCGTTCGGTAATTCGCTTTTTGTTTTTGGATGGAAAAAAATGCAAGGAAATAGAAGCAAAGTTGGATGCTGTTTATAGAGATACTTCGCCATCTATCACCACAGCTAGAAATTGGTTCAACGAATTTAAACGTGGGCGAACATCCGTTTTTGATGAGGAGCGACCAGGATGCCCGGCAAACGTGGTTACCGAGGAAATCATTCGAAAAGTCTACGACATGATTCTCGCTGATCGACAAACGAAAGTGCGCGAAGCAGCAGAGGCCGTAGGTGTGTTGACCGGAACGACAATTAATATTTTACATGATGAGTTGGCGATGAAAAAATTGTTGGCTCGATGGGTGCCGCGATTGCTCACGGTGGACAACAAGCTAATGCGGCTGTTAACTTCGGAGCAGTGTTTGGAGCAATTTAAGCGAGATCCGAAGGTGTTTTTGCGTCGAGTTGTCACCGTTGATGAAACCTGGACTTATCATTACACACCAGAAACTAAGCAACAATCAAAACAATGGATTTCTCCCGGTGAATCTGCTCCAAAGAAGGCAAAGACGGTCCCATCGGCAGGAAAGGTCATGGCGACGATTTTTTGGGATGCGAACGGCGTCATCCTCATGGATTTTTTTGTAAAAGGAGGAACGATCACTGGACAATACTACAGTGAGTTATTGAACCGCTTCGACAAAAAGTTGAATGAAACACGGCCGCATTTGGTGAAAAAGAAGGTGCTGTTTCACCATGATAACGCACCAGCATATTCATCCGGAGTTGTCGCCGCCAAACTGCATGAATCGCGTTATGAATTGCTGCTGCACTCCCCGTATTCACCCGATCTGGCTCTCTGCAACTTTTTCTTGTTCCCTAACATAAAGAAATAGCTCGCGAGAAAAAATTTAGCTCAAACGAGGAAGTCGCCCAGACAGAGGGGTATTTTGGAGAGTTCGACAAATCCTATTTTTTGGAGGGGTCAAAAAAATGTCAGGAACGTTGGGAGAAGTGTATCTTTCTAAAAGGGGACTATGTTGAAGAATTGAATTGAAAAAATGGTGTCTTCATTTCTAACACCGGTAATTATTGAACCGCCCTCGTAAGAGTTCAAACCTGTTTTTTAAAAGGTAAAGCTTATTTTAAGTATTATTAATTAAGTTGTGATTTTTGATATTTCTTCTTATATATTATTTTTGTTAATGTAATAAATATTGTTAAGAAGATGATTATGAAATCTATGTAGTTATTCCTTTCGGCATCGATGTTTTTAGATCCGTTCTTTTGAAAGTTAGTTACAAAAGTTAAGTCTTTTTGTGTTAGTATACAAATTTTTTCTTTAAAATGTTTAGATTTTCAGTTTCATTTTTGTTTATCAAATGTAAATAAAAAGATAAATATTTCTGCACTTTAGTGAGAGTGGAAACGAAAACTTTGTGCAACATTTAGTTAAATTGCTTTCGTAATTTTTATATTTTTACTTATAAATAGTATAAACCTATAAATTTTATTAAAAACAATATAAAAAAAATTTATTTACAAAGAAAATAATTAATTTCGAGTTAAGAAGTGTCCGAAGTATACGTACTTTCAGCTTTAAATATGACTGCAGTGATAACTACTCAATTCACAGTGAAAAGTTTATATTCAGTATAAAGTTTCACATCCAGTGTTTACTTCCTATCTGGATGCTCGGACGCTCTCATTTGCACTTAAGGTGTCAACTTTTGTTTAAAAAATTTTTCATGAAGTTCAATTTTTTACCTCTAATTCACATTTGAATTTGTCAAACCGGAAGTTACTTATAATG
This sequence comes from Chalcis sispes, assembly GCA_949987625.1. Lineage (NCBI taxonomy): Eukaryota > Metazoa > Arthropoda > Insecta > Hymenoptera > Chalcididae > Chalcis > Chalcis sispes. Next base: position 27,054,409 of record OX465095.1, on the reverse strand, counting down.
CATATTTTTAAATTTGTGAAGAAGTTTTGTATTCCTTCACGCAAAATCTGAATCCACTTAAAAAATATGCATTTTTCATTTGAAAAAACTAACCTCCGGTCAGTTCGGCTTACTTTGGTTCACACTGGAAGTTGATTTTACCGCCAATCGATAGAGCATACCCAGTTTACGTATAGACATTATTAGCTCTTAGGTTATTCGGTTCTTGGGTTATTGAGTTATTCCTGAATGAAAATTTTCATATTGAAGGTTTCAAAGGTTATTTAACGGGTTACCCCCAATTGCGACTTTAAAAAAATCGATTTTTTGTTCATTGCATTTTTTTGAAGTATAAGTATCTGAGAATATGACCTGGAAATTTCAAGTCGATCCGAACAAAATTGACTTAGATATGAGCGTTGAAAGAGAAGAATCCGTTGTGTAAACAACCGGCAATTAGAACCTTAAACGCGTTTTTCTCGAAATGGCATTTCTGAAGTCGGTGACCAAGATTACTCAAACACTAATAAACCGATCTTCTTGAAATTCTGCAGGCTTATTTAATACATAAAAATGTAGTTCTTAATCGTTTGATTTTTTCGTTAAAATCAAACCATTAACTTTGACTGTCCGCCATTTTGTAAAAAACGAATATTTTTTTAAATTCTTCGATTAAAGAGTAGTTAATACTTATATTTAACTGAATCTATCCACATTTTTTGTTTCAAATGATCCATTTCGCCGCAATGTTGGTAACCGCAAACCGTATAAATAAAAACACTATTTCATTGGCGGCCATTTGCCACTTAACAATGTAATATTTTGCAATAAAAAAATTACAGAAAGTTCTTTAAGATGTATTCTTTAAGATGATATAATGATCGTTGAAAAAAGTTTTGTAGTTTTCTTTAAAAAAATTCATGAAAAAGGCTTTTTTTGTTGAGCTACAACTGGGGGTAACCCCTTAAAAGATTTATGATGCATTTTTTTAAAAAATTTCTTGAATAGAAGTTATTTATTTTTCTACCTAGAAACCAAATTTTTCATAAAAATATGCATGTTCTATTAAAAAAAACCAACTTCTGGTTATTTTGACCAACTTCCGGTCCAGACCGGAAGTTAATTTTATCGTCAATCGATAGAGCATACTCTATTTATCAATAATAGCAATGTCAGTTTTTTATAAAAAATGTTTTCTAATGTTTTATAAGAGGTGGACTGGTAGTTTTAAGCACCCGGTATATTTAACCTATTTCTAGGCCGAAGGTTTTAGGCAATCCATCAGAAAATGTTAGGGAATTTTCAAGAATTGTTGGGGTTGCTAAATACTAATTCGAGGTCAGATTTGCAAAATTCATGGCGCCTTCAAAATAGCGGCCGTCTAATAAAAAATTTTAATTTTTCAAATGATAAAGATACTACCATATTATACGTAAAATTCGAAATAAAAAATGTCACTTGCAATTTTTGTCTAAATTGCATAGTGTCCGAGGAAAATAATGCCGAAGTTTCCAAAACGCAATATCACTCATGACTGTACTCCATTACTAGGCGGAAAAAAATGGGTTAGCCTATGATAAAAACTCGTATGTTTTTATAGGTTTTGGGAGTCGCTGATTATTATTCCGAGGTCAAATTTGCAAAATTTAAAATGGTAGCCACCTTATCGAAAATTTCAATTTTTCAAATAAAAAAGATATTACCGTATAGAGTTGCAGAATCTGTAGGGTGAATTTCAATAAAAATATCATAGATCAGATACTACAACTTCTCCCGAAAGATTCTGTGATTCGTTTAATTCGTAAATGCTTTCTACTTCATTGGTTTCAGTAATAAATATACTTACTGACGCACAATACTGCGTGACAATTCAAGTTCGGTTTTTATTGTGCTGTTCGTTTGTTATTTTTCACTTTTTTTTTTAAACCATATTTGTAAAATAAAGAAGAAATAAAAAATACCAAAACAAAACTTGAATATTATTTTTTTATGTATATTTTATATATGGGATATTGCGAATTTGAAGTTATGCTCGCTTTTTTGCATCAGCTTGTAATATTTCTCGCATGAATCGTTTCCTGCCATCATAAGTATTTACTAATTTTTTCGCTAAATTGATTCCGTACGATAACTGATCTCTGCATACGATTTTTTTGTAGCATTTGTGTAATATATACGAATTTGCGATAGCCATGTCAAAATAGTAATGCAAATTTGGATGCCATCATTTTTTTGATTTTCTTCCTATCATATACCTTTTTCGTAACTAATCAAATTGATTAACACCACTCATAACATCATTGTAAGCTTGTATCCTAGTTAGACATTATAAAGAAATTTGCGAACCATTTCTCAATTTTCTGTTGATTTCTACAGTATGTGTAGGGTTGAAAGCTGAAGTGAGCAATGTAACAGTTTTAGTATCCATCCATTTGATAGCAGCGACATTTCCTTCAGTCTAGTACTTATGTTCTCCTCTTTGCATTTTTTCCTTGTGTTTCATCATATCTGGTAAACCTTACCGATTTGTACAAACTGTTGCAACAGAGTCAATGCCTCTTTGTGAAAGTTTTTCAACACGATCGAATGAAGTAAAAAAATTGTCAATAGCTACTAAGTATCCATACTCCACCGTATCTATAACTAGATTTAATACTGCACGTTCTCCAAGAGAAACTTCTATATCACATTTTGTTAATCTGCCAATATACAGTTCAGTTTTAATCATAAAGCCTGTCTTCGAATTATTTAAACTCCACACTTTGTACCCCCGTTTTATAGGTTTCTGTGGCATGTACTGCTTCATAGATGACCTTCCTTTGAATCGAATCATAGATTCATCAAAAGACACCGTTTTCAAAGAGTTGTATACCTTGGCAGCTTGATAATTCATGTTTTCTATGAGAGGCCTTTCTTTGTAAAGTTTATCATAGTTACATATGATCGTCCTGAGGAAGCACAATATTATTATCATTTATGTGTATCATCTTCAGTAATTTAAAAAAAACGTTTACTTGTCATAATTTTTGCTATGCAGTCAACTCTCAGATAACAATCGGTGCTCCGATAATTTTCTATTCTCAGCATTTTACAAATTCCCATAAGAATTAGTACACCAATAAGAGCATATAATTTATTTACATTAGCATCATACCAATTCGCTAAGTTCTCGTTTTTCTGACAAGCATATTTGTTAGTTTCATCAATAATTTTTTACATAAATTTTTCTGTGAATATTTAAAGAAAAAAGAATCTTTCATAATTTCTTTTAAGAACAGAAAGTAAATTGATCGTAGCAAATTGTTCAAAATCGTGTTCAATGGCTAATTTGTCTGTATTTTGAGACCATTCAGAAGTTAAATTAATATTTTCTTCTAGGACCAAGTCATTATCAACTGAACTTACATCTGATTTCTCCTGATAATCTAAATCTTCATCTATATCAGAATTTTCAGGATCCAGTAGTACATTGTCTTTACCGAAAGATTTTTTAGGCACTATTATAACAAATGAAGTACTTATAAATATATATATATATATATATATATATATATATATTGTATACATACCCCTTTTTCAGGCCGAAGGTTCTAGGCAATCTACCAGAAAATGTAAGGGTACTTTTAAGGATTGTCAGGGTCGTTGATCACGAGTCCGAGGTCAGATTTGCGAAATCCGAAATAGTGGCTTAAAAATGGCCGCTGTCTAATAAAAAATTTCAATATTTTTAAATGAAAAAAATACTACAGTATTATACACAAAATTCTAAACAAAAAATATCTCTTGTGATTTGTGTCTAAATCGCATAATTTCCGAGGAAAATATGCCAAACTTTGCATTCTACATGAAAGTTTGTTTCTCGCAAGCGAAGCAGTGTTTATGATTGTAGATATATGTTGCCTCTCAAATATCTTTTTTACAACGGATATCAATATTATGCTTACGGAAATTATAGATATTCAGTTCTTACGTAGTAATATTCGTTACGATTCATATGGGTGTATATATATTGTAACGGGGTGGCAGTTTCAAAGATGAGCTGCCACCGGAGCAAATAACCTTAGGATACGCGCAATTCGCGAAAGGCGCAAAACTATTTCGCAGCGCCTCCTTTTCGGCCGTTGTAGCCTGCGACTACGTTGCTCCTAGGTCCGTGCACGAGAAGCCGTCTTTCGGACCGTACTTACCCGCTACAACGCCGCGCAATCGTCGTTGACATCTCGGAGAAGGCAGTATTCGAGAAAGAGGCTGAGATGCCCTTGTTATAAATAGTCAGAAAGAAGAGCAAAAGAAACAAAAAAGAAAAAAATAAAATAAAAGAAAATAAAATATTATATGAAAAAAAAAGAAGGAAAAATAATGTGAAAAATAAAAGCAACTAACAAATCTCAAAAAAAAAAAATATATTATTTGCAAGAGTAGAATAAAAAAAATTAAAAGCAAAAGTGAATAATAAAAGAAAAAAAAAGGAAAATTAGAAAAAAAAAGGGCAAAAACAGAAGAAAACAAAAATAATAAAATAAATAAAATGATTTAATAAACAAGAAAATAAATTAAGACAGCAAAGGGTAAATTTTAAAAAGAAAATAAATAATAAACAAAAATAAATATTACAAAAAAAAAAAATAGACGAGGAGCGCAGATAATAAAAGTTATTGTTGACCGCAGGTTAAATACACGCCGCTCTGCGCGAACGGGCTCTATGCGCTAGAGTTCGCAACTTTATCGCAACAGACTCTAGAAGTAAGAGAGAAAGCGCTCTTCCACTCGCGCGCGCCGTACTTTATGCGAGTGCAAGAGAGGAGACGTCTCTTCTGCACTGTGTCCGTAGGGGTGAGAGAGAAAGCGCTCTCCTACTCGCGCGCGCCTAGCCTTACGTGGGTGCGAGAGAAAACGAAAATCTCTTTCACTGATCCTACTAGAGTGAGAATGACAATACTCTCTCACTCGCACGCGCCTATTCCTACACAGGTGCGAGAGAGAACGCAACTCTCTCGCCCTGACTCAACGAGAGTGAGAGAGATAGCGCTCTCTTACTTGCACAAACCGAATAAAAAGAAAGAAAAGAAGGAGGTAACTAGCGAAAGTTACCCCAGCGCAAATTTAAAAAGGAAAAATTCGCGCCCGTTAAATATACAAAAAGGCTTACAAGAATGGCTGGCCAGCTGTGCACAGAAAAAGGACGCCGTCCGCAATGGAAAGGATGCCGCCGATGGTTCCGTGGATCGGGGCACGCAGGCTGCTTGCTACTCCCCTGCAGCGAGGTGGCGGCGCTTGGAACACTGAAGCTGGCGGTGCACCTCTTACTCGCGCAAAAAAAACAAAGCAAAAAGGAACTCCACAAAACAAAAAGAAGCCGGTGAAATTCGCGGGAAGAAGGCGCGTCTCTCTTTCTAAAATGTCCGAGACTGACTGGCGAAAAACGCGGCTAGATGATCATTTCTTTAGCCTAAGCTATTTTGTCCTATGATACGGTACGCGACTATCATTTAATGTTGGCGCGTGCCGTATCTTCTCGTCCGCGACCGTCACGTTACCGAAACATAACACGGCTCGCGGACCGCGGAAGCGCGCGAAATACAAATATGCGTGGATTACGAAGTGCTCTCCGTAACAATATATATATATATATATATGGTATGTAGTTAATTTAGATAATTTTATAATTGTGAAAATTTTAATTTTTAATTCGATTAAAATACGCTTGATCGCTTCGATTGAAATATTACAGGCTGTGATTTTGATACCCTCCCCTTTTGCTTCAGAAAATACTTCCGTATGTTAGACAAAAGCCACACAACTAAACAACTAGGTACAAAAAACAATTAAAAAAATCTTTGCACTTAGATGTCCTACCTATTTATATATAAGTATTATAACATTACACCATATTTAATAATGTTTCTTTCTCTCTGTCTATATATTGTCACGGAGAACACTCCGTGCTCCGCGCCTCGTATTATTTCGCGTATTCGGGATAAGGGAAATAGCCGAAAATAGGTAACGCGACAGTCGCGGACGAGAAGATACGGTACGCGACTAGAGATAGGCTAGTCGAGTGATGTATGGGAGAAGCTAGGCTAGGTAGACAAGCCACGTCCCGCCTTTTAAGGAGTTAGTGGAAATATAGCCTTCGTGAGTACTGCGCGTACAATACAGCTTCTTTTTCGTTAATTTCTCCACCATTTTGGAACGCACCGAATCCTCGTCACGTTTTCTCGCGCGTTTACAGTTTTGGTGACGTGCATCTTGCTCCTTGGTGGGCACCGGCTGCGCAGGCAGCCAAGGAAGTCTCCACCAGCCGACGGCATCGACGTGCATCACTGGCGACCGGGAGCAGGCAGATTCCTGCACGGGACGAGGGCAAGCCATATCGCCGTCTCCGCCATCTTCGTCCTAGCGTCTAGCGTGCGTGGCTGGCCAGCCGACTGTAAGTCTTTCTCGTTTCAATTTTCCGCGCGCCTTTTTTTTTTGTATTTATTCGCGTTTGCGTGGGAGCAACCTCCGCCGGTTACTCCCTCCTTTAGTGTATTTGTTTCTTTAGCGGTTCGTGCGAGTGAGAGAGCGCTATCTCTCTCACTCTCGTATACAGGGCGAGAGAGTTGCGTTCTCTCTCGCACCTATAGAAGTATTAGCGCGCGTGAGTGAGAGAGCGTTATCTCTCTCACTCTAGTGGCAGCAGTGCGGGAGAGTCGGTTTCTCTCTCGCACTTACGGCATATACGGCGCGCGTGCGAGTGGGAGAAACCTCTATCTCCCACCCGAGTAGGATCAGTGCGAAAGAGTTGCGTTCTCCCTCGCACTCGCGTAAGGCTAGGTGCGCAAGAGTGGGAGAGCGCTTTCTCTCTCACTCCTACGGCGCAGTACGGGAGACTCGTTGTCTCTCTCGTACTCGCAGTAGAAGTGGCGCGCAGGAGTGGGAGAGCGTTCTCTCTCTCGCTCCAACGGGCTCCGTGCGGGAGAGTGTTCTTCTCTCTCGCACCCGTACGTTAGACGGCGCGCGCGAGTGAGAGAGGCCTTTGTCTCTCACTCTTGTAGGCGTAGTGCGAGAGACGTTCTTTCTCTCTCGCAACCGTGTAGTACGCCGCACGCGGGAGCCGCTCTCGCGCATTATATCGCGCCTTACCGCCTGCGCTCCTCGTACGCGTCGGTTACAATTTATTGTTGTTATAGTTGTTTAATTTATTATTTATTATACTTCCTTTTATTAAATTATTTTATTTTTTCAATTTATTCTTTTTCTTTTTTTTCTATCTCTTTTCTATTATCCTCTCCTCCTGCATTCTTTTCAAATTTGTTTTTTTTCAGTTGCGAGTTTCTATTGCTTAATTCATTTAACTCTTTTTTTTCTTTTTATTTACTTTTTTTTTCTTTTTGATTTTCTTTTTTTTCTTTATTATTTCTGCAACGAGGAGCTTTCAGCTCTCCTCCCGAATACCGCCCTCTCTGAGATCAACAGCCAGACGAGGACGACGCACGAGCCGCGCAACGACGATTGCGCGGCGTTGCAACGAGTAAGTTGGGTCCGTAGACCGGCTTCTCGAGCCTGGACCTAGGAGCAAAGTCGTCCATGACTTTAGCTTCCTAAATGGGGGCACAAAGGGCATTTTCGCGCCGTTTGCGAATTGCGCGTCCCCCGAAGCTGATTGCTCCTGTGGCAGGTAACGTTAAATCTGCCACCCCGTTACAATATACAATATATAAAATATATATATATATATCTATATAATATTTATGATATGATTCAGTTTGTTAGTAAATTTCGCTGCTTCGGTGAACCATGGCACTAGCACTTATCTTTTCATAAGCGTAATAGTGGTTACATTCTTCTTTTGTAATATAGTTTACTGGTACGAGCTAGAACTTCACGTAGCAGCAAAAAGTTGAAGCTTAATATTGGGTGTACAACTTTGCTTCCGTCGTTTTGCAATAGATGGCTGTAGCGGTAAGTGGTAGTTGAAATAAATAGATCATAGATGTCATATAATAAGCTTAGGTATTTGTAAACATAACGCCATCGAAATATTAGTCGATTTGTGTCTGCATCATAAAGTTATTCTCGATTAAACATGTCAGCTTGCGAGCCAAATTCTCGTGATTTGCGGGAGGTTTTAATTTTCTGCTTTAATACAAAGAAATCTGCGACTGAGACTCATCGAATACTCTCAAGTACCTATGGTGAGGCCGCTATTAGTGAAACAACGTGCCAAGAGTGGTTTCAACGCTTCAAGAACGGCGATTTTAACGTCGAAGACCAGCATGGCGGTAGAAGAAAGAAGGTTTTCGAAGATGCAGAATTGGAGGCATTACTTGATCAAGACTCGTGTCAAACGCAACAAGAATTAGCAGGATCATTGGGAACGAAGCAACAAGCCATTTCAAAACGCCTGAGAGTCATGGGAATGATTCAGAAACAAGGAAATTGGGTGCCGTACGAGTTGAAGCCGAGAGATGTTGAACGGCGTTTGTGTTCGTGAGCAGCTGCTTGCAAGGCAAAGACGGAAGGGATTTCTGCATCGCATTGTGACTGGGGACGAAAAATGGGTTAACTACGATAATCACAAGCGCAGAAAATCATGGGGATATCCCGGCCATGCTTCCACGTCGACGGCTAAACCGAGTACTCACGGTTCCAAGGTCATGCTCAGTATTTGGTGAGACCAGTTCGGCGTAGTGTATTATGAGTTGTTAAAACCGACTAAAACAATCACAGGCGATCGTTATTAAACGCAATTAATGCGTTCGAGCCAAGTATTGAAAGACAAACGGCCGCAATACAATGAGAGACATGATAAAGTGATTTTACAGCATGACAATGCTCGACCCCATGTTGCGAAAGTGGTCAACACATACTTGGAAACTTTGAAATGGGAAGTCCTACCCCATCCGCCGTATTCTCCAGACGTTGTTTCCTCGGACTATTACTTGTTTCGATCAATGGCACACGGCCTGGCTGACCAGCACTTCCGGTCTTATGAAGAAGTAAGAAATTGAATCGATTCGTGGATCGATTCAAAAGATGACCAGTTTTTTTAACGCGGGATTCGTATGCTGCCCGAAAGATGAAAGAAAGTAGTAGCCAGCGATGGACAATACTTTGAATCATAAATGTATAAATAGTTTTTTACAATAAAGCCTCGAATTTCGGAAAAAACGGCGAAAGCAAAGTTGTACACCCAATAATATTTATTGTAAATTCATAATATATTTTATACCTAATAAAAAAAGCATATTTTATAGGCAAAAATGAAATTGGACTCAAGCTTAGAAGAAAAAAGCATAAAATTTCATATACAAACTCTTTTATCTAATTTTGGTCTCGCATCTCATTACGATGTTATCATTGGTAATAATGATAGTAATAAGATTTTATCAGGAGGAGAAAAGAAACGATTAGCTTTAGCAACTGAGGTAAGAAAACTTTATAAATATTAAAATAGAATTTGCAATTATTTAATTTATTATATGAGTATAACTTAAAGCTATATGGTATATAATTTGTTACTTCAAATTGCAAGTAAATTATACTTGTACAATCGAAAAAGAAAATTTTCTTGGAAATTAATTTATAATCTTAATACTTTTTTCTGATTACATGATAATTGAAATTTTATTAATATACTAACAATTTTCAAAAATTTATAAAATTTTACTTACTCTGTAAAAACTCAGCCATGGTAGACGTAAATTTAAAGAATCCCGCAATTTTCTAATGAACAATAGCTTTCAGCTAATTTTCTTGAAATTTTGTATACTAATAACACATTATTCAATAAGTCCCGAGATTAACAACGAAAACAACATTTTTCTTCATTTTGATTCATCAATATAATCTTCTTTTAGAGTGATACAATCTTTCCAACGCTTTTCCAACATTTCTATACCATGTTTATAGAAGGATTTATCCTTTGCTTCAAAATAGGCTTCAGTTTCGGCAATGACCTCCTCATTCGAGCCAAATTTTTTCCCTGGAGCATTTTTTTGAGATCAGCAAAGAGCCAGTAGTCGCTGGGGGCTAAATCTGGCGATTACATGGGGTGGGGAAGCAAATTAAAGCCCGATTCGTTCAATTTTGCCATTGTTTTCATGGACTTGTGGCATGGTGCATTGTCTTGGTGAAAAAGGATTTTCTTCTTCATGTGCGGTCGTTTTGCTGCGATCTCTTCCTTCAAAGGTACCAACAAGTCAATATAATAATCATTGTTGATCGATTTACCTTTTTCTAGGTAGTCAATGAAAATCACGCCATGTGTATCCCAAAAAACAGACGCCATGACTTTGCCAGCAGACTGCTGCGTTTTTGGACGCTTTGGGCGGCTTTCGCCAGCCATGCGCCACTGAGATGATTGCCGATTCGACTCCGGAGTGAAATTATGTATCCATGTTTTATCCATGGTTACGTATCGACGCAGGAAATCTTTTTTATTGCGAGTAAATAGCGATAAACAGCTCTCTGAATCGTCGACTCGTTGCTGTTTTTGTTCCACTGAAAGCAATCGCGGCACCCACTTGGAAAAAATCTTTTTCATGCTTAATTTTTCATGAAGGATTGTAAATACGCTTCTAGATGATATCTGTGTCATTTCTGCAATCTCACGGACCTCCACTTTGCGATTTTTCATCACAATTTTTAACACTTAACTCACATTTTTCTGTGTAACGGCTTCCAATGGCCTACCCAAACGTTCTGCATCGTTTGTGTCCGTACGACCACGTTTAAACTGAGCCTACCAACGACAAATCGTTGGTTTGGATGGAGAGGAGTCCGGGTAATGTTTTTAAAGCCATTGCTAGGCTTCTACGGTGTTTTTACCCATTAAAAAACAATGTTTTATCAACACTCGAAACTCGCTTTTTTCCATTTTTCAAACAAATAACGAAGTAACTTTACTCTAGCTTCGATAACTCTGCTGTCTGTGATCCGATCGACGTGAAATTCTTACACGTTTTATGTAAAGGTTCGCACTCTATGGAAACGTGGCTAGTTTGGTACTACTAGCACCATCTTTGGGTTAGTCCCGGGACTTATTGAACGATGTGTTAGTAAGATAAATCCACATAATCTCTCGTCCCCTCTTTCCCTTTCCTCAAAAAGCCATCACCAAAGTGCTAGGTGGGATACAACTGATTCTTGTAGACCAATCAACGGCTACCCCAAACAACCGCCCCTGTGACCTACTAACCAATGACTATAGAACCTCTTCTCTCTTAGGTTTATCCCCACCACGACTCATCTCAGTTTTTCCTAAATACTAAAATACAATATACGAAATAGCCTCGTATTTTCGTTTCGATCTAGAAGTGGATGGTTCAGCTCGTCCTACCTAGTAATTGCTAGTTGACGTTTATCCATATTTCTTGCACCATTTATAAATGCTAATTGACGTAAATTAAATTGCCTATTACAAACATAACGCAGCATTTTTGTGTACAGATATAAATTAAATAGGCGATGTAATTATTTATAAATATCAAAAAAATAATATTTAAATAATATCCTCAAAAGCTAATACCAGAGATAATACTTCAATCTACTATCGTGAAAATGACTGTAGATATATCACCACACCTTGCGAACATCAAGTAAAAAGTTTCGTCAACTATCCCGGAAAAGACTATTTAATCAACAGAAGCGAAATGTTCAAGTAAGCTACAATACTCCAATCTACTTTATTTTTCAATTCAGAATATTTTTCTTAGCCAAACCATAGGTAGTATTAGGTCTGCAACTTTAGTAAGTTCCCGTTGTTTGTCAATAGATGGCTCCAGCAATAAGTGCTTGTCGATTTCCACATCCAGAACGCTATGAAGTAAGCTTAGACATATGATAAACAAATCACTTTGACAGATAAGTGATTTTGTGTTGACGACATATACTTTTTGTTATGCGAGAATGTCTTTTTTTAAGCCAAATAATCGTTATTTGCGGAAAATGTTGTTTTTCTTCTTACATTCGAACAAAACGGCGACTGATGCACATCAGAAGCTCCAAAATGTTTACGGAGATGTTGCTCTAAGTAAAACAACGTACCATGATTGGTCCGTCGCTTAAAAGACGGTGATTTCGATATTGACGACCGTCCGCGTGAAGAAAGGCAAAAACCCTTGGAGTCACAGAATTGGAGGCATTGCTCGACGAGGATCCATTCCAAACGGGAAATGAGCTTACCTTAGTAATAGGAGTTACCCGCCAGACCATTTTCAAGCGATTGCATGCTTTGAGAATAATTCAAAAGCAGGGAACTTGGATTTTTTATGATTTAAAGCTAAGGTACGTTGAGCGTCGTTTTTCCGCCTGCGAACAACTGCTCCAGCGGTAAAAAAAGAAGGGTTTTCTTTAACGTATCGTGACAGGTGATAAATGGATTCATTACAGCAACCCAAAGAGAAGAAAGTCATGGGGTCTGTCCGGCCAGGCTTATACGTCGTCAGCTCCGCCCAATATTTACGATGCGAAGGTTATGCTGTATATTGGGAGTGTGAATAAGTTCTCGCCGTTTCACCGTCAGATGACGGTAAAAAAATGTTATGTGCATAATTCAATATGATGATGCATCTATATTTAAGTTTTATAACCTATGTTTTAACTCAATGCGTGTCTTTCCATTAACCTATAAAGAACATTTGCTTTTTGTAGCGTAAAGCATGTCACATTTCGTGCCAAATAAACCGTTTGTGCAGGGAATTTTACTGCACTATTTTATTCAGAAGAAATCTGCAGCTGAAGCACAAAGAATTCTTGTAAAAACCTATGGTGATCATGCTCTGTCGGAAAGAACATGCAGAGATTGTTTTAACCGATTTAAAAATGGTGATTTTGATGTTTAAGATAGAGAACGTGGTGGTGCATTAATAAAGTTTCAAGACGATGAATTGGAAACATTACTTGTTGAAGATCCATGTCAGACGCCATTTAATGTTGCTAAATCATTAGTAGTTGATTGAATAACAGTTTCAAAACGTCCAACAGCATTAGAAATGATACAAAAGGAAGGATCTTGGGTGCCGTACGAACTGAAGCCGAGAGACGTCGAACGGCGTCTTGTCACGTGTAAAAAGCTGCTTCAACGACATAAAAGAAAAGGTTTCTCACATCGTATTGTGACTGGTGATAAAAAAATGGATATATAACAGTAATCTCGAGTGTAAAAAAATTGTGGGTTGAGCCTGGCGAAGCAGTAGCATCAACGCCAAAGCGAAGTATCCATGGTTACAAGCTCATGCTGTGCATTTGGTGGGATCAGCTGGGGGTAGTGTATTACGAGCTGCTCCAACCCAACCAAACTATCACAGGAAATCTCTATCAACGACAATTGATGCGTTTGAGCCGAGCATTGAAAGAAAAACGGCCGCTGTAGGAGCCAAGACACAATAAGATAATTTTGCTGTATGATAACGTTTGGCCACCTGTCGCGTCACCGGTAAAAATATACCTGGAAACCATAAACCAAGTCCCACCCCACCCGCTGTACTATCCAGACATTGCGCCTTCTGATTACTATTTATTTTGATCGATGACTAACGGCCTGGCTGAGCAGCACTTCACTTTGTATAAAGAAACGAGAAAATTGATCATTTCGTGGATAGCCGCAAAAAAAATGTCTTTTTTTTGACGTAGAATTCAAATGCTGCCAGAAAGATGAAAAAAAGTAATCTTCAGCGATGAGCAATACTTTAATTGGCTTGTTTATTATTATTTTTTTTTAATAAAGGATTTATTTTCACAAAAAACGGCGAGAACTTATTCACACTCTCAATATTTAGTGGGACCAGATCGGTGTTATTTATTATAAGCTGTTAAAACCAAACGAAACCATCACTGGGCAACGGTATCGAATTTAATTGATGCATTGAGCCAAGCACTATGTGGAAAACGGCTAAGTGATTCTACTGCATGACAACGCTCGGCCTCGTATTGCCAGATCCGTTAAAACCTACTTGGAAATGCTCAAATGGGAAGTCGTACCCTACACGCCATATTCCCCAAATACTGCGTTGTCCGATTATCACTTGATTCTTCCGTTTAATGGCACATGGTCTGGCTGATCAGCAATTCTGCTCATATGAAGATATTAAAAGTTTGCTTGATTTGTGGATAGCTACAAAAGACGACTTTTACTATAACGGTATTTGAACTCTGCTAAAAAGATGCAAAGAAGTTGTAGCTAGCTATAGGCAATACTTCGAATGATTCATTTGTAACTATTTTTTTACAATGAAGTTGCATTTTCATCAATAAAAACAGCGAAAACTTCATCGCACACCCAATGATGCTCTTTCGATTCTACCGTTTTTTATTATTTTTTACAAAAAAACAAAAACGATATTGCACTTCTTATAAAAAATAAAAAATGAATTTTTCTCAAAAAGGCCCTTTTTTGGCTCAATTTTTTTGTATGGATAGCTAGCCTCAATGCCTATATTTTTGTATAAGTGGTATTTGGAAGGTTTTGGGTTTTTCTGATATTACAATTAATTTCAAGGTTAGGTTAAGGTAATTTCTCAAATTATATAAGCTGGTATTGGAGTTGTAGATAAAATTGCCCAACTATAGCTAAAATCAGCTCCAAATTCTTATAAAATTTTTCAAATTGCTCTGGAATGCAGGAGATAAAAATATGTTATATCTTAATGATTTGTCTTATTAATGATTTTTACAGCTACCATGTAATCACGATCAATTAAATAAAATCAAATAAATAGAATTTAGTCAATTCTAAATTAAAGAAAAAAATAATAGACAGGAAAAAAACTATCTCCGATAAAATAGTAAAATGTTTATATAATAGTTATCAAATTGTATGTTCTTTCGGGTTCACTCGTGGTTGACTTTTTTAAGCCGTAAGTTATGAAAATATGGTATTTCATTGCTGTTTTATACGACACTGGCACATAAAAATTAAGAGTTTAAACATTTAATTTAACCCATCTATCTAGTTATATTCTGACATGTTGAATCATAATCTAGGGTCAGCTTAGCTCTTACAAATGCACTTTTGGGTATTGCCTTTAGCTCCTTCAGCAATGCAGCCTTAATTTCCTCAATCGTCGCAAACTTTTGTCCATTCATGGGCCTTTTCAATTTTGGAAAGAGGAAAAAGTCGTAGGGGGTCAAATCTGGTGTATACGGTGACTGCGGTATGATGGTAGTATTGTGTTTAGCCAAAAAACTATTCACTAGTAACGACGTGTGCGCAGGTGCATTATCATGGTACAAAATCCATAAATTTTTTTTCCATGCTTCCGATCGTTTTTTTCTTATTGATTCACGCAAACGCCGCACAACCTCAAGGTAATACTTCTAGTTTACTGTACGACCCTGTTGTGGGAATTCTTGATGCACAACGCCATAGTAATCAAAGAAAACCGTGAGCAAAACCTTCTTATTCGAATGAACTTGGCGTATCTTTTTCGGTCTTGGCTCTCTTGGGCTCTTTCATTGGGATGATTGGGCTTTGGTTTCGACGTCATAACCATATACCCATGATTTGTCACTAGTTATAACCCTTTTGAGCAGATCAGGATCATCATTGACGTCGTTTATCATATCTTGGGCGATGTTCATGCGATGCTGCTTCTGATAACGCTAATGTATTATTGGAAGTACAAATTAGTTCAGTCCGTTTTTTTGCGGACAAAAATGTATTCATTTCAAAATAAAGAGAATTAAAAGATCAATCAAGGTATCGTCCATCGCTAGTTACTACTTTTTTCCACCTCTCAGGCAATTTTCGAATTCCATCTCGAAAAAATGTCTCGTCTTATGAGGTGATCCAAGTTAAGAGCCAATTTTCGATTTCTGCCAAAGAAGTGCACCTATGACCTCCCAGATCATGCTGCATCCCTCGAAACAACCAGTAATCAGAAGGAGCAATGTCTGGAGAATACGGCTGGTGCGGCAAAACATCCAACTTGAGCGTTTCCAAATATTTTTTTACAACTTTTGCGACATGAAGCCGAGGGTTGTCATACAAAAAAATAACTTTGTCGTATCTTTCCCTGTATTCTGGCTATTTTTTCTCATATTGCACGGCTCAAACGAATCAATTGCAGCCTATACTGTTCGGTCGTTATGGTATCGCCAGGTTGCAGCAGCTCATAGTGCACAACACCCTTTTGGTCCCACCAGGTACACAACATGATCTTTGAACCATGAATATTCGGCTTTGATGTTGATGTTGAGGTCGATAGCAACGATTAACTGGACATAGCATTGGCATTGCTTAACGCCGAAATTATGACGATTGCACCTGTTACAGAAAGCAAAGGTCTCATAAGGTGTGGATATCCTCGCGTGCTGCTCTTAGACAACTTGCTAAAGTTCCAGGGTCCGGCTTGGAAGAAGCGATGCAAGGAGTGGGGAGCTGAGCCATAAACAACGCTAGTCTACCTCTCGCAGGATAATCCATCAAAAAGACGAAATAAGGAGTTAAAAAAGGGCATGCGACTACGGTTAAATGGCCGTGATCAAAAAGAATGGGATCGCCGTCTACCTGCTATTCTTTTTAACATGCGTAGAAGGAAGATTGCTCGCACGGGGCAAACTCCCAGCTATACATTACTCGGACGCACGTTGCCGCGGCCGGGAAAATGGACGTTTCCAAGCTCTACGTTTTCGTTCTAATCAAGTTAAGAAAAATTATGTGAACATCGATAGTACACCTGTATGCCTGCAACCCGGGAAGTGGGTTTATACAATGAACTTTGCGCTGTCAAACGCAGTGACAGTGTTTAATGCAGGTTTACCACCTAAATGGATCGGCCCGTACAAACTCGCAGAAGCATGCAGTCCCGACGTGTACATTATAGAAAGACCGGAGCAAGAGTCCATAAAACTACATGTGCCGGCCCTAAAGAGAGCTGCTTTGGCCGCGGATAAGACAGCACTGGCTGCACAGCTGCAATATGCTCAAGATGCTGCTTACACAAAGCAGCCTCCTACCACTGCGTCGGACTACGTAGCGGGCGTAACAGAAATTTCAACGGTACCTTCGTCAGTATCTGACCAGGTAACTAACCCTGATACT
Organism: Chalcis sispes; assembly: GCA_949987625.1. Classification (NCBI taxonomy): domain Eukaryota; kingdom Metazoa; phylum Arthropoda; class Insecta; order Hymenoptera; family Chalcididae; genus Chalcis; species Chalcis sispes. The sequence continues at coordinate 27,037,404 of OX465095.1, read as the reverse complement.
TCGAAGGTCACTCCACTAACGATTTCGCACGTAGCGCCTCAACCGCTACCGCACTCGAGCGATATGGCTCCTTTGTCCTTAATGCATGCATCGTACTCACAGGAATCGGCTACGGACGAAGCTGATTCTACAGAAAGAAAACGATCGCCATCCGGCAACACTAGGCCAGCAGCCTCGTAAAAGAGGAAGGCCCAAAAAGGCCGCAGCGGAGAAAGCAGCGGTCGAACATAGGACGGAGTACGTGCCAAAACATCGCTACCCCTTCCGAAACCGCAGGGCCAGCGCACATGAGACAAATTGAGCGCCGTTGCACTCACTATTAATAGTCGTGTTTATTACAAAACCAACTTTCTCCGGAGACAATGGACCAACTCATAACAGGGAAAGCGTGAAAACAAAGGGGCGGATTCAGACAAAGGATCGGTTGCCTAACGGTAGCGTGCCTCCGCACTTTTTACAACAAAAATCCGCACGCAGTCGCGAAGATTTATTATAAGATCGGCCAACTACTACAGATGGATGTGGAAGTAGATAGCCAAGCTTCGGCAACAAAAACAGTGCCACAGAATAACCGGACTCTAAAGGAAAGCAAGTCCTCGTCATCGTCTTCGTCAACTGCCTCAACTACAATCATTGATACTATATCACCGGTGGACTCCGGTATATCTATACTGCCAATGGAGGCTGGCAAAAGTTTCCAGGTATCCCCCGGACGGGAAGATGATCTTTACTGGGATCGACTATCAGATACCCTCGAGATGAAAGCCGAGATGGATCTGATAGACAGTATGGACAACGGCAAGAGAGCCTTGGTTCAGAAGAAGATTAGTGCATAGTGTTATAAGTGAATTATTGTTATATTTAGTTCTTATGGTTGTTTTTAATTATTTTATCCCTGTATATTACAGTGTTACACAGTTTCTCGTAGTGTAAGTGTCTAGTTTTAAGGACATAGGCTATTGAACTATAGACAATTATTAATAAAAATAAAAAAAAGAAAAAAGAAAAGAAAAACCAAAGACTTTTAGTTTCTAGTGTTCGTATTCAATTTTCCTTTGTTTATAGTGTTTTATTATTATTGTTAAGTTTTCGTTATGAGTTCATTTTTTATTATAAGAATTTAATTATAGACTGCAATGTGTTAAAATTAGTAGATACTCGTTTCTTGTTCATTGTGTGTTTTATATGGATATTTATCTTTGTTTTAATTAAGGTTAGTGTATGTAAGCTGCGCACCACGTCTATATATATATATATATATATATATATATATATATATATATATATATCTTTATATATATATAAATATATACATGTATACATATATACGAGAGTGGTCTAAAAAGTTTCCGACCTAACACAGATACAAAACATTTTTTCTTAATTTTTTTTTTTATTTTTCAAAATAGTCTCTTTGCAATTCTACACACTTCTCCCAGCGATGCTTTCATCTCTTTAACCCATCCAAATAGTACTCGGCGTTTTTCTTCACAAAATGACTGTTCACGAAGGTGCTTACTTCCTCATTTGGCAAAAATCTGTCCTCTGAGTGCAATTTTCAGATAAGCGAACAAAAAGAAGTCGCTTGGGGCTAGGTCTGGTAAGTAAGGCGGATGGTCAAGCAGCTGAAACCGTAATTCGTGAATTTTCGCCATGGCAACCGCTGAGGTGTGAGACGGCGCGTTGTCTTGGTAGAACAGGATTTTCTTTTTCTGCAAATGTGGACGTTTTTCCGCAAGTTCTGCATTCAGCTTGTCAAGTAATGATGCGTAGTATGCTCCTGTAATGGTTTTTCCTTTTTGAAGATAATCGATTAAAATAACTCCATGACTATCCCAAAAAACAGTCGCCATCACTTTCCCAGCCGAAAAAACAGTTCTTGCTTTTTTTAAGAGCCGGTTCCCCCTTTGCAGTCCACCGTTTTAACTGTATCTTTATTTCGCGCGTATAATGGTGTATTCAAGTTTCATCTACAGTAATTAATCGGCGCAAAAACTCGGATTTATTGCGCCTGAACTGCGCCAATAAAGCGTTGAAAATGTTCATTCGAACACGTTTTTGGTCTAACGTGAGCAAACGCGGCTCCCAACGTGCGGGCAGCTTTCTCATGCCTAAATCTTGATTTAATATGTAGCAAACACGTTCTTTGGATAAGTTCATAACCTCTGCTATCTCTCTCACTTTAATTCGGCGGTCGTCTAGCACCATTTGGTGAACTTTAGCGATGTTATCGTCAGTGGTTGCAGTTTTTGGAAGTCCCGAACGTTTATCGTCTCCCAAGTTCTCACGGCCACGTTTGAATTTAGCTGCCCAAAATTTCACTGTGGTAAATGATGGTACAGAGTCCCCATACACAGAGTTCAACTCATTTTTGATTTGCGTAGACGGATTGCCTTTCAAAAACAAAAGTTGAATGAAAGCTTGATACTCCATTTTGCCTATTTTCACAACAACACTCACATCGACTCACTCAAACGACTGCAAACTAACAACTGCGCATCCAAAATGGCTGAAACTTTAGTGAGCAACTGTCAATAGATAAACAACGAAATTCGCTAGCTTTTATTGACGAGTGCTACTATCTTCACGTTGAAGTCGGATACTTTTCAGACCACCCTCGTATATATAAGGTTGTTGCAGATGAAATGGCCGATTTCGTAATAAATTTTTAAACAGCTGTAACTTTTTATAAAGATAATTTATTTAATCGAAATAGGCACCAATAGATGCAACACACTTTTCCCAACGAGATACAAGTATATTTATTCCAGTTTTGTAGAAGTCCGATTTTCTGGCTCGAAGAAACTCTTTGAAGGCATTTTTGACAGCAGCTTCATTATTAAATCTTTTTCCTGTGAAGAAGTGATCTAAATGTTTAAAGAAATAGTAATCTGTTGGTGAGTGGTCTGGTGAATATAAAGGGTGAGAAAGAGTCTCATAGCACAACTCGTTTGATTTTTGGACCGTTATTCTCGATACATGAGGTCGTGCGTTATCATGAAGCAGTATCACTTCCTCCCTGTTGACAAGCCTAGGTCGTTGGACTATCAATTTATGATGCATTTTATTCACTTGAGCCTAGTATTTCTTAGCATTGATGGTTTCGCCAGGTTGCAGGAACGAATAGGGGATAACTCCAACTACATACCATTAAACAGTTACCATTATTTTCTTTGGATAAAGGCTTCGTTTCGGCATGTGTCGTTTGGCGCTTTATTGGCATCCAGCCATTGGGCCGATCAGCGACGATTATCGTATAAAATCCACTTTTCATCGCAGGTCACAATTCGGTGCAAGAACGGTTCCTTTTTGTTGCGGGACAGAAGAGAACTTGAAATCTCCATTCGACACATCATGTTTTGCTCGGTAAGATCATACGGAACCCATTTGTCAAGCTTTTTACTTTTCCAAGTTGTTGCAAGTGGCGGCAAACTGTCGAATTGTGAACGCCTAATTTCTCGGCAAGATCCCTTATGGTTTGGCGGGGGTCAGACTCCACTAATGCACGCAGCTCGTCGTTATCGATTGATGGTCCTGGGTGTCCACGTGGCTCATTTCCATGGTCCATATCTCCGGATCGAAATTTTTCGAACTACCGCCGAGTGGTTCGTTCGCTAACTGTATCAGGCCTAAATGCGCTGTTGATATTCCTCGTTGCTTCCGTTCCGTTGTGCTCTAATTTAAATTCGTATAGTAAAAGTAGCCGTTTTTGATTCACTTCCATGTTCATTTTCTCTTTTTGTTTCTACGATCACTATGAAGTGCAAAACAGAAATGACTCCATAAACCAAGGTAGCAGTATTTATACTTTAATATGTCATATCATTTGCGCCGCTTAGTGCCAACATAATACACTAAAATTGCAGCTAACTTTAAGTCATTGCTAAATTGGCCATTTCATCTGCAGCAACCTAATGTATATATATATACATATATATATAGATAATTGTGTTAGAACGTTATAGTTTTTATTTATAGTTATTTACATTCTGTGCAGTTATCTTCACATTTTTATATTTTTTTTTTCATATACATTTATTTTGCAGTTTGTTATACATTAATTTTGAATAAAGTAGCACTATGGATACACATACACCCTCACACACACACTCACTCCTACACATACGCTCACCCCCACACACATGCTACCCCCCAACCACACTTGTACCCCCATGCATACACACACTCACCCGCGTACGTGGGCACTTAAAACAAAGGCGTTCTTTGCCTTCGCAACTTCCTTCCTGTGAATATACAACATATTTTCAAACACCCACTCACACGCCTCTCACACGCACGCCTCCGAGATCGCCACCAAGGAGCAGGAGAAGCAGGCGCGCTATCACGATGCGCGCTGCCAGGAGCTCTCCTTTTAAGAAGGCGACAGGATGTGGAAGAAAAATGAGGTGCTTTATTCTACAGCCCAGGGGATAGCGGGGAAACTAGCCCCTAAATTTGCAGGGCCTTACGTGGTCAGTAAGGTCTTGGGCAGCAACACGTACAAGCTGAAGGACAAAGATGAGTGTACCATTCGTTTTGTGCACGTCAGCCAGCTCAAGAAGTACGTACCTGCTAAACCGTTGCCATAAGAAGACGAGAGTACGACGAACCGTACTCTCGACGTGACGGGGCCCCTCCTGGCCAGCCAACCGAGAGCAGGCCCGGTTCCCCAGCGGGGGACTCTCGCAAAGCGAACGCGCGGCAAGTGCGTCGGCCAGAAAGCGCGGCCGACCTCGAAAGACGGTCTGCATTGTCTGGCGTCCCACGGTACATATAAGGGAGCCACCGTCAACCAAGGCTCGACCCAACATAGGCGCGAGCGGTAAGCGAGGCCCGGGAAGGCCTCCGGGCAGTGGGAAGGCAAAGGGCATGGGAGAACACGCTTCGGCTTCGTCTTGAAGGACGCGCGCGAACTCGCAACCCTCACCCCAATCAAAACTCTGGAATAAAAGGTAAAAAGTAGCTGCTAAGCAGAGCCTAGTAGCGACTGAGTGGAGGGGTGTGACAGATGACTTATCGAGGTTAGGCCACTTGCCTTGCGGTGCAAGGTAGAGTTCGCGGCGTGACTATACGCGGCGTCATCGATCAAGCGATCGGTGGCATGACGCGGGACAAGGTGCGTAAATCCGCGGCGTTCTGAAACGCGGCGCTATCGATCAAGAATCGATGGCGCTACGCAGGAAAAGCGGGGAGGCGCGGTGCGAGAGGAGGAAGAGCAGAACCCTTTTCTCTTCTCAACTGCCCAGCCACGAGCATCGCTGCGAAGAAAATAGAGAATTTTTCTATCCGCCGTTAGCGAGATTACAGCGAGACGCGTATTTCCAAGAGGACGAAACTCCACAACTAGCATAGAAAAGTAGGTGGCCACTTTCCTTAGCATATTTTAGTTAACTGCGACGATATTAATATCTTTTTACGCGCGCGATCATGTTGATCGTTTGTATTTTTGTATTTGTGCGAGCGGCGAGTGAGATAAACGATATCACTCACACAACCATAGATTACACGCAAGAGTAAAAGAAGACCACTCTCACTTATACGAGCATAGATGGTGGAGACGAGCGAGAGTACCGCTTTCGCTCGTACAGTCATAGACTGCGAGTAGGGAGTGAGGGAACCGCTCTCGCTCGTACAGTCGCAGACTGTAAGTAAGGAGTGAGGGAATCGCTCTCACTCGTTCGTCCATAGACTACGTGAAGCGAGAAAGGGGACTGCTATCAGAGATAAATAGGGAGATTGCCAGAGATATAGTAAAAATGCGAGGAAACTTTTGCGCGACAGAAGCTGCTGCCGCCTTACGGTCTAGCAGCGAACCGACGCGCACATTAGAAAGAAAGGGAACACATACGCGCATGATAGAAGGAGAGGAAACGTTTAGGCGTATGATAGAAAGAGAGGGAACGTTTACGCGCATGATCGAAAGAGACGGAACGTTTACGCGCATGATAGAAAGAGAGGTAACGTTTACACGCATGATAGAAAGAGAGGGAACGTTTACGCGCATGATAGAAAGAGAGAGAACGTTTACACGCATAATAGAAAGAGAGGGAACGTTCACGCGCATGATAGAAAGAGAGGGAACGTTTACGCTACTTATGATAGAAAGAGAAGAAGCGTTTACGCGCATGATAGAAAGAGAGGGAACGTTTACGCTACTTATGATAGAAAGAGAGGAAGCGTTTACGCGTATAATAGAATGAAAGGGAACGTTTGCGCGCATGATAGAAAGAGAAGGATAGTTTACACGCACATTTCGTGTAAACGGAGCAAATGTGCGCAGACTCAAAAGAGCGTTTTAATAGACCACGAAAATTGACATTTTTTTTTACGAAATCAAAACCAATATCATAAAAACTTTTATTTGATATGAAAAGAAACTTCCGACAACAAAATTAAAATAAAACAAAACTTCTACTTGACATGAGAATAAAGAAAAAATGAAACGTTAATGAAAAATTTTAATAATAAAAGAATTCTCTCAAAAGTAAAAAATAAAATATTAATTTTTCAATTGAATACTTAAAAATAAACTTAAATTCGAAATTAATATTAAAAATACACCGACATATAATATAAGCGTATCACATAAATAATATTTTATTACTATTTTTAAACAATTGTTGATTAAATTATTTTTTCGGCTGCAATGTGTAATGTACTTGCGTATAAAACTCCATTTTATTTATTGAAATATTGAATAAAAAGTAATTACAATTAATTTCAAAGTAGCTAAAGTGAATAGAGTTTTCATGTTGATATTTTATTAGTTGATTATTATAATTGAATTACAAATAATTAGCAATTAACTCAGTAATTATTCACTAAGTTACGTTACAGAAAATCAGATAAGGCAATGTCAATTCTTGAAATGAGATAGTAACTTTTTCCGCTAGCTATGCGGATTCAGTTATTTCCTTTTACCCCTAAGATTCCAGATCGAATCCTTGTGGTAAATTTTTTTTTTTTTTTCAATATTTACTTCAATATTCAATATTTAGTTATTCAAATTAATAAAATTCTAATATCGAGAAGAAAAAAACTTTAATTAAATAATACTTCGATTAAAAATTTTATTATTTTGTTTTTTTCTTTCAGGTTTGCTAATTTAAACTATTAATTTACATTGCTGAGCAATCTCCCGACATGTTTAAGGGTCAAAAATAATTTTCAATAACTATTTTACTGTTGAAAGAATCGTTTTATGTAACAGAGCATTTTATATAATGTAACAGAGCTTAAATATTCTTTATAAAAATTCACTTCTGATTTGATTACCAAAAGTCTAAAAAATTTATAACATTTAATATTCATGTATCAAAGCGTTCCTGCAGACACAAATAAATTATTTATATAATTAGATATTGTAATACTGTTTTTCTTAAATATTCTGTTTGTTGTAGTAATGTTAACTAACAAGGACTCGCAGTAAATGAGTCTGGTGAATTTTCTTTAAACAAAGCTTGAGCTTGAGGTTTATCACAAGGTGAAACGGGCAATTTCTGATAATCAATACAATTATTTAAAATTAAAATTTTCTCGTAAAACAATATTTGTAAATTATTTAGAAATAATTCAAAATATTTCACAAAAAAACTTTACATTATTGTTTATTAACAATATTGAGCAGTAAAATCATGGCAAAAGTTAATAATTGAACAATAAATGAATTAAAAATTATAATTAAGTATGTTCTGTGGGTGAATTAAGATATAGCCTATTCGATGGTAACGTTTTACGGTGTCCTGATAGTAGGCTGCACAATGCCAATTAACGGGCATCTTTATAGATATTGGCCACTTCGTCAGTAGCTTTGTCTTGAACAAGACCCTCTTGAACCCGAAAGTATTTTCAGAATCTCGAATCTAAAAATATTAAATTAAAATATTAGTATTAAGAATGTTCTAATGACTGCAGCAGTACATATCATTGGTTGTTTAGCCAAATGCACTTATTGTTAATCATTTACGATAATTTAGCATTATGATAACGATAAGTGCATTTTTTTTTAGGAGGCACCAGCGGGAAGGCAACCAATACCACCCCCCATCTAAAAGTAGAAGAACCTGAAAACAATAACAATAAATTTCAGTAAATTTGTTCAAAATTAATTTTCTTCAATCTAATATATTGGCTTACCTTCATTGTTTTAACTTTTATTTAAGTCCTTGAATTGCACTAAAAAATGTTCTTACGGAAGATAAATTACAAAAACGCGAGTGACATAACCGTGATACATTCTTTATACATATATATACTTCTAGATATTTAGAAATAAATACCATGAACATACACATAATAATTTATAATAATATATAATTAATATACACGAACAAAACGAGCAAGAATATTAAATAAATATAGACATAAATTATAAATTTTAAATATTATTTAAATTTTTTAATTTACGGCTTTTCGTCGCAACAGATTGCTTCGCTGCTTCTTTTCTTTTATAATTATTTTCACGGGTTTTAGAAAAAATCTCAACTAATAAAAGAAACTGAAGCGCATTCAATCTGTGTTCATAGCAGTCATTTAGTTGATCAAACCAATTAGGGAATTTTAAACAAGTATAGGCTTCTACATTTTCAATCAAATTACAGTTTGTCAAGTAAGAGCGTGGTCGTGTTAATTTATAAAAAAATTTATTTGATGGAACTTTCATATTTATATATACATTGTACACATTACAAACAATGATGCAATTTGGTCAATAATGTTTCCAGTCACCACCGGCGTCGATAATTGCCTGGCATCTCCGAGGCATGCTTTCTATAATTTAACGGCGTATTCTAGTGGCAAGGATCTCCAGATCCGACGAATTTCGTAAGACAACTGCTTCAAAGTGTATGTGCGTCTTCCACGAAGCTTCCGTTTAATATATGCCCACACATTTTCAATAGGGTTTGCATCGGGCGACTGCGACGGCCAATCCAATGTAACGATGCCAGATTGAGTCTTCCACTGAGTACAGAGCTTGCTGCGGTGTTTAGGATCGTTGTCCTCCTGCAGAATCCAATCTTCATTTTTTGTGATAAACCATTGTTTGGCAGATGGCAGTAGAGCCTTTTTGTAGATTTTTATCATTTTCTCGGCATTTAGGTTGTCAGTAAAGAGGTGCAAAGTGCCGAATCCCTGCTTTAAGAAGCAGCCCCAAAGATGCACCTTTATTCCATGTTTTACGGTCCGCTGAACAAGCCTATTGGTGGAAGTTGACCAGGCTCGCGTGAGGACAGAACGTGCCCATATAGAACATTTATCAGTAAAAATGACATTTTCAAAATCTCTATCAATATTCTCATGCGCCCAAGCGAGTCGCTTTGTCACATGTTTTTCAGTCAACAGAGGCTTCTTCATTGTGTTGCGCCATTTCAGATGATGAGTACGACGATGGGCTCGGATAGTTTCGTAGGATATATCTAAACCTTTTGCCATTAATTTTGCTTGTCCTTGCCGCAGTGTTAAAGCAGGATTCCGCGAAAACAGATTCACTATTCTTTTTTCATCTTTTTTGTTCACTTTTCCTATCGAGCCACGTTCTGGTAAATCATCGACATTTTTAGCCACTTTATATCGCTGTATCCACTTCTGTACAAATGCCTTTGACTTTCTCATATATTTAGCAGCCGCTGATTGCGACATTTTGGGACCTTTCGGGTGAATGCAAAGGAACACAGCCTCGTAGCGCGACGCGTACTTAGCACTCATGGCGTTTAACGTAATTCTCTTTTAAAAGATCAACAACAACTGAGTTTTTGTTAACAATGCATCAAGGAAAAAGCTTTCTTCTATTGGCTAGCGAAAGAATTATAGCAAAATCTTTTATTACCTATCAATAAAGTCGACCACGCTCTCACTTGACAGACTGTAAGTAACAGATTTTCTGTATGCCAAAATTTTAAATAAACTTTGTCAAATGCTTCTAATTGACAGTTAATAATGTTCGCGAATTTTTTCTTTGGTCTGATCGAATGTGTTACTGCTGGGGCATTTATAGCAGAATGAGGGTATTCTCTAAATCTAATATACCTTTTATACATTATTTTATAACCAATTATTTTTGTGATAATTTTAAAATTTATAATAGTATATCTCTAAGCAATGAATTGTCTTATATTTATTAAACTACTGCATTATTGTAAAAAAATTAACACGTTGACTGCCGTGGGGGTCACCGGTGACCGACACTCGACTTCGCTACAGCGCCGTGGGGGCCACCGTTGACCGGCGCGCCCTATGTATCGCATAATAAAAAATTCATCGTCGCGCCATGGACAATCCCTGTAAAATTGGCGTGGCATTCAACGTGTTAATATAAATACCCTTGGTAAAGCTTTTTTTGATGATGGTTTAATACCGACTTTTCTGTTTTGTAATGTTAAATTAAAAGGACTCGCAGTAAATGGGTCTGTTGAATTTGATTTCAACAAATCTTGAGCTTTCCAACTTTTTTAATTTTAAAATTGTGTATATAAAACGTATCTACAAAAATATCGAAATTTTAGCACCATTACACTTAGCATAAGCCGTTCATTTTTTATTAAAAAAAAAATGTATCTTATGATATACACTCTGACAAAAAAGTATCCGGAAATTTGAAATAAAACGCAAAAATATTAAACTTCTTTAATGTTTATTGAATCTCCTTTAAAATATGCTCCATTTGAAGCGATACACATGTGCCAACGTTTTTTCCAATCATGGAAACATTTTTTATAGGCGCTTTCAGGGATGGCCTTCAGCTCCTTCTGCCAATTTTCTTTTATGGCGTCCATGGGGTCAAAACTGGCTCCCCGGAGCGGTAATTTCAGTCTGAAGAGAGAAAAGAAAAAAGTCACACGGAGCTAGATCAGGCGAATAAGGTGGCTGGTCGATGGTATTTATCGACCAAACACTCGTGTTCGGTCTTAAAATCGTTAATAATCGTGGCTCGATGAGATGGTGCGTTATCGTCATGCAAAATCCACGAATTGTTTTGCCACAAATCCGGCCGTTTACGGCGAATATTTTCACGCAAACGTCTCAAAACAGTTAAATAGAAGTCCTTATTGACCGCTTGACCTTGCGGAACGAATTCATGATGAACCACACCACGAATATCGAAGAAAACAATAAGCATCATCTTGATTTTCGAACGACTTTTGCGAGGTTTTTTCGGTTTCGGCTCATTTTTTCCCACCCATTCCGATGATTGTTGGCTCGTTTGTGTGTCGTATTCATAGACTCATGTCTCGTCACCAGTTATGATCCGTTTCATGAACGTGGGATCAGAATTCGTACGATCCAGCATGTCTGCAGCTACCTGCATCCAGTACTGTTTTTGAAGAAAATTCAGCTCTAACGAAACGAGCCGAGCGGCGACGCGCTGCATGCCCAATTGGTTCACCAAAATCAAACGAGCGGTTTCACGAGAGATGTTGAGATCACGAGCTATCTCTCTAACACTGGCATGACGATTTTCGAGCACAATTTCCTTGATTTTTTCGACGTTATCGTTGGTTGAAGAGGTCGACGGTCGTCCTGAACGAGGCAAATCTTCGACGATCTTCCGACCGTTTTTAAAGGCTTTGTACCATTCGTACACTTGGGTTTTTGATAAAACAGAGTCTCCATAAGCCTTTTACAGCATTCGCAATGAGTCAGCACACGAAATTTCGTTCAAAACACAAAATTTGAGACAAACTCTTTGTTCAATATTTTTTTCCATTGTAACATTCGCAGACTACCACTGAGGTCGACTGGTTTCAACAGCTTTCGTAAACAAACTAATTTTAAGACCGCACTCATGTTTGGCATAGTAATTACGGACAGTTCTACCAACATACAGAAACTTCAAATACTTAAAAATACTCAACGCAGGCAATTTAAATGAGAATTTTCGGATACTTTCTTGTCAGAGTGTATGTGGAGTTGCTAATGCAATTCGTGTTGATTTTATTTAAAAATCTGACGCTTCGACGATCGTTCAAATATCTTTTACCACAATAAATTTTAAGCGTTTATCAATTTATAATTGAATATTTTTTTATTAATTAATACAAATCAATAGCATAGCCTTCTCCTTAACGTAATAAAAATAAAATATATTTTTTAAGATATTTTTAGAAAAAAGACGGTAAAGAATTTATTTTTTACCATAATATGTATTTGAATCAGCAATAATTCTTTTAGTCCAGGAAAAAAAGCATTTGAAAATCGAAAAATTTTTATCCGCGATATATATATACCTTTATATTAGATATAAAAAGGTCTCTTATCTTGTACGTCATGAACTGGAATCTGCGTCATTGTTTTTTTAAACATATAGGTGAAAAAATCGGTTTTTTTTTTGATATTCTGAAAAAACTACAAGAGATAAACAAAAATAGTTGCCAAACGAATTGTTTATGAATTAAATACCTACAAAATTAGATACGTTAAATTGCAATCGCTCCATAAATAAAAAAGTTATTGCAATCGAAAGTCGAAAATGAGGATTTTTTACAATTGTTAATAACTTTTGAAATATTGATCAAAATAGTACGAAATTCTATCAGGTTATGAGTTTTAATGTTCTTAAAATGTGTGCAAAACGTGAACATAATCGGTCTAATAGTTTTTAGTAAAATTGAATTTATTTATCCCATTTTCGTAAAAAACGATCATTTCGAATCGGGTGTACAGCTGGCTGGGTGATGACTGAAACGTCAATCTTCATCTTATTTTCTTCATAAAGGTTAAAAATATCATGTGCTTAAAAAAAATGCAAGTTTTTTTTTAATTCATTTATGAATAATCAATGAAGAAAAGGTGGTACTTTTTTTCCTTACAAACAATTTGAATATCTTTTTTGTTTTTTATTCGATAGATTAATAAAATATACTGTTGGAAAGCTTATTTACGAGCACATTTACTCGATAAAAGAAAACCGTCGCTAGATTAATAGAACCGAAGATAGCAAATTTTTTAAAAAATCGCAGAGCCATTGTTTATGAACATTAAGCACTAAAATTTTAACAGTTTGTTCATAAAGCTTTGAACTGCATCATATAATACAGTCGGCTCAATTAATGCAAAATTAACAGTATGACCGCTGGTCAAAGTGAGAGTGTGCGATAAAAGATCGCCGAGGAGTCGTGGTGGGGAGAATCTCGCTCTCATGCACCGAAACCGAATACGGTACTTCAAATTGGAGCGCGCTTGAAAAATTTTAAGTATCTCGGCTTCTGGACATCATACAGCCTTCTTTTTTTTTAGTTTAGGGTAGCTCATCGAAAAAATAAGGGCAATGCTGATTGTTTAATTACTGAAACCGCTCTCAGAATTAAAAATGATTATAAAAACACATCGATAGTTGGGGAGGACATCGATCTATTAGTTATTCTACATGAACATGCGATTCCACAAGATCGTATTTATTTATTGAAACCTGGAAAAGAAACCGACCGTGTTATTTATAGTTGTCGCAGTTTTAAATAAGAAGCGTTCTAGATTTTCGTTGGATTTTTGCATGCGATGACTGGTTGCGATACCACCTCTTGTTTTTAAAATCAAGAAAAATAGAAGCTTATGAAAGTTCTTGCAGATAATGCAAGACTTCAAGACCTTGCAAGAAGTTTCTATTTAGATAATGCAAATCGAACAATAATTGCAATAATTTCGTTAATGTATATTCGTAAAGATGTTTATATTGATTTAAATAATCTTAGATATAATTTCTCAAAAGCAGGGTTTAAAAAACACGCAAAACTAGAAACTTTGCCTCCGACCAAAAGCTGCGCAGAATAACATGCTTTTAGAGTTTATCTGCAACTGCAACAGTGGTTAGGTCGGAATAAAAAACCGACTGAGTGGGGTTGAACTGTTTCTTGGGGAAAGTTGCTTCCAATTTATCTAGTATCTGCATTAATTCCGACCGAATTATTGCAGCAGATTCAATGCAATTGCAAAAAAGGATGCAAACCGAAAGCTTGCAGTTGCAGAAAAAAAGGATTGCGATGCTCTTTGTTATACGATAAATGCGACATAAATACATGTACGAATATGGACACAGTAGAAGAAATTATAGACGAAGAAGACGTAGATATCGACAGCCTCCGCTTGCCAGAATTAGATAATCTTCCAGAAGAAAATTTAGAAGATATACAAGAAAGCCCTATAGATTTTCTTGTAATAGAATATAATGACGATGACGATAAAGACGACGAATCAAATGTTGATAACACATCGTTCAATAAGTCCCGAGACTAACAACGAAAACAACATTTTTTTTCAAAAATCAATTTTATTCATCAATATAATCTCCTTTTAGAGTGATACAATCTTTCCAACGCCTTTCCAACATTTCTATACCATGTTTATAGAAGGATTTATCCTTTGCTTTAAAATAGGCTTCAGTTTCGGCAATGATCTCCTCATTCGAGCCAAATTTTTTTCCCTCGAGCATTTTTTTGAGATCAGCAAAGAGCCAATAGTCGCTGAAGGCTAAATCTGGCGAATACGGGGGGTGGGGAAGTAAATCAAAGCCCAATTCGTTCAATTTTGCCATTGTTTTCATAGACTTGTGGTATGGTGCATTTGTGCAATCGCGGCACCCACTTGGAAAAAACCTTTTTCATGCTCAATTTTTCATGAAGGATTGTAAATACGCTTCCAGATCATATCTGTGTCATTTCTGCAATCTCACGGACCTTCACTTTGCGATTTTTCATTACAATTTTTAACACTTTACTCACATTTTCCTGTGTAACGGCTTCCAACGGCCTACCCGAACGTTCCGCATCGTTTGTGTCCGTACGACTTCGTTTAAGCTCAGCATACCAACGACGAATCGTTGGTTTGGATGGAGAGGAGTCCGGGTAATGTTTTTCAAGCCATTGCTGGGCTTCTACGATGTTTTTACCCATTAAAAAACAATGTTTTATCAACACGCGAAATTCGCTTTTTTCCATTTTTCAAACAAATTACAAAGTGACTTTACTCTAACCTCGATAACTCTGCTGTCTGCGATCCGATCAACGTGAAATCTTTACACGTTTCATGTAAAGGTTCGCACTTTATGGAAACATGGCCAGTTTGGTACTACTAGCACCATCTCTGGGCTAATCTCGGGACTTATTGAACGATGTGTTATTTACGAAACAGAAAATGTTTGTAAAGACGGTGCAATTCAATATTTGAAAAAACAATATTGTTAGTTTACTTATTTACTATATTTAATTTGCTTAAAAAGTAACCGATTAGGACAAAAAATGTATAATTTATTATTATTAATTGTAATATAAATAATAATCAATTTCTAAAAAACATCAATTTCTGATTTTGAATTAGCAACAGGCTTATGCAATCAAGATTCTGTGGAACTGGTCCACTTAAAGTTACGCGGAAGTGGTGGGTTCAATCCGAACCCTACCTGTAGAATGTACCGATTGGCCAGCGATCACCAGTACATCGTCCTTGAAGTGTTGAGTAGTACCTCGACGCCACTAAACGTACAAAGGGGGGGTCTGCAACCAAAAAGGTTCAACCTCGCGAAACAGAATCATGACCGTTCTAGGGAGGCGCTATTGGAAGCAGTAGCGCCCTCTGAGGCCGTTCCAGAAGACCTTACGGAAGGCACGTTCACGTGGACGGACTACATAGTGGAAAAAACTATGACTATGATAACGAGACTGTGCGAGGCTTCTATGCCTCGCAAACGAAACGTACCGGACAGAAAAGCTATGTACTCGTGGTTTGACAAAATCAGTCTCATCCGGAGGGACTGTATCGCGTGTCGTAGACGACTACATCGCGCGCGTAAAAGGGAAAACCCTAACGTCGACGAATTATCGGTCGCATATAAGACGGCACGGAAGCGACTGACGTACGCTATCAAGGACAGTAAACAACGGTGTTGGCGTAGACTATGCGAGGAGGTGGACAGAGATCCCTGGGGACTGTGTTACAAAATTGTAACCCAAAAACTAGGTAGTTTTGGTCTACCCGAACGCAAGGACAAAAGTACTATGGACGCGATAGTGGGTGGTCTCTTCCCGACCCATCCGGTGAGGAAGGGTCCCTCCGACTACCGCGACCTAGCTGTCCCGGAGTCCAGCGAGGTGGAGCTACTCCAAGCTACGTCCTCGCTGAAATCCGGGAAGGCGCCTGGACCAGACTGTATTCCGGGAGAGATTCTTCGGCAGATCTCCATTGTACGTCCAAGACTACTCTTGGACATGTACAATGCAAGCCTACGGACCAAGAGGTTTGCAACGCGTTGGAAGACGGCTCGATTGGTCCTCTTGTATAAAGGTAAAGGGGAACTCGAGACACCGTCGTCCTATAGGTCCCTAAGTCTTCTAGACACAGCGGGCAAACTTTACGAGGCGTTGTTTAAACCGAGAATAACGAACGCGATAACAGCCGCTGGAGGGCTGGTTGATAATCAGCACGGCTTCCGAAAGGGCCATTTGACAATAGGCGCGATAAGAAAAGTGACCAAAACTTTCCTACGGACAAGGCGGGTCTGCTACGGTGCGAGACCAGTAGTACTGCTCGCAACCGTAGATGTAAAGAACGCCTTTAATTTCGCCGGGTGGGGGGATATTCTGCAAGCTCTACGGGCTTTTAGGGTACCCCTCTATCTGCTGCGGGTGGCGGGAGATTACTTGGCAGACCGACGAATTACGTACGAGACCACGGAGTGACAGGCAAGTAGGCCGATCACTGCGGGCGTCGCGCAGGGATCAATACTAGGACCTGACTTCTGGAACGCGGTTTACGACGGCCTGCTGAGACTGGAAATGCCCGAGAACGCCTTACTCATCGCCTACGCCGACGACGTGGCGGTAGTGATCGTTCAGCGCAATCCAGAATTGGCACAGCTGACGCTCAACCGGGTCATGTTACGGGTAGACGGGTGGATGACGAGTCACGGACTGACATTAGCACTGGCAAAGACCGAACTGATCCTCCTCACCGGAAGGAGGATACAAACCGTCATACCTATGACGGTGGGGTCGGTGCAGACGCAGACCGGGAAGAAGGTGAAATATCTAGGGGTAACTCTAGATACGAAGCTGACCTTCTGGCCGCATATACAGGAGACGGCACATAGGGCGGCGACGCAGGTTTCTGCGCTCTCCCGCCTTATGGCGAACACGCATGGACCAAGACTGGGAAAAAGACGGTTACTTATGGCCACCACCCACTCGATCCTTTTATACAGGACGGAAGTCTAGGCCGATGCGCTTGAGGTAAAGAAATACCGCACGCGACTTACAAACGTACAGAGACAAGGGGCATTACGTATCGCGTGCGCCTACAGGACGGTCTCAGCGGAGGCCGTTCTGGTGGTAGCGGGTGTAATACCCATTGACCTGCTCGCTAGGGAACGTAAACGGACTTACGAACGAAGTGCCGACGTAGGAAAAACAAACGCGGCAGTTGAAGAACGGGACAGGACAATGCGCGAATGGACGGACCGTTGGTTAACGGACGCCATTGCTACGTGGATAAGACGCTTGATAAGCAGCCTGGTATCGTGGACCAAACGAGGGTTTGGAAAGGTTAATTTTAACCTAACCCAGTTCTTGACGGGGCACGGTTACTTCAGACAGTATTTATTTCGGTGTAACCGGGTTAGGTCGCCGAAATGTAAGTACTGCGGTTACGAGCGCGATGACGCCGAGCACACGTTTTCTGTGTGCCGACGATGGACTTCAGACAGACTGGCACTTGAGACAAGAACGGGCAGCATCACGCCCGAAAATACAGTGGCGAGGATGTTGCTAAACGAGGACAGTTGGACGGCGATAGCTACCTTTGTCAAGACTGTCTTGAGGGGTAAGAAGACGGACGGGTGTCCGGATTAGTTGGTAAAGGGTAGCACGAGCACGAGTTAGTAAGTGAATGTAAATGAAAGGATCGTATAAAAGGAATTACGAAACGGAGACAGGTTACTACATTACGGGGAACGGGCTGACGAATAGACAGAACCTGCAGCGGCGAAGCAATACGAAAGTAGATCCACGCTGCAGGTTGGACAGAAGGTGGAGATTCCATCCGCGCATCATATGTCTATGGTTTTATATCAGACATATGCTGGCGTATGGCGGGTTAGACGGTCCCCGGGGTTGCCGATGCCCTCGCCACGGATGTGCCCGAGCAATCGAGCCCATTCGAGGCGAGAGCTGACGTGACTGCGGAACCCGTCACACCGGTGGGTCCCCCCGCGTCTACAGGTAGATAAAGGGGTCCTCACTGATGGTCTGGTTTAGGCAGATTCCCCGTTTTTTTATCAACGAAACAAAACAAAAAGAATCAAAAAAAAAAAAAAAAATAATAATAATAATAATGATAATAATAATAATAATAATGGGTGTAATATCATTGACCTGCTCGCTAGGGAACGGAAACGGACTGACGAACCAAGTGCCGACGTAGGGAGAACAAACGCGGCAGTTGAGGAACGAGACAGGACAATGCGCGAATGAGCGGACCGTTGGTTAACGGACGCCACTGCTACGCGGACAAGACGCTTGATAAGCAGCCTGGTATCGTGGACCAGACGAAGGTTTGGGGAGGTTAATTTTTACCTAACCCAGTTCTTGACGAAGCACGGTTACTTCAGACAGTATTTATTTCGGTGTAACCGGCTTAGGTCGCCGGAATGTAAATACTGCGGTTACGAGCGCGATGACGCCGAGCACACGTTTTATGTGTGCCGACGATGGACCACAGACAGACTGTCACTTGAGACGAAAACGGGCAGCATTACGCCCGAAAATAAAGTGGCGAGGATATTGTAAGACGAGGACAGTTGGACGGCGATAGTTACCTTCGTCGAGACTGTCTTGAGGGACAAGAAGGCGGACGGGTGTCCGGATTAGTTGGTAAAGGGTAGCACGAGCACGAGTCAGTGAGTGAATGTGAATGAAAGGATCATATGAAAGAAATTACGAAACGGAGATAGGTTACAACATTACGGGGAACGGACTGACGAATAGACAGAACCTGCAGCGGCGAAGCAATACGAAAGTAGATCCACGCTGCAGGTTGGACAGAAGGTGGAGATTCCATCCGCGCATTATATGTCTATGGTTTTATATCAGACATATGCTGGCGTATGGCGGGTTAAACGGTCCCCGGGGTTGCCGATGCCCTCGCCACGGATGTGCCCGAGCAATCGAGCCCATCCGAGGCCAGAGCTGACGCGACTACGGAACCCGTCACACTGGTGGGTCCCCCCGCGTCTATAGGTAGACAAAGGGGTCCTTACTGATGGTCTGGTTAAGGCAGATTCCCCGTTTTTTTACCACTGAAACAAAAAAAAATATAATACTTTATTTCAACATTTAGAATTTTTTTTTGATTTCTTTCAAATTAATTAGATGCTGAAAATATTTTGTATTATTGTATAATAAAATTAATCTTTTTCTATTTCGTTTATAGTTTTAATGATTAGTTTTAGATTCTTTCTTTTTTATTTTAACTTTTCATAAATTATCGAAGAACATAATAACAAAATTTTTCGTTCATAAAATGATAATTAAAACGAAATACTTAAAATTATAGCAAATACGATATGATTTTTTTTATTTCGTAACTTTCAATATACTAACTTATTCGCACAGTTTCTGTAAAAAAACTTTTTTAGGTATTTCGACGAAAGCCAATATATATAAGTTTTTTAATTGTTTCTATAATTGATGCTTAATATTATTAATTAAATATGATTCATACACACTATATTTGATTGAACCTTTTATTTTATTGTAATGTCCATTTATTCATAAAACAAAAAATATCAAAATAATGCTGCGTTTTATTTATTATACGTTAAGTGCATAAAATGTAATATGAGATAATTGAGCGTAAAAGACTCGAATGTATAATAGATTTAAGGTTGTTTTACAATTTGTAACATTGATGAATTTTTTTTAAATATTTTTTTAAAAGGCATCTTTTTTTTGGTGTAACGAATTATGTTATACAGCTTAAAATTTCGTGTGAAAACAAAATTTTAATTATTTTAGTATCTTACTTTATGAAAATTTTATTGTATTTATCAAACAACTGACTGTAATCAAGAATTATAATAATTAATTCATAATTTTCTTGAACACATATTAAAAGATGCATGGAAACGAATGAAAACTTAATCTACAAAAACTTCAATATTATTCTTTGAATTTTACAAAGACTTGCAGAAGCTAAAAAAAAAAAATTCTAAAGACACAATTATTATGTTTTAATAATACAACATATTAATCGTATGTTACCATTTGCATTATGATAATGATTTTTACAACATAACATTGATATTTATGAAATACATTGAAATATTTAAATTATTTACTATTTACAATTTTTAAATCAATAATGATAGAAATAACGATGTTTGAAAGGCCGTTGATGGCATAAAATTAATTTAAATTTTAAATGAAATTCTTGCACATTATATTTAATTGAATTTTGTAGTTTATTCCAATATAATTATTATAATAAAATTAAAAATTTTAAACAGTGCAATTAGTGTTTTCTATCTTTTTTTTTTTTTTATCATTAAGAAAACATTTTTTTCTTTGATAATGCAATACATTTTTTGGAAGACATAGTAAACATGCTTGCGAACGAATGAAAATTGAATCTCGAAAAACTAATATAATTTTTAATTTTACAAAGACTTTTAGAAGCTAAAAAAAAGTTCTGGTTGCGGATTTGAACCCAAGTCGCTGGCATAAGAGTCTGACTGCGTGCCACTGAGCTAATATTACTGTTTAACGTATATAACAAATTTTGTTTCACAAATAAGCTTGGTTGCGCAAGTCGCAAAACAAAACTAACTCGTGATGTTTTGCTTTTGTTTTAATTTTATAGCACGGCTTATGTTTATAGTTCTTTTGCAATCATGGACGAGCGACGTGCAATAAATCATTACACCGGTGAAGAATATGCACAAATTGAGCATTTTTTTTACACATGTAATGGTGTGTTACAGCAAGCTGCAGAAGCTTATCGTGCTCGCTGGCCTAATCGGCGGCATCCCAGACCTGTTACAATCGGCGAAGTCCATTGCCGATTTATGGTGACTGGTTCTTACTTGCTAATTGCAGAAGGTGTTGGACATTTTCGTACTGGTATACTTTCCGATGTGGAAGATCGAATAGAACAGGCATTCGAGGATGATCGAAGAACAAGTGTGCGAGCTGTTGCTAATGAAATAAGCATTTCAAAGTCATCCGTACACCGTGTGATTTTAGATACAAATAAACATTTGTATTAATATTGGCGTGTGCAAGAGCTCCTACCGGGTGACTTTCAGCGCCGGGTTAATTTCGCTAGCGGATTGCTTGCACAAGTGCGGGGTAATCACCATTTTTTGGACAACATTCTGTGGACCGACGAGTGCACGTTTACTAATAATGGGATAATGAATTAGCACAACTTTCATTAGTAAGCAGAAGAAAATCCCCATTTAGTACGTGACACAAAGTCACAATACAAATGGTCCATTAATGTGTAGGCAGGTATTTTAGAATGACGGATTGTCGGCTCATATTACCTGCCACTCCGCCTTAAAGGTGCAGGATATTTATTCTTTTTATGAGAAATTCTTTCAGTTCTCCTGGAAGATTGTCTATAAATAACAAGAATAAATATGCTGTGCCAACATAATGGGGCATCGCCACACTGTACGAGAGCTGCGTCACTTTATTTGCATGCGACATTTGCGGACAGGTGAATTGGCAAAAATGGTCCCATAGATTGGCCTGCCAGATCTCCAAAATTTGACCTCGTTGGATTATTTCTTATTGGGTCATATTAAAAATACCAGGCTGCTCAATAAGTTTTGCGGTTCGATAAGAAAAACACAATTTTATGGTTTGGAATACACTTTATTATTCAGTATAGTCTCCTTGAGCATCAATACACTTGTTTCAACGAGATTCCAATTTATGAATTCCATCTCTCAAGTAAGAATCTGGAAGGGCTGCAAAATACGCTTCCACATCTGTTAAGACCTCATCATTTGATGAAAAGCGCTTTCTACGCATGAATTTTTTTAAATCTGGAAACAGATGGAAGTGGCTAGGGGTCAAATCTGGTGAATACGGTGAATGCTTCAACAATTCAAACTTCAATTCATGGATTTTAGCAATTGCCAAAATGCTCTTGTGACACGGTGCATTGTCCTGATGAAAAAGGATTTTTTTCTTCTGCAAACCGGGTCTTTTTTCTAGAATTTTTTCCTTCAGCTGGTCTAAAAGGTTACAAAAATATTCAGAATTTATTGTTTTACCAGTTTGCAAGTAATCCATAAACAAAATTTCTTTCACATCCCAAAAAACTGATGCTAACACCTTCTTGGCCGATTTCTGGACACAAACTCGTTTCGGAGCCGAAGAACCAGATTCACACTACTCTTTAGCCTCTTGTTTTGATTCAGGATCATGGTGATAGACTCAAGTCTCATCCATAGTGATGAATCGACGCACAAAATCCACTTTATTCTTTCGAAAACGCTCTAAATAATGCTGAGAAAGTCGCATTCGAATGTGTTTTTGTTCCATTGTTAGCGAATGCTGCACCCATTGTGCACACAGCTTTCTGAAACCCAATAATTCAGTCAAAATATTGCTTACACTGCCCAATGAGATGCCTAGGGCTTCGATTAAATCTCTTTCAGTCACTCGACGATTTTCTAATACGATATTCTGTATTTTTTCTACGATTTCTGGTGTTGTTGCTGTTTTTGGACGTTCTTGATGTAGATCGTCTTTAAGGCTTGTACGACCACGTTTAAATTCAGCAACCCATATTTCTACTGTACTGTTTCAAGGCAAGGAGTCCTTATACACTTTCAACATTCGTTCATAAATTTCCTTTGCTTTTAAACCTTTCAAAAATAAAAATTCAATCACTGCACGATACTTGATTTTTTCGATTTTAAAAAAATACTGCGACACGTCGATACTAAATGGCTTGTAAACAAAGAATGAATTGACAGATTGGAATGAAACTTCACACACGTTCATATGAAGAGTGTACTAACATAACAAAAAAAATTTAGGCTAGTAGCAACACCCTCTCTTATCGAACCGCAAAACTTATTGAACAGCCTGGTATTGTTTTTAAGACACCTGTCCGAATGAAAGAGCAATGTCGTGAGCCGATTGATGCAGCTTTCGCGGAAATTCGTCAGAATGAAGCTATGATTCGCCGCGCAACTAACAACTTGCGAAGGCGATTGGAACTAGTGTTAGATCATAATGGTCAACACATTGAATAGTTACTCTAAGTGGCCTAGTTCGCCTATTATTAAACTTTTTTTGCAGTTCTTCAAAAATTATTAGCGAGTATCATTTATTTGTTTTATACATTAAACAGTAACATGAGCCTAGTAGCACGTAGCCAGGCTCTTATGACAGCGACTTGGGTTCAAATCCGCAACTCGGATTTTTGTTTTCTTTTTTTAGCTTCTAAAAGTTTTCGTAAAATTAAAAAATTATATTAGTTTTTTGAAATTCAATTTTCATTCGTTCGCAAGCATTCTTATTATGTCTTCCAGAAAATGCATTGCATTATCAAAGAAAAAAATGTTTTCTTAATAATAAAAGAAAAAAAAAAAAAAAAAAAGAAACACAGACTGCACTTTTAAAAATTTTTAAATTTATTATAATAATTATATTGAAATAAACGATAAAATTCAATTGAACATAATGTGCAAGAATTTCAATTAAAATTTAAATTGATTTTATGCCATAATCGGCCTTTCAAACATCGTTAATTCTATCATTATTAACACTAGATTGCCGGAGCAAGTCAATTTGACTTATTTACGATTTTAAAAATCTGCTGAAAATATATTTTAAAACAGAATATATATGTTAAAAATGTTTTAAATATAATTCTATTTTAAAGAAACTTTATTCAAAACAATTTTTACATATAAATTTTGTTTTTAAAATATATTTACCGCAGATTTTAAAAATTACAAATATGTCAAATTGACTTTCCCCGGCAATCTAGTGTTAATTTAAAAATTGTAAATAGTAAATAATAATTAAAATATTTTAATGTATTTCATAAACATCAATGTTATGTTGTAAAAATCATTATCATAATGCAAATGGTAACATACGATTAATATGTTGTATTATTAAAACATAATAATTGTGTCTTTAGAACTTTTTTTTTTTAGCTTCTGCAAGTCTTTGTAACATTCAAAAAATAATATTAAAGTTTTTCTAGATTATTTTTTCATTCGTTTCCATGCATCTTTTAATATGTGTCATATGAATTATGAGTTAATTATTATAATTCTTGATTACAGTCAGTTGTTTGATAAATACAATAAAATTTTCATAATGTAAGATACTAAAATAATTAAAATTTTGTTTTCAAACGAGATTATAAGTTGAATAACATAATTCCTTACACCAAAAAAAAAATGCCTTTTAAAAAAATATTTAAAAAAAATTTATCGATATTACAAATTGTAAAACGACCTTAAATCTATTATACATTCGAGTCTTTTACACTTAGTTACCTTATATTATTATACATTTTTATGCATTTAACGTATAAATAATAAGACGCAGCATTTTTTTAATATTTGTTGTTTTATGAATAAATGGACATTACAATAAAATATTAAGTTCAATCAAATATAGTGTGTAAAAATCATAGTTAATTATTAATCTTAAGCATCAATTATAAAAATAATTAAAAAACTTTTGATACGAGGGTGGTTCAATAAGTATCCGCGTTAGAAATGAAGACACCATTTTTTTGAAAAATTTTTTTTTATTTTTCAACATAGTCCCTTTTTAGAAAGATACACTTCTCCCAACGTTCCTACCATTTTTTCAACCCCTCCAAAAAATAGGATTTGTCAAACTCTCCAAAATATGCCTCTGTCTGGGCGACTTCCTCGTTTGAGCTAAATTTTTTACCGCGAGCCATTTCTTCATGTTAAGGAACAAGAAAAAGTCGCAGGGAGCCAGATCAGGTGAATACGGGGGGTGCGGAAGCATTTCATAACGCAATTCATGCAGTTTGGAAGCGACAAGTCCGGATGAATGTGCTGGTGCGTTATCGTGGTGAAACAGCACCTTCTTTGTCGCCAAATGCGGCCGTGTCTTCTTCAATTTTTTGTCGAAGCGGTCCAATAACTCACTGTAGTATTGTCCAGTGATCGCTCTTCCTTTTTCTAAAAAATCCATGAGGATGACGCCGTTTGCATCCCAAAAAAAGTCGCAATGACCTTTCCGGCCGATGGGACTGTCTTCGCCTTCTTTGGAGCAGATTCACCGGGAGAAATCTATTGTTTTGATTATTGCTTAGTTTCTGGTGTTTAATGATGAATCCAGGTTTTATCAACGGTGACAACTGGACGCAAAAACTCCTTCGAATGGCGCTTAAATTACTCCAAACACTGCTTCGAAGTTAACAGCCGCATCCGCTTGTTTTCCACCGTGAGCAATCGCGGCACTCTTCGGGCCGACAATTTTTTCATCGCCAACTTATCATGTAAAATATTAATTGCCGTTTCGGTCGACACACCAACGGCCTCTGCTACTTCGCGCATTTCCGTTCGTCGATCAGCGAGTATCATGTCGTAGACTTTTTGAATAATTTCCTTGGTAACCACGTCTGCCGGGCGTCCTGGTCGCTCCTCATCAAAAACGGATGTTCGCCCACGTTTAAATTCGTTAAATCAATATCTAACTGTGGTCATAGATGGCGAAGTGTTCCCATAAACAGCATCTAACTTTGCTTTTATCTCCTCGCATTTTTTTCCATCCAAAAACAAAAAGCGAATTACCGAACGATACTGCTCTTTTTCCATCTTAGCGAAAATCACAAAACACGTCTTACTCGAATGACTGCCAAATCCAAAATAACCTATCAATCAGTCTAAAATTTGTTTTACCGTCGTTTGATACATGGCAGCACACAATGATAATACCAACTTTCCTCAGGAATGCCCTATGTCGTCAAACACGGGTACTTATTAAACTGCCCTCGTATATTGATTTTCGTCGTAATACCTGAAAAAGTTCTTTTACAGAAAGTATGCGAATAAATTGGTGCATTAAAAGTTACGAATTAAAAAAAATCATATCGGATTTGCTATAACTTTGAGTATTTTGAAATCAATTCGCTTAAATTATTATTTTATAAACGAAAAATTTTTATTTATTATGTTTTTTAATAGTTCATGCAAAGTTAAAATAAAAAAAAAAAAGAATCTACAATTAATCATTAAAACTATAAACGAAATAGAAAAAGATAAATTTTATTATGCAATAATACAAAATATTATCATCATTTAATTGATTAAAAAAAAAACAGGAAAAAATTTTAAATAATTAAATAAAGTATTATTATTATTATTATTATTATTTTTTTTTTTTTTTTTTTTTTTTTTTTCGGTGGTAAAAAAACGGGGAATCTGCCTAAACCAGACTATTAGTGAGGACCCCTCTGTCTACGTGAAGACACGGGGGGACCCACCGGTGTGACGGGTTCCGAAGTCGCGTCAGCTCTGGCCTCGGATGGACTCGATTGCTCGGGCACATCCGTGGCGAGGGCATCAGCAACCCCGGGGACCGTCTAATCTGCCATACGCCAGCCTATGTCTGATATAAAACCATAGACATATGATGCGTGGATGGAATATCGACCTTCTGTCCAACCTGCAGAGTGGATCTACTTTCGTATTGCTTTGCCGCTGCAGGTTCTGTCTATTCGTCAGTCCGTTTCTTGTAATGTTGTAACCTGTCTCTATCTCGTAGTTTCTTTCATACAATCCTTTCATTCACATTCACTCACCGACGCGTGCTTGTGCTACCCACCACCAACTATTCCAGACACCCGTCCGCCTTCTTACCCCTTAAGACAGTCTCAACGAAGGTAGCTATTGCCGGCCAACTGTCCTCGTCTTGCAGCATCTTTACTACTGTATTTTTGGGCATGATGCTGCCCATTCTTGTCTCAAGTGACAGCCTGTCTGTGATTCATCGTCGGCACACATAAAACGTGTGCTCGGTGTCGTCGCGCTCGTACCCGCAGTATTTACATTTCAGCGACCTAACCCGATTACACTGAAATATATACTGTCTGAAGTAACTATTATTATTATTATTATTATTATTATTTTTTTTTTTTTTTTTTTTTTTTGTCTCGGTGGTCAAAAAACGGGGAATCTGCCTAAACTAGACCATCAGTGAGGACCCCTTTGCGTACCTGTTGACGCGGGGAGACACATCGGTGTGACGGGTTCCGCAGTCACGTCAGCTCTGGCCTCGGATGGGCTCGATATCTCGGGCACATCCGTGTCAAGGGCATCGGCAACCCCGAGGACCGTCTAACCCGCCATACGCCAGCATATGTCTGATATAAAACCATAGACATATGATGGGCGGATGGAATCTCCACCTTCTGTCCAACCTGCAGCGTAGATCTACTTTCGTATTGCTTCGCCGCTGCAGGTTCTGTCTATTCGTCAGTCCGTTCCCCGTAATGTTGTAACCTGTCTCCGTTTCGTAATTTCTTTCATACGATCCTTTCATTCACATTCACTTACTGACTCGTGCTCGTGCTACCCATCACCAACTTATCCAGACACCCGTCCGCCTTTTTACCCCTCAAGACAGTCTCGACGAAGGTAGCTATCGCCGTCCAACTGTCCTCGTCTTGCAACATCCTCGCCACTGTATTTTCGGGCGTGATGCTGCCCGTTCTTGTCTCAAGTGCCAGTCTGTCTGTAGTCCATCGTCGGCACACATAAAACGTGTGCTCGGCGTCATCGCGTTCGTAACCGCAGTATTTACATTCCGGCGACCTAACCCGGTTACACCGAAATAAATACTGTCTAAAGTAACCGTGCCCCGTCAAGAACTGGGTTAGGTAAAAATTAACCTTCCCAAACCCTGGTCCGGTCCACGATACCAGGCTGCTTATCAAGCGTCTTGTCCACGTAGCAGTGGCGTTCGTTAACCAACGGTCCGTCTATTCGCGCATTGTCCTGTCTCGTTCCTTAACTGCCGCGTTTGTTCTCCCTACGTCGGCACTTCGTTCGTAAGTCCGTTTCCGTTCCCTAGCGAGCAGGTCAATGGGTATTACACCCGCTACCACCAGAACGGCCTCCGCTGAGACCGTCCTGTAGGCGCACGCGATACGTAATGCCCCCTGTCTCTGTACGTTTGTTAGTCGCTTGCGGTATTTCTTTACCTCAAGCGCATCGGCCCAGACTTCCGCCCCGTATAAAAGGATCGAGTGGGTGGTGGCCATAAGCAGCCGTCTTTTCCTCGGTCTCGGTCCATACGTGTTCGCCATAAGGCGGGAGAGCGCGGAAACCCGCGTCGCCGCCCTATGTGCCGTCTCCTGTATATAAGGCCAGAAGGTCAGCTTCGTATCTAGAGTTACCCCTAGATATTTCACCTTCCTCCCGGTCTGCGTCTGCACCGACCCCACCGTCATCGGTATGACGGTTTGTATCCTCCTTCCGGTGGGGTGGATCAGTTCGGTCTTTGCTAGTGCTAAAGTCAGTCCGTGACTCGTCATCCACTCGTCTACCCGTAACATGACCCGGTTGAGCGTCAGCTGTGCCAATTCTGGATTGCGCTGAACGATCACTACTGCCACGTCGTCGGCGTAGGCGATGAGCGAGGCGTCCTCAGGCATTTCCAGCCTCAGCAGGCCGTCGTAAACCGCGTTCCAGAAGTCAGGTCCTAGTATTGATCCCTGCGCGACGCCCACAGTGATCGGCCTACTTGCCTGTCACTCCGTGGTCTCGTACGTGATTCGTCGGTCTTTCAAGTAATCTCGCGCCACCCGCAACAGATAGAGGGGTACCCTAAAAGCCCGTAGAGCCTCAAGGATATCCCCCCACCCGGCGGAAATAAAGGCGTTTCTTACATCTAAGGTCGCGAGCAGTACTAGTGGTCTCGCGCTGTAGCAGACCCGCCTTGTCCGTAGGAAAGTTTCGGTCACTTCCCTTATCGCGCCTATCGTCGAATGGCCCTTCCGGAAGCCGTGCTGATTATCGGCCAGCCCTCCGGCGGCTGTTATCGCGCTTATTATTCTCGGTTTTAACAACGCCTCGTATAGTTTGCCCGCTGTGTCTGAAAGACTCAGGGGCCTGTAGGACGACGGTGTCTCGAGTTCCCCTTTACCTTTATACAAGAGGACTAATCGAGCCGTCTTCCAACGCGTTGCAAACCTCCCGGTCCGCAGGCTTGCATTGTACATGTCCAAGAGTAGTTTCGGACGTATAATGGAGATTTGCTGAAGAATCTCCCCCGGGATACAGTCCGGTCCAGGCGCTTTCTCGGATTTCAGCGAGGACGTAGCTTGGAGTAGCTCCACCTCGCTGGACTCCGGGACAGCTAGGTCGCGGTAGTCGGAGGGACCCTTCCTCACCGGATAAGTTGGGAAGAGACCACCCACTATCGCGTCCATAGTACTTTTGTCCTTGCGTTCGGCTGGGCCGAAACTACCTAGTTTTTGGGTTACAATTTTGTAACCCAGTCCCCAGGGGTCTCTGTCCACCTCCTCGCATAGTCTACGCCAACACCGTTTCTTACTGTCCTTGATAGCGTACGTCAGTTGCTTCCGTGCCGTCTTGTATGCGACCGATAATTCGTCGACGTTAGGGTTTCCCCTTTTACGCGCGCGATGTAGTCGTCTACGACACGCGATACAGTCCCTCCGGATGAGACTGATTCCGTCAGACCACCAGTACATAGCTTTTCTGTCCGGTACGTTTCGTTTGCGAGGCATAGAAGCCTCGCACAGTCTCGTTATCATAGTCATAGTTTTTTCCACTATGTAGTCCGTCCACGTGACCGTGCCTTCCGTAAGGTATTCTGGAACGGCCTCAGAGGGCGCTACATCTTTCAACAGCGCCTCCCTAAAACGGTCATGATTCTGTTTCGCGAGGTTGAACCTTTTTGGTTGCAGACCCTCCCTTTGTACGTTTCGTGGCGTCGAGGTACTACTTAACACTTCAAAGACGATGTACTGGTGATCGCTGGCCGTAAAGTCATCGATCACCCGCCACCGACTTATTTGCAAAGAGATACTGTCCGACGTCATCATTACGTCAGGTATCGAGTACCCAAACCCTGGTCTCAGGTACGTCGGCGTTCGTCCGGTGTTGGCCACTGCCAGTTCAAGCCTCGCGGCCATCTCCAGCAGCAGCCTACCCCGTTTGTCCTTTGCCGGCATGCCCCACTCGATCGCTCTGGAGTTAAGGTCACCTGCGACGATGAGATCACCCGGGAGATCTCTAAGGGCGTCCTCCAGTGTACCAATCTTTTCCTCGAAGACCCTCGCCGCGACGTTTGGGGACAGGTAGACCCTAATGTGAGTGATAGTGCCAACCCTAACCCAAACGAAGTCCTCTCTATACGAGGAAGCTTGTACCCGTCGGCCCATCGCGCCCCTTACCCAGATGGCCGAAGTGCCCGAGGCATTCGAAAACCACCCGTCGGTTGTGCGTAGGTCTCGGTACTGCTCGCTCAGTATTAGTACGTCTGCGTTTCGTTCCGTCGCA
This sequence comes from Chalcis sispes, assembly GCA_949987625.1. Taxonomy (NCBI): domain Eukaryota; kingdom Metazoa; phylum Arthropoda; class Insecta; order Hymenoptera; family Chalcididae; genus Chalcis; species Chalcis sispes. Next base: position 27,006,878 of record OX465095.1, on the reverse strand, counting down.
ATCTGCGGTAATAGCAGCTGGGCTGCTTGGCACCGATGTAGGTTTCCTTGCAGTACCCCCATCATGCTGTGGACTTTTTCTTGAGGTTTTCAAGCGCGGCCCTGAAAACCCCACACGCCCCGGAACCCGGCCTGTGCGCGACTTTCTTTTGCCCTGTCGCAGAGCATAGGAAGCACTTGCTGTCCTTGGTCTTGCACGTCTTACTGTCGTGGTCTTTTTGCCCACAAGTCCAGCAGCATCGCGACCTATCTGGCCCTTTACACTCCTTACGAGTGTGTCCGTAACCTAGGCACTGGTAGCACCTAGGCACCGTCAGCCTACGTCTGACGCGGCAGTTGGTCCATCCGATTTTTATTCGTCCTTTGCGGAGGAGGGTTTGGGCCTCGCCCTCCTCCACTTCCACAACGGCCAAGCAAATGTCTTGCTTGTTGGGACCGAAGATGTGCACCCTCGGATCCCTGCTGTCGCCTGTCTTGCGTTTTAGAGCGTCCGTTATGTCGGTAACGTCCGTTACGCTGTCTATGTCAAGTATCTCCAGCCGGGCGGCTTGAGTTAGGTCCTTAACAGTACCGTCCCCTCCCAAGGTCAGCTTGAGCTTCTCCTGGAAGTCCCGTCTTTCGGTCGCACCGCTCCTAAGTCTGAGGAGAAGCCCACCGTCTTTTGTCTTTCGACAATTCTGAATCTGCACGTTAGCAGATTCAGGGTCGACCCCCGCCTTCAAACGTCTAAGTGCGTCCGCGTACGTCACCCCGTCGCTCGGCTTGATAAGCACCGCACTGGTGCGCGCCCCGCCCTTTCTGTCTTTGTTAGATGCAGTTTTTTTCGCGTGTTTCTTTACTGGAGCCGGTTCCGCGCGTTTCGACTTCTTTTTTGTCTCCGCTACTGTCTCTCTGGAGACAACTTTTTTCCAGCCCCCGTCGTCTGCCACCTTCTGGTAAGCAGCCGACTGTTTAGGGCTAAGTCTCGTTGCCTCCCGTTTTCGTTTCGTGGCAGACACAGTCGGGTCAACCTTCGCCGCGTTGCCCGAGGAGAGGTGAAGGCGGTCACATTCACGCTGCGCGCGCTCAACTGCCTCCCGTATAACTGCCATACCGGTCTTAATTGGTTCCCCGACGTTTTTTTGATTTTTGGTCTGCGCCTCCATGGCTTGGAGGGCAGATTCTATTCGTGCCAGCTGAGCTCGGAGAGCCAGCTGGGGGGACGTTTTGTTAGTCTTTGTATGTCCTGTCGCTTTAGCCTCCGTAACAGCCAGGTTACCTACTGCTGCGGTGGGGGTGCTGGGCTGCACCCTGGACTCTTTTGAGTCCATATTCGTCGCAGGCGGCACTGTCGAGCCTGCTTTATTATTTGTGTCGTCCATTTTTATTTTGTTTGTTTATAGTGTAATAAGTGTGCATAATGTGGTGGTCAGGAGGCTCAGCGAGTGGTCAATACAGCAAACCGTCCTGAATTCTCGCGAGAACTAAGCCCTTCTACAATCCGGTGGCCTCGGCAGTTTCCCCCCAGCCCTCCGCAGCAGGGTCCCATCCGAATGCCAGTCGGCACTACTACGGAGGACGAGATTTGGCAAACGCTCTACCAATGTGTGGGGCAGCCTCCCATGCTGACTAGACTGGGTCCAACCCCCCCAACTTTTGGCGGCCCAGCAGTGCCTTACTGGTTTTACAGCTGTACCCTCCAGAGTGAAAGGGCACGCAGCCTCGAGAGCATTCCCTGTTGAACGCCTTTTGAATCACCACCCAGTGAGCACTGCATAGTGCACATTGTCTACATCAGGCCTTACCCCGGTAGTCCATGACCCGCCGAAGGATATCCGTTTATAGGACCCCCCAGCACCACACGGTATGTTGCCTGGTTTATAAGGCGCCCCGATCCACGTCCCACCGGGTTCTGGTCGTGCAGACTTGAGCACTCGTAGTTGTGTAAGTGAGGTGGTGGTTGGGCATGTTAGCAAGGTACCACTATTCCATGCATCATCCATGAGTCGCAGCCTTCTATCAGCCGTTCTCGTTTTCGCGCTGCTGCAAGAGCATCGACGCAACGAGACCGTTGCTGTGGAAGCAGGCCTTGGGCCTAGAAGGACGACGTTTGCTCTAGGCAGAGTTTCCCACCACCCGAAGCCAGCTTCCCCCTCCTCCTCCCTCTCCTATTAAAGGAGAGGTCCCGGGCTTGGGACCGGTATAGCGGAGTTATTATTATTATTATTATTATTATTATTATTATTATTATTATTATTGTTATTGTTATTATTATTATTATTATTATTATTATTATTATTATTGTTATTGTTATTATTATTATTATTATTATTATTATTATTATTATTGTTATTGTTATTATTATCATTATTTATTTCTAATTTAATTAAATTAAATTTTATTTAAATAATATTGTTTTTTTAATTTTAAAACGACTTACAGAAGATAAAAAAAAAAAAAAAAAAAAAAAAAAAAAAAAAAAAAAAAAAAAAAAAAAAAAAAAAAAAAATCGGAACTGGGGATTTGAACCGAAACCGTCAGTGCTATAGCCTAAATGAGAGGAATAAGAAGATGAATGAGAAGACATAAGAAGATCAGAATTAAAATTCGCGGTGGAATGAGGAGAAACAATATCGCCGCATATCGTTGTATAGTCGAAAATCGAAAGCCCAGCCCATTTTTTTTTTTCTTTTTGGTTTTTTTTTTCGCTCAAGGCCCGCCTACTTGATCGCGAAGAAATCTGATTGGCTGTTAATTTATTGTTAATTAAATAGTTATTAAATCACCGATTGTAATGTAACAAGGTTTTTTTTATTATAAAATTTTTTTCTGCATCAGGCGTTATGAATATTTTCACTAAATAGAGGGACAGGCTATATACTGCATAGCGGTATTTATTTGTCGTCGAAGTCGACTCCATTTTGTTTCTGAAAACAAATGCGATGCCTAATTATTCTAGTAATAAATGTTACTTAAGGAGGCTGCTACAAATTTTTGTAAAATATAAAAACAAGTAATTGCTTAAACTATTAAGAAAATTGAAAAGTAAATAAAATTTACATATAGTATAAAGATAATAAATTTAAATAATGTTGATACTATTAACTATTGATAAATATTTACATACCTTCACGGTAGTAATAATGACTAGTAACTTTTTTTTTTTTTAAACTGACCAAATATAATTCGACGTTGATAAAAAATATACTTTTAAATATTCTTTTTGATGTAAATTTCCTTGTCATTTTTCCATTCGATGACAATTTTCCACTCAAATTCGAAATCATCTAATGTGTATTAATAGTCTGACTTAGTTGCCACTGTAATTAAATAAAAAATCTATATAATTTGTATTGTTTTGTATACGTTTGATTGCAGGATCCATTGAAAATATTGGTTATATAACAATTAATTAATTCTTTTAAAATTGGTTTATAATTAATATAAGAAAATGGTGTGTTTGAAATTAATTTAATTTTAATTTTTATATTACTGTAAATTGTATTTGTATAAACTAGATGTTATGCATTTTTTGAATTCACCAGTCAGCTATGTGACGGAGAGTCCGTTATAGGTCGTCGACGAAGAATGTAAGTGTTTACATTCTTGCGCGACCGTCGCTGGGTTGCCGGTTTGTAAAAGCCCGCTTAGCATCAAAAGGGCTGACTTTTCGAAAAGCCGGCAACGTTCGAAAATCACACGATTTTCGAACTTGCGACGAGGATTGGCGAGGAATTTCAGCAGCCGTGAGGGAAGGAGTAGGGGAGAGCGAGCGCAACGAGCAGCTACGCTGTGCGCTCCCGCGAGGACGGTCGAGATTATTCCCGCGGTTCGCTTATGAGATATTTGCCGCGTTTTAAGAGCGAACGTCGCGAGTGAGTTACAACCAGGGTAAAGGGGTGCGAGAGAGAGAGAGAGAGCGAGAGAGAGAGAGTGAAGAAGAAGGACAGAGGACAGTGAGAGGAAGGACAAGAGCAACGACGAGGAGTCACAGTGAGGAAGTGAGACGGGTGACGAGGAGAGCAGGCGTCAGCAAGGGGCGACTGGAAGTTGCCACCGTTACACCTGAAGCCGAGGGGAAGGTGGAGGCCATCAGCGACCAGGCGAGCTACTCTCGGGATCCAGCAGCCCTTCTCCAGGGGGGGGGGGTGTAGCCGGAGCCAAGGACCGCTACACAGAAGAGAGCAGCTGGGCGTTCAACAGCTAGCGGATGAGTCACCGAGACACCAACAGTAAGTGTCCTCATTTTGTCCGGGAGTGATAATTGCGAGAGAGAGAGAGAGAGCAAGAGTGAGTGATCGCGAGTAAGGCGACCGATTACCACTCCCCTACCCTGGGGAAGCGAGAGGCCTCTGCCGGCTAGAGAAAGCCGCGGGCAGCCAGCCTGCATTTTTTTTTTAAGAATCTCGCGCATATCCGAGTGTACGGGAGAGAGATGGCGCAAGCGTGCGCTGCAGTGAGAGAGTGAGAGAGAGAGAGAGTGAGTGACGTGGTATATTATAACGTGTATCAAATATATACGTGTGTTATATCTAAAATGTTGCATGCATATATATTTTTTGTATGATCTTGAATTGCCGCGTCTTTGTAGGTACCCACATAAATCTCGTTAAGGCATATCCGTGATACGCCCCGACATCCGCTGGTCAGGGTTAGTGCGGGGGATTATTAGTGCGAAAGAGTGGGAGCATATATAATTAATATAATAAAGGAGGAAAAATATAATTTTTTTTTTGTGCAAGGCATACAGGGCGCACATAGCTACTCATATTTCGGCTACGACGTGGTGCCTCGTCATAGCTATTAGTATTAAAAATTTTATAAGGCTAACCAAAAAAGTATGTCCACTTGGTTTCTATTACTTTTTTCATATTTTAATAACATAGAATTACTTCCATTTATTTACAATATTACTTTTCTTAACATTTTTTATGGATAATTGTTACCTTTTAAACAAGTATAATTGTAAAAACAATTTTTGCGAAAATTACCGTTTACATCTTTATCGTCATAATGTCAACTTATTTTTATGCACTCACTATTAATCAATAATAACACTACTGAATAAATTATTACAAAAGTGTAATAATTACCTTACGTGAAATACAATATTATGTATAGGTATTATAGAGCATCAATTTGACACATTTTTTAAGAAGTAACTGGTCTTGGCATAAGGTAACAGTACTATCTAGAAACGGTCACTTTAAATGTGACCCCGTAAGAAACAGTATTATAAATTATAAATAAAAAGTGATTTAATGTTTATATATGTAAATAGAAAAAATTACATTAGTTTTGTTACATGCTCATGTTTCAAAATTTATAGATATAATTATTGTTAAAAAATATTAATAATCAGAAAAAAAAAATTAAAGTGTACATAGCTCAAGAAGTGTTAACATTGACTTCGAATCGCGTGGAAACAGTTAACTTTAACAGTTGATTCTTTTTGGTTTAATTATTAATTCAAGTAATTTCTAAATATGTATAATAGCTAATATAAAACATTTTGCACAGTACTATCAATTTATAATACATATTTTTTTTTTATGCAGTTTTATGAATTAAATAGATGTTCCACTTGATGTACTTAAAATTATTTGAATGCTGGCCGTAGAAATGGCCTTTCAACATGGACGGGCATATTTTTTATAGACGTACCGTCTCTTGAAAAGCTTGCCACACAATTTGTTTAATTATAACTTTGCATGAAATTTATTAATATTGTTATAAGTTGAATGTTTCAGAAATAGAAGGAAGCTAATCATCGTCAAATTTTCATTGAATAAACGAGTAAGTATGCAGTATTTTAATTTTTTAACGAGTATAAAAATCTAACCTATTCTTAACGTGTAAAGTATTAACGCACAATCACATGGTTCATTTATTTAACTGATTTTTATTAAAATATTTATTACAGTTTCAATTCGTAATATGGTTGCAAGAAATAACAATCAACAACAAGAAAGAGTATAAAAAATAAAGTTAAAAAGGTGAAAAAAAGTGAGAGAGTAGAAGATTAAGTTTTGCAACAGAAGAAAGTGCAAGCGAAGCTTTTGCAAAATAAAAATAAAATTGGTGTGCTAAAAAAAAAATACAAAAGAGGAATTACACAACTGATCACCTTAAAAAAGCTGTTACTGCTGTCCACAATGGAATATCTTATAGAAAGGCAGCAGCTCTATATCAAGTACCCTTAACAAGTATTTTTAGAGAGGTAGAAAATCCTGCTAAACAAAAATCAATTATTGCACCACCTACAGTTTTGTCATATGATGAAGAGCAAGTATTTGTAAATTGGCTCTTGTTTAAAGCAAAATCAGGATTTTCAGCTACCAAATGTGGCTTATTAGGTATCGTTCAACGTTATATATTGAAAAAAAATAGAAAAACATTCAGGTGAAAATATCTTATCACAAAGTAATGAAGTTACTTTTAATGTACTTTCAGAAGAAAGACATGATGATTTAAATAATAGCTTAATTAAAGTATTGCAAGAACAAGTGATTTTTAATGATAATTTACAAGAAAGCTACGATGATTTATCTAATAATAGCTCTGTTAAAGTATTGAAAGAACAAATAATAAAGCAGCAAAATTTTCCGGCCGATACTGTTACATCAAACACTTCTGAGACAAATAAAGAGAACTTCATTACAATAAATTCAGAGAAAATTAATAAAAATGTAAATTAAGAAAATAAGTCTGTTTTAAATACCTCTTTTGATGGATGTTTTACTAAGATGTCTATCGAATACTTACTTAAAAAGAAACGGGCCAGATTGGAAGCAGCTAGAAAATCAAAACAACCGTGTGCTGGACATATGGATATATAGTATGTTGGGAGGACCAGATAAGAAAACTTGAAGACACGAAAATAAAATAAGAAAAAATTGCAAACAAAACACTTTTACAAGAACAAAAAAGAAGTTAGCTGAAGAGATGGAACTACTGCATGCACAAATGATAGAAATAAATAAACAAATTAAAAGTGAAAAAACTTAATATAATTATAATCTATTTGATGTTCTTTACATATGTTAAACGATTCAATGTAGTTGTATTTTTAGGATTAAATTGTACTTCTTGTATTTATTGTAATTTAATTCATTTATTTAAAATTATAAATATATCTATAATAAATTAAAACTAGGCATATTTCACATTATTTGCTTATTTAATCATATTCTTTTAAAAACGTACAATATTTATATAAGATTTACTGCAGGATTATCTAAACAAAATTTGAATTTGTAAAAAATAAGTAGGCGTTTCTAAGACGGACATCTTATGTTTCTTATCGGTACATACTGCGAAAACGTTGTTTCTACAACATACATATTGGAATGACAACTTTTTTATTTATATTATTTATTTCTAATTCTAAAAGGATATTCTAACGTTCATAAATTTAACAAAAAATATTAGCCCGCCGAAATATACTTAAGTTTTCTACATAAACATTATATATTATTTATAATTTTGAGTCAAATTGGTACCTACACAAAAAAGCGTTTCTAGAGGGTACTTATACCTTAGATCTTGAAACGTTAGCCAACTCGCAAACGTTATAAAACCACCGATCCCATTGGTCCAATAAAACAAGACAATTTGGAAATAAAAGCGGCAATAGCGGCGCCGCGTGCGTGGCGCACTATTACAACACTGCATTTGAATAAAAAATGATTTTTGAAAAATTGACCTATTTCTCTTTGACTTTTATTTCATAATACTTCATTTTACTGATACAAAATCTAGTGAGAGATTGAGCGCGTGCGGGCAAGAGAGAAAGAGAAAGAGAGAGAGAGAGAGAGAGAGAGAGAGAGAGAGAGAGAGACGGAGAGCAAGGAAAAGTAAGAAAGAAAGAGTTTAAACAAAGAAGCTGTTAAATAGAATTTGCTACCTTTATTTTTTCTCGATGTATTCCTGCAGGTATTTTAACGCTCTTTCGCGAGTAACCATCTTTATAGACGCTATTTCCTTCTGCATCACTTTTTTCATCGCCAAATTCTTCTTCGGAATGTAAACTGCTTTCTGTAGTTGAACTCACATATCCATCTGAATAGACTTTTGGCCTCCTTGTTCGCGTTGTTTTCGTCTTCTCTCGTAATTCCTTAGAAGTTGGCGCTAATAGCGCTATAGCACATTTCTCGAACCACTTATGTTTGTGGGAAATGCCGCAATTATCGCTCGCGTACGCATACTCCAAAAAAAAAAAAAAAAAAAAAATATTTGCATTTTTTGTTTCATGCGTACCATTTTGTATAAAATTTTCATGTTTAAATGTTGAAACTTTATAAAAAATTTAATTAAAAATTAAATTTTTATATTAAAATTATTCATAAAAACTTTTGTAAAATTTAAATGAATTTTAAAAAATTTTCAAATAATTTTAAAACTATCCTTCATTATTATTTATATAATAATAATATTTAATGAGTATAAGTTACTGAAAATGAATAAATTCGTGCTTTTTAAACCATGAATATAATTGAAAATCTTTAAAGCGTTAAAAATTACCTCTATAACAATACAAAACATCGACGACCACATTTTTTTAAAAAGAAAAAAATAAAAAAAATAATTTGTTTGTTAACATTGCATTATCATAGCAATCAGTTAAGAGATTCGTTGAATAAAACTATATATGTATACGCTTTATCACGACAGTTAACTACGCGTCCGTCCATGTCTTTATTACCTAATGCACTAAACATAATTATGTTGACCAAGTTGAGCCTAGTTCATTTTAAAAGTCTAATCAAAATAAACAATCTAACCGGTTAACATAGCTGAAAACTTGACAAAGAAAAAGAAGAAGAAGAGAGAAAAAAACGTGTTACCATATTTCGTCAGAACGCGGGTATAAAAAGAAAAACAAAACACACACGCATTTACCCGCGCGTGCGTCTAAATCCACCCAACATCGTTCTAACCCCGTATATCTCGTATAAATTTTCTTTCTCGTTCTTGTCGCGACTCCTCAAATTAATAATCGTTTAAACTCGCAGAAAAATAAAATCCTGGCGCTTGCCACGAATACAAATCGCTCGCGTACGTATACATCCACGTTGAACTTTCTGATCATTGCGGATTAATTGGACGTGGCTAGTCGTTAATTGGCGTTTGTGAAAGAAAAACAAATAAGAAAAATCGATGCGTTATGCCGTGACAGTGTGTTTCCAAAGTTCTCGCGTTTAAGGGAAAAATAGTATAAGAACCGTGTCCCCCTCCCCTCCTTTCTTCTACTCTTCGTTTTAATAAAACATGAGGCGTTTCAAGAGGCGATTAACAAAACGCACGGAAAACATTACTTTTACGACCTACGAGTTCAAGTGTATAATTTTTTTTCGGCTTAATAATGTAATGTGCGCGTGTAAATGTATCACAGACATTTTTAATTCAACAAAGATGCTTACTCATAATGCGCATACTTGAAACAAAACGATATACTATTCAATCGTCAATCTCCTTATTAAAAATGATGTATACAATATTTTTAACATGCAAATTCGATTGTCCAACTAAAAAGAAACTATGATAAAATTAAATCGTTGGTTGAAAAAAAAAAAGGAAGAAAACAAACTCGTTAAGAACATAAGAAAGAACAATCATCAAACGTAAAAAAGGAAAAAAATGCACGAGCGATATATTCATCAAAGAAAACTACGAAAGAAGCATGAGTTCAAAAGTCAAGAGCATTACTAAAGCCCTCAGTAAGTTTTCCTTCCATCTTAATGCTGTGTAAAATCATTAGGTTCAACTCGACTGCTCTACTGCGATGAAAGAGAGAGAAAGAAAGAGAAATAGAGCAAGTAAACATAGAACGAGAGTCTAAAAAATCAATCCTCAATTGTCGATTTTTGTGTCTACTGTGTATAAACATATATATACATATATATCTCAAGCACACGAACGCGCATAAACATATGCATGTGGATGTAGCCGATACACGAATCTCCCACAGAGTATTTACAGCAAAAGCTCAAATAAGCTAGCAAGAGAGAGAGAGAGATATTGAGCAATGGCTGTGTACCCTAGTAGCAGCGATGCTGAGAATATATATGTACACTCCGACAAAAAAGTATCCGAAAATTCTCATTTTAATGGCCCGCGTTGAGTATTTTTAAGTATTTGAAGTTTCTGTATGTTGGTAGGACTGTCCGTAATTACTATGCCAAACATGAGTCCTGTCTGTCAACTAGTTTGTTTACGACAGCTGTTGAAACCAGTCAACCTTAGTGGTAGTCTGCAAATGTTACAATGGAAAAAAATATTGAACAAAGAGTTTGTCTCAAATTTTGTATTTTGAACGAAATTTCGTGTGCTGACTCGTTGCGAATGCTGGAAAAGGCTTATGGAGACTCTATTTTATCAAAAACCCAAGTGTACGAATGGTACAAAGCCTTTAATAACGGTCGGGAGATCGTCGAAGATTCGCCTCGTTCAGGACAACCGTCGACCTCTTCAACCAACGATAACGTCGAAAAAATCAAGGAAATTGTGCTCGAAAATCGTCATGCCAGTGTTAGAGAGATAGCTCGTGATCTCAACATCTCTCGTGAAACCGCTCGTTTAATTTTGGTTAACCAATTGGGCATGCAGTGCGTCGCCGCTCGGCTCGTTTCGTTAGAGCTGAATTTTCTTCAAAAACAGTACCGGATGCAGATAGCTGCAGACATGCTGGATCGTGCAAATTCTGATCCCACGTTCATAGGACGGATCATAACTGGTGACAAGACATGGGTCTATGAATACGACACACAAACGAGCCAACAATCATCGGAATGGGTGGGAAAAAATGAGCCGAAACCGAAAAAACCTCGCAAAAGTCGTTCGAAAATCAAGACGATGCTTATTGTTTTTTTTGATATTCGTGGTGTGGTTCATCATGAATTTGTTCCGCAAGGTCATACGGTCAATAAGGACTTCTATTTAACCGTTTTGAGACGTTTGCGTGAAAATATTCGCCGTAAACGGCCGGATTTGTGGCAAAACAATTCGTGGATTTTGCATAACGGCAACGCACCATCTCATCGAGCCACGATTATTAACGATTTTAAGACCAAACACTCGATAAATACCATCGACCAGCCACCTTCTTCGCCTGTTCTAGCTCCGTGTGACTTTTTTCTTTTCTCCAAACTGAAATTACCGCTCCGGGGAACCAGATTTTACTCCATAGACGCCATAAAAGAAAATTGGCAGAAGGAGCTGAAGGCCATCCCTGAAAGCGCCTATAAAAAATGTTTCCATGATTGGAAAAAACGTTGGCACATGTGTATCGCTTCAAATGGAGCATATTTTCAAGAAGATTCAATAAATATTAAAGAAGTTTAATATTTTTGCGTTTTATTTCTAATTTCCGGATACTTGTTTGTCAGAGTGTATAATAAGATATAGTTCGATACTAGTGCAAGAAAGTTATTTTTTTCAACAGTGTAAAACGTTAACGCTTCTGGTAAAAAAATTGTATAAATATATTTGTTTTTGTGATAAATTTATTTCATTATTTACCATACCTAGAACAATGGCAAATGAATCAACCGATCAGCAATTAGGCATCGGACCACATACAGCCACAGCTGAATGGCTTAGAACTGAAGGTCGTTTTTTTAAAACTGTCTTTTCAGTTTAAAAAAAGTGTCATTTAAAAAATCTTTTGAATCTAACCCGTAAGTTTAACAATAATTGCAAAAACAACTAAAAAATTATTTATTTATTTATTTTTTTCAATCTCTTTTTATTTTTAAAATTGTTAAGAAGAATCATACGTTGTTGAGAATTCGCTTGGTGGTACGAAAAATTTTTTTATAATACACAACTTCTTGCAAAATTTTTCGACAAGTTTTTGTCTTTAACTTTTTTTAAATCAATAAACTGGAAGTGAGATTATCAAGAAAATAATCAAAAAAGTGCAATTTTGCAATTGTTCTTTTGTTAATAATTATTTCACTGTCAACAAATTTCGACGACATTCAGTTATTCGTTTATAAGATAGCTTACTCTTATAGGTATACTATTTCTAACATAAACGCGCTTCTGTTTTTATAAATTGTATCTCTTTATTGACCTGCTTATATTAGGTTGCTGCAGATGAAATGGCCGATTTAGCAATGACATAAGGTTGGCTACAATTTACGTGTATTATGTAGGCACAAGGCGGCGCAAATGATATGACATATTGAAGTATAAATACTGCTACCTTGGTTTATGGAGTCATTTCTGTTTTGCACCTTGTAGTGATCGTAAAAACAAAAAGAGAAAATGAACATGGAAGTGAATCGAAAACGGCTGCTTTTACTATACGAATTTAAATTAGAGCACAACGCAACGGAAGCAACGAGAAATATCAACAGCGCATTTGGGCCTAATACAGTTAGCGAACGAACCACTCGGCGGTAGTTCGAAAAATTTCGATCCGGAGATATGGACTATAGAAATGAGCCACGTGAACACCCAGGACCATCGATCGATAACGACGAGCTGCGTGCATTAGTGGAGTCTGATCCCCGCCTAACCATAAGGGATCTTGCCGAGAAATTAGGCGTTCACTATTCGACAGTTTGCCGCCACTTGCGACAACTTAAAAAAGTGAAAAAGCTTGACAAATGGGTTCCGCATGATCTTACCGAGCAAAACATGACGTGTCAAATGGAGATTTTAAGTTCTCTTCTCTCCCGCAACAAAAAGGAACCGTACTTGCACCGAATTGTGACCTGCAATGAGAGGTGGATTTTATACGATAATCGTCGCCGATCGGCTCAATGGCTAGATGCCGATAAAGCGCCAAGACACATGCCAAAACCAAGCCTTTATCCAAAGAAAATAATCGTAACTGATTGGTGGTCTGTAGCTGGAGTTATCCACTATTCGTTCCTGCAACCTGGCGAAACCATCAATGCTGAGAAATACTGTGTTCAACTGGATGAAATGCATCAGAAATTGATAGTCCAACGACCTAGGCTTGTCAACAGGGATGGAGTGATACTGCTTCATGATAACGCACGACCTCATGTATCGAGAACAACGGTCCAAAAACTAAACGAGTTGTGCTATGAGACTCTTCCACACCCTCCATATTCGCAAGACCTTTAACCAACAGATCACCATTTCTTTAAACATTCGGATCACTTTTTGACAGGAAAAAGATTTAATAATGAATGTCAAAAATGCCTTCGAGGAGTTTGTTCGAACCAGAAACTCGGACTTCTACAAAACTAGAATAAATGTACTTGTATCTCGTTGGGGAAAGTGTGTTGCATCTATTGGTACCTATTTTGATTAAATAAATTGTCTTTATAAGAAGTTGCAGCTGTTTAAAAATTTATTACTAAATCGGCCATTTCATTTGCAGCAACCTAATACATCGCGAAAACAATATTTTAACTAATTCTACTACTTAATTCAATGTATTTTAATGCTGAAATATTTTTTTATGTTTGGATTAGATAGGTTATGCCCAAATGTATGTTTTAACACGTATAACTAATTTATTACAGATATTTGTAAATATTACATGAATCAAAAAGATCTAACTGGCAAAATGTTGTTATTGCAAAAAACAAAAGTTAATTCTGTGATCACTTCTGCTATAAAATACGCAATTATCAAAGAGCGTGCAATAGAGAAAAAGGAGGCAAATGAGCTAGAACTTGTCAGTATTTAAAGCAATCATGAAAAGAACTTCAAAGTTGTACATTGAAGTTGTAACATATATGGTACATAAAACATTTATAATTGTATTCGTCATCAATATATAATTATATTGAATTTTGAAAAATATGATAGCTTGCATTGATAAACAACAAGTATTTTTTTAGTATACACGTCGCTAAAAAGCAAAATGTAGTGTATAAGCAATATATATGTGTGCGCGAGCACACTATGGCATCACACTATAGCATCATACTGTAGCATAGGCGATGTACTATATTATGTATACTACAGGGTGCGTACGGTATTTGAGGACAACTTGAGAGTAAAATTAATTAGCTTGTATTTTTAATAAAATTTAATGAAATTTTAAGAATTTTTTATACAACGTTAAATTAATATATGGCTATAAAGTTATTCAATAAAATCGCCATTAGCAGCAATAACCTCTTCGATCCGGGTCCGGAAACGATTACATGCCCGAATCAAATGCTCCTTGTTCATATTGACCATAACGGTTGTAACGCCACTGGGGATCAGGGTGGCGTACAAATGGAAAAGGGGGGGGGGAGCGGGGAAGCAGTTTGCTTGCTTACCAGTAAAATACTTATTTAAAACTGTTACACGCGGACACTTACGTTTATTTAAAAATGATTAAATTAATACAATTCTTTATCGCGTTTTTACGCGAGCCCAGGGCGCCAGCTACAATCGTGTAGCGCGGTTTCTTGCGCGGCAAATAATCTGCGCGGCTAACTCACGGTTAGAGCGGTCGCGGGCATACAGTATACGACAAGGCCGAAAATGGCGCGTAACACGCGACGCGGTCGCACACACGCAGCCGGGAAGGATACGGGGACGATTCGGGGAAGCTGTGCCTCCTGGCAGCTGCCCCTGCACCTTGGCACTCACCAGATACTCTAACACGCTCACGGTTACTCTCCGGACGCTCGCTCGCTCGTTTCCACGAGTTACTCGTTCGCGACGACTGGCCTCGGAGTTTTTGACTGCTCGCTACTTGTCTTTTCGCTAACGCGGACCCGAACGGAGTGAAAGAGAAGCTTCTTCCGTGGCACTTTCGCGAGCGCGGCTTTTTCGATGATCGTTCTGCGCCGGCGCAACGTACGTGTAAAGTACGTTACGCAACGCAGCCGCCGCTCGCGCTCAGCGCTGGCGGCAGTTGATATTACTGCTTGCCAGCAGCGCGCGTTGAGGTTATCCGCTCGCGAGTGCCAGTGTTGTTGTTGTGTATTCCCTGGAGCGGCGAGGATCTACCTCAGATGTACGGAGGATCAAGGTAAGTCGACGCGTTCCATAGCTGGTAGGCGTCGACTAATTCGCCTGTCTTCTTTTTGTTTCAGGCGCGGCCGTACTGCGGGTCAACAACTGCGGCTCAGACGAAGAACGGTTGAGAAAGCTAAGCAGCGGTGTCGGTGACAGCTATAGCCTGCTTGCAGCGGTAGCGAGGCGACACTATCAGACACCTCCAGGTGCGTATTTACTTGCACTCATGCTGTGCTTCTATGTGTTGCTTGCCTTCTAACCTCCTCTTCCACTTTCTTTTTGTATTGCGTGGCAGCTTGTACTTCTTTCCAAGGTGCAGCTGCTATTATTATTCTGTTCTTTGTTTAATTACCGTCTGGGAGGTTGCAGGTACAGGGATCACTACGAGGATTGGAAGGAGCATGGACATGGATGCTGCAGTGTGTGCGAGCACTGCTACGACTTATTCAAGGGCTCCTGAGACTGGCTCCTCGCTGGAGCCTTTACTTGAGCTTGAAGCCCCTGTACCTGGTGAAGGTAACGTATGTACAGCCCTGCGTGGCTGTTAGTTAGGGTCACGCGTGGCAGTCCTGCGAGGCTGCCAAGATTGTAAAAGGGAGGGATATTTTAGCTACGAGGAGGCGCATAAGCTATGCCTTGGCCTCCTCATGTGACTGGTGCTAAAACACCACGTCACAACTCCCCCCCGCCAAACCGTGAATATGGGGGAAGTGAAACGACTCCATATTCACTGTTTGATCCTAACTGGGGTCGAACATGGTTACATTCGCCTAGCGCTTGCACTTAGCCTAAGGTGAGCGGTCTCACCTGCAACGGTGTATGTGTGCGGCAGAACGTTGTGGTGCGGACATCGCCTTCTGCAGCGTGGCTCATTTGCATTGGTGTTCCAGCTAAAGTGTACGCGGTGTACGGGTGCACGCGGAATTACTAGGCGAACTCGAGTCTGAACGGAAAATCTAGTTTGTCGGTTATATACGCGACTGGCTCGACCCTTGGGCAGAAATACAAAAAAAGTACAAAAAAAAACTATTATCGCTACGCAAATTATCGTAACGACGCGGTCTTTCATAACCCGCTCCAACATTCAATACCACTCATACCGAAAGAAATAAAATACTTAATATTAATATGCATCAAAAACATGTACATAAAATAGCCAATAACTTTAATCATACCGTGCTTGCCTGGTGCAGTAGCAGTACTATTCGACAGCCGCATTGCTGTTCGATAAAAAAAAATAAAACAATTGGTTACCTTGGTGGCCCACTGCCAGTGAGCGGTTATGGTAAACATGCTGAGTTTACTCGTTGCCTCGTCGGAGAGTGGTACGTAGCTGGATGCGAGTGCGACATGCAGCTGTGGCTCGTTGGTGGCACGAGCGGTTCGCGCCAACGCGGGTAATAATAGCAAAAAAAAATTGAAAGGGGTGGGAGCGAAATACAAAAAAAAAATAAGAAAAATAGTAAAAAAAAATAATAATAATAAAAAAAAATAATAATAATAAAAAAATAGCAAAAATGGAGAAAAATAATGCTCTGCTGGCTTGGGGTGCTTGGCGGCAACCAAAACCAAAGTAACAAGAACCAAAAAAAATAATGCAAAAGAAAACCAAATGAAAAAACAAAAAAACAGAGGGAGCAAGGACACAAAAAAAACAATAGCATGCAGTGTGTTGGCGGGATGAGCGGGATAGGCAACAGGGGTAATGAAACACACTAATCTGCTGAATATAAAAAAAAATTTTACTTATAAAATAAAAAAAAATACACAACAGGCGGTGGCGGTGTTATACACAAAAAAAAAGGAACTTCAACTAAAAAAAAACTAACAAAAAAACTGATGGGCGCTCACTACCCGATCATCGCCTTTTTTTTTTCTAACTTAACCTAAACTACAAAAATACTTATTACCTAAGGCTTACAATTACTAAATACTAGAAAGCTGGATTCCTAACCTAATTATCGGCCTCGCGCCCCGGGCGCAAGTGCGCCTCGATGCGCCGGTCCACTCTACGCTCGTACTCCCGCCGGCAGGCGCCGCGCGGGCATTCCGAAAGCGGCACTCCGGGGGCGCCGCAAAATACGCAAAATACCCTCCGGGGTTGGGGGCACCCGTTGAAACTGTGGCCGTCGACGCCACAGTTCCAACAACCCCTTCGCCAAGTACCGTGCTCGGCTGGTGGGCGCATCTCCACCGGAGTTCGCGTGCCCGACGTTGCGGGGCGGGGTGGCGGCGAGGTTTGCGTTGCGGCGGTGGTCGTGCGGGGTTTCGGCAGGGTTAGTGGGAGCAGGCGAGCGCGGCCTCGCGATTCGATCCGCGGTTCTTGCCCTGGGCGGGGTGGGGCAGGCAAAAAGGGGGCGGCGTGTTTCACCCATGCCTGAACCCGCTCCAAACGCTTTTCCACGACCGCCAAACGCGCAGCGAGGTCCTTCACGGTGGGTTCCGGCGGAGGCGGTCCCAGTGCCGCAATTGCTACCGTGTCGATAGCGTCAGCGAAGGTTGGCGGTGGCGGTAGCGGGAGGTCGGGATATTCCTGCTGAGGTGATGCGGGGGCTGGCGGTGGCGGTGGCGGCAACTCCTCCTCGTGACAGCTAGGCGGTTCACGCTGTCCTTTCTGCATCGGTGCTTGCTTTTCTGAGATGTCAATAGCTGTGGACAAAGGAAGGGGACGATTAGTGTCGCGCGGCGGTACGTAGCGTTTTAAATCGCCTACGTGGATTTTGGTTCGCTTATTCGAGTTGGCGTCTTCGACGAGGTAGACTACTGGTGAGAGTACCTTGACGATGGTCGCTGGCCCTACGAACCGCGGTGCCATTTTTGCCACGAATCCTTCTCCGGCAGAGGACAGGTGGTGTTGGCGGCGGCACACTAAATCGCCTACTTGATATTGAACGTCGCGTCGACGGCGATTGTAATGCACGGATTGTTTTGCGGTCGCTTGCTCGATGTGTCGTTTTACTAGATCATGTACCGCTGGCAAGCGGGTTACACGTTCGAGCCATTGTTCTGCATCGGGCGGCTGTACAGGAGCGGGATGTTCAAGGTGTTTGCGGAGGATCATGCAAGGTTGCGGGTTACGGCCGAAATTTAGGAACGCGGGGGAAAATTTGGTCGATGAGTGCACCATACTGTTGAGCGCGAAGGCGAATTCATTAAGATGCATATCCCATTCGCGGTGGTCTTCGCTAAGAAAGCTATTAATCATCGTACGCAAATTCCGATTAACGCGTTCTACGGGGTTGGCCTGCGCATGGTACGGAGGAATGGTAGACTGCGTCACTCCGTACTGCTGCAGCCGCTCGGTTACGATTTTGTTAGCAAATTCAGTCCCATTGTCCGTCAATAGGACCTTAGGACAGCCCCATCGATTTATTATCAAGTCATCGAACGCCTGCATTACGCTCTTCGCGTCGGCTTTTCGTAACGCGCGGATTTCGACATAGCGCGTGAAGAGATCCTCAAACACTATCGCATAGCGGTGCCCTCGTTTCGACGGTGGTTTCGGCCCGATCACGTCCGCGGCAACTACCGTCCACGGTCCGTCAATGTATCGCTCCCCCATCAAGCCGGCTGGTGCTTGCTGCGACACCTTGTGCGCTTGGCACTCTTGGCAAGCGCGTACGTAGCGGCACGTATCATAGTAAATGCCAGGCCAATAATAGTAGGTGGCGAGCCGCGCATACGTTTTCTCGACACCGAGATGGCCCGCCTGCGGTGTATCGTGCGCTTCAAACAATGCTTTGACGCGGTCGCCCTGCGGTAATACTAGCTTCCACGCATCTAGATCCGGCACTAATGGGTCAATCAGCTGACTCGGCCGGTGCACGTATAACAGCTCGTTGTCAATACGCCAATCTGGGAAGATGTGCGGGCGGGTGCGGACAGCTAGCAAGCGTCGCTGATACCATTTGTCGTCCGTGTGCGCGGACGGAGCTACAGCGGCGGCTTCTACGTTATTCTCGAGCGCACGGGAGAGTGCGTCCGGCACTTGATGCAACGCGCCTTTACGATGCACGAATTTGATGGAATATTGCTGCAGCATCGTGTTCCATCGCCCTAAGCGGCCTGCGGGATCCTTCAAATTATGTAACCACAAGAGGCTATGGTGATCGGTAATCACCGTAAATTCCTCCCCTTGGAGGTAACCTTTTAGCCGTTCGACGGACCAAAGCACCGCCAAGCACTCCTTTTCCGTCACGGAGTAGTTGCGCTCAGCTTTAGACAGGACACGGCTTACAAAATAGATCGGGTGCTCGTGTCCGTCAACCTCTTGTGTTAGAACGCCTGCGATGGCGTAATCACTCGCGTCCGTTTGCAGCGTAAACGGGCGGGTGAGATCCGGGCGAGCTAGCACAGGCGCTTGCGTTAGAGCTTGCTTCATTTGCGCGAAGGCGAGCTGTTGTTCCTCGTTCCAATGCCAACGAATGCCTTTCCGCATTAATTGGGTGAGCGGTGCTTTATATGCTGCTAGATTATCGATGAAACGCGAATACCAGGCTACCATGCCTAGAAATCGCCTCAGCTGGCGGACGTTCGTAGGTGCGGGGTACTCAACAATCGGCTTTATCTTATCGTCGTCAGGCTTCAAGCCTTCTGCGTTCACGACGTAACCTAAGTAGCGAACTTCAGCGCAGCAGAACTCAGATTTTTCGCGATTGAGTTGCAACTTGCCCGCTTTAAATGCCGCGAGCACTCGTTCCAGCCACTGCAGGTGCTCTTGGAACGTAGAAGTGACGATAATCACGTCGTCCAAGTAGGGGAAGACGTGTGGTTCCCACTGCGGCTTAATAAGGCGGTCCATTATTCGCTGAAACGTTGCGGGGGCGTTCGTTAAACCGTATGGCATACGCGTGAATTGATAAAGTCCGCGCCCAGGGATGCAGAAAGCGGTGATTTCTTTACTTGCGGTGTCGAGCGGGACTTGGTGATACGCTTGACTGAGATCGAGCTTGGAGATGTAGCGAGCCGATCTAAGCTTGTCTAAAATATCGTCCATGTTGCGGAGGGGATAAGCGGAGCGTTTAGTGACAGCATTGATGCGCCGGTAGTCAATGCAGAAACGCTACTTTCCATTGGCTTTCGGTGCGATTACCGGACAGCTGCACCACGGGCTGTCGGACGGCTCAATGATACCTTCGGCAAGCATGCGATCGATCTCATCGTATGCAACTTGCAGCATTTTTGGCGAATATCTGCGCACATGCTGCCGGATGGGCGCAGCTCCTTGCACGTCGATGGTATGCACTGCTAAGTTGGTTAATCCTAGCGATGCGGGTGTTGGCGGGATTAAGCGGTCGAGCAGAGCATTTAGCTGCTCCTGCTCGTCGTCGGTTGCTACTACGAGTCCGCCGACTGTCGCGACGGCCGAAAAGGTCGCCGGATCGGACCCGTACGGGTAGAACTGGTGCACCACGCCCCGTGGTGTCCACCAGGTATCCGTGCCATAATCAATCTTCAATTTAAACAGCCTCTTGAAGTCGATGCCCAGGATGCAATCGTATTGCAATCCATCTGCCACGAAGAAAGGAAGCGTGCGCCTTTCTCCATCGATGGAGACAGTCACATCCAGCACTCCCTGGATTGCCACTGCTCCTCCATCTGCCACGTTAATTGTATTAGCCGCAGGGCTGAGCTTGTTCTGCAACAACGTGCTCAAACCCTTTCCCAGGAACGAATGGACGGCGCCATCGTCCAGTAAGCCTCTGAGCTTCAAACCATTGAGCTCAATATTAAAAAATAGCCGTACCTCGCGGAGGTGCGGTTTACCTTGGATCAGCGACGGCGGCGGATCCAATGGTGCTGCTGCTGGAGATTCCGTTGCGGCGGAAACCTCCACTGCGTCGCGCGGAGGCGACAGGCGTGGCGGGTCAGGCTGAAGCTGCCCGCCGCGTGGAGCTGCCTTTCGGCTGCGCGAGGACCCGCGAGCTCCTAACGAGTCCCCGGCGGGGCGTTTCCCCCCCGTGGAGACGCTCTGCATCGATGGCAGTCCTTGCGCAGTACGTTCGGTTGCCCGCATCCATAACATTTAGGGGACTTAGGGCATTCAGCAGCCCAATGCCCTAGCTGGTTACATCGCCGGCACGGCTCTCGCTGCTTCCGAGCTTGCGGCGAGTGATCTTGCTGGTTATTAGCGGCATATGCTACTGCGCGCGGCGGCGCGGTGCTGCTGTTCGCGTAATAATTAGAATTACGCTGCCGCTGAGGGGGCACGTCAGCGGGTTGCAGAAGCGGCGGTATTTCGGTCTGCGTTCCCGCCGAAGACCTGGGGGCTGCTGTGCGCGCAATCGCTAGTGGACGCGGCTTTTTAGGCGGAGTTCGTGCTTGCGGCGGAGCCGGCGGCTTAAATTGCGACAGCGAATGCTGAAGGCGCTCCTCCGAAGCGCTCGCGGCGGCGACAAAGTCCGTGCTATAATTCGTGTCGTCGATATCTATAAGGCGCGCCGTTTCTACGGGAGCAGCTTTAACTGAGCGTACCGGTTGCAGCGGCACGTACGCGTCCTTGGGGAAGAACGACTCCTCGGGTGGCGGAGGAGGACGATAAGCCTTGTCCTGCAACTTCTTCGTCTCGAACTTTTTCCCCAGACGCTGCAGCTCTACAAAATCACGAACGCGGTCGCGCGAAACAGCTTGCCTATACGCTGGATGGAGGTTGCGGCACGTGCAATCTAATTGCTCGGATAATGACATCGGCGGCCGCACTTGGTCTAGCAGATTGCGGAATTTGAGCAGGAACGTAGATATATCTTCCTGCGGGCCTTGTGTCCGCCTTCCGATCTCCTGGCGCAAGCGGTCTTGCAGATTGTCGGCGCAATACTGCAACCGAAACGCGTCCACAAAATCAGCGTAAGTTTGCCAGCGGTTGTGTTCGCGGCGAAACCAGTACCATGCCTCTTCGTCGAGGCCCGCCGGCAGAGCTTTAATAATATCTTCGAGAGTCAAGCCGTATGTCTCCCGACACTGATTCAGGTTGGTCAGGAATCCCTCGGGGTCTTGCTTCTGCCTCCCTTTGAAAGAAATGCGCCACTTCTCCAGTATTTCGCACGTTTGCTTTTCGCGCAGGAACGTGGAATTGTCAAGAATAAGCTGCGTGGCATTCGTTTGCGCGTGCCGAGGCGCTGCAGCTTCAAGCGGAGGTCTTAGGGGTGCGTCGTACCTCTCCGCTCCGTACGGCTGCTGGTGGTTACTCTCTGTGGGACGCGGAGGCGGCGGTGGTGCTAGTTGAATCGGCCGTCGGTCCTCCGGTAATCGTGGGTGCGGCGCGTAAGCCTCTTCGTTCGTGGGCGCTCCCCAATTCACGGTAACGCGCCGAGAAACGGGTGGCAACGGCTGCGCAGCTAACTCGCCGAACGGGGCGGTTGCGTGCGCTGCTTCAAAATAGGGTGCTTCGTGCCTTTGCCGTTCTCGTGGAGCGTTTACGGCTGGCTCCGGATACGTTGCCGCGGTCCTTCGGTCTTCCGTCGGCCGCTGGCTCTCAACCACGTACGTTCAGAACGGGTCGAACTCTTCGAGGGCAGCCGTAGGGCCTACCGCTGGTGGTACGCGGTAGCTGGAGGCTGCTCCGTGGAACGTACGCTCTACGGGGTCCGTTAATTCCATCGGCGATTCCCTGCCAAGCCGGCCAACCGTCTGGTGTAGCCGCGTAG
This sequence comes from Chalcis sispes, assembly GCA_949987625.1. Classification (NCBI taxonomy): domain Eukaryota; kingdom Metazoa; phylum Arthropoda; class Insecta; order Hymenoptera; family Chalcididae; genus Chalcis; species Chalcis sispes. The sequence goes on along the minus strand of OX465095.1, from coordinate 26,984,314 downwards.
AATGCGCACGGGGCGGCGGAGGGGTCTCCATCGCACGAGCTCTCTCCGGCGCGGTATCGGCGATACGCACTCGCGGTGCGCGGATATCAGGCTCGCCCTGCGGCGTCCGTGTCGCTTCCGCCGATGTGCTGTCCCATGCGCGCGCGGCCCGCTGCGAGAAAACCGAAATATTAGGCGCTTGCGGACCCGCGGGAGAATCGAAATTCGGACTTGAACTGCGCGGTATAATCGGTTCCGCTTCAAGCGGCGGCAGGCGGCTGTGGTTCGCGCGCTCATCCTGCGCGGGGTTCCATGGAGCGGCATCGGCTCCCAACAGGCGACGGAGCTCGTACCTTTCCAGCCGCTCTCGCACTACGTATGTATCGCAATCGATGTTGAGTCCGCTTCGTTGTGCGTTTTCAAACACGCGTCCGTCGGTTGCGGTATAAATAGCATACCGAATGGAACTCCTGATAATCTCAGGCTCCAGCGAAATCATATCACGATTGGCGGCGCGATCCGACTCCATTCTGCGACCCTAATAATAAAAACTAAACCACGAGAAACTAAATAGTTGCAACGACAGGAGCGACGTACAATAATGGCACGCGACGTTACGGCGAAACGAGCGAAATATCCCGCTTAGTCTATTCAGCTCAACGCAAATTCCAAAACTGGGACGAATAGCTCGAGTACGGGCTCGGTTAGCTCTGCTGAGGAAGTTAACTTCCACCTAAACCGCTGCTGCTAAGCAAAACGAAAAAAATGACACGAATACAAAATCAACTCGAGCACACTAGCTCGCGAATCGTTGCTGAACTTACGTTGACTGCTTCCTGACTGCTGTGGCTGAGTCCCCTAACTCACGCGAAGCTGAAAACTGCAAAAAAAACTAATAATTCGTTTGCATGCTTCGGCGCGGGATGCGTAATGTAACGTGCTTAAGCCAGTAAATGCGCTATAGTATGGTGCTAGGCGGGAGAAGGTTAGGCTAGCGTGAGACAGTCGTGGTCCGCGACCAGCTATTCAAGAACAAACGGGGAAAGTAGCGGGAAAATACGCGCGAGCCAAGTCCGGGTGCAGAAAAATGGCCACTATGTAAGCAAACGGTGCTATAACCGAAAATAATTCCGAGGGATACGAGACAACAAAAAAATAGATTCTCGCCAAAATATTTAAAAAAAAATATATATAAATAAATTAGATATAATTTACATTCACAGCATGCCACATAACAATTAATACAATTAAATATCCGTGACTGCTATTTGCAGCACGGTGCGGGGTCAGCGTGCAAAAAAAACTGAAACAAAACAGCACAAAATAGTTTTATGAGTGGTGTCAGAGTGAGCGGCGGAATGTTCGTCGTCTTGCGAGACGATGTAGGGGCGACGGCGCACCCTGCCGGAAGCGAAAACACAGGCAAAAAAAAAATAATTTCTCGAGAATACCAAAAAACTATTGAAAAAAAAATGGTAAAGAAGAGAAAAAAAATTTTAAATACTCGACAAAAAAAATTTTAAAAAAACAAATTTTATTAAAAAAAAATTTAAAAAAAAATTTTTATTTAGTTGAAAAAAATTTTTAAAAAAAATTTTATTTAGTTGAAAAAAAAATTTTTACAAAAAAAAAAATTATTATTTAATTTAGAAAAATTAATAATAAAAAAAATTATTATTATTTATAAGAAAAATTTATTATCTTTAACTTACTACTGCAAGCGCAAAAAAAATGTTTAAATTGCCAAACGGAAGAAAAACGAAAAAAAACGGAAAGAAAAAAAAATGATTATGTTAACCGCTCCGAAGCGCTAGTCGAATATACGACGTAACTTGCGTCGTGCTAACCTCCGTAGTTGAGACGCGCGCCAGCTGATACGCGTTCAAGCGCGGCGCTACACTCGCAACTATCGAGCTGACGTCACAGCTCTACGACAGATAAGCACTCACTCTAACACACGCGGTGGGGATATTATCGGCAGTACGCCAGCAATTGCACAAAAAAATTTTAATTCAAATCACTAGCATGCAGGATCATTTATTAGATTTTTAGAAAATTTTTTCGGTAGGCAGCAAGCCAAGCGCAGCGAAAACAACGAAAAATAGAAAAAAAAATAAAAAAAATAAAATTATTTATCAAAAAAAAATTGTGGATTTTCTCATAAAAAAAAATTATTATGGAAAAAAAATTTTGAAATATTCACATAATTTCTAATTGAATGGCACCAGAAAAAAAAACAAGTTAAAATTTTAATTTACTCTCGCCAACGTTCTTCAAAACAATTTGTTTTGAAATTGTCGCGAGTAGTCTCGATCTTACCGCTGGATGCGCACACTCGAATAAGCTTACCGACCTCCGACGTGGCGTATGCGAGCGCCAGCGCTACTGCGCGGCTTTCTCGCGTGGTCGATCAAGATGGCCGCTCACTGGCTTCCTTCCCTCCTCGTCCTCGTCCGGCCGCGTGTGCTTTTACGACGCGCGAAAAATGGCGGCGAACGGCGAGTTTGAGAATGCGGTATTCGCTTACGACTGCGACTACCATACATACACTTTATCACACTTCACTGTCTCTGCTTTTCTTATTCAAAAATTCACTGTCCTCACACATACACACGATTGCGCGATCCCGAAAATTTTTCACAAATCAGCGTGATTTGTGTCGGCCCCACGTTGTCGGCGTCAATTTGTAACGCCACTGGGGATCAGGGTGGCGTACAAATGGAAAAGGGGGGGGGGAGCGGGGAAGCAGTTTGCTTGCTTACCAGTAAAATACTTATTTAAAACTGTTACACGCGGACACTTACGTTTATTTAAAAATGATTAAATTAATACAATTCTTTATCGCGTTTTTACGCGAGCCCAGGGCGCCAGCTACAATCGTGTAGCGCGGTTTCTTGCGCGGCAAATAATCTGCGCGGCTAACTCACGGTTAGAGCGGTCGCGGGCATACAGTATACGACAAGGCCGAAAATGGCGCGTAACACGCGACGCGGTCGCACACACGCAGCCGGGAAGGATACGGGGACGATTCGGGGAAGCTGTGCCTCCTGGCAGCTGCCCCTGCACCTTGGCACTCACCAGATACTCTAACACGCTCACGGTTACTCTCCGGACGCTCGCTCGCTCGTTTCCACGAGTTACTCGTTCGCGACGACTGGCCTCGGAGTTTTTGACTGCTCGCTACTTGTCTTTTCGCTAACGCGGACCCGAACGGAGTGAAAGAGAAGCTTCTTCCGTGGCACTTTCGCGAGCGCGGCTTTTTCGATGATCGTTCTGCGCCGGCGCAACGTACGTGTAAAGTACGTTACGCAACGCAGCCGCCGCTCGCGCTCAGCGCTGGCGGCAGTTGATATTACTGCTTGCCAGCAGCGCGCGTTGAGGTTATCCGCTCGCGAGTGCCAGTGTTGTTGTTGTGTATTCCCTGGAGCGGCGAGGATCTACCTCAGATGTACGGAGGATCAAGGTAAGTCGACGCGTTCCATAGCTGGTAGGCGTCGACTAATTCGCCTGTCTTCTTTTTGTTTCAGGCGCGGCCGTACTGCGGGTCAACAACTGCGGCTCAGACGAAGAACGGTTGAGAAAGCTAAGCAGCGGTGTCGGTGACAGCTATAGCCTGCTTGCAGCGGTAGCGAGGCGACACTATCAGACACCTCCAGGTGCGTATTTACTTGCACTCATGCTGTGCTTCTATGTGTTGCTTGCCTTCTAACCTCCTCTTCCACTTTCTTTTTGTATTGCGTGGCAGCTTGTACTTCTTTCCAAGGTGCAGCTGCTATTATTATTCTGTTCTTTGTTTAATTACCGTCTGGGAGGTTGCAGGTACAGGGATCACTACGAGGATTGGAAGGAGCATGGACATGGATGCTGCAGTGTGTGCGAGCACTGCTACGACTTATTCAAGGGCTCCTGAGACTGGCTCCTCGCTGGAGCCTTTACTTGAGCTTGAAGCCCCTGTACCTGGTGAAGGTAACGTATGTACAGCCCTGCGTGGCTGTTAGTTAGGGTCACGCGTGGCAGTCCTGCGAGGCTGCCAAGATTGTAAAAGGGAGGGATATTTTAGCTACGAGGAGGCGCATAAGCTATGCCTTGGCCTCCTCATGTGACTGGTGCTAAAACACCACGTCACACGGTATTAATAGCAGTCTTCAGCGAAGAAGTTGTGTTATGAGGACGCTTATTGGTCTCACGCTCAACTACGCCCCATACGTAATAATCCAAAGGATTAAGGCCTGGGGAGCTAGGTGGCCATAGGTTCGGTGTTATGTGGTCATAAAAATTTTCGGCCATCCAATCTTGTGTCGCCATCGCTTTATGTGAAGGAGCAGAGTCTTGTTGAAAAATGTATGGTTTGCCTCCGCTCACATTGTCTATCCAGGGTTTCACTACCGTCTCCAAAACCTCGATGTATGCAGCAGAGTTCACTCGAAGTCCTTGAGTAAAAAAGTGTAGTGGCATAACATGTCCTTCGTTGCTGACAACACCTAAAACCATAACAGTGGCTGAAAATTTTGTGTGCATAACAACAGGAACCTCCGTAGGATTTGAACATAGCCATCTGTCATTTCTGCGATTGGTCTTTTGATCTTGGTCAAAATTTTTTTTGTCGGAAAAAAACCAACGGGCGCAATTAAAAAAATTAGAGATCCCTAAATCTGTATGGTTCGCACATACAGCGACGATGACAGCATGTTTCTTTATTTTTTGAGTGATGTAGTCCGTCATTTCTTATCTGAAAAGGAAAAAAAATAAAAAAAAAAAATTCGCGAAGTTATAGTCACATTTATGCATGTCCTCAAATACCGTACGCACCCTGTATATAATAAATTCATTCTACTCTAGACTATACTAGAGAGCAGTTGTGTCACTTATTGTCTCCCTGAACGTACTACATTGGCGACGAGGAAAAAAAAAAACGGAGGAAGAAAGCGTGAGCCGCACAAATGAGCAGTACAGGCACATCTTGGATACAAACTCTGAATCAAAGCGAGTTAATAGTGCCAAGCAAACGGACTTCTACTAAACGATAAGCAAACAATAGACGAACTGAGAGGCGTGTTACGTAAATTGGTAAAAGCACTAATAGATTCAAATAATGGTGACAGTATAAAAACATTAGACGATAAAATAAACGCAAGCGATAGTAACAAAAATAAAAGCAATGCGGTAATTGATAGTACAACGGTGAAAAGTGACACGGCGAGTGAACATACTAGTGCTAAAAAGAAAAAAAAAAGGAAAATGGAAGTGTCAGCTAACCTGGATTTTGATATAAAAAAAGACGATTGGGAGAATTTTGTAGATAGACTCGAGCAATATTTTGTAGCAAACGACGTGAAGGATGCTGTTAAACAAAGGGCCATACTGCTAAGTAAGGTGAACGCCGAAACGTATGACGTCATCAGCAAAATATGTAAGCTAAATAAGCCCAAGGACAAAACCTTTGATCAACTAGTCACTCTTGTGAAGAATTATTTACGTTCACTAGCATCTTATCTCGTATGTCGCTCGAACTTCAGGCAACGAATGCAGCGTGATAATGAATCTATAAATGAATACGTAACTGCTCTCTAAGTCCTAGCCGACGACTGTCAGTTTGCTAATCTAATGGTAAAGCGTGTGACTGTAGAAGCAAATAATGTTACTGTATTGTCAGATGTATGCGTGACTAAATCGACCAGACCTCCTATTATAGGTAGGCCTTGGTTAAAAGCCCTTGATTTATGGCCTCTTTATAAAGGGTTAAATTTAAACGTAATCGGATCGAAAATCGATGAAAAGGGAAAACTAAAATCAATACTATTCAAGCTCAAGAAATTATTTTCAAAAGGGGATGGGTCATATAATAAAGAAAAAGTAAAATTGAAGCTAAAAGATAATAGCAAGCCGGTATACTTATTACCACGAACGGTACCTTTCGCGTTAGAAGGAACAGTAAATAAAGCACTGGATCATTTAGTAGACAAAGGTAAACTAAAACAAGCGAATGGGCCACTCCTATTGTGCCTATATTAAAACCAACCGGAGACGTGAGTATTTGTGCAGATTTAAAGGTGACGGTAAATCCGCAATTAATTACGACTAGGTATCCAGCTCCAAACTTTGATCATGCAATGGCTGCATTGCAAGGCGGTATTGGTTACTCAAAAATAGATTTGAAAGACGCCTATTTACAACTTCCTGTAGATGATGATTCGCAACACCTATTAACTATAAATACACATAAAGGTTTATTTCGTTACAAATACCGAGTTTACGGAATCAGTTCTGCACCAGGCATTTTTCAGCCGATAATGGAGAAAATTTTTAAAGGCATTCCGGGATTAGCCATCGTAGCCAATGACATTGTCGTAACGGGAAAAACGACGGAAGAACACCTAAATAGACTTGACCTCGTATTAACTAAGTAAGAAGAGAACGGGTTTAAAGTACGCGTAAACAAATATGCTTTCTTCCAAAAAAAAATATGTTACTTAGGCTATGAAATAAATAAAAATAAAATTAGTATAGACCCAAGGAAATACAAAGCTATTGTAAGCATGCCTAGTCCTGCAAATCACAAAGAATTGCAATTACTATTAGGCAAAATCAATTATTACGAAAGGCTGTTTAAAAATCGTGCAGAACAATTAACACCGTTGTATGATTTAAAGAATAAAGATTTTAAGTGGACTAAAGAATGCGAAAACGCCTTTGACGTCGCAAAAATTTTGCTAAAACAAATTATTGTCAATTACGATCCGTCATTACCATTGATACATGCGATACGTCACCAAAAGGGTTAGGTGCACACATTAGCCAAATACACCCGGATGGCGAAAAGCGGACTGCATTCGCATCAAAAAGGCTTACAAAGCCGCAAGAAAACTATTCACAAATAGATAAAGAAACTGCCGCGATTATTTTTGGAGTGAAAAAATTTTATGATTATGTTTACGGAAGACAATTTACTTTAAGAACGGATAACAAACCTTTATCGCATATATTCGGCCCAGCAAAAGGTATTCCACGTATGGCAGCGAGCCGCTTGCGAAATTGGGCATATTTTTTAACAGCTTTTGATTTCAAAATTGAATGTATTCGCACTCAAAATAATGTCGTAGCAGATACTTTATCTAGATTGCCAAGTAAAATAACTGATATTAACTAAAAAGAAAAAATTGATAAGTATACGTATTTACACTATGTCGTACAAAGTAAGTTAACATGCTTAGATTGTAAAGCAGTAGCGCGTGTAACGTCGAAAGACAAAATATTATCAGTGGTTAAGCGAATAGTAGAATACGGTTGGCCCGAGTGAAAAATCAAACAGTGGCAAGATGATTTAAAAGCATTTGCTTTAAGGAAAGATGAAATTTCAATTGAAAGAGGTTGTTCACTATGGGGTTAACGCGTCATTATTCCTTCGAAGTTATGTAGTTCTATTTTTAAACAACTACCCGGAAGTCACTTTGGCATAGTTAGAATGAAAAGTCTCAGGAGATCAGTGGTCTGGTGGCCAAATATAGACTATAGAAAAAGAGCTGGAAAACAAAATATTGCAAAATTTGTATTCAAGTCAAGGATAACTCCCGTAAAATGCCATTGGCACCTTGGCCATGGCCCGAAAAAGCTTGGCAAAGACAGCATGTAGATTTCGCAGGTCCGTACCTAGGTCACACATATTTTTTAACAACTGAGGCTTACTCGAAATGGCCAGAAATGTTTATAATGAAAAATATGACAGCTAAAACGTCCATCAACATATTTGACAAAATATTTAGCGCACATGGATTACCCAGAATTGTCGTGACCGATGGAGGGCCTCAGTTTACTAGCGATGAATGCGAAATGTTTTTCAAATCTTTAGGTATAAAACATATTGTAACCACGCCGCACTTTCTAGCTACAAATGGTGAAACCGAAAATCTTGTCAAAACTTTTAAACATATATTTGAAACAATTGTAGAAAGCAAAAACGTCGATGAGTAAATCTCTATCAATAAATTTTTAGTCGCTTATAAAACATGTGAACACGCGACAACAGGTGAAACTCCAGCCAAACAACTGTCAAAGCGTGAACTACGAACACCCTTGCAACTATTACGTCCTGATAATAGAAAACTTGTTGAAGCTAAGCAAAATATACAAATAAGCAATTACGCAAGAAGGAAAAATGAAGAGTTTAATGAAAACGACGTAATAATGGCTAAGGATTTTTCTAAAGGTCACTCAAACATTTCTGAAGCTCAAGTTGTAAAAAAATTTGTCACCTCGAAATGTACTAATTCATTTTAAAGACGGAGAAATTCACAAAAGACATTATAACCTAATGTATAAATGGCGTGAAAATATGTCAAGCGCAAATGATACAAAAACAGTTGATGTAAATATCGAAAACAATAATATTGTAAAAAGATCTACGCGCATAAAAAAATCTGTTCAGCGCTATAACATGTAAACATTCGTATTACACCAATCTTTATTAAAGGGGGAAGGATGTAGTGTATAAGCAATATATATGTGTGTGCGAGCACACTATGGCATCACACTATAGCATCATACTGTAGCATAAGCTATGTACTATATTATGTATACTGTATAATAAATTTATTCTATTCTAGACTATACATACTAGAGAGCAGTTGTGTCACTTATTGTCTCCCTAAATATACTACACAAAATTTTTTTCTTTGAAGGCACGTCGATATATTAATTTTATGGTTATAAACAAAAATTTTTATTTATATTCATGAAAAAAAAAGAAAATTAAATTTTATAGAGTAAAAAATTGAAATTATTATGTCCACGTGGAAAACATTGTGATATGCATAACACTCATGTTTTTTTTAAATACCAACAAATAACAAACAGCGTAAGATAAGGAAAAGCGCAAGAGCTGTGTAATAATAAGATACACAGTATATAAGGTATGCAGTGGCGACAAAAGTTCGGTCATAAGCGTGAGTGTATTAGAAGAGAAGGGGTAATAGTAACGTTACAGCAATCATAGAGTACGGCCGAAGTAAACTCGCAAGTCAAGTTCCTACTTGTTTCTGTATCTACGTATAAAAGACATTTTTCAATTTATTGTTGTGAAATAACGTCTTCTTAATCGTTTTTATTTTTGTAGCATCGTCACGTGCGTTGCGCATTGATCAATTAATTTTGCTAGCTGTCAGTCGTCGTTTACGTAGGTAGATCGCGCTTTCGAGTTTGTGTGAAAACATTTTTCTATTCGTGTAAAAATATTAGTTCTTTTTGTCGACATGTGTTCATTTTTGTTGCTTCGCTATGTGGGCGTTAGTTTCTTACACTTATTTTTTTATAAGGATGCAATTAATGAAAGCGCTTCGTTCATACAAAAGACATTCAGGTGGAAAAAAATGAAGACGCAAAATTAAATCCGCAACATGTAAAAGATTACGTGCGTAACAAAAGATATTATGCAAAATATATTTGCAAAGATAATTGCGACATTTCCCAGAAACATAGAGGATCATCATTTTTCTTGGTGATCTGTTCCTTAATTGAAGGGTTGTAAGTCTAAAGGGTCTATGTGCCAATTTTATTATTTAGAGATATAACAGAAAAACATTATAAAATAAACAACCTAATGAAATAATTATTTATTTTTACTTGATTCAATTGAACACATATCCAAATCTCAAAACAGAAATGCACTTGGATCCATTTGGATATTATTAGCCTTGGCACTTAGATCGTATTTTCGTAAAAATATTAACTTTGGATTTTTTGGCACTCAGACCCTTTAGATTTACAACCCTTCAATTATACGGATGCTGTTTCTAGTAAAAAGCGATTAGCTAAAATTCTTTCCGAATAATGCAAATTTATTACTGATCGCACAAACTTTAAAAATTGATGTTTCTACCATTATAAGGGGGTAAATTTCTTTATCTATATATTTTCCCAAATCGATATACGTTTGGAAAAATGTTTGTAATTACTTACTGTTTAAAAAAAATTAAAAGACAACAATTATTAACTATGAAAATTACTTGATCTTTATCTCTATTGTTTTTCTTTTTACTTAGCACCTCAGTGGTAACATTGTTCGCATAGTATCGCATAAGCTCTTCTTTATCACCTGCAATTTTTATTTTAAATAACGATATTTTTTCTAAAATAAATCTATTCATATCATTCGTATTGATATTTTTTTATACAATTCCTTTCATACTTCTATAACTTAAGGTTAACATACGTTTGTAAAAAATGGTTGTAATAAAGTAGTTTAAAAACAATTTACAGATCTATTCAAAAGATTTTTTATATGACACTTTTTTAAACTGAAAAAAGTTTTAAAAAATTTACCTTCATTTCTAAATCATTCAGCTGTGGGTGTGTGTGTTTCGATGCCTAATTGCTGATCGGTTGATTCATTTGCCATCTTTTTAGGTATGGTGAATTATGAAATAAATTTATCACAAAAACAAATATGTACATAAAACTTTCTCACAAAAAACGTTAACGTTTAATGCTGTTAAAAAAATAACTTTCTTGCACTAGTATCAAACTATATTTTATTATACGTATATATTTTCAGCGTCGCCGCTACTAAGGTACATGGCCATTGTTCAGTATCTGTCTCTCTCTCTCTCTCTCTCTCTCTCTCTCCCTCTCTCTCGCACAGCATACTTGAGCTTGAGGGGTTACCCCCACTTGCGACTTTGGAAAAATCGATTTTTTGTTAATTGCATTTTTCTGAAGTATAAGTATCTGAGAATATGACCTGGAAATATCAAGTCGATTCGAACAAAATTGACTCAGATATAAGCGTTGAAAGAGAAGAATCCGTTGTGTAAACAACCGGCTAGTCTGACACCTGGCACGCTCGACCCTCTCGACGGTTTCAGTCGATTGTTCGATGACAATGGTCGTATACCTGGCATTTACAACGTTTATATAATAGACTGGAATTTGTAGAAACGAATTTTCGTTGCCTTTTATCGTTTAAATTTGTCAGTGTAGCTTGAAAGCTTAACTATATGAGACGTATTTATTTCCGCCGTTCACAATATTATAAGCGCAGTTTTTATTTATTTTACATTTGAAAATGGATCCAAAAAAAGGTTCGCGAAAAACAAGAAGCAGTGAAAATTTACGGAAATCTCGACCAAAAAAAAGGAAGGGTAATTTTAACCTGAACCTGGCCAAATCGGAAACTGAAACTTTTAGCACGTCTGCGAAGAAACTGAAAGATAATATTGATATGACTGTGAATCAAAGCCCGAATATTGAATATCGCATTTTAAACTTTTGTGTTGTATTTGCTGTAATTTCAAGTTTAGTGAAGTGCAAAACGTGTAATGGAAATATTAAATTTGAAACTGCAAATGCAAGAGGACTAGGCTTCAAAGTCGTTGTGAAATGTGACTCATGTGCAGATAATTTGATACCATCTACTCCTTTTGTGGCACATTCGTATGAAATGAATCGTCGATTTATATTTACTATGAAAGTTCTTGGCATAGGATTGGCTGGAGCACAAACATTTTGCGGACTTATGGACATGCCAAGATTTCTTACCGAGAATACATATTCAATAATTTTAAAAAGTATTTATGAGTCTGTGAAAACATGTGCAGATGTAAAATTAAAAAAAGCCGTACGAGAAGAAATTGAAAATACACCTAATGCAGCAGAAGATGCAACTTCTAAATTAACAGTTTCCGGAGATGGATCCTAGAGGAAACAAGGATATTCGTCGTTGTTCGGAGTTACATCAGTCATAGGCTACTACAGTGGAAAAGTACTTGATCTCGTGGTAAAAAGTGCGGATTGTAAAATGTGTGAATCGTGGAAACATGAACTAAATGATGCGGAATACGAACAATGGTACGAAACACACGAAGATAACTGCAGTGCAAATCACGAAGGCTCCTCGGGAAAAATAGAGGTGGACTCTATTGTCGAAGTCTTCAAGCGTTCAATAGCAAAACATAATGTCCTGTACCGTTACTATATTGGAGACGGAGATTCGAAGACGTACACTAGGCTATTAAAGTCTCATCCTTATGACGACGTAGAAGTTATAAAAAAAGAATGCATCGGACACGTCCAAAAGCATATGGGATCCCGTCTTCGTAATTTAGTAAAAAAACAAAAAGCTTGGTGGTAAAGGACAGCTGACAGGAAAATTTATTGACAAGCTCACTGTGTACTATGGACTTGCTATTCGACGCCATTCTGCTTCTGTTCACGATATGCATGAGGCAATATGGGCGAGCTTCGATCATTACAGTTCAATCGATGCAAAACCACACCGTGAGAGATGTCCTACCGGTGAAGAATCGTGGTGTTCATATCAACGAGCTCAGGCGAGAAACGAGGCTTTCCAACACGATTACAGACCACTTCCATCAAATGTATTGGATGCCATCAGACATATATACGACGATCTGAGTAAAGGAACTTTACTCGAAAGATGCGTCGGTGGTTTCAATCAAAATAACAACGAAAGTTTTAATCAACTTATTTGGAAAATCAGCCCAAAAATCGTCTCGAGTGGAGCAATCGTTGTAAATTTAGCAGCTTATATTGCCGTTGGACTATTCAACGAAGGTTCAAAATCATTATTATTTTATTTGAACTTAATCGGAGTGAGCTGTGAACACAACGCGCACGAATATGCTGATATGTAAAATGGACGAAGCACGGATTGCACTGGCAGAGAGACGTGCGGCCAAGAGCACTAGTGAAGGAAGAATGTTACGAAGGCAACACCAAATTGCCGTTTTGCAAGCGGTATCGTCAGCAGAAAAACTTCTGTATTAACCCGGAATAGATGACTTTATGTAAGTTTACAAAAAAGATTATCTTCTTCGTGTAAACTGAAATTAAAACTTTAAACGCGTTTTTCTTGAAATGGCATTTCTGAAGTTGGTGACCAAGATTACTCAAACACTAATAAACCGATCTTCTTGAAATTTTGCAGGCTTATTAAATACATAAAAATGTAGTCTTTAATAGTTTGATTTTTCGTTTAATAAAAAAATGGCCGTTTTATAGCCAAAAAACGGCCGTTTTTTTTCATTGTAATCAAACCATTAACTTTGACTGTCCGCCATTTTGTAAAAAATAAATATTTTCTTGTATTCTTTGATAAAAAAATAGTTTATACTTATATTTAACCAAATCTATCTACATTTATTGTTTCAGATGATCCACTTTGCCGCAATGCTGGTCACCGCAAACCGTATAAATAAAACCACTATTTCATTGGCGGCCATTCGCCACTTAACAATGCAATATTTTGCAATAAAAAAATTACTGGAAGTTCTTTAAGATGTATTCTTTGAGATGATATAATAATCGTTTATAAAAGTTTTGTAGTTTTCTTTAAAAAAATTCATGAAAAAGGCCTTTTTGTTGAGCTACAAGTGGGGGTAACCCCTTAAGCTTCTTATACTCTTTGGAAGATTTGTGCACCAGCTACATCCATATGCATGTGTTTATGCACGTTCGTGTGTTCAAGACGTATATGTACCAGGCTGTTTAATAAATTTTGTGGTTCGTTAGAGAGGGTGTTGCTACTAGCCTAAATATTTTTTTGTTATGTTGGTACACTCTTTATATAAACGTATGTAAGGTTCCATTTCAATCGGTCAATTCATTCTTTATTTACAAGCCATTTAGAATCGACGAATCACAGTTTTTTTTTACAATGGAAAAAATCAAGTATCGTGCAGTGATTGCATTTTTATTTTTGGAAGGTTTAAAAGCAAAGGAAATTTATGAACGAATGTTGAAAGTGTATAAGGACTCTTTACCTTAAATTAGTACATTAGAAAGATGGGTTGCTGAATTTAAACGTAGTCGTACAAGCCTTGAAGACGTTCTACGTCAAAGATATACAAAAACAGCAACAACACCACAAATCGTAGAAAAAATACAGGATATCATATTGGAAAATCGTCGAGTGACTGAAAGAGATTAGTAGAAGCCCTAGGCATCTGATGGGGCAGTGTAAGCAATATTTCGACCGAAGTATTGAGTTTCAGAAAGCTGTGCACAATGGGTGCAGCATTCGCTAACAATGAAACAAAAACACATTCGAATGCGACTTTCTCAGCAACATTTAGAGCGTTTTCGATAGGATAAAATGAGTTTTGTGCGTCGATTCATCACTATGGATGAGACTTAGGTCTATCACCATGATCCTGAATCAAAACAAGAGGCTAAAGAGTGGTGTGAATATGGTTCTTCGGCTCCGAAACGAGTTCGTGTTCAGAAATCGGCCAAGAAGGTGTTAGCATCAGTTTTTTGGGATGCGAAAGGAATTTTGTTTGTGGATTACTTGCAAATTAGTAAAACAATAAATTCTGAATATTATTGTAACCTTTTAGACCAGCTGAAGGAAAAAATTCGTGAAAAAAGACCCGGTTTGCAGAAGGAAAAAATTTTTTTTCATCAGGACAATGCACCGTGTCACATTTTGACAATGGCTAAAATCCATGAATTAAAGTTCGAATTGTTGGAGCATCCACCGTATTCACTAGATTTGGCCCCTAGCGACTTCCATCTGTTTCCAGACCTAAAAAAATTTATGCGTGGAAAGCGTTTTTCATCAAACGATGAGGTCATAACAGATGTGGAAGCGTATTTTGCAGCCCTTCTAGATTCTCACTTCAGGGATAGAGTTAATAAATTGAAATCTCATTGGAGCAAGTGTATTAATGTTCAGGGAGAATATACTGGATAATAAAGTGTATTTTAAACCATAAAATTGTGTTTTTCTTATCGAACCGAAAAACTTATTGAACAGCCTGGTATATGTATGTTTATGTACAGTAAACACAATGGTCGACAATTAAGGATTGATTTTTAAGACTCTCGATCTATGTTTACTTACTTTATCTCTCTTTTTTTCTCTCTCTTTCGTCGCAGGAGAGAAGCCGAGATGAACCTAATCATTTTGCACAGCATTTAGATAGGAGGAAAACTTACCGAGGACTTTAGTAATGATCTTGACTTTAAAACTTGTGCTCCTTTCGTTGTTTTCTTCGATGAATACACCTCTCATGTATTTTTTTTTTTTTTACGCTTGATGACTGTTCTTTCCTATCTTTTTAACGAGTTCGTTTTTTTTATTCTTTTTTCAACCAACGGTTTAATTTAATCATAGTTTCTCTTTAGTTGGACAATCGAATTTGCATGTTAAAAATATTGTATACATCATTTTTAATAAGGAGATTGACGATTGAATAGTATATCGTTTTGTTTAAACTATGCATATTATAAGTAAGCATCTTTGTTGAATTAAAAATGTCTGTGACACATTTACACGCGCACATTACATTATTAAGCCGAAAAAAAATTATACACTTGAACTCGTTGGTCGTAAAAGTAATGTTTTCCGTGCGCTCCGTTAATCGTCTCTTGAAACGCCTCGTGTTTTATTAAACAGCGTCAGAAACTGCTCTGAATTGGTCTCATGGTTGCGCTTGTTGTCCGGAGTGAGCCAACGTGGCACCCATCGCGCCGACAGCTTTCTCATGCCCAAAATTGCATGCAGGATATGACCCACGCGGTCTTTCGAGATGCCTACTGTCTCAGCTATCTCGCGCACCTTCAATTGGTGGTCTGCCAATACGAGATCGTCGATTTTTGTCACGTTATCCTCCATGGTAGCCATTTTCGGGGTGCCTGGGCGTGGCTCATCAAAAACCAACGTGCGACTACGTTGAAACTCGTTAAACCAATTTTTTACGGTGACCATCGCAAGAGCAGAGTCACCGTATACAGCATCCAAGCGCTCTTTGATTTCGCTGTGCGATTTCCCTTCCAAAAAAAAAACTCGAATCATCGACCGACATTGCTCTTTTCCCATTTTTCTAAAATCTGCGGACACGCCTGCTTCCGCACGCGGTCAAAACAATACTACGAGTCCGATTTAGCTGAAATTTTTAAAGTAGCCATCTACGAGAATGTACTACACGATAATGAATTTCTCTTGCGATAATGGCACCAACGGGCAGTGTGGCTAAGTACTTATCGGACCGCCCTGGTACGTCTTATCAAGGCACTTAACTACGTGTCCGTTCATGTATTTATTACCTTATGCACTGAACATAATTATATTGACTAAGGATGATAAGGAACAGACGATATCAGCCAAGTTAATTTCGAAAGTCTAATCGAAATAAACAGTTTAACCGGGCAACACAGCTTAAAACTTGACGAAGAAAAAGAAGATGATAGAAAAAAACGTGTAACTATAGTACGTCAGAACGCGGGTATAAAAAGAAAAACAAAACACACACGCATTCACCTACGCGTGCGTCCGAGTCCACCCAACATCGTTCTAACCCCGTATATCTCGTATAAATTTTCTTTCTCGTTCTCGTTGCAATTCGTCAAATTACTAATCGTTTAAACTCGCATAAAGATGAAATCTTTGCGCGTACCACGAATACAAATCGCTCGCGTACGTAAGCATCTGCGTTGAACTTTCCGATCATTGTGGATTAATTGAACGTGGCTAGTCATCAATTGGCGTGTGTGAAAGTAAAAAAATAAGAAAAATCGATGCGTTATGCCGTGACAGTGTGTTTCCAAAGTTCTCACGTCTAAGGAAGAAATACTATGGGAACAGTGTCCCTCCTTCCCTCCTTACTTCTACTCTACATTTTAACCCTTTGTTGCGCGGTAGTAATGATACTTATTACCTAACCTTAATCGGGATTTTATTTATATAGCGCTTAAAATTAAAGTTTTACGCTGAGTTCTTTGCTTTTTAGCTATCTGAGATGTCAATGAACATATACCAATACAAAATTATTCTTCTATATTGCCATTTTTTTTATACTAAACAAAAAGGGCAAGAAAATGGCAATTTTTTCATAAAAAAATCGGCTTTGGAATTGCTGTTATACTTAGAATCATTAAAATGTATTTCTAGGGGTTTTTTGGAGTCGCTAGTTACGAATCTGGAGTCTAAATTTAAAAATCTATAAACCCATGATGGCGGACATATATTTGGAATAAAATATTTTTTGCTATATATTATTTTATAAAATTTGTAACCCAGGAATTTTTAGAGTCGCAAATTACGAACCTGAAGTTAGAAATTCAAATTCTGCAAATCCAAGATGGCGGACTATATGATGGACCTATTTTCGGGATAATATATTTTCTTACTGTATTTTTTGTGCAAAAATTAAGATCTGAAAACCTTGGCAGTCACTAATTACGAATCTAAAGTCAGAAATGGAAAATATCAAACCCTAAAATGTTAGACCCATTTTTGAAATAAAATGTTTTTCCAGCTAAAATTTTTTTTAGACCTTCTTTGTTAAAATTCTTGTTTGGGGATTTTCGGGTTCGTCAATTATATATCGAAAGTTGAAAATCGGATGTAATTTATTATTTTTGACAAACTCTTTTCTCTTATTCTCATAGAGTTGTTACGAAATTATTTTAACTTTTTTTTCATCTCAACATAATTTTTGTAAAGATCAGAAAAATCAATCATTGAATTAAATTATTACAACGCGATATATAAATTTATAAATACAAGTAGAAAATTACTCTATTAGTGCCATCGGAATCTTTACCTATTGAGCATTCTAGAGTATCAAGACGTAAAATATTTATTCAATTCTGTTCTACGCTAAGATTTTTGTATAACATACTTAACCTAAGCTAAGCCAAGAGTTAAATGCGTGAATGACCTATAAAAAATTAGCCGCTCTCGCTAACTGATTACAATGCAATTTTTACAAAAAAAACTATGTAACACCGAAATATTTTGTGCGTCACGCAATAACCTAGAATGTCCTAAATTTCTCTTGTAATACACTTCTAATAATTTTTCAAACAAATGCTTAATTAATTAATTTAAAAAAAATATATATATACTAGGTTGTTCAAAAAGTTCTGAAAGTGGCATCTATAAAGCTGTAGAAGAACCAAAATTTTTACGTCATTTTAATATTTTATCTTTCATATAAACATACCCAAGAATTCATTCCACTCAGTCAATTCATTGTTTGTTTACAAGCCATTTGAAGTTGACGTGTCAGTGTATTTTTTTTACAATGGAAAAAACCGAATATCGTGCAGTGATAAAATTCTTTGTTTTGGAAGGTTTATCAGCAACGGAAATTCATACAAAAATAGTGAAAGTGTTAAAGGAATCTGCTTCTTCATTTCCAACTGTGCTTTGATAGGTTTCAGAGTTTAGACGTGGTCAAAAAAGCGTTGAAGACGATCCACGCTCAGGACGTCCAAAAAGTGCATCAACACCAGCATTCATAGCAAAAGTACAGGATATGGTTTTGGAAAATCGTCGATTGACCGAGAGAGATTTAGCAGAGGCCCTAGACATCTCATTAGGCAGTGTAAGTCATATTTCAAATAAAGTTTTGGGTTTCAGAAAGCTCTGTGCACAATGGGTGCCGCACTCGCTCACAATGGAACAAAAACACGTTCGAATGCGACTTTCTGAGCAACATTTAGAGCGTTTTCGAAAGAATAAAAAGGATTTTTTGCGTCGATTCATCACTATGGATGAGACTTGGGCCTACCATCATGACCCTGAATCAAACCAAGAGGCTAAAGAGTGGTGTCAACTAGGCACTTCGGCACCGAAGCGAGTTCGTGTCCAGAAATCGGCGAAGAAGGTGTTAGCGTCAGTTTTTTGGGATGCAAAAGGGATTTTGTTGGTGGATTATCTCTAAAGTAGCAAAACTATAAATTCTGAATATTATTGCAACCTTTTGGACCAATTAGATGAAAAAATTAGTGAAAAAAAAAACGGTTTGCACAAGAAAATCATTTTTCATCAAGACAATGCACCTGCTCACACAGCTCAAAAAATCATCACTAAAATAACCGAATTAAAGTACGAATTGTTGCAGCATCCACCTTATTTGCCTGATTTAGCTCCCTCTGACTTCTGGATGTTTCCACACCTCAAAAAATTCCTTCGTGGGAAGCATTTTTCATCAAACGAAGAGGTTATAGCCGTCGTGGAGGAGTATTTTGCAGGCCTTGCAGAAAGTCACTTCCATGATGGGATAAAAAAGTTGGAAGACGGTTGGACCAAGTGTATTGAACTTATAGGAGATTATACTAAGCAATAAAAGTGATTTCACCAACAAAAAAAAGTATCTTCATTTTCGCTTTCAAAACTTTTTGAACAACCTAGTATCTATATATATATATATATATATATATATATATATATATAAGAGGGAGTCTAAAAAGTTTCCGACCTCAACGTGAAGTTAGCAGCATTCGTCAATAAAAGCTAGCGAATTCCGTTGTTTATCCGTTGACAGTTGCTCACCAAAGTTTCAGCCATTTTGGATGCGCAGTTGTTAGTTGACAGTCGTTTGAGTGAGTCGATGTCAGTGTTGTTGTGAAAATGGACAAAATTGAGTCGCACGTAGAGCTGTCATTAAATTTTTGTTTTTGAAAGGCAATACGCCTACGCAAATCAAAAATAAGTTAAACTCTGTGTATGAGGACTCTGCACCATCATTTACCATAGTGAAATTTGGGGCAGCTGAATACAAACGTGGCCGTGAGAGCTTGGGAGACAATGAACGTTCGGGACGTCCAAAAACTGCAACCACTGACGATAACATCGCCAAAGTTCACCAAATGGTGCTAGACGACCGCCGAATTAAAGTGAGAGAGATATCAGAGGTTATGAACATGTCCAAAGAATGTGTTTGCTACATATTCAATCAAGATTTAGGCATGAGAAAGCTGTCTGCACGTTGGGTGCCGCGTTTGCTCACGTTAAACCAATAACGTGTTCGAATGAACATTTCTAACGCTTTATTGGCGCAGTTTAGGCGCAATAAATCTGAGTTTTGGCGCCGATTAATTACTGTAGATGAAACTTGGATACACTATTATACGCCCGAAACAAAAATACAGTCAAAACAGTGGAGTGCAAAGGGGGAACCAGCTCCAAAAAAAGCAAAAACGTCCACATTTGCAGAAAAAGAAAATCCTGTTCCACCAAGACAACGCGCCGTCTCACACCTCAGCGGTCGCCATGGCGAAAATCCACGAATTACGGTTTTAGCTGCTTGACCATCCACCTTACTTACCAGACCTAGCCCCATGCGACTTCTTTTTGTTCCCTCATCTAAAAATTGCACTCGAAGGACAGAGATTTTCGTTAAATGAGGAAGTAATCACCTTCGTGAACAGTCATTTTGCAGAGAAAAACGCCGAGTACTATTTGGATGGGTTAAAGAGATGAGAGCATCGCTGGGAGAAGTATGTGGAATTGCAAGGAGACTATGTTAAATAAACAAAGTTAAGAAAAAATATCTTGTATCTGTGTTAGGTCGGAAACTTTTCAGACCACCCTCACATATATTAAAATAAATAACTCATTAATAGGTTTATGACCAGCTGTTACACGCACCTATTATTTCCTCTTGTTTGAATTTTAAAGACTATAACTAAATTCCGCAATAATGGAGCATCTCTCTCCCTCTCTTTAATTCTCACTCTCTCTCCCTCGGACCGAGAAGCCCGCCAGGAAGAACGGGCCAGAAACACTTGGCCTTTCCCAGAATTTCCCAAATTGCTTAACAAGCTTCTCCGACGCAATTAAATATGGCGCAAAATTTTCACCAAGCAGCGACCTCATGCAGCACTCGATGGAACAAGTTAAAAACATTACTACAAGGAAACATTTCTACGCAATCTACAAAGGAAACATTACAAATAAATAAGAAAGAGAAGACGAAGAGAAGCCACCCATAGAAACAGGAAGAGAGAGAGAGAGAGAGA
Organism: Chalcis sispes; assembly: GCA_949987625.1. Taxonomy (NCBI): domain Eukaryota; kingdom Metazoa; phylum Arthropoda; class Insecta; order Hymenoptera; family Chalcididae; genus Chalcis; species Chalcis sispes. The sequence goes on along the minus strand of OX465095.1, from coordinate 26,963,572 downwards.
GAGAAAGAGGATTTGTCGCGCACCACTAGATTCTTGAATAAAAAGTGAGTTCGGATTTAAATGTCTTAAAATCTTTTTTTTATCTTAAAATCCTCCGACAGAATTATTGACCGAAACGCGGCCGACTATTCTGCTATCTACTCTCATCTTAGTAGGACTTTATCCAGAGCAGGGTTCGAGGCTGATTACAATTTTAGGAACCAAGCCTCCTGCATCTGCTCTATCCTGGAAACACACACCTCTTCCAAACAAACGTTTACAAACTATATCCTCCGCCACCCCGAGCCCATAAGCTTCAATGTTTTGGCTCGGAAACGGCAAAATAGCAGTGTAGCTTAACCACAGCTAATAGAGTAACACCCGACGTTACAGTAGGATAATTAACTGCAAGTAAATTGCCGACTCTGAAAGGTAAAAAACGTTTTGCAACGGTTGCGGGTAGAAGTAAACCACAAGTATCTATTAAAAAAAAATCAACTGGAGCATTTTCCTGTCTATGGCTATTCCTCACGAAACTGTGCTCATTACAGTACAAAAATCATCAAAAACGGATTCAATGGGTATGCACAACTAGCGACGTACCATTATGCATAACATTGACAAGGAACTGTTTTTATTTGTACCATCTCTGAATAAAGTATTGAAATTTATAATTTTTCTAAAAAATAAAACAAAAAATAAAAAAAAATAAGAAATATAAAGAAAACAGAAAACCAAAAAACATATATAAAAAACAAAAAAGATGAAGACTTAATACCACCACGTCCTCGTTCGTGTCTCTGGGTTAGGCTGAGAGTAGTAACCATTTAATTTGTTCGAATTATGCCTCAAGAGATTACGAATGCATTCGAACTCTGATTTTAGTTGTTATTATGAAAATTTAGCCTATCAATGAGTCCGCCATTTTCAACTTGGGATGTTACCAATTTCGATACCAGATTCATTATTAGTGACTCTAAAAATCTCCAAGTAGCATTTTTCAAATACAAAATATAATAAAAGAGAACAGCATGATAATGGATCCGCCATATTCAATTCGCCATCTTGGATTTGTATATTTTCAAACTTTGACTTCAGATTCGTAATTCAGCGACCTAGAAAACCCCCCGATAATTAATACTGTTCTAAAAATTTTGTAAAAACTAGCTTTTAGACAAAAAGTGGGTCCGCTATATTGGATCCGCCATCTTGGATTCGTAAATTTTTAATTTTCGTCTTCAGATTCGTGATCAACGACTAAACAAACCCCCAAGTAACAAATTTGGCTAAAAAATATCGTTTTAAAAATGTGCGCCGCAAAGGGTTAAGCGTAATCCGAAGGAGTTCCTGCGTCGTTTTGTTACCGTCGACAAAACATGGGTCCACTGGTACAAACCAGAAACCAAGGAACAGTCGAAACAGTGGACTTCACCCGGCGAACGTGCTCCAAAGAAGGCGAATTCAGTCCTATCGGCCGGAAAAGTGATGGCCACCGTTTTCTAGGATTCAGACAGTATACTGTAACGTCGGGAGACCAAACCGATAACACAGATAGCTGGCCTTTTTATGTGTTTCTCTTAGAGGTATTGTTAACGTTGATGTGACAATATTGATAGTAAGACTCGAATGCACTGTTCGACACTTTTACAACTTTCAATACATTCAATTTAATGTATTAACGATTATCTACAGGGTGTCACAAAAGTCCCGGAACGGCTGTATATTTCCTAAGGTGGGGTATCTCGGAAAATGTTCAAGGTCAATCTTTAAGAGACTTTTAACTAGGAATTCAATGGTAACCTCTATTTTGATCTTGACGATGTTCTTCAAGGTTATTTTAAGGTCAGGTCATGTTTTTAAATGATAACTCTCTTTTTTGATATTGGCAATCGAAACAGCGGGAAATTTTATGTTCAAATATGTAGTTAGGTCATAAGGACACGTTGACCTCGAAGATCAACCAAGGCTATTTAAACATATGTTCGAAGCCAAGTTGCGCTCTGACTTCTTCTTGCTTATTCAATCCTGGATTTTCTATTTTATACAGTTTTGAAAATGTTCGCGACTTAATTTTTCAAACAGCGATTTACAAGGGCAGATTTTTGGCATCTATGATTCTTTTAAAACGACTCTCTCCTGGTACATTTTTCTCCCCGTTTGTATACTCTAATTTGTTTGTATTATCCGGGATTAATTAAGCATTCATTGAGTTCAAATTTTCTAAAATTTGGAAATAAGCTCTCATCGGTCTGACGGTCGTATGAGTTGAGTGGTTTAGTTCCTCCAATTGTCTTGTGCATCAACTTCTATTTTGTTTGTTATTTTATTCCAAAAAATTTGGAAATTATTGGCGAGTTTCGGCTGTGGTAACGTATGAGTCGTTGCGCAATACGTTTGCGTGCTAGCTATCGATAGTCTATATTACCTAGATCCACTTGATTTAATTAGGTGACCGTGGTATTTACTCGTATATTACTTTTTTGCTTCAACTTCTTTTAACTTATGCCGTTTTTTTGCTTCAGCTTTTTTTAACTTATGACTATTGATATCTGGTGTGCATTTTTATTATTTTCTACGTTTTAACTATCCATCAAATTCTATTTGCCAGATCTTTGCTTTTCTTTATATTTTAAATAAATGTAAATGGATAAGCATAATTCTTCCATCACACTTTACGGCCCACCATAGACAGCGCGTATTTTTTTTATTACTTTATTTCAATTAGTCTATAGATTTTTCTCCTCTTTTAATTGTACATACGTTAATTGCTTATTGAGTTTATGTTTGGATTATTCGGTTGGTGTTCGTAAAACTAGAGATTAACAGATGTATTTATTTTTTATTTATATATATTGTGACGTGGTGTTTTGCACCAGTCACATGAGGAGGCCGAAGCATAGCTTGTGTGCCTCCTCGTAGCTAAAATAACCCCCTTTTACAATCTTGGCAGTCTCGCAGGACTGCCACGCATGATCCTAACTAACAGCCACGCAGGGCTGTACATACTGTACCTTCCCCAGGTACAGGGGCTTCCAGCTCAAGTAAAAGCTCTAGCGAGGAGCTAGTCTCAGGAGCCCTGGCTAGTCGAGGCAGTGCTCGCACACACTGCAGCGAGGTTCCTTCCTCTCCAAGCTCCTTCCTGTCCTTGTATTGGTCCCCGTACCTGCAACCCCCCAGACGGTAATTAAATAAAGAAGAAAATAGTAGTAGCAGCTGCACCTTAGAAGGAAGTACAAGCTGCCACACAACATCATAGGAAAGCGAAAGAGGAGGTTAGAAGGCAGGCAACACATAGAAGCACAGCATTTGAGTGCAAGTAAATACGCACCTGGAAGTGTCTGATAGTGTCGCCTCACTGCCACTGCAAGCAGGCTATCGCTGTCCCCGACACTGCTCCTTAGCTTTCTCAACCGCTCATCGTCCAAGCCGCAGCTGTTGACCCGCAGTACGGCCGCACCTGAAACAGAAAGAAGATAGACAAATTAGTCGACGCCTACCAGCTATGGAACGCGTCGACTTACCTTGATCCTCCGTACATCTGAGGTAGATTCTTGCCGCTCCAGGGATTACACAACAACACTGGCACTCGCGAGCGGATAACCTCAACGCGCGCTGCTGGCGAGCAGTAATATCAACTGCCGACAGCGCTGAGCGAGTGTGGCGGCTGCGTCGTGTAACGTACTTTACACGTACGTTGCGCCGGCGCAGAATGATCATCAAAAAGCCGCGCTCGCGAAAGTGCCACGCAATAAGTTTCTCGTTCACTCCGTTCGGGATAACCATAGGCATTAGTCGCTAATTAAAATTTCGGTCGTCGTAAGCAATACGAACAAGCGAGCGTCTGAGTAGTAGTCGCGTGTAAAGAGAATATCTGGTAAGTGCACCAAGGTGCAGCAGCTGTTACCAGAAGGCATCCCTGCAACGAATCGTCCCCGTATCCTCCCCGGCTGCGTGTGTGCGACCGCGTCGTGTGTTACACGCCATTTTCGACCGTTGTGTATGCTGTACGCCCACGTCCGCTCTAACCGTGAGTTAGCCGCGCAACGTATTTGCCGCGCAACGTATTTGCCGCGCAAAAAACCGCGCCACACGATTGTAGCTGGCGCCCTGGGCTTGCGTAAAAACGCGATAAATTATTGTATTTTGTAATCTTAGTTTAAATAAACGTATTTGTTCGTGTGCTCATTTTAAATCGGTAGTTTTACCTTGCACTAGCAAGCAACCAACCCGCTCCCCCCCCCCTTTACATTTGTACGCCACCCTGATCCCCAGTGGCGTTACAATATATATTTTTTGTTTAGTTTTTGTTTTTTTTGTTGTTTTCGTTTTTTTTTTTTTGTTTAACGCACATGCTTGTTAGTCAGTTAGTGTCTACGAAATTTATATATTAAATGTTTTATAAATATCCTCTTGTGCATTCAGTAGTCGTGCATATGTACAGACTTTTATTGACCTTTTAAGGACGGATCTGATCGATATATCGACTATCCATGAGATGCAAAATATTTGAGATTTTCTTTAAATAATATTATACGCTAAATGCAAAAAAATAGTATTAAAATTCGGGGAAGCTTACTTGACCTTGATAAGTACTATTAGAAGGTCAAATTTTTTTGCTGCTTCGACCTGAAAATCAGGATACCTATATATTCAGATGCATTGAGCTCGAAAGAAATAGTATTCCGTATTACAAAACTCATCTTGAAGGTAAATCCAAGGTTGGAAATTGAAATTATCATTAGTTACTATCAGCGGATTAGCTTGTATCTAACAAAACTACAAAGGTAATAGTACGGATTCTTTTGCCTTCGACGTGGTCTTAGTTTTAAAAAAATAGGATTTGAAAAGTTGTTATTTGAGAAGCATTCGAGCAAAAAAACTAATTTTGTCGAACTCAGCAAACAAAAATTGGAAATCCAAAAAAAAAAAAACGTATCAAAAAACGTAAATAATCTAATTTAAGGATAAAATAAAAATAAAATAATTTTCCAGCTCAAGGATGTCCCCAAGACTTTTTTTACTACTTTATTTGTATTCAACGTATCAAACTACGTAGGAAAACATCTTCAAGTCATTAGACTAGATTTATAACATAGACCGTTACGTTCGATACGGGTCTAGTCAAAATATCGACCACTAATTTGGTTTGGCCCTCTACGTGAAAAATTATTTAATATTATGCACAAATTTCGTGTAAAATACCAGGTCGATTTGAACGTAATAATCCCCGTCCTTAAAAAGGTTAATTGATTAGTCAAGAAAGACATATAATTTTCACATATTGATATGTAAACTTATATAGGTCGATACATTATTCTAAGTTGGTCAAAATATATTTGCATATATTGTATCCATTAATTAATAGTGTTTACTTACTATTATTAATTTTTTTTAATTAAATTTTTTCTTGTTTTTTTTTTTTTTTATTTTCATTAAATAGGTGTTATGAATGTATGTGTGTGAAAAACATAAAAAAACAATTTTGTTTACATATTTGCACAGTGATCTTCTAGCCAATTTTACTACGTCAACCATACCAAAAAAACAGCTTCGGTACTTATTTTCAACTTTATTTCAGCAATCAAAAAAATGTCAAATAATCATTGCTGATAAAATACTCAAACATTACGAATTTTTTATTGTAAAAAATAAAAGATAAATAAAAAATTCGTAATGTGTGAAATTAATTGGGACAATCAGCTATGATTTTTTATTTACATACAGTCTGTCAAGTAAGAGCGTGGTCGACTTCACCGACAGGTAATGAAAGATTTCGCTTTAATTCCTTCGCAAGCCGATAGAAAAAAGCTTTGTCCTTGATGGATTGTTAACAAAAATTTAGTTGTTGATCTTTTGAAAGAGAATCATGCTAAACGCCATGAGTGCTAAGTACGCGTCGCGCTACGAGGCTGTGTTCCTTTGCATCCACCTGAAAGGTCCCAAAATGTCGCAATCAGCGGCTGCTAAATATATGAGAAAGTCAAAGGCATTTGTACAGAAGTGGATACAGCGATATAAAGTGGCTAAAAATGTCGATGATTTACCAGAACGTGGCTCGATAGGAAAAGTAAACAAAAAAGATGAAAAAAGAATAGTAAATCTGTTTTAGCGGAATCCTGCTTTAACACTGCGGCAAGGACGAGCAAAATTAATGGCGAAAGGTTTAGATATATCATACGAAACTATCTGAACCCATCTTCGTACTCATCATCTGAAATGGCGCAACACAATGAAGAAGCCTCTGTTGACTGATAAACATGTGACAAAGCGACTCGCTTGGGCGCATGAGAATATTGATAGAGATTTTGAAAATGTCATTTTTACTGATGAATGTTCTATATGGGCACGTTCTGTCCTCACGCGAGCCTGGTCAACTTCCACCAATAGGCTTGTTGAGCGGACCGTAAAACATAGAATAAAGGTGCATCTTTGGGGCTGCTTCTCAAAGCAGGGATTCGGCACTTTGCACCTTTTTACTGACAACCTAAATGCCGAGAAAATAATAAAAATCTACAAAAAGGCTTTACTGCCATCTGCCAAACGATGGTTCATCACAAAAAATGAAGATTAGATTCTGCAGGAGGACGACGATCCTAAACACCGCAGCAAGCTCTGTACTCAGTGGAAGACTCAATCTGGCATCGTTACATTGGATTGGCCGTCGCAGTCGCCCGATACAAACCCTATTGAAAATGTGTGGGCATATATTAAACGGAAGCTTCGTGGAAGACGCACATACACTTTGAAGCAGTTGTCTTACGAAATTCGTCGGATCTGGAGATCCTTGCCACTAGAATACGCCGTCAAATTAGTAGAAAGCATGCCTCGGAGATTCCAGGCAATCATCGACGCCGGTGGTGACTGGACACATTATTGACCGAATTGCATCATTGTTTGTAATGTGTACAATGTATATATTAATATGAAAGTTTCATGAAATAAATTTTTTTATAAATTAACACGACCACGCTCTTACTTGACAGACTGTATACGAGGTGTAATCAAAAAGTAAGGTGACTTTTTGAATTTCGCGCGCTCTGTACACTCTAATTTCAAAATTTTTTTAAAACCATTTAGTCACCATATAACTCCGTACCACAACCAGGTAGCTGTACCAACCCAACCAATGAAGGCAAGGGGTAAATGGCAAGTCAATCAAGGCAAAACTTTGACTACCTAGCTAATAAAAGTAAGGTATTGATTGCCTAGCCAATGAAGGTAAAGTGAGAATGTGCAGCCTATTAAGCAAAGACATTGACCACCCAGAGAGTTATGGTTAAGGTCGTAAGGCAAATATTTATCTTATGTGATGTTCAAAAGTACCCTCATTCAAGTTTATGCAATGTTGAATTTTACGTTTAAAGTATTCAACTGTGGAAAACAGAACGTAATGCGGAATAACTCTACAATCTTGTGTGATGCATTGCATTATATCTAGCCGTGTCATTGGTTGTTGTGCATAAACTACTATTTTAATGTAACCCTATAAACAGAGATCTGGATTTGACAGATCCGGTGATCTTGGACACTACTCAGTAATGTTACTACCAATGCCTATCCATTGTCCTCAGTATCGTTGGTTCAGGAATCGATAGACTATCAATGAGCGATCACACGGTACACTATCTTGTTGTAGCCACAATCGTCGTCTTGTTCTCAAGTCCAAATTCGTTAATAATTCTGGTAACTCATTCTGCAGGAAATTAAAATACGCTGCACTATTGATATTTCTATCAGAAAAATAATGGCCTATAAGATAACCATAAGGGCCTATAACATAGCCTATAACATTCACTATACCACACCAAACTAGAAGGCTCTGTCTATGCTGATTGTCAAAATAACGTACCCAATTAGGGTTCTGGGCAGACCAATAATAGCTATTATGCTGATTAATTTGTCTGTTACCATGGAATGTAGCCTTATCTGAAAACATTACGTATCTAAAAAATTCAGGATCTTCATGGATTCTCGCTTGTGCCCAATTGCAGAAGTTGAGCCTGCGGCGGAAATCATCGGGTATTAAAGCTTGAGTTAACGTCATGTGATACGAATGGAATCTGTGAAGACGCAAAATTCTGCTGGCTGTCAATCTCGGGATTCCAGTACGTCTCTCAATGTCGCGCAAAGAGATAATGATTGATCCAAATTAACCATTATTAAGATCACGAGAATTCGTGGGTATCGTTGTTCTGTATCATAAACTGATGACGATTTCTACTTATTGGTGGTTGATATCTTTCTCTTCACTCAATGATTCGGATTCTTACACAGTTCAAGAAGTAAAACCTTCCTAGATAATTATGGTGGTAATACCTAGCCGTAACTTGATATCAGCCTCGACATACCCCAAGAGACAACAGAATATCAACAATTGCGTTTCTCAAATAATTCAACATATTTGTTCTCTTCGAGTCATCAGCTACTAAAATAACTTCCACGTGAAGTATCCTGAGAAGGACTGTTCACGAGTCACCTTTCTCACAAGTAGCAATAGGGATGTGTTATTCGTCGATTTGGCTGAAAATATGTAGGCTTGTCCTGAAGGGGAGGTTCTCATCTAGCAACCAAAAAATTACGTGATTTTTGCGATTTTTTTTCTCATGGAAGGAAATGAATAAAGTAGTCAAGTTTTTTGGTACTTATTGAGTATGTTATTAGCTACTTTTACAAATTTTTTTAAACAAAAATACCGAATAGTTTATTAGTTATATGCATTGAAAAATAGTCATCGAAAAAAAAGATACCTCCACGGGCGGCAAGGTGACTAATCCAATTTTTGTCTGAATTTAAAAAATCAAAGTTTTTTGTAAACTAGAAGACATTAGCTGGATCTTGAACTAAAATCACGAAGGAAAGTTGAAAATTAAAAAAATGGCGGACTTGTAAAAAAAATATTCTTTTGCACTTTTTTTCGCTCTAAAAAGTGCAAAACAATAAAAATAATCATTATAAAATTATGATTTTAAGTCAAGATTCAGAAAATTTAATTACCTTTAAACTAAAAAAAAATTCATCTCGATATCTATAATAGTTTTTGAGATATCTTGCCGCCCGTCTCAAGAAACATGGTTTCGAGAAAAACGTGTTTAAAGTTTTAGTACGCGATTTAGTACGTAAAAAGACGACTTCGGTTCTTTGACTATAACTTTAAAAATAAATTGAATTCGGCAAAATGGGTTTTACAAGCGTATTCTACGAGACATTTGCCAACTTTGTAAGCAAAAAAAAAAAAAATCGATTTTTTGGTCGTGCTTGATGAGAACCTCTCCTAAAACATGCCAGAAACAAAAATAAAATTTATACTAGCCAAATTTGATATTTGATATTTATTTTCCACAACATATGCTGTAATTTGATTTTTCCCATCAAAGCTTAGTATACATATATTTTTCACTTATTAACACTCTGTCTAGTTGGAAAAAAGTACTGAAAAAAATTACTTTTTATCCTTAGTTTATTTTTTCCAAAAAAATTTTTTATTTTGTATACAATGAATCATAACTTTTGTTATCATTGTTCCAAAATTCTAAGGAAGGCGTTAAAGAATGCGCCCTTTTTTATTGTTAAGACATAATCTCTTGAAATTTAAAAAATTTTTTTTTAATCAGGCAGAATATTGAGAATATGTGAGAAATTAATGTGTTCCGAGTTTTAATAAGAAAAATCAAATCACAGCCTATGTTGTGGAAAATCAATATTAAATATCATATTTAACTGGTATAAATTTTCATTCCAGTTTTTTTCAAGCCTACAAAGAGTATCTAGGAGTCTGAGCTAAGTGACGGGAGGTCCTTGACCGGCGTCTTTGAGTGAGCGAGAGACGAGGATTCGAACGAGTGTAGACGAACGTACAAGAACAGAAGGAAACAAAGCGATCGTTAGTGAGTAGACAAACGCGAACATAGGAGGCAAGCGGATTGCATGTTGTCGTCAGCGAGTGAGTGGATGCGCGTGCTTTTACGCGTGAGTGTGCGAATAAGAGGAAGTGAGTTAGCGGAATCGTCAGATAGTAGTGGCAGGGCGCCTTTGTAGGCGTCATGGGACATGGGCATAGAACAGAAAGTCAAGTGAGTAGTGGGCTACGCCAGCTAGCTACTTAAGCTTGCTCGTCTCAGCGCCTTGCCAACGTCATGAAGACAAAACTCGCAGCTGCATTGCCCGCCCAGTGATTTGTTCCTCGCTACAAAGAGTTAATCACCAATTGCACTGACAACACACGGGCTATCAGGCCTAAGCGTCACAACCAAAATGTTATTCAATATGGTTATTTGATATAGCACCTAATTGCAGTTTAGGCTTTGTGATTACTGGACAGTCTTGGACTGCGTCATTAAATTAAGTAATTATTGATACGGCTGCTTAACTGTAGTGTTGCGCCCATTTAAAAAGAGAGAAAGGCACTTTATACAGATCCGTAATAAAAAATATGGATTCTCATTCAAAAAACTCAAACGCACTTGGATAAGACTTTGAAAATTAACTTGAATATAAAATTCTAAGTCACTGTTATTTGATTCCTGCTATTACCTACAATTTTCGTCAGAAATATTTTTCCCCAGTTCGCTTGTTTTGGAGATTTGTGGATATTTTTTTAATAATGGGACACCCACTATATATGTATGTATGTATATACATATACAGGGTGTCACAAAAGTCCCAGAACGGCTGTATATTTCCTAACGTGGGGTATTTCGAAAAATGATCAAGGTCAACCCTTAAGCAACTCTCAATGGGGAATCCAATGGTAAGCTCTATTTTGACTTTGACGATGTCCTTCAAGGTCATTTCAAAGTTAGGTAATGTTTTTTGAAAGGAAATTCCCTTTTTTGACATTAGCAATCGAAAGAACGGGAAATTTTACGTTTAAATATGTACTTAGGTCATAAGGACACGTCGATCTTGAAGGTCAGCCCAGGCCATTTAAACATAAACAAAGTCTGGTTATCTTTTGGCATGGGCACTCCTCAATTTTTTTTTTAACCGATGTGTTAAAATTTGCAAGGCTTATGAAGTGTTCACTGTAGGTGTGACCTCAATGATGTCTTTTGAATTCTTTCAAGGTTATTTCAAGCTCTACTCATTTTTTAATAAAATTTCCTTTTTTTGTTCATGTTTAAATTGCCTTGACTGACCTCCAAGATCAACGTGTCCTTATAACCTAAGTACATATGTGAACGTAAAATTTCCCGTTCTTCCGATTGCCAATGTCAAAAAAGGAAGTTTTCATTTAAAAACATGACTTGAGCTTAAAATGACCTTAAAGGACATCATCGAGGTCAAAATAGAGGTTACCATTGAATTTCTCGTTAAGAGTTAATTGAGGATTAACCTTGACCATTTTCCGAGATCCCCCACCTTAGGAAATATACAGCCGTTCCAGGACTTTTGTGACACCCTGTTTGTACATATATATATACACTGGGTATCCCATTTTTAAAAACGGATGCATGTATCTCTAGAACTAAAGGTTTTAAAATAAAATTTTTGATAAAAGTTAGATTCTAAAGGGGAACTCCATCTGTGACCTTGACCATGACCTTAAATATAGCCTTTAAAATCATTTAGAGGTCAAGTTAGTTTTTTCAAATGGAAACTCCTTACTTATGACCCCGGAAAACAAAAGAGCAGAAAATTTTACAATCAAGTATGACCTTGATCATGACCTTGACTACAACTTTCAGGTCATTTGAAGTCAAGTTGAACATTTTAAATGGAAACTCTTTAGGACGCCAGTATTTTAAAATGTAGCCTTATCGCTGAACATAACATATTTGAAAGTATTATCATCATTAGTGACCTGCTGCGTCAATCATTGACAAAAAATAAGCCGTCTTTGATAATCTTCAACCGATAAAGCTCGGTTGAAAGATATGTGATGAGGATAGTACTTTACATTTTTCAGATATCTGCTGGCGGTTAATTTTGTAACAACAAGCTCTCTTTCGATTTGACGAAAGACTTATATGAGGATCCAGGTGCACCATAGCTTGTACCGCAGTCATTTGAGGATTATTAGCACAATCTTTTGTTAACATGAATCTTTTCCTACGAGCAAACTTACCTTGTTGGCCACACAACTCAATATTACGAATAACAGTATAATTTGAATGATGTCTTTCGGGGAATCTAGCAGCATACAAAATTGAAGCTTGAACGTAGTTTTGTCGACATTCTCCTTACACAAGGAGAACGAAAATTTTATTAGTTGTGTAGTCAGGCATAATGAGAAAATGTCAAAATAAATAAAACTTCAACTAATAAAATTTAATTTAAAAAATTAACAAACAAATAAATTATTTCTTTAATAAAATAACGAATTTTTTTAAGAATAAGAGAATTTAAAGAAACTCAAAATTTTTCAAAATGATGCCTTGATTTTGCATTTAAATAAACTTACAATGAATGATACAGTTGATTTAAATTAGTAATAACTTCAGAAACCACTATATGGCCACTATTATTCAAAAACCACTATATGGCAACCAAATTCACGATCAAGGAACTAACCAAAACAGAATTCATTCACATTTCCAGAATGATTGTAATAAACTATGTTATTCATTGAAGATGATCGCCGACTATCAGAATGGTAAATCAAGGTAAAAATAATATAAACTTTGAAACTATCAAACTTCTCTAATTATTAGGGAAGAATCTTTGTTTATTAAAGGAAGAATTATTAGCTGTAAACATATTATTCTCTGTATGTCTAATTTTGTTTGAGTTAATTTATAATAAAAATTAATTTTAAAACACTAACTGCTTTTTAATTTTTAATTTTTATTATGCGTAACTGAATTAAGGAGACCATCATTATTTGTCTACTGTTAGAAGAATGCTGATGGAATTATTAAGTATCAAAATTGAAATTAAAAGTTTAAGTTTCCTTTTAGAAGTAACTTGACCTTCAAATAGCCTTCAAGGTGATGGTCGAAGTCATAGCCAATGTCGTGGTAAGAGATATCACACATAAGTTTTTCGTCTTTTTTTATTTCCATGATCAAAGGCAGAGACTTTCTTTTGAAAAAATTAATTTGACCTCGAAATGACCATGATGGTTATGGTCAAGGTCATAACTGTTTGGACATAAAATTTTCTGTTCCTTCCTTTCCGGGGTCAAAGGTTAGGCTTTACATATAAAATATTGATTTGACCTTTAAATGACCTTAAAAGCCTTATTTAAGGTCATTGTCAAGATCACAGCTGGACGTCTCCTTCAAAATCTAACAACTTCTGTCTGAAAACTTTTTTCTTAAAACCTTTAGTTCAAGCAATATATGCATCAGTTTTTTTAAAATGGGACACCGGTATACTAGGTTAAAAGTTTTGAAAGCGGAAATGAAGATACTTTTTTTTGTTGGTGAAATCACTTTTATTGCTCAGTATAATCTTTCATAAGTCCAATACACTTGGTCCAACGGTCTTTCAACTTGTTTATCCCACCATGGAAGTGACTTTCTGCAAGGCCTGCAAAATACTCCTCTACGACGGCTAAACCTCTTCGTTTAATGAAAAATCCCACGAAGGAATTTCTTGAGGTGTGGAAACAGCCAGAAGTCAGAGGGAGCTAAATCAGGCGAATAAGGTGGATGCTGCAACAATTTGTACTTTCATTCGGTTATTTTAGTGATGGTTTTTTGAGCTGTGTGAGCGGGTGCATTGTCTTGATGAAAAATGATTTTTTTCTTGTGCAAACTGGGTCCTTTTTAACTAATTTTTTCATCCAATTGGTCCAAAAAGTTACAATAGTATTCAGAATTTATTGTTTTGCCAGTTTGGAGATAATCCACCCACAAAATCCCTTTTTCATCCCAAAAAACTGACGCTAACACCTTCTTCGCCGATTTCTGGACACGAACTCGCTTCGGTGCCGAAGTGCCTGGTTGACACTACTCTTTAGCCTCTTGTTTTGATTCAGGGTCATGATAGTGGACCCAAGTCTCATCCATAGTGATGAATCGACGCAAAAATCCTTTTTATCCTTTCGAAAACGCTCCAAATGTTGCTCAGAAAGTCGCATTCGAACGTGTTTTTGTTCCATTGTGAGCGAATGCGGCACCCATTGTGCACAGAGCTTTCTGAAACCCAAAACTTCATTTAAAATATGACTCACACTGCCTAATGAGATATCTAGGGCCTTTGCTAAATCTCTCTCGATCAATCGACGATTTTCCAAAACCATATCCTGTACTTTTGCTATGAATGCTGGTGTTGATGCACTTTTTTGACGTCCTGAGCGTAGATCTCCTTCAACGCTTTTTCGACCACGTCTAAACTCTAAAACCCATCGATGCACAATTGGAAATGAAGAAGCAGATTCCTTTAACACTTTCACTATTTTTGTATGAATTTTCGTTGCTGATAAACCTTCCAAAACAAAGAATTTTATCACTGCACGATATTCGGTTTTTTCCATTGTAAAAAAAATACACTGACACGTCAACTTCAAATGGCTTGTAAACAAACAATGAATTGACAGAGTGGAATGAAACTTTGGGTATGTTTATATAAAAGATAAAATATTAAAATGGCGTAAAAATTTTGGTTCTTCTACTGCTCTATAGATGTCGCTGTCAAAACTTTTTGAACAACCTAGTATATGTTGATACATTAAACTGATTCGTAAAGTTATGATAGTATATTATTATAGTAATAAATATATTGTTTAATATGAAAAGTTATTGTTATCTTTTTTTTTTATTATATTATTATAGTAGCTGATAATCGGAAATCTTGCAGTTCAAAGAAAAGAAAATTAATATCAGGTGCGCAACTAAGTTCCCGTTACTTTTCTTGATAAAAATGCAACTTTATTTTTAAAAAATGGTTACAAATGAATCATTCGAAGTATTGCCTATCGCTAGCTATAACTTTTCCTCATCTTTTTGGCAGAGCTCGAATACTGTTACGGTAAAATTATTCGTCTTTTGAAGCTGTGCACGAATCAAGCTAATTTTTAATATCTTTGTATGAGCGGGATTGTTGCCATCGAACGGAACAAGTGATAATCGGACGGCACAATATCTGGGGAATATAGCGAGTGGGATTACTAAGACTTCCCATTTGAGCGTTTCCAAAAAGGTTTTAACGGGTCCAACAACGTAAGTCCAAGCGTTGTCTTCAGCAGAAGAATCACTTTATCGTGCCTCTGCTCGTATTGTGGTTGTTTCTCGCGCAGTGCTTGGCTCAAACGCATCAATCGAATTCGATACCATTGCGCAGTAATGGTTTCATTTGGTTAAAACAGCTCATAGTAATTAACACAGACCTGGTTTTACCAAATACACAGCATAACCTTCGTAGCGTGAATATGGGGCCGAACCGACGACGTAGAAGCATGACCGGGCAGTCTACAAGACTTTCTTCTCTTTGGGTTGCTGTGATGAATCCATTTGTCATCACTTGTTCCGACGCAATAAAGAGAACCCTCCCTTTTTTGCTGCTGGAGTAGTTGTTCATAGGACAAAATTTACTCTTAACATCTCTTGGCTTCAAATCACATGGAACCCAAGCGCCCTGCTTGTGAATCGCTCTCAGCGCATGCGATCGCTTGCAAATGGCTTTGTGGGTAACTTCTAATACTAAAGCAAGCATATTTTCCGTTTGGCATGGATCCTTGTCGAGCAATGCCTATAATTCACCATCTACGAAGGTTTTTGGCCTTCCTTTACGTGGACTATCGTCAATATGGAAATTACCATCTTTGAATCAATGGAACCCATCATGGCACGCTGTTTTACTTAGAGCAGCATCTTCGCAAACGTCTTGGAGCTCCCGATGTGCTTCAGCCGCCGTTTTTTTCGAATGAAGGAAGAGAAGCAACACTTTCTGCAAATGACAATAATTTGGTACAAAATGTGACATTGTAATACAACAAAAGTATATGACGCCAAAACAAAATCACTAATGTTTCAAAACGATTTGTTAATCATATGTCTAAGCTTGCTTCATGACGTTTTGGATATCGTAATCGACAAGCACTTTCTGCTGGAGCAATCTATTGATAAACTGCGGGAACTTAGTTGCGCATCTAATACATTCCAAAAGATGTTTAAATTTGTTAAAGGATGACGGAAATGTTTGTACAAATTTGATTAATTATAAAAAGAATGTTGAAAAAATTCCTAAGTTTAACTGTTGATACGCGAATTTGTAAACAGAATCAAAGTAAATTTAACAATGAATCAAAAGAAAATAATTTAAATAATTCAAATAATTCTGATTACAGCTAAAATAATGTTAATCAGATAAGTAGTTCAGAATTAAGTCAAGATAATGCTATTAATTCCTAGTTGTTGTAACAGCTATGTTCTTTTATAGTTGAATAATTAGAACACATGCTTACTAAGATACAAGAAAAATTTGCTAGCTTACCTGATAACAATCCTATGCGAGTGCCTACTCTTACAATAGCACAATGTTCTTGGTGTATTTGCAAAATTGCTAAACTATTTATCAAATAATTGACTTGACCTTGAATTTTAAAAGTAGGCATATAGTTCTGTAACGTCAAGAATACTGATGAGAATTGACGCTAGCTGCTCTCGCCTCTAGGAGCCTAAACACTTAAGCTTATGGACTCGGGACGGCCGAGAAATTTAATCTACAAATTTCTGTGGGATAAGGTGTAAGTTTTTCAAACTAACGTAAAAGACTCGGTTTTCATAATCAAAATTAGTCTCTAGCTTCGCTCTGGGAAAGGTTGTAATAAATGTCGAAGG
The DNA here is from genome assembly GCA_949987625.1 of Chalcis sispes. Taxonomy (NCBI): domain Eukaryota; kingdom Metazoa; phylum Arthropoda; class Insecta; order Hymenoptera; family Chalcididae; genus Chalcis; species Chalcis sispes. The sequence continues at coordinate 26,946,869 of OX465095.1, read as the reverse complement.
GTGAAAGGATAATCGGACGCGTGTTATCCAAATATCCCTTTGAAAGAAAGGTATAGGTAAAAGAAAAAGATAGATAAGAAGCAATTTTCAATTATGTTTGGACTTACTTTTATTCGATATTAATATTGTGCGATTTTCTCTCTCTCTCTCTCTCTCTCTTCCTTCTTTCTGAAGCTCTTGAAGGCTCAAGCTAGTACTCTGTGCTTAAAGTTCTATGTAGATGATCAATACTGAATTGATAGACTGCCATGAATTGTTATTTCTAAGTTGTGAAAAATTATTGGGCTAACTTCGTCCTCGACGTCGCCCATTACCTCTGTTTTTACTCAAGAGTTTTTTCCTACTTCCGAATAAACAATATACAGGAATTTGTAATTTTCGCATTTTTTGATTGTGGGAATCGCTGCAGCGTTCATAATTCGTCATGCGCGGCTCGTAAGTTGACACTTATTGGAAACTTTTTCTTTGTGAATGAAATTTGAAAGAGAGAGAGAAGAATGCCTGATTACAATAATTATGTATTCTAACTTACTCGATAATTTAATTTCTATTTATTTTAAATACAGTTAAATTCAAATATAATTTATTTGTATTTCTAAATTGCAATTTAAGTTTTAAAATATTTAATTCTAAATGTAATTTAGAATGTCTTAACAGTAATACAAACTATTCTTGATCGATATTTAATTTACTTATTCTCAACGCAATTTATATATAACTAATATGGTGTTGCATAAATTTAACTATCTCAAATATTTATACTAGGTAAATATAAGTAACTTAAATAGAGTCAACTTAAATAACTAACTCAAATATAAATATATTAAGATAATTTATTACGTACTAAATTAATACGTAAGAAATGCTGATAATAATGTAAGAAATAGCAATGCTTCTGCATAGTTTATTAATCCAAAATACATCCTGCTAAAAATATTCGGTTAAAACTTATTAAAACCGACTTAACAGTTTGAGTCCGTTTTTATAATATGAAATTATCAAATTAAAACCAATATAATCAATTCAAAATTATTTAGACCAATTATAAAATTTTGTCGTTTTTTATCGGATTTAATTAGTTGTATTCTGCAGAAAAAATATTATTTTATTTGAAAATACAATTGATTAAATCTGATTGAAACCGATAAAATTGTATAATTGGTTTGAATAAGTTTTAATCAATTATATTCGTTTTAATTTGATTATTTCCGATTAAAAAACTGGATACAAACCGATTATCTTTTAAATCCGTTTTAATAAGTTTCAATTTAATATTTTTAGCAGGGTGGTTACTTAACCCACACGTCACCAAAGATTTTTGCGAGGTTTTTGCAAAGTTTCATAAAAGGTTTGAAACCTTGCCAAAATCTTACGAAAAATATTTCTGTGATGTATCTATGTTCGCGCATAATCTTCGTATAAACATTTTCCGTAAAGTTGAGAAATGATTTTTTGCTATGTTTATAAAAGATTGACAGAAAAATTGCAGAAACATTTCGTGCAGAATTTGTGCGATGTTTTTTGAAACCTCGCAAAAATCTTACGAAATATGTTATAGTAATGTTCCTGTGTCCGCGCATAATCCTCATATCAAAATTTTCCGCAAAGATGAGTAACATTGACTAAAAACCTTGCATAAAGCTTCTTGTGAGCGCGCTAGAATGTTTTTATTGAGCTTCCTAAAAGATTTAATTATCTTCCAGGAATCTATCACAGAATATTGACGTAATATCGAAATACGAGGTCTGGCTATTAAATAACGAGACTGGTTACGAAAAAGGGTTTTATTATAAAAATTATTCTACATTCGAATGCTCCCCTTTAATATACTCCCATTCTCTCGCCACACACCTTTCCATACGTTTTTTCCATTGATCGAAGCAGTGCTGGAAGTCTTCTTTGGTGAGGGCCTTTAGGAGCTCTGCCGTTTTTTGCTTTACCGCTTCCATCGACTCCAATCGGGTCCCTTTCAAAGCATATTTTATTTTCGGAAACAAAAAAAAGTCGCACGGTGCCAAATCTGGCGAGTACGGCGCGTGTTCGAGCACTGGAGTGCGCTTACCGGCCAAATACTGCTTCACAGATAGCGCGTTATGGGCAGGTGCGTTGTCCTGGTGCAAAATCCACGAGTTGTTCTTCCACAATTCGGGCCGTTTCTTACGAACTCGTTCTCGCAGTGTTGCCAAAACTGACCAATAGTAAGTCTGGTTGACAGTCTGACCCTCTGGAACCCATTCAGTCATTAAGATACCGTTAATGTCAAAAAAAACGGTCAACATTGTCTTGAATTTGGATTAAGACATCCTTGCTTTTTTGATTCTGGGCGATTCAGGCGTCTTCCAATGCATCAATTGCCGCTTTGTTTCAACATCGTATTGAAAAATCCACGTTTCGTCGCAAGTAATAATGTTTTTTATCAGTCCGGAATTTTTTTTTAACCTTTCAAGGAAATCTGAGCAGACCTGTTGACGCAAGAGCTTTTGGTCAGGAGTCAGGTTTTTTGGCACCAACTTCGCACAGACTTTTGTCATGTGTAATTCCTCGTGTAAAATTTGTCTAACCGTTTCTTTATCGGCGTGTACAGCCTCGGCAATCATCCGGATGCTCATTGAACGATCTGCACGCACAATTTGGTTGATTTTGGTCACTGTTTCCGGAGTTGAAACAGTGACAGGGCGACCTGGGCGTTGGTCATCTTTAGTGCTCACTCGGCCCTCACTGAAGCGCTTACACCACTCAAAAACACGCGCACGAGATAGAGAATTGTCCCCATAGGCCTCTTGCAACAATTTACAGCACTCAGTCGGAATTTTTTTCAATTTAACGAGAAATTTGAGATTGATACGTTGCTCCTGTTTTTCGTTACACATGGTTTTCGGCACGAGAAAAAAACACGTTCGTTTCAAACCGCTACTGCACAAATACAATAATAGTGGCGAGAACGTGTTTTGGTACGTGCATAGACAAAATATCTAGATACCCAACGCACTACTCGTTTTTTCCCCCATCCCTCTACGGTGCCCTTTAGGCGCGCAGTCACGTTATTTAATAGCCAGACCTCGTATCTGACTTAAAAAACTGTCACTTCGTCTGCCATGAAAGATTCCAGTAACTTTTTATACAATTTTTCTGAAAGATCATTTGTAACCTTTATTAACTTTTATTAAGTATTTTATACATTTTAGAATTTTATTATTTATTATGACTATACAAATTTTTAACATCTGCTATTACATTTAATCAGTTATTTGCATTGTCACACATGTTATTTTACACATTATTTTACGGAAAAAACGCAGAAAAATTTTTGATCTGCGGTGAGATCGAACCCGGGTCCTTCGCATTATAAAGCAGACGCCCTAACTATTACGCTATGCAACGCTTGTAGAACTAAAATTTAAATTTGAATCATAAGTTGCATGGCAATCGATATACACTTGTATTAATTTTACATTTAAAATTTTTTCTATAGGGTAAAGTATTTTTTAAAATTAAGAAATAATTAGAAATTTAATATATTTAAATGCATAATTTCGCTCTTGAGATTTTACTACATATACAAGTATAATAAACTTTAATTGTCGATTTATTTTTATCTAAAATCAAAAATAAATTTTTAAGATAACAATTAGCTCTGCTGCAAGATTACGATTAATATTCAATGCACTTTTTATGGAAGCTTACAACATGCTTACATGAAATTTTCTTAAAATCTTCCCGATAAACTTTTGTGGAAGCTTACAGAAATCTTTTCTTAATGATTTGGCTAAAGTTTATATGCAATATTAACACAAAAGTTTATCGATAGCTTACAGTAAAATTGCAAAATACTTTCAAGAAAGCTTCCAGTTTTTGTTTTTTGAAAGGTTAAAAAGGGTTTCGAAATAAGAAATATTTTTAATTAAAAATTATTAATTAAATATTTTGAAGAAATTTCGCAGTGACCTGGCTAAAATATTACGAAAAAATATTTTAAGAAACTGTCCTGTATTCTTACGTAAAATATTTCGTAAAATGTTCCAGCAAGTTTGCTTCAAGGTTTCGTTGAAACATTTATACAAAATCCTGCAGCGACCTTTTTAAAATGTTTCAACTAGATGTATCAAAAAACCTTACAGGAATCTTTCTTGAAATGTTTTGTTAAATGTTCTAGCAAGTTTGCTTTAAGATTTCGTTGAAACATTTATACGTAATCTTGCAGCGATCTTTTTTAAATGTTTCAACAATATGTTTCAAAAAACCTCATAGGAATCTTTCTTTAAATGTTTTGTGAAACGTTCTAGCAAGTTTGTTTCAAGGTTTCGTTGAACCATTTATACGAAATCCTGCAGCGACTTTTTTAAAATGGTTCAACTAGATTTTTTTTTAAAAACACCTCACGGGAATCTTTCTTGAAATGTTTTGTGAAATCTTATAGCAAGTTTGCTTCAAGGTTTCGTTGAAACATTTATACGAAATCTTGCAGCGATTTTTTTAAAATGTTTTAACTACATGTTTCAAAAACTCTCACAGGAATCTTTCTTAAAATGTTTGTGAAATGTTTCAGCAAGGTTAATGCAAGATTTCTTTGTAAGATTTCAATGTAATGTTTTTATTATCTTAAAACGATGTTATGTTTCTTTGAAAGATTTCTGCAAGGTTTTAATATAACCTTTCTACAATTTTTCGCTGAAACCTCACATGAAATCTTTCACTGAAATCTTTCGAAATCTTTCGTGCCGTGTGGGAAATAACTCTGCTGATGTTTATTTTTTTTAATTACAAATTAAATTAAAATTAAAAAAATAATACAATAATTTTTTTAAAAAGTACATTGGGTAAATTCAAAAATCACTTTTTTCTTTTCTTTTCTAAAATTCTTTCAGAAAAAATAATTCGTGAATCCTTTTCTTATCTTAACTGAGTTAAGAAATCTTTTTGTAATATTGTGAAAATATTTGCCTATTGCGCTGAAATTTACTACAAATCTGTGAAATCATGTAAAAAAGTTATAGTTTTTATTTATTTTGACAGTGTATAATTAGCTGATGAAAGCTGTGATGATCTGTGATTCGTCTGACTAAGATATTTCAATTCACTATTTCTAAACATACTAACAAAACAGGATGCAAATATTCATTTACTTTATTATTATATAATAACTATGAAACGGGTTTACTCAAGATTGAAAAATTGTGTTTTTATTTTACTAATTCTTAGTTTCGATACTAAAATATTGAGAAAACAATAGTTCATTTAATTATTAACACATTTATGAAATACTTAATTACGTTCAGGGTAAAAAAAATAATTTTATGTTTGATTTTTTCCTAAGTTGGAATATATTCACTGTTGTCAATAAAAATAAGAAAATAATGAAAATTATAATAAGATCAACTTAGATTGCAATTTTTTCAAAATAAAATAGGTTTTTAATCAGGCAATTGAGACCACAATTAGATTCGAGATTTCGAAATTTACAAATAACTATTCATAGAATCAAAAAAACAAATTGTCAATATACGGCCAAATAATTGATTTTTAAAAATTTGTTTCCAACTTTCATACGAAAACAACTAATTCCAAGTTTTCCAGTCTACTTAACACATTGTACGCCGATGGCATCTGAGACATTTAAAGACTGAGCGCCGGCACCGTATCGACCGCTTAAAACCTGGGCGCCGGCATGATTCGCTTGTCCGTTATAGCGATAGACTTCGAATCCCGCGTTTTTGCGGGGCCGGCGCTCGAGCGATAGACTTCGAATCCCGCGTTTTCGCGGGGCCGGCGTACAATGTGTTACAATCAAGTGTTTATATTAGGTTGCTGCAGATAAAATGGCCGATTTAACAATGATATAAAGTTAGCTGCAATTTTAGTGTATTATGTTGGCACAAGGCGGCGCAAATGATATGACATATTGAAGTATAAATACTGCTACCTTGGTTTATGGAGTCATTTCTGTTTTGCACTTCATAGTGATCGTAAAAACAAAAAGAGAAAGTGAACATGGAAGAGAATCAAAAACGGCTACTTTTACTATACAAATTTAAATTAGAGCACAACGCAACGGAAGCAGCGAGGAATATCAACAGCGCATTTGGGCCTGATACAGTTAGCGAACGAACCACTCGGCGGTGGTTCGAAAATTTTGATCTGAAGATATGGACCTTGGAAATGAGCCACGTGGACACCCAGGACCATCGATCGATAACGACAAGCTGCATGCACTAGTGGAGTCTGACCCCCGCCAAACCATAAGGGATCTTGCCAAAAAATTAGGCATTCACAATTCGACAGTTTGGCGCCACTTGCAACAACTTGGAAAAGTGAAAAAGCTTGACAAATGGGTTCCGCATGATCTTACCGAGCAAAACATGACGTGTCGAATGGAGATTTCAAGTTCTCTCATCTCCTGCAACAAAAAAGAACCGTTCTTGCACCGAATTGTGACCTGCGATGAAAAGTGGATTTTATACGATAATCGTCGCCGATCGGCCCAATGGCTGGATGCCAATAAAGCGCCAAACGACACATGCCGAAACGAAGCCTTTATCCAAAGAAAATAATGGTAACTGTTTGGTGGTCTGTAGCTGGAGTTATCTACTATTCGTTCCTGCAACCTGGCGAAACCATCAATGCTGAGAAATACTGTGCTCAACTGGATAAAATGCATCAGAAATTGATAGTTCAACGACCTAGGCTTGTCAACAGGGATGAAGTGATACTGCTTCATGATAACGCACGACCTCATGTATCGAGAACAACGGTCCAAAAATTAAACGAGTTGTGCTATGAGACTCTTCCTCACCCTCCATATTCACCAGACCTCTTACCAACAGATTACCATTTCTTTAAACATTTGGATTACTTTTTGACAGGAAAAAGATTTAATAATGAAGCTGCTGTCAAAAATGCCATCGAGGAGTTGCTTTGAACTAGAAACTCGGACTTCTACAAAACTGGAATAAATGTACTTGTATCTCGTTGGGAAAAGTGTGTTGCATCTATTGGTATCTATTTTGATTAAATAAATTGTCTTTACAAAAAGTTACAGATGTTTAAAAATTTATTACTAAATCGGTTATTTCATCTGCAGCAACCTAATTGTAAATTTTTAAATAGAGCTTTTTGTCATTATGGTTAATTAAATGATGTTAAAATGTTCATCAGTTCTTCACTTAATTTTTTTTTATTAGGCTATTTACATGTTAGTTTACACAATATAATCAGTAGTAGATCTACATTAATTACTATCTATGCCAATTTAGTGACAACTTTGTATCTTAAAATTTTAGATTAAAGAAATTTAACCTTAAAACAAGGTGTTGGTAGTATTTTCTTAATTTTTGTTTAAAAGAGACAGTTTATTTATAAGTTTAGGCTTTAAATAACTTTAAAGGTCAAGTTCACTGTTAGAATTCTTATAGGATATTCTATAATTTATTGTGCATATCACTATTATATGAGATAAGTATTTTTTTTTAAATGAGATAGAATTTAATAGTTCTTGAAGACATTATTTAATATATTGGGTTGTTCGATAATTAATGTCGCTTTTTTCTTATAGATGGCGTGAACTGCATATTTCATGTAGTAGCGGTTGCGTAACGTATGTTATTATATACTATTATAAACGTTAGACTGTACACTATCTTCTGTCAAAAACTGAGCTTTATTAGTAAATAACAAGTTAGTTAAGAATTAAGTTGAAAATGGACAATCAAAGTTAGCATTATCGGCATATTTTATTGTTTTACTTCCGGAAGGGCAAAAATGCGGTGCAAGTTTGGAAGAAATTGTGTGAAGTTTATGGTGAGGATTGCCTTACTCAACGCAAGTGTCAACGTTGGTTTGCTCGCTTTCGTTCTGGAAATTTTAATGTGCCAGATGCACCACATACTGGTCGTCCAACCACTACTGATGACGACAAAATAAAGGTGTTAATCGAAACTAACTGGCATATGACAACTCAAGAGATAGCAGAGAAGCTCGGCAAATCGAATTCAACCGTTTACTTGCACTTACAACAGCTCAGTTACGTAAACAAACAGGATGTTTGGGTTCCTCACGAATTAAAGGAAATCCACCTCACCAAACGCATTAACATATGCGACTTTTTGCTGAATCGTAACAAAAACGACCCATTTCTAAAAAGAATCATAACGGGTGGTGAAACATGGATTGTGTACGATAATGTAGTCCGAAAAAGATCATGGATCAAGGAAGATAAGCCCCCACGATCGACATCCAAAGCCAATATTCACCAAAAGAAGATTATGCTTTCCGTGTAGTGGGATTACAAGGCTATAGTCTACTTTGAGCTGCTTCTAAGAAACCAAACTATTGATACGAATGTCTACTGTCGTTTATTATCGAAATTGAACGAAGCAATTAAGAAAAAACGCCCTGAACTGTCCAATCGCAAAGGTGTGATGTTCCATCATTATAACGCCAGGCCTTACACCTCTTTGATAACCCGTCAAAAATTAATGGAGCTCAATTGGGAACTGATGCTGCATTCACCCTATAGCTCTGACTTAGCACCTTTAGACTATCATTTGTTTTGCTCCCTTGAAAACCATTTAAATGGTAAAACTTTCGATTTCGATCAGGCTGTTAAAAATGAGTTGCACCAGTTCTTCGCTTCTAAAAATCAAGGCTTCTTCAAACATGGAATTTTTCAACTTACCGCAAGATAGCAAAAGTTCATCTAACAAAACAGTCAATATATCATTGATTAATGTTTGTTGTTAATATAAATAAATTCACTTTGAAAAACATGAAAAAATACGACATTAATTATCGAACAAGCCAATATTAACATTACAAAATTGTATTATTTCTAAATGATTTTATCATTAATCTTTTTTTAATATTCATTAACATTTTAACTTTTCAACAAATAAATATATTATTTTAGTTCCTTTCAGATCCTGCTATATTATTTTTAGATGAACCGACTACAGGACAAGATGTTTATAGTGCTAGTATAATAATGAATCAACTTCAGTTATTTGCCAATAAAGGGCGCACAGTTATTTGTTCTATACATCAACCAAATTCAGAAATTTTTAGCTTATTTAAAAAAATAATTCTCATTTCGGATGGTAGAATTGCATTTGCTGGAACAAATAAAGAAGCCATTCAATTTTTTTCAAGGTAATAAGTTAAATAATACTTAATAAATAAATACTTAAAAATAAATAATTGCTTTTTCTTATATTATATTTGATTTAATAAATTCAATATGTTACAAATAACTAAATAATGAAGGAATATTCAAATAATATAGCATTAACGATTGCACACGACACATTTTTGCAGAAGAATGCAATCAAAATTACATTTTGACACTTCATCGACGTATTTGAAAATCTTCTATTAATATTGTGAGAATATACTACTATACACTATTAAAATATTATAACATTATATAATATATAATAATTTTTTTAATCATGTAAATAAATTAAATTATTATGATTAATAAGTTCACTATGTAACACAAATTTTACTTTTTTCATAGCATTAACTACATTGCAATGTAAAAAATTGTGCTTGTATAATTAATTTCATAATTATCAATTAAGTGAACAAATATTTGAAACAAATAAAAGAATGCAATATCTATGAGTATTATAGTATTATCTAAGATTTTATCATAAATAGTACCCAATAGTTTTCCAACAGGCAAACTAGTATTCGCGGTAAAATGTTCGAACGTATATTAATTTCCCATAATCAACTGCTTTTTAGAAGTCGACCTTCGCGTAGAAGTATTGCGAGCGCCTTATTGATTCGTACTGCTTTTTACAAGGCTACTACTGAAAAAAATTTTAGATCCAGACTAAAAGTCTTAGTAAAGGATTATAGAGACTATATAATCTATCGTTATAAGTCAGAAAAAAATCAATTTTTGAAAAATTTTACACGAGTGGTTCTGGAGGAAATACTATGCTATTATATTATGTGTGTACACGGCGTTTCATAAGGAAGGAAAAATATTTGAAAGACTTTTATTGCAGATAAAAATATGGAAAAAATTCATATAATCATAGATTTGTGGATCTATTATACGACATCTTTCATATTTTTAGTAGTAGCGTGCCTATTTGCATGACTTCAACTACTTCCAAAAAAATATTATACAAAAACGTTTTATTAATTAAACTGAATTATTTTTTTAATTCTTAAACTATTTTAATGAAAAATTATTTCTGTAGCTCTCTTCTTACAGAAAAATGAGTTGGAGATAAAAATAAAGAAAAAATTAATCTGATTCCTAATTATTTCTAAAATAATAAAGTAGGTTATAATTAATATTAATATCAAAGTAAAATATAAATAACTCTGGACCAGTGTCGATCTGGTCAATGAAGATAACGCCATTCAAAATATTTTTCCGTGCCTTCGCTTAATTCAAACTGCACTTTTTCATAGCGAGTGCTTATTTCCTCATGCTTTTTAATATTATTTGATTTTATTTCTTATCTTTAAGGAATTTAAAGCATGATTGCAATTGGCGAACTAAAAATCATCTTCTTGTTAACGTGTCGAGATACTTTTTTACAAGAGGAAAAATCGCACATTTTTCAATATTATGATTACCACCATTACGATACAAATTGGACAAGAAGCCTAACTAATTTTTTCAGCATGACGTCTTGTTGCTGAATCGTGCATAACCGCGTACATTTATGCAAATGTACTGCTTATCGGACGCAAGCGCTTTCGTGCAGATGCAAATTGAGTCGCGCCATTTTCTAAATCAAAAATTTCGGCAGCCAGTGCGAGTTCCGCTTCTTTAAGTAAAAATTCCACGAGTTTCTCTAATTAAGTTTTTTTTTGCTTGGGCTGTTGCCGTGTACGCGTTATATTTATATTTTGGTGCCGAAGATAACTTACTCGCAAAACAGCCGATTAATGCGAGAGCTTTAAAAGCTTGCACCGCGTCTTACAAACGTGAAGCAAATCGCGTTAAAGTTACCGCGCCTGATTCAATTTGTGGAAAATTATTTATATCGCTTAATGCACAAGTTTATTGCCATAATGCGATTCTAATGTTTTTATAATCATCGCAGCATTTCGGCTCGTCGCGAGTAATGAACTCACTGTTTCACGCACTTTTCCTTGCAACGTGGCCAAAAGAAGCAACATTTTCTCTACGTCGTTTAACGCGCTATTTTCGGTAACTAACTCATAGGTTTGCTTATGATGCAGTTATTCTAGCGAATTGCCTGAAAATGCAGGCAAAGCTTTCACCGAAGTCGATCTGCTGCTGCAAGACGTGGTGCACTGATTTGCTAACGCTTCGCAAAAAGAGAGCAAAGACACTAGACGTGTGACGGAATCGCCTGCTTGATCCATTCTCGCGAAGCTCAATAATTTTACTGCCGCATTAGCATTATACATTAAAACACTCGCGTTATTAATATTTCGCGCATTACTCGGATGTATATTATCTTGTGCAATACTCGTATGTTCATTTAAAACGCCCGCAAAATTTAATGCCGCGCCAGCATGATTGTTATTTATAAATAATATTTTCAACGCTCGCAAGATTTACTTGACAACTTATCGGTGCAATGTTCTCGACGCAGCTCGGTGCGTTGCTGTAGCTTGTTCTACATCTTGATGTCATCTTAAGTACAGCCTCCGTTAATTGGAAGTAGCTCGCGCCTCCTTCACGCGTTGTCGGTAGAGTCGTGGCAGGGACCTCGGTCGTCGTTACCATCATCGTCGATTGCACGATTGCTGAAGGTGTCGTCGTTGATAGAACCGTCGTTGGCGGCAGCGTCGTCAGAGACTTCGTCATCGTAGACATCGCCGTTGAAACGTCATCACCTGTGTTGACTGCGTCGTCATCGTTGTTGAAACCGATGTGCCAGGTTGCATTGTGCTCCTTGGGTATTCGACATCCATTGATCATTAATCTTTTGTAACTGAGGTGCTTTTTAATGTTGCATTTTTATTTATTTTACTGATGCGGCGCGTTGTTATCTAATTTATTGTCTTCTTCTGCGTTGATTTCTTTATCGTCCAGCGTATCATTAAAGAAGCAGAAGACAACGCCCCCGCAAAAGAGGACAGGGGCCAAAAGAACCCTAGCAACCGGCCAAGAAGGCCATAGTTTGGACAGAGATGCCCGAGCATTAGACACAGAAAGCGCGCCGCGCTCAGGCCACGACGCCCCGATGCTTCATGTGCGAGTATGACAGCGTCAAGAAGAGCCGTGCCCATGTCTTCACGAGCACTGGAAATTCAAGGAGCCCTGGCAGTAAAGAGCCAGAAATTACCGGCACGATGTACCTGAGTAGCGTACCTAATAAATTCTACATTTTTTTGGTAAACAGGCGTCATAATTCCGTAGCCTTACCCCAACCTAACTGCAGGGCAATCTAGGTTTAGTAGCGACTGGGGGAGGAATGTGACAGGTGGCCATGAGAGGCTAGGCCACCTGCCATATAGTTAATGCAAGAGTTCGCGGCGCAACTACACGCGGCGCTATCGAGTACCGAATCGATAGCGCAGCGCGGGAAATCGATTCCAGCGACGTGAGATGGACAAGGGGGGATCCTTCTCATTTTTCTCGCTAAATCGCAACGCACGCGTGAGGAGCCAAGGACACTTAATTTCTGTAGATTTTGATAAGAGTAGATTCCGACGCTCTCAAATAACTAGTAAGTGGTCACACAGGACGTCCGCGTGCATGCCCGCGAAATAATAACGACGCATGTATATTTTATTGTGTTACTAACTATTGCGAAGTGTGGGTGAGAGTTTTGCTTACACTCACACATATTAGTGCCTGTCTGTGTACGCGCGCGTTAGACTACATACGCGTAGTCTTTCGGTTGACCGCGAGAGGCTGCGACTAACTTGCTTAGAAGCCTAGGAGCATTAAGGCTAGCTCACATGCTTTGCTACATAAACATAACAGGGAGAGTGTGTATGACAGTGTGTATCTCGCGTAAATCAATTGCGCGTCGTTCTATTTTTGTTTTACAATTCTCAGAAAATGATCCGTATCGCTTTATAATTATTTGTTAATAGTTTTTAGTAATTCGTACTCAATAAACGTTGACTTCGCATAATGGGTGCACGTTTAGATTATTTTCTCCTTTTCAGTATCCCATTTCTAAATACTGCTACCACCGCGGGAATGTCAATTAACCGTTGACACGCATTCTGACTACCCGAACCCGACAAAGAGCACAGTCGGTATCGGGGCTTTAAAGAAAGGCGCCTAACGTTATACAGCACTACACGCGAGTGCCATTGCACGACGGTTAACGTCCGCCGGCGCTCAAGCCGCATTGCAGGTTATTCGCGTCCGCAGTAGTGTGCACGTGCAAGGGACAATCATGCTCGTGCAGACCACATATTAATAACCCCGTTACAAATTTAAAAAAATTGTAATTCTTCTACCAAAAATTAATTAAAATTTTAAATATAAAAAGTAAAAAATAATTAAGTATTTTTTTTTCTACAACTTACAATCAACCTTGTTTTTCTACTAGATGTACTCTGTAAAATCTATGCATTTACCACGAATGTAGATACCCGTTTAAACTTCACTTCTAATTTAATGCATACCTATAACTAATAAACAAATATAAAATATTTATTAGCAGTTCATCTAAACAAAAATTTAAAAATATATATTTGTATACCGCTTAAATGATATTAAAATTATTAGGACCGTATAATGTATAATTACTTTATGAAGTCAGTGTCAGCTAAGGTAGGTAACTACTAGGTTGTTCAAAAAGTTTTAAAAGTCGAAATGAAGATACTTCTTTTATTGGTGAAATCACTTTTATTGCTCAGTATAATCTCCCATAAGTCCAATACACTTGGTCCAACGGTCTTTCAACTTGTTTATCCCATCATGGAAGTGACTTTCTGCGAGGCCTGCAAAATACTCCTCTACGACGGCTATAACCTCTTCGTTTGATGAAAAATGCTTCTAACGAAGGAATTTCTTGAGGTGTGGAAACAGCCAGAAGTCAGAGGGAGCTGAATCAGGCGAATAAGGTGGATGCTGCAACAATTCGTACTTTCATTCGGTTATTTTAGTAATGGTTTTTTGAGCTGTGTGAGCGGGTGCATTGTCTTGATGAAAAATGATTTTTTTCTTGTGCAAACCGGGTCTTTTTTCACTAATTTTTTCATTCAATTGGTCCAAAAAGTTACAATAGTATTCAGCATTTATTGTTTTGCCAGTTTGGAGATAATCCACCAACAAAATCCCTTTTGCATCCCAAAAAACTGACGCTAACACCTTCTTCGCCGATTTCTGGACACGAACTCGCTTCGATGCCGAAGTGCCTGGTTGACACTACTCTTTAGCCTCTTGTTTTGATTCAGGGTCATGATAGTGGACCCAAGTCTCATCCATAGTGATGAATCGACGCAAAAAATCCTTTTTATCCTTTCGAAAACGCTCCAAATGTTGCTCAGAAAGTCGCATTCCAACGTGTTTTTGTTCCATTGTGAGCGAATGCGGCACCCATTGTGCACAGAGCTTTCTGAAACCCAAAACTTCATTTAAAATATGACTCACACTGCCTAATAAGATGTCTAGGACCTTTGCTAAATCTCTCTCGATCAATCGACGATTTTCCAAAACCATATCCTGTACTTTTGCTATGAATGCTGGTGTTGATGCACTTTTTGGACGTCCTGAGCGTGGATCGTCTTCAATGCTTTTTCGACTACGTCTAAACTCGAAAACCCATCGATCCACAGTTGGAAATGAAGGAGCAGATTCCTTTAACTCTTTCACCATTTTTGTATGAATTTCCGTTGCTGATAAACTTTCCAAAACAAAGAATTTCATCACTGCACGATATTCGGTTTTTTTTTATTGTAAAAAAAATACACTGACACGTCAACTTTAAATAGCTTGTAAACAAAAAATGAATTGACAGAGTGGAATAAAACTTTAAGTATGTTTATATGAAAGATAAAATAATAAAATACGAAAAATATCCATAGCACTGAAATACTTGGAACATTAGTAATGGCAAGTCACATCATTTTCACAATTTTTAACCAATAAAGATAAGTCTTCTTTTAGATTAAAAAGAATTAAATATCTAGTAGAGAGCTTACAGTTTGTTAGATTAGTGAAAGATTTTTTTAAATTTTATTTTATAATGGTACTTTTTTTACGGAAAATTAAATTTTTCTTTTAATTTTTGAAATATTTCATAATTTAAGCATTATTTTTATATTTCGTATTGCTGTACTCTAGAACAACTACGAAGACTTTGATCAGCTGAACATCTTCCATATCAGGGGATTTGATTATGATTAATAAAATTTTTTGCATACTTTAAATTATGTTCAACAAAAGCGCTTGTGTTTCAATTGTATAACGTAACACATCGTTCAATAAGTCCCGAGACTAACAATGAAAACAACATTTTTATTCAAAAATCATTTTTATTTAGCAATATAATCTCCTTTTAGAGTGATACAATCTTCCCAACGCCTTTCTAACATTTCTATATTATGTTTATAGAAGGATTTATCCTTTGCTTCAAAATAAGCTTTAGTTTCGGCAATAACCTCCTCATTCAAGCCAAATTTTTTTCCCTGGAGCATTTTTTTGAGATCAGCAAAGAGCCAGTAGTCGCTGAGGGCTAAATCTGGCGAATACGGGGGGTGGGGAAGCGAATCAAAGCTTAATTCGTTCAATTTTGCCATTGTTTTCATGGACTTGTGGCATGGTGCATTGTCTTGGTGAAAAAGGATTTTTTTCTTTTTCATGTGCGGTCGTTTTGCTGCGATCTCCTCCTTCAAACGTACCAACAAGTCAATATAATAATCACTGTTGATCGATTTACCTTTTTCCAGGTAGTCAATGGAAATCATGTCATGCGAATCCCAAAAAACAGACGCCATGACTTTGCTAGCAGACTGCTGCGTTTTTGGACGCTTTGGGCGGCTTTCGCCAGCCATGCGCCACTCAGATGATTTCCGATTCGTCTCCGGAGTGAAATGATGTATCCATGTTTCATCCATGGTCACGTATCGACGCAGGAAATCCTTTTTATTGCGAGTAAATAGCGATTAACAGCTCTCTGAATCGTCGACTCGTTGCTGTTTTTGTTCTACTGAAAGCAATCGTGGCACCCACTTGGAAAAAACCTTTTTCATGCTCAATTTTTCATGAAGGATTGTAAATACGCTTCTAGATAATATCTGTGTCATTTTTGCAATCTCACGGACCTCAACTTTGCGATTTTTTATTACAATTTTTAACACTTCACTCACATTTTCCTGTGTAACGGCTTCCAATGGCCTACCCGAACGTTCCGCATCGTTTGTGTCCGTACGACCACGTTTAAACTCAGCATACTAACGACAAATCGTTGGTTTGGATAGAGAGGAGTCCGGGTAATGTTTTTCAAGCCATTGCTGGGCTTCTACGGTGTTTTTACCCATTAAAAAACAATGTTTTATCAACACGCGAAACTCGCTTTTTTTCATTTTCCAAACAAATTACAAAGTGACTTTACTCTAACCTCGATAACTCTGCTGTCTGTGATCCGATCGACGTGAAATATTTACACGTTTCATGTAAAGGTTCGCACTCTATGGTAACGTGGCCAGTTTGGTACTACGAGCACCATCTTTGGGTTAGTCTCGGGACTTATTGAACGATGTGTTATATTGCCTTTTAATAAATTAATATTTTTATAATTCTTATGTACACATATTTTTATACAAAAAATGATATATTTTTAGAAATTGTTTATCTTTATTTTAATTTCATATAAATTAATAATAAATATACTTTATTGACCACGACGGGTTCCTTTTTTAAAATTGAAATTCAACAAAAATTATAATTGAAATTCAATTATAATTCATAAAATATAAATAATTATTATATTATTAATTATTATATTAATTATTGTTTATTATATTAATTATTATAATATATTAATAATTATTATTATATTAATAATTATTTTATTGTTGATTTTAATTTTAGTTTTAATTTTAACTCTTGATTCTATTTTTAGATATGTTAAACACTTCTACAGCTGCTGTACAAGATTTTTACATAAGAATTTTTTAAGTTAAGTTTTCAATATGGATCTCTGATTTAACTTAACCCGTTGAGTCCTGAATTGGCATTAATTCCACCTTTTTTTCATTCTATCAATAAAGACTGAACCCGTTAAAAGATCTTAGTAAAAATACAATACATTCGTCAAGGTAATTTTTTGTGATATTTTCGAATCTGTAGTTAGTTTATGTTTAACATTTATGGTTTTCGATTTAGTCACTTTTTCCTATCAAAACATGAAAATTTAGAAATTTCATTTTGATGAATTGTTACGTAGATAGAGTTAACGAATTTGCATATACTACTTGAACATCTGGATTGAGTGGCATTAATTGCACTTTAAGGCTTTATCGATATTTCTGTTAAATTTAATATGGCGGATCGTCAGCAGTAACTTTTATCACGAAATTTTTCGTTTTTCGTTTTTTTACCTTACTGATGCAAATTCAAACCTGATATTCTTCTTATATATGAGAACTAATCGTTGTTGTCTTGTAAAAATATATATAAGCCTTATATAACAAAAATCCATTTTTATGAAAGCAGAACCCCAAAATCTTGCCCAAACACATTTTTTTTACATTTTTTCATATTTTTTTCTAATAATCGTTGCAAATGTAATTCATTTATTAATACTAGTAAAATCTCATTAGATATTCGAATTACCTACACAAATTTTTAAAAATCTTTATAGTGAATAGAAAACAAGGTGTGTTAAATATTAGGGGGACCGGAAAGTAATGTCGTTTTCTTACATTAAATTGAAACGAATAAATTTTTAATAAGTCTTTATTTTCAATCAATAATACAATCACCCTTATTATCAACAACATTTTGCCATCTAGTGTGCAAATTTTAAATTCCGGACCGATAAAAATCAATTTGTTTTTAAGTAAAATATCTCGAGATGGCATTTTGGACATCATCCAAATTTTCAAATTTTTTGCCACTAAGAAAATGTTGTAGGGATCGGAATAAATGGGAATACGAGGGTGCGATATCGGGTGAGTATGGTGGGTAAGGCAGTACCTCTCACCTCAATTCATTAATTTTTTCCAGTGTTTGTCCTGCACAGTGCGGTCTTGCATTGTCGTGTTGCAGAATGACGCCTTTTCTGTTGACAATCGCTGGATACTTTTCGATTAAAGATTGGTTAACTCGAACCAATTGTTTACAATAAAGGTTTGCATTAACAGTTTGTCCAGGTTTCAGCACTTTAAAGTGAACAATTCCGTGAATACTCCACTAAACACACAGAAGCGCCTTTTTGGGATGTAAACCCGGCTTCGCAGTACTTCGTGGTGATTTATTTGGAGAGAGCCACTGCCTTGTGCGTTTTGGATTATCATATAGGACCCACTTTTTGTCTCCAGTGATCAAAAGATCAAAAAATGTTTCTGTATGGTGCCGTTGAAGCAATGCGTTGCATGTGATGGATCGGTTGGCTTTGTTCTCTTCGGACAGATTATGGGGGACCCAAACACCTGGTCTGCTTGTTTTCAAATCTGCTTTGAATGTTCCTAGATGGACGACCAAGGTTGGTTAAGGGTGTTTGACATGAATTTGCTTCGACTTTTGCCTCTAGCATGTCGTTGTCTAATGTCGTTGGTCTTCCTAATCGATAGGAGTCAGAGAGATCAAAATTACCGGATCTGAACTTGGAAAACCAGCTTTAGTATTTACGAAGGTCTAATGCACTTGGATAAACATCACAAATGTTTTTGGTCGCAACTGTTGCATTACTAGTCTTGCGAAACTCAAAAAGCATACAATGCCGGATATGCTCTTCTGGTATTTGGCTGGTCATTTTACCCCAAATTGCAAAAAAAAATTTAATATTGTGAATTATTTAGAAATGAACAAGTCACAATAACCTTAAAATAACTTTAACACGCCTTCGAGATACACAATGAGCTGACAAATGACAATCAAATATCGACATGCGCAGAAACGACATTACTTTCCGGTCCCCTTAATGAATCAAGCCAATTTCGATATGTTTTAAAAAATATTTATTTATTCATTAATATTTATGTTGTCTCCTTCGAAGTGAACCCCATAAGATATTATATATTTGTGCTAGCGCTTTTCCCAATCCTTGAAGAGCTTTTCATAGGCGGTTTTTGGTATGGCCTTTAATTTCTTCAGCAACTCGATTTTCATCTGCTGAATCGTGGAAAACCTTTGCCGTGTGAAGATATTTATTAGTTTTGCAACAAAAAAATCGCACGAAGCTAAATCTGGTGAATATGGAGGTTGAAGCATGATTGAGCTGTTGTTTTTATCCAAAAAATCACGAACCAGCAACAATGTGTGAGCAAAGTAGAGCGTTCTTTTCTTATTGCTTTACACAACCGGCGCATAACTTAAAGGTGATATTCTTTGTTGATCGCAGTACCTGGCAAAAATTCATGATGCACAATGCCATCATAATCTAAGAAAACAGTGAGTAAAACCTTTATATTCGACCAAACTTAGCACGCCTTTTTTTATCTTGGCTCCTCTGGTCGCTTCCATTGAAATGATTGTGCTTTGGTTTTGAAGTCATAACTGTACACCTATATTTCATTACCAATTATTATCCTTTAAAGTACGTTTGAATCGTCATTGACCTCATTTAAAAATTCCTGAGCGATGCTTATGCGACTGCTTTTCTGGTCAAAATTAAACAGTTTCGGAACAAACTTCGCTGACACACGTCTCATGTCAAAAACATTCAAAAAAATAGCATGGCACGCACAACAGACGCGTCAACTTCCTTAGAAACCATTTTAATAGCTATACGACGATTTTCAAAAATCATTTTCTTCACTATTTTAACATTTTCATCTGTAGACGATATGCTAGGATGTCCAGGACGAGGATTATCTTTGACATCGTCTTGGCCCTCTTCAAGTTGCTTGTACCGCTTGTAAATATTTCTTCCACTAAGAATAGACTCGCCAAATACCACAGTTAATATTTTCACAACATCAAAGCACTTAATTTTGTTTCTTACGCAAAATTTTATACAACTTTTTCCTCCTTTTTTTTGAACAACAAAAAATCGCTACGCACGTGTTAAGACTGTTTTTCTTTATGTCTGCTGTAAACAACACGAATATATGAGATGGTTGATATTGACAGCATATGTCAGGGGCATGTGTACCAACACATTAAAAAAATCGAAACTTGAATGTATGTAGCCCACGTTATTTAAAAATTGGCTTTGTTTATTGAACACACCTCGTATTATAGTCCTTTAAATGAATTGGTAATTTTGATCAGAATCAGGGAATTAACGACCTATCAAATGATAAGCTTGGCCTTGATTTTTTAAAGTAGGCATATAGTTCTCTTCTCTAAATTTTGTACATTCAAAGAACATAATTTAAAATAAAGTGTTATACTGTCTTGCGTTAGTGAGAAAGTGATTGGAAAGTAGATGATCTCCTGTGACTAAGATGTGGTTTAACTGCATTCTGAATAGGTGAAAGAGATACTTCGCTATTTATACAATAAAAGCCAGGAGTCTTATTGTTCCATTTCATCTTACCATAATGAGAACAAACTCTACCCATAGCACCTATTTTAATTTTATTGCTGTTAAGATAGTCTATTCCGAGATTCTATGAAAACGCTGCTTTTTCTCCAAAAGCTCTATTAGAACTTTCTCTTATTGTTTGATTTGGAATTGGAGATTTTCATCTTGTTCTAATTGAATATTATCGATATTTTTGGTTACTTGATTTTGGCCTGGTAATTCATTTAAATTGACTTCAGAACTGGAAGGTGAATGTGATTCACCATTGTTGTTCTGCAACTATTCTTCTCGGTCTAGCAGCTAACCACCTTGTGTTTAATATTTTTTAAAATAAATTAGACTTTTGTTTCGACATTTTGCCGTTTACAATAATTGAAGATTGAAAACGGAATATTTTTAAAAATTAATCTAAATTCATTTAAATCTGAATTTAAATAATTTTATCTATCAAATAATAATGAGTTTGATTAAAAAGGTATTAAAAGACAAACCAAATAATCGTCAATGGAATTTACACGGAGGTTGTATAAAATAAAAAATAGTAAATTAAGTAATTTAGTAAAAATATGCAGTTATAAATAAGTCGTTAATGATGGAGAAGAGAACAAAAGTAACAATACTGTAGTTGTCGCCAAATTAATTTGACAGAATTGGTGGAGAGTATTTTACACGAATGGGCATAGTAAACTGCTTGCAAATATAAGACTACTGCTTTCACAGCAAGAGATCCTCCGAAAATAAATTTTAAATCATAATGATCCTCGTGGAAAATTTTCTTGTACTTATGTGCTTGACTCGCTTATTTCTTTAATCAAAAGCTTCCGCGCGAAACCACCTATTAAGAAAGAGGTACCATTTCCCCCTCTCTCACGTGTGGCACTAAACGCATCAATCCCTTCGCAGGCAAATCTTAACCCACTATTAATTATTAATGGCTAACAGTTGCCTGAAGGTTTTTTTTAATAGCCTATGTTACTCCGATCATTCTAAAAGAACTTCTAATAAAATTTTATAATAATTGAGTATATTCCGAGATTCTTAAGTTGCAAGTAAAAAGTGATGTCTTTTTATACAGGGTGAACCATTTTAATCTATTCACCCTGAAATCTCCGAAAAGTAAGCGGTATACGAAAAAATTATTTGGACAAAAGTTATTCAGGACTATAGGAGCGATCTTTTTGCAGTATCGGTTTTGACGTTGAGATCAATTTTCAAGGTTATCTCAAGGTCAAAATGATTTTTTTAAATGAGAGCCCCTATTTTTGATATTGGATTCAGAAAGAGCGGAAAACTTTACGTCCGGAATAAGGTAAATTTTTACTAGGTCAAATCAAGAGTAATTAAAAAAATCATCTAGAAAATATATATATTCTTTTTTTTATGACGTCTGAGCAACAAAAGGCTGTAGTGGGTTAACGACCTTGATCATCGTGACCTTAAGGTCAACTTTGTAGGTCATTCAATGGTCAAAGTTTTTTTCTAAATAAGAACACCAACATTTGTCTTCGGATTTCGAAAGCACGGAGACATTCTATTGTAGAAAAATAATTTCTTTTAATCCGTTAGATTGACCTTTGGATGGTAAATTATGAAAGAATTGTCCCAAAATTTGTTTTGTTGCAACTTTTAATGGATTTATAAATAGAAAACGCTCGAGTAGGTTCAGAGATCAACGACTTTGACTACGTTCATCTTCAGATTTGAAGATTATGTAAAGGTCAAGAGGATTTTTCTAACAAGGAAAGGTTCTCAACCTGGACCTATCGATTTCTTTGGTTCTGGGATATGTTAAAGTACATCAAAAAATAAGAGATACATGTTTTTTCTTACCGGCTAACTTCCTCTTTTAAGGGGTTTAAATGACCCTTAAAAAAAGAGGTGAAAACAGTTTTTTGTAAATATCTCATAAACTAATAAGGATATTTTAACGATTCAAACGGCAAAAAACTTGTTATTTAATGTAAAAATTTCGTACATAATTTTATTCCCATAATTTTGCAACCCCTAATTTTTATGGGGGTAAATTTAGTTTTTATTACGTATTTTTCGATTTAAACCTTTTTACAATAAATTCTATGAAAATAATTCCAAATAATTTTTTTTTTTACAAAAATAGAAAACTAAATTGACGAGTCTTGGGATTTTTTAAAAATCACCCCTTCAGAGGGTTAAACAACCCCTAAAACAAAATTGATTTCTTCTAGTCTATTAGGAATATTTTAATGATTCGAATGGCAAAAAACTTTTTATTTGATATAGAAATTTTACATAATTTTATCCCCGTAGTATTATACCAAATCATTTTTATCTCGTAATGTAGCACTCGTTATTTTTGTTTAGATTGATTCTATTTTTTATTGTATTTAATGGTACTTCTTTTGTCAAATACAAATAGATTTTAAAATCATTTATTCTATATGACAAAAATAAATTTATAAAATTAATATATAAAAAATTAATAAAATTTTTATTTTTACAAACTTAAATCAAAACTACGGATTTAGTTGGAATAATAAGATTTACGTGTTATTTTAATACATTATTGATTATTCATCAGTAGTTACAGCTACGTAATTTTATTTTTCAAAGTTTTGACAATAATCATAATCTTGATAAAACTGTTTAAAACACAATAATTTTTTACACCAACCACTACGTTCAATAGCAATATTTGTACAGCCTTCTATTTCGTAGTTTGTACTGCAAGAATCTCCAAAACTAAAATCAACAGGATTATCAAATTCATTAGGTTTTACATTGATGTAATCACTAACCAGTAATATTTAACCCTTTGAGTACATTTAACGAGTGAGACTCGTCATGTGTTTACTTGGGCGAAGTTACGGTGGACGAGTCTGACTCGTCATCTGAGTTTGATAAGTAGGCGTTGATTTTTGCGACACCCCCGCTAGTTGGCGTTGATCGCAAACAATTGCCTAACGTTTTTTTCGACATCTTACAGTTGTAAATAAGGTTAATTCCATTTATTATTATTTTATCCCTGTTTTTTTTGATACGCTATTCTAATTTAATACGCCACAGCGTTTGCAAGCAAAAAATTGGGCACATTTTCCGGAGAATATTCCGGCAACAGAATCAAAGGAACATCCGACAAAACGGTGCCGCGTATGTTATAAACATAAAATAAGAAAAGAAACCACTTAGCAATGCAAACAGTGCCAGGTACCTTTACATTTACCGACATGTTTTGAAAAATACCACACGGTACAAAATTATTAGATTTTAAGTTAGTTCTTGTTATTAATAAATATTTCTATTTTGTTACATTTATATATTTATTTATATTTTGTCATTAATATGTACTTTAAAAAATATATTTATATCACCAATATAAGCATATTCCAAATAAAATGTATTACTCTTACATATTAATCCATATAGCAAAAAATTAAATCCGTTCCATATGCATAAAAGTCTCCAAATAATTCCGTACTCAAAGGGTTAAAGAGATTCGTATATCTCGGCGACGAAAGCTGGTTGTGGACTAAAGATTGAAATTTCATTATGTAATTTTTTAAATGTAAATTTAAATCATAACCTATTAAAATCACCTTATCGGAAAATTGTCGAACAAAGTTCTTCCAGATTCAAAGTACATCAAGCGGTTGTATTTTTACTGTTGTTCCTGCTGGTATCTTTTTGATATAAAAAATTTTTTTTCTGGCATTGTTTCTTCTACAACTGTACCACCGTGCCCACTTCAAGAACCAAGGTATGGTGCAGAGTGATGACCAACATTTGGATAAAATATTTTTTTTTACCAAATCTTAAAAAGATCTGTAATTTAAACATAAACGCATGAAATTATTTAGTATCGATTTGCATAAAATATTTATCTTATTATTTATTATCACATTGCATAGAAGCGGTTTGAAATATGCTTACTTGTAGTTAATTTTTGAAATTTAGATGCTTCTACATATACTTTTTCTGGGCTAAATAAATTAGCTTCTACAATAGGACCAAATTGACCACTCTGTTTTTTTAAGACTATAATAAGTGGTGATAGTAGTTGCGCCGCGGCTGATATAAGTGGCTAATATGGTGTAACGGGGTGTTGTTGATGAAACCGACTGTATTGAACATTGTACTTGTTTTTCTCCTTCAACTGTTAATATCCTTTCAGAATGCATTTCTAATTGGAATCCACTCTTATCTGAATTATATTAATTCTAGATTAGTAGTCTCCCGCTGTTGTACACTGCGTCTACTTGCGCAACTTTTGCAACATTTTCTGCTCGTGAATGTTAAATCGGTATTGGAAATTCTAGTGCTCCGCTTGCTTTTCCTATATCGTTCGTCAAGCTTCGTCTTTAGTATGTCTTTATTTGAGAAAGAAGGTTTTACTTTTTCTTCTTCAGTCCTTGTATGATTTGTAACATTCGCCGATTACTTTTGATTAGATGCTGCATTGCGACGTATATATTGCGGGCATAGATAGTTAAAGTGATAAATTATCACAATTCATTTTCCCTACTGACTAGGAATTGGAATTTCCGATTCATGTTCTTTTCCATTTGGTTTATTACTTCATCATAGGCTCCCGTAGTATTATATAGCTTATTAAGAGACTTGACTATAATGAAGAGACTTGACTATAATGTAGAGACTTGACTATAATGTTCTCTTTAATTTACTAATTGCACTTACTCTTTTTGGTCTTTGAATAACTGATCTATGTTGGTATTTATTTTGTTAATTACTTCGACCGTGACTAGCCCAAATAGACTTTTACTGAAACTTCTAATGCATCCCAACGGCACCATTCTTGTGCACCTCATGATTTCTGAAACTCTTATATGGTCCTCCGAGGATTGCTTCATATTGGAAAGTGTATTTTTGTCTCTAACTGTATTTGAGCTAAGGTGTTTGGTCTTGCTTTTACCAGATCTGTACTAAGCATAAACCGGCAGGTATTTTCTTCCACGAGTGCAGTGCAGTTAGCGAGTAAAGTTTGGTAACTATCAATTGGTCCATCGGTTTCTATAAAATCTTTTATGTTCACGTAAATAGTTAATTACCAATCAGCCCTTTTCATTCGTACTACTTCCATATGCTCGTAGTTCATTTCTGGATTTTCTTTGATTGGTTCTATTTCGAAATTCTTTCTCACAAGTCCCAAGAAAATTCCAACGTTTACCATTATTACGTAGATGAAATGAAGGGGCTTGGTCATGGATTCCTAAAATGATTACTTCTTTTAATTAAGAGCTAACTTTAATTTATCTGTATGTTTCCTAATACGCTTGCCGTCAGGTAATTCTAATATAGCATTATTTCTACCCACTATTTTATCGACGTTCAAAAGGTTTATTCTAGTATTTATCAAACGTAGAGACCCTTGTTTCCTTGAGTACGTACACATAGTTCTTAACTTTGCATTAAGTCTTTTACCTTTACCATCTTATCAGACTTTGGACTGTAATTTTGCCTTTGCCTGATTATCTCTGGCGATGTGGTTCATTTCATCTATTTGGAGAAGTAAATCACGTTGGCATGTGTTATATGTACTCAGTTTTTCTTTGTCTTAGGTATTCTTAGAGGAAATCTTGCGATTCTTCCAAAAACTAGTTCGTTTGGAGTGAATTTCGTGGCCGAATGTGAACTAGTATTGTAAGTGAACGCAGAAAATGGTATCAATATATCCCAGTCGTTATAAGATTTTGAGTAAGTCCTGATAAAAACAGTTAACGGTGCATCGATTCTTTCTAAAGATCCATTACTTTGGAGTCTATATCCTGACATGGTAAAGCGTTGTATTTTAAATGTTTTTATAAGTGTTTCCATTAGATCCAACTGAAAGCTGAATTCTCTATCTGATAATATTGCTTTAGGAGCACCATATTGACATATGAGGTGCTTAGCCAGCGCATTGGCTATAGTGGTGGATCATAAATTGGGTATTGGTACCACTATTAGGTATTTTGTTAGATTGCATCGCATTGTAAGCATATGACAGTTGCCTCGAGGAGTCATTCTCAATTGTCGATGGAGACCTTGTAAAATGGTTCTATCGGGGTGTCTATGATAATCATGGGCTCTCTTGTCTTGATTTCATCCAACTTTTTTATTCTTCATTCACGGCATTTTCTGACTGAATTCAGAACATCATGTCTCTTACATGACCAACAGTGTCTCTGTCTGATTTTCTGATAGGTCTGGTTTACGCCTTTATGTCCTTCTATCAGACTTTCGTGTAAGTTTTGTATTATAAGGGCTCTTACTTCAGGTGCAGGACAATCCACCTTTCCATAACATAAGGTTACAGTAACTGGGTTACCTTCAAATGTTACCGTTGGAAGTTGGGCTAATAAACCTGCTTCAAGGGTATCCAACATGTTCCCACTTCAAGCAATGCGAAAGCTGGTAAGGTTTTTTTGAGTCATTGCAGTTTTAAGGTTTGCAAAAGCAATCCTTAAATTTGGCATCGTGAAATTATCAGAATACTTGTTTTTTATAACTACTTATATTATGTTATGATTTTTATATGGTGTGAGCAGGATTTGGCCTGTCTTTGGTCTTGTCTTCTTCAAATTTATTGAATTTATTGCCCCGATATCAACCAATAATCTTGTAGTAGATGTCATGCTCTCGATACAAAGATGTCATGCACTAGATACAAAGCGTACTAGATTGTCCCTCTTGTAAGTCAGACATAGTCTTGATGTATTAATGATGTTTTATAAATTCAGTTGGGGTAAGGGTTGCTGTTTATCGAACCTCTCTGAGTCAGTGTTATCAGGGCTCTGATCGTTATGATCTGTGGTAGTAGTCTCCTGCGAGTCAGTTGAAGATATGCATGAATTAGAGGTAGTAATTTATCAATGGTATTTTTGAATATTTAGCCATAGCTTATTCTTATACACGTATTTGTTGGTTTATCGTGGGAGGGGTTTCGGGTGGGTTCTTTAGAGCTTTCGGGGATCCCATTATCTCGCTAAACAGCAAATGTTTGTTTACTTTTTCTGTTAGAGGAGTACTTTTAGTTTGTGGTTGTTGGTTGTAATAGAAAGGTGTGTCAGAGATAGGTTTTATTATTTTGCATTGTATTTCGGGTATATTATCTGATTCTCCTATGTCAGCATCACTGCCCGTTTCGTAATTGATTTTATTTTCCTGTGTTGGGTGAGTTGGATTCTTCTTGTTATTCGTGTATTGTTATTCCAATCGTACAACCCGTTGTTCCATAATTTCATCATTGAGAGTTTTGTCATTATAACGGTCTAGAGAGTCCAAAATTCCTGATATTCAGGATTCACTATGTCTTCCTCAGAGAAATTGTTCTTCTCTCTGAGGGTGTTGTCTCTGCTCATTAGCGGTTCATCAGAGTTGTGGCCATATCGGTTATATATTCTGTCATAAATCCTTTCCAGGGATTCGTAAAAATTTCTCCAATCTTCCGTTGTTTCCTTATTATCAGTAACTCCGCCACTTAACATTTCATTTGACGCTAGTGGTTTTGAACCCTCAGGTTCTCCTTGTGGATTGCTAGCGTATTGTTCTTCTTGGTTTTCTACTGTCGCTGTGACTTGATTTCGCCGCCTGAGTCTACGGCTACTTCGACACAAATTGATAAGTTATGCCTTGGTTTGTTGTACCGAGGGTCGTTATCAAGGTCTGAATCTTCTGTGGTTTCCTCCCGCACGTGGCTTCTCCTAGGGTCGGCTCGCGATGATGTTCCATCTGTGTCAGTTTTTGTATTAATTGAGTTTGTACGCTCTGCTATCGTTTCTGAACTAGCTTCGAGCTTGGTCTCCGTAGGTTGGTTTGTCGATAGTGATTCTTGGTTTGATGTTATCTCATCGTTCGTGGTCTCTGTTAGACCATACATTTTATTGAGTACATCGAGCTGTTCAGTATGGAACCTCTGAGTACGGATGTTATCGGATGCTTTTCTAGATAAGGGCTTACGGATACTTCCTGATGCTTTGGAGATTGCCGCTCTCGAGGTACTAGGGTTGTTCCCTGAGTTTTGTCTTGTCTTAGCTCTAGTTCTCTGAGCTATGGTACTGTGGTCTAGTTTGGGAGTCGCTTTAGCAGTCTATGAATCAGGCGACCTCCTTCGTCCTTGGCTTTCTATTAACTGACCTGGTGCATCTCCCGCAGAGAGACTTTTCAATTTTGGAACCTTTGTTTTTTTATCTTTTGTTGGCTGGGAGTCTGCTTAATTTAATACTAGTACCCTGAGTTGTGGTAATTTATCATTGATTTCTCGCTCAGTGGCGTTTATTGCTGGATTCCGAGACAAAGCATCCGCGTTGCTATTTAATCGTCCAAGTTTATACTTAAAGGTGTATTGATACCTAGTAAATTTGAATATTTAGCGCATTAGTCGCTGTCCAGGGTCAGTTCTACTATGCATCCAGTTCAGTGGTTCATGATCTGCTCGCAACACAAATTTTTTACCTAGTAGGTACACGTATGGTCTAAATTGATGCATGGAATATAACGTGGCTAAGCATTCTTTTTCTGTAGTACTATAATTTCTTTTGGCCTCATTTAGGGTTCTCGATAAATATGCTACGAGATGATCAAAACCGTTGAGTTCTTGGATTAGTACTGCTTAAATTGCATAGTCAAATGCATCAGTTGTCCGAGTAAATTTTTTATCCAAGTTGGGATAGATTAAAATAGGGCTTTCACATAATCGCTTCTTTAGTGTCTCCAAACTTTCATCCTGTTGCGGTCCCCAATTACTACACTGCTGGCTTTTTTTTAAAAGATCGGTTAGAGGCTTTACTATTTTTAAAAAATTTGCTATGAATCTCGGATAGTATCCTACCAGTCACAAGAAGTGTCAAATATTTTTTATGGTAGTTGGCTTGGGAAACTACTTTACTGCCGAAATTTTTTTGGGATTTGGTTAAACCCCTCTTTCGCTGATCACATGTCCTAGGAACAAAACTTCACGCTGTAAAAGTTCAATCTCACCAGGTTAGTTTATCTTAGTGTCTTCTTCATTTGCTCGGCTATAACTTCTCTATGTTTCGGTGAATGTCTATAATGCTTAGTTTGCACTGGTACGCTATTTCCTAGTGAAATCTTATGCTCTACCTTATCAGTAAAAAGAAGGAAGTCCTCTGGCAGTTGAAATACATTGCAGTATTCATCTATTAATCGATTAATACTTTCCTTCTCCTCTATGTTAAGGTAGCCTACCAGAATTAAATTTCTAAATAGATTGATTCGTTTCCATCGTTGAGCTATTCTATTAGGTGGAGGTTCCGGCTCAGTATCGGTATGAGGGTCAAACGTAGGGGTAACATATTCAAGAGGTAGAATTTCTACGATTTCTATATTCACACAGATGTCTTCTTCCTAAGTATTTATTGCCATCATGTGGTAAGTATTATTGTTATTTTGTACTATTCCTTCCCCTATATAAATTTGATCGTTGTTAAGTTCTAACTTAGGCAAATATCCTTTCTTTAGCTAATTGGGTTTGATACTTTTCTTAAGTACTTGCCTAATTCTTCCTTTAAGTATATACTTACATTTAGATCTCTCTTGGTTGATGGCCGATTGATGCAGATCTTCTTGATTTTCCATAAATAATATACTCATTAATGTCTCGGATAAGTCATTATACTCCTTGCAAACGTCGCTTGTGCTATACAACCTTCTGGTCTCTTGCTTGTAATGGCTATTTATCAATTATAACAGTATGGGATGCATAACATCCCCACTTATGATAAGTGTCTTGTTATGATATGATTTAACGGCTTCCCCCTTTTTTGAGTAACCAAGTCCGACTATTCCATTCTGTTAAACTTTTAATTCATTTATCGCCACGCAAAATTTTGCCAGCGAACCCTGTACGAGGTCTGGCTATTGAATAACGAAACTGCGCGCCTAGAGGGCGCCGTAGAGGGGTGGGGAAAAAAACAAGTAGTGCGTTGGGTATCTAGATATCTTGTCTATGCACGTACCAAAACACGTTCTCGTCACTATTATTGTATTTGTGCAATAGCGGTTTGAAACGAACGTGTTTTTTTCTCGTGCTGAAAACCATGTGTGACGAAAAACAGGAGCAGCGTATCAATCTCAAATTTCTCGTTAATTTGAAAGAAACTCCGACTGAGTGCTGTAAATTGTTGCAAGAAGCCTATGGGGACAATTCTCCATCTCGTGTGCGTGTTTTTGAGTGGTGTAAGCGCTTTAGTGACGGCCGAGGAAGCACTGAAGATGACCAACGCCCAGGTCGCCCTGTCACTGTTTCAACTCCGGAAACAGTGACAAAAATCAACCAAATTGTGCGTGCAGATCGTCGAATGAGCATCAGGATGATTGCCGAGGCTGTAAACGCCGATAAAGAAACGGTTTGACAAATTTTACACGAGGAATTACACATGACAAAAGTCTGTGCGAAGTTGGTGCCAAAAAACTTGACTCCTGACCAAAAGCTCTTGCGTCAACAGGTCTGCTCAGATTTTCTTGAAAGGTTAAGAAAAGATTCCGGACTGATAAAAAACATTATAACTTGCGACGAAACGTGGATTTTTCAATACGATGTTGAAACAAAGCGGCAATCGATGCATTGGAAGACGCCTGAATTGCCCAGAATCAAAAGAGCAAGGATGTCTTAATCCAAATTCAAGACAATGTTGACCGTTTTTTTTGACATTAACGGTATCGTGATGACTGAATGGGTTCCAGAGGGTCAGACTGTCAACCACACTTACTATTTGTCAGTTTTGGCAACACTGCGAGAACGAGTTCATAAGAAACGGCCCGAGTTGTGGAAGAACAACTCGTAGATTTTGCACCAGGACAACGCACCTGCCCATAACGCGCTATCTGTGAAGCAGTATTTGGCCGGTAAGCGCACTCCAGTGCTCGAACACGCGCCGTACTCGCCAGATTTGGCACCGTGCGACTTTTTTTTGTTTCCGCAGATAAAATCTGCCTTAAAAGGGACCCGATTTGAGTCGATGGAAGCGATAATAAAACCCTTTTTCGTAACCAGTCTCGTTATTTAATAGCCAGACCTCGTATAGTTAAATAAGTTGTACCAAAGGTTTTTATGGTCTCATCTGTGATGCCGCCTAGTGTGCCTGCATCGTCTACAGCAATTTGGGGATTAAGATTCAAGAAGCTGAATTAAATTAGGTTAACCAAAGCTTTGTTATCTATCATAAAGGTTAACTGTGGTCTTAGACCTTCACGGATTTGCAGCCTTATTACTGTGGGTTCGTCATCACCTGAATCTTCCTCTCGAGGTCTTGTACACGTACCAATTGGCCTAATGGTTCCTATATCTTGTTCTGGACCAGTGAAATTTATCCTCGAGACCCACCTCCCGTTGTCACGGGCTCTTTTCTCCTTGTTTAAAGAGCCAGTTTGGGGTTGTATAGGCTTTGGATCTTCATCGCGGTCTCGTGACGAACCCCTAACGAGTTTAAATTACCTTCTGCTGGTCTTTAGTCTCAAAAGAAATTACTAGCTAGTCTTTTCCAGGATTTATTTGGTCACGGTTGCCCTGCTGGGATTCGATTTCATGGCCTGCCACACGGCACTGAAGATTTTTGCACGGTTTTTGCAAGATTTCATAAAAGGTCTGAAACCGCGCCAAAATCTTACGAAAAATATTTTTGTGATGTATCTATGTCAGCGCATAATCCTCGTAAAAACATTTCCCGTAAAGTTGAGGAAAGATTTTTCGCTATGTTTGCAAAAGATTGACAGAAAAATTGCAAAAACATTCCTTGCAGAATATTGGCAATGGTTTTCGAAACCTCGCAGAAATCTTTCAAAAAATGTTTCTGTGATGTACCTACATATGTCCGCGCATAATCCTCGCATAAACATTTTCCGTAAAGATAAACTAAGAATTTACGCTATCTTTTTAAGATTTACAGAAATATTGTAGAAATATTTCTTGCAGAATTTTTGCAATAGTTTATGAAATCTTGCAAAAATCTTACGAAATACGTTATTGTGATGTTCCTGTATCCTTGCATAATCCTCATATAAACATTTTCCGCAAAGATGATTAACCTTGAATGAAACCTTGCATTAAGCTTCTTGTGAGCTTTCTAGAATGATTTTTTTGAGCTTCCTAAGCGATTTAATTATCTTATAAAAAGTTTTCACAGAATATTGACGTAATATCGAAATATTCGACTTCAGAAACTGTCAGCTACCTCCCATGAAAGATTCCAGTAACCTTCTATACAATCTTTCTAAAAGATCATTTGTAACCTTTATTAACTTTTATTAAGTACTTTATATATTTAAGAATTTTATTATTTATTTTGACTATACATATTTTTAATATCCGCATTACATTTAATTGTTTATTTGCATTGTCGCACATGTTATTTTACACATTATTTTACGGAAAAAAACGCAGAAAAATGTTTGTCCTACGGTAAAATCGAACCCGAGTCCTTCGGATTATTAAACAGACACCCTAACCATTACTCTATGCAACGCTTGTAGAACTAAGATTTAAATTTGAATCATAAGTTGCACGGCAACCCATATACACTTGTATTAATTTTACATTTAATATTTCTTTTATAGTGTAAAGTATTTTTTTAAATTGAGAAATAATTAAAAATTTAATATATTTGAATACATAATTTTGCTCTTGAGATTTTACTACATATACAAGTATAATAAATTTTAATTGTCGATGTATTTTTATCCTAAGTCTAATATAAATTTTTAAGATAACAAATAACTGCTGCAAGATTACGATTAATATTCGATGCACTTTTTATGGAAGCTTACAGCATGCTTGCATGAAATTTTCTTAAAATTTTGCCGATAAACTTTTGTGGAAGCTTACAGAAATCTTTTCTTAAAGATTTAGCTGTAGTTTACATGCAATATTAACGCGAAAGTTTTCTGATAACTTACAGTGAAATTGCATAATACTTACAAAAAGGCTTCCAGTCTTTGATTTTTGAAAGGTTACAGAAGGTTTCGAAAAAAGAAATATTTTTAATTAAATATTATTAATTGAATGTTTCTAAGAAATGTTGCAGTGTCCTGGCGAAAATATTACGACAAAATATTTCAAGAAACTTCCATGTATTTTTTAATAAAATATTTTGTAAAATGTTCCAGCAAGTTTGTTTCAAGGTTTTGTTGAAACATTTGTACGAAATCTCGCAGCGACCTTTTACAAATGGTTCAACTAGATGTATCAAGAAACTTCACAGGAATCTTTCTTGGAATGTTTTCTGAAATGTTCCAGCAAGTTTGTTTTAAGGTTTCGTTAAAATATTTATACAAAATCTTGGAGCTATCTTTTTATAATGTTCCAACTATATGTTTTAAAAAACCTCACAGGAATCTTTCTGAAAATGTTTGTGAAATGTTCCAGCAAGGTTGATGCAAGATTTCTTTGTAAGGTTTCAATGTAATGTTTTTATTATCTTCAGACGATGTTTCAATGTTATGTTTCTTTAAAAAATTTCTGCAAGGTTTTAATATAACCGTCCTACAAGTTTTCACTGAAACCTTACATGAAATCTTCTACTAAAATGTTTCGAAATCTTTTGTGCCATGTGGCAATTTCGAAATTTAGGCAATTTTCGAATTCCATCTCGAAAAATGTCTCGTTTTTTGAGGTGATCCATGTTAGGAGCTAATTTTCGA
The DNA here is from genome assembly GCA_949987625.1 of Chalcis sispes. Classification (NCBI taxonomy): domain Eukaryota; kingdom Metazoa; phylum Arthropoda; class Insecta; order Hymenoptera; family Chalcididae; genus Chalcis; species Chalcis sispes. Next base: position 26,912,649 of record OX465095.1, on the reverse strand, counting down.
TTTCTGCGAAAGAAATGAACTGGTGGCCTGCCAGATCGTGCTGCGTCTCTCGGAATAACCAGTAATTAGAAGGAGCAATGTCCGGAGAATGCGGCGGGTTCGGTAAAATATCGCACTTGAGCGTTTTCAACTATTTTCTCACGACTTTTACGACATGAGGCCGAGCGTTGTCATGGAGAAAAATAACTTTGTCATGTCTTTCCTTGTATTCCGGCCATTTTTCTCGTAATGCACGGCTCAAATAAATAAATTGCAACCTATACCGATCGGCCGTTATGGCATCGCTAGGTTGTAGCAGCTCATAGTTCACAACACCCTTTTAGTCCCACCAGATACACAACATGATCTTTGAACCATGAATATTCGGCTTTGGTGTTGATGTTGAGGTTAATGGCAACGATTGACCGTGCATAGCGTATTATTTTTTCTCCTTGGGGTCATCATAGAATATCCATTTTTTATTTCCAGTAACAATTCTTTGTAAAAAACCGTTTTTTTGTTGCCTTTGAATCTGCTGCTCACAGCAGAAAAATCGCCTATCAATGTCTCTCGGTTTCAATTCATAAGACACCCAATTGCCTTGCTTTTAAATCATTTACATGGATTCCAATCGTACAGAAACTGCTTGTTGAGTTACTTCTAATGATTCTGCAAGCTCCTCTCGCATTTGACTCGGATCTTCATCGAGTAATGCCTCCAACTTTTTGTCTTCGAATTTTTTCGGCTGTCCAGAGCGAGGATTATCTTTAACGCTGAAATCTCCATTCTTATAACGTTGAAACCATTTCCTACAAGATTTATCAATTGGAGCATTGTCACCATAAACTTCCACAAGGATTTGATGCGCTTCACTTTTCACTTCAGCTGCACTTTTCTTCCGAATAAGTCATAAAACTGAAACCTCCCGCAAATGCTGCTTAGTTAACACAGAATTATGCATATTGAACGCAGTTGTAAATTAGATTTTTTTATGAAACTTAAAGCGATATAAACTGACTATTATTGACAGATGTCAAACCTCTCTGAAACTACCGACTTCAGCTGTTACTATAGAATATTCGTAATAGCCAGAGCCGTCTTTTGAAAACGGACAAAACTAATTTGTACTCTCGATAGTTATTGAATTATATTGCTTAAATAGTAATAACTATAATGATTAGATAATATGATAGGCTGAATGATAATCAGGGCAGAGGCGTCGTAATTTTTCAGATGGTATTGTACGCACGTGGTTTATATATGCAACTACCCAATTCTCAATATATACCCAATTCCCATTTTTTGCCTATGATCTGAGTTTTTACATTATTTTAACACTAGATTCACGTTTAACCCTCCGTTGGCTATAGTCGCCATTCAGTCGAAGCAACTCCTCCAGAGGGTCAATGGCCACTTACATTTCTTACACTGCCCCTTTGAATATGGCGGCAACGGTATATCCTTGGCCCACTCGCGAAGACTGTCCCCCCACGCTGTCCAGTGCCAGTTGGCGTAGTCTCCATTTCAGGGTTCCTCTCGAAAGATGGTGATAGGATGTAACTTTTGGCATCCCCTACACGAGGTCGGCAGCATCAATTCTTTTTGGTGGCGAGGATCTCTACATTCCTAGGCGACTGGATAAATATCTTTAACGTCTCCTACTAACTTATTGATTAGACATTTTGCTAGGTAGGTAGCGGCTGCTGGCATGCTATGCGTGCACTCTCAAGAATGGCTGAACCGAAGTAAGGCGTTCCGTATGCAAGGTGGAACGTGAATAAATGAGTTATTACATAATGGCCGTATTCGAGGGTTTCTCTGAGCTGAATTTCCTCCCGCCAGTCCTCGGAATACATTTCTGCAGTAATCAGGGTGAGGTCGGCGTATTGGTGCATTTTATTGCCAGTCTGTAACCTGTACCTTAAGATTTATTGATGCTCCATGTTTCTTTTTGTAGGGGAAACTAAATCAACTCCTTTCTTTTGTAAAATGTCAAGGAAAAATTTAGTCCCCGGTCTAATGGCTGGCTCGTCCTGACCCCGTATTTTTCCCATTATCGGGAGGTATATTTCGTTTAATAAGGTCTCGTTCATCGACATATACTTCGTTTGTCTTCCTTGCCCGTTTGACCCTGTTCATATGATGGTATTGCACTACCTCCTTCGTGATAAATAACCCTACCAGAACCACCAACCTTTCCATAACCATTATTCTTGTATTGCCTTTTTCTCTTCTTTCTCTTACCGAACCTGTTGTGAATAGGAATGGAAAATGATAATGTAATTTTTATGAAAACAGAACTAAAGAACGTCATATGCATTGTGGAAAGAAACACTATATATAATTAATAACAGAAAAGTAGCGCAAAAATGGAACGCCGTGTAACCACGTGTGCTAATTTATGTTTCAAGTTAAGTTACGTATTAATTTTTGTCTCATTCTAATTTCTGCCAATCATTTTTGTTTTTACACTTAGTATTTGGATTACATAACACATCCTCTTATTTGTTTGAGTTTCATAATTTTGAAATATACTTTGTCAGAGTCTGTTAGTGATCCTATTTGCTCAGTTACACAGGAAAAAAAATGGAAAAGAAAACATTCGCGCCGAACAAAACATTAATAAACTTGTGTTAACGTATAGTTAGGAAACAAATAATTTTGCAATGTCTTGGAGGTTAGGGCAATAAATTTTGCTAAGAACAACATAATTTAATAATCCACACTATGTAATTTTGTAGCTAATGAAACCAATAAGGTGAATGTACGCGTGGTAGGAAATATTTGACAAAACCCGTAATATATATATATATATATATATATGTAAGCTTGACACCTTATACTGGGAGGTACCCGTTATACATAGGCACACTGCGCACAACGGGCAGGCAGTGAGCCAGTCGTTGGATAGTTGTTATGTAGCAAAGACGCGCGCTACAAAGCAGTAAAATACAAAAAAAGTAGATAAAAATAAACATCATAGTTACTTATGATGTATAAAATACAGTAAATAAGCAATCATTTACAACAATCTATAGTTACATACAGCAATTGTGTTTTATTTTATGACGTTCAAAACATCACTATGCCTAATCGGATACAGCGGCCACAAGTGTACTATTTAGATATTTTTGTATTTTTTTTTTTAAGAATTTCAAAATGGGTAATAAGCAAATCTTTGGCGTGAGAAACAACTTTAAAGGTTTAGAAAAGGCTGTGAATTCGATTGCAGAAGATACTAATGACGGGTTGGAGTATGACCTAGCGATAATTCCACCAGAGCCTAGCATTGTCATTGATGAAGAAGAGGGGTTTGAGAACGATACCAGTCCATCAAATTTGCCGAGTGATGTTCCAGGTAATATTAAGGTGTTTGTCCGCAATGATGATGATCTCTTAGATCCAGAAAACAGCAGTAATCATGAGCCATTGGCTGCCAAGAGGGCTCGAATCAGATCTAATGTACCACAAATTGAAGACCACCCGGCCAGTCGAGGACGACCATCAACTTCTAATATTCCGGTTTGGCGTAAGTGTACTCCAAATTATTTAAAAACCTACACAGAATCTGATGACTGTATAATAAACGAAAATCGTGTGAAAAAAGCAGTTGAAGATCTCAGTCCAGTTTAAATATTCGAAACTTTTTTTGACGAAGAAGTTCTTACAATGATAAATAACTTAAGCAAATTGTATTCAAGTCAAAATAATCAACACGATTTTACTGTCATTGCTGCAGAACTAAGGGTTTTCTTAGGGATTCTGATTTTGTCAGGCTATCATGAACTACCAAGAGAAAGTATGTATTGGTCTTTAGGTGAGGATGTCAAAGTTGATGTAGTGTCAAAAGCCATGTCCAGAAACAGGTTTAGAGAAATAAGAAATATACACCTCTTAGACAATAACGACGCTCCGAATACTTCTGACAAAATGTTCAAGGTACGTAAACTTGCGGATATGCTCATGATAAAATTCAACCAATGGAACGCTTTTCACGAAAATATTTCTGTTGACTAATCCATAATCAAGTATTACGGTCATCATTTGGCAAAACAATTTATAAGAGGGAAACCTGTCCGTTTTGGATACAAGAATTTGGTCGCAGCTAGTTCCATAGGATATTGTTACAGCTTCAATATTTATTGTGGTAAAGTAACTGCCTCTAGTTCTAAGCCTTTAGAAACTAGAGTTGTCAAACTGCTGCTAGGTAAACTGATAACGAATCCTGCAAATTAAAAAGTTTTCTTCAATAACTTTTTTATAAGTTACGACTTGCTAAGCGATTTACGTCAATTAGGTTATCGCACCACTGAAACCATCCGTGAGAATCGCACCAAGAAATGTCCATTGCCAAATGCTAAGGAAATGATGAAAAAATCAAGAGAAGAGTTTGATTACAGATTCAATAAAAATGAAGTATTACTGATGCGCTGAAAAGACAACAGCGTTTGCACAATGGCCACAAACTACTACTCTCATAAACCGGTTGAAACTGTGGAAAGATGGTCCTCAGAAAATAAAAAAAAGACTGATATGAAAATACCGTATTTATTCCAGAATTATAACAAAGGCATGAGGAAGTAGATGAAATGGATCAATCCATTTCACTGTATAGAATTGCTGTTCGCAGAAAAAAATAGTGGTGGGTTTTGTTCACCTATATGATTGATATGGCTGTATCAAATGCGTGGCGATTGTATGTACATTCTAGAGGAGAAACCATGGATCAATTACTATTTTGATAAAGCATAGCCAGGTTCGATGTACAGCAGTCAGTTATATGCCATAACAGAAGACGATGGGGTAGCAAAAAATGCAAAAAATCCCTATATATCGAAAAACCATGTTTTCAAAATTTTCACTCGTAAGTGGCCATTGTGCCAATTTGGGAACACCCCTGTAAAATACTGAAAAATATTTTTTTTCATATTTTTTTCTCTTTACATGTTTTCTTGTAAGACTAATATTCATTTACTAAAGAAATTTTCGAACAAGTCTTTGTAGTCTTTTCTTGGCCCTTAATAGGTTAATGCAACAATAATCTTTGCATGCCAATTAAGTAATTTAACGGGATCTAACAGCAGCTGTCTTTCTTAAACTGTCAGTATAAGTTATAACGATATTTAGCGCAATCTTTATTATATTTTTTCCTTTTAAACAATAAAGATTATCTTTAAATTGTTTCTGTTGCATTAACTTTTGAAATGTTAAACTTTTATTTATTTAAAGTTGCACTCTATCCATAACCGTAAAATTATTAAATCATTTTTTTTTTTTTAATATCTCTTTTGGTTAAAATATAATGAGTTATAATACGTTTGGATGCATAAAAGCGCATTTTTATTTTTATTATTTAGCGTTAAAATATACTTAAATTCTTTTTCATTTAATTAATATATTTTTATATATTTTTCCTGTTTATTTCACAACGACATTTCTATTTCAACGAAATTTCTTGTGCGCGCTCTTCCGCATGTTTCTTTTAATTATACTCACTTTTCGCTTGCTTTTTTATCCCCACTTGTACCTTTCGGGGGTGTTGACACAATTGCGCACGTACACGATTGCGCTTGCCGAAATGATTCTTAACAACAACAAAATTGATGAACAACGCCACGTATTTTTCGTTTACCGTTTGTCTTGCAATTATGGTTCAGTTTGACGAATCTTATTTCCATTCTTGCGCTCGTATGCCCTCTGCTTCTTTTTTTTTTCTTCTCTCTTTTCACTTTATTCTTCTTTCTTACACGTCGCCGTTATGGTAACGACGCAAACATATACTTATTTGACTTCGATAACCCATGCAAAAATTCAAGCACAGCACCTGTCGATTTAAAAATGGGTTTGTCAAGAGAACGGTTGAGAAGAGGAAACTCTTGAACGAGCATTTTCTGCTACTTGTATTTTTATTTCGACCTCTTCTTATTCATTCTAGTCATAACGTTGCCTCTTTGTTTTTTTCCAAATCAAAGGCTTCTTATATTTAACATTAAATTTTATTTGTCACCTTGAAAAGTTGAAAGCGATCTATTCATTCTTTTATTTTTCATAAATTCATTACAACATTACTTCATTAAATAAAAAGTATTATTTTTTTTCCGTTCACTTAAAGAATTGTTGTTATATTATTAACTGTTTATAAAATAATGTAATAGTAGAAATTTAATAGTATAATATATGTATATGTGTATATATATATATATATATATATACACATACTACAGCCGGTCAAGTAAGAGCGTGGTCGACTTCACCGACAGGTAATAAAAGATTTTGCTCTAATTTCTTCGCGAGCCGATAGAAAAAAGCTTTGTCCTTGATGCATTGTTAACAAAGATTTAGTTGTCGTTAATCTTTTAAAAGAGAATCACGTTAAACGCCATGAGTGCTAAGTACGCGTCGCGCTACGAGGCTGTGTTCCTTTGCATCCACCCGAAAGATCCCAAAATGTCGCAATCAGCGGCTGCTAAATATATGAGAAAGTCGAAGGCATTTGTACAGGAGTGGATACAGCGATATAAAGTGGCTAAAAATGTCGATGATTTACTAGAACGTGGCTCGATAGGAAAAGTGAACAAAAAAGATGAAAAAAGAATAGTGAATCTGTTTTCCCGGAATCCTGCTTTAACACTGCGGCAAGGACAAGCAAAATTAATGGCAAAAGATTTAGATATATCCTACGAAACTATCCGAACCCATCTTCGTACTCATCATCTGAAATGGCGCAACACAATGAAGAAGCCTCTGTTGACTGAAAAACATGTGACAAAGCGACTTCCCTGGGCGCATGAGAATATTGATAGAGATTTTGAAAATGTCATTTTTACTGATGAATGATCTATATGGGCACGTTGTGTCCTCACGCGAGCCTGGTCAACTTTCACCAATAGGCTTGTTCAGCGGACCGTAAAACATGGAATAAAGGTGCATCTTCGGGGCTGCTTCTCAAAGCAGGGATTCGGCACTTTGCACCTCTTTACTGACAACCTAAATGCCGAGAAAATGATAAAAATCTACAAAAAGGCTTTACTGCCATCTGCCAAACGATGGTTCATCACAAAAAATGAAGATTGGATTCTGCAGGAGGACAGCGATCCTAAACACCGCAGCAAGCTCTGTACTCAGTGGAAGACTCAATCTGGCATTGTTACATTGGATTGGCCGTCGCAGTCGCCCGATGCAAACCCTATTGAAAATGTGTGGGCATGTATTAAACGAAAGCTTCGTGGAAGACGCACATACACTTGGAAGCAGTTGTCTTACGAAATTCGTCGGATCTGGAGATCCTTGCCATTAGAATACGCCGTCAAATTAATAGAAAGCATGCCTCGGAGATGCCAGGCAATTATCGACGCCGGTGGTGACTGGACACATTATTGACTAAATTGCATCATTGTTTGTAATGTGTACAATGTATATATAAATATGAAAGTTTCATCAAATATATTTTTTTATAAATTAACACGACCACGCTCTTACTTGACAGATTGTATATCTATAGTATATATAATGTTAATATAAAATAATTCATATAAAATATAATGTATAATATTTAAAAATGGGTGAAAATAAAATTCATAATAAGGTAAAATGTATATTTAATCAACATACAAATTGTTGATGATGATCTTTAGAGATCAATCTTATATTAAATATTATAATTAGTATACCAATAATCCAAGATTAACGCAACTCTTCTCATAAAATTTCTTTATAAAAATTATGTAAAAAAAAATAAAATAATAATAAAAAAATTAATAGAGAAATAGTTATAATAAATTGAAATATTTAGTGATATAATTTGTCTTCACAAAGAAGGATAGGTACTGCCATAGAATTAAAGTTATTTGCATATTAAATATAGATAAGTGAGAATATATTAGCGTTAATCATTAATATATTATAGAATTAAGGAAGTGAAATAATAATTATAATTATCGCTAAAAAAAAGTTACAAAGTGAAATTAATATCGAAAAATAATTAAGAAATTATGATTAATATAGGTACGGCATTACTATTATTAATAATATAGGCATAATGGCAGGCTTTTTGATATAATTTTAAATTAATTGTTAAATTCGTGTATAGAAATTTTTACCAAGAGTGTACCGTAAAAATAATACTCGGCATTTGGCGTGAGAACGGTAACGCTATGATCTCGCAACATCTTAAATCACGGCGGAAGCGCTCATTTTCCTATGTCTTATCGAAAAAAGCTACCTTGCAAAAACGTGGATTATTGATATTAATAACGTTTACAACATCGCCAGTAACTGGAGGTAATCTTTAGACCGGAGTTTTCTTCTTACCATCTGAAATTCATATTGACCTACTTATCGATTCGGCTATTTTTAAAAAACTATCGAAAGATATTTATTCTAAGAGCGAAAAAGAACATGGTCAAGCCTTTTGCTATTTTTAAGTTGTTATAAGATTCAAAATATTAAAACATTACTGTAAAATTCTACTTGTAATAACATATATATATATATATATATATATATATATATATGTGTATATATTCAAAATAAAAATAAAAAAGGACAATTGCGTTATTTGAAATAAAACATAATTAAATTAAGTTTAACGATTGCACCCATTCTTATGTAAAATAATATATGTACATTCTGTCAAAAAAGTACTGGAAATTGTCGATTTAAATCTGGTGGGGCAATTTAGGCAGGTAAAATTTTTTTTCTAGGTTGGTACAACTGTCCTTAATGACTGTCAAGTTTGAGCGCAATCTGTCAACGAGTGTGTTTACAGTAGCTGGTTAAGTCAGTCGATGTCAATAGTACGTGCCGATTTTTTACAATGGGTGATTACGTTGAACAAAGAATTTGTCTAAAATTTTGTGTTGCAAATGAAATTTCGTGTGCCGATGCATTGTAAATGTTGCAAAAGGCTTTTAGTAATAAAGCACTATCGAAAACCCGTGCGTATTAGTGGTACAAAGCCTTCAAGGAGGGTCGTTAAGTCGTCGAAGACTTGCCTCGTTTCAGACGCCCATCGACGGCTTCGACCGCAGATAACGTCGATAAAGTTAAGGTAATGGTGCATGAAAACCGTCATACCAGCTTGAGAGAGATAGCACATGCACTTGAGATATCCTACGAGACCACACGTACGATTTTAATTGATATTTTGGGCATGAGAAAGGTGGCCGCAAGATACGATAACGTGGCGTCTCACCGAGCTACGATTGTGACCAACTTTCTTGCCAAAAACTTAACGAACACGCTCGAACAACCACCGTATTCGCCGGATTTGGCTCCCTGTGACTTCTCCCTTTCCCCAAAACTTAAATTGCCGCTCCGTGGCACCCGTTTTCAGTCGATTAAAGCCATAAAACAAAATTCAGCGCGCGAGCTGAAGGTCACTGACTTAACCAGCTACTGTAAACACACTCGTTGACAGATTCCGCTCTAACTTGGCATAGTCATTAAGGACAGTTGTACCAACCTAGAAAAAAAATTCTACCTGCCTTAATTGCCCCGCCAGATTTAAATCGACAATTCCCGGTACTTTTTTGACAGAATGTATATCAAAGAGTAAAAGCAAAAATACGACAAACAGATAAAAAATTGAAAAATATTATTTCTCAACAAAAACAATGTGATACTAAATAATAGAAACCAAAAATGAATTTTAAGATTCTCATAACACATCATCGAATAATTATGAAGATTTAAATTATATTTCAGAAAAACCTACGCCTCCATTTAGTTATAATGAAAAAAATTTTACTGAACAAAAACCAAGTGATTTTGATAATAATAAGAGCAACGAAAGTATAAATCAACATATGCTAAATAATAGTCCTCGTTAAAATTTAAAGTCTAGTAATTTATTAGTCTCAAAATTTTTCACTTAATCAAAAAATAATTCAAAATGATAAACTATCTAAAGGCCCTAAAATATTTCAAATATTTGAAAATTTCCAAACAAATCGAAGAAACGATGGAAAAAAATGAATCAGGTAGGAATAGCAATTGTACTCCAGATGAATCGAATAGATCAATTTTACCAACTAATAATATAAAATACTCAAATGGAATAAGAAGTAATGTGGAGCATAATTTTCAAGTGAAAAATTTATCTTTACAATCTTGCGAGTTTGAGCTTGCAAATAATTCAAAATGGAAAAATGGAGATAATCAAGAAAATAATAGTTCTGATAAAAAATGTAGTGAACAAAATTTAATTAAGGAAAAACTCAGTTTGAATAACTTTGAGGCAGTATTTCAAATGTCATAGAATAACTTTAGTAATTAGATTTAAAAATTATATAGCATTTGATTAAAATACATTTTTAATTTATAAAATTTTATATTATAGATGTGAGTTTAAATTTAATTCTAATTCTCATAAATTGGAGAAATAATCAACTCAACAGTTGAATGAACTTCCAAATTTAGATAATAAAGTTAATATAATTACATCTCCAGTTCAGAAGTTATCTGATGAGTTAATAAATAAAAATAAATCCTCCGAAAATTCTCAAAATAATAACAATTTTTTTTTAATTCACTAATATTTAATAATTATATGTTATACTTATTAAAAATATTATTCATTATTTGATTACAGTGTACTTTTCCTGGTGTATTTTGCTGCGGAAGGAGATAAAGAAGAAGATTTAGCAGCATATAGTATAATGTATTTTTAATTTATATATTATTTATTATAATTTATAATATATTTTTGAATTAATAAATTAATATTTATTTTAAAACATTGTTTTATTTATTTATTTAAATTTAATCATATTAATATATTTTGTATTTAAATAATACATGTTTATTTAATAATTTATTTATTTATTGTCACGGAGAACACTCCGTTTTCCGCGCGTGTTTATATTTCGCGCGATTCCGCGGTCCGCGAGCCGAGTTTAATTTCGGCTACGTGATGGCCCCGGGCGGGAAAATACGGTACACGCCGATAGATAGAATAGTCGTGTGCCGTATAGAAAAGATAGGCGAGTTCAGGCTAGGCAAGCTAGCTTCTTCCCGCGTTTTCCAGTTAATTCGTCTTGCTCCGTCAATTAGTACGCGCATATTTTTCGTTTACGGAGTTTTTCGCGAGAAGAAGAGTAGTTTTCCGCCATTTTAAAACGCGCCGAATCCTCGTCACGTTTTCTCGCGCGTTTACAGTTTTGGTGACGTGCATCTTGTTCCTTGTCGGGCACCGGCTGCGCAGGCAGCCAAGGAAGTCTCCACCGGCCGACGGCACCGACGTGCATCACCGGCGACCGGGAGCAGGCAGATTCCTGCACGGGACGAGGGCAAGCCGTATCGCCGTCTCCGCCATCTTCGTCCTAGCGTCTAGCGTGCGTGGCTGGCCAGCCGACTGTAAGTCTTTCACGTTTTAATTTTCCGCGCACCTTTTTTTGTATTTATTCGCGTTTGCGTGGGAGCAACCTCCACCGGTTACTCCCTCCTTCAGTGCACTCGTTTCTTTAGCGGTTCGTGCGAGTGAGAGAGCGCTATCTCTCTCACTCTCGTATACAGGGCGAGAGAGTTGCGTTCTCTCTCGCACCTATAGAAGCATGAGCGCGCGTGAGTGAGAGAGCGTTATCTCTCTCACTCTAGTGGCAGCAGTGCGGGAGAGTCGCTTTCTTTCTCGCACTTGCGGCATATACGGCGCGCGTGTGAGTGGGAGAAACCTCTATCTCCCACCCGAGTAGGATCAGTGCGAGAGAGTTGCGTTCTCTCTCGCACTCGCGTAAGGCTAGGCGCACAAGAGTGGGAGAGCGCTTTCTCTCTCACTCCTACGGCGCAGTACGGGAGACTCGTTGTCTCTCTCGTACTCGCAGTAGAAGCGGCGCACAGGAGTGGGAGAGCGTTCTCTCTCTCTCGCTCCAACGGGCTCCGTGCGGGAGAGTGTTCTTCTCTCTCGCACCCGTACGTTAGACGGCGCGCGCGAGTAAGAGAGGCCTTTCTCTCTCACTCTTATAGGCGTAGTGCCAGAGACGTTCTTTCTCTCTCGCACTCGTATAGTAGCCGCGCGCGGGAGCCGTTTTCGCGCATTATATCGCGCCTTACCGCCTGCGCTCCTCGTACGCGTCGATTGTGTTCTATTCTTTTGTATTCTTTTGTTTTATTTATTTAATTTATTATTTATTATATGATTTTTCATTATATTATTTTATTTATATATTTCGTTTATTTTCTTTCTTTCGGTTTCTCCTATATTATCCTTTTTTTTTCCTGTGTTCTTTTTAAATTTGTTTTATTTTTCTTTCAGTTGCGAGCTTCTTTCGCTTAATTTATTTAACTTTTTTTTTTTTTTATTTACTTTTTTTTCTTTTCAATTTTCTTTTTTTCTTTATTATTTCTGCAACGAGAAGCTTTCAGCTCTCCTCCCGAATACCGCCCTCTCCGAGGTCAATTAGCCAGGCGAGGACGACGCACGAGCCGCGCAACGACGTTTGCGCGGCGTTGCAACGGGTATGTTAGGTCCGTAGACCGGCTTCTCGAGCCTGGACCTAGGAGTAAAGTCGGCGCAAAGGGCAATTTCGCGCCTTTTGCGAATTGTGCGTCCCCCGAAGCTAATTGCTCCTGTGGCAGGTAACGTTAAATCTGCCACCCCGTTACATTATTTACATGTTATTAAAATCAATTAATATTTTTAACATTTTAAATTTTTGCGCCTTTAAACACGTGACTCGCTATTTGAGCCGATATATCTTAAATAGATCGAAGAAAAACTTGTGCGACATTCAATTGTCTTTGTTCGTTTAAATATTTCAACAATAATTCTTGCGAACAACGGTTATAACAATCGACATGAAAAGCGAAATAATTGTGGAAAGGATATTAAAAGTATTTATTAACTGCTGTTCAAGAATATGAGATATATATTAAAATTTACTGTTCGACTTATTGCGCGCCAAAATATTCAGGCTTACACTTGTAAACACATATTTACTTTGTTTGTATTTAGAGCGTAATAAGCATAGTTGTAACAGCGTCGTCTCGTTTCGAGGCGAAAGTTAAACAAAACGAGTGCAAGACTCTCGCGACATGCGTCAACGAAAGCGCACGCATTACTTGCGATACCTTATACTTGTACACTTTCTTCTAAGTTTAAAGTGAATAAAGTGTATCTCCTTTGTATTGTTATATATAATATATAGAAAAAAAAGGAAAACTTTATTTTATTTCAATTCCTGAAAAAAGATTGACACAGGCCTCAAGTGCATACCAGCGAATTCTTTGAAGCTTCATTCCATTACAACTGCATTATTTCAATTTAGAGGCTACAAACTTGAGTAAGTTATGATATATATTTAATTATTTATTCATTGAATTAGTTAATTTATACAATAATTACTACAATTACTTGCGTGTTGGTCTGTCATCAGAATAAGTGGTTAGAAACGCAAAATTCTACAAAATAAAAATGTTTAATACCGAATGTTTCTTACTGAATTACATATTAAATTAAAAATTGATAATAGTTTCGAAAATAATATTTTTTTAAATTATTGGAAATAAGTAAAGCCATTAAAAGTGAAAACGTTTATTTCAATTAGTAATATTTAACATATAAAAATAAAAGATAATAACAAAATTATATTAAATATTTTTAATAGTAGAACGATTTTGAAAATCATTTACAAAGTAAATAATCGCCGTTAGCTTGTGCTTGCAAAGAGCGAGTAAGACAGAGAGACAAATAGATTTGAGGGATTCGAGAGATTTGAGAGATTTTAATCTATCCAGCAGCGCGTCATGCCTTCTGATTATATGTTTGGTTTAAACTCAGCTGAATTCTAATTTATGTTAAAATAAGATAATTGGCACAGCCATTCATCGTAACATTAAGCCAAAGTGTAAGCGTAAATATATCGAAAAGGCATGACGCTCTCCTGAACAGATTCAAAATTTGATTATTAGAATATCAATAACATTTTAATTTTAAAGGAGTGTAAATCGACTTATCTTAACCCCTACATTCTCTTGGTAAATCATTCTTTTTCTCTTATTCTCACTTTGATTGTCTCTCTTTCATCATCTCATACTCTCGTTAATTATTTATCTCATTTACATTCATTTATTATCCCTTTTATTATTTCATTTTTCTTATCTTCGTCCCTCATTTTCTCTTTCTTCTTCCCTCTCACTTTCACTCTCTCTTTCTCTCTCATCCTTTCAATAACTCTCTCATCTTCATTCTTTTAGACTCTCTTCCATTATTTTATTTCTCTTATCTTTACGCTCTCGTTCCCCCATTCACTTAGTCTTATTCATTTTGTCTTTCTCTCTTTCGCCCTCCATCTCACTCTCACTTCAACATGCACTATCTTTCTCTTTTTCATCCTCTTGTTATTTCTTTCTTTATTTTTTTATTCTTTTTTTCATTATATCATATTTCTTATGTTCAGTCTCTCTTTCTCTCTCTCTCTCTCTATTTCTCTCTCTCTCTTTGAATCCAGTTGCATCGTGATCTCTAGCACAATAGACTGTACGACGGCCAACATTGATCCTATGGACTACGCAGTGGCTGTTCTTAGCACGGTACTTCCCTCTATCACTTCGGAGAATGTTCTGTCGGCTAATGTAATTTCTCGGGGAACGGTCGGAGATGGTTCGAGGAGTGTCTCTTCCTTGCTTGTTACACTCTCTAATTGCGACCTTATTACACAAATAATGGCGGCAAAGCACAAAGTCACTGCTTTTAGCACAACCGATCTAGAACCCTCATTTCTTGTCAGGTTTCCTGCATTGGCGAATTGCAAGATCTTTATCAATGAATATCTGAATGAAAATCAATATAACAAATTCAAACAAATTAAATTTCCAGCCAAGAATCTTGGTTTCAAGTATATTTGGCATCGTCAAGGCAGATTTCTTGTCAGGTGAAGAGAGGGTGACCGAGTGCATTTAGTCACCTCTATTAATGAATTGCAAGCATTACATTCAACTTTAGATGCTATAAACAATAATAATAAAAACGAATATGAAAATAAAATTAAAAACAAAGATGAGATTAGCGAAGAAGCTGTAGAGAATGTAATTAACAAAAATAAACAAAACGAAGGTACTGCGTCTAGTGAAATTATCCCGATTAACAATAAAAATAAAAAGAGAAGTAAGAAAAATAACAAAGAAACTGGAATTAAATCAAAAGCATCAAATAAGGAAAATATAACAAGCAGAGCAGATTGACTATTGCACAATGGCGCAACTGGAGAGTTAAAGGGAGTTAAAGGGGAGTTGCGAGCGGGATTTCTCAATGTAAACTCCCTGCAAGCTCACATTGAGGGTGTCCGTCACTTCCTACGGGACGATTTCTCCTATATCCTTTTCGGAGTGGCTGAGACCTGGCTAAACTTGGATGTACCTGACAACGTCATTGAGATTGGTGGCTTTAATCTATTTAGGAAAGATAGAAATGTCAGGGGTGGAGGTGTTGCTCTCTATGTTAAAAATCACCTTAAGTGTGAGATTCTCTCTGTGTCGAACACTGAACAAGAGGGCAAACCTTGCACTCCTGAATTTATTTTTTGTAATATACAAATTCTTAAATCTTCTCCTTTTTTAGTAGGAGTTATTTACAGACCACCTAAAATACCATTTTAAAAAAATGAAAATTTTTTGAATGACCTTTGCACATTCTGTTTTAACTACAGTCGTAAAATCATTATGGGAGACCTGATTGCCGATCTTCTCCGGGAGAGTGATGATGCTAAATTTGTTCGCAAATGATCAGCGGAACTCTCTCTACAGCTGGTTCAGCATGGCCCTACTCATTACACTCCCACGTCTCGTACCTGAATTGACTTGATTTTCGTGGACGACAATGATACTGTCACGGACGCTGCCAGTATTCCAGCGAACTTTCACAGTAAGCACAATATTATTACTGTTACTACAAACTGCAATATACAAACTCAATCTCTAAAATATTTTATGTATCGTGATTTCAAAAATATTTCTCTGGCTGACCTTAATTCTTTTTTAACTTACTGTGATTGGTCGTCTTTTACTGACATAAACTTTGACATCGAGGTTGCACTGAACAGTATCTGCAACAACTTAATGGCAGCAATTGAGGTACTAGCTCCCATTAAAACTGTTACTCCTAAAAAAGGTAAGCTTCTACGGGTTAATGCGGATCTGTTACGGTTGTACAAAAAACGGGAAGCTCTGTACTGTCGATTTAGAAGAACTAACGATAAATCACTATTTGATGAATTTTGTAAAATAAGACTAATAGCAGACGAACGGACGAAGAATGCGAGAACTAATTACTATAACAACAGACTGTTTGATGCCCTCGCAAACAATAATATGTGGAAGGAATTACGTAGCCTTGGATTTTTACCTGGGCATGAAGTGGATTTGAATGGCATTACACCTAACGAATTAAACCAACACTTTGTGGGTGTATCGGCATCCCCGTGTGGCGATGATGTGACAATGCGTGAGAGGATTATTAATGATGCAACTACAGAAGGCTTTGCCTTTAATCAAATTAACCTAAACGATATAATTCTCGCAATTTCTCACTTTTCATAGCGGGCTCGGGGAGCTGATGGTATTCCACAGTCGGTTGTAGTCAAATCCCTTCCAATAATAGGACAATTCCCTGTGCGGCTGTTCAATTGCTCTTTTGCAAAGGGTATTTTTCCGGTGGCTTGGAAGTGAGCACAAATTATTCCATTAAAAAAATGCAAATACCCTTCTTTAGCATCGGACTTCAGACCGATTGCGATCTTGTGCTTTCTTTCAAAGGTTCTGGAGAAGTTAGCATATGAGCAGTTGCGAGGGCATCTGACAACTTTTCGCATTCTCGACCCTCTACAGACAGGTTTCAGACCATTTCATTCTACCCAAACGGCCCCACTGAAACTCGCTGACGATATCAGACTAGGTATCGACAAAAAAATGGTGACGTTACTTCTTCTATTCGACTTCAGCAAGGCTTTTGACACAATATTACCGACATGACTACTTGTAAAATTGCAGTCTATGGGGATTTCCAGGGCAGCTCTCAAGTGGTTTAATTCTTATTTATCAGATAGAAGGCAAGCAGTTAGCAATACCTCAGCTGGCAACTCCGACTGGCTGAGTACGAATCTTGGTGTGCCACAGGGATCTGTCTTGGGACCCCTTCTCTTCTGCTTATATATTAACGACTTACGCGACGTACTTGAAACTAGAAGCATTAGGCATATATTGTATGCAGATGACCTTTAAATATATATTCAAACTTCTATAGACTGTCTTGATAAGGGGATATCAGAGCTTCGGCGGGCAGCCAAAGCAGTTTCGGATTGGGCCGTGGATGCCTCTTTAAGACTCAATACAAGTAAAACTAAGGCTATTTATTTTGGTTGCCAAAGATTCGTTAACGAACTTTAGGAAAAGCTAACCGTTGTTGATCTTGGAGATGGTGTCTACATCCCCTTTTCCGACACTGTAACCAGCCTTGGGATGAGTTTAGATTCAAGATTATCATGGGAACCCCATGTTGATAATTCAACGAAAAAATTTAATAGAGTGTTATATAATCTTCGTTTCTTTTGGAAATGTACCTCCCAAGAGCTGCGTAAGATGCTTGCTGAGGCGCTGCTATTTCCTCACCTGGACTACTGTTCGGTGGTTTCGCTGGATGCTTCTCAAGAGCAACGTAATCGACTGCAAGTCTTACGAAATTCCTGTGTTCGATACGTGAAGGGTCTAAGGGGGTACAACCATGTTTCTCTTCATCGGGACTCTCTGGGTTGGCTGCGTACTGATATGAAGAGACACTATTTTATGGCTGTACTTATATACAAAATCATACGCATGCGTGTTCCTGACTATCTAGAGAGTCTCTTCTCTAGATTTGTGCCCAGGGGACCTCTTAGGGGTTGAACTAAGGAACTCGCTGCTTCTCTGATGCGCACTGAGACTGGAAAATAAAAAAATTTTTGTATTAATTTTGTCTACACATACGAATAAACATTTAATCTATCTATCTATCGATCTGTATCTCTCTTTTATTCTCGATTGTCCTTTTTCTTACTCTTATATTTATAAATACAATTATTTTGATGAAATTTACTTAAAATAATGTACTTTAACTTAATTTCTTATGCCGTTAAATTGTCAATATTGTAATTAATAATATTTTAGCTATTACTACGAGTTTTAGCTGCGAATTTCGAGGTTAGAACATTCGATAATAGAGTTAAGGTCGAATTATCTTATGCTATTAATTATTTTTTATTAAATTTATTTTTTATATCATACTTTTTAATAATAATATTGATATAAAATAGATAATATTAGGTGTAGTAAAAAGTAATCTATTATTTTGCCAAAAGATTGCTTTAGTAGTCTGTATCTCCCGTTGTAAAAGTGCGATCGGGTTACACTAGATGGCGTTAGAAAGATAAGATTTCGTACTAAAAAAGCTTCTGATACAGTTTTGTGATTGCTTGACTCAGTATTTTTTTAGCACGCGTCCAAGATGGACACCAACAAAGAGAAAATACGCCATATTTTACAGTGTTTCTTCGATAAAGGCGAAAACGCAAGCCAGGCAGCTGAAAATGTGAATAGTGTTTATGGTCCGGATACTGTAACAGCCAATCACGCGCAATTTTGGTTTCGTCGATTCCGTTCCGGTAATTTTGACGTCAAAGATGCCCCACACTCTGGAAGGCCAATTGTCGAAAATGTCAATAAAATAATGGAAATCGTCGAGTCCGACCATCACGTAAGCACTGTTTCGATTGCCCAGAAGCTAAACATTGCACAAAAAACCGTTTGGAACCACTTAAATAAGGCTGGATACGAAAAGAAGTTCGATGTATGGGCACCACACGAGTTATCGCAAAGAAACCTCATGGACCGAATTTCCATCTGCGAATCACTGCTAAATCGCAACAATATCGATCCATTTCTGAAGCGGATGGTTACTGGTGATGAAAAGTGGGTTACTTACGACAACGTCAAACGACAACGGTCGTGGTCAAATCGCAGTGAGCTGGCGCAAATGGTGGCCAAGCCAGGATTGACAGTCAGGAAGGTTTTGCTGTGTGTTTGGTGGGACTGACAGGGAATTATCTACTAGAAGCTGCTCCCCTACGGCCGAACTCTTAATTTGGACCTGTACTGTCAACAATTGGACCGTCTAAAGGAATTGATGATTCATTTTATAATTCGGATCCTTCGAATAATTCAGATGTCGATAATAACCCTATTGAAGATGACTTTTTGCATGAGCAAGAATCGTTATCTAAATTTGAAGCAGATCTCAGAAACGTTTTTTTAACAACCAACATCAATTAAACGCAAATGAAAGCTGTTTTAAATCTTCTGAAAACGCATTCTTGTTTCAAAGATTTTAAGAAAGATCCTTGTATATGTTTATCGATATATTTATCATTAAAAGAAAGTGACAACACAGTTATCCTTCGTGATTCAAGAATATGTATTATAAAAAATATTATTGAACAAGGTGAACAATATTATTTAGTGGTTACATTTTTTAATGAAGTATCGGATTTCTTCGATTTTGGCTTACCTTCTAAATCCATAGGTATGTATAAGTGTTCTTCAGTGTCAAATTAAGTTTTTATTATCCCTCTGGATGAAGTGCATACAAAATGTTTTTGTATATCTTTCTGGGATGATATCGAATCTTCCGACGCTATCGAAGGATAATATGTTGTCGCAAAAATTATTTCTCGCAATTTATAGAGGCTAAACGTAGAAAAATATAGTATTTTTTTCGACCCTTGCACGCTTCATGTGCCAACCCGCTGTTTTATTAATAATTTTTATGGAATTCACATATTTCACACTCACACACTGACACACTGACATACTTACTCACTCATATTCAGACTCTCGCACACTCTGCTTAACGCATTCGAGACGACGATTTTTTTCGAACACATTCCCCAGGAGCGAAACTTTTTTTTTCTTTATATTGCACGTGACTGTTATTGCACACGGTGTGCAATCGGTCTCGAATGGGTTAAGCACATTCACACTCACTCACACACACAAACACTCATATATTGACATACGCACGTACACATGCACGCACGCGCGTGTACACATAAACACACACTCACACTTCTTGTATTAACCAATCGCAATATTTCTTCCTTATATTCTAATATATATCTTGATTCCCAACATGTCGACAATTTTGATGTCATCATTTTTAAGATAGGATTGCATAGGATCGTATTGATGCTGGAACAATATTTTTTTTTTATATTATAAGGAACCCTGATAATAATTGTACATTATCATATAAATTAATAATTTTAAATATATCCACAGCATTTTCTTGTCCTTTTTAGAGATATCTCAATCAAAATCAAAACGAGGCAGCGAATCATTAGCACCCGAACAATCCAAGGCCAATATAATAATAAACATTAAAAATATGAATGTGAATTTACCGTCTCCAACATCGGACGATGATTTACAATATTCATTTAGTTTAATATCTAGACCTACAAAAAAAAAAAATTACAGACTTTTTACACAAAACTAAACCATTTAAAATGTACACACTTAATAAACAGATTACAAAGCAGACACCCACACTTTCAAAACAGATAACAAACAAACACACATACTCGTATTCATCACAAACAAACAACAAACCATCAAATCGTCTTCCACTCATACAGTCATCACATGAATACAATACACCCTTAACATCAAACCACGCCCTCACACTTCCAAAACCGACAACAAATAAACACAAATATTCATTACAAACAAACAACATACCATCAAACCATCTTACCCTCATACAGTCATCACATGAATACAATACACCCTCAACATCAAACCACGCCCTCACACTTCCAAAACCGACAACAAATAAACACAAATATTCATTACAAACAAACAACATACCATCAAACCATCTTACCCTCATACAGTCACCACATACATACGACACACCTTCAACTCTAAACCACGCACTCACACTTTGAAAACAGACAACAAATAAACACAAATATTTATCACAATTAAACAACATACCATCAAACCATCTCACACCCATACAGTCACCACATACATACGACACACCTTCAAATTCAAACCACGCATTCACACTTCCAAAACAGATAGCAAACAAACACAGTTATTCACAAAACTCAAATAGAGTACCAGATCAACCACCATTTCGGCTGGGAGCTTCGGAGTCGACATTAACAGAAAGTTTCATCAGAAGTCAAGAAGCTTTCTTTAATTTTGTTATTGATTCTTTTGAGTAAAATAAATTTTTTTTTTTAATATATTCTTTTTCTCTTAAAATTTATATAACAATAGTATTAATTATTTTTTGTTTTAGCCAAGTGCAAGAGGCCCTTCGAGACATGAAAAAAGAACAGGAGTATGAAACAATAATTTATGTTTACAAAAATCATGTTTTAATATTTATTTAAAATTTTTCAGGAAAAATACAAGTATTCTAAATAAGTATTCAGTCAAGAAACAAGGAAGAACAGAAACTCTACCATGTCTGCCATTCAAAACCATTGAAGAGCAGCAGGAATTTGATTATGGCATGGGAATTTACGATGATGTTGTATGTAAAATTAAATTGAATACTAAAATTACTTTTGTTTATTAATTTATTATAATTTTTGTTTCAGGTTAAATATTTCATTTATTAGGTTGCTGCAGATGAAATGGCTGAATCAGCAATAAATTTTTGAACAGCAGTAACTTTTTATAAAGACAATTTATTTGATCAAAATAGGTACCAATAGATGAAACACATTTTTCACAACGAGATACAAGTACATTTATTTCAGTTTTGTAAAAGTCTGAGTTTCTGGTTCGAAGAAACTCCTCGAAGGCATTTTTGACAGCAGCTTCATTATTAAATCTTCTTCCTGTCAAAAAGTGACTTAAATGTTTAAAGAAATCGTAATCTGAAAGTGAGAGGTCTGGTAAATATGGAGGGTGAGATAGAGTCTCATAGCACAACTCGTTTAATTTTTGGACCGTTGTTCTCGATACATGAGGTCGTGCGTTATCATGAAGCAGTATCACTCCATCCCTGATGACAAGTCTAAGTCGTTTGAATATCAATTTCTGATGCATTTCATCCAGTTGAGCACAGTATATCTCAGCATTGATGGTTTCGCCAGGTTGCAGGAACGTATAGTGGATAACTCCAGCTATAGACCACCAAACAGTTACCATTATTTTCTTTAGATGCAGGCTTGGTTTCGGCATGTGTCTTGGCGCTTCATCGGCATCTAGCCATTGGGCCGATCGATTGCGACGATTATCGTAAAAAATCCACTTTTCATCGCAGGTCACCATTCGGAGCAAGAACGGTTTCTTTTTGTTGCAGGAGAGAAGAGAACTTGAAATCTCCATTTGACACGTCATGTTTTGCTCGGTAAGATCATGCGGAACCCATTTGTCAAGCTTTTTCACTTTTCCAAGTTGTTGCAAGTGGCGGCAAACTGTCGAATTGTGAACGCCTAATTTCTCGGCAAGATCCCTTATGGTGTGGCGGGGGTCAGACTCCACTCATGTACGCAGCTCGTCGTTACCGATCGATGGTCCTGGGTGTCCACGTGGCTCATTTCTAAGGTCCATATCTCCGGATCGAAATTTTTTGAACCACCGCCGAGTGGTTTGTTCGCTAACTGTATCAGGCCCAAATGCGCTGTTTATATTCTTCGTTGCTATCTTTGCGTTGTGCTCTAATTTAAATTCGTATAGTAAAAGGAGCCGTTTTCGATTCATTTCCATGTTCACTTTCTCTTTTTGTTTTTACGATCACTATGAAGTGCAAAAATGAAATAACTCCATAAACCAATGTAGCAGTATTTATACTTTAATATGTCATATCATTTGCGCTGCCTTGTGCAAACATAATACACTTAAACTGCAGCCAACTTTATGTCATTGCTAAATCGGCCATTTTATCTGCAGCAACTTAATACCTTGGTGGTTATACGAGTAATGCGGCCGATTACGTATCCCGATACATTAAAGAAGGTCTGCAACTTAATAAAGACCTTTTACAAAATGTATCATGGAACGGAACGCCAACAACAACAAAACTAAAAGGAACAGGATTTGCGAGGGCCTGTCAAGGTAATATTTGATCTATTAATTTAATTACTGAAATATATCACATACAAGCACGCACTCACGTACACTTACAAAGGTTCATATACTCTGACATATTCAAGCACACTCACAACCACACACACTCACGCACTTATACACTCTTAGAAACACTCAGGCACATTAAAGCACACTCACACACACTTACAAAGACATACACTCCGACATAGTCAAACACTCTCACACTCACACACACTCACGCACTTACACACACTAGAAACAGTCAGACATACTCATATTAAAGCACACTCAAACTTTCAAACACGCTCATACTCTAACATACACTCACGCACTCACACACACATACACACTTACATACGCTCACGCATTCACACACATACACACATTTAATATATTAATAAATATTAACTATCTGAAGTAATATTAGTTTTAATTTTGCTTTCTTTATTTTTTCAGAAGCCATGAATGGTAACGCCTACGAGGGTGGTCTGAAAAGTTTCCGACCTCAACGTGAAGATAGCAGCACTCGTCAAGAAAAGCTAGCAAATTTCGTTGTTTATCTGTTGACAGTTGCTCACCAAAGTTTTAAATCAAAAATGAGTTAAACTCTGTGTATCGGGACTCTGCACCATCATTTACCACAGTAAAATTTTGGGCAGCTGAATTCAAACGTGGCCGTGAGAGCTTGGGAGACAATGCACGTTCGGGACGTCCAAAAACTGCAACCACTGACGATAACATCGCCGAAGTTCACCAAATGGTGCTAGACGACCGCCGAATTAAAGTGAGAGAGATAGCAGAGGTTATGAACATGTCCAAAGAACGTGTTTGATACATATTAAATCAAGATTTAGGCATGAGGAAGCTGTCCGCAAGTTGGGTGCCGCGTTTGCTCATGATAGACCAAAAACGTGTTCGAATGAACATTTCCAACGCTCTATTGGCGTAGTTTAGGCGCAATAAATCCGAGTTTTGGCGCCGATTAATTACTGTAGATGAAACTTGGATACACTATTATACGCCCGTAACAAAAATACAGTCAAAACGGTGGACTGCAAAGGGGGAACCGGCTCTTAAAAGCAAGAACTGTTTTTTCGGCTGGGAAAGTGATGGCGACTGTTTTATGGGATAGTCATGGAGTTATTTTAATCGATTATCTTCAAAAAGAAAAAACTATTACAGGAGCATGCTACGCATCATTACTTGACAAGCTAAAGGCAGAACTTGCGGAAAAACGTCCACATTTGCAGAAAAAGAAAATCCTGTTTCACCAAGACAACGCGCCGTCTCACACCTTAGCAGCTGCCATGGCAAAAATCCACGAATTACAGTTTCAGCTGCTTGACAATCCACCTTACTCACCAGATCTAGCCCCAAGCGACTTCTTTTTGTTTCCTCATCTGAAAATTGCACTCGGAGGACAGAGATTTTCGTCAAATGAGGAGGTAATCACCTTCGTGAACAGTCATTTTGCAGAGAAAAACGCCGAGTACTATTTTGATGGGTCAAAGAGATGGGAGCATCGCTGGGAGAAGTGTGTAGAATTGTAAGAAGACTATGTTGAAAAGTAGAAAAAGAAATTAAGAAAAAATGTCTTGTATCTGTGTTAGGACGGAAATTTATCAGACCACCCTCGTATGTTCAGCAAATCATGGAAGCGGCTTTTGATTACGTCATGCAAAATGCTCTAAAGACTACAAAAGAACGATTGCGACTCCAATTATTAGAAAATAATAAATGTACTGGTCTCTACTCTCCACCTACTCAAAGAAAACAAGTTGAACAACACAATTAAGATGAATGCAACGAAGAAGGATTCGACGACGGTGGATGTAATGAAGAAGAACAGCATGACAACGAGAGCATCGTGACACACAAGGAAAATAATAGAGAAGAAGAAAGTCGCATGCAAGATTATATGAAAGAAAATGTTTTGGACGAAGATATGTTTAAATATTAATGATTATAATTTTCTATATATTTTTTATTTTTTATAAGATAATATTTAATGTTTGATTTTTTTTTACAGACACAACCGACTTATGGAGAATCTAGGCGGAGGACCATGGAATTAATTAGGATAAGAAAAATTCATATTTTTATTATAATATAATTTTTAAATAATACATTACAAAAAATTCAGCTGATGAAAACTATTAGTTGAATTTTATTCAAACAAAAATATTAATATTCTTTTTTCAGCGACCATTTCGAAGTTTTTTAACTTCCCATTATTGTTTAATTTATTCATTTTAATATTTTTTTCTATAAACAACGAACTTCAAAATGGTAATTTGGAGGAGTAAAAAGTTGGTTGTACTCCACAGTGTCGGGCGTGGTTGGGGCCCGCACACATCTACTAACAATAAATGCAATCAGAGAAAGAGAAAAAGAGAGAGAGAGATATTATATGTTTATTTGTATTTAACTACAAAAAATCAGAGAGAGAGAGAGCGAGGAAAATTATATGAGGTAGAAAGTGTGAGGGGGAGATAAAGAATGAATGAGGCTTAAATAAAAAATGAGTAAGTTAGAAGAAAGAAAAATAAAACATAAGGAGAGAAGGTAAATGAAAGTAAAAATAAGAGATATTATACAAGGTCTGGCTATTAAATAACGAGACTGGTTACGAAAAAGGGTTTTATTATAAAAATTATTCTACATTTGAATGCTCCTCTTGAATATACTCCCCTTCTGTTGCCACAGACCTTTTCATACGTTTTTTACATTGATCGAAGCAGTGCTGGAAGTCTTCTTTGGTAAGGGCCTTTAGGAGCTTTGCCGTTTCATGCTTTACCGCTTCCATCGACTCAAATCATGTCCTTTTCAAAGCAGATTTTATCTTCGGAAACAAAAAAAAGTCGCACGGTGCCAAATCTGGCGAGTACGGCGCGTGTTTGAACACTGGAGTGCGCTTACCGGCCAAATACTGCTTCACAGATAGCGTGTTATGGGCAGGTGCGTTGTCCTGGTGCAAAATCCACGAGTTGTTCTTCGACAACTCGGGACGTTTCTTACGAACTCGTTCTCGCAGTGTTGCCAAAACTAACAAATAGCAAGTCTGGTTGACAGTCTGACCCTCTGGAACCCATTTAGTCATCACAATACCGTTAATGTCGAAAAAAACGATCAACATTGCCTTGAATTCTAATTTGGACATCCTTGCTTTTTTTATTCTGGGCGATTCAGGCGTCTTCCAATGCATCGATTGCCGCTTTGTTTCCACATCGTATTGAAAACTCCACGTTTTGTCGCAAGTAATAATGTTTTTTATCAGTCCGGAATCTTTTTTTGACCTTTTAAGGAAATCTGAGCAGACCTGTTGACGCAATAGTGGTCCACGAAGACCGTCGGTATAAGTCTTACGTGATGCGAAGAGGACAGTTCATGTCGGAACGAACACGGGTACAGAGATTTATCCGATAAAAACGTCTTTTGAACAAAATCAAACACCCTGAGGCGCCCAAAATGTTATGGTTTTTTTCCGACGAAAAAAATTTTGATAAAGATCAAAAGACCAATCGCAGAAATGACAGATGGCTATGTTCAAATCCTACGGAGGTTCCTGTTGTTATGCACACAAAATTTCCAGCCACTGTTATGGTTTTAGGTGTTGTCAGCAACGAAGGACATGTTATGTCACCACACTTCTTTACTCAAGGACTTCGAGTGAACTCTGCTGCATACATCAAGGTTTTGGAGACAGGTAGTGAAACCCTGGATAAACAATGGAAGCAGAGGCAGACTATACATTTTTCAACAAGACTCTGCTTCTTCACATAAAGCGATGGCGACACAAGATTGGATGGCCGAAAATTTTCCTGACCACATAACACCGAACCTATGGCCACCTAGCTCCCCAGACCTTAATCTTTTGGACTATTACGTATGGGGCGTAGTCGTGCGTGAGACCAATAAGCGTCTTCAAAACACCACTTCTTCGCTGAAGACTGCTATTAATGCCGTTATGGTCAATATGAACATGGAGCATTTAATTAGGGCATGTAATCGTTTCCGGGCCCGGATCAAAGAGGTTATTGCCGCTAATGGCGATTTTATTGAATAACTTTATAGCCATATATTAATTTAACGTTGCATGACAAATTCCTAAAATTTCACTAAATTTTATTAAAAATACAAGCTAATTTATTTTACTCTCAAGTTGTTCTCAAATACCGTGCGCACCCTGTACTATATATATATAGTATATACATAAGATATATTCTATATCTTATCTAACGAGCAAAAATAAGAAATACAAAAATATAATAAATACCAATTTTACAACATATTCTATTCCAGCATTTAATGTTTTAATTGTCTTTGTATTAAATTTTTTTTGTGAATTTATGGTGTTAACAATGAATTAACAAAATATCTCATTATAGTTCAATATATAATATTCATACGAGGTCTGGCTATTTAAAAACGAGTCTTGTTTATGAAAAAAGGGTTTTATTATAAAAATTATTCCACATTCGAATGCTCCCCTTCAATGTACTCCCCTTCCCTTGCCACACACCTTTTCATTCGTTTTTACATTGATCGAAGCAGTGCTGGAAGTCTTCTTTGGTGAGGGCCTTTAGGAGCTTTGCCGTTTTTTGCTTTACCGCTCCCATCGACTTAAATCGGGTCCTTTTCAAAGCAGATTTTATCTTCGGAAACAGAAAAAAGTCGCACGGGGCCAAATCTGGCGAGTACGGCGCGTGTTCGAGCACTGGAGTGCGCTTACCGGCCAAATACTGCTTCATAGATAGCGCGTAATGGGCAGGTGCGTTGTCGTGGTGCAAAATCCACGAGTTGTTCTTCGACAACTCGGGATGTTTCTTACGAACTCGTTCTCGCAGTGTTGCCAAAACTGACAAATAGCAAGTCTGGTTGACAGTCTGACCCTCTGGAACCCATTTAGTCATCACGATACCGTTAATGTCAAAAAGAACGATCAAAATTGCCTTGAATTTTCATTTTGACATCCTTGCTTTTTTTATTCTGGGCGATTTAGGCGTCTTCCAATGCATCGATTGCCGCTTTGTCATGTGTAATTCCTCGTGTAAAATTTGTCTAACCGTTTCTTTGTCGGCGTTTACAGCCTTGGCAATCATCTGCATGCTCATTCGACGATCTGCACGCACAATTTGGTTGATTTTTGTCACTATTTCCGAAGTTGAAACAGTGACAAGGCGACCTGGGCGTTGGTCATCTTTAGTGCTCACTCGGCCCTCACTGAAGTGCTTATACCACTTAAAAACACGCGCACGAGATAGAGGATTGTCCCCATAGGCCTCTTGCAACAATTTACAGCAATCAGTCGGAGTTTTTTTCAATTTAACGAGAAATTTGAGATTGATACGTTACTCCTGTTTTTCGTCACACATGGTTATTGGCACGAGAAAAAAACACGTTCGTTTAAAACCGCTACTGCACAAATACAATAATAGTGACGAGAACGTGTTTTGGTACGTGCATAGACAAGATATCTAGATACCCAACGCACTACTCGTTTTTTTCCCTCACCCCTCTATGGCGCCCTCTAGGCGCGCAGTCTCGTTATTCAATAGCCGGACCTCGTATATATAATTTAATACATTATGAATCAATATATGAAAACATTTTCTTTATTTTATATATTAATTTATTTTTTAATAATTATTTATATTTAAATAATTCATAAAAAATAAATTAATAAATAAAATGGAGATTTTTTTAAATATATTAGTTTATAATATATCTCAAATATACATTAAAATATGAAACACAATATACTAAAATAATATATAATATATTTTGTAATGGGGGTAATTTGCTTACGTCCCGTTAGCAAGGTAGGACCTTTCTCTGGCCCTACTTTTATCTCTTGTATGTGAGGGGCCTTGCCTAAGGCCCTGCTACCGGTGTTGCTCCCACCGGGCTTGGCTGCTGAATTTGCGTGCCAATGCTAGATTGGAACACCTGCGGAGGCGGCGATATTCGGGATAGGAACGCTAAAGGGAATTAAAACAAGAAAAGAGGCACCGGCTCAGCTCTGAAAGGTTATTTAATATAAAAGCAACAAAAATAATACAAAAATGCAAAAATTATGGCAGAGGGGTCCCTTGCGAGTGAAGAGCAATGAGTATTGCCTCACGCGCAATACTAATTTACGAGTTGCGCACTGCGCATGCGCACCCTCTTGACTCCACGCGGCTACACACTCACGTGTAATCTATGGACGACAGATAGAGAGAGCAGTTCTCCCTCTATACCACCGTAGTCTATGACTGCTCGAGTGCGAGCGTTTCTCTCACTCGACGCTGCAGTCTATGGTTGAGCAAGAGAGCTCGTGCCTCTGACTCAACTGCGTGCTCAATGGTTGTACAAGTAGGAGTGGCTTTCTCCTACTCGTACGCCTATTCTATGATTGTGCGAGAGAGAGAGATCCATTCTCTCACTTGCACTCGCACGGCCTAATCAAACTAGATTTACGCGCTCTCGCGCGTATATATCTACCTATATCTATACGCCTGACGCGATTGCACACGCGTCAGGGAATACAAAATATATCGATTCGCGGACTAATTAGTACGGTTAAGTGGCCACTTACTTTTCCTATTTTGATGTTCGTCCTCTCGAACTCGACGATCTCTTTTTCCCTCGGAAAATCTCGGTGTTTGCGGAAAACTACGGAGAAAAAATGCGTTTCGAGAAACTCGCGTGTGGCTCGCTGAACGGCTTGGACGAGAAAAAGGATTGAGGGCAGGGCTCCTCCTTCCCCTCTCGTCTATCCTTTTTCCCGCGTAGCGCCATCGATGCTTGATCGATGGCGCCGCGTTTCGGTATGCCGCGGCTTTCCTCGCTTTTTTCCACGTAGCGCTATCGATTCCTGATCGGTAGCGCTGCGGTTAGTTACGCCGCAAACTCAGCCCTATCGCCTAAGGCAGATGGCTTAACTTCTATAAGCCACCTGTCACAATTTATATACACTCTGTCAGAAAAGTACCGGGAATTGTCGATTTAAATCTGGCGGGGCAATTTAAACTGGTAAAATTTTTTTCTAGGTTGGTACAACTGTCCTTAATGACTATGCCAAGTTTAAGCGGAATCTGTCAACGAGTGTGTTTACAGTAGCTGGTTAAGTCTGTGGCCTTCAGCTCGCACGCCGAATTTCGTTTTATGGCTTCAATCGACTGAAAACGGGTGCCACGGAGTGGCAATTTGAGTTTTGGGAAGAGGAAGAAGTCACAGAGAGCCAAATCTGGCGAATACGGTGGTTGTTCAAGCGTATTCGTTGAGTTTCTGGCGAGAAAGTCGGTCACAATCGTAGCTCGGTGAGACGCCGCGTTATCGTATCTTGCGGCCACCTTTCTCATGCCCAAAATATCAATTAAAATCGTACGAGTGGACTTGTGGGATATCTCAAGTTCATGTGCTATCTCTCTCAAGCTGGTATGACGGTTTTCAAGCATCGTTTCTTTAATTTTATCGACGTTTTCTGCGGACGAAGCCGTCGACGGGCGTCCGGAACGAGGCAAGTCTTCGACGACTTCACGACTCTCCTTGAAGGCTTTGTACCACTCATTCGCACGGGTTTCCGATAGTGCTTTATCACCAAAAGCCTTTTGCAACATTTTCAATGCATCGGCACACGAAATTTCATTCGCAACACAAAATTTTAGACAAATTCTTTGTTCAACGTAATCATCCATTGTAAAAAATCGGCACGCACTATTGACATCGACTGACTTAACAAGCTACTGTAAACACACATGTTGACAGATTTCGCTCAAACTTGGCATAGTCATTAAGGACAGTTGTACCAAACTAGAAAAAAAAATTTTACCTGCCGAAATTGTCCCGCCAGAATTCAATCGACAATTCCCGGTACTTTTTTGACAGAATGTATATTATAAATAAATATATAAAAACAATTCCTTTATTTTATTAATTAAATTATTTTTGAAGAATTATTTATATTTAAATTTATTTTAAATTAATTCTTATTTAAATGAATTTATTTAATTTAAAACTAAATAATTCGATAAATAAAGAAATTGTTTTAATATATTTATTAATAATATATAAATAAATATTGTAAATTTTTTTTTCCAGCATATAGTATAATGTTTTTTTTTAATTATATATTATTTATTATAATTTATAATATATTTTTAAATTAATAAATTAATATTTATTTTAAAACATTGTTTTATTTATTTTAATTTTATTTTTTATAAATTATTTAAAATATTTTAAGGTTATGTGCGCTACAACTTCGCGCTTATCGGGATCGCAAATTACTGTCATTTTGTAAGGCAGAATGCTCGCACGTTGTTGGCACGGCGTACCACCACGCACGTGGCGGCTATTGGGCGGCCAATTGCGGATGCGACGAGGAGGCGCGTTACCGCCACGGATAAGTGCGCGTGACGCCACGTTGCCGGCAACGCGCCGTCCACTGTGTTTGTTAGGATTATATATAAAGGTTAATTTTTAGTGTCTCTCTCTCTCTTAAGCTCTCAAGCTCTCAAACTCTTATTCTCTCTCATTCTTTTTATCTTGTTCTCTTTTCTATCCTATCTAATGCTCTCTCTCTAATCTAATGATTCTTTCTTTCTCTCTGTTATATTTTCTCTTATTTTTACTTTCATTTTCCTTCTCTTCTTTTTATCTTTTATTTTCCTTTCTTCTAACTCACTTATTTTTTATTTATGCCTCACTCATTCTTTATCTCTCCCTCACACTTTCTACCTCATATAATTTTCCTCGCTCTCTCGCTCTCTCTCTCTGACTTTTTGTATTTAAATGCGAATAAACATATAATATCTCTCTCTCTCTGATTGCATCTATTGTGAGTAGATGTATGCGGGCCTCAACTACGCCCGACACTGTGGAGTACAACCAACTTTTTACTTCTCCAAATTACCATTTTAAAGTTTGTTGTTTATAGAAAAAAATTTTAAAATGAATAAATTAAACAATAATGAGAAGTTAATAAACCTCAAAATGGTCGCTGAAAAAAAAAAATTGATATTTTTGTTTAAATAAAATTCAACTAATAGTTTTTATCAGCTGAATTTTTTGTAATGTATTATTTGAAAATTATATTATAATAAAAATATGAATTTTTCTCATCCTTATTAATTCCATGGTCCTCCGCCTAAATTCTCCATAAGTCGATTGTGTCTGTAAAAAAAAATTAAACATTAAATATTATCTTATAAAAAATAAAAAGTATATAGAAAATTATAATCATTAATATTTAAACATATCTTCGTCCAAAACATTTTCTTCCGTATAATCTTGCATGCGACTTTCTTCTTCTTCATTTTTTTCCTTACATGCCACGATGGTCTCATCGTCATGCTGTTCTTCTTCATTACATCCACCGTCGTCGAATCCCTCTTCGTTGCATTCATCTTCATTGTGTTGTTCAACTTGTCTTTTTTGAGTTGGTGGAGAGTAAGGACCTGTACATTCAATATTTTTTAATAATTTGCGTCGCAATCGTTCTTTTGTACTTTTTAGAGCTTTTTGCATGACGTAATCAAAATCCGCTTCCATGATTTGGCGAACATAGGCGTTACCATTCATGGCTTCTGAAAAAATAAAAGCAAAATTAAAACTAATATTACTTCAGATAGTTAATATCTATTAATATATTAAATGTGTGTGTACGTGTGTGAATGCGTGAGCGTATGTAAGTGTGTATGTGTGTGTGAGTGCGTGAGTTTATGTAAGAGTATGAGCGTGTTTGAGAGTGTGAGTATGCTTTAATATGTCTGGCTGTTTCTAGTGTGTGTAAGTGCGTGAGTGTGTGTGAGTGTGAGAGTGTTCGAATACGTCGGAGTGTATGTCTTTGTAAGTGTGTGTGAGTGTGCTTTAATGTGTCTGAGTGTTTCTGAGTGTGTATAAGTGCGTGAGTGTGTGTGATTGCGAGTGTGTTTGAATATGACGGAGTGTATGAGTCTCTGTAAGTGTGCGTGAGTGCGTACGTGTATGTGATATATTTCAGTAAGTTAATTAATTGATTAAATATTACCTTGACAGGCCCTCGCAAATCCTGTTCCTTTCAGTTTTGTTGCTGTTGGCGTTCCCTTTCATGATACATTTTGTAGGAGGTCTTTATTAAGTTGCAGACCTTCTTTAATGTATCGGGATGCGCAATCGACCGCATTATAACCACCAAGGTAAATGAAATATTCAACCTGAAAAAAAAATCATAATAAATTAACGAACAAAAGTAATTTAAGTATTATTTAATTAAATTTTACATGCAACATCATTGTAAATTTCCATTCTATAATCAAATTCCTGCAGCTCTTCAATGGTTTTGAATGGCAGACATGGTGGAGTTTCTGTTCTTCCTCGTTTCTTGACAATACTTGTATTTTTCTTAAAAAATATTAAATAAATATTAGAACATGATTTTTATAAACATGAATTATTGTTTCACACTCCTGTTTTTTTTTCATTTCTCGAAGGGTCTCGTGCACTTGGCTAAGACAAAAAATAATTAATATTATTGTTTGTGACGTGGTGTTTTGCACCAGTCTTATGAGGAGGCTGAAACACAGCTTGTACGCCTCCTCGTAGCCCACAATACCCTTTACAATCTTGGCAGTCTCGCAGGACCGCCACGCTTAGCCCTAACTAACAGCCACGCAGGGCTGTGCGTACCATACCTTTCTCAGGTACATGGGCTTGGAGCTCAAGTAAGGCTCCAGCGAGGTGCCAGTCTCAGGAGCCCATGGCTAGGCGATGTCAGTACTCGCACACACTGCAGCAGGGATTCCTTTTCAAGCTCCTTCCTGTCCTTGTCGTGGTTCCCGTACCTGCAACCTCCCAGACAGTAGTTAAAAGTAGAAGGAAGCAATAATAGCAGCTGCACCTTGGAAGGGAAGTACAAGCTGCCACACAACATCATAAGAAATTGGGAGAGGAGGTTAGGAGGCAAGCAAAGACACATAAGCACCGCATCTGCGTGCAAGTAATTACGTACCTGGAATTGTCTAAGAGCGTTGCCTCGCTGCCGCTGCTAGCAGGCCATCGTTGTCCCCGACACCGCCGCTTCGCTGGGAAAGAAAGAGAAGAGACAAATGAGTCGACGTCTACCAGCCATGGAACGCGTCGACTTACCTGGACTTTCTGGACATTGAAAGTAGATTCTCGCCGCTCCAGAGAAAATATAACAACACTGGCACTCGTGAGCGAATAACCTAAACGCGCGCTGCTGGCACGCAGTAATGTAAACTGCCGACAGCGCTGAGCGCGCGCGACTGCTGCGTTGCATAACGTATTTTACACGTACGTTGCGCTGGCGCAGAATGATTATCTAAAATCAGCGCTCGCGAAAGTGCCACGCAGGAGCTTCTCGTTCACTCTGTCCGGTGCCATAGTCACGATCATTAGCCTTAGTAGTTCGACTCCGCATCCGTATATGTGTATATGATATTGAAAACGAAACGAACGTGTTAGGGCAGAAAAACCGTTGTTGTTGTATTCGAGGCGTGAAGAGAATATCTGGTATGTGCCAAGGCGCAGTGGCTGTTACCAGGAGGTATCCCTTCAACGAATCGTCCCCGTTCCTGCCCGGCTGTGTGTGCGACTGCAACACGTGTTATGCGCCATTTTTGTCTTTTCGCGTCTTGTATGCCCGCGACCGCTCTAACCGTGAGCTAGTCGTGCAAACGGAAGTGCTGCCGTATAAACTGCGCTATACGAGTGTAGCTGGCGCCCTGGGCTCGCATAAAAACGTGATCATTGTTGTAGTTAGTTAATTTTTGGTTCAAATAAACGAATTTGTTCGTGTTTATTTTAATTAGTTGTTTTAACTTGCACTAGCAAGCAACCCGCCCGCTTCCCCCCTACATTTGTACGCCACCCTGATCCTCAGCGGCGTTACGAATTGACGCCGACAACGTGGGGCCGACATAAATCTCGCTGATATGTGAAAAATTTACGTGATCGCGCAATCGTGTGTATGAGTGAGGGCAGTGAAAAAAAAATTGAGAAATAATAAAAGCAGAGGCAGTGAAGTGTGTAGTGTAAAGTGTATGTTTGGTAGTCGCCGTCGCAAGCGAATACCGCATTCTCGAACTCGCCGTTCGCCGCCATTTCTCGCGCGTCGTAAAAGCACACGGCCGGACGAGGACGAGGAGGGAAGGAAGCCAGTGGGCGGCCATCTTGATCGACCACGCGCGACAGCCACGCAGTAGCGCTGGCGCTCGCATACGCCACGTCGGAGGTTGGTAAGCTAATTTGAGTGTGCGCATCCAGCGGTAAGCTCGAGACTAATTCCGATAAACTTGAAACAAATTGTTTTGAAATGAGTAAGCTAAATTTCAGTAAATTTTAAACTGGTTTTTTTTTTTTTACAATTTAACGATTAATAAATATTTCGAAATTTTTATAATCTTTCGTTTTTTTATGATAAAATCGGCTTTTTTTTTGATAAATAATTTTATTTTTTTTTATTTTTTTTTACATTTTTTCGTTGTTTTCGCTGCGCTTGGCTTGCTGCCCACCGGTAAAGATTTTCTAGATATTTAATCGAAAATTATCTTGCATGCTAGTGATTCAAATTAAAATTTTTTTTTTGTGTGTAATTGCTTGCGTACTGTCGCTATTATTCCCACCCGCATGTGTTAGAGTGAGTGCTTATTTGTCGTGAAGCTGTGACGTCAACTAGATAGCTGCGAGTGTAGTGCCGCGCTGGTACGCGTATCAGTGAACGTGCGTCTTAACTACGGAGTTTAGCACGACGCAAATTAAGTCGTATATTCGACTGGCGCTACGGAGCGGTTAAAATGATCATTGTTTTTTTCGTTTTATTTTCGCGTTTTTTTTTTTTGGTAATTTAAATATTTTCCTTTCTTGTGTATTTTTTCTTAGCGCACCAAAGATAATATTTATTTTTCTTTATTAATATTTTTTTTATTACATAATTTTTTTTATTTTTATTAATTTTTTTTTCTTTTTTTTTTCTCATATTTCTGTTCTCTCGTGGAACTGTGAATTTCTTTGCCTGCGTTTTTCGCTGCCAGCCGGGTGCGCTGTCGTCGCTACATCATCTCGCAAGACGACGAATTTTCCGTCGCTCACTCTTACACCACTAAGAAAATTATTTTGTGCTGTTTTGTTTTGTTTTTTTTTGCACGCTGACCCCGCAACGTGCTGCAAATGGCAGTGGCGGATATTTAATTGTATTTATGATAATGTTGCATGTTGTGAATTTAAATTATATCTAATTTATATATATATTTTTTTTACATTTTTGCGCAAAATCTATTTTGTTTAGTATCCTTCGGAATTATTTTCGGTTATTGCACCGCTTGCTTACATAGTGGCCATTTTTCTGCAATCAGACTTCGCCTCGCGCACATTTCCCCGCTACTTTCTCCCGTTAGTTTTTGCATAGCTTGTCGCGGACCGCGACTGTCTCCTGCTAGCTTGACCTTCTCCCGTCTAGCACCATACTATAGCGCATTTACCGGCTTAAGCACGTTACATTACGCATCCCGCACCGACGCATGCGAGGGAATTATTAGTTCTTTGTTCTGGGTTTTAGCTTCGCTTAAGTTAGTGGATTCAGCTGTAGCAGTCAGGAAGCAGTTCAACTTAAATTTCAGGAGCGGGTTACAAGCTAGTGTG
The DNA here is from genome assembly GCA_949987625.1 of Chalcis sispes. Classification (NCBI taxonomy): domain Eukaryota; kingdom Metazoa; phylum Arthropoda; class Insecta; order Hymenoptera; family Chalcididae; genus Chalcis; species Chalcis sispes. The sequence goes on along the minus strand of OX465095.1, from coordinate 26,875,953 downwards.
CTCGAGCTGATTTTGTATTCATGTAAGTTTTTTTTTCGTTTGCGTAGCAGCAGCTGTTTAGGTTAAAGCCAACCCCTCGGCAGAGCTAACCGAGCAAGTACTCAAGCTATTCGTCCCAGTTTAGGAATTTGCGTTGAGCTGACTATACTAAGCGTGACATCTGCTCTCTGCACCGTTACATCGATCCATCGAGTGATTTTGTTGTACGCCGTCACTCTCGTCGTTGCGACTTTCTCTGTTCCCTTTTCGCGGTTTAGCATTCTTTTTTTTATTGACGCAGAACGGAGTCGAATCGCGCAGCCAATCGTGACATGATCTTGCTGGAGCCTGAGATTTAGATTAGTTTCATATGGTATGCTATTTACACCGCAACCGATGGACGCGTGTTCGAAAACGCGCAACGATGCGGGCTCAACATAGATTGCGATACATACGTCGTGCGACAGCGGCTGGAGAGGTACGAGCTCCGTCGCCTGCTTGGAGCTTAGGCCGCTCCATGGAGCCTCGCGCAGGATTAGCGCGCAACTGACACCCGCCTTCCGTCGCTCGACACGGAACCAATTATACCGCGCAGTTCCAGTCCGAACCTCGATTCCCCTGCACGTCCGCAAGCGCCTAATGTTTCGATTTTCTTGTAGCTGGCCGCGCACGCATGGGATAGCACCTCGTCAGAGACGGCACGGACGCCGCAGAGCGAGCCTGATACCGGCGCCCCGCAAGTGCGTATCTTTGATACCGTGCCGGAGAGAGCTCGTGCGATGGAAGCCCCTCCGCCGCCCCGCGCGCAGTCCACGCGGTTACACCAGACGGTTGGCCGGCTCGGCAGAGACTCGCCGATCGAATTAACGGACCCCGTAGAGCGTACGTCCCTAGGAGCAACCGCCAGCTACCGCGTACCACCCATGGTAGGCCCTACGGCTGCCCTCGAAGAATTTGACCCGTTCTGGGCGTACGTAGTTGAGAGTCAGGGGCCGACGGACGACCAATGGGCCGTGGCAACGTATCCGGAGCCAGCAGCGGACGTTCCGTTAGAATGGCCAAGGCCCGAGGCACAGCACTTCGAAGCCGCGCATGCAACCGCCCCGTTCGGCGATTTAGCTGCGCAGCCATTGCCACCCGCCTCTCGGCGTGTAACCATGCATTATGGAGTATTTTCTGACGAAGAGACATACGCACCGCACCCACAATCACCGGAGGTTCGACGGCCGAATCGATTGGTACCGCCGCCGCCTCAACGCCCCGCAAAGTATAACCAGCAGCAGCCGCATAGAGCGAAGAGGTACTAGGCACCTCTAAGACCTCCGCTTGGAGCTTCAGCGTCTCGGCACGTGCAAACTAACGCCACGCAATTTATTTTTGATGATTCCACGTTTCTGCGCGACAAGCAAACGTGCGATATACTAGAGAAGTGGCGCATTTTCTTCAAGGGGAGGCAAAGGCAAGACCCTGAGGGATTCCTGACCAACCTGAATCAGTGTCGGGAGACTTATAGCTTGACTCTCGACGATATTATTAAAGCTTTGCCGGCGGACCTTGCTGAAGAGGCCTGGTATTGGTTTCGCCGCAAACATAATCGCTGGCAGACATACGCTGATTTCGTTGACGCGTTTCGGTTGCAGTATTGCGCCGACAATCTGTAAGACCGCTTGCGCCAAGAGATTGGCAGGCCGTCACAAGGCCCGCAGAAGGATATATCTACGTTCCTGCTCAAATTCCGCAATCTGGTCGATCAAGTGCGACCGCCGATGTCGCTGTCCAAGCAATTAGATTGCACGTGCCGCAACCTCTATCCAACATATAGGCAAGCTGTTTCACGCGCACGTGTTCGTGATTTTGTAGAGCTGCAGCGCCTGGGAAAGGAGTTCGAGGAGAAGAAGTTGCAGGACGAGGCTTATCGTCCTCCTCCTCCACCCAAAGAGTCGTTCTTCACTAAAGACGCGTACGTGCCGCTGCACCCGGTACGCTCGGCTAAAGCTGCTCCCGTAGAAACGGCTCATCTGATAGAGATCGACGACACGAGTCATTGCACGGACTTCGTCGCTGCTGCGGGCGCTTTGGAGAATTGCTCCCCGCATAAGCAGCCGCAATTTAAACCTTCGGCTGCGCTGTAAGCTCGGACTCCGCCCAAAAAGCCGCGTCCACTAGCAATAGTGCACACAGCAGCCTCCAAGTCATCGGCGGGGACGCAGACTGAAATACAGCCGCTTCTTCAACCCGCCGAAGTGCCCCCACAGCGGCATCATAATTCTAATTATTACGCGAACAGCAGCACCGCGCCGCCGCGCGCAGTAGTATATGCCGCCAACAACCAGCATGATAATTCGCTGCAAGCTCGTAGGCAGCGAGAGCCATGCCGTCGTTGTGACCAGCTAGGGCATTGGGCTGCCGAACGCCCGAGAGCCCCGAAATGTTACGGATGCGGGCAGCCAAATGTATCACGCAAAGACTGCAATCGATGCAGAGCGGTTCCACGGGCGGGAAACGCACCGCAGGGGACTTGTTAGGAGCTCGCGGGTCCTCGCGTAGCCGAAAGGCAGCTCCACGCCGCGGGCAGCTTCATCCTGACCCGCCACGCCAGTCACCGCCGCGCGACGCAGTTGAGATTTCCGCCGCATCGGAATTGGCGGCATCTGCACCATTGGATTAGCCGCCGTCGCTGATCCAAGGTAAACCGCACCTCCGCAAGGTACGACTATTTTTTAATATTAAGCTCAACGGTTTGAAGCTCAGAGGCTCACTGGACGATGGCGCCGTCCATTCGTTCTTGGGAAAAGGTTTGAGCAAGTTGTTGCAAGGCAAGCTCAACCCTGCGGCTAATACAATTAACGTGGCAAATAGAGGAGCAGTGGCAATCCAGGGAGTGCTGGATGCGACTGTCTCCACTGATGGAAAAAGGCGCACGCTTCCTTTCTTCGTGGCAGATGGATTGCAATACGATTGCATCCTCGGCATCGACTTCAAGAGGCTGTTTAAATTGAAGATCGATTATGGCACGGATACCTGATGGACACCATAGGGCGTGCTGCACCAGTTTCATCCATACGGGTTTGATCCGGCGACCTTCTGGGCTGTCGCCACCGTCGGCGAACTCGTAGTGGCTACCGACGACGAGCACGCACAGCTAAATGCTCTGCTCGACCGCTTAATCCCGCCAACACCCGCATCGCTAGGATTAACCAACTTAGCAGTACATACCATCGACGTGCAAGGAGCCGCGCCGATTCGACAGCATGTGCGCAAATATTCTCCGAAAATGCTGCAAGTTGCGTACGATGAGATCGATCGCATGCTTGCCGAAGGGATCATTGAGCCGTCTGACAGCCCGTGGTGCAGCTGTCTGGTAATAGCACCGAAGACCAATGAAACATAGCGTTTCTGCATTGACTGCCGGCGCATCAATGCTGTCACTAAATGCTCCGTTTATCCCGTCCGCAATATGGACGATATTTTAGACAAGCTTAGATCGGCTCGCTATATCTCTAAGCTCGATCTTGGTCAGGCGTATCACCAAGTCCCGCTCAACCCCGCAAGCAAAGAGATCACCGCTTTCTGCATTCCTGGACGCGGACTATATCAATTCACGCGTATGCTATACGGCTCAACGAACACCCCCACTACGTTCCAACGAATAATGGACCGCCTTATTAAGCCGCAGTGAGAACCGCACGTCTTCCCCTACTTGGACGACGTGATTATCGTCACTTCTACGTTCCAAGAACACTTGCAGTGGCTGGAACGAGTGCTCGCGGCGTTGAAAGAAGCAAATCTACAATTAAATCGGGAAAAATTCGAGTTTGGTTCACTGAGATCCGCTTCTCAGGCTGCGTTGTAAACGCAGGAGGTTTGAAGCCTGACGACGATAAGATAAAGCCGATTGTTGAGTACCCCGCACCTACGAACTTCCGCCAGCTTAGGCGATTTTTAGGCATGGTAGCATGGTATTCGCGCTTCATCGATAATCTGGCAGCGTATAAAGCAGCGCTCACACAACTAATGCGGAAAGGCATTTGTTGGCATTGGAACGAGGAACAACAGCCTTCGCTCAAATAGAGCAAGCTCTAACGCAAGCGCCTGTGCTAGCTTGCCCGGATCTCACCTGCCCGTTTACGCTGCAAACGGACGCGAGTGATTACGCCATCGCAGACGTTCAACAAAAGAAGTTGACGGACACAACACCCGATCTATTTTGTGAGCCGTGTTCTATCTAAAGCCGAGCGCAACTATTCCGTGACGGAACAGGAGTGTTTGGCGGTGCTCTGGTCCGTCGAACGGCTAAAAGGTTACCTCCAAGAGAAGGAATTTACGGTGATCACCAATCGCCACAGCCTCTTGTGGTTACATAATTTAAAGGACCCCGCATGCCGCCTAGGGCGATGGAACACGATGCTGCAGCAATATTTCATCAAATCTGTGCATCGTAAAGGCACGCTGCATCAAATGCCGAACGCACTCTCCCGTGCGCTCGAAAATAATGCAGAAGCCGCCGCTGTAGCTCTGTCTGCGCACACGGACGATAAATGGTATCAACGACGCTTGCTAGCTGTTCGCGCCTGCCCGCACATCTTGATTTGCGTATCGAAAACGAGCTGCTATACGTACACCGGCCGAGTCAGCTGATTGACCTGTTAGTACCGGATCTCGACGCGTGGAAACTCGTATTACCGCAGAGCGACCGCGCTAAAGCATTGTTTGAAGCGCATGATAAACCACAGGCGGGCCATCTTGGTGTCGAGAAAACGTATGCGCAGCTCGCCACCTACTATTATTGGCCGGGTATCTACTACGATACGTGTCGTTACGTACGCGCTTGCCAAGAGTGTCAGGCGCACAAGGTATTGCAGCAAGCACCAGCTGGCTTGATGGGGGAGCGATACATTAATGGACCGTGGACGGCAATTGCCGCGGACGTGATCGGGCTGAAACCACCGTCGAAACGCGGGCACCGCTATGCAATAGTGTTCGAGGATCTCTTCACGCGCTATATCGAAATCCACGCATTACGAAAAGCCGGCGCGAAGAGTGTAATGTGAGCTTCCGACGACTTAATAATAAACCGATGGGGCTGTTCCAATGTCCTGCTCACGGACAACGGGACCGAATTTGCGAACAAAACGGTAACCGAGCGGCTGCAGCAGTACGGAGTGACGCAGTCCACCATTCCTCCGTACCATGCGCAGGCCAACCCCGTAGAACGCGTTAATCGAAATTTGCGTACGATGATTAATAGTTTCCTCAGTGAAGACCACCGCGAATAGGTATGCATCCTAATGAATTCTCCTTCGCGCTCAACAGTATGGTGCATTCATCGACCAAATTCTCCCCGGCGTTTCACAATTTCGGCCGTAACCCGTAACCCTGCATGATTCTCCGCAAGCATCTCGAACATCCTATCCCTGTACGGCCGTCCGATGCAGAATAATGGCTCGAAAGTGTAACCCGCTTACCCGCGGTACATGACCTAGTAAAGCAACACATCGAGCAAGCGACCGCGTAACAATCAGCGCACTACAATCGCCGTCAACGCGACGTTAAATATCAAGTAGGCGATTTACTGTGCCGCCGCCAACACCACCTGTCCTCTGCCGGAGAAGGATTCGTGGCAAAAATGGCACCACGATTTGTAGGGCCAGCGACCATCGTCAAGGTACTCTCACCAGTAGTTGACCTCGTCGAAGATGCCATCTCGAATAAGCGCACCAAAGTCCACGTAGGCGACTTGAAACGCTGCGTACCGCCGCGCAATGCTAATCGTCACCTTCTTTTGTCCACAGCTATAGAAATGTCGAAAGAGCCGGAACAGCCAAAGGAAGGACCGCTTGGTGGGTCTGGCGGTCTCGAGGAAGAATTGCCGCCACCGCCACCGCCTGCACCCGTGTCACTGCAGCTGGAGGACCAGGACCTCCCGCTACCGCAACCGCCGTGATTCGCCGATACTACCAGTACGGTAGTGATTGCGGCCCTAGGGTTGCCTCTGCCTGATCAACCGGTTAGGGACCTCGCCACACATCTGGCGGTAGTTGGGGTGCGGTTGGAGCGGGTTTGCGCCTGGGCCAAGCACGTCGCCCCCTTCCTATCCGCCCTAACCCGTCCAGGGCAAGACCGCCCACCTGAAGTGCGGGGCCGCGCCCGCATGGTCCCGCTGACTATGCCGCGACCCCGGAAACCAAGCGTAGCAACGCAGACCGCGCCGCCACCTCGCTCTGCAATGTCCACCACGCGCACTCCTGCAGACATGCGCCCACCTGCCGAGCACGGCACTTAGTGGCGTGGGTGTTAGAACTGTGGCATCGACGGCCACAGTTTCAACGAGTGCCCCCAACCCCGAAGAGTATTTTGCATATTTTGTGGCACCCCCGGAGTGTCACTCCTTCAATGCCCGCGCAGCGCCTGCAAGTGAAAGTATGAGAGCCGCGTCGACCGGCGCATTGAGGCGCACTTGCGCCATAGGCGCAAGGCCGGACAGTAGTTATTTTTTTTCTTTGTTTTTTGTTTAGATTAGTTCCTTTGCGTAGCTTAAGTCTAGTTTTAAGTCTGATATATAAATTATAAGTATTTCTAGTTTTACACTTTGTTTAGTATCGTAAGCTAGTATGTATAGTGAGTCAGAATAAGCAAGCTAGCCTCCGTAGCCTATATTTTTTTTTGTCGTTTTATCCCCCCCCCCCCCGCACCGCCGCGTCTCTTGTAAGATATGTTCTTTTTGTTTTCTTTATTTTTAATCTCTATTATTTTAATTAACAGTTGCTTAAATATTATCGCCACTGCTTATTTTGCGTATTTTTTTTATAATATAGTTTATATTTAGTAAATTAGCGTACTTAATTACTCCCATTGCCTATCCCGCTCATCCTGCCAGCCTACTGCATGCTATAGTTTTCTTTTTGGTTTCCCTTGCTCTCGCTGTTTTTTTTTGGTTGGTTTTTTTTTAATTTGGTTTTTTTTTCATTATTTTGTTTTTTTTTTTTTAATTTACTTTTTTTTTGTTTTGGTTTTGCCGCAAGCACCCAAGCCAGCAGAGCATGATTTTTTTTCTTTTTCTTGATTTTTACTATTTTTTTTTATTATTTTATTTTATTTTTTTTTTATTTTCTGTATTTTGCTCCCATCCTTTTTATTTTTTTTTTTGCTACTATTATTACCCGCGTTGGCGCGAATCGCTCGTGCCACCAACGAGCCACAGATGCATGCCGCACTCGCATTTTGCTGCGAACCACTCTCCGACGAAGCCACGAGTAAACTCAGCATGTTTACTATAACCGCCCACTGGCAGTGGGCTAGCAAGGTAACCAATTTGTTTTTTTCATTTATCGAACAGCAATGCGGCTGTCGAATAATACCGTTACTGCACCAGGTAAGCACGGTATGATTAAAATTATTGGCTATCTTATTAACATGTTCTTTCTTTATTTAAATTATGCGTGAATTAATATTAAGTATTTTATTTCTTTTGGTACGAGTGGTATTAGATGTTGGCGCGGGTTATGAGAGACCGCGTCTTTAGGACAAGTTGCGTAACGATAATAGTTTTTTTTTCATTTTTTATTTTTTTATTGTATTTCTGCCCAAGAGTCGAGCCAGTTGCGTAAGTAACCGACTAGCTAGTATTGCTTATTCAAACTCGAGTTCGCCTAGTAATTCCGCGTGCTTCCTTACACCGCGAACAATTTAGCTATAACACCGACGCAGATGAGCCACGCTGCAGAAGACGATGTCCGGGCAACGGCATTCTGCCGCACACCTACACCGTTATAGGTGAGACCGCTCACCTTAGGCTAAGTAAAAGCACTAGGCGAATGCAATCAAGTTCGATCCCAGTTAGAATCAAACACTGTATATAAAGTCGTTTCTCTTCCCTTATATTCACCGTTTGGTGGAGGGGAGTTGGACGTTACGATTCAGCAAAGAGTCGCATATGTTAATGCGTTTGGTAATGTGGATTTCCTTTAATTCGTGAGGAACCCAAACATCCAGTTTGTTTACGTAACCAAGCTGTTGTAAGTGCAAGTAAACGGTTGAATTCGATATGCCGAGCTTCTCTGCTATCTCTCGAGTTGTCATACACATATGCCAATTGAATAGAAATAGAAAAATATAATTATTAAATCAAATGTTCATTTATTTCTTATATTCTATATATTTTATTATTTATATTCTCTACCATTACACTCTACAAGTGTCCGACAAGTATGGTTTTAATTACATGTCACAAGTAACTTTGTATGAAATATATAAGTTGTAAAGGAATATAGCATAAGAGATATAGAAAAATATAGTTAAAAGAATTATTTGATTTCAGTGTTTCCATTCGAAGCAACTTCCTACTATTGTACAAAAATAGTATGAAATTATATATAAATTATTGAATTGAATAAAAATGAAAATTAAATAAATATAAAAGTAAAAAGAATCATTTCGCATCATTGGTATTTTGTATACTTTGATATTTCAATTCAAAGTAACATTTCAAAAGAAAATGGTAAAAAATATAAAATAATATCTTTAGTATTAATTAAAATTATAAAATAAATGTGTTCGAAACAAATATTGAAATACTTAACAACATTAATTAGATTTCACAACTTTCGTGCGTAGAAATTTGTTTAATGACTTTTTATTAATCCGATAAGTAAATGATGACCAGGTAGCGGTCAAAAAATACATTAATAAAAGAAAAGATGATATTTAGCAATATTATTATATTTTATGGCTTTCTTTAGTCTAAAATATTTTAAATTAAACAAAATTTGAAAGTATGTGTATGAAAATTAATTATTAATTATATTTTTTCATATTTTTTAATAACAACAAAAACGATAATTTTATATCTTACATAATCTTATTTTTTATAAAATTGATTTGAAAGAAAGCATGACTTTGTATTTATGGTGAAATATATCATTTAATAACATGATATACAGTTATTGCGGGGAATCTGGACTCACATACGTTGCATGCGAGTTTGGGTTATTGGGATGAGTTCGGATTCTCCACGATTCTCCACAATCCGCCTGACATACACACACGCACGCACGCACGCACACTTGCACGCACACACACATTTGTTCATTACATTTTTATTATACTTTTTATGTCGTCTTTATATGGTTTGAGAGAATAATTTTATTATTTTTTTGTTACGTCATATTAGTTAAAATCATAGAAGAAATTTACAATTCTTTTAATAAAATGTATATTTGTTTTATATACTATAGTTACCACTCAACAAATTCAAGTGCTCGAAGAAGATATTAGCTTTACCCATCGTAGTCAGCATCTTCCTGTCGGCTGTAATAGAAATCAAATAATACCGTAACAATATTGAATACTAAAAAATATTTAAATATTTATCTTGAAAACAATTCATGCTTATGTTTACGCATACAGGTGTATATAGGTCAAAATGTATTCCTCACGCAAGACCAAAATAATGGCATGATACGAGGGTGGTTCAATAAGTACCCGTGTTAGAAATGAAGACACCATTTTTTCAAAAAATTTTTTTTTATTTTTTAACATAGTCCCTTTTTAGAAAGATACACTTCTCCCAACGTTCCTGCCATTTTTTTAACCCCTCCAAAAAATAGGATTTGTCGAACTCTCCAAAATACGCCTCTGTCTCGGCGATGACTTCCTCGTTTAAGCTAAATTTTTTTCCCGCGAGCCATTCCTTCATGTTAGGGAACAAGAAAAAGTCGCAGGGAGCCAGATCGGGTGAATACGGCGGATGCAGTAGCAATTTATAACGCAATTCATGCAGTTTGGCAGCGACAACTCTGGATGAATGTGCTGGTGCGTTATCATGGTGAAACAGCACCTTCTTTTTCGCCAAATGCGGCCGTGTGTCCTTCAATTTTTTGTCGAAGTGGTCCAATAACTCACTGTAGTATTGTCCAGTGATTGTTCTTTCTTTTTCTAAAAAATCCATGAGTATGACGCCGTTCGCATCCCAAAAAATCGTCGCCATGACCTTTCCGGCCGATGGGACCGTCTTCGCCTTTTTTGGAGCAGATTTACTGGGAGAGATCCATTGTTTTGATTATTGCTTAGTTTCTGGTGTGTAATGATGAACCCAGGTTTCATCAACGGTGACAACTCGACGCAAAAACTCCTTCGGATCTCGCTTAAATAGCTCCAAACACTGCATCGAAGTTAACAGCCGCATCCGCTTGTTGTCCACCGTGAGCAATCACGGCACCCATCGGGCCGACAATTTCTTAATCGCCAACTTATCATGTAAAATATCAATTGCCGTTCCGGTCAACACGCCTACGGCCTCTGCTACTTCGTGCACTTTCGTTCGTCGATCAGCGAAAATCATGTCGTAGACTTTTTGAATGATTTCCTCGGTAACCACGTCTGCCGGGCGTCCTGGTCGCTCCTCATCAAAAACGGATGTTTGCCCACGTTTAAATTCGTTAAACCACTATCTAACTGTGGTTATAGATGGTGAAGTGTCCCCATAAAAAGCATCTAACTTTGCTTTTATCTCCTCGCATTTTTTTTCATCCAAAAACAAAAAGCGAATTACTGAACGATACTGCTCTTTTTCCATCTTATCGAAAATCACGAAACACATCTTACTCGAATGGCTGCCAAATCCAAACTAACCTATCAATCAGTCTGAAATTTGTTTCACCGTCGTTCGATAGATGGCAGCACACGATGCTAATACTGACTTCCTTTAGGAACGCTTTCTGTCGTCAAATACGGGTACTTATTGAACCGCCCTCGTAAGCAAGACAAAAACGCCTCCAATGTTTGTGGGACACTTGTTAATTGCATTGTTTTTTGAGGGAACGTTAATTCAGTTAACAGTTAATGGAAAACCCAGTAATTGATGTAAGAATAAAGAGGTTTCAACATTAGAACCAACAAAACTTGAAGCATGTAAAGGTAAATATATATTTAGATTATTTACTTTAAGCATTCACTTTATCAATTAATAAAACAATATATTCCAATTTATTCGATTGATAATGTAACTACCATTTCGCTTGACAAATAGCTAAGCTATTTCTCTTGGATTGAAAATCGTTAATGTAAATTTATTATTTTAAAAATTCTAAGTAGAAGTATCAATTATTTTTATTACAAAACTTTTAATATTATTTATAGTGTTATAAATATTATAGAAACATTGTAATTGTAATTTTAAAATTAAAAATAATATAACATACTTAACTGAAACAGAATATAATAGTAATATATTCAAGTTTTGAATTAAAAGAAAATTAATTATTAAACTTTTAAATAGTTCAATTGATATTATTCGATTGATATAATTTTTTTAGTTTTGCTGTTAATACTATTTCTATGTTATCGCAAATTTTTTGACAATATTTGTTATAATTGATTACATATTTTATTAACGTTGACTAATAAATATATATTTCAGTACGTATTAATGGTTAAATAATAAATACATTTAAGCAATATCTCATAGTAGTTTGTTTACTATTACTTAAGTATTATATAATAATATAAGTAAAGCCTTTAAAGTTGATATATTTAAACCTAATATTTATAATTATTTTTAAATTATCAAGTATATAGCGTTATTTATGCATGAAGATTAAAATTAATAAGTATTAAAAGGTAATTTTAAATGAAAATTGGATCAATATATATCTTATTTTTATTTTTTAATATTTCTTTGCTTGGCATATAGAGTAAAATAGCAATAAAAACGTATACTTTCATAGCCAAAAAATATTTTTCTTAGGGCACACAAATTTTGTTTACAGAATTTTTTGAACACTGGCTAAAATACGTGTACATACCAAGCGATGAAGATTTATTATCTTCCTCGTCTTCGGAAAATTCTTTAAAGAACCTAAAGAAGAATAATGATGCCTATAAAAAGAACATAAAAAAAGAGGCAAACCAATCTAATGGAAACTCTTCTGATCCACCCTACGTGAGGAAACACATCAAATTATTTTTGAAATACGTTAGCGGAAAAATATCGTATTATACAATAAGATACAAAAGACAAATCTAACTGAAAAATTAAAGAAAAGTAGGGAAAACAATGGAAAAAGAAGTAAAGATAAGGAAGATAAGAAAGGGAGCGGTCCCAGAAATGAAACTAAGGAAATTGTTTCCTGTCAAAATGCTACGACACAAGAAAAGAACGGTAATGATGAAAACAAAGAAGACAAGACAAAAAAACGGAATATCAAGATAAATGTGATGGAAAAGATAAAGAATTGGTGCTTAATGATGATAGCGGCAATAAAAACAAAGAATTTCTATCATTTCAATCTGTATACGAGGTCTGGCTATTAAATAACGAGACTGCGCGCCTAGAGGGCGCCGTAGAGGGGTGGGGAAAAAAACGAGTAGTGCGTTGGGTATCTAGATATCTTGTCTATGCACGTACCAAAACACGTTCTCGTCACTATTATTGTATTTGTGCAGTAGCGGTTTGAAACGAACGTGTTTTTTTCTCGTGCCGAAAACCATGTGTGACGAAAAACAGGAGCAACGTATCAATCTCAAATTTCTCGTTAAATTGAAAAAAACTCCGACTGAGTGCTGTAAATTGTTGCAAAAGGCCTATGAGGACAATTCTCTATCTCGTGCGCGTGTTTTTGAGTGGTGTAAGCGCTTCAATGAGGGCCGAGTGAGCACTGAAGATGACCAACGCCCAGGTCACCCTGTCACTGTTCCAACTTCGAAAACAGTTACCAAAATCAACCAAATTGTGCGTGCAGATCGTCGAATGAGCATCCGGATGATTGCCGAGGCTATAAACGCCGATAAAGAACACATGACAAAAGTCTGTGCGAAGTTGGTGCCAAAAAACCTGACTCCTGACCAAAAGCTCTTGCGTCAACAGGTCTGCTCAGATTTCCTTGAAAGGTTAAAAAAAGATTCCGAGCTAATAAAAAACATTATTACTTGCGACGAAACGAGGATTTTTCAATACGATGTTGAAACAAAGCGGCAATCGAGGCATTGGAAGATGCCTGAATCGCCCAGAATCAAAAAAGCAAGGATATCCAAATCAAAATTCAAGGCAATGTTGATCGTTTTTTTCGACATTAACGGTATCGTGATGACTGAATGGGTTCCAGAGGGTCAGACTGTCAACCAGACTTGCTATTTGTTAGTTTTGGCAACACTGCGAGAACGAGTTCGTAAGAAACGTCCCGAGTTGTCGAAGAACAACTCGTGGATTTTGCACCAGGACAACGCACCTGCCCATAACACGCTATCTGTGAAGCAGTATTTGGCCGGTAAGCGCACTCCAGTGTTCAAACACGCGCCGTACTCGCCAGATTTGGCACCGTGCGACTTTTTTTTGTTTCCGAAGATAAAATCTGCTTTGAAAGGGACCTGATTTGAGTCGATGGAAGCGGTAAAGCAAAAAACTGCAGAGCTTCTGAAGGCCCTCACCAAAGAAGACTTCTAGCACTGCTTCGATCAATGGAAAAAACGTATGTAAAGGTGTGTAGTGAGGGAAGGGGAGTATATTGAAGGGGAGTATTCGAATGTAAAATAATTTTTATAATCAAACCCTTTTTCGTAACCAGTCTCGTTATTTAATAGCCAGACCTCGTACGATGAAGATGCTGCAGAGCAGCTGTTCAATGATAATGATACGAAATCGCTTCATACTTTAGATTCAGATACAACTTCTACTACCAATTCATGTGATAGTATTTTGTAAAATTACATCTAAGTTAAAATAATGTAAAACATACATCGAAAAACTAATTTGTTTTAAAAAGTATTTTTTTACTTAATTTATATATTAAAAAGTATTTTGTAAAATTAAGATAATGTCAAGTTTAGTTATTGAAGTTAAAGTGATAATGTAATACATAATCAAAAAAAATAATGTTTCGATAAATATTTTTTCACATAATTCAGTTATCGATTATTCATATTTAAACTAATAAAAAACATTTATTAATATTTTTTTAAATAATTTAAAAAAATGTTTAATCAGAATTTAATAAAAATAAAAAATATTTATAAAAAAACATTAAAAATTGTTGAGTAAACAATATATAAATTCATAAGAATTAAATTGGAATTAATCAAAGGTCCGAATGCAATAAGGGAACTAACGCTTGAAATCGCGTAAAAGTATTGTCCAGATGACGAAATTTTCAAAATAGACAAATCAATTTTTAAAAATACTAGCTTGTAGGTAATGAAAAGCAGAATTTTTCTCTAGAAGAAATTTTTTTCTAACGAGTTTTTTCTTTAAGAAAAAAATTAAAAACCAAGAATTTTCTATCAAATATTTTGTCTATTTTCAATAGTTTTATAAAACATAAATCGCTGTAACTCGGTCAAATATGGTTGAAATTTTTCGAAACTTGGCATAAATACGCAGAATGTTTTAGCGTTGCCGATGGATTAATTTAAAGTTCTATAAATACTTTTTGTTTATAATTATTTCATTTCAAGTACGTAAGTCTCGTTAATTACGTTTTTTTCGCTTCAACGAGAAAAACTATCGAGGGAAGCTTAAGCTATTGGGTGTACAACTTTGCTTCCGCCGTTTTGCAATAGATGGCTGTAGCGGTAAGTGGTAGTTGAAATAAATAGATCATAGATGTCATACAATAAGCTTAGGTATTTGTAAACATAACGCGATCGAAATATTAGTCGATTTGTGTCTGCATCATAAAGTTATTCTCGATTGAACATGTCAGCTTACGAGCCAAATTCTCGTCATTTGCGGGAGGTTTTAATTTTCTGCTTTAATATAAAGAAATCTGCGACTGAGGCTCATCGAATGCTCTCAAATACCTATGGTAAGGCCGCTATTAGTGAAAGAACATGCCGAGAGTGATTTCAACGCTTCAAGAACGGCGATTTTAACGTCGAAGACTAGCATGGTGGTGGAAGAAAGAAGGTTTTCGAAGATGCAGAATTGGAGGCATTACTTGATCAAGACTCGTGTCAAACGCAACAAGAATTGGCACGATTATTGGGAGTGATGCAACAAGCCATTTCAAAACGCCTAAGAGTCATGGGAATGATTCAGAAACAAGGAAATCGGGTGCCGTACGAGTTGAAGCCGAGAGATGTTGAACGGCGTTTGTGCGTTTGTGAACAGCTGCTTGCAAGGCAAAGACGGAAGGGATTTCTGCATTGCATTGTGACTGGGGACGAAAAATGGGTTCACTACGATAATCCCAAGCGCAGAAAATCATGGAGATATGCCGGCCATGCTTCCACGTCGACGGCCAAACCGAATATTCACGGTTCCAAAGTCATGCTCAGTATTTGGTGGAACCAGCTTGGCGTAGTGTATTATGAGTTGTTAAAACCGACTGAAACAATCACAGGCGATCGTTATCGAACGCAATTAATGCGTTGGAGCCGAGCATTGAAAGACAAACGGCCGCAATACAACGAGAGACATGATAAAGTGATTTTACAGCATGACAATGCGAAAGTGGTCAAGACATACTTGGAAACTTTGAAATGGGAAGTCCTACCCCACCCGCCGTATTCTCCAGACGTTGCTTCCTCGGGCTATCACTTGTTTTGATCAATGGCACACGGTCTGGCTGACCAGCACTTCCAGTCTTATGAAGAAGTAAAAAATTGGATCGATTCGTGGTTCGATTCAAAAGATGACCAGTTTTTTCAACGCGGGATTCGTATGCTGCCCGAAAGATGGGAGAAAGTAGTGGCCAGCGATGGACAATACTTTGAATCATAAATTTATAACCAGTTTTTTACAATAAAGCCTCGAATTTCGGAAAAAAACGGCGGAAGCAAAGTTGTACACCCAATACAAAAAACTTCAAGCGAGACATTTGTTCGTCTATGTGTGAAGCAGTTTTTGACAAAATTTGAAATCAATTAAACAATAAATGGCTAAGATAAAGCGTTGTTAATAAATAGGCATGCTGCTCAATACGTAAATGTAATAGTATAAGCATAATACGTAAACGCTGCATGCTGAGCTTACGCTGCGCAAAAATTGCCGCTAGCGCGCGTTTTTATTAACAACCCTCTATTTTAGCCATTTATTGTTTAAATAATTTCAAATCTCGTCAGAAACTGCTTCAAACATAGATGAACAAATGTCACGCTTGAAGTTTTTTGTAGTTTTTTTTAAACTTCCCTCGATACTTTTTCTCGTTGAAGCTAAGAAAACGTAATTAACGAGACTTACTTACTTGAAATGAAATAATTGTTAACAAAAATTATTTATAGAATTTTTAATCAATCCATCAGCAACGCTAAAGCATTCTGCGTATTTATGCTAAGTTGTAAAAAATTTCAACCATATTTGACCAAGTTATAGCGATTTATGTTTTATAAAATTATTAAAAATAGACAAAATATTTGGTAGAAAATTTTTGGTTTTTAATTTTTTTTTAAAGAAAAAAATCGTTAAAAAATTTCTTTCAGGGAAAATTTCCCGTTTCATTACCTATAAGCTAGTATTTTTTAAAAATTGATTAGTCCATTTTAAAAATTTCGTCACCTGGACAATACTTTTACGCGATTTTGAGCGTTAGTCTCCTTATTGCATCCGGACCTTTAATTGCTATAAAATATCGAAACAATTAAATTAAAAATGAAATGAGCAATTATCAGTGTAGCGATGAAAAGAAGGTATTCGAATCGATAAAAAATGATTCAAAAAACGTTACAATCGATTTCAATGACATTTCTATATATCACTCATGACAATTCAAATTGTCTAACAAAAATTATTGAAAACTATTAAAAGTCATTCACAAGTATAGATTTTTTTAATTACACAAAAGTTGATTCAAATTAATTTGAAAAGTGAAATTGATCCGCAATGGAAAATTTGAATTGCTACTATAGCGATAGAAAGTTATTCGAATCAATACAAAGCAATTCAGAAGCAGTTTCAATCAATTTGAATTTTGTTTCTCTGTGTCACTTTTGACAATTCAAAACGATTAGTTATAACTGGTTTACAGTAATTATAAAAAACTAATCAAAATCATTTAAAGATAATGATTTTAATTATAAAAAAATTATTCGAATTTATTGTAATTCATTCGCAATGTAATAATTCAATTAAATCTAATGAATTTCAATGTCGTTCATTAATAATTTTCAATGTATTTTAATAAATATCTTACGTTCGTGGTCCAATCACCTTAAATTATTTTTAATATCGAAAATCGTAACAGAAAAACGAAATTAAAAACAATTGATAATGTGTTCAATCGTTTTTAATAACTTTCAATCGTCAGTTTTTAGCAGGGTCTAGATATAAGCCCAACTCTATCTGTCGGAACGAAACGACATAACTTATGCATTCATCGTTGCAAAAATCGACTAAGTTAAAGTCTTTAGACTCATAATCTAAAAATATATTTAATAAATATTAAATTTATTTACTTATTTTTTTAAATCTATACAATTTCAGTTTATTTAAAAAAAAAAAATTTTTTTTTATTTGTATTAAAAAGATAATTTCCTATTGAATTTTAATAATATTTTAAATTTAGATTTAAAAATTTATATAATTTAAATGTATATACAACTTTCAATAATAAAAAATACTTTAAATAAATTAGTTATTAATTTAGTATATAAATTTTTTAAATTAATAGAAAGATTATTATAGAAATAATTATAAACTTAATAAATTATGTGCCAGCAATTGCTGTTAAACAAAATGAAATTAATTAATTTAATTTTATTTAAAATATATTTTAGGTAGTGTAACGGGGTAAATTTATTTACGCCCATTAGCAACGCAGGACCTTCCTCTGGTCCTGCTTTTCTTCTTTTGTGTGTAAGGGGCCTTGCCTAAGGCCCCGCGGTCGATGTTGCTCCCACTGGGCTCGGCTGTTCAGGATGTGTGCCAACAACCGGTTGGCACACCCGCGGAGGCGGCGGTATTCGGGATAGGGACGCTGTAGGGAAATAAAATAAGAATGCACTAGCTTTGTGCTAAAATGCTGATTTAATAAATAAAAATAACTAAAACAATACAAAATGTAATCAGTTATTGCGGAGAGGTCCGTTGATGTGAAGAGCAATTAGTATTGCCTCACGCGCAATATTAATTCTCGAGGTGCGCACTGCGCATGCGCACCCTCTTCGCTGCACGTGGCTACACACACACGTGTAGTCTATGGACGGCAGATATAAAAAGTGCAGTTTCCTCTCTATACTGCCGTAGTCCGTGACTGCTCAAGTGAGAGCGTCTCTTACTCTCACTCGACGCTGCAGTCTATGGTTGAGCGAGAGAGCTCGTTTCTCTCACTCAACTGCGTGCTCGCAGGTTGTACCAGTAAGAGTGGCTTTCTCTTACTCGTACGCCTATTCTATGACAGTGCGAGAGAGAGATCGGTCCTCTCACTCGCACTCGCACGGCCTAATCGAGTTTGAGTTACGCGGTCTCGCGCGTAACTCTCCTATATATATATATATATATATATATGCCTGACGCGATCGCACACGCGTCAGGAAAACTCAATCTAATTATTCGCCGACTAACAATTGCGATTAAGTGGCCACTTACTTTTGCAATCTTTGCTCGCAGGGTCGTTCTCTCGATCACTGTTGCGGAAACGCTGTGGAAAAATCTTCGAAAAATAATCTATTCTTCGCTGTAGCTCCTAACACGTGCGGCCCGTGGAAAAGACGGAACGAGAAGAAGGCTTGAGGGGAAGGCTCCTCCTTCCCCTCTCGCCTATCGGTTTTCCCGCGTAGCGCTATCGATTCTTGATCGATAGCGCCGCGTTCCAGTATGCTGCGGATTCTCGCGACTTTTCCCGCGTTAAGCCCTTGGTCGCTTGATCGCTGGCGCCGCATATCGTCGCACCGCGAACTCTATTTCTCTCGCCTATGGCAGGTGGCTTAACCTCTATAAGCCACCTGTCACAATAGATAAATTAAATAAAAAGTTAAAATATTTCAGATCAATATGTAATTTATAATAAAGATTAAATAATTTACTTTTATTTAAAATTAAAGCTTATGATTTTAATATTATAAAAATAAGAATTTCAAAGCGAAATTGTTTAATCAAATAACTTGAATAAAGTTTTAAAATATGTACATATTGCCCCTCATTTCTAATAAAATAAGACAAGTCGTAACAGAGTAAGTGCTGGAAAGTGTACTTTGTGATTTATTATATACCGGGTGTTTAAAACCACCCGTCCACTCTTTATAAAACATTTAATAAAGATATTAATGAAAAACTTACATTGCTATTATAAGTAAATAGAGTATGCTCTATCGATTGACAATAAAATCAACTTCCGGTCTGGACCGGATGATGGTCAAACTGACCTGAAGTTTGTTTTTTTGAATGGAAAATGCATATTCTTACGGTGGATTCAGTTTCTACGTGAAGAAATAAAAAACTTCTTTACAAATTTAAAAATATGCATTATAAGTAACTTTCGGAAAAAGAGGTATAATCAGTCAAAAAACGAACAGAACCTCCCACGACCGAGCGCCCCCAGGAAGGCCCAGAGAACTCAAAAGTGTTCAACGCAAGTCATGGAATTGGAGGACCCTGCAGGAGAATTACTACCGTAAGAACTTATAAAACAGTGCCCTTTGTGATCCTCAACCTGCTCCAGAATAAGCTCCCTAATACCCTAAGGATAGATACCGGGTCAGAGGTCAGCGTACTAAAAGCTTTCGCTCTGCCGGATTTCAAGTACCTTGACACCGAAAAGGGTTTAAATTACAAAGATTAGGAGCTGAGGTAGAAGAAGGAATAGGGAAGACTAAAATTAAGATCGGTAAAACCATAATTGAATTCATAATAGTTCACAATAGCTTCCCGATTCCTTTCGACGGAGTGTTGGGATCGAATTTCTTTGAGGCCACAAATGCTAAAATAGACTTCAGCGCGGATCAAATCACCGTAAATAACCAAAATACTAAAATACGTTGGGAAGACGAAGATTACACAATCAGGATCAACGCCCTACATACATGGTGCTGGATTTTCGTGCCTTAAATGAAAAAACCATAGGCGACTCCTACCCGCTCCCAAACATCGAGGAAATATTCGATAAAGTCGGATCAGCTAAATACTACAGTCCTCGACCTAGCCTTAGGGTTCCATCAGATAAAAATAGACCCTAAAGATGCACATAAGACGGCTTTTAGTACACCCTTTGGCCATTACGAGTTCGTTCGAATGCCTTTCGGATTGAAAAATGCACCTCACACTTTCCAACGGTTAATGGATAAACTATTCAAAGGATAACAAGGCGTCAGCCTTTTTGTATATTTAGACGATATTGTTATTTACTCTAATAGTATCGAAGAACATGACAGGAAGATAAAGAAACTCATGGAAAGACTAAAGAAAGCAGGATTAAAACTGCAAATAGACAATTGTGAGTTCCTAAAACAAGAAGTTATCTACCTTGGGCACATGCTCAGCGTAGAGGGACTGCGTTTTGATCCTAAGAAACTGGAGGCCGTAAGGAACTTTCCTCGCCCTAAGAACATGAAGAATGTTCGTCAATTTCTGGGATTAGCCAGGTACTACCGACGCTTTATCAAGGAATTTGCATACCTCTCGAGACCCCTGACTAAATTACTGAAGAAAGAGACACCTTTCGAATGGGACGAAAAAACAGAAGAGCCTTTCAACTCGTTAAAAGATATGTTGTGCACCGCCCCCGTGTTACAGTTCCCGGACCTTTCGCAGCCCTTCATAATAACAACAGACGCCTCAGGCTACGCAGTAGGAGGGGTTCTGTCTCAAGGAGAAATCGGGAAGGATCGGCCGATAGCTTATACTTCACGCATGTTACGTGGTGCAGAGGGTAACTACGAAGTATACGAAAAAGAAGCTTTGGCCGTGGTGCACAGTGTCACAACCTTTAGATTCTACGTGTACGGACGAAAGTTCACGATAATAATCAATCACCAACCCTTGGTATGGTTTAAGACGGCAGATTTAAATACTAGGGTCCAAAAATGGCGATTTAAGTTATCCGAGTACGATTATAAGATAATTTACAAACCAGGAAAATTAAACGCCAACGCAGATGCGCTATAACGCAACCCAGTTTAAGAAGGTGGCGTTAACGTGGTAACACGCGCACAACTAAAAAAAAAAAAACTCACCCCAGATGAAATCCAGGAAAGGCCACCAACGCCCAAACCTGCGAAATCAATACCAAAGAAATCCAGGGGACAGCCTAAAAAGGTCCAAGAAATCACCCTGATTGAGAAAAAAAGAGTATCGTGACCCAAGAAAAAGGTCGTCTACCAAGAAAGCGAAGACAGTGATTCCGACGAAGTCGCGAACCCCAAACCCTTCGCGCCCTCACCAAGATCCCAAGTTAACAACAAAAAAGACTCCGATTCCGATGAATCTGAGATTACCGACGAGGAAACATTAAATAACCAACCCATCGTAGAAATAAGAGAACCACTACACTCTCGAAACGACAACATAGTTTACTTTATTGCCTCGAATGGAGATAATTGCGACAAAGGCGCAAAAACATTGGCGGAACACAACAAAATAAACTTGATCAAAAATTCATCAATAGGCGAAGTACACCGAGTAAAACGAAAGGGTCGGAAGTCATTATTCGCGGTGTGCATAAAAGGAGAACAACCCGAGTCCCTCACACAGATTAAAAGTAACTTGATTAGAGGACTGACTACTTTAAGAGATTTATTAATGAACTTGAAACAGAGAACCGTCAGTATTAGTAAAAGCAAATTTATAGAAAAACTTGAATGGTCCGAAGTTTTAAGTTTGTGGAAAGCTTCTTTTAAGGACACGCCAATCAAGATCATAGTTTGCAGCGGAAGACTGAAATACGCCCCAAACGAAAAACGGGACAAAATATTTTCAGAATTGCCTAAGTCACCGATTGGAGGTCATCGAGGGATTTCAAAAACCTTCAACCGGATACGCCAAGCATATTATTGAGAAAATTTAAAAGATGACATACAACGTCGTATCCAACAATGTCTCGAGTGTCAACTAAAAAAGTTGGTGCGATTAAAAACGAAATAGCCAATGGTGATCACTGATACACCCTGCAATGTTTTCGACAAAATTGCCATGGACATAGTAGGTCCGCTTGAAACCACGAGGGAAGGATACGAATATATCCTGACCATTCAGGATCAGTTGTCAAAATCTTTTTTAGCCGTCCTCTTGGAGAACTTAATGTCTACCACCATCGCGGATGCCTTAATCAAGAAATTCATATGCTTATTCAGAGCGCCGAAAGCCATCCTAACAGACCAAGGGAAGAATTTCTTAAGCCATCTCATAAATAGGACTGCAAAAAGATTCCGCATTAAAAAAATTAAAACGACTGCTTTCCATCCTTAGTCGAATGGGTCATTGGAAAGATCTCACCATGCGCTCGGTGAATTTCTAAAACAGTACACCGACAAAAACAACGAATGGGACAAATGTATCGAAGTAGCTATACTAAATTATAATTCAAGCGTGCAAGAAAGTACCAAACACACCATACGAGGTAGTGTTCGGCAAGCTCCCACGACTGCCATCCAACGATCCCCTACACGCCAGCGATATGCTTCCAACATACAAAGATTACATCACGGAATTAGTCACCCGCCTAAACGACATCCAAAAGCTAGCCTATGAAAACCTTATCAAGTCTAAAGAACGCAATAAAAAGTTTTACGATAAAAAAATTAATCCTAAGAGCTTTAAAGTAGGAGATTATGTGTTCTTGCTAACCGGACCCAAGCCAGACAAATTTGGCGACCATTATTCAGGCCCCCATGAGGTATAAGAAACCCTCAAATCCCATAATATAAGGATACAATATAAGAAAAGTGACAAAATAGTACATGCGAACCGACTACGAAAATCCTATATAAACAAAGAAATAAAAATTAAAAAGAAAAAACGACTGCCGGATAAGAACCACGGAGAATAAATCGGAACCTTAACACGCACATAAACAAACTTTAAAACAAATCTTTTTTGTATAAATAAATAAACTAAAACATAAAACTAATTAATTAAAAAACTAAACCTAATAGAAACAAAGATGTGAGATAAAATAACGAAATAACAAAAAATAGAGGAAAACAAAAAAAAAAAACAAAAAAAATATGTTAACCTTCTAACAAAACGGAACAAAAGATATATATAATGTATTCTCAACCTTACTAGGGCACTGTTAATATCTTTATTTTTCAGATGGACATGACAAGGACCATTGCCTTCCTATGCCTCTTCGGCCCAGTCTATGGCCTAATCGACTATGATTGTGGGTCTCGCCACCTGAACATAACCACTGTATCTCTACTAGAAGTAGGCGAATGCGATTTCCCCATGAACCCTGTAAATGTAATCCGTCGTTACATACAACTATTACAAATAGTAAATTATCGCCAAACCCATGTAATCCAGTGCAAAGTAGAGATACAGCAAACAGTTTACTACTGCGGAATGTCCTCCCATAATTCGATAGTTAACCATGGTCAGGCCGAATATATACACGAAATTAGTAGGCGTGCTTGTGAACAAATGCACGAAACCGGAATATTTAAGTTTGGAGATGGCACCATAATTAGCTAAATAAAAATCAATAGTACTGTAACGCACCCATTAGTTTATGCACGTACACTCACCGAGAGTGGGCGATGCTTCGGAAGCGTTTACCGAGACCCCTATGGTGCTTGGGAAAACGTGGTCGTACAAGGTCTACTAAGGATCACCCTGAAGGAGCAGTTTGCTGAAATCAACCTTGATAACAACAAAATTCATTTAAACTCCGGAACATCGTGCAATCTCTATGAAACCTCGTGCATCGACCTCGAAAGTGGGTATACCTTCTGGGAAGCTCTACCCTTGGACCCATGTAAATTTAACCATTACGGACTGTTATACAAAGGACTGGCTAATAAAATCATGGACAACAGTTTTAATCATAAATGAACCATTTACACCCTTACAACCGACGATGTGACCTTTGCCCAATCCAGCAAGGGCAGTGAGAACTTATGCGGATACACAGTGGTCAAAACCGAGCACCCTAAGCTCTTAATCCTGGCAACCACCAAAGGATATTCATTCGCGAAGCCAGGAAAGATGAAGATAGAGAATTTGGACATCTTCGCGTATGTGAATTCTAAATTCGTACACGTCGAGAAACGCATCAAATCACAGATTCAATCTCTATACCGCAACATCCTACAACAGCAATGCAAGATTGAGAGACAGATATTAAACGCTCTAGCCGTAGCCGACCAATCACCAGATGAATTCGCTTATAATTTGATGAACGGACCTGGTTACATGGCAACTGTGGGCGGCGAAGTGGTACACATTATTAAATGCGTACCTGTAGAAGTAAAACTCCGACATAGAGAATACTGCTACGCCGAATTGGAAGTCACTTGGAACAACCAAACACAATACTTAACCCCAAAAACACATGTTTCTAAAGATCATGACATCAGGGTATCGTGCAATGCCATCCTGCCATCATATTACAGAGTAAACGAAGAATGGCTGAAAATCATGCCAAGACCAGTAGAAGGCAAAGCACCTCTCACACTAAAACCCTTCACACAGATGACATGAAAATACGTCGACTCAGCTTCTTTCGCGACCAGCGGCATTTATACGGAAAAGGGTCTGGAACAATTACGAGAACGAATTATGTTTCCGATCGAAAAACCATCACTATTGAACAAATTCGCCAAAGAGATACATGGCCAATCTATAATAGACAATAAAGGGACTATCTCAAAACTTCTCAATGAAGACGCAGTAGGAAGAATATTAGATTCAGTATGGGCAACAGCATGGAACAAGCTAATCACGTTCGGAACTATCAGCTCCGCCGTAATAGCCATCTTCCTTATCATACTCACGATAAAGACAATAGTAAATGGTTTAGTCAACGGATTTCTCCTTCACCGTATGTATGGATGTTTAATGCACATCCTAGCCGCTCTCTGCGGATCAGTAACCCGTCTATTCATGACGCTCGACACAACTAAAAGCCCCGTAAATAAACCCGATCACCAACAAGATGTAGAAATGGGACTACTGGAAACACCACCATCCGCTCCAGAACAATTCGTGACGATTACATTACCGGCCCCATCAGCACCATCCATCTACAAAGCGCCGACTTCAGCCGGACCGATATCAACAGCGCCCCAACAAGTCTTGTCATCCAGGAGTTTCTTCAATTACAGTCACTAAAGAAACCACGCCTTACAGTATAAAAATTGTCATCCTTTTCTTTTCAACTACGTCGATACGATTCTTAGTTGATACTACGATCACCTAGTAACCGTTTTAGCATGGGGGTGTAACGTTGGTAAACGACCTCCGTTTTTTTTCTGTGTCAGCCAAAAAGTTTTCTCTTTGCTTTTTTTTCTGCCCTTGCTGGTTAGCGAGAAGGCGCTTCGATCTCATTGACCACTTGCATCGAACTATAGTAAATTTTTTTCCTCAAATGAAAATTTTTCCCTCCAAAACCTACTCAACGCGCGGGCTATTGACACATACCGTTGTAAAAGATACTCTAAGCGTGGGCCAAGAGTTTACGAGTTTTCCCAGAACGGTAGAAAAAATGGCATATGCACTTAAGTCTTACGAAAGGACACTAGGCCAAACATGTGCACGTCAATTCGGCGCCGAAAACCATAAAACTGTCCCATAAACACCGTTTTTTCTACCCGTAGTTTTCGTATCTAAAATACGTATTTTCTTTTTTTCGAACTTTCCCTGCGTAATACAATTATAACGCTATGCAATATTTTTTAATTGTTTTATTATCGCAAATTATAACCTTAACTTTCGCTTACCGATACACTGTACTGGTAGCGTAATAAAACAATAAATAGGTCACTAGGAAGACCTCAGTAAATGAATTAAATAATTGTTTCAAACTAGCAAAATATTAAATAATATTTAACCAAAATAAAAGGTGCAGTGTTTAATGAAAAGCATAAAAACGGCGATTTCCAAAAATATCTCACAAGATATATATTTTATACAAAATAAAATTTAGTAATAATAATTTAAGTCCGAAAAAGAAAAACATAGAAATAAAATAAAAAATATTAAATAAAATTGCTTATTGATATTGTTAACATATATCGTATTAAAATTCAAATTTCATAAATAATTTAAATTCAAAAAAGTAAGTTTGAACAGTTATATAATTTATTACACTAAAATAAAACAAACTCCTGCTTCTTGTATAATTTACGACAGATTTACATTCTTAATATTGTAAAAGGCTAACTATTTTTTAAATAAAATTGAACATGTACATCCAATGAAAAAAAAAATACAACTGCTATCTTCAAATTTAATTGAATTATACTTTAAAATAATGCAGCCAATTTTTCTTTAAAAAAATATACATATAAAAATATATATACATATACACTCTGACAAATAAGTATCCGGAAATTTGAAATAAAACGCAAAAATATTAAACTTCTTCAATATTTATTGAATCTCCTTGAAAATATGCTCCATTTGAAGCGATACACATGTGCCAACGTTTTTTCCAATCATGGAAACATTTTTTATAGGCGCTTTCAGGGATGGCCTTCAGCTCCTTCTGCGAATTTTCTTTTATGGCGTCTATGGAGTCAAATCTGGTTCCCCGGAGCGGTAATTTCAGTCTGGAGAAAAGAAAAAAGTCACACGGAGCTAGATCAGGCGAATAAGGTGGCTGGTCGATGGTATTTATCGAGTGTTTGGTCTTAAAATCGTTAATAATCGTGGCTCGATGAGATGGTGCGTTATCGTCATGCAAAATCCACGAATTGTTTTGCCACAAATCCGGCCGTTTACGGCGAATATTTTCACGCGAACGTCTCAAAACAGTTAAATAGAATTCCTTATTGACCGTTTGACCTTGCGGAACGAATTCATGATGAACCACACCACGAATATCGAAGAAAACAATAAGCATCGTCTTGATTTTCGAACGACTTTTGCGAGGTTTTTTCGGTTTCGGCTCATTTTTTCCCACCCGTTCCGATGATTGTTGGCTCGTTTGTGTGTCGTATTCATAGACCCATGTCTCGTCACCAGTTATGATCCGTCCCATGAACGTGGGATCAGAATTCGCACGATCCAGCATGTCTGCAGCTACCTGCATCTGGTACTGTTTTTGAAGAAAATTCAGCTCTAACGGAACGAGCTAAGCGGCGACGCGCTGCATGCCCAATTGGTTCACCAAAATCAAACGAGCGGTTTCACGAGAGATGTTGAGATCACGAGCTATCTCTCTAACACTGGCATGACGATTTTCGAGCACAATATCCTTGATTTTTTCGACGTTATCGTTGATTATATTGGTTGAAGAGGTCGACGGTCGTCCTGAACGAGGCAAATCTTCGACGATCTCCCGACCGTTTTTAAAGGCTTTGTACCATTCGTACACTTGGGTTTTCGATAAAACAGAGTCTCCATAAGCCTTTTCCAGCATTCGCAACGAGTCAGCACACGAAATTTCGTTCAAAACACAAAATTTGAGACAAACTTTTTGTTCAATATTTTTTTCCATTGTAACATTCGCAGACTACCACTGAGGTCGACTGGTTTCAACAGCTGTCGTAAACAAACTAGTTGACAGACCGCACTCATGTTTGGCATAGTAATTACGGACAGTCCTACCAACATACAGAAACTTCAAATACTTAAAAATACTCAACGCGGGCAATTTAAATGAGAATTTCCGGATACTTTTTTGTCAGAGTGTATATTATAAAAAAAGAGTTATGCTAAAAATATCTACAACAATCTTTCATGATAGCAAATTATTACAAACGGCCTGACTATGTTCGTTTTCATTGAATAAAATAACAAGATAATTTTTCTATTCTTTCTTTCGAAATAAAAGGATAAAAAAATACATGTAATAAATTTTCTTATGCATTAATTTTCTTTATTGATGAATAATAAAATTTATAAAAGCTTAAGATAATTTGAATTATAAATGAATCGTTTTATCTTTTTATTAATAGAAACCAACATTTAAGTTTAAGCTAATACGAGTATTCGAATTTAAGTTGATCTTTACATTGAAATAAAATATATGCGAAAAAAATGTCCATAAAACAAACAAAAATATGTAATTATGCGTTTTTATGTAAAACTTAATCGTAAATACAAAAAATATTATATATAACACATAATAATGATTAATTTAAAACGCTCTAGAATTCTAAGATTAATATAAAAACAAAATGTTTTGTAAAATTAACATTACGAATAAGCATATAACCATCAAAAATTTCTTTTACTAACAACTAGCATTAACGAGAATGTAATATTTTTATAAAGGTTGTTTCTCGCGTTTTTCTTTATATTTATATAAAAATTATCCTTCTTAAATAATAAATAACACCTAAGATTTCTGTTTTTCGCATTAATGTGAAATTTTAACGAAAATGTTAAAATACAATTTAAACCGAAACTCTTAATAAGAATAATATATTTATCGGTTGCTCTCAAGCTAAAAGTATATTTAAGTTTAAATTTATATTAGAATTAATAATTCTAAAACTATTTTAGAATAATATTTTAGAATTCACTAGTAAAATTTTTTTATATAATTATGTTTAAAAATTATTTTAAATTATATTTTAAAATTAATAATAAAGTTAAGCAATAATATTTAAATTATATAGTTGCTAACATAATAGAAAAAAAGCTTAAACATTATAATAAAATCTTTTTTTTTATAACAAAACTAAAAAATATACTAGAAATGAATTAACTAATTGTAATTATTGTTAGAATTAAGCTACGAAATCAATTCTCATTCGTAGCCTAGTTCAAATTTTACGTAGATTATTATTATAAAATAAACATTTATAAACCATTAATAATAATATTACTTTAAGTTATTATACAATTTTGTAAAAGTGGACAGTCCCCTCTCAATCTCTGTCTCTCCAACTTCAAGACAACACACCCTCGCAGAGGCTTTCCACGCCCTCTCAGAGAGGCCCTTCGAGGAGAAGGGGGCCCGAAAAACTTGCCCTATCCAGAAATTTTCCGAAAAAAAGATTCGTTCGGCGTGACTTCGGAAAAGCGCATAAATATCGCGCAAAATTTTCGACAGCCAGCAGACCTCAGGCAGCACTCGAGGGAAACATTACTTCAAGAATTAACGAGCAGTCAAGCATCAAGTCAACGAGTCTCAACAGTCAGTATTTAATAACTTCGGAGGGCATCCAGAATCACAGCATTCTCTCAGCAGCATCAATACCCGCACACTTCTATATACATATATATATTTTTTGCATTCAAAACTGTTCTTTTAACAGCAATTCAAACTTATCATTGTTCAAAAGAGGAGAAGAAAAAGAAGAAATCAGCGACCACTCCAGCGAACTAAAAAAGAGAGAGAGAGAAAGAGAGGATTCGTCCATACATCATCTACATCAATAAACAATGAGTTTCAAACTAATTAGTCTATCTTTCTATTTCTCCACCAAAGAGATAGTATTAGCCAAGATCGGCTAAATATCTCTCTCCAAACATCACTTGTTAGGTCCTTTCCAGAACAATCTGTAGGCCAACGTCGGCCTATATGTTTGTTCAGTCCTGCAACTCACCACCTTTCATATAAAATTTCACAAATAAATCCTCTGCCGTCCCGAGCCCATAAGTTTTAGTACTTAGGCTCGAAAAAGGCAAAAAGGCAATTTTGCATTAATTTCGCACGCAGTTAACGTCACTCCGAAGTTACATATCAATATTCTTTTCCTTTATTTATTTTCTCATTTATTATTTTTTTTTATTTCTTTATTCCATTTATTATTTAATTATATATTTTATTATATCTTTTTTTTCTTATATTATTTCACTTCTTTTTTATTTTACTTATTTTTTTCCCTTTTCTTTATTTTATTTCATATATTTTATCTAATTTATTTTACTTTATTTTATTTTATTTATTCGTTTTTATTATTCTATTCACTTCTTTGTATTATTTTTCCATTATTTATCATTTTTTCTATTTGTTCGTACATTTTTAATTTATTTCTCGCTTCAATTCATTATTTCATAATATCTTTCTTTTATCATTTATCTTTTATCACTTTATTTTTTCTCATTTATTTATTTATTTACTTGTTTTATTCTTCTTAATTTTTTTCTTTTTTAATTATTTATTATTCTTCTTTATTACATGTATTACTTATTCATTTCATTTCATTTCATTTCATTTCATTTCATTTCATTTCATTTCATTTTATTTTATTTTCTTTTTATCATTTATTTATTTCGTGATATTCTTTTCTTGATATCATTTTTTAGATTTTACTATTACTGGCACTAGCTCTTATTTATTTTCCACATTATTTGCACTCACACAACAATCATGATCTGTCATAGAAAGAAGCGGGCGACGATCGCAGTTTCATCATTTATTTTGGCTTATATATAAAATTTTATATGACATTATTTATTTACACATATTTTCATTTTATTATTTATTTTCGTTATTTATTCTGTTTATTTATTCTCGTCCTACACACAAGTTATTAATATTATTATTATTTATTTAATTAATACTTTTCTCCTTTTTATCTACATCAGCTACATGAGAAAAAAAATTTGCGCATTATCTTATCGCGGTGACGCAAAATTCGTCACCTCATTCGTACCATAATTACTCGCATGCTGCAACGATTTGATGGCAGAGCTTCGCGCGGGAAGAACTATATTAGTTCTCTTTAAAAATAGTACATATTTTAATGCAATTTTTTTTTTTTTTTTTTTTTTCTAATATTAACCAAGTTTTAAAATCTATACGATCGATTCGATCGTTTGTAGCTTAATCAAAAGCAACCAATTAACCGTAAAAATAATTACTTCTAGTTAACTCATCATTGCAACAGGTTTGTCACCTTTATTAAAAAGTATAACGAAGACATTATATCGTGACTTTGTGGTAGCCACTTAAATGATCAGTATTTCATTTGGCAGAGTTGCAAAAAAAAAAAACAAGTATAAATCGAAACGATGATAATAGAATATATGTTAAATTTTTACATAAAATTTTTACATCTAATGTCTTATACATGATTGATATATTATGTACTATAATACAATATGCGTAATATTCCAACAAGTACGATACAACAGCTTTTGTTTTTTATGGTCTCGTAAAAATTGTCGGAGGTGGATACGATAAAGTCTTAAATGTAAAAACCTTTGAGAATTGAAAGAAACGTGTATTCCAAAAAAGACACCGGAAAGGATAAAAAAATTATCTGCATCACGCAATGGCTTGAAATCCAGCCGCTATTTTGACCAAATATTTTTACCTGTTTTCTTTTTATGTGTACAAATTGTTAATTTTTAAAACGAATTCATTTTACAGCTTAAATTTGCAATACTTCGTTGCAAAATAAAATTACATCGATAACAAACAAACACAGAGCTGATTTCGAATTTCGAACATTTGATATACTCAAAATAATAATAAGGATGACTATATATTTTTTATGTAATATTATATAATTTAAGGTGGATTTGGGAGTTGATTATTCTAATAAATTTTCATAAGCTTGAACAAGTACTATAAAATAGTTTATCGAGTTGTAAAAATGAGAAATTGGTAAGAAAAAATATAAACATCTAATTTTTAGAATCGTGAATTCAAGGTAGAATTTAAGTCTTAAGTTGATAAGATAAACAGTTTAATGCAGAAAGACTAGAGAATAATGAAAAAATTTTGTTTGTCAATTTGAAATAAACGAAAGTCACACTTACTATAAAAGTCAATACAAGTATATTAATATCACATTATTTTTATACTTTGTAATAATATATCGTGTAACGGGGCAAATTTCTTTACGCCCGTTAGCAACGCAGGACCTTCTTCTGGTCCTGCTTTATTCTCGGTGTGTGTGTGAGGGACCTTGCCTACGGCCCCGCGACCGGTGCCGCTCCCACCGGGCTCGGCTGCTCAGTATGTGTGCCAACGATCGGTTGGCACACCCGCGGAGGCGGCGGTATTCGGGATAGGGACGCTAGAGGGAAGATGAATAAAAACGCACCAGCTTTGTGCCAAATAGTTGATTTAATAAAATAAAAATAACAATTACAAAGCCAACGGTACGAATTATCGCTGAGAGGTTAATTATTGCGAAGAGCAATTAGTATTGCCTCACGCGCAATACTAATTCTCAAGGTGCGCACTGCGCATGCGCACCCTCTTTGCTCCGCGCAGCTACACACACGTGTAGTTTACGGACGGCAGATATAGAGAGAGCAGTTCCCTCTCTATACTACCGTAGTCCGTGACTGCTCGAGTGAGAGCGTCTCTTACTCTCACTCGACGCTGCAGTCTATGGTTGAGCGAGAGAGCTCGTTCCTCTCGCTCAACTGCGTGCTCGCAGGTTGTACGAGTAAGAGTGGCTTTCTCTTACTCGTACGCCTATTCTATGAAAGTGCGAGAGAGAGGTCGATCCTCTCACTCGCACTCGCACAGCCTAATCGAGTTTGAGTTACGCGGTCTCGCGCGTAACTCTACTATATCTATATATGCCTGACGCG
Organism: Chalcis sispes; assembly: GCA_949987625.1. Taxonomy (NCBI): domain Eukaryota; kingdom Metazoa; phylum Arthropoda; class Insecta; order Hymenoptera; family Chalcididae; genus Chalcis; species Chalcis sispes. The sequence goes on along the minus strand of OX465095.1, from coordinate 26,843,444 downwards.
ATCGCACACGCGTCAGGAAAATTAAATATAATTACTCGCGGTCTAATTATACTAACGAGTAGCCACTTACTTTAACTACTATCTACTCGTAGGAATCGTCCTCTCGATATCTGCGGCGGAGACTCGTCGGAAAATCTTCGGAAAATAATCTATTGTTCGCTCTATCTCAAAACACGTGCAGCGCGTGGAAAAGGCGGAACGAGAAGAAGGCTTGAGGGGAGGGCTCCTCCTTCCCCTCTCGCCTATTGGTTTTCCCGCGTAGCGCTATCGATTCTTGATCGATAGCGCCGCGTTTCGGTACGCCGCAGCTTTTCCCGCGTCAAGCCATCGATCGCTTGATCGATGGCGCCGCGTATCGTCGCGCCGCGAACTCTCTTTCTATCGCCTATGGCAGGTGGCTTAGCCTCTATAAGCCGCCTGTCACACCCCTTCCCCAGTCGCTGCTAGGCCTCGGCTAGCAGCTACTATACTAATGCCTTCCCTCGGCTCAGGTCGGGATGGCGACTACGAGTTCGCGCGTGTTCGTCGAGGCGAAGTCGGGGCGTTCTCGCTTACGCCCTTCACCTTCCTACTACCCGGTGGCCTTCCCGGGCCTCGCCTAGCGCGCGCACCTACCGCTGGTCGCTCCCCGGTCGACGGTGGCTCCCTTACATTCGCTACGGGACGCCTCACGACGCAGACCGTCTTCCGGGGGCGACCGCGCTTTCTGGCCAGCACAGCGGCTGCGCACTCGCCTGGCGCGGGTCCCCCGCTGGGGATCGGGCCTGCTCCTGGTTGGCTCGCCAGGAGGGGCCCCGCCGCGTCGAGAGTACGGCTCGTCGTACTCTCGTCCTCTTCTGGTGGCGACAATTGTGCAGCTACGTACTTCTTGAGCTGGCTGACGTGTACGGGACGGATGGTACACTCCTCTCCGTCCCTCAGCTTGTACGTATTGCTACCCAGGACCTTACCGACCCTGTAAGGCCCTGCAAACTTAGGGGCTAGCTTCCCCGCTATCCCCTGGGCTGTGGAAGAAAGCACCTTGTTCTTCTTTCACACCCAGTCACCTTCTTGAAAGGAGAGCTCTCTGCGGCGCGCATCGTAATAGCGCGCCTGCCTCTCCTGCTCTTTGGATGCGATGTCGGAGGCACGCGCGTGAAGCTCTGGTAGCTTCTGCACGCGCTCTGCCCAGCCCCGTATTGCTTCCTCCTGCAATACTTGCGCGGAAGCCTCGCGTGATGTGCGGGCTTCGCTCTTTGGAGGGGCGGGCTGTCGACCGTAGTTGAGCAGCGCCGGGCTCGCTCCGACGGCGCTCTGCTCAGCCGTGTTGAAGGCGAACACCACTTCATACAGGTGTTCGTCCCAACGATCATGCGATTCCTCCAAGCAGGCCACGATCATCGTCTTGATCGTCCTGTTGGCCCGCTCGACAGGATTCGCCTGCGGATGGTAGGCCGGTGTCGTGGAATGATGGATACCGTGCTTCTCCAGGTACCCATTAACGATCCGGTTCTTAAACTCCGTCCCATTGTCGTTTAGGAGTACTTCCGGCGAACCGAACCGGAGCACGACGCGCTCAATAAAGGCCTTGAGGACGGCCTCCGCCCTCATCTTCCGCAGCGGGACACATTCGACCCACCTCGTGAATAGATCCTGGAAGACCAGGATGTATTCGAAGCCCTTGCGGCTTCGGACGAATGGCCCCATCACGTCGGCAGCTACTACCTGCCATGGCCGCTCAATGAGCCTCCTGCCCATTAGGCCAGCTGGAGCCTTCTGCTCCACCTTGCACTGTTGGCAGACTTGGCACCTGCGGACGTAGTCCGCTACACAGTCTGCCAGTTTCGGCCAGTAGTACTGCCGCGTGACCCTGGAGTGCGTCTTTTCGCGACCCAGATGTCCTGCTGTAGGGTCGTCGTGGCACTCCTAGAGGACTTGCCTCCTCCGTTCGGCGGGGACGACGACCTTCCAGGCGTCGTCGTCTCCTAAGACATCCTCGATGGGCGGGTTAGGGTCGTATTTATATATCTGACCGCCCACCAGCTTCCAGCGAGGATGCTTTGAGGGCTCCTCCTGCACCTCTTTAACTAATCAGAGGTACCACTCGTCCGTGGTACCTTCTGCCCAGGTTAAGGCCGCTATGGCTGGCACGTCACCCTCTTCTTCAAACATTCTGGAAAGGGCATCGGACACCTGGTTAAGTGCCCCCTTCCGATGTTCGATGGTGAAGCGGTGGCCTTGTAGCTCTAAGGCCCACCGCGCCAGCCTTCCGGTCGGGTTGTGGAGGCTACTGAGCCAGCGTAAACTGCTATGGTCAGTTATTACCCTGAACTCATAGCCCTCCACATACGGCCTGAACTTCTCGATGGCCCAGACTACAGCGAGACACTCCCTCTCCGTGACGCTGTAGTTCCTCTCCGCGGGACTCAAGGTGCGACTCACATACTCTAGCGGTCGCTCCTCTCCATCGATGACCTGGAGTAACACGGCTCCGACTCCCGTGTCACTCGCGTCCGTTTGGATGACGAACTCTTCGTCGAACCTGGGACTTCGCAGGATCGGAGCGGAAGCTAGCAGGGCCTTCACCTGCTCGAAGGCTGCTTGCTGCTCCTCCCCCCATTTGTAGCGCCGGCCCTTCTTTGTCAAGCGCGTGAGCGGTTCGACGATCGTGGCTAAGTCCTTCAGGAACTTGCGATGCCACGACGCCATGCCTAAGAATCTGCGCAGCTGTCGCAGATTCTTGGGTGCTGGGAAGTCGATCATAGGAGCGACTTTTGCTGGATCCGGGCGAAATCCTTCCCGGTTCACCAGCACCCCGAGGTATTTTGCCTCGTCCTGGCAGAACGCGCTCTTTTCGCGGTTGATTGTGAGACCGGCCGCTCGAATGCGTCGCAACACGTGCTCGAGCCGTCGCAAGTGTTCCTCGAACGTCTCAGTGACGATGATCACATCGTCAAGGTACGAGAACGCGAACGGCTCAAGCTCCAGGCCTATCACCATGTCAATGAGTCGCTGGAAGGTCGCTCCAGCATAACTCAGACCGTACGGCATCCTGGTGAACTGGAAGAGGCCGAGTCCCGGTACGGTGAATGCCTTGATTGGTCTCGACTCCTCCTTTAGCCGTATCTGGTGATAGGCGCTGCTGAGGTCGAGAGTCGAGATATATCTCGCCCTCTGCAGCTTGCGCAGGATGCTATCCATCCTCGGCAATGAATAAGCATCCGGCTTCGATACTGCATTGACCTTTCTGAAGTCAATGCAGAATCGGTAACTGCCGTTAGCCTTCTTTATCATAACGACTGGGCTCAACCAGCCGCTATGCGAAGGCTCGATGATGCCGCCCTCTGACATCTCCCTTGTTTGGGCGTGCATCACCTCCTGGATTTTCGGGGAGTACGGGTAAGCCCTCTGCTTTATGGGGCGAGCATTGCCGACGTCGATGGCGTGCTCGATCCAACCCGTACACCCTAGAGTGTCTAGCTCCTCCGCCAGCATCCTATCCAGGAGCCCCTGGAGCTGCTCTCGCTCCGAGGGTTGAACATCAGCCAGGCCTATGGCTGACACGGCAGGATTTTCCGTTGTTTCCAGCGAGGCTAATTCCAAAGCCAGCTCCTTCCTGGCTTCTTGTATGAGGAGCTGGTTCCTCGCTGGGTCGAGGATGGCCCTGAATCCTCTGATGAAGTTGACACCGAGGTAACAATCTGCTGGTAGAGCAGGCAAGATTGCCACCTCTATGTCCTTCGTTACGCCGGCCACCTCAAAGGGCAGTTGAACGAACCCAACTATAGGAGCGTAATAGCCGTTCGCTACCATTGCTCCCTTGCCCTGGCTCGGCGTGATCGCGCGTCCACATGCCGTGGCTATTTGTAAGCCAACGGCACACATCACTGTGTGCGACGCGCCCGAGTCATATAGTGCGCGTAGGGTGTACCCTCCTACGCACACTGGCAACCACCATCTGGCACCTTTTGGAGCCCCCTCCTCTGGGGGGTCCGGAGCCGTCTCCGACGCAAGCTCGGTGCTCACGAGCTCGCTGGTGGTCCCTTCGGGGACTTGGATCCCAGACTCGGCGGGGAAGAGCGTAGGGATCTCATCTACGCTCGCCCCTGGTCGTTTCCCGAGCAGTCCGGGCAGAACCTCTTGATCATATTGGGCCTGCCGCAGCCATGGCAGCTGAACTCCTTCTTCTGCTTCGGCTGCTCAGACTTATCGTCGTTTTTCTTGTCCTTCTCCCCCCTTCTGGGGGATTGAGACTTCGGACTGCTCGGTCCGGATCGCGGCTTCTTTTGCCGCTTTGGGCTGCCCTTTCTGGGCGGGCTCAGCCTACCCTCTCGGCTCCTATGGCCCGCCATGAGGCTATTGTGTTTGGCGAAGTCCGCCAAAACTTCCCGCAATGCCGCCTTCATTTGGTTGACCGGCAAGTCTGGCCGATCGACCTCTGCTGCGGCGACCGCCACTTCGGTAGCGCTTAACTTAGCGCTCACCTTCGGCTGCGCTTTTGTGGCGGTCCTCGGGCGATAGGCCGCTAACGGCACTACCGCGTGGTTTGGGGGAACAGGCGTCCGGTCGCCTCGTTCCTTCTCCAGCGTTAACTCGGCTCTTGCGGCTCGGTCGATCAGCTCGTCGACCGTGCGGCACTCCATCCGAGTGACGATCCGTTTGATCTGCGGGAGCAGATTATCGTGGAGACTATCCACCATCTGCTCCTCGCTCAGTGGTGGCGATATCTTAATAAGTATCGCCTCCAGGCACGTTATATATGTACGTGCTGGTTCGTTTGCCTGCTGAAAGCGGCGGCTGGCCTCGTCCCTCAGCCGTTCTTGTATGTTGGCCTTGGAACCCCAGCGCGCACGCGCTGCCAGGCAGAACGCCTCCCACGTCTGCCATTTATACTTGTGGCAACCGTACCACATCTCGGCTAGGCCGCTCAGCAGCGCGGGTAGCGACGCCAGCATCTCTGGGTCGCTAATCCCTGCCGCGTTCTTCGCTTCGTCCACTTTGCGGAAGAACGCGTCAATGTTGTCAGTCGGCTCTCCCCGGAACGCGATGTTCCACCGACTAACGATTCGACCGACGTCGCGCGGTGCTGCCATACCGGTGTTGCACCATGCACTATTACTCGGTGCATTGGTGCAACTTTCCCCCCTCCTCCAGGCTCCATTTGGGCCGGATCTAGGGGATGGCGGGCACTTTGCAGGCTCTCGCGAATCCTCGCCTTCGCGGGGGCTGCTGTGCGTTGACACGTAGTTACACGTGAACGTGTCCTGGAACGCAACATGGCTCGGCGCTTTGCTCTTACGCCGAGTCTGTGGCGAGACAGCCGGTTCCGCGGTCTCTCTCTGTGGTGCCTTGGACGGGCCTGGCGTGCTGTCTATCCTGGTGGATGACGCACTCGGCCTAAGATTTGCGACCTCTTGCCTCGCTCGCAAATCTTGTAGCTCCGCCTGCATGGCCGTGAAGCACTTGAACATGCCTTCCATTGTCTGCGTTAAGCTCTCGATGCGCTCCTGCATCAAGAGCTCTCTTCTCGTTGGTGGCGGGTCTTCCTGTGTGTTTGTTAGGGACGATTGGTCCGCCTCGTCCCCTAACAACATGGTCAGCGGATACGGCTCTTCTCTGTCGTAATCCGCCGACCCCGCCGTCGTGCCTGCCCTCTCCTGGCAGGCACGGAGCACGAAGCTCCTTCTTGCTTCGGCTCTCGTAGCCTGGGCAGCTTCGTCTGCCCCGGCGACCTCCTCCTGGAAATCGGCTGCTGTGAAATTTCCCAGCAGCCAATTAGTTATGCGGGCCAGTTTTGCAAAGCGTGGCCCGTCTGTCCGTAGTCGGAGAGCGTGGAGGGTTTCCTCTACCTCCTCGCCTTCCATGGCGAACAGCCATTGCTCTATTTTGGAGGAGTCTCCTGTCGCCATGTTTCCTCTTGTGTTCCGCACGCTAATATTTGTACAAGTCGAATAGTTGCGATATCGTGGGTATCGCACGCTATATGTTTTAACGCTAAATAAATAAATGTAAACAAATATATGAAAAATTTATTTTAAGAGGGATTTACCTCGTTCCTCTACCCACGGTATCGCAACTCGCACTAGCGTGGCTGTGGAGAGGTCAGTTCTTCCTGACCTTATACTTGCTTGAGCCTCGGCGCTACAAGCAAGCTAAACTCCAAAATTAAAAAATAATTTATGAGTTATTTTTAACTCGAGAACAAAAAAAAAGAAAATTCTTCCGTCCCCGTTGCCACGCCAGGGACACTTGATTTTCCGCACCTACACTCTTTTGCACGCTTGTGTGTGTGTGTGTGTGCGCTCGTTGCGCCCTCTGCGCACGCTTCAGACCTCTCTTTCCCTACTGCGCACGCCCTTTCGTGTCGCGCGACCCTATGCCTAAGACACACGGCTGGGGTGCCAGTTGTAACGGGGCAAATTTCTTTACGCCCGTTAGCAACGCAGGACCTTCTTCTGGTCCTGCTTTATTCTCGGTGTGTGTGTGAGGGACCTTGCCTACGGCCCCGCAACCGGTGCCGCTCCCACCGGGCTCGGCTGCTCAGTATGTGTGCCAACGATCGGTTGGCACACCCGCGGAGGCGGCGGTATTCGGGATAGGGACGCTAGAGGGAAGATGAATAAAAACGCACCAGCTTTGTGCCAAATAGTTGATTTAATAAAATAAAAATAACAATTACAAAGCCAACGGTACGAATTATCGCTGAGAGGGTAATTATTGCGAAGAGCAATTAGTATTGCCTCACGCGCAATACTAATTCTCAAGGTGCGCACTGCGTATGCGCACCCTCTTCGCTCCGCGCAGCTACACACACATGTAGTCTACGGACGGCAGATATAGAGAGAGCAGTTCCCTCTCTATACTACCGTAGTCTGTGACTGCTCGAGTGAGAGCGTCTCTTACTCTCACTCGACGCTGCAGTCTATGGTTGAGCGAGAGAGCTCGTTCCTCTCGCTCAACTGCGTGCTCGCAGGTTGTACGAGTAAGAGTGGCTTTCTCTTACTTGTACGCCTATTTTATGATAGTGCGAGAGAGAGATCGATCCTCTCACTCGCACTCGCACAGCCTAATCGAGTTTGAGTTACGCGGTCTCGCGCGTAACTCTACTATATCTATATATGCCTGACGCGATCGCGAACGCGTCAGGAAAATTAAATATAATTACTCGCGGTCTAATTATACTAACGAGTGGCCACTTACTTTTACTACTATCTACTCGTAGGAATCGTCCTCTCGATATCTGCGGCGGAGACTCGTCGGAAAATCTTCGGAAAATAATCTATTGTTCGCTCTATCTCAAAACACGTGCGGCGCGTGGAAAAGGCGGAACGAGAAGAAGGCTTGAGGGGAGGGCTCCTCCTTCCCCTCTCGCCTATCGGTTTTCCCGCGTAGCGCTATCGATTCTTGATCGATAGCGCCGCGTTTCGGTATGCCGCGGCTTTTTACGCGTCAAGCCATCGATCGCTTGATCGATGGCGCCGCGTATCGTCGCGCCGCGAACTCTCTTTCTATCGCCTATGGCAGGTGGCTTAGCCTCTATAAGCCGCCTGTCACAATCGATTATTTGCGTTAGCTCTTTTACAGAGCATAAAACGATGTTAACGAACTTGACAAAACTTTAGAGGCTTTTTAAAAAGATACTTGAATTGCTAAAATGCAAGTAGCAGATAGAATTGTATTAAATTCTATGATTAGTCGCGTGAATCACTTTTAAAGCGACTATTATTACAGTAAGATAAAGCATTGCTTATAAGAATATATCCATTAAAACATCAATTTTCATTTGTGTTAATTAAAAATTGTAATTGTTAATTATAAGAACATTATTTGAATGTTTTGCTAACTAATGATTCATTTTGAACAATTAAATTTACTTTATCCATTTTAAAAAAATATTCACTTTCCGTCTATAGGCCATAAAGAACTTTCTAGTGTTAGTGATTACCCGGCGCCTCAACCAAAAATTTGACTGTTACGTGTGGGGGTTCATGCACATTGTGAAATTTTCATATTTATTTTATGCGAGATCCACCAATCCGTCCCGTACGGGCCCACTCGCGCATCGCGAACTGAAAAAGATCCTATCGTCACGACTTCCGGGAGTTCGCGAAAACGCCTCTGCCCCATCGGATAGGGGAGCGACCTGACATAGCAAAGGGATAAATCAACCAAATATCAATTAATTGTTAATCATAGTTAATCTGTTACTTGCAACCAGTAGTTGTTCTTGGACCCTTGAAGTCTGTTTCTAGATTCCTGCGTTGAAGAGAGATAAGTTGGAAGAATCAGCCACACAGCACGGCGCACACCGAAAATCGAATGGATGAACAGCAAAAAACTGAAAGAGAATAAGAAAAATTAAAATATATTATTATAAAAAAAAACTGGAAACTTTATCGAATGTTTCTCGCCCGCAAAGAATCCTCTAACTTTATTTTGTTCAATGAAGGGTTGCCGGACTCTTTGAAAAAAATTCTTTACAAAAAATAAAATACTTACAGCTCTCACGACTGACTCGCGGGCTCGCTCTTCCCCAATACTTAAAGACTCGGTTAAGAACTCGTGGGGATTTTTGTCTATTAAGCATCAGTATAAGTCTTTGAAGACTCCCGAGCCTTCCCCGCGCCTTATGACTTAAATGCAACTCTAATTCCTTTATTTCTCTAAGTGCGTGTATGCCGAGAAGAGTTGGATTACTTGGCTCTCTATACGTGTGTTGGAAGAATATTATTTATTCTCCATATCCCCTGGATTTTTTCGCAGAAGTCAACTTGCAGTGTTACTACAAGCTTTACACATTTTGTATAGGAACCAACACACTCTGTTACGTGCGGGGCTACACGCACAACACGAAATTTAAACACTTATTTTATTGCGGGACCCGCCAACGCGTCCCGTACGGGCCCGCCCGTGCATTGCGAACCGAAGGGACCTTTACCGTTACGCCGAACACATACTTCGGGGGGGGGGGGATTGCCGCCTCTGCCTCATTACTTAATAATTAATGAATCATTAATTGAAAAGATTAAAAGCTTACCTTGTGCAGAACTCTGCCCTTTTCGTTGGGATCGCCGTAAGGAGTGAGGGTGGAAAGTTATGATTCACAATAGTGTCTTTTTTAATAACTTTATTCAGTTCACAGTTTTTTATGCTACACAACACAGCGCGATGCGCGCCGTACTCCGTGACAGAAAATGATAAATGAATTAAATGATGAAAAAAGTTTTTTCCTACTTGTCGTTAACCCGATAAAAATCAGACTAATACTCTATCCCCCGGTCACTACGGTCAACTCTGCGCGGCCCGTTGGTACTCATATTTAAAGACCTTAAGGTGGAGGCATCGTGGAGATTTTTGCTTATTTAGCATCGGCGCGAGCCTCGGTGGACTCCCCAGCCTCCCCCGCGCCTCCCAACTAAAATGCAACCTTGGATATTTTATTTGTTTAAATGTGTGTGCCGAAGCGAGTTGAGCAACTTAACTCTCTAAAGGTGTGTGGGAAAAATATCTGACTGTAAGAATACGTTTATTTTCCATGTCACCTGGGTTTTTTTCCACAGGAGTCAATTTGCAGCGTGAGTGCAAGTATCACCCACCTTTTTCTAACACTCTGTTGTACGGAGTTCGTCGAACTGCGCGCTCAGCATTTTCACACATTAAACGTACACATTTATGTGTTGCAGTAGTACATTGAACTGTTTAATTTTGATTTAATTTTTTATAAATTTTTAATTTAATTTAATTATTAAAATTTCGTCACGTAACACACTTACAAATTCGTTGAACATTTATGCGTTGCATTTAGTATATTAAGTTTAATTTAACTTTAATTTTAATTTTGATTGTCATTATATTTGTTTTACTAATTTTATATATTTATTAATTTCATTTTTTTTCTTTTTTTTCAAATTATAATTTTCAAATTTAATTATTTTCTTATTAATACTTTAATTATTTCGTCACGTAACACACCGCAAAGCATTAAAAATCCATAAACACAAAAAACCTCAACAAAGACGATGGCTACAACACTAACTCAATTTTGTGATCTATCCTCCAGGTTTTTAAATTTTATTGGTTAATCAGAAGAAACAACTTATGTTAATTAACAAATCACAGAGTGGCTTTATCTCCACCACCGTCAAGGACACTTCTATATAAGAGACTTCAAGATTTGAAACTATCAGTTTCAGGTCTGCCCTAAAGAAGTAAACTGTAATGTTCACGAAACGTTGGCTTAACAATGTCAACACGTGAGTTAATTAAAAAAAATATATAATATGATCAAATTAGTATTTCATAATAAATAAAAATTATATATATTTTTTTAAATTTTTCTAAATAATAAACATACTACTGTGATCAAAAAGTAGAGTGAATTTGTTTATAAAATGTAAATTTATTATTTATTCTTTAAAATCAATTTCATCCCCTTCAAAGTAATCCCTGTCCGATAAAACGCACTTTTACTAACGCTTTTTCCAGTCCTCGAAACAGTCGAAATAGTCTTTTTCCGGTATAGCCTTCAAGACCTTCTTCGATTCGGTTTTTATCTCCTCAATCGTGTCAAAACGGCGTCCCCATATTGGCCTTTTAAGTTTGCTGAATAGCCAGAAGTCGCACAAAGCCAAATCAGGCGAATACGGTGGTTGCAGAACGATATGAGTCGAGTTTTTGGCCAAAAAGTCGTGAAGAACCAATGCAGTATGACATGGTGCATTATCGTGATGAAGGAACCAAGAGTTGTTCGCCCATAATTCCGGCCGTTTTGGACGAATAGCTTCACGCAAACGACGCATAACGCTTAAATAATATTTTTTGTTGACAGTTTGGCCCGGTGGAAGGAATTTATAGTGCACCACACTACGATAATCAAAGAAAACTGTCAACATGACCTTGATTTTCGATCGACTTTGCCGCGGTCTTTACGGTCTTGCTTCACCTTTTGCACGATAATCACTGGATTGGTCGGTGGTTTCAGGGTCGTATGCGTAAATCCAAGTCTCGTCTCTAGTAATGATGCATTTTAAGTGGTCCTGATAGTCAGACAGCAAAGTTTCACACACATCAACGCGACGCTTCTTTTCCAAAAAATTGAGCGATTTTGGCACCAATCGAGACTTGACGCATTTGAGACACAAAACATTCTTCTAAATGGTTTGGGCTAAGCCAAATGATATTCTAACACTATCAGCGAGGTCCCTAATTGTCAATCAACGATTTTCAAGCACCAAATCTTCGATTTTTTGGACGTGGCCCTCGTCGGTAGACGTTGATGGTCGTCCAGAGCGCGGTTCGTCTTCAACGCGTTCTCGGCCCGCTTTGAACTCGTTGTACTACTTATAAACGTTTTTTTGTGCCATAGTTTGATCACCAAAGGCCTTCCGCAACATTTTCAACGTGTCCGCACAAGAATATTCGTTCCGAAAACAAAATCTGATTCAAGTTTTTTGCTCAACAAAATCACCCATTGTAAAAATCAAAAAATTCACTTTTGGTTGTTGACAAAAACACGTGTAACTCGAAGATAATTAAACCTTTTGACAAACAGACGCTTGGCAAATGTTATAGACAGTCCTACCAACCTAGGAGAAAAAATTTACCTGCCTTCCTAATGCCCGGGAGTTTTAAATGACAATTTCACCTTACTTTTTGATCACAGTAGTATTTCATATGACGCGGCATCGTGTATTTATTATTTCCTGTGCAATTACATTTGACTTAACAAATATTTCCAAGCTGCTTTAGTCGCTTGCAATTTTGTATTTTTATCGAATTTTCTATTTTCCTTATCACTATATCTTTCATTTATTTATTACTTAAAATATAGTGCTATAAACCAGATGTTGCATTGTCTCCTTACTGCTACTGGTTTCACTATCCAAAACAGTTGGTAGCCCTCAAATTATTCTATACAAATATTAATCAATACAATTAATTTCTAATTAAAAACTCTTAATTTATTCTCTTATCAAATAATTAATATTTCTATAGGCAATATTCACACTTTTATTTTATTTTAATCAACCATATTTTTTGCCATCTTTTTAATTAATTTAATATATTTTTCTTTATACCACTCTTATTTTCATGTTTTCCAAAATATCAGTATTCATTGCAATTATATTTATTATCTTTATTTTTCTTTAATTATTTTTATTTAGTTATTAACTTTATTGCTCTTGTCGATTTACTCCACAATACCAAGAAGTCACTGCACCCACTCATGCGCATACAAGTGCACGCACCATGAGTAATTTTGTTTCATAGTAAACTAATTTGCCAAAGCACTGAGGGTTAAACACAATAAGATTTTCTTGCATTGTATGAGTATCTCATGAAAACGTAAATCACAAAAATGTGCAATGTTGTAATATATAATAGATATTAAAAAAAAAAAAATTTTGATTAATTTACATAATAAGCTCTTTCAATAATTTGTATAACAATCGCATTAAGTTTATCATTATTAATTACAGCCTTGGTCACATTTGCCCTCATGCATATAATCCAGCTGACTTTTTAGTTAATGTACTAGCAACAACTTCTACCGACTCATCACAAAGTGTTAAGCTTGCTCAACTCATATGTGATGCTTTCTTAACTAGTAATGCATGTAAAGAAATTGATTTGATTCTACAATTAGAAATCTATGTAACTAAATATAGAGTAAGTAATTTATTTCATTATTTACTTCGCTTAAATACTCATGTTTATTATATTTTCTTGAGCATCTTTAATTTCACAGGCACACAAAAAAAATGATCGGTTTCAGATACTAGACCTATAATTTTTTATATATTCTGATGGGCTAAATCTAAATTTGGAATCAGAAATAGACTTCATCACGTCATTTTTTATTTAATGAGCCAAAATCTATCTTTTAAAGCTGAAAATACGCTAAAACTTTTCTGTGCGCGTAAATGGAATTTGAAAATAGGATGAATATGGCTTGTATGCCTAACTCATATATTTTCAGGTGCTTAATCTAAATCCGAAGTTGTATTTGCGTTATCTTCTTTTGGTTTATCAGTAGTGAAGCAAGGGCCATCCAATAAAAGTGTCTGCAAGTGTTAATGTATGCCTTTAAATGCAGCGGTGCTAAATTTTAAATTTTAAAAAATTCTTTTACTGCTTTTTTTTTGTAGCATACCCTTATGTCCTCAAACAATCTATGTTAAGGATTTCTTTTCCTTTTCCGGTTCTTCAGCAGTGTTTCCCTCTTGATCATCTAACAAAAATCTGCCATTATATTAACATGTCACCTTCCTTAGTCATCGCTCCATCTCTCTGATATCTTGGTGAAATCATTCACCTTATTCTTTGCTATAACCTCCAAGATTTTCCGAAAAATAATCAAGATGAGAGTTTAGCAAATGCAATTCAAATTCATTAAACAGCTTAGGTTTTTGTAATTTGATAACGTTTCATGAACTATATCCTGGAAATCTTCACTTATTTTTCCTAAAAAAATGCTCAGAAACGTTTCTAAAACTTAGTCATGCTGCTATTTCAGATTCAGCTATCCATGTTATGAATTTTTTATCGTAAAATAATGTACGGATTTGAGGACCATCAAAAGCATTTTCTTTTAATTTAGCATCAATTATATCTGGAAACTTTTCTTCTAAGTATTCGAAAGAGTCCCCGTCTTTGTCTAAGGCTTTGACATACTGTTTCATTAGTCCTAATTTGATGTGAAGAGATGGAAGCAGATTATGAGATGGTTCGACTAAGGGTTCGCGTACTATGATTTTCAAACCTGATTGGAAATCTATTCTTTTAACATTTTTATACAATATCATGTGACTCTCTCTCTCTCTCTAGTTCTACAATCCCATAAGCACAAAAGACATAGATATTTTTAAGAAAATTAGCAAATTTTAAGATCGCCGCAAAGTTTTCACTTATGCTCTGAGCACTTTACTTCATCCAGTACTATTTCTAAATTCACATATGTGTAACCATGCATGCACATAGCATAGTTACTACCGGCATAATACGTTTAGCCGGGCCGGGCTTGCCGAATCGACAAGCCGCGGTAAGCCTTGATTACGCATAAGTCGCGGCAAACTCCGTTTACACCTAGTCACGCTGGATAAGTCTTGCGAGCATGCGCCCGCGCAAATAGCCTCGATTGGCCAACATTAGCTTCTTTGTTCAAGGCTTTGACATACTGTTTCATTAGTTCTAATTTGATGTATAGAGGTAAAAGCAGAATATTTGATGGTTCGACTAAAGGTTCGCGTATTATGTTTTTCAAACTTTATTAAAAATCTTTTCTTTTTTACCATTCTTTCTGTATATAATGACTTTTTCTAGCTCTACTATCCCATAAGCACAAAAAGTGGATATTTTGTAAATTCTGACTACTGTCTTAGAATCATAGTTGAAATTTCAAGATCACCGTAAACTTTCCACTCATGTTCTGAGTACTTTATTTTATCCAGTGCTATTTTCAAATTTTCATACATATCTTTGGAATTGGAGCATAAGTTTTTCTATTGTGTAGAAGAACGGTTTTAAGACTACGTTTTGATGAGTTAATAAACAGTCTCCACTTTTCAGCTTTATAAATATTTGGTTTTAGCTTATGTATTAATTCTTATATATAGCGAATTTTCGAAATTTGCTTTCCTATTTTTATAATGGTAAGCTTTTGTTCCTTTCGATAATAAGTTATTTTTTACTACTGCCACCAAATACTCGGTTTCATCTTTCGGTAATCCCAAATTGCTTATTTAAATGTTTAGGAGTCTTGCTTCAAAATCAAACCAGGTAAGTGAGCTACGATGCCTTCGGATAGCATTATATATAGGCTCGGACGGCACAAGGTATATGTTGGATTAAAAAATGGGCTCTCTTAACCTTTAAATGCATGATTTTGTATTTTAAATTTGAAAAATTCTTTTATATAGGCATGGAGTCATAGATTACATAAAAAATGAATAAGAAAATCTACGTCATAATATACATATGTAGAGTATTTTTTCATCCACATGTAATATATTGTCTATAGTTATCAATTTGCGTTCAGTAATGTACGAGTTCAGGTTCTTGAATTAGATTAAGTGAAACTGGGAGGTAGACAATTAGAAACAATATGCATTTAAGGGTTAAGAATTCTGTTACACCGTCATTTATAATCATATTCATATTGAAATCGCCTGTTACGACTTCATTTGCATAAGTAGTTGAAAAATTACTGAGTATTTAAAAGAAATCGTCAGGAATAGATACAGTAGGTCGACGATAAACAGCTGCGAGTAATATTTTGGTATTGTAAAGAACGTATCAAATTCCAATAAATTCCGAGGTATTCTTGAAAAGGGGAAGGATTGGGTAAATATTGTGCTTGAAGATGTCTTCAATACGTTGTCAACTCTCCCACCATCTTTTGCAATCCGAGCATGCCCGATCAATTGAAAAGAAGAAGCAGATATAATTTTAGAGTCACTGACTCGGACAAAAATGATTTAGTGAGAGCAAGAATATTAGGTGAATGATCTGCAATATATAACTCATCAAGAAAAAATAAGAAATGATACGATTAACTTTTATGTGAAAGATAAAAAGTTTGCAAAGACGACAGTGTTAGAGGGGTTTAATTTAAGTTAAAGGGATTTAATCAACTACATAAGCGTCAATTTTTTTACAGGACGGAACGGTAAATTATTAATACCATTTGTTAAATTTCTAAAGATGAGCGGACCGTTACGCGTCGCATGCATATAAACACATATTTTTCATGATTGGACATTCATGATTTAGTCTAGTATGTACATTAAATGCAGCGCGCCATACGAGGGTGGTCTGAAAAGTTTCCGACTTCAACGTGAAGATAGCAGCACTCGTTTTTTGATGAACAGCATTTCGTTGTTAATTTGTTGACAGTTGCTCATCAAAGTTTCAGCCATTTTGGATGTGCAGTTGTTAGTTGACAGTCGTGTGAGTGAGTCGATGTGAGTGTTGTTGTAAAAATGGACAAAATTGAGTATCGAGCTGTCATTAAATTTTTGTTTTTGAAAAGCAATACGCCTACGCAAATCAAAAATGAGTTGAACTCTGTGTATGGGAACTCTGCACCATCATTTACCACAGTGAAATTTTGGGCAGCTAAATTCAAACGTGGCCGTGAGAGCTTGAGAGACGATGAACGTTCGGGACGTCCAAAAACAGCAACCACTGACAATGACATCGCCAAAATTCACCAAATTGTGCTGGACGACCGCCGAATGAAAGTGAGAGAGATAGCAGAGGTTATAAACATGTCCAAAGAACGTGTTTGCTACATATTAAATCAAGATTTAGGCATGAGAAAGCTGTCCGCAAGTTGGGTGCCGCGTTTGCTCACGTTAGACCAAAAACGTGTTCGAATGAACATTTCCAACGCTCTATTGGCGCAGTTTAGGCGCAATAAATCCGAGTTTTGGCGCCAAATAATTACTGCAGATGAAACTTGGATACACCGTTATACGTCCGAAACAAAAATACAATCTAAACAGTGGACTGCAAAGGGGAAACCGGCTCCAAAAAAAGCAAGAACTGTTTTCTCGGCTAAGAAAGTGATGGCGACTGTTTTTTGGGATAGTCATGGAGTTATTTTAATCGATTATCTTCAAAAAGAAAAAACCATTACAGGAGCATACTACGCATCATTACTTTACAAGCTGAAGGCAGAACTTGCG
Organism: Chalcis sispes; assembly: GCA_949987625.1. Classification (NCBI taxonomy): domain Eukaryota; kingdom Metazoa; phylum Arthropoda; class Insecta; order Hymenoptera; family Chalcididae; genus Chalcis; species Chalcis sispes. The sequence goes on along the minus strand of OX465095.1, from coordinate 26,826,777 downwards.
GAAAAACGTCCACATTTGCAGAAAAAGACAATCCTGTTTCAACAAGACAACGCGCCGTCTCACACCTAAGCGGTTGCCATGGCGAAAATCCACGAATTACGATTTCAGCTGCCTGACCATCCACTTTACTCACCAGACATAGCCCCAAGCGACTTCTTTTTGTTTCCTCATCTGAAAATTGCACTCGTAGGACAGAGATTTTCGTCAAATGAGGAGGTAATTACCTTCGTGAACAGTCATTTTGCAGAGAAAAACTCCGAGTACTATTTGAATGGGTTAAAGAGATAGGAGCATCGCTGGGAGAAGTGTGTAGAATTGCAAGGAGACTATGTTGAGAAATAAAAAAAAAAAATTAAGAAAAAATGTCTTGTATCTATTTTAGGTCGGAAACTTTTCAGACCACCCTCGTAATTCGTATATTGATTTGCCAAAACCGAAAAAATCACATACTAGACGTGTCAAATATTTAATAAATCTCTGGTTACCGACAATGCAAACTGACAAATAGTACATTTACTTCGAGAGCAGGCATTAGCAGACGTAGATGCATTAGACAACGCATCAATTATAATTATATTATTATTTGCATTTATTTTTGATTTTTATTTGTGTGCGAAGAAAGTGAGAGAGACAGTGCAAGCAGTCGACGGCAAAAAGCGGCCAGAAGTATCCAAATCTAAATGTGTGACACCATAAATTAAGCGTAGTATTACAAAAAAGAGGGCTGCCGATTACGAAAAGTTGCTCAAAATGAAACAGCACAAAATTAAAAATACCTAATCCAACCGAACAGTTTAGATTGAAAAAAGGCTCTAAGCAGCATATTCTTCTACTCACTAAACCATATTATTCATTAAATAATAATAATTATTTTAAATATTATTTAATAATTATTTTAAATATTATTTATTAATTATTTTAAATATCATCTTATAATTATTTTAAATATTATTTGATAATTATTTTAAATATTATTTAATAATTATTTTAAATATAATCTAATAATTATTTTAAATATAATCTAATAATTATTTTAAATATTGTTTACTAATTATTTCAAAGATTATTAGGTGCGCAACTAAGTTTCCGCTGTTTGTCAATAGATGGCTCCAGCAGTAAGTGCTTGTCGATTTCAACATCCAAAACGTCATAAAGCAAGTTTAGACATATGGTAAGCATTGTTTTGGCGTCATATACTTTTGGTTGTGTGAAAATGTCTCATTTTGTCGTCCAAATAATCGTCATTTGCGAGAAGTGTTGCTTTTCTTCTTTCATTCGAAGAAAACAGCAGCTGAAGCACATCGGAAGCTCCAAAACGTTTACAGAGATACTGCTCTAAGTAAAACAACGTGCTGTGATTAGTTTCGTCTCTTCAAAGACAGTAATTTTGATATTGATGACCGTCTGTTTAAAGGAAGGCCAAAAACCTTTGGAGTCGCTGAATTAGAGACATTGCTCGACAAGAACCCATGCCAAACGGAAAATAAGCTTACTTTAGTATTAGGAGTTACGAACCAAGCCATTTTCAAGCAATTGCATGCGTTGGGAATGATTCAAAAGCAGGAGAATCGGATTCCTTATGATTTGAAGCCAAGGGACGTTGAGCGTCGTTTTATTGCCTGTGAACAACTACTCCAGCGGTAAAAAAGGAAGGGTTTTCTTTATTGCGTCGGCACAAGTAATGAAAAATGGATTCATCACAGCAACCCAAACAGAAGAAAGTCTTGTAGACGGCATGGTCATGCTTCTACGTCGTCGGCTCCGCCCAATATTCACGCTACGAAGGTTATGCTGTGTATTTGGTGGGACCAGGTCGGTGTTATTTATTATGAGCTGTTGAATTCAAACAAAATAATCACTGGGCAACAATATCGAATTTTATTAATGAGACTGAGCCAAGCACTATGAGATTCATGGCCACAATACGAGAAAGTGATTCTACTGCATGTCAACGCTCGGCCTCACGTTGCCGGACCGATTAAAACCTACTTGAAAACGCTCCAATGGAAAGTCTTACCCCACGTGCAATATTCTCCAGATATTACGCCGTCTGATTATCACTTGTTCCGTTCGATGGCATATGGTCTGGCTAATCAGCAATTCCGATCGTATGAAGATATCAAAAACTTGCTCGATTCGTGGATAGCTTTAAGCGACGAACACTTTTAACGTTACGCTATTCGAGTTCTACCAGAAAGATGGAAAAAAGTTGAAGCTTGAGATGGGCAATACTTTGAATGACTCATTTGTAACCAGTTTTTCACAATGTAACGGGTTTTTTCCGTCGGTGCACGTGCGGGACTCTCCCTCGCACGTGCGCACTGCTGAGGACGCAGCTATCTCGCAATACGGCCTTGAGTGCCGACGAACGTTAGCCGTCGTGCAATGGCACTCGTGTGCAGTGTCGGTCCAATTATAACGCAGGATCCTCCTCAAATCCTACTTTCTATAACGTGAGGGGCCTCGCCTTAAGGCTTCGCTACTGGTAAAACTCTCCACTGAGCTCAGCTAGATCAGATGCGTGTCAACAGAAAGGATAGTTTGTGAGGATAATGAATAAGGCGTACCCGTTATGTGCTGTCAAAATTTATTGAATCAAATTATTAGAAATATCTATAAAGAATGCTTAAATACAAAACTCTAGACCCCTGCCGAGGGTAACAACGCAAAATATTACCACAAGCAATTATTTACTGCGAAACACGCACTACGCATGCGTGTCAGTCACTCGCCTTGCTATGTTCATGTTCGTGTAAACCAGCCTTGTGAATGCCTCTCGAGCTAGTTAGCAGGTTGGTCGCGGCTTCTCGCAGCCAACCGGGAGACTACAGGTGTGTAGTCTTGCGCGCGCGTTCACATACATATAACGATAACTAATACTAGGTGTAAGTGAGAGCCAACGTCTCACTCACGCTTCACAACAATGATTTATCTAATAGTACTCGGTCGCGCGGGTAGAATTATCGTGGCATGCACGCAAGGAAATATAATAATACATAGCTTTTAGTACAAATATAATAGCTTTTATTATTCTATATTCTTTTAATAGATTGTAATATTAGTGTAATAGTTTCTTTTGATTTATATTATTGTAATAATTGCAATAAAGCACAAAAATATGTCATTATTTTTATTGGAGTACATGTATGTGTACTATTGTGTTCATTTATTTTTCTCCTATTGTGAATTGATTTTTGATAAGTAAAGCATCGATTCTAATCACTGCAATAAACTGCAATAAATGAGAGGTGAAAAGACTTACGATTTAAACAAATACCCTAAGATGTGAGAAATAAAGATACTCATTATTTGATTCTCATGCAATTATTAATTTTGTATAAATGTAGCCAAAAATATCCTTGCTGACGTTTCTTGAAAAAAACAATTATGTAAAATAATAGGATAAAGTGTTACGTGAAAAAACGCAAACATACAATATATAATTCGAAAACTCACTAGGTCAAATGCATTAGGCTTTAATGTACCCGACTCTCTTAGTCCGCACTAAGGCCTCTGAGATGCGAAAGTCGCAGAGATGGAAATATGTCAGGTATGAAATCACTCGAGAACGAGTTAAGAATACAAAAAATTTATTTATTTGATTGAACCACAAAAATGTGCCGAGTGATATCTAAGTCTTACATTTATTACAAGTGTTCGTTCCTGTAACGATAATTTGAATGAAAACTTTTTTACTTTTTTCGAATTCTTTAGATACTTTAGAAAAATTTTATACTGCTTTAAACGACAAAATATCTGGAACATGGTTTGATCTTTTCACCTTTCACCTTTTTAGTAACGATTTTGTAGACCCACTGTTACACTTCTAGTACCAATTTTGTTAACAGTATAGTTTACTCTTTCAAATTTTGCAGTCACTTAAGAGCGCTACGGTCTATAATGACTATAAAATAGATGCCGGTCTGAGATTTTTGATTATCCAGATCAATGTTAGACATTTATTTTTGGTTATTGTATAGTTTTTTTCTGCCAGTATTTATATGGTTATACGTTTATATCGCATAGCACTGTGAATGGTTTGTTAAAATCCAGTCTAACCAATACCAGTACACACGTTTTTCAGGCTTTCAAACGATGCACTACAACACTTGCTAGTCAAACGTTCTATTCCTTTTTTTAATAATATTCTTTCTTCTTCTTGGTGTAGAACTTTCAACATCTTCGGAGACATCCTCCTATATTTTTATTTAATCGGTGCTGTTCCTTGGACACTTATTTGATGTTCTGTGAGTCTACTTACTCCAGTAGTCGCATATGCATCTACTTATACTATAACTACAATCTTCCATTTTTCACTCTTCATAATTTTGGACTGAATTGCACCTCATTATTGAATACAGAATAAAAATTTATGCCTAATAAATGTCATGATCAAATATATTCATCATTCACACTAGCAGATACTCCAGTAGTTTATTGAATAATGAATTTAGGCCAAGTAGTCCTAACCTTTGTTTTCCACCTGTAACTTCTTTAATAGTCTGTCAAAATGAATCAATTTTTTTTATTTCTCCGCTATTTTCGGTCCTGCTAACGAGACCATTGCTTTTGAATTAGAGAACTTTACAATATGCTTTTCCTCCCAACTTCACTAATAAGTTTATTCATGCTCATTTCCGCTACTGCTTTGTCTTTTTCTTTTCTATTCCTTAAAACTTCTCTTTCTCTTCAATAACTTCTCTCCCAACTACATCCCCTATATTCTTCTTTATTTCATTTACTAGAGGCTGCACTAGCTTTCTCACTTTTGTTTAACTTGTTACACTTTCTAACGTTTTAATTTTCGGATTTTTCAAAAAATTTAATTTTCGATAAATTAACAAAAAAATTTCAATTATTATTTTCAAGAATAAATTATTTTGAAAAATCTAATTTGTAAAATAAATTTTTAATTTTTTAAATTTCATATTTCAAAAATTTTTCACAACTTATTTTTGGACGAATATTTCATTATTCGCTCTCTTTCATCTGTCCACTCAACGAATAAATAAAATGAAGAAATTGGTTTAGCATTTTAAAATTCGTGATTTTTGACTCTGTTCTCTTGTTTTTCAGCCCTACATTGTCTACTAGCTCGTGTAAATTATAACAGTTTTATGTAAAGAAAAATCGCCTGATAGTTGAAAATGCAGTGAATTTATTCTAAAAAGAACGCCAAAATGCCTACGAAAAGGTCCAAACTACAAAATAAATTTCTGACCCGTTTGAATTATAAAATATCTTTTATTGATTTATTCTGTGGATACCGTGTCCTTGCTTGGTGCGATTGCCTCTGCTTCTTCTTTTCTCCACTTTTACTACTTCTTTAAAGCCGCTGTAACTACTGGATTCTCGCTAAAGAAAGTGCGGAAATCACGAATCGATTATTAGGTTCGGACATACAACCGTTGCATTTGCGTACATACGGGCTTAGCCGCGTCTTGTTGTGTCACTGTATTTTCTTTTCCATTAACATCCTGTTAACACTTGAATACCCGCATCGTGGAACAAACAATTGCAAGCAAGGAAACTTATCGTCCAGAAGCTCTAATTCGATACAGGACGCCGTGTTCTCCTTTGTTTGGCACTCTTACCCACAGCGTGCTTATCTACTGCATCCACTTGCTTTCTGTTTCCTTTTTCTTGTTCTTTTTCTTTTCTTTTCTTCTCTTCTGTTCTTACTGTGGTCCTCGCCCTTCTATTACTATGCATTTTACTTTGCTTTTGACTTACTCCTTCTTTCTTGTCCCAGGTTAAAATAATAGCAATATGCTCTGCGCGACTGTCTTTAACAATGATATACGATCGAGTATTCATGTTTTCCTTCTAATTCGTACTCACTTCCACCTTCTTTCTACTTTATTACTACTGTAAACAATTTTTTTTATACTCCCTTTTTTTCTCTCTTATATCTACTATATTGACTTGCTATCAATCAATCAACTGTTATGCATATTCCCACTTGTAATTTCTGCACACACGCGCACCATTGTATAGTACGACTATCAATACCTTATTTTTTATACATTAATTTCAAGTTCGCATTTTCACGCGCTTATATCGTCACGAGATGCATTACATACGCGAATCAAAGATGTTTGTGGTAATTTTCTGTCTCACTCACTCTTTTAACTTTAATCCGCGTACTATTACAAACTCCTGAATAGAAATTTCAATCGGATAACGTACCTGAAAATAGTCCTCATGAGCTGCTTTTTCATTATACGGAAATTCAAAACGATTGTTTATTTTCAAGAAATTATTTTAGCTATAAAAGTATAGACGTCTTATATCTAAAAAGTATAGACTTGTATTTTCAACTAAAAAAAAAACACTCTAATACGTTTCTTCTTTTATTGCAATATAACGTTTTCAAATGAAGAAAATTTATCCATCACGACCTTTCTGAAGTTAAAAAGTTGCTTTAAAAATTGGTCATTAAAAAACGGTCCATTAAATTCATTAGGCCAAGTTTTTTGGGCTCCCTCTTTCTGGCGAGCTTCTCGGTTAGACAGAGGGAGAGCAAGAATTTAAAAGAGAGATGATCCATTTTTGCGGAATTTTTACATAGTTATATTATTTACTATTTACGATAAAATTATGTTAATTTAAATTTTATGATGGTTTTCTATTTAAAATTTAACGCATATTACAAAAAAAAAAACAAAGTTTTCCGTCGCATTTTAAATGATTAATTTACATAGTGAAAATAAAAAATAAATAATTATTTAAATAACAAAGAGGATTGCTACTATGGACACAAATGATATCCTTAGCTTAGCGAGAAGAAAATGAAAGTAAAATAATAGTTTAAGTAATCATTTCTTTTAATTAGTTTGTTACAGACTATTGGAGAAGTACTTGTTTGATTAGCTTTATTTTTAAATATTTGCTAGTACGATTGTTAATTAATATTGGAAATAATATGAAAATAATTATTCGGTTGTACAAAGAATTACAAAGTGTAAGTTTTAACGTAACTAACTTTGTACAATTTCGCTTATAATGTAGCATGTCGCGGATTATTAAAAATTCTATTCTATAAAATATAAGACCATTAATAATTAGGATTGTCAAGTTGTCGCCAAACAACAGTCTTTACTTGTAAAAATTTAAACTAGAGGAAATAATAGGTGCGTTTAACAGCTGGTAATAGGCCTACTACCAGGCTGTTCAATAAATTTTGCGGTTCGATAAGAAAAACACAATTTTTTGGTTTGAAATACAATTTATTATTTAGTATAGTCTCCCTGAACATCAATACACTTGTTCCAACGAGATTCCAATTCATGAATTCCATCCATTAAGTAAGAATCTGGAAGAGCTGCAAAATACGCTTCCACATCTGTTATGTCCTCATCATTTGATGAAAAACGCTTTTCACGCATGAATTTTTTTAGGTCTGGAAACAGATGGAAGTCGCTAGGGGCCGAATCTGGTGAATACGGTGGATGCTCCAACAATTCAAACTTTAATTCATGGATTTTAGCCATTGTCCAAATGCTCTTGTGACACGGTGCATTGTCCTGATGAAAAAGGATTTTTTTCTTCTGCAAACCGGGTCTTTTTTCACGAATTTTTTCATTCAGCTGGTCTAAAAAATTACAATAATATTCAGAATTTATTGTTTCACCAGTTTGCTAGTAATCCACAAACAAAATTCCTTTTGGATCCCAAAAATCTGATGCTAACACCTTTTTGGCCGATTTCTGGACACGAACTCGTTTCGGAGCCAAAGAACCAGGTTCACAACACTCTCTAGCCTCTTATTTTGATTCAGGATCATGGTGCTAGGCCTAAGTCTCATCCGTAATGATGAATCGATGCACAAAATCTACTTTATCCTTTCGAAAACGCTCTAAATGTAGCTGAGAAAGTCGTATTCGAATGTGTTTTTGTTCCATTGTTAGCGAATGCAACACCCATTGTGCACACAGCTTTCTGAAACCCAATACTTCAGTCAAAATATTGCTTACACTGCCCAATGAGATGCCTAGGGCTTCTACTAGATCTCTTTCAGTCACTCGACGATTTTCCAATACGATATCCTGTATTTTTTCTACGATTTCTGGTGTTGTAGCTGTTTTTGGACGTCCTTGACGTGGATCGTCTTCAAGACTTGTACGACCACGTTTAAATTCAGCAATCCATCTTTCTACTGTACTAATTGAAGGCGAAGAGTCCTTATACACTTTCAACATTCGTTTATAAATTTCCTTTGCTTTTAAACCTTCCAAAAATAAAAATTCAACCACTGCACGATAGTTGATTTTTTCCTTTGTAAAAAAATACTGCGACACGTCGATACTAAATGGCTTGTAAACAAAGAATGAATTAACAGATTGAAATAAATCTTATGTTAACATACGTTTATATGAAGAGTGTACCAACATAACAAAAAAAATTTAGGCTAGTAGCAACACCCTCTTTTATCGAACCCCAAAACTTATTGAACAGCCTGGTAATTTAAATTAGTTATATATTATAATATATATTATTTTTTTTATTTTATTAATTAATTATTTATCTTAAAAATTGTTAGGAGTGTATTAAAAGAGCAATTGAGAATATTCCAGGTTATTGCGTGATGTTCCAAATTACGCTATAGATGCTTACTAAAAAAAAGAACTACCTTGCAAAAATTGAATGTCCATAAAACTCGTATTGACCGACTCAGTGATCTACTTAGAAAGAAGAACATTGTTTTTATCTGTGTATGCATAATTTTTTGTTTACTCGTATTTGTGTGTGATTGCGCGATGGATAATATAATTTGATGTTACATAATTTTGTTTGTAAGAATTGCATCGTAATCAAGTTGCCTTTAGCGAGAGCGGCTATTTTTTTATAGGTTATTCGCGCATTTAACTCTCGGCTTGGCTTAAGTTAAGTATGTCAGTGGAGAGTGCGTCGAGTAGGTGAAGGGGGGAGCTTTATTGTGGTAGGAAAGGCAGGGAAGAAACTTATTGACTGATGAAAAAAACGGAGATCATGTACCAACGTTATATATATATAATATATAATTTAATATATAATTTACAACAAATTTAACATACCATCTTATAAGCATTAAAAATTTGTTTAACTTTTAAGGTCGATTACTTAGTTTCATAAAGACGTGGTGCTACATACTATTACAACTTAACATTAGCAAAAGTTTCGCAATCTAAACAAGTCTGAGTGATTTTTATTACGGCAATTATGAAAAAAAACAACTCTTTCCCATAATTAAAAAAAAAAAAAAACATTTCACTGTTATTTTTTCCTGCCATTTTTACAGCGTACGAGAAGATACCCGGTCGAATTTAGCTAATCATGTATGCATGTGTATGGCTCTTAATAGGGCCAATCACCATCAATTCGCAAAGTAAGCCCTTTAGAGGCATGAGGATCCAAAGTTTCACTATTCCGTCACCTCTTTAAACAGCGCTAGCATCAAGTGAGAGAATAGAAAAAAATATTATTTAATCAAAAAATAGAGCGAAAATAAAAAAATAGCCCTGTACGGAATAACAGTTTTGTAATGTGCCGTATTCTATAATTTTTTCTAGACAAATATGTTTTATTTTTTTCCAATCTTAGAAATACGACACAGCACTTGACAGGTCGTTGGATGTATAGCAGCATAAACACTATAATTAAAAATTAACATGACAAAAAGCTAAATCAAAAGTTTGTAGGAAATAAGAAATTTCTATAAGAAATCACCTCTAACCGTTGTTTAACTGTAAAAATGTGTAATATTTCTATAATCTTGGAAATACGGCACGGCTACCGGCAAAGAAAACACGTCTGCTGCTAATCTCTTAGGTACATGTGGAGTGGATATGGAAGTTAAATGCAACTGTTAGTAAGTTTGCAGCAGTGTTGAATCTACTACTTTCTACTATACCATTTTGCCTATGCATGCAATATACTACTAGTATTCTCATATCGGAATACAGACAGATACTCGTATATCGTTCTTTCATATATAAAGCAGAATACTAGTAAATCGCTGTCAATAATATTTTTAATAAGATTAAGCAAGCGATAATTTAATTGAGTAACATACATGCTTCAAAATACATTTAATAAATCAAATTGATGAATTTCCTACTCCAACTCTAACTTTTTACTTCGTTTGAAAGTTTTTTCACGTATGGAGATTTATGTTTATACTTATTTTACTGAATATTTATTTTTATTTCACTGCACTAAATTATTCTTTTTGCTTATGCATGCAATATATTCTTATGTTGGAACAATTCATTAAATTACTTGCCAAGTTAAATACACAAGTAACATGATGTTTTTTCCAAAATTTGGCATCTTAGTAATCTTTGTAATTATAATCTCTTGCAAAGCAATAGTTTAAATACACATACTGTACATAGCCCACATGTACAGTATGTCGGAAAAGTTCCCGAACTTTTGAAATACAAAATCGAAAATTACATCTAAAGAAATTTATTCCAGTTAACTTTCAACATAGTCCCTTTCTCTAGATATACACTCATTTGAGCGCTCCATGAGTGATTCGAAGGCTCTTTGGTACTCCTCTGAAGTTATCGCTGTGAGACGCTCGGTGCAAGCCGCTTGAATGCTCGGTACATCTTCAAAAAATCGTCCTTTCAAGGCCATTTTTAGCTTGGGAAATAGGAAAAAGTCGGCTGGAGCCAGATCTGGCGAGTATGGGGCGTGATTGATGCGTGGGATCTGATTTTTGGCGAGATAACGCTTCACAATGTTCAAAGAATGAGCAGGTGCCACGATGTTCAAATTTCTCATCCATCGTAGAGCTTGCACCGGGGTACTAAACACCCGTTCACTCAAGCACGTCTATCTCGGTAACTAATAAACAGATACGAATAAAGAAATTCTCAGACACTCCAGAGGGATGTAGCAACATAGTACTGGTATCTTCCAAGAGGTGGCGCCACTCGTACAAGCGCTACAAAATAAGTTCAGGAACTTTTCCGACATGCTGTGTATTAAAATATTATTTTATATATTAATTAATATTTGAAAAGAGAAATTGAAACATTTTCTACTTCTGTGACATAACTAAATAATGTGAGTAATAACTAAATAAAAATATCATACAATTGTAAAGATCAGAAGTTGCTATTGACATTCTATTACAACTCAAGCAGTCATGCAACATAATTCATAGACTGAATAACCATAAAAATTTATATGAAAATAAAATTATATAAATTTTAACAAATGTAATTTATTGATAGCAAGCTTAGTCTAATAAACCTAATATTTTATACTTACCGATTTTTTTTTGCAATCAGGCTCTCAACTGTGACAAGTAAAATATGACTAGACGAGTCCACATACGCGGTTTTCCATTTTAATCTTGGATTCTTGATAAAAAAATTGATCAATTTGATTTATAAAATTTATTTTAATACACGTAGGTTTATCGATTATATCATTGTTGTGCATAAAAATACAATAATTTAATAATAATAATAATTATTTATCTAATTATACGAAGTTGACAACTATAAATTTATGTTTTGCATGAATCTAGCGAAAAGCTGTTTTCAAATTTACTACTGGGCCTTAACGAGTAAGCAAGCCTGCGCCACAGACTCTTCATCAACACAACTCTTCTACCAAGTAGTGAGCCCGATCACAACAAGCCGGCAAGCCAGCGTCGCAGACTGTATTTTAGTATCCAAAAAGAAAACACAGAGACATGGAGACAGATACAGGAAGACAGAGAAACAGAAATAGGGAGACAGAGCAAAGAGACCAAGAAAAAAAGAGAGACAGAGAGTGAGAGAGAGAGAGAGATTGATTGATAGATTAAAAATTTCATTAAGGCTACGGGGTGTAACCCGATATAGCCCTGAAAAATAAATATTATAATGTGATTATAACTATATAAAACTAGTTGAACAGTAAACAAATTAACGAAGTAAAATATAAAATAAAAATAACAATCGATAAAATTAGCCTAAAATAATACAATAGAAAAAAAAGTATAATAATAATAATTTGCTATACAGTTTTCGCAGAATTTACAAAATGGCAAGTCACCGACATAGTTCCGTGTGCTGTAGTAATACGGTCAATAAATCATCTTTTGTAACCGGATTTAAATTCAGTTTCATTCCGCAAGCTTTCAAACACCAATGCATAACTTCTTTAGATAATAATCGATCACTCAACCAATTATTTGAAAAACCGCGATAACTGAGTATCAAAAGGAGGAAGTTGATCAGCCATGGAATTTAGGAATTTCGACGCTACTATGTGAAAAAATCTGTTTAAGATTTTCGTGCGAGGCATTGACTACAGTGACAAAGGCTGATGATGAGTTGATGTACGCAACATAAAATAAGACCAAAGAGTAAATAGACTAGATAAGTACGCAGGCTGCCCTTTTACTATACAATTAAATGTCAAAGCTGCTATGAACAACAAACGTCTATTTCTCATATCTGACCAGCCTAATGATGGGCGATAATGTGTCATCAGCGCTTTTCACGATATAAAACCATGGACAAAACGAGCACACGAGTTTAGCAAGCGATGAAGCTTTAATTCTTGTTCTTGAGTTAAATCATGATAAATCGCAGAGCCATAATCGAAATATGGAAAAATTAAAACCTTAACGAGACGTTGCTTCAGTTGACGAGAAAGCGCACGCCTATGGAACCTAAAAGAGTAAAGTGCACCATTTATACGACTAGATATTTGCCTGACTTGAGATTCCCAATTTAGGGTAAAAGAAAGTTGAATACCTAGGTCAGTGATACGATCAGCATACTGTATAACAACATTATTCACTCTAAACAGTGGAAGATTATCAAAATTAAGAGTAGAGATGTAACGCTGACTGCCTAGAATGATCAGCTTCGATTTATCAGGGTTCAATTAGATTTTATTGCACTGTGCCCATTCAAAGACCCTCATTACTTCTTCGTTGAGTAATCTGATATAATAAGGTAATTAAGACGGATGATAATGTAGGTATATACGTGTATCATCAGCATATATACCATGCTTGAAGAGAGATAGAGAGAGAGAGAGAGACGAGGAGACAGAAAGACACAGGCAGAAAAAAGACAAGGAAATAAAGAGAAATAGATACAGAGATATGCAGGCATAGAGACAGAGAGAAAGAGAAACAAAGAGAATGAGACAGGGAGAAAGAGAAACAAAGAAAAGGAGACAGGGAGAAAGAGAAACAAAGAAAAGGAGGCAGTCAGATAAAGAGATAGACACAGAGAATGCAAGGAAAGGTAAGAGCAGGCAAGAGAGTACAAAAGAGAGTGTTGAGAGTGATACAGGGCGAGAGATGAGGAGTGAATGTGGAAGGTAAAAGTAAGAGCGGGTGTTAGAGCAGAGCGTATGTTGATTACCTATTACGCGTAATGAATACATGTAGTCTATCTATTTATACGGAATGTAATAAATACGGTTAAAACAGAAATTTTGTAAATATATGTTAATGTATGTATATAAGATAAAATGTCAGATGTAAGGTGGCATATATATTAAATTTGTGTAATTATTGGGAGTAAAAATTAATTTAGTCTTGTTTTGCGGTCAAAAATGCATTTATTTAAAAATAAAAAGAATTAAAAGATTAACCAAAGTATCGTTCATCGCAAGTTACTACTTTTTTTCATCTCTCAAACAATTTTCGAATTCCATCTCGAAAAAATATCTCGTCATTTGAGGTGACCCAAGTTAGAAGCCAATTTACGATTTTGCGAAAAAAGTGAACCGATGACCTGCCAGATCGTGCTGCATCCCTCGGAACAACCAGTAATCAGAAGAAGCAATGTCCGGAGGATACGGCGGGTGCGGCAAAATATCCCACTTGAGCGATTCCAAATATTTTTTCGCAACTTTTGCGACATGAGGCCGAGCGTTGTCATGCAGAAAAATAACTTTGTCATGTCTTGCTATGTATTCCGACGTTTTTCTCGTAGTGCACGGCTCAAATGAATCAATTTCAGCCTATACCAATCAGCCATTATGGTATTGCCAGGTTGTAGCAGCTCATAGTACACAACACCCTTTTGGTCCCACCAGATACACAAAATGATCTTAGAACCATGAATATTCGGCTTTGGTGTTGATGTTGAGGTTAATGGCATAGCGTAGTATTTTTTTTTCTTGGAGTTATCATAGAATATACTTTTTTCTCAGAAACTTCTCAGAAACGTTTTTGAAACTTAGACATGCTGCTTCTTTAGATTCAATTAGAGTTATAGATTTTTCATCGTGAAATAATGTACGGACTTAAGGATCATGAAAAACACCTTCTTTCAATTTAGCATCAATTATATCTGGAAACTTTTCTTCTAAGTATTCGAAGGAGTCGCCTTCTTTGTCTAAGGCTATGACATACGGTTTCATTAGTTCTAATTTAATGTGAAAACATGGAAGCAAAATATGAGATGGTTTGAATAAGGGTTCACGCATTATGATTTTTACATATGATTCGAAATCTACTCTTTTGCCATTTTTATACAATATTATGTGACTCTTATTATGAAATTTTAAGATCGCGGCAAACTTTTCACTCATGTTCTGAGTACTTTATTTCATCCAGTACTATTACTAAATTCATATATGTGTAACCACGCATGCGCATAGCATGGTTACTATCCGTATATTACGTTAAGCCGGGCCGGGTTTGTCCACTCGACAAGCCGCGGCAAAACTTAATTACGCATAAGTCGTGCAAAACCTTGTTTAAACCTAGTCACGCTGGACAAGTCTTGCAAGGATGCGCACGCACAAATAGCCCCGATTGGCCGACATTAGTTCCAATTGAAGCCGTACGGCCGGCTATTAACAGAGCTGCGTCGTAAGCAGCAGCTTAGTTAGCTCTCCAACCGGCCTGACTACTCCTCTCTCAGTTGCCACGTGAAACATCGCGGGTAGCATCCCGACCCCTTTACATCCTCGCTGTCGCATGAGGCATCGTGGACTGCTCCCGGCTACTACGTGAGGCATTACGAGTGGCACGCTTTAGCCCATTACCCTTCCCCGCTGTCACGTGAGGCATCGCGGACAGCATCATGGCTCGTCATCTCCACCGGCTGCCCCGTAAGGCGTCATAGGCAGCATTGCGACACCAACCTGTCCGTCTCCCGTGCCCTCGCAACCGCACGCACGTCGTCAACCCATGCTCGGCTCCCCGTTAGCGTACACCGCAAGCCGTTTCCAGACACCCACGCGTCTGATCGCATACCAGTAACGTAAGCTTCTGATTACAGGCACCGCCCTAAGGGGAGGCAGTCGATAAATGCCACTAGGCCAACCAACGCGGCCAATATAGGAGCCGCCGCCAACCAGTCTGCCCCGACGAGAAGAGTGACCTTCAGCCAAGGTCGCCACTAGCTCTGTGCATTGTTTATATTGTGCTATTAACTATTTGTACGTCTGCGCGTCTCTGAGTATAGTAAGTTAGGTTAAGCTAAGAATAAGTGGATACTAGATATATTATTCTGTGCACCTTAGCATTTTAAATTAAAAAAAGTTAAGCGTAAAATAACTATACCAAGTAATGAGTATTAGGTTGCTTATTAAAAACGTTCGTGTTCTATGAAAGATAAATTCTAGTTATTTTCCATACCCTGCTCCGAATCTTCGAACTGCAGCATCCGGTACCGGGGTTCACCGTTACATATGTTTCCTTGAGTTTCGTTGAGTAAGCTATTAGAATTGGAGTATAAATATTGTCAGGTCGGCAAACGCAACTACATATTTAAAATATATTTTAATATTTCAAACCTAGACTTTTGCGTCCAATAGCTTGGGATCGTTCGCTCACATGACTTCATTTTCCCCCTTTGTAATTTAATTATTATAAGCTAAAAGAAGGATAATTTTAGGAATAAATCACTTCCGCTCCATGAGTTTGAAGTTGAGAAGTAATTCAGAAAAGGTTCTTAAGCATTCACAATACACGTTATTAAACCTATCGAACGCTCAATCGATAGTGAGAATAAGTAAAATAGAAAAGATTGAGAAAAGATACTATTATCAAAAAGTAAGGCTAAATTTTTTTGTTTTAATTCTTTATTTATTATTTTAAATCTATTTCATTGCCTTCAAAGAAGTCCCCGTCTAGCACAGTACACTTATGCCAACGTTTTTTTCAATCCTCGAAACAGTCCTTTTCCGGAATTGCCTTCAATTGACGCAGCGATTCACGTTTAATCTCCTCAATCGAGTCAAAACGATGTCCACAAAGTGGTCTTTTGAGTTTATTGAACAGCCAGAAATCACACAGTGCTAAATTAGGCGAATAAAGTGATTGTGGAACGATATGAGTTGAATTTTTGGCCGAAAAGTCGCGAATAATCAATGCGGTGTGAGACGGTGCATTATCGTGATGCAAAAACCATGAGCTGTCTTGTCACAATACTTGCCTCTTTTTGCGAATAACTTCACGCAAACGACGCATAACTCTTAAATAATATTCCTTGTTTACAGTTAGGCCCGGCGAAAGAAATTTTGAATGCACAACACCACGATAATTGAAGAAAACTGTCAACATGACCTTGATTTTTGAACGACATTGACGTGATCTTTTTGGTCTTGCTTCACCATTGGCATGATATTCGCTCGATTGATCGGTTGTTTCTGGAAAGTAGGCATAGATACATGTCTCATCTCCCGTAATAATGCGTTTCATGACGTTCTGGTAGTCAGAAAGCATCTCTTCGCACACATTAACACGATGCTCTTTTTAAAAAAAATTGTGTGTTTTTGGAACCAATCGAGATTTCACGCGTTTGAGACCCAAATGATCTTTAAAAATTGCTTGAATCGATCCAAATGAAATGTCAACAGTATCAAAAATTTCTCTAATTATTAACCGACGATCTTTGAGTGCAAGGTTTTTGATTTCTTTGATGTGTTTCTCATCAGTTGATGTCGACGGTCGTCCTAGACGCTCTTTGTCTGCGACGCTGTCTCTACCTTCTTTGATCTGTTTGTACCACTTGTAAATATTTCTTTTCTACAAAGTCTGCTTACCGAAGGCCTTCCGCAACATTCTGAACCTTTCGCACAGAAAATTTCATTCCGAAGACAAAATTTATTGCAACTTCTTTGCTCACTAAAATCTGACATTATATAAATCGCCGAAATCACTTCTTGATGTTCACAAAAACGAGCGTCACTTGCAAACTAATTAATAAATTCACATGAAACTTGACATAAATGTCTCTCTCGAGACTTGTCAAATCGATTAACCAACAAAATTTAAATTGAAAATCGGTCTTATTTTTTGAACATAGTAATACATCTAATTTTCTAAAAAAACCCATTTTTTATTTTAATTGTTTATTATAAAAAAATAGATACGCGGGAACTTTGGCATCTCTGATAACACGTGAAGATAATCGAAGTTTAAGGGGGGAAATCACAGTAAAATTTTCAATTTTTCGAAAAAAATTTTTGTCGCCTAAAAGGTGCTTTAGGGTCTGAAAAATAATATACCAAATAATGGAACACGGCAAAAGTGTCTAAGTGCCTAAATTTTTCATTCTGCGGTAACGCCACTCAGGTATGCTCCGAGCGCCTTAAAACTTTAAACGCGTTTTTCTCGAAACCACTTTTTTTGAGCTCGCCGAAGACATAACTCAAACAAATCTTTACCGATTAACTTGAAATTTTGACAATAGCTTTGAAATATCTTTCTCCACGAAGCTACGTAGGATTTTTTATTTTATATGGCTTAGTTTTTTTTATCGAAGATTTGATGGCATTTGTTTTTGTTAAAAATTTAACTTTATTTTCAAACATGCACCATTTTGTAAAAAATCAATACATCAAAAAAATCCTACGTAGCTTGCTAGCTGTTGTTATATGAAAACTAAAAAATTTTGGTTTTTTCTTCCAGGTTGAAAATTAAGGAGTCTACGTCTTTGGCTATTGACACGCTTTCAAAAATAGGCGCCTTGGGGCATATGCTGCGCAGCCGCCATTTTTAAATATTTTTTATTAAAAAAATTACATTTTGTACTTTTTTAGTATTGCTATAAAACCTACTTTACAGATTTTCGATTGATACTTTTATTCAGCCCAAATTAATTTTCGAAAATATGCTTATTTTTTTGTGTGCTACTGTGATTTCCCCCCTTAAATTTGATAAATTAAAATATTGATTTTGACATATTAACTAATCAATTTGAATCCGAACTAGATTTTGAATTTTAGTCCTAAGGTCAAATCTAAAAATTTGAGAATAATGTTTACGTCCTTGTCCTTAAGAAAGAAATGAGTCCTGATTCTCCATCTGCTCTTCAGAGATTGGCTCATTATCATGCCCTTCATTGATACGGTATCTCACCAACAAAGCAAAAAAGAAAAATTCAGTGACAGGAAAGAGATGTTTCCACATGTATAGCTCTTATTTGTAATAATTATACTAATATTGATTATAATGAAAATATAAAATATCACTGTATACATAAAATTAACTTGAAACTATTATTAATATATAAGCTATTAGGACCTTGACTAAGTTCTCGCTGCTTTTTTTACAAAATAAGAGCTTTATTTAAAATATAAGGCACAAAAATTTTTACTTAAAGTATTGCCCATCACTAGAGACCACTTTTTTCCATCTTT
Organism: Chalcis sispes; assembly: GCA_949987625.1. Lineage (NCBI taxonomy): Eukaryota > Metazoa > Arthropoda > Insecta > Hymenoptera > Chalcididae > Chalcis > Chalcis sispes. Next base: position 26,808,174 of record OX465095.1, on the reverse strand, counting down.
CAGGCAGTGTATGAATTTCGCGTCGAAAAAGCGATATATCTTATAAGGCTATCCAAGAATTAATCCATTCTTTAGTATCTTCGTAAGATTGGAAGCGCTGCTCAGCCAGACCATGTGCCATTGAACGGAATAGGTGAAAATCGGAAGCGGCTATGTTAGGTAAATACAGCGGGTGGGGTAGAACTTCCCATTGACGCGTTTCCAGGTAGGTTTTTACTGATTTTGCAACATGAGGCCAAGCGTTGTCATGTAGCAAAATCACTTTGTTGTGTCTCTGCTCATATAGAGGCCGTTTTCCTTATAGGGCTTCACTCAAATGCATCGATTGAAGTCGATAGCGATCTCCCGTGACAGTCTCATTCGGTTTGAGCAGCTCATAATAAATGACACTCTCTTGGTCCTATAAAATTTGGAGAAGAAGCTTTGAATCATGAATATTTGGTTTTGCGGAAGATGTTGATGCATGGCCAGGCTTACACCACGATTTTATACGCTTTGGATTATTATTTATTATTTGGATTATCATGGAAAATCGCAAAATCACATGTGAAATTTTGTTCGCTCGGTACAAAAGGAAGTCATTTTTGCATCGAATAGTAACAGAGGATGAAGAGTGAATTTATTTTGAAAACCCCAAACGCAAGAAATCATGGGCAGACCCAGGAGCACCATCCACATCGACCGCAAGACGAAATCGTTTCAGCAGAAAGACGATGCTCTGTGTTTGGTGGGACCAGAGGGGCATGGTCTATTATGAGCTATTGAAACTTGGAAAAATAGTTAATACCATACATAACTAACGACAATTAACCGATTTAAGCCGTTTGCTGCTTGAAAAAAGGCCAGAATATCGAAAAAGGCAAAACAAAGTAATTTTTCTCCATGACAATGCTCCATTACATACGGCAAAACCGGTTCGCGACACATTTGAGGCATTCAACTGGGAAGTTCCGCCTCATGCAGCTTACTCACCAGATTTAGCTCCTTCTAATTATCACTTGTTTGCATCGATGGGTCACGCACGTACTGAGCAGCGCTTTGATTCCTATCAAGATGTCAAAAAATGGCTCCACGAATGGTTGGCGGCAAAAGGGAAAGATTTCTACTGGCGTGGTGTTCACAAATTGCCCGAAAGATGGGAAAAATGTATAAAAAGCGATAAAGCATACTTTAAATAAAGCACTTTTTATTATTCTGCCAAATTTAACGTGTTATTTTTTCTTTTAAAATCCGCATTTCATAGTTGTACACTTGGTAATATTTTTCCAAGTTCTACTAGCGTCTGACATCGGCCTTAATCAAGCGATTCCTCCAATTCTTTGTCTTTAATTTTTTTCGGTGCGCCAGAACGTTCTTTATCCTCAAGTTCAAAATCATTATTTTTGAAGCGTCGAAACCAGTCTCTGCATGTCGTATCCGACAGAGCATTGTCACCGTAAGTCTCAACAATAATTCTGTGTGCCGCAGCTGCAGATTTCTTTTGGATAAAATAGTGCAATAGAATTCCCCGAAAATACACTTTATTTGGTACATAAATAGATATTTTCAGAACCAATAAAAAATTACTTTGTTTACACCAAAGTGAACTATCAAAGATTGAAATTTAAGATAACACATCGTTCAATAAGTTCCGAGACTAACCCAGAGATGGTGCTAGTAGTACTAAACTGGCCACGTTTCCATAGAGTGTGAACCTTTACATGAAACGTGTAAAAATTTCACGTCGATCGGATCACAGACAGCAGAGTTATCGAGGTTAGAGTAAAGTCACTTTGTAATTTGTTTGAAAAATGGAAAAAAGCGAGTTTCGCGTGTTGATAAAACATTGTTTTTTAATGGGTAAAAACACCGTAGAAGCCCAGCAATGGCTTGAAAAACATTACCCGGACTCTTCTCTATCCAAACCAACGATTTGTCGTTGGTATGCTGAGTTTAAACGTGGTCGTACGGACACAAACGATGCGGAACGTTCGGGTAGGCCATTCGAAGCCGTTACACAGGAAAATGTGAGTGAAGTGTTAAAAATTGTAATGAAAAATCGCAAAGTGAAGGTCCGTGAGATTGCATAAATGACACAAATATCATCTGGAAGCGTATTTACAATCCTTCATGAAAAATTGAGCATGAAAAAGGTTTTTTCCAAGTGGGTGCCGCGATTGCTTTCAGTGGAACAAAAACAGCAACGAGTCGTTGATTCAGAGAGCTGTTTATAGCTATTTACTCGCAATAAAAAGGATTTCCTGCGTCGATACGTGACCATGGATAAAACATGGATACATCATTTCACTCCGGAGTCGAATCGGCAATCATCTGAGTGGCGCATGGCTGGCGAAAGCCGCCCAAAGCGTCCAAAAACGCAGGATTCTGCTGGAAAAGTCATGGCGTCTGTTTTTTGGGATGCACATGGCGTGATTTTCATTGACTACCTGGAAAAAGGTAAATCGATCAACAGTGATTATTATATTGACTTGTTGGTACGTTTGAAGGAGGAGATCGCAGCAAAACGACCGCACATGAAGAAGAAAAAAATCCTTTTTCACCAAGACAATGCACCATACCACAAGTCCGTGAAAACAATGGCAAAATTAAACGAATTGGGCTTTGATTTGCTTTCCCACCCCCCGTATTCGCCAGATATAGCCCCCAGCGACTACTGGCTCTTTGCTGATCTTAAAAAAATGCTCCAGGGAAAAAAATTTGGCTCGAATGAGAAGGTCATTACCGAAACTGAAGTCTATTTTGAAGCAAAGGATAAATCCTTCTATAAACATGGTATAGAAATGTTGGAAAGGTATTGGAAAGATTGTATCACTCTAAAGAGAGATTATATTGATGAATAAAAATGATTTTTGAAAAAAATGTTGTTTTCGTTGTTAGTCTTGGGACTTATTGAACGATGTTTTACAATTAATTTAGATACAATACTTCCTTGCGGGTGCATCACCATTCGAAATTTCTCGGAGTACTGCTACTGCCGTCTTTAAAGAAACAGCGAGAACTTATTGAAGGTCCTAATATTATTTATATAAAACTATAAAGCGTAATCATACTAATATATGAACATTACTGGAACGAAATGAAAATTATTTCAAATGTAATACAAATAACATAAATCTGTTGCGGCGATAATTATTTTGAATATGCTGAATCTATAGCCAGACTACTTTAAATATAACTAAATATAATTAAACGCAAATAGAAATTATTTAAAACCATCTAAATTATAAACTCATTCGCATTGTTATTTGAATTTTTCATCTAAACTTAAATGCAATTGATATGTAATTCGTTATTACTAAATTTCATATAAAATTAGTCTTAATATATTAATATATAACGTAAATCTATTTTGTTAATAACTGAATATAGCTCATTTTGATATAAATAAAATATATAATTATGTTTATATTATTTCAAAATATTCGCAGCTTTAGCCTTTTGACATGAGCTCCATTCGTCCCGGTCATTAGAGGCTCCCTGCCTACCTGCCAGCCTTGCACTATACATTAGAAAATAAATATTTAGAAACATTTTTCAGCAATAATTTTTTAGTATATCATTGTGGTTTTAAGGAGTCATTTAAAATTAAAAAAAAAACGATTTCTTAAAAATCCTAGAGTGGACTAAGGCCTTAATCCTTCGGCCCATAACCACAAGTCTGAATCGTGGTAAAAAATTTGTGTCATAAAAGAAAACCACGAGTCTGACTCTTGGTAACGAATTTATTATTTCACAATTCCTTTCGTTGCACCGAAATATACATGTAATGAAAAGTATAGATTTTACACCAGTTCGGTTACATGGCTGAACAGCTGAATGGCATGGCGTGCGACCGACCTTCTTGTTAACTATGGCTTGCAAAATCGGCTGATGCCATGTAGACCAAGGAGTTAAATTCAGCTTCGTCGCATTTAAAGACGTACATACATTAACCCTTGTAGTCACTTTCACTTGATAGTCCTTGTTTCACTACCGACAAACCAAACAAATCTGATAAACTTAAAGAAGATGGCGCAAATTTAACTCTGAATTCAGATAAAGACATCAGAACACATAGAAGTTAGGCACAACAGTCACATTTATCCTATTTTTTAATTTCATTTACATAAACTGTAAAATTTTTGCGTATTTTTGGCTTTCAAGAGTGGTTTTTGGCAATTGAAATAAAAAATAATGAGGTGGGGTATATTCTTGGATTCAGATTTGGATTCGGCATATGGCAAAATACATGTCAATAAAGTATTGTAGTCATACTTAGCCTATTTTCCAATTCCATTTGCATAATCAGTATAATATTTGCATATTTTCCGCTTTTAAGAGTGGTTCTTGACCATGCAAGAAAAAAATGACGTGATGAAGTGCATTTCTGACTTCTTTGCTTCACTTTTTTTTTGTGTGCCTGTGTAATTATAATTTAGTTACGGTACTTATAATATTTCTCTAAGTTTAGATTAATTTTATGTTTCAGAATGATTGGCGGTTACTTGAGGAAAGCAAATCGTGAGTAAAATAATCGATTACATACATTTTATAATCGAAAATTATATATCATTCTTGTTTCTCATAATTTATTTAATCACAGAAATATTGCTAAAAACAAATGATTTATTCAATAAATAGTATCTTTGATGCAAATATTGCTATAAACTGATTTTGGAGAATTGAGTTGTCGTATAATAATTGTACGACTTTAAAATTCAAATTTTCTAACTTTACATGTAAACTAAACATTTTTATTTTAAATAATACTTATTTTAGATCACAGTTAAAGCGTATGGCCAATAACAAATTATCTTTAAATTTTTTCCACCTCTTCGGCAGTTTATGAATGCCACGCCAAAAATCTGTACTTTTTTTGAAACGATCTAGTTATCGAGCCATTTTCGTACATTTAAATACGAATTGAAGCATTGTTCAGCGAGAGCGTATCCCATTGATGCAAATAGATGATATTAGGACGGAGCTAAGTCTAGAGAATAAGCCACATGCGCTAGTATTTCCCAATTGAACGCCTCAATTGTTTCTCTAACCCGTTTTGTTGTGTGATAATGCATTATCATGGAGCAAAATGACTCACAGGTTACCTTTTTTCATATTTTGGTCGTTTTTCATGCACGTTTTTAATGCTCGACTTCAAACGATCATTTACTGTTGATAGCAGCAGTGTTAACGGTTTTATCAGGTTTTAATAGCTCTTAATATATTACACCCTTCTAATCCCACCAAACACAGAGCATTGTCTTCTTTCCAAAGCGATTTGATCTTGCAGTGAATGCCGTTGGTTTGCCTGAATTAACCGGAGATTTCCGACGCTTAGAATTCTTGAAATACGAGGGCGAATCAAATATAAACGGCAATTTAGCTATTCTGCGTAGCATGCACCTCCAAACTAGATGGTATAGCATGGCGGTTGCAGTTGCGACGCTCAAAAAAGACGTTTTTTTATGAATTTTTTATAGAATCAGTTTCTATTAATCAATTACAAGTGATGGTAATTCAAATAGAGCCAACTTTTAAGAATACAATAGCGCGTCGATCATGTACAAATATTGATGTACACCGCTCCTGTAGAATCCTGATTATCTGAAATCAAAAAATATGATGGATTCTTTTAGAGAATAGATTAATACAGGTATTGAACGAAGGACTAACAAAAATTTTGATTATTGACAAAATGGCGTCTATTTGAAAAAAATTTTTGGTTTTTGACTGAAATTTTCGCTCCAAATTGTTAAAAAAAAATAGTAATAATTTTTTTAAATCTTATTCCTTCGTTCAATAACTGAGGAATATATCTTAAAAGATTGTATAAGAATTTGAGACTGATCGGTTTAGCCATTTCTGAGAAATCGAGATCACCGACTTTGAAAATACCGTTTTGAGAAAAACGCGTTTAAAGTTTCTGATGTAGCTTACACATAGATAAAATTTTTTTTCTTCAACTTACATGGTATCATCTATTCCAGAGCCATAAGAGGGACCTTCTGCAGTATCGTTAGCTTCTAATAAGTCCAGCTGATGTTGTCGTCGAGCCATTCTTCCTTCTCGCGTGCTCCCATGCGCTCGTGCGTCGGAGATCATCACACACTCTGCGTCTTCTTTGTCGACATAAGCATGAGCTGATATAACCCCTTAAAGGCGCAGTTTGATGACTCTACATTGTCTTTGAATCGAGTGTATATGTGGGTCAGGGAATTTAAAGATGGACGAGAACGTGTTGAAAACAGAAGTCATGATCGACGTCCAACGAGAAGTCTTACAGAAGACAATATCCGTGCCGTTCGAGAGCTTATTGAATGTGATCGGTGGTTAACTGTTTCAGAAATCGCATTAGGATTATGTATCAGCTATGGAAGTGCTCAATCCATTATCACTGATCATCTTGACTTCAGAAAAATTTGTGCTTGATGGGTTCCAAGGTTGTTAACCAGGAATCAAAAACAAGTCAGATCAGAGATCACTGAGAGACTTCTGAATCGATTTCGGCAAGAGGGGAAAAATTTAAGCCGCATCTTCACATGTGATGAGACATGGGTCCACCATTATACCCCCGATTAAAAAATAGCGAGTAAGGAGTGGCGAAGAAAGGATAAAGGCTGCCCAGTGAAGGCCAAAACTCCGCCTCTCAGCCAGAAAAGTGCTTGCAACGATTTTTTTTTTTGACTGAAATCGAGTTTTACTCATTGGTTTTTTTTACGATCAACAAACAGTGAATGCGGCCTACTTTTACCAGTTGTTACAGTCAGCAAGAACCTCCTACCAAAACAAAAGACGAGGTATGCCCATTAAAGAGGTCATCCTTCTCCATGATAACACTAGGCCGCACACCGCGGCTTTGACAAGGGATAAAGTGGAACAAATGAGCTGGAAAACACTCGAACACCGTCCTTATAGTCCAGACTTTTCCCCCTATGACTACTTTTTGTTCGCGCCTCTAAAAGAATCACTTAGAGGAAAACGATTCAAAAACAATGATAAAGTCGTGGAGCACGTGCGCAATTGGCTGACAACTTGTCCTAAAACGTTTTATGAACAAGCAATATTCAAGCTTTCAAAACGGTGGCAAAAGTGTGTAGACAACACAGGAGACTACATTTAGAAATTTTGATGCTATGGTTTGTGTGGAATATTATTCAATAAATGCATAAAAAAAGTTACTGTTTATTTAGGTTCACCCTCGTATAACCATCTCTTAGCACCTGTCATGATTCGATAGAAAAATGACTTGCTTTTGTATCTGACGAGCAGCATTTCACAAGTGGTTACTCGATTTTCTTGTTACCTTTCATTCAGTTCATGCTAAACCCATTTTTTTGCTTTTATAATCTTTTCCATGTCTCTTAAACGAACGGAGGCAGCTTTCTGCGTCAGATTTAGTTGATCCGCGAGTTATTATTGAGTTCCACTATCAACTTTATCTAATAAAGCATGCAATTTGTTGTCTGCGAACTTTTTCAGTGGTTTCCCATGCTTTTCGTTTCTTACATCAAAATCACCACTTTTGAATTTTTTTGAACAACTTAAAACACTGTATTTTACCAAGAGCAAGTTCACCGTAAGCTTTGACAAGCATTTGATGCGATTCCTCGGCAGTTTTCTTTAAATAACAAAGAAATAATGCTGTCCGCAAGTTTTAGTTCATAGGCACAAAACTCGACATGTTGAAGATAATGAAAATGATGAATCAGTGAATGGAACCGGTGAATAAAACTTGGGTTGTTGTATGTTGAAAATTTTCGTTAGCTGTCAGATGAAAATGATGGCACTGCAAAAGCGATTTTACAGTCCCTACACTGATGGTTAGCATCATCTATAGGAAAATTCCGGTTTCATACTTCTACACTTGGTAAATCTATTAAAATTTATTTTTGTGAATAAATTTATTCCAAAAAAAAATTATTTATGCCTAAAAACAATTTTAACCACTATCGCGCGTACACCTTTCGTGCAGTCAACAGTTAATAATAACTGCGTCGCATGACCATTATTATTTGCAAAAGGGATGCTAATATTTGTTACAGTTATTGAAAGCAGCCTACTTTCTTTAAAATTTCAATATTTCTGGTGCTCCTAGCCAACTGGAGCTCTTCTACGAGTGCCAGCGTAGATAAATGATGCGACTTATTGTTCGTAGCTGGATCGTCGCCTCAAAAAAACTCCTTACATCGAAACTCCTTACCTATATTCGTTCAAAGTATGGTTGGTGGACATCTACTTTTTTGCAGTGTTATCAGGTTGCGCTTATTTGAATTTCGCGCAATGAAAATTTAGTGCAGATTGACCAAATGGAGAAAAATTATTAACTTGTATTTTACTGATGATAACTACCGTGGTGGGCAATGAAAGGCGATTATCGAGCATTTCCTGGTTATATATATCATTGGATTCGATAGCGCGATAAGAACCTTTCTTGGACTCATCAGAGAATTATTCTTAAGTAATATTCGCAAATTATAATTTATGGTCATTTTGGTTCAAAAAGAAAAGGTTATTAATAATCTCATCAAAACATTGAAACTTTTCTTTTCGTACAACTAAACAATAAAATTTGACAGTAAAGTCATTAGAATTGCATTAATTATTGTATAAATAGAAATGACAAAACTGAGCACACATACCATACGCTTTCTTTTCTCTCAAGCAATCCAATCATACCTAATTTAATCCCTTCTAGCTCTAACACTAAGTTTAAAACGAATATTCGAGTCATTTAGCTAGAATAGTTATTGAGCAGCTCAATAACTTAACATAGATGCTATAGCTTATAACACTTTAAATATAGCTTGAAAATAAATTAGCAGTCTTAGTAACTTAAGACAAGTACAATAAATAATTTATACAAGGTCTGACTATTAAATAACGAGACTGCGCGCCTAGAGGGCGCCGTAGAGGGGTGGAGAAAAAAATTAGTAGTGCGTTGGGTATCTAGATATCTTGTCTATGCACGTACCAAAACACGTTCTCGTCACTATTATTGTATTTGTGCAGTAGCGGTTTGAAACGAACGTGTTTTTTTCTCGTGCCGAAAACCATGTGTGACGAAAAACAGGAGCAACGTATCAATCTCAAATTTCTCGTTAAATTGGAAAAAACTCCGACTGAGTGCTGTAAATTGTTGCAAGAGGCCTATGGGGACAATTTTCTATCTCGCGCGCGTGTTTTTGAGTGGTGTAAGCGCTTCAGTGAGAGCCGAGTGAGCACTAAAGATGATCAACGCCCAGGTGGCCCTGTCACTGTTTCAACTCCGGAAACAGTGACCAAAATCAACCAAATTGTGCGTGCAGATCGTCGAATGAGCATCCGGATGATTGCCGAGGCTGTAAACGCCGATAAAGAAACGGTTAGACAAATTTTACACGAGGAATTACACATGACAAAGTCTGTGCTAAGTTAGTGCCAAAAAACCTGACTCCTGACCAAAAGCTCTTGCGTCAACAGGTCTGCTCAGATTTCCTTAAAAGGATAAAAAAAGATTCCGGTCTGATAAAAAGCATTATTACAGTCTGTCATGTAAGAGCGTGGTTGACTTCACTAACAGGTAATAAAAGTTTTGCTCTAATTCCTTCGCAAGCCGATAGAAGAAAGCTTTGTTCTTAATGCATTGTCAACAAAGATTCAGTTGTCGTTAATCTTTTAAAAGAGAATCACGTTTAACGCTATGAGTGCTAAGTACGCGTCGCGCTACGAGGCTGTCTTCCTTTGCATCCACCCGAAAGGTCCTAAAATGTCGCAATCAGCGGCTGCTAAATATATGAGAAAGTCGGAGGTATTTGTACAGAAGTGGATACAGCGATATAAAGTGGCTAAAAATGTCGATGATTTACCAGAACGTGGCTCGATAGGAAAAGTGAACAAAAAAGATAAAAAAAGAATAGTGAATCTGTTTTCGCGGAATCCTGCTTTAACACTGCGGCAAGGACAAGCAAAATTAATGGCCAAAGGTTTAGATATATCCTACGAAACTATCCGAACCCATCTTCGTACTCATCATCTGAAATGGCGCAACACAATGAAGAAGCCTCTGTTGACTGAAAAACATGTGACGAAGCGACTCGCTTGGGCGCATGAGAATATTGATAGAGATTTTGAAAATGTCATTTTTACTGATGAATTTTCTATATGGGCACGTTCTGTCCTCACGTGAGCCTGGTCAACTTCCACCAATAGGCTTGTTCAGCGGACCGTAAAACATGAAATAAAGGTACATCTTTGGGGCTGCTTCTCAAAGCAGGGATTCGGCACTTTGCACCTCTTTACTGACAACCTAAATGCCGAGAAAATGATAAAAATCTACAAAAAAGCTTTACTGCCATCTGCCAAACGATGGTTCATCACAAAAAATGAAGATTGGATTCTGCAGGAGGACAACGATCCTAAACACCGCAGCAAGCTCTGTACTCAGTGGAAGACTCAATCTGGCATCGTTACATTGGATTAGCCGTCGCAGTCGCCCGATGCAAACCCTATTGAAAATGTGTGGGCATATATTAAACGGATGCTTTGTGAAAGACGCACATACACTTTGAAGCAGTTGTCTTACGAAATTCGTCGGATTTGGAGATCCTTGCCACTAGAATACGCCGTCAAATTAGTAGAAAACATGCCTCGGAGATGCTAGGCAATTATCGACGTCGGTGGTGACTGGACACATTATTGACCGAATTGCATCATTGTTTGTAATGTGTACAATGTATATATGAATATGACAGTTTCATCAAATAAATTTTTTTATAAATTAACACGAACACGCTCTTACTTGACAGACTGTACTTGCGACGAAACGTGGATTTTTCAATACGATGTTGAAACAAAGCGGCAATCGATGCATTGGAAGACGCCTGAATTGCCCAGAATAAAAAAAGCAAGGATGTCCAAATCAAAATTCAAGGCAATGTTGATCGTTTTTTTTCGACATTAACGGTGTCGTGATGATTGAATGGGTTCTAGAGGGTTAGACTGTCAACCAGACTTACTATTTGTCAGTTTTGGCAACACTGCGAGAACGAGTTTGTAAGAAACGGCCCGAGTTGTGGAAGAACAACTCGTGGATTTTGCACCAAGACAACGCACCTGCTTATAACGCGCTATCTGTGAAGCAGTATTTGGCCGGTAAGCGCACTTCAGTGCTCGAACACGCGCCGTTCTCGCTAGATTTGGCACCGTGCGACTATTTTTTGTTTCCGAAGATAAAATCTGCTTTGAAAGGGACCCGATTCGAGTCGATGGAAGCGGTAAAGCAAGAAACGGCAGAGCTCCTAAAGGCCCTCACCAAAGAAGACTTCCAGCACTGCTTCGATCAATGAAAAAAACGTATGGAAAGGTGTGTGGCGAGGAAAGGGGAGTATATTGAAGGGAAGCATTCGAATGTAGAATAATTTTTATTATATAACCCTTTTTCGTAACCAGTCACGTTATTTCATAGCCAGACCTTGTAATTAACTGAAACAAGTGAGAAGAAATAATGTGCAGCTTCAAGAACTGCATATCCAATTTTTATAAAGGAAAAAAAGCTTATAGAGGTTAGAATGGAATTTTCTTATCAATGAGATATTAAGTACAGAAAACTTGTGTTCGTCTTGAGCAATATCTTTAGAAAAGCTTAATTGCAGAGAAACATGAAGTAGGAAAGTGTACATCGAACGTGTCACTGAATTAATATTAGGTTGCTGCAGATGAAATGGCCGATTTAGTAATAAATTTTTAAACAGCTGTAACTTTTTATGAAGACAATATATTTAATCAAAATAGGTTCTAATAGATGCAACACACTTCCCAACGAGATACAAGTACATTTATTCCAGTTTTGTAGAAGTCCGAGTTTCTGGTTCGAAGAAACTCCTTGAAGGCATTTTTGACAGCAGCTTTATTATTAAATCTTTTTTCTGTCAAAAGTGATTCAAATGTTTAAAGAAATGGTAATCTGTTGGTGAGAGGTCTGGTGAATGTGGAGGGTGAGGAAGAGTCTCATAGCACAACTCGTTTAGTTTTTGGACCGTTGTTCTCGATACATGAGGTCGTGCGTTATCATGAAGCAGTATCACTCCATCCTTGTTGACAAGCCGAGGTCAGACTCTACTAATGCACGCAGCTCGTCGTTATCGATCGATGGTCCTGGGTGTCCACGTGGCTCATTTCTAAGGTCCATATCTCCGGATCGAAATTTTTCGAACCACCGCCGAGTGGTTTGTTCGCTAACTGTATCAGACTCAAATGCGCTGTTGATATTCCTCGTTGCTTCCGTTGCGTTGTGCTCTAATTTAAATTCGTATAGTAAAAGTAGCCGTTTTTGATTCACTTCCATGTTCACTTTCTCTTTTTGTTTTTACGATCACTATGAAGTGCAAAACAGAAATGACTCCTTATACCAAAGTAGCAGTATTTATACTTCAATATGTCATATCATTTGCGCCGCCTTGTGCCAACATAATACACTAAAATTGCAGCCAACTTTATGTCATTGCTAAATTAGCCATTTTATCTGCAGCAACCTAATACAACTAATTAAAAATTGGACTGTATTTGAGCTATAGCTATGAGTCAAACGAAGATAGAAGATCTGACAGCTGAAGCAGGAAATAAGTGTGTAGTACGTGACACTTTCGACGTTGAGCATTGTAGCCGAGTGAGCCTTGCTGCGTGCGCCATCATGCAGAAGCGGAACATCGGCCAATTAAGTGGAGATGAAAGACTTTCCGCATTAAAGAAAGTAATTGTTGGCAGATCGCCATATTAAGTAGCCATCGTTAGAGAGTCATAATAATAATTATATTGCTAGTTTAAATTAAATATTTCGATTTTCTTTTCGAAAATATATAAGGGTGGTTCAAATATGATGGAGACAAACGCTGTAGATGGCGCGCATGTATGTTTTGAAGGTCGTAGCTTGAGTATGTGATAGCTGGGTCCCTTACGAACAGTGTGGCATAGTTTTCGTCGGGAGTGCATGTTCCACGCGCGTGCTACGACCATGAGTGAACGTCAAGTGCTGACCGCCGTTGCACAACGTATTGTCATTCGTTTTTTAGTGTGGCAAGGCGTTAAAACCACGGAAATTTTTCTGCGTTTGCGAAATCAGTTCGGTAGTGAGTGCCTGAGTAGGGCTGCTGTGTTTAAATGGGCCAAAGCATTCAAGGATGGTCGCAAATCCGTCGAAAATGAGCCGCATGATCGTCGACCGCGAACCAGCATCACACCAGACAACATTTGCCGCGTAGAACAACTCATTTTGGAGGACCGTAGGATAAATTTTCGAGACATTTCGGCTGAACTCGGCATCAGTATTGGTAATGTAGAGTCTATCATCCACGAACACCTTTAATATCGCAAAATAACGGCGCGATGGGTTCCTTAACTGTTGAACTTCGAGCAAAAATTCACGCGGTTGGAAGTTTGTCGCCACTTGCTGACGCGATACGAGGTGGAGGGGGACTTTTTTTAACGCGAATCTTCACTACAGATGAAACATGGGTACACTATTACACTACCGAAAGCAAGGTGTCGTCTAAAGAGTGGAGGAAGAAAGAGGAAGGGGCGCCAGTCAAAGCGAAGACAAACAGGTCCGCTGGTAAGGTTATGTGTACTGTGTTCTGAGACCGGCGGGGCGTGCTGCACGTCGATTTCCTGCGCACCCAACGTTCCATCAATGCTGCATACTACTCTAACCTTCTAAAAACACACGTGAAACCCGCTTGTCGCTCGAAACGGAGGAGCATTCTAGCACGAAGTACGATTCTTCTCCAGGATAACGTGCGCTCTCATACCGCGCGTACAATATCGAAATCGGGGTGGGAGGTACTGGAACACCCCCCCCCCCCCTACAGTCTGGATCTATCATCCTGCGATTACTACATGTTTGGACCACTGAAAGAAGCCCTCGGAGGTCGAAGATTCAATACCGACGACGAGGTAGAGGAGTTCGTGCGCACATGGCTGTCCGAGTTGCCCAAGGGATTCTTCGATACCAGCATCAAAAAGCTTTCGGAAAGGTGGACAAAATGCGTAACTTGTAAGGAGGAGTACCTAAAAAAACAAAAAAATTTTTGTAAATTTTTTCGATAGTAAATAAACGTGTCAGAGCATTTGTCTCGATCATATTTGAACCGCCCCAATAGTATTGTTGTATTTAATTGAGTTTGCGATAACCCTTGTATATGAGCAAGTTTCGAATTATTGAATCGAGTGAGTAAATTTGATAGTATGCAAGGGTGGAGTGAGAAGCTTCCGGCCTGATCTAGAGATGACGCCAGTAGGCCAAGTTTTTGGCTTGCATCATATAGCCCGACATCTCACTAGCTTGTATATAAATTTTTAGGTCGATTACACTGCTAGTGTACATTTGAGAGGTCGATGAACAAGATACTACAATTGCTTAAGTGAAATTGAAATAATCAAAGAAGCGTGCAGCCATTAAATACTTCTATTTAAATGCCTAACACTATTATAAATTAAAGAAGAGCTAGATTTCACACTGAAAGACTCTTCTCAATTATATGCAACGGTTAAACAATAGGTTTTTGAATTTAAGAAAAGTCAAGCACTTCTGACGAACCACGTTCAGGACGCCCTATTGAGATCACAACTCCTAAAATGATTAAAAAAGTTTATTAAATAGTGATGAAGGACTGCAGATTAAAATTAAAGAAGATAGCTGAGGCTAATAAGATGTCAACTAATCGTATACGTAATATTTGACATGAAAATTTAAGGATGAAGAAGCTCTGTGCTTGGTGGGTGTCGCGTTTGCTAACGGCCAATCAAAAACTCACCCGTAAAACTGTTTTATTTAAAAATATGGCGCTGTATAAACGAAACCCTAGCGAATTTTTACGTCATTTTGTAACTTTACATGAAACTTACAAGGAAACCACCCCAACCCGACCACACCGATTTGGATGATTTTCGGATATGTTGTAGTACTAAAAAAAACATGAGATACGTATTTTGTTTTATCAGCGAACAAACACTTTAAAGGGGTGAAGTCCACCTCCAAAGTCACCCCCCAAAATCCATTTTTTTGATATTTCTCAGAATCTAATGAATATTTTTGAAAAAAACTAATTGTAAAATTTCAGTGTTTAAAAACCTTAACTATTGGCAGTATTTATGACCACAGGGGTTGCAACCCCTATGAAAACAAAAGAAACTACATTTGTTAGTAGTATTATTTTTGTAAATATCGCGGTATAGCTTCAAAAAAATTAAAAAAAAAGATTTTCGTGAATATTTTAAAATATTAAATTTGACGCATTACGGATTTTTTTTGAAAAATACCCCTAACTATCCTTAACCACCCTTCACAGTAATAGGCCACATATGAGTGGTGGATTTTTTTTTTTTTATTATTATTCAGCTATTGCGTGAAATAATCTAAATTCACAATAAAAAAATCATATTTATTTATTTTTTCTTCTTAATATTATCAAAAGGGTGGAGAAAGTCACCCCCAAATGTAAATATTCATTATATCGATGGTTTTTGTCAAAAATTCTGAAACATTCCCAAGAAAAAAAAAATTACTAGACGATTGGAAAAGTTAAGAATATAAAGGCTGCATCTAAAAAACTTTTTTTTTAGGGGTTAAAACCACCTCTAATTACAAACCCTAGAACTGATTTTTTTTAACTGATTATAATTTGGTAAGCATGACGTATTAGGTATGTTATGACTCAAAGGATAGCAGCTCTTATTTTATATTTTTTAGAAATTATTATTTTCATCTTTAATTTTACCACAAATGCTGTGGAATAAATTAAAAAAAATCAACGCTCACGTTTTCGTTTACAATTAAGAATGTATTGACAGATTTTTTCTAAAAAACCACCCCCGACTACCCTTAACCACCCGATACAGTGTTAGGCCACATACAAGAGGTGAAATTTTTTTTTCGTTATTCATTTAGCTTTTTTTGAATTTCGTGAAAAAAGTTACCGCTAAACGTAATTATCCAGTATATCGGTAGTTTTTGTAAAAAATTACGATGCATTTTCAAGAAAACACAAATTTTGTACCTAAAAAACTACGTCTTTTCAAAAATAAAAACCACCCCTAAACATCAACCCTAAAATTGATTGTTTTAAACAGATTATAATTTGATACTATTTCAGTGACGGTTTTCAATTAAATTAGACATCATAATATTTGCCGTAAAAATTCGTATTTATGACGTAAAGGGTTTTTACTAGGGTTTATATTTAAAAAATAATAAAATTTTTTTTAATAACTATTTTGTGAAATCTTAAAAATTGTAAGTGTCCGTATGTTTTAAAATTATAAATTTTAGTTTTCTTGTTTTAATAGTTTATATATTTTGATCATGAATACTGAAATATTAATATTTACATTAAGATATTAATATTTGCATACAAATTTTTCAATTAATACTAAATTAATTAATACTAAATAAAATTAATACTAAAAATTATTAATAGTCTGTATATGTAGTGTATATGTTATTTTTCCATCCTTATCTTATCTAGCCGTAGTCACGCGCTGCTTTAATTGAACTTTGTATACATGGAGAACTTTGTAGATATAGATTGCTAAAAACAACTTTACATATTCACATTCTACTACATTAATAACAACAGTTTAGATAGAAGGCTTTTTTTTGTTATGTATTGAATCGAATTTAAATAATTCTTTTGTTGCTTGTATTACTGAATTTTTAAGTATATATTATTATTTATCTGCGAATCAATGAAGCTCGACAAATTATTTTAAAAATAAGAAAATTTTTCATCAACTATGTTGTGATAGGTGGCTTATAGAGGCTAAGCCACCTGCCATAGGCGATAGAAAGAGAGTTCGCGGCGCGACGATACGCGGCGCCATCGATCAAGCGATCGATGGCTTGACGCGGGAAAAGCCGCGGCGTACCGAAACGCGGCGCTATCGATCAAGAATCGATAGCGCTACGCGGGAAAACTGATAGGCGAGAGGGGAAAGAGGAGCCCTTCCTTCAAGCCTTCTTCTTGTCCGAGCCATTGTACTAGCTGCACGTGTCAAATTTAGCCGAAAAGAAATACGTAAGGGGAAAGAGTCGATCCTCCGAGTTTTTCCGTGGCAGCTTAAAAGAGACGATTCCGCGAGCAGAGCGTAAAAGTAAGTGGCCACTTACTCGTAATAATTTAGTCCGCGAATATATTATATTTAGTTTTCCTGACGCGTGTGCGATCGCGTCAGGCATATATAGACATAACAGAGATTCGATTAGGCCGCGCGAGTGCAAGTGAGAGGATCGATCTCTCTCTCGCACTATCATAGAATAGGCGTACAAGTAAGAGAAAGCCACTCTTACTCGTACAACCTGCGAGCACGCAGTTGAGCGAGAGTAACGAGCTCTCTCGCTCAACCATAGACTGCAGCGTCGAGTGAGAGTAAGAGACGCTCTCACTCGAGCAGTCACGGACTACGGCAGTATAGAGAGGGAACTGCTCTTTTTATATCTGCCGTCCATAGACTACACGTGTTTGTGTGGCCGCGCGAAGCGAAGAGGGTGCGCATGCGCAGTGCGCACCTTGAGAATTAGTATTGCTCTTCGCATCAACGGACCTCTCCGCAATAACTAATTACATTTTGTATTGTTTTTATTTATTAAAGCAGCATTTTAGCACAGAGCTGGTGCGTTCTTATTTTTTCTTCCCTACAGCGTCCCTATCCCGAATACCGCCGCCTCCGCGGGTGTGCCAACCGGTCGTTGGCACACATACTGAGCAGCCGAGCCCAGTGGGAGCAACACCGGTCGCGGGGCCTTAGGCAAGGCCCCTCACGCATACATAGAGTTAAAGCAGGACCAGAGGAAGGTCCTGCGTTGCTAACGGGTGTAGATAAATTTACCCCGTTACAATGTAAGTATGTCTATTAAGCATTTATGTATCATTTGATTACTACTGTTATAACCTTTTTACAAAGAAAAATTGCGCAAATTTGCCAATACACTTTAGATAATTTTAAAGCTGCTATAGAAGCTCGTACAATAGTGCATGATTGCGATATACGTAATAGGGCGTAACACGCTTAAAAAATGATTGGTCATGAAGATATTAGATTTAAGGCCTCTCCGAATTGGTTGCTAAAATTTAAAAAAGCTTATCGATAGTATCTAGAAAAGTTAATAAATTTATTACTAAAAAGACATTAGAAGGTAGCGCTGAACTTCATACTAAAGCTGATGCTTTTGTAGCTGATGTCAAATCATGCACACCACAAATTGGAATTGAAAATTTGTATAATTTAGATTAGAGTGGTTCTCAATTAGAAATACTCTCTGGTCGAACATTAGCTGTTGAAGGAGAAAAACAGGTGCAATGCTTAGTTCAATCCGTCGCTTCAGCGACCTACAGTAACACCATTCAGCCGACAATATCGGCTACAGGCTAACTTTAATCACCATTATTTTTAGTCTTACAAGAAAAAAGTGGTCAATTTGGTCCCGTAGTAAAATCTACCTTATTTACACCAACAAATGTCTACGTAGAAGCATCAAAATCAGGAAAATTAACAACAGGTGAGTACATGCCAGCATATTATAATATAAAGATTAAGAAAATTTTTTGATAAATAATTTTTAATTTATTTTTTTTAAAACATTTTTAAATTTGGTTAAAAGAAGTATTTTATTCGAATGTTAGCCCTACATGGACTGTTAATTGATTCTCGGAGCGGACATTGTGACGAAGCTATAGGGGAAACGATGCCGAATAGTAAAATCGTTAATATAAAAGAAATCCCTACAGAAATGACAGGAAAGATCTAACCTCTTGATGTCTATGGACTTCGTATCTGGAAAAACTTTGTTCCACATTTTTCAGATCAAGTAGTGTTGATGGACTATGATGTAAACCTACATTTAAGAAATAACATTATAAAATTGCAATCTCTGATTTCTAATCTGCTCTCTTCACCGAAATATACAAATATTTTTAAATATTCTTGGTATAAAAGCAGCTACATTAATGAAAAACCAAGTATAGCTGATAATCCTGTAGATTTAAATTTTGGTGAATTCTGCAATACAAAATGTGAAATAGAAGGATGTAACAATGTTGCTATAGTACAATGTGGTTGGTGCAAGAAATCACTATGTCCCCAAAATTTTTTTGAGAAATATCATTTTTGTAAAACATTTGTTAAATAATATCTTGTCATGTATTAATAAATATGGAAAAGAACATCATCGTATGTTAAGTAATAATGACAAAATTTATAGCTTGTAATAAAAATAATACCGCCCGCTGAATCCTAAGCTAACAAACCTCAAGTCAGCACTTCTAATCCTGTAAACTGTGACACGGTTCTCGCGCACAAACATATATATATATATATATATATATATATATATATATATATACCAGGTGTACAAGTATAAAATGCGGATTTTAAACAACAGATGGTGTACCAATGCAGTTTAAGCTGTTATGATTTGACACTATACCATTTTGTTGTGTCATCAACAAGTTCAGACATGCATTAGTGATAGACTAAAAAAGTGTGTGCATGGTGTTGCATTGCTGTGTTCAATATGTCAAAATTTATACCGAACAAAGAGCATTCGCAGACAGCATTAATTTTTTATTTTTATTTGAAGAAAACTGCTGCTGAATCCTTTTGGTTACTACAAAAAGCTTATGGTGAACGTGCTCCATCGCACGATACGTGTGACTGATGGTTTGAGCGTTTCAAAAAAGGTGACTTCTACGTTGCAGACAAGAACATAGAAAACCGCCAAAAAAATTAGAAGATATAGGTTTGCAAGCATTGTTAGACGAAGATGATTCGCAAACACAAAAACAACTCGCACAGCAATTAGTAGTTTTCCAACAAGCTGTTTCCAATCACCTACGAGCGATGGGGAAAATTCAGAAGAGCGGTAGATGGGTACCACATGAGTTGAATGACAGGCAACTGGAAAATTGTAAAATCATATGTGAAATTTTGCTCACTTGGTACAAAAGGAAGTCGTTTTTCCATCGAATAGTAGCAGGGGATGAAGAGTGGATTTATTTTGAAAATACCAAACGCAAAAAATCATGGGTAGACCCAGGAGCACCATCCACATTGACCGCAAGACGAAATCGTTTTGGCAGAAAGATGATGCTCTGTGTTTGGTGGGACCAGAGGGGCGTGGTCTGTTATAAGTTATTGAACCCTGGAAAAACGGTTATTACTACACGTCACCAACAACAATTAACTGATTTAAACCGTTTGCTGCTTGACAAAAGGCCAAAATACCGAAAGAGGCAACACAAAGTTATTTTTCTCCATGACAATGCTCCATCACATACGGCAAAACCGGTTCGCGTCACATTGGAAGCACTCAACTGGGAAGTTCTGCTTCATGCGGCTTACTCACCAGATTTGGCTCCTTCTGATTACCACTTGTTTGCATCGATGAGTCACGCACTTACTGAGCAGCGCTTTGATTCCTATCAAGATGTCAAAAAATGGCTCGATGAATGGTTTGCGGCACAAAGGGAGGATTTCTACAGGCGTGGTGTTCACAAATTGCCCGAAAATGGGAAAAGTGCATAAAAAGCGATGGAGCATACTTTGAATATAGCACTTTTTATTATTCTACCAAATGTAATGTATTATTTATTTTTCTAAAATCCGCATTTCATACTTGTACATCTGGTATATATATATATATATATATATATATATATATATATATATATATATATATATATTTTCAGCCTGCTAACCCGTACGGCGACTCTTACCTACGGAGCATCCTCAGCACGTAAATTGTTTCCATACGCGCAAGCGCCTCCTCGATCGTATTAACATTTTTCTATACGTCCTCCCAGGCTGTATAAACATTCCATACGTCCTCCTAGGCTGTATAGACATTCTATACGTCCCAGGAGAAAAAAACGTTAACAGCGCCACTGCTATGTATTTGTCGCTTCATATAGCCTCGCATGTAAGTCCTCATCAAGACTTATATTTTCGGAACGCGTAAGACGACATATGTATGTTGAGCGAAGGAGAGAAAACGAGATAGCGATAAGAGCGCGCGCACCATTGCACCCACGTGACCACCTTATCTCCGTCTCGCTCTCTCCTTCTCTCAATATACATTCAAGCGACCACGGAGGCTCTGGCTTTTCTTCTGTTTTCTTTGTGTAGTTTTCTTTGTATCCTTGTGCCAGTAATGTACTTTCTTAAAGTGTAATAGAAGGAATAAAAATGGACGATCTATTAAATTATGAAAACAGGACGAGTGATAGTGTCAGTGATGAATAGGGCAAATGTGAATTAAATAAACTAATAGAAAAAGCCAAGTCTAATATTATATAATCCCGCAAAATTCAAAGATTGAATAAGTAATTTTAAATTGATAATTTTTTAGTTTGTAATTTTGTTTTTGATTTAGATAAATAATTCAAAAGTTTCTTGCGTGAAGAAATTAAATTTAAAATATTTAAAGAAGTTACTGTTTTTTCATGTTACATAAGGGACTAAAATACATTGATTATACAAGTAATGTGTTAAACAAATATAGTATTGTTGTAATAAAAATAACATAAAGTATTAATATTATTTATAAGCCTTAAAATCTTATAAAAAGAACTTTTGTTAAAAATATTATTTTATATAAATAGTTAATAAATATATTCAAGAAATTTATATTTCTCAATAAATAATAATTGTTCAAGAATTAATCTTGTTTTTAAATATGAATCCATTTAATATTTTTTTTAATTTCATAATTTATATTTATATTTACATTATGTTGTGTCACTTCTTGACACTACATGTACATGTACGCGTGTGTGTACAAAATGCGCATGCGTCAGCAAACGATATCGGTAGTTTACGAACTGTCAGTATAGGTTCAAAATTGCATTTTATTGATATGCAACAAAATAAAATTGATTATTCTGTTAACTAAGTAAGAGTCTTCGTATGGGTTACAAGGCTGAAAAATTTTTTAAGCACCATGAGTGAATCTCGCGTCATTAAAGTTTTCGGCTCATATTGTATGGATGGATAGAGGTGCCTCTGTCGCTTGCTGCGCTCGCGACTGCAGCCCTACTATCCATCCATAACATGTTTTGCCTCAAGCTGTAATGACGTGAGGCTCGCCCAAGGAACATAAATAACTAATACATATATATATATATATATATATATATATATATATATATATATATATATACCAGGCTGTTCAATAAGTTTTGCGGTTCGATAAGAAAAACGAAATTTAATGATTTGAAATACGCTTTATTATTCAGTATAGTCTCCCTGAACATCAATACACTTGTTCCAACGAGATTCCAATTTATGAATTACATCTCTGAAGTGAGAATCTGGAAGGGCTGCAAAATACGCTTCTACATCTGTTATGACCTCATCATATGATGAAAAACGCTTTCCACGCATGAATTTTTTCAGGTCTGGAAACAGATGGAAGTCGCTAGAAGCCAAATCTGGTAAGTACGGTAGATGCTCCAACAATTTAAACTTTAATTCATGGATTTTAGCCATTGTCAAAATGCTTTTGTGACACGGTGCATTGTCCTGATAAAAAAGGATTTATTTCTTCTGCAAACCGGGTCTTTTTTCACGAATTTTTTCCTTCAGCTGGTCTAAAAGGTTACAATAATATTCAGAATTTATCATTTTACCAGTTTGCAAGTAATCCACAAACAAAATTCCTTTAGCATCCCAAAAAACTGCTGCTAAAACCTTCTTGACCGATTTCTGGACACGAACTCGTTTCGGAGCCGAAGAATCAGGTTCACATCACTCTTTAGCCTCTTGTTTTGATTCAGGATCATGGTGATAGACCCAAGTCTCATCCATAGTAATGAATTGACGCACGAAATCCACTTTATCCTTTCGAAAACGCTCTAAATGTTGCTGAGATAGTCCCATTCTAATGTGTTTTTGTTCCATTGTTAACGAATGCGGCACCCATTGTGCACACAGCTTTCTGAAACCCAATACTTTAGTCAAAATATTGCTTACACTGCCCAATGAGATGCCTAGGGCTTCTACTAAATCTCTTTCAGTCACTCGACGATTTTTCAATACGATATCCTGTATTTTTTGTACGATTTCTGGTGTTGTTACTATTTTTGGACGACCTTGACGTGGATCGTCTTCAAAGCTTGTACGACCACGTTTAAATTCAGCAACCCATCTTTCTACTGTACTAATTGAAGGCGATGAGTCCTTATACACTTTAAACATTCGTTCATAAATTTCCTTTGCTTTTAAACCTTCCAAAATAAACATTTAATTACTGCACGATACTTGATTTTCTTTATTGTAAAAAAGTACTGTGATACGTTGATATTAAATGACTTTTGAGCAAAGAATGAATTGACGGATTGAAATGCAACTTCACATACGTTCATATAAAGAGTGTACCAACATAACAAAAAAAAATTTATGCTAGTAGCAACACCCTCTCTTATCGAACCGCAAAACTTATTATACAGCCTGGTATATATATATATATATATAGATATATATATATATATATATTAGGTGTAGTAAAAAGTAATCCATTATCTTGCCAATAGATGGCTTTAGTAGTCTGTATCTCCCGTTGTAAAAGTGCGATCGGGTTACGCTAGATAGCGTTAGAAAGATAAGATTTCGTACTAAAATTTTTTATACACATTTGTGATTGCTTGACTCAGTATTTTTTTAGCACGCGTCAAAGATGGACACCAGCAAAGAGAAAATACGTCATATTTTACGGTTTTTCTTCAATAAAGGCGAAAACGCAAGCCAGGCAGCTAAAAATGTGAATATTGTTTATGGTCCTGATACTGTAATAGCCAATCACGCGCAATTTTGGTTTCGTCGATTTCGTTTAAGTAATTTTGACGTCAAAGATGCACCACGCTCTGGAAGGCCAATTGTCGAAAATGTCGATAAAATAATGAAAATCGTCGAGTCTTACCGTCAAGTAAGCATTGTTTCGATTGCCCAGGAGCTAAACATTGCACAAAAAACCGTTTGGAACGACTTAAATAAGGCTGGATACAAAAAGAAGTTCGATGTATGGGTGCCACACAAGTTATCGCAAAGAAACCTCATGGACCGAATTTCCATCTGCGAATCGCTGCTGAATCGCAACAATATCGATCCATTTCTGAAGCGGATGGTTACTGGTGAAGAAAAGTGGGTCACTTACGACAACGTCAAGCGACAACGGTCGTGTCAAATCGCGGTCAGCCGGCGCAAACGGTGGCCAAGCCAGGATTGACAGTCAGGAAGGTTTTGCTGTGTGTTTGGTGGGACTGGCAGGGAATGATCTACTATGAGCTGCTCCCCTACGGCCGAACTCTTAATTCGGACCTATAATGTCAAGAATTGGACCGTCTGAAAGAAGCAATTGCCCAGAAGCGGCCAGCTTTGGCCAATTGTGTTCCGTCAGGACAACGCCAGGCCGCATACATCGATAGTGACTCCCCAGAAGCTTTGGGAGCTTGTTTGGGAAGTTCTTATGCATTCACCTTATAGTCCGGAACTGGCACCAAGTGATTACCACCTGTTCCTGTCTATGACGAATGATTTTATAGGTGAAAAATTTGCCTCAAGAGAAGATTGTGGAAATCGACTGTCCCAGTTTTTTGACAATAGGGACAAGGGTTTATACGAGAGAGGCATTATAAAATTACCTCCAAAATGGCAACAAGTTATCGAACAAAACGGTGTATATTTGACCTAAATTGTCTGATTCTATCTATGCTAAATAAAACCTTCAATTTAATGCAAAAATAATGGATTTCTTTTTACTACACTACTAATATATATATATATATATATTAAATTGAACCCGTAAAAAAATTAATCAATGTAAACACGACACGGACCATCGCCAAAATAATAATTTAGATTGAATTTTCTTTATTTTCTTTTTTTTTGCAACGCAAACGCGAACATAAACGTGACTGGTTAGCATAGCAACCAAATAGTGGAGAGAAAGGCGAAGAGAGAGATAGAGAATAGTGATGTATTACAACAAGGGAGAGGAAATTTACACGATGCGAAGAAAAATTGTGATGCGCTTGAAGTGCATTACCAGTTTCCTTATCCACAACGACGAAGAGAATCCAAGAAGCAACGAGGAGAGAACGACGTGAAGAACCATTCGCAATAAGATTATGGTCGCTTGCAACGTGGAGGCAGTGCTACATGATATGCGCGCTTCCGAGCGATCATACAACGCCACCGGTCACCCACGCACTTACACCCGCAATGTTTTTGTGCACGTTCAGGCATAAAACGTCACAAAAATTGAAGCTCACACATTGCTAGCTCATACTCCGTAAGCCAACGTACATTATACTGATACACCCCAAATCCATCAACCTTGAACCTGTAATTTTAGCCTATCAACTTCAAACTCACATATCAGAAGCCCTCGCACTCCAAGCCTACAAACTTCGAGCCCACAGACCTCAATCCTGAATTTTAGAAACAGGAAAAAATAGAATAAGAAATAATTGATTATCATTTTTATTTCATTTAGTTTATTTTACGCATTGGCTGAATAATAATGAAGAAAAAAAAATCCACCACTCATATGTGGCCTATTACTGTGAAGGGTAGTTAAGGATAGTTAGAGGTGTTTTTTTAAAAAAAAGCCGAAATGCGTCAAATTTAATATCTTAAGATATTCACAAAAATCTTTTTTTCAATTGTTTTGAGGCAATACCGCGATATTTACAAAAAATACTATTAATGTAGTTTTTTTTTTTTATAGGGGTTGTAACCCCTTTGGTTATAAATACTGCCAATAGTTGAGATTTCTAAATACCAAAAGTTTGCAATTTGTTTTTTTCAAAAATATATATTAGATGCTGAGCAATATCAAAAAAATGGATTTTGGGAGGTGACTTTGAAGTTGGACTTCACCCCTTTAAACTGTTTGTCCGCCGATAAAACAAAATATGTTTGATATTTTTTTTAGTACAACAAAATATCTGAAAATCATCCAAATCGGTAAGGTCGGGTTGGGGTGGTTACCTTGTTAAATTCACTACTACACTTCTAAAAGTAAACAACAGTTGAAGCAATGGATTGGACTAGGTGAACCAACCCCAAAAAAGTAAAAAGCAGTTTTATCGACATTTAAGTTATGCCGACTGTTTTTTAGGATGAGTAAGCAATTATTATTATTGATTACCTGGAGAAGAGTAAAACCGTTATTGATCAATACTACGCAAAGTTATTGCAATGTTTAAAGGACCGAGTTAAAGAAAAATGACCTCATTTTACGAAAAAGAAAATCTTGTTTAAAGTGATTTTTCTTAAAATCAACGAATTAAAGTTCGAATTGTTACCTCAATTACCATATTTACCAGATTCAACCCTCAGCGACTACCATTTGTTTCTTCACCTTAAAGAATGGCTCGATGATAAAAATTTAATAGCAACGAGGAAGTCGTTGACGCTGTAAATAAGTATTTTGAGGGACTTGACACATCGCACATAGAGTCGAGGCAACGTTAATTTTAATTTTTTTTATAAACAAATTAAACAAAATGCTGTGCATACAGCTAATCATATTTTTATTTATTATTTCAACAAAATTTATAATTAGATATAACTACAGATCAACAGATTCAGTTTTAAAACCTACTCCCTCTTGAACTGCCTAGAATGCAAAAATGAGCAAGGCAGCATCACTTTAAGCAACTTGATAATACAATTTCTCATAAAATTTAGAACAATCAAGATAACACAATATAAAATAGAAATAAAACAAACATTATACCACAGCACAATATTCAGTCACCTA
The DNA here is from genome assembly GCA_949987625.1 of Chalcis sispes. Lineage (NCBI taxonomy): Eukaryota > Metazoa > Arthropoda > Insecta > Hymenoptera > Chalcididae > Chalcis > Chalcis sispes. The sequence goes on along the minus strand of OX465095.1, from coordinate 26,781,407 downwards.
GGCTCTTCAGAAAACGTAGTACAAAAATAGCTATTCTTATATAAATCACGAGTAATGCAAATTTATACACGGAACAAAAATTCTGAAATACGATGTATGCTTAATATCTGATTTAAAAATAAATTCTATAAGATCAGCAGGAATAGATTGTGTAGGTACCATAAAAAAAATCTTGTTCAGGCGTATATTATACAGACAATGTCAGTTCATAAGATGCTGTTGTACATATTTTACCTTATAAAAATTTGTAAACAAACCAAATTAACCGAAAACCAGGGAATTAAGATGGCCCATTTCATTTGGTTTCTAATTAAAAAACCAGCTAAAAATCATGATTTTTTGAAATTTTGAGTGGTATGTATCAGTACCACATAGATCCTAAAGAGTGTAACGGATATGCTGAGGTCCATACTGGTTGAAGACTTTCAGCGCTGCTAGCAAAAGTGAGAACAACGTCTCCATCGGTGTGTAGCTGCCCAAGGGGACTACTTTGAAGAAGATAACATTGATGTTTAAAAAAAATAAGAACGTTGGTAAATAAAAAATCAGTCTCATTACTTTTCCGCCACACCTCGTATATATCAGGTTGCTGCAGATGAAATGGCCAATTTAGCAATGACATAAAGTTGGCTGCAATTTTAGTGTATTATGTTTACACAAGGCGGCACAAATAATATGACATATTGAAGTACAGTCTGTCAAGTAAGAGCGTAGTCGTGTTAATTTATAAAAAAATTTATTTGATAAAACTTTCATATATATATACATTGTACACATTACAAACAATGATGCAATTTGGTCAATAATGTGTCCAGTCACCACCGGCGTCGATAATTGCCTGGCATCTCCGAGGCATGCTTTCTACTAATTTGACGGCGTATTCTAGTGGCAAGGATCTCCAGATCCTTCGTAAGACAACTGCTTCAGAGTGTATGTGCATCTTCCACGAAGCTTCCGTTTGATATATGCCCACACATTTTCAATAGGGTTTGCATCAGGCGACTGCGACGGCCAATCCAATGTAACGATGCCAGATTGAGTCTTCCACTGAGTACAGAGCTTGCTGCGGTGTTTAGGATCGTTGTCCTCCTGCAGAATCCAGTCTTTATTTTTTGTGATGAACCATCGTTTGGCAGATGGCAGTAAAGCCTTTTTGTAGATTTTTATCATTTTCTCGGCATTTGGGTTGTCTGTAAAGAGGTGCAAAGTGCCGAATCCCTGCTTTCAGAAGCAGCCCTAAAGATGCACCTTTATTCCATGTTTTACGGTCCGCTGAACAAGCCTATTGGTGGAAGTTGACCAGGCTCGCGTAAGGACAGAACGTGCCCATATAGAACATTCATCAGTAAAAATGACATTTTCAAAATCTCTATCAATATTCTCATGCGCCCAAGCGAGTCGCTTTGTCACATGTTTTTCAGTCAACAGAGGCTTCTTCATTGTGTTGCGCCATTTCAGATGATGAGTACGAAGATGGGTTCGAATAGTTTCGTAGAATATATCTAAACCTTTTGCCATTAATTTTACTCGTCCTTGCCGCAGTGTTTAATCGGGATTCCGCGAAAACAGATTCACTATTCTTTCACATCTTTTTTGTTCACTTTTCCTATCGAGCCACGTTCTGGTAAATCATTGACATTTTAAGCTACTTTATATCGCTGTATCCACTTCTGTACAAATGCCTTCGACTTTCTCATATATTTAGCAGCCGCTGATTGCGACATTTTGGGACCTTTCGGATGGATGCAAAGAAACACAGCCTCGTAGCGCGACCCGTACTTAGCACTCATGGCGTTTAACGTGATTCTCTTTTAAAAGATCAACGACAACTGAATCTTTGTTGACAATGCATCAAGGACAAAACTTTTTTCTATCGGCTCGCGAAAAAATTAGAGCGAAATCTTCAATTACCTGTCGGTGAAGAAGACCACGCTCTTACTTGACAGACTGTATGTAAAGAATTTTACTGTTCTCTAAATTAGCATTATACTCTTAGACAATCGAAATATAATTTTAATTTAATTATTTATTTTACGCTAAAGTTTAATAACAAAGTTTACTTCAAGAAAATTTTTTCTTTCTTTTGAACTTGGTTTTAATTGATTCAAACGCTTAAGTATTTAAACGACGGAACATCCGCCAACAAATAATTTAAATATTAATTCCGTTTTACAAGCAGTGCGTATAGCTTAGTGGTTAGGGCGTCTGCTTCATAATGCGAAGAATCCGGGTTCGATCTCACTGTAGGTCAAAAAATTTCTCTACGTTTTTTCCGTGAAATATTAATGTATACAATATATTAACGACAATTTTCAACTAAAAAATAAATTTAATGAGAAAATAAAATATATATATTTCATTGCAAACCTCTAGCAATATCTCATTGCAACTTTGCAGCAATATTTCATTATAACCTTGTAGAAAACTTGCATTGAAATCATGCAGAAACCTTTTACTGCAACCTTGCTGAAGGATGTGTCCAAGGGACATATGAAGGTTGCAGCAACTTTTCAGTGCAACCTTGCAGCAACCTTTTAATGAAACCTCGTAGGAAACTTTTATTAAGACATTGTAGAGAACTTTTTTTGAAACCTTGCTGTAACCTTTCATTGAAACCTTGCAGAAATCTTTTACTACATAATATCAGCAGCCTATAATTGAAACCTTTTAGAAACCTTTCATTGAAACTTTGCTGAAGGATTTGTGCAAGGGAAATATTGAGGTTGCTGCAACCTGTCATTGCAACATTGCAGAAACGTTTCAAACCTTACATGAAACCTTGCAGCAACCTTGCAGCAAAATTTCATGCTGTGTGGGTACAAAAATTTACAGTTATGTATTAATATACAGTTTGACTCTGAAATAAGCGCGTGTCGCCATGCAAGGAGAAGAGTTTTTATGCGAAAACGTATACTTCCACCCGTTTTATTATTCGTGCCTTCTAGCTCTCACTTTATTTTGCATGTAACGACTAAGTTTAACGCTTATTTTGACGATCCCCATTTGTTAATAAGAAATTGAGTTTGAGTTGAGAAAAAGTACGAGGGGTCGCGAGAGTGCGAGTAGGACCGAGAAAGAACAATAGCGGGCAACAAAAAGACAGGAATGAGATATGTATTTGTAAATGAATTCCGTGCTTAAGCAATAAATGTTGACACTAAACTCAATGCATTATTTGATCGTGTCTTAAAACTTGGAAAAGCTAATAATACTTAATTGCCTTCGCTTACGTCGGGAATTAATAATCTTAAGAGTAATATCAATACTACTATATCGATTATTACAGAGAAAATTTTAATTTCCAATGTCTGTGAAGTTCTCGTATTTGGCATTTCTGCCTCACTAAATCTTTCGTACGAAGAAATTTTTTCTAAGTTACTAATTACTAACCAGTTCTTGGACCTCGCGTTAAGTTCAATAAATTTTTGTTTGTGGGATCTCCCGCGAGCAAATGCCAAGAGTATCTTCAAATCTAGATGTCTCTCGTGCACTTCGTAAGGCTTTCACCATTCAACTAATGTCTTCTACAACCAGAGATTTGCTATTAATCTTAGCTCATAAATTGAAAAATATCAGTCACTTGTAAATATTTAGTATAAGTGCTTCCTTGCACATTTTTCTTAGAGCTCTCTGGATAAAAAAAGTGCATGTGTTTTTGCTCATTAAGAATACCTGCATATCGGAAATTATGATTTATTTGCTATTATGCCGACCTATTTATCAGATATATACTCCGATTCTTCATTTAATATCGATGGTTATGATTTTCATCATCATGTGGATCGCTTAAACAAAAGAGGTGTGATAATACCCCAGAATTTTCTATTTTAAATAATATTATTAGTCTTAATAAATTACTTTTGGCAGTTGTGTGTCACAGATCTACAGCAACTTTTTCATCGGTATTTTTTGACACACGCAAAATTTTTACCTAAATATAACAATATTGTTATTACAGGTAATTTCAATATGAATCTTTGTTCGTCTATAACTATTAGGTTGCTGCAGATGAAATGGCCGATTTAGTAATAAATTTTTAAACAGTTGTAACTTTTTATAAAGACAATTTATTTAATCAAAATAGATACCAATAGATGCAACACACTTCTCCCAACGACATACAAGTACATTTATTCCAGTTTTGTAGAAGTCCGAGTTTCTGGTTCAAAGAAACTCCTCGAAGGCATTTTTGACAGCAGCTTCATTATTAAATCTTTTTCTTGTCAAAAAGTGATCCAAATGTTTAAAGAAATGGTAATCTGTTGGCGAGAGGTCTGGTAAATATGGAGGGTGAAGAAGAGTCTCATAGCACTACTCGTTTAATTATTGGACGGTTGTTCTTGATCCATGAGGTCGTGCGTTATCATGAAGCAGTATCACTCCATCCCTGTTGACAAGCCTAGGTCGTTGGACTATCAATTTCTGATGCATTTCATCCAGTTAAGCACAGTATTTCTCAGCATTGATGGTTTCGCCAGGTTGCAAAAATGAATAGTGGATAACTCTAGCTACAGACCACCAAACAGTTACCATTATTTTCTTTGGATGAAGGCTTGGTTTCGGCATGTGTCTTAGCGCTTCATCGGCATCTAGCCATTGGGCCGATCGATTGCAACGATTATCGTATAAAATTCACTTTTCATCGCAGGTCACAATTCGGTGAAAGCACGGCTCCTTTTTGTTGCGGGAGAGAAGAGAACTTGAAATCTCCATTTGACACGTCATGTTTTGCTCGGTTAGATCACGTGGAACCCATTTGTCAAGCTTTTTCACTTTTCTAAGTTGTTGCAAGTGGAGGCAAACTGTCGAATTGTGAACGCCTAATTTCTCGGCAAGATCCCTTATGGTGTGGCGGGGTCAGAGTCTATTAATGCACGCAGCTCTTCGTTATCGATCGATAGTCCTGGGTTTCCACGTGGCTCATTTCTAAGGTCCATATCTCCGGATCGAAATTTTTTGAACCACCGCCGAGTGGTTCGTTCGCTTACCGTATCAGGCCAAAATGCGCTGTTGATATTCTTCGTTGCTTCCGTTGCGTTGTGCTCTAATTTAAATTCGTATAGTAAAAGGAGCCGTTTCTGATTCACTTTCATGTTCACTTTCTTTTTTTGTTTTTACGATCACTATGAAGTGCAAGACAGAAATGTCTTCATAAATCAAGGTAGCAGTATTTATACTTCAATATGTCATATCACTTGCGCCGCCTTGTGCTAATATAATACACTAAAATTGCAGCCAACTTTATGTCATTACTAAATCCGCCATTTCATCTGCATCAACCTAATACCTCTTAATTTCTTCAATCAAATATCGATGACCTGGGCCTTCATCTTGTTGAATCAGAGCCTACCCATCATGTGCAATGCTCAAATCAATTACATACAATTAGAGCATACGAGGCTTGACATTTTTGTTATTTATAACACTGCCAAACTTGTCTGTTATTATAAATCAACCGCTATGTTTATTACACGTCACGATCTCATTGTTTTTAAGCTCTGATATTTCTTACCACCTTTTAAGCTTACGTATAACACTTCAAGATCTTTCAAAAGAGTAAATGCAGAATCTATTGTTAATAGATATACGTTTTCTCACCTACTCGTGATACATTCATCTCAACGTTTAATGATGTCTTTATTGGTTCTTGAGTTTTTCTTTTCTGACATTTAATGACATAAACTTTTGATCTAATTGTATCTATTAAACGTATGAAAATCTTAAAATCATAAAGGAAAAATTAGGTAATTGATAAGATCGGAAATAACGTATCGGATAAGGTTGCAAATTCTGCTGACTCACGGATACTTTGGTATGAACTCAACAAACTAGGCCTGACCAGCAAATCACTTCTAATTCTAACAGATTTTTTTCCATTGGTACAATAAAAAATATATTTTGCTTACTGTTGGATCATTTAGAGTTGTGATTAATACAAATCATCTACATGAAATTTGCTTGCTGGCTAACTCTGACGAAAGTTAGTTTAATATCTGAACTATTTCTACCACTGTCGTATCTAAATTAATTTTAGCTGCAACATCCGAGACTGTTGGTCGAGATAGCATATTTAATCGTATGTAAAGGCTCTCGCCTATCTCTATTCTTGATCGTCGCACTAGAATAATTAATTTATCTATTTTAACTTGCTGTATTCCGTCGGACTGGAAAGAAGCATTTATTAGGCTGTCAGCTAAATCAAAAACTTTGTTATCTCTATTTGAAACCCGTCCTATTTCTATGCTGTGCAAAACATCTAAAATTCTTGAGCATATGGTGGCTAACCTGCTTTCTACATACTTAGAATTTTAAAAACTTCTTAATGACTATCAGCCCAGTTTTAGAAAAAGACATAGTACGCATATGGCCCTGCTTGAACTCATGAAAGATATCCGATTTAATATTGGCAGTCGTAGACTTACTATCCTAGGCCTTATCGATTTTTCAGAACCTTTAGACTCTGTACCGCACTATCGACTGCTAGAGAAACTACGAGATTTATTTCTCTGTTTGACCAAATAGTTTTTCTCATACCTATCGGATAGATTGCAAGCTGCCATAACACCTGATGGACTATCATATGTCTTCATAAACACCTTTACTGGTGTACTGCAAGGCAATGTGCTTAGCCTGCTACTCTTCTTTCTCTTAATTAATTAAAAGAAATTAAATTATTCTAAACATATGCTGGATGCAGATGATTTACAGATTTACTTGTCGTATTTGCTCCACGAATTAAATAATTATATTCAATTGATTAATAAGGACCTAAGTGCAATATTAAACTGCGCTAAATTAAATAACATAGCGATTAATGAGAAAAAATCACAGGCCATGATATTGGGTAGTGATGCTTTCATTAAAGAAATCCAATTTGATGTACTTCCACCCATTATACTAAATGAAAATCCAATACTGTGTGAGTCATCAATCAGAAATCTTGGTTTCCTTATGTTGCCAATACTTGATTAGAAGAATCGCATAGGCTCTATTTGTATGAGAATCTTCATTACCCTCGCTAAAATTAAAAGATTTAAGCATGCACTCACTCCACAAATCCAGGAAAAATTGACTGACTTGCTGATTTTCCCTTACCTCGACTATGCTTGCGTAGTCTATAATGATCACTTTTAATATCAAAATCGTCAGCTGCATCGTGCACTAAATGAAAGTGTACATTTTGTATGTGGCAACATTGGAGCTATGAAGTATGTTACTCCTTTCAGAACTGAACTTGGTTGACTCTCGGTGAGCAATGGAAAAAAGCTTATCTTATCGTCTTTAACATCCTCTGTTCTTGTTCACAATTCGCTAAGACACCTGTCATATATTTACCAGAACAAATATTGACTTCTCCGTTAGGCTATCGTCAGAAAGACTTTCGAGACTTCTAGAATGTCCAGAACCTAGGACTGAAGCAGTCCGTGATTCATTTACATATACTGCTTCAGAGACAATTAACGCTCTTAGTCCCCATTCATTTGTTTTGGAAAATCTACGAGACTTCAATAATAAGCTCTATAATAAACTTTTAACCGGTGAGATAACTTTTATAAGATAACTGTCAATACTGCTGAGTTTTTCACAATACGAGCGAGACTTAAATCTTAAATCTTAATCTGATATCTAATTTTAAAATTTTTCAATCTGAATTATTCTATGTTTTATTTTATATTAAGTTTAATAATCTTTGACTTGTATTACTCTAGATTGTAATCTTAATTTACGTTCTTTAATAATATTTATTCTTTTATTTTCTTTTCTACTTTTATTTCTATAGTGTACTGTTCTAATAATATAATATTAATAATTATTAATATAGTTCGTAAGATTCGTACAGTATTATTGTTAATCATTGAATGAATCTAAACTATGTCTGTAAGTCTGATAGGGTTTTACTCTTTGGATTATTAAAAACTTTAATCAAAAAATCTAAATCTCTTTCTTACACCCTCATGCTCTTACTCTGAAACTCATACTCACACTCTTACTATACTCTCACACTCACATCTCACACACTCTCATACTCACACTCTCGCACTTACTTACAGTCTTATACTCACACTCTCATTCTCACTTATAGTTTAATACTCAGACTCTCGCATCAAGTACCCACACACATACACGCATTACACAAATTACTGGATCAGCGCCTGGATAACGAGTTCTGCGAGGCAAAGCGCCAGACTGACTGGTGGGAAGAATGATTTTCCTATTAGATGGTAATAAGTAGGCTCATGAAGAAGGCTTGCCTCTGTCTCTCGAAGAGCATCCCGCGTCGTCGGTAAGCAGATTGCTGGGAATTAAGTAAAGCCATACCTACTGAATAATGCTGTCGTCTTAATAAAAAAGAAGATACGATTCTAGCGTTGATGGACAGAGGCATGGTGGAGTAACACGCGACTTTGCACCTTGCATCAGCTAGGCGGGTGATTCCACCATAGTGGCACCCCGCTAGAATAAGTCGGCTAAGGAGCAGCGCTTCTTAGCAGGTTTCTTACGGGTAATTTGGACATCAGGAAACGGTACATAAGCCATTCTATAAACTTCGGGCTACTAATCATGATTACTGGGTTGAGAAGGTACTGCCTCAAAACACGTGTTAAGATGAAGGAACCGTGAAACAATGGCCACTAACAAGGCCCCATGATGGTGGATTTTCCGTGAAGCAGCGGACTGCTTCTAGGAGTATACTATATAACGCATAATGGCAGATTCTAAAACCTAGATAAAACAAAATAAGATAAAGAAAGCATTTGATATTGACATCACGCTCGCTTCTGGCATGGAATAGAAAAAAATCCCGGTAGACGGTAAAGTCTGCACATATTCTAGAGTTGACCAATTCCCACAAAAAATTGTTGCAGAAACTGGACAATGGGTCTTTACAAGGGAAAAGTCAATCAATGACGAGAAAAGTGACTCCTTATTCATGAAAATGGAAAAAGATATCTAGATGCTGATAGAGTTTATAATGGAGAAGAACCTTCATAAAAAACTCGAAGACATAACAAGGAGTACAATAAAAGCACTATAAGATTGTAAGAAGCTATGTCGAGATAAAAGGCAGACGCATGCTCAGAGCCTTACAAAGAGCAGAACAACTCAAATGTCTTATATCTTTGAAAACAGAGAAATTAAAGAGTCTAAGGGTAAACAAGGATAAGCTTTATTGCTCACAGCACCGAAAGTGAAAGAAGTTAAAATAGACGCTCCGACCACCATTCCACACCAGCTAAAAAGAAAGTCCTGAGTTAAGGTGGTGGGAAAATGTAAAGAGTCGACTAAAGAGACTAAAGGGTCTACAAGCAGTAAACAAGAGTGCGCTTAGCATGCCGAGCTTCAATAAGACTTCTACGGCCAAACTAAAGCACACTCACCCGAATGTCATAATCATCAAGACGGTAGGGGAAATCTCCTACGCAGCAACTTTTAGGAAGGTGTGGATGTCTGCTGATCTGTCGAGTTTAAAAAAAAGGATGAAACATTTGACGCACTACAGCGGAGGAGCTACTACTCAAATCAGGAAGAGCCGGAACGCAGATACTCCAACTGAAAAAATTAGTAACGACTACGCTCAAGGAGGTAGCAATAGTATGGTCCTTAACTCACATAGAAACTTCAGCAATCCTGGATATAGATGAGGTCTCAACGTTAGAAGAGGTCACAGGAGTAATGTGAGTGACCTCCGGGCTAGAAAACCTAAATTCAGGTTTTGGTGGTTGAAAGCTCCACACTTTTGCTAGTATTGACTGATAGAGCTTCCTATTATCACGACGGCAAGAAAAAAAAAGCACACACTCACACCTTCACCAACACAATACACACAGTCAGTCACACCTTCACCAACACAATACACAGACTTACTCACACGCATACTCACATTCATACTCACACGCACACACTGACACTTACTCTCACACTCATACTCACACTCATACATTGACGCTCACACTCACACTCGTACACAGAAAAACATACACACAGATACATACTCAGACAATGTACACATAGACACACACGTACACGCACTCCCACACTCACAACACACACACTGACACTTATTCACACACTGACACTCTCTTACTCACACTGACACTTATTCACACACTGATACTCTCTCACTCACCTCATACTCACACACTGACTCTCTCACTCTCACAATAAATACTGAGTCTCACAGTAAATACTGACCCTTACACACACACATACACGCGCGCGCGCACGCACGCCTACACTTTCGTTCTCAGACTCACACCCTAAGACTCACACTAACTTATTCTCACACACTGACACTCTCTCACTCATACTTATGCTCACACATGGGCACTCTCTCATACTCTCGCACAGACAGACATGCAAAATGATACTAACACTCACACACTGACTCTGTCACACTCACAGTGTCTCACGCTCACACGAAAACAAACTTACAGTCATAGATACACATCCACGCACACTTCCGGCCTCCCTCCCACTCCCCTTCTTTCCTTCTCTCCCTCTTCAATGCATTAATTTTTACTACCACTTGCTTTGGTGTATCGCAGGGTAGTGTCTTCGGCCTTTTGTTTTTCTTAATTTTCATCAATGCTTCTGCTCACTTCGTCAGTGCCTCCTTCTGCTGATCATTTGCCTTATGTTAATTATCTGTAGACTTACATTTAGTGTTATTCTGAAAACGTGATCTACTATAGCGTACGTATCTGGAAGCATCAAACGATCAAGGCCATTTTTAGCTTGGGAAATAGGAAAAAGTCGGCTGGAGCCTGATCTGTCGAGTATGGGGCGTGATTGATGCGTAGGATCTGATTTTCGGCGAGATAACGCTTCACAATGTTCGAAGAATGAGCAGGCGCGTTGTCATCCAGCAAACTCTACGATCCCGGTTCCTTGTACTCGGGCCTGATGCGATTAATCCCGCGCTTCAGACGTTTTAATACCTTTACGTAATACGCAGCATTCACGGTGGTGTTTGGGGGCACAAAACTCTTTGTGTATCAGCCTTGTTTTCGTCGGTAACAGCTGTTGACGGCCGGCCGCTTCTCTAGTCATCTTCTAGCGACTCTCTACCCTTCTTGAACCGACTGAACCACGTATAAACAGTTGTACGCGACACTACACCTTCACCGTAAGCCGAATCGATCATTTTTTTCGTTTCCGCGAAAGTTTTTTTAAGTTTATAGCAGAATTTAATTGCGCCACGATGTTCAAATTTCTCATCCATCGTAGAGCTTGCATCGGGCTACTAAACACACGTTCACTCAAGCACGTCTATCTCAGCAACTAATGAACGGATACTGATGAAAAAATTCTCAGACGCTCCAGAGGGATGTAGCAACATAGTACCAGTGTCGTCCAAGAGGTGGCGCCACTCGTACAATCGCTACAAAATAAGTTCGGGAACTTTTCCGACATACTGTGTATACATCTGCAATTATTTTATAATTCGTTACATAAAAAGATAATAGTTTAAATATTAAATGGGATTATAAACAGCGCAATGTTAAAATTCCTTTCTTAAGATTTTTTAAGATAAAAAATTTTTTCCAAGTGTACAGGATATTGCTAATTTAATAAGAACAATACCATGTCTAAAACGAAAAACAGCAGATCAAATACAAAGTTAGCTGCACCTCCGAAAAAAATTGAGTCTTGATGAATCTTCACAGACAGTAAAAAAGAAGGAATGTCAAATAGCACCTATTTGAATTTCGAGAATAAAACAAAATCTAAAATTATTCCCAGCGTGTACAAAGAATCTGAAGCCATTCCAAAGTCTCCATCATTATAGAAGTAAAGTACTACTGAAATAAAAGATTTAGTATTAAAAGTTGTTGGATAAGACACTGCGAAAAATTGTTATGAATAATTATAAAATAATATATAAAAATATAAAATCAAAAGCACGCTCACATTATCACACTTACACCCACACTCACACTTTCTCTCACGCTCACATGACTTATATATTTACATTCACACTGATGTTTCACACTTATACATTCACACTGATGTTTCACACTTATACATTCACACTCTTAATCTCACACTTACACTCACACACTGACGCTTTCTCAGACTCACGCTTACACTCACACACTCACACTCACTTTATCAAACTCACTCTTACACTCACATTCTTTAAATTTTTCAACGTTCTAGTCGAAACCATTGCACTTTCTTAGGCAAACAGCTTTGGAGGCATATTTACGCCTTAATAATTATACTTCATCAATTATTAAAAAATCTGAAAACTTACATGTGGAATACGCATGCTTCTCATCTTAATATATGATAATTTAGTGGTTGCGCAGATAATTTTTAATTTTTGCGAGAGCGAAAATTGAAAAAAGAATTCCGGAAATAAATGTTCATTTGTTTATTCATTTGATTACTTTATTATTTATAATAAATCAAATCTTCTTTCTAATTGTACATTCGATTCTTTCTAATACGCCTTACATTTTTTATCATAAATTGATCAATTTGCGTTTAGAACTTAAAATTATGCTTTCAATTGGTATCTTCTTCTCTAGCTTTCTTTTTTTAGTATGCACTTTTATTCGTTTTATTGTTTTGTTCAACTTTGCGCTTTATCATTTGTCATAAGCCGATCCTTTTCTTTTAATACTCACACATATACTTACGATCAGAAATAACACGACTCCTTATACGTGATAAAGATCGTATAAAATTAAACCAATGTTACAAATTGTTTGTCAATAGTGTACAATGTACAATAGAACAGCACAAACAGTAGAAAAAAAAATAATAATTAATTTAATTGCAATGTTCCCAAAAGTACCATTTCGTATAAAACCTTTTTTAGGACCGTCCCCAAAAGTACAAAATGTCCCCAAAAATCCGATTCTTGGATAAAAACGTCCCTAAAAGTACCAGTTAGCATACATATATATATATTGTCATGGAGAACACTCCATGCTCCGCGCCTCGTCGTATTTCGCGTGTTTCCGCGGTCAGCAAGCTGAGCTGAGTCTAGGTAACGCGACAGTCGCGGACGAGAAGATACGGTACGCGACTAGAGATAGGATAGTCGAGTGCCATCTAAAGAAGCTAGACAAGGCTGGGCTACAGCCTGTCAAGTAAGAGCGTGGTCGTGTTAATTTATAAAAAAATTTGTTTAATGAAACTTTCATATTCATATCTACATTTTACACATTACAAACAATGATGCAATTCGGTCAATAATGTGTCCAGTCACCACCGGCGTCGATAATTGCCTGGCATCTCCGAGGCATGCTTTCTACTAATTTGATGGCTTATTCTAGTGGCAAGGATCTCCAGATCCGACGAATTTCGTAAGACAACTGCTTCAAAGTGTATGTGCGTCTTCCACGAAGCTTCCGTTTAATATATGCCTACACATTTTCAATAGGGTTTGCATCGGGCGACTGCGACGGCCAATCCAATGTAACGATGCCAGATTGAGTCTTCCACTGAGTACAGAGCTTGCTGCGGTGTTTAGGATCATTGTCCTCCTGCAGAATCCAATCTTCATTTTTTGTGATGAACCATCGTTTGGCAGATGACAGTAAAGCCTTTTTGTAGATTTTTATCATTTTCTCAGCATTGAGGTTGTCAGTAAAGAGGTGCAAAGTGCCGAATCCCTGCTTTGAGAAGCAGCCCCAAAGATGCACCTTTATTCCATGTTTTACGGTCCGCTGAACAAACCTATTGGTGGAAGTTGACCAGGCTCGCGTGAAGACAGAACGTGCCCATATAGAACATTTATCAGTAAAAATGACATTTTCAAAATCTCTATCAATATTCTCATGCGCCCAAGCGAGTCGCTTTGTCACATGTTTTTCAGTCAACAGAGGCTTCTTCATTGTGTTGCGCCATTTCAGATGATGAGTACGAAGATGGGTTCGGATAGTTTCGTAGGATATATCTAAACCTTTTGCCATTAATTTTGCTTGTCCTTGCCGCAGTGTTACAGCAGGATTCCGCGAAAACAGATTCACTATTCTTTTTTCATCTTTTTTGTTTACTTTTCCTATCGAGCCACGTTCTGGTAAATCATCGACATTTTTAGCCACTTTATATCGCTGTATCCACTTCTGTACAAATGCCTTTGGCTTTCTCATATATTTAGCAGCCGCTGGTTGCGACATTTTGGGACCTTTCGGGTGGATGCAAAGGAACACAGCCTCGTAGCGCGACGCGTACTTAGCACTCATGGCGTTTAACGTGATTTTCTTTCAAAAGATCAACGACAACTAAATCTTTGTTGACAATGCATCAAGGACAAAGTTTCCCTCTATTGGTTCGCGAAAGAATTAGAGCAAAATCTTTTATTACCTGTCAATGAAGTCGACCACGCTCTTACTTGACAGACTGTAGGTAACCCAGCCGCTTCCCGCCTTTAGTCTAGTTCTCCTCGAGTCTGTTGTCTACACGTGCTCCGGTATTTTAGAGTTTTCTTGTTAAGTTTTGCGAGTGTAGCCGCTATTTTGGACGCGAGCTCGTTTTTCGCTCCCGCATCGCTCCAACCGTGAGTTCTTGTGCACAGCGTTTTTTTGTATTTTTGGCGTGCACCGACTACGTGTGCAGCTAAGTAGACGTCCACCGGCCAATGGCACGCGAGTCTCCGCCATTAGCGACCAGGGACGCGATTGCGAAGCAACGCAGAGCGGCGACATTTTTTTTTTTGCCTTCGATTCTTTGTTTTGCATGCGCGGATGGCCAGCCAATAGTAAGTTTATTATAAATTTAATTTTTGCGCGCGTACATTTTTGTAATTATTTTGTTTGCGTTGGAGTAACCTTCACCGGTTACTCCATTCTTCATTAAATTTGTTTTTTTTACGGTTCGTGCGAGTGAGAGAGCGTCATCTCTTTCACTCTCGTATAGCCAGTGCGAGAGAGTTGCGGTGTCTCTCGCACCCGTATAAGAATAGACGCGTGTGAGTGAGAGAGCGGTATCTCTCTTACTCCTGTAAAAGCAGTGCGAGAGAGTCGCCTTCTTTCTTGCACTCGCAGTATATACGGCACGCGCGAGTGGGAGAGGCTTTTTTCTTCCACCCGAGTAAATCAGTGCGAGAGAGTTGCGTTCTCTCTCGCACTCATATCGTGCTTAGCGCCCGGGAGCCTTTTTCACGCAGTATAACTAGCATTATTATCTGCGCTTCTCGTGCATGCTTATTATAATTTCTTTTTATTGTTTCTTTGTATTTTTGTTGGTCGTCTATTAAGTTATTAAATTATTTTATTTATTTTAGACGGCTTTTCTTCTTTTTTTTGACTTTTTCATTTCCTTTCTTTTCTTACATATTATTATCGATCTTATTTTTTTTATTTTTATAATTTTATATTAATTAAAGATAGAGCATTTAAATTCTCTTTTCTTTAATATTTATTGATCTTTTTATCTATTTTATCTGTTTTCTTTTTTTTATTTTTTATTATCTTTTGATTTTTATTATTTTTGCGTCGAGGAGCTTTCAGCTCTCCTCCCGAATACCGCCCTCTCCGAGATTTCAACTAGCCAGGCGTGGGCGACACACGAGCCGCGCAACGACGATTGCGTGGCGTTGCAACGGGTGAGTTGGGTTCAAAGGACGGCTTCTCGTGCCTGGACCCAGGAGCAAAGTCGTCCGAGACTTTAGCTACCAAAAAGGGGGCGCAACGGGCATATTCGCACTTTTCGCGAATTGCGCGTCCCCCGAGGCTAACTGCTCCAGTGGCAGTTAACCCTTTAAACTGCCACCTCGTTACAATATATATATATATATGTTTTGCGATTTGTCCCAAATAGTTCAAGGCTAAGTGCCAAAATTGAATAATTTATCATCTATTTATGAAAATTTAAATAAAATTAACAGCGACTAGTGATACCCCTAAAACAACGTTATCGGGTATTGAACGATGCTCATTGTGCACATTCGTCAGGCCACTTGTGCATTAAAAAGGCATACGACCGAGTTACAAGGCAGTACTATTGGTCAGAAGTGTGGCATAACGTACACACCTTTGTGAGTGTCCGTAATGGTAGGCCTACAAAACCATGCAAACGGGTCCGGAAGAGTTAATAGAATCAAAAATCGTCGAGAAGCCATGGGCGGTAGTCGCAGCTGATATAAAGGAGTTTTCACCGAGCAAGAATCAATTCAAGTACATTTTTGTCTTACAAAATTTGCGCACCAGATGGCTTGAACTAAAACATTTAAGATCAACAGATGGAAAAACAGTGGCAAAAGCCTTCAAAGAGCTCATTTTGTTCTGGTGGGAAATTCCAGAATACCTATTGACGGATAACGGTAAGGAATTAAACAACAAACATACAGCAGCGGCTTTAGAGAAATATGGAGTAAAACACGTAACAACACAACCCTACCACTCTGAAAAAAATCTAGTAGAAAGAAGTAATTGAACATTGAAGACTCTGATAGCGAATTTCATGCAAAATGATCATCGAAATTAAGACATAATTCTACATGAAATAAGTCATACCGTC
Organism: Chalcis sispes; assembly: GCA_949987625.1. Taxonomy (NCBI): domain Eukaryota; kingdom Metazoa; phylum Arthropoda; class Insecta; order Hymenoptera; family Chalcididae; genus Chalcis; species Chalcis sispes. The sequence continues at coordinate 26,764,931 of OX465095.1, read as the reverse complement.
AACACAGCTATCCAAGCTGCGACCAATGTCTCACCAGTATATCTGAACTACGGACGCCATCCGAGACCGGTCAAAAACCTACGACGAGAAGTCGAAGAAGTTAAACCCGGGTTCCAAGCGGACCTGGAGATATGGATCGACCGAGTAAGAAGATTAGACGCCTTCAGAGACATAGTAGTAAGATTCATCGATGAGGCAAGAATGAAGATCGAACGGCAGCATAACATTCGACGACGCGACGTGAAGTTTAATGTGGGAGATTTAGTGATGAGGAAAGTGCACTATTATAAAATGTCGAGAAATTAGCTTCTAAAAAAATACCAACTCCATTAAAATCTTAGACATATTATCTCCGTGAGTGTACCTGCTAGAAATCGAATCGAATAAACAGAACCCGTAAGCACACGTTTCCGAACTATATTCCACCACGTTTCCCCACAGACTTACTCGTCTAACCTGAAAGTAAATTTTTTTTTGTTTGTTGTTGCTGATATAGGGAAGGAATGTATCAAGGAGAATATTTGGCAGGTTATTTCCGTCAAGAGGAATAACCTCCGTACCCGGAGTTTGCTTTACCAGTTAGCGAGAACACTTACTCTGGTCAAGCTCCAAGAACCCAACCTATCTTCTCCTCCTGCATCGTTTGGACGGGCAAGATAGTGAAAGAGGTATCGTGCAAAGAAACACAGCTTCAAGAGCAGAAGAGGAAGCAAGAGCACTCCGAACTACATTAAACAACGGCGAGCCAGGAAACCGAGTCGGTGGAGACGGAGATTGCTGCCACTACGGCACGGGGAGCCATCCCCCGCCGTCTGTTTCGCCATCAATCAGAAGGAGAAGAGAATCGCGAAGAAAGGAAGGCCTTATAAGGGGAAGAGAAGAAAGAGGAAAAGGAACAGAGACGCGAATAAGAAAAAAGAAAAAGTCAGGAAGATGAAGAGAGACAACGAGAGAAGGTAAAGCGAATGCGCGACGATTGGTGGCAGAGAAATAGATCGTAGCAGAATCACAGAGGATCGCAGCAACCCAGTCGAACCCGGCAGAACAGGGCAAAACTGGCGTACAGGAGTTAGAGGAACTCCTACGGAAAAGGGATCTCCTCCCAACAAACTCCACCAATCGCGGCACTATCACACCAAGAGGCAAAGGGCAAGCCCCCCTCCCCCTCATCAGCACCCATCCCAGTGGCCGTAGCTAGATTGGTCCTGGAGGAAGGCCAACCGCGGTCACGCTCTCCCCCTCAGTGGCTGATGCTGGTAACCGAGGCAGGAAGGAGAAGATGCTGCCACCCATATATTATATTGTAAAATACAATAAAGATATTTTTATTGTACTCGAATGTTACACTAAAATTCTTATAAAACGTAGAATCGGGCTTTCGAAAATCTGTTGAGCTGCTTAAAAATGTTGAGCTTTTTTCTGCATCGGCGTATGATTTTCAATTAAGATAAAATTTTATTTCTTAACCTAAATCCCTTGAACGTGGGTCATTTGTGTCAGCAGTCGTTTGTGTAAAAAGCCTACATGCCTCCGAATTTTGATGAAAATGTTTATTAAAAAAGGAACTTTCGGAGCTGACAACAATTTTATCGTATAGTTAGAAGTCCAAAGAACACTTACAAATTTTTTCAGTTTTTTTCTTACGGAATAACAAAGTTAAATGAGCGGCGGATGCGAATGACCCATCTTCAAAATTTATGTATACTGAAAACAGCGACACGGGATAAGGGTTAATTTACAATTAAAATATGGTATTATGATTAATAATATTAAAAAATAGAATAATTAATTATTTTGTGAATAATGAAAAGATCGTTTAAGAAAGTAAAAAATTTTAAAGATAAAAATTCTATTAGAAGGTATATATTGTAACGCCACTGGGGATCAGGGTGGCGTACAAATGGAAAAAGGGGGGGGGGAGCGGGGAAGCGATTTGCTTGCTTACCCGTCAAATACTTATTTAACAATTTTATACACGGACACATACGTTTATTTAAAACTGATTTAACTAATACAATTATTTATCGCGTTTTTACGCGAGCCCAGGGCGCCAGCTACAATCGTGTAGCGCGGTTTCTTGCGCGGCAAATACTCTGCGTGGCTAACTCACGGTTAGAGCGGTCGTGGGCATACAGCAGACAACAAGGCCGAAAATGGCGCGTAACACGCGACGCGGTCGCACACACACAGTCGGGAAGGATACGGGGACGATTCGGGGAAGATGTGCCTCCTGGCAGCTGCCACTGCACCTTGGCACTCACCAGATACTCCAACACGCTCACGGCTACTATCCGGACGCTCGCTCGTTTTCAAGAGTTACTCGTTCGCGACTGCTGGCCTCGACTATCACGAACGGAGTTTTGGCTGCTCGCTAATACCGACCGTTTGCTAACACAGACCAGAACGGAGTGAAAAAGAAGCTTCTTGCGTGGCACTTTCGCGAGCGCGGCTTTTTCGATGATCGTTCTGCGCCGGCGCAACGTAAGTGTAAGTACGTTACGCAACGCAGCCGCTGCGCGCGCTCAGCGCTGGTGGCAGTTGATATTACTGCTCGCCAGCAGCGCGCGTTGAGGTTATCCGCTCGCGAGTGCTAGTGTTGTTGTTGTGTATTCCCTGGAGCGGCGAGGATCTACCTCAGATGTACGGAGGATGAAGGTAAGTCGACGCGTTCCATAGCTGGTAGGCGTCGACTAATTTGCCTATCTTCTTTCTTTTCAGGTGCGGCCGTACTGCGGGTCAACAACTGCGGCTCAGACGAAGAGCGGTTGAGAAAGCTAAGCAGCGGTGTCGGTGACAGCTATAGCCTGCTTGCAGCGGTAGCGAGGCAACACTATCAGACACCTCCAGGTGCGTATGTACTTGCACTCAGGCTGTGCTTCTATGTTTTGCCTGCCTTCTAACCTCCTCTTCCACTTTCCTTTTGTGTTGTGTGGCAGCTTGTACTTCCTTCCAAGGTGCAGCTGCTATTATTATTCTGTTCTTTATTTAATTACCGTCTGGGAGGTTTCAGGTACAGGGATCACTACGAGGATAGGAAGGAGCATGGAAATGGAACCTGCTGCAGTGTGTGCGAGCACTGCCTCGACTAACCAGGGCTCCTGAGACTAGCTCCTCGCTACAGCTGTTACTTGAGCTGGAAGCCCCTGTACCTGGGGAAGGTACAGTATGTACAGCCCTGCGTGGCTGTTAGTTAGGATAGTGCGTGGCAGTCCTGCGAGGCTGCCAAGATTGTTAAAGGGGGGATATTTTAGCTACGAGGAGGCGCATAAGCTATGCCTTGGCCTCCTCATGTGACTGGTGCAAAAACACCACGTCACAATGTATATATATATAATGTAACGGGTATATTTCGGAATGCACGTACGAGTTTCCTTCTCGCACGTGCGCACTGCAGTCGGCCCCAGATTGGGCCTGTCAGGCCGCTCAGTCCCTCGATGCAGCTTAGAGTGCCGACGGACGTTCGCCGTCGTGCAACAGCACTCTCGTGCAGTGCGGACCGTTGACAACGTAAGATACTTCTCAGATCCTACTTTTACTCACGCATGCGAGGCCTTGTCTTCAGGCCTACTGCCGGTGCTGCTTCCCCCAGACTTGTCTTCCAAAGTGTGTGCCAACAATCGGTTGGCAGACCCGCGGAGGTGGCAGTATTTTGGATAGGGAAGCTACAGGGGGTAAATAAATAGAATGCACTTACTGCGTGCACTTAACTTATTAATTGCTAAAAAAAAATATTATTAAAACAATACACTTTTAAATTAATTTTTACGTGGAGGTTCGATTACGCTAAGCGCAATTAGTATTGCCTAACGCGCAATACTAATTCGCTAGGTGCGCACTGCGCATGCGCACCTTCATCGATTTGCGCGGATACACACACGCGTGTAGTCTATAGATACTCGATATAGAGAGAGCAGTTCTACCTGTACGAGGTCTGGCTATTAAATAACGAGACTGCGCGCCTAGAGGGCGCCGTAGAAGGGTGGGGAAAAACGAGTATAGTGTTAGGTATCTAGATATCTTGTCTATGCACGTACCAAAACACGTTCTTGTCACTATTATTGTATTTGTGCAGTAGCGGTTTGAAACGAACGTGTTTTTTTCTCGTGCCGAAAACCATGTGTGACGAAAAACAGGAGCAACGTATCAATCTCAAATTTCTCGTTAAATTGAAAAAAACTCCGGCTGAGTGCTGTTAATTGTTGCAAGAGGCCTATAAGGACAATTCTCTATCTCGTGCGCGTGTTTTTGAGTGGTGTAAGCGCTTCAGTGAGGGCCGAGTGAGCACTGAAGATGACTAACGCCCAGGTCGCCCTGTCACTGTTTCAACTCCGGAAACAGTGACCAAAATCAACCAAATTGTGCGTGCAGATCGTCGAATGAGCATCCGGATGATTGCCGAGGCTGTAAACGCCGATAAAGAAACGGTTAGACAAATTTTACACGAGGAATTACACATGACAAGAGTCTGTGCGAATTTGGTGCCAAAAAACCTGACTCCTGACCAAAAGCTCTTGCGTCAACAGGTCTACTTAGATTTCCTTGAAAGGTTAAAAAAAGATTCCGAGCTAATAAAAAACATTATTACTTGCGACGAAACGAGGATTTTTCAATACGATGTTGAGACAAAGCGTCAATCGATGCATTGGAAGACGCCTGAATCGCCCAGAATCAAAAAAGCAAGGATGTCCAATTTAAAATTCAAGGCATTGTTGATCGTTTTGTTCGACATTAACGGTATCGTGATGACTAAATGGGTTCCAGAGGGTCAGACTGTCAACCAGACTTACTATTTGTCAGTTTTGGCAACACTGCGAGAACGAGTTCGTAAGAAACGGCCCGAGTTGTGGAAGAACAATTCGTGGATTTTGCACCAGGACAACGCACCTGCCCATAACGCGCTATCTGTGAAGCAGTATTTGGCCGGTAAGCGCACTCCAGTGCTTGAACACGCGCCGTACTTGCCAGATTTGGCACTGTGCGACTTTATTTTGTTCCCGAAGATAAAATCTGCTTTAAAAGGGGCACGATTTGAGTCAATGGAAGCGGTAAAGCAAAAAACGGCAGAGCTCCTAAAGGCCCTCACCAAAGAAGACTTCCAGCACTGCTTCGATCAATGGAAAAAACGTATGGAAAGGTGTGTGGCAAAGGAAGGGGAGTATATTGAAGGGGAGCATTCGAATGTAAAATAATTTTTATAATAAAACCCTTTTTCGTAACTAGTCTCGTTATTTAATAGCCAGACCTCGTATATCGGCGTGGTCTATGACTGGGCGGGTAAAAGTGGTTCTCTCACTCGCCTGCTCAGTCTATGGTTGAGCGAAAGAGCTTGGTCCTCTCGCTCGTCCGCGTACTCTATGGCTGAGCGAGAAAGCTCGGTCCTCTCACTCGTCTGCGTATGCTACGTTTGTACGCGTGAGAGTGGCTTTTTCTCACTCGTAAAAATACTCTACGGTCGTGCGAGTGAGATCGGTCCTCTCACTCGCACTCGCACGGCCTATATGCGCAAAATTTAACGTGGTCTATCCCGCGTGTCGAGAAAATTAATGATTTGTCACGATCGCGCACGTGAGCAGGAAATTATAGTTACTTGCGGACTAAATTCAAGTGGCCACTTACTTCTAACACATGGAGAATCGTCCTCTTGAATCTCTCTAAAAGTCTCACTCGAAAATCTCTCAAGCAGTGGTGAAAATTATCGAAAATCTAAACTCGCGTGCTACTTGCTTGACGGTCCAGAAAAGAAGAACGAGGGAAGTCTCCTCCTTCCCCTCTCGCGTCGCGCTTATGGATTTTCCCGCATAGCGCCATCGATCAAGCGATCGATGGCGCCGCGTTTCGGCACACTCCGTACTCTGCCTCGCACCGCATGGCAAGTGGCTTAACCTCGATAAGCCACCTGTCACAAAAATAAATAAAAATTAAATTTTAATTTTAAATTTATATAAAGAGAACTCGGACACTTAAAACTAATCTTGAATAAGAAAAATTATTTTTAAATTATTTTTTTACCTTTTAACGCATCGAGAGACCGCTAAATAAGCAAAAAATAAGCCGTTAAAATTAGGCAAATTGTAACTTAAAAAAAACCTAAATAGGTGCTTTAAATTAACGTGAAACAAAATAAGTTACTGCCATAAAAATTAAATGTATTGTTTATGCATATGTAACTATTGCAAAAATAAAAAAATTCTATTAAAATGAAATTTTCGAACTAAAATGTCATTTAGTGAATTTTGCCTTGATTTTTTTTCTATTTCGTTTTTAATTCAATTTTCAATTTTAACTCCTTGTTTTGTTTATTTAATGATTCTATAATGTATTTAAAGTTTAAATAATTATTTCAATATAATAAAAACTTATTATTTATGCAAGACCCTTATTATACGTCATATTAAGTACCGGGTATTATTTTTTACTTAAATTTTAAATTTAAGTTTTTTTTTCTATTTATTTTAATTTATTTAATTTAAAATTTAAAATTTAATTTTTTTACAAATATAAGTTTTGCTATAATATTTTTAGCAAACATAAATTTTGTTTATGTTACAAATCTAAGTTTTCATGCCATTAACCCATTAAGGCCCATGCGATACCTTGGATATATAGGATAAAACTAACCACGCCAAACAGGACTTTGATAAAAATAAAATACTGATATTTTATTTTTCAATATAATTGTTTATTACAAAATTGTTCAAACAAATCAGTATGAAACTCGGAATTTCAAAAAACTAATAGCGGCAATCGATTTCACGGGAAAATTATGAAAAGAAGCTTTTTTTAATTTCTTTTTAAACCGATGTATTAAAATCTGCAAGGTTTATGAAGTGTTGACTGTAGGCGTGACCTCGACGATGTCCTTCGAATTACTTCAAGGTTATTTCAAGCTCCTTTCATTTTTTAATAAAAATTTCCTTTTTCGACATTATCAATCAAAAGTGCGGGAAATTTTACGTTCAAATATGTACTTAGGTCATAAAGACACGTTGATCTTGAAGGTCAGATAAAAGCATTTAACGTAGGACAAGCTTTCTATTTCTTGACTATCTTAGTCATAATCTTTAAAGTCATTTTGAAGTTAACTTTTTTTTATTTATTTCTAATATTACCCGGGATCAAAAACTTTGATGTAGTAAAAAGTGTTTCCTTCGCCTGTGCTTAATTTGCGTGAGTCCTTTCGGATTTTGGAATTCTTGATTATCCATTATCTTTGAAATCTGTGTTCTTATTATTTAGTGCCTTTATTATTTATTATCATTAAATTTAATTCATCTTTAATTTATCTACAAACAACGGCAGCGTTACAAAGGCGTGGACTTAATAAGATCTGTTTCCTTTGGGGTGCTTGATTTGCGTGAGTCCCCTTGCCTCTCACGTTTGGGGTGCTTGATTTCTGTGAGTTCCTTAGCCTCTCACATTTTCTATCAAGACTAACAATTAAGTGTATATGTTTAAACTGTGAACCTTCAGCTTCTTGACAAAAAGCTATTCTATTGTTCTATGTTTTTCAAAACTCTTCGTAATGAGGAACATCAAATTGATCACTGGCTCAACGTAAAGAAAGATGCAGATCTTCAACAAATCCTTCAGCTATTACAATCTAATTCTCTTTGGCTACAGACTTTGTTCGACCAGTTCTCTCAAGATTTTTAATAAATCCACGATTTACAAAGCGCTGTACAGTCCTTGAGACAGTTGATTTTGAGATATGACTATCCCCTTCTCTGTTACAAAAAGTGAAATTGAATAGATCTCGAACTTGATCATAATATCGCACTTAATCACCCCAACCTTGCATCATTTTATAAAGATACTCTCTCTCGCTCTGAAAGTTTAACATGCGCCATAGTATTTTATAAGAATTAAGCCACAAAGTAAATCGTGATGAACAAGTTATTTATAAGTTGTGATGTTTGTGCAAAGAGAAAAAAATAATGTCTTGAATTAGTCAGTGACTAACAAAATAAAAACTATTAGTAAGAAAAGCAAAAGACTTTTTAAAAAAGAAATACTAATAATGCAAAATAGAAACTAAATCGAATTATTTGTAATCGAAAACTAAACACTTCCTAATAAATCCAAAATAAATTGACAAATATAAATCACAGTAATCTAAAAGAAGAGTAGATTCTAATTAATAATGAAATTTAAAATTAAAAAAAAAATTGAAAATACTACTATTCTCAAGGGTAATTCAACCTGCATTGAATTTAATGATGATAAAGATAAATTAAAGATGTATTAATTTTAATGATAATAAATAATAAAGACACTAAATAATAAGGACACAGATTTTAAAGATAATAGATAATCAAGCATTCCGAAATCCGAAAGGACTCACGCAAATTAAGCACAGACGAAAGAAACACTTTTTACTACATCAAAGTTTTTGATCCCGGGTAATATTACAAGTAAATAAAAAATAGTTAACCTCAAAATGACCTTAAAGGTCATGACTAAGATAGTCAAAAAATAGAAAGCTTATCCTACGTTAAATGCTCTTGTCTGACCTTCAAGGTCAACGTGTCCTTATGACCTAAGTACATATTTAAACGTAAAATTTTCCGTTCTTTCGATTGCTAATGTTAAAAAAGGGAATTTTCATTAAAAAATGAGTAGAGCTTGAAATTACCTTTAAGGAATTCAAAGGAGATCGTCAAGGTCACGCCTACAGTCAACACTTCATAAGCTTTGCTAATTTTAATACACTGGTTTAAAAAAATTGTAGAGTTTCTATGCTAAAAAATAATTAGACCTTGTTCGTGTTTAATTGGCCTTGGCTGACCTTTAAGGCCGACGTGTATTTATGACCTAAGTACGTGTTTGAACGTAAAATTTTTCGTTCTTTCGATTGCCAATGTTAAAAAAGAAAGTTCCCATTTATAAAACATAGCCTAACCTTGAAATGACCTTGAAGGACATCGTAAAGGTCAAAATAGAGGTTATCATTGCATTCCTTGTTAAGAGTTACTTGAAGATTGTCCTTGACCATTTTCTGAAATATCTCACCTTAAGAAATATACAGCCGTTCCGGGACTTTTGTGACACCCTGTATACTTTGATATACTCTGGTATACTGAACTCTATTATATAACATATATAGGGAGATTCATTATAAGGTTTGGTTTTTAATCTCAAATAAAAGGCATAAAGTTGAATTCAATAGTAAAAATTTTATTGTGAGTCGAAAGAACAATCCATGACATCTACTTTTTAAAGATTATCTCATTTAAATGTTGACCGCGACTACGCCGTAAATGGTACATCCTGAGGGTCCAATTTTGGACGACGCGTTCCAGCATAGCGATCGGTATCTCGCGAATGACACGAGTAATGTTGGCTTGCAAAGCGTCAATTGAAGCTGGCTTATTCCTGAAGACCAGAGGCTTTTTGTAAAACCAAAGAAAATAATCTAAAGGTGTGATATCACGATCTAGGCGGCCAATTTACTGGTCCAAAACGTGAAATCAGGTTCTCGCCAAAATGATTTCTTAATAAATCCATTATTTCTTTCGTTGTATGCGAAGTAGCGCCGTCTTGTTGAAACCAAAGTTCACCGATACCACGGGCTTCAATTTCAGGTAGCAAAAAATCCGTTATCATGGTACGATAGCGGTCGCCATTGACGGTTATGTTCTGACCGGACTCATTTTGAAAGAAATATAGACCGATGATTCCACCGGCCCATAAACCACACCAGACTGTGCATTTCTGTGGCTTAAGTGGTAGCTGTTGAAGCTCTTCAGGTTGTGCATCAGCCTCAAAACGGCAATTCTGCTTATTGACGTATCCGTTGAGCCAAAAATGCGCCTCATCACCGAACAAAATTTTGCGATAAAACAGCAGATTTTCATTGAGCTGATTAAGAGGCCATTTACCAAAAATACGATGCAAACCTAAGTCGCTCGGTTTTAATTCTTGCACGAGTTGAAGTTTGTATGCCTTAAAACCAAGATCTTTACGTAAAACACTCCAAGTTGTTGCGTGTGACAAACCAAGCTGTTGAGAACGACGCCGAATCGATTCGTCACGGACTTCAGCCACACTCTCAGCTACAGCCGCTATATTCTCTTCACTACGTGCTGAATGCACTCTAATCGGTTGAGTATCATCCAATAATGTATGCTGGGTTTCAAATTTGCGGATGGTATTGGCTATAGTGGTTTTAGTAGGTCGACGATGCACACCATAATTTGCTCTAAGAGCACGAACAACATTTCTCACAGAACGCTGATTTTCGTAATACAGCTGAACAATTTGGATACGTTGTTGCGGTGTAAGTCTTTCCATGATGATTTGTCAAACAATACTGAATAAAAATTACATTACAGTTTGAGAGGAGTCACGCGTGATCTGTAAAAAGAAGCCTATTAAAAATCAAACCTCATAATGAATCACCCTTTACAGTCTGTCAAGTAAGAGCGTGGTCGACTTCACTGACAGGTAATGAAAGATTTTGCTCTAATTCTTTCGTAAGCCGATAGAAAAAAGCTTTGTTCTTGATGCATTGTTAACAGAGATTCAGTTGTCCTTGATTTTTTAAAAAAGAATCACGTTAAACGCCATGAGTGCTAAGTACGCGTCGCGCTACGAGGCTGTGTTCCTTTGCATCCACCCGAAAGGTCCCAAAATGTCGCAATCAGCGGCTGCTAAATATATGAGAAAGTCGAAGACATTTGTACAGAAGTGGATACAGCGATATAAAGTGGCTAAAAATGTCGATGATTTACCAGAACGTGGCTCGATAGGAAAAGTGAACAAAAAAGATGAAAAAAGAATAGTGAATCTGTTTTCGCGGAATCCTGCTTTAACACTGCGGCAAGGACAAGCAAAATTAATGGCAAAAGGTTTAGATATATCCTACGAAACTATCCGAACCCATCTTCGTACTCATCATCTGAAATGGCGCAACACAATGAAGAAGCCTCTGTTGACTGAAAAACATGTGACAAAGCGACTCGCTTGGGCGCATAAGAATATTGATAGAGATTTTGAAAATGTCATTTTTACTGATAAATGTTCTATATGGGCACGTTCTGTCCTTACGCGAGCCTGGTCAACTTTCACCAATAGGCTTGTTCAGCGGACCGTAAAACATGGAATAAAGGTGCATCTTTGAGGCTGCTTCTCAAAGCAGGGATTTGGCACTTTGCACCTTTTTACTGACAACCTAAATGCCGAGAAAATGATAATCTACAAAAAGGCTTTACTGCCATCTGCCAAACGATGGTTTATTACAAAACATGAAGATTGGATTCTGCAGGAGGACAACGATCCTAAACAATGCAGCAAGCCCTATACTTAGTGGAAGACTCAATCTGGCATCGTTACATTGGATTGGCCGTCGCAGTCGCCCGATGCAAACCCTATTGAAAATGTGTGGGCATATATTAAACGGAAGCTTCGTGGAAGACGCACATACACTTTGAAGCAGTTGTCTTACGAAATTCGTCGGATCTGGAGATCCTTGCCACTAAAATACGCCGTCAAATTAGTAGAAAGCATGCCTCGGAGATGCCAGGCAATTATCGACGCCGGTGGTGACTGGACACATTATTGACCAAATTGCATCATTGTTTGTAATGTGTACAATGTATATATAAATATGAAAGTTTCATCAAATAAATTTTTTTGTAAATTAACACGACCACGCTCTTACTTGACAGACTGTAAGGATCGAATAATGTTCCCAGTAGAAGTTTCCTCTATCATCAATGAAATCACCCGTGAAATAAGCAGGCACGCAATTACCGATGGTGACGGTACCATCAGGCGTCTGCTAAACGAGAACGCAGTAGACAATCTTAGCGTCAACATGGATCTCGCTGTGGAGCAAATTCATGACTTGCGGTACCGTTAGTGCGGGAGTCATCTGCATATTAGTAATAGTTCAAGGAATAAAAATAATCGTGGGAGTACTAGTTAATGGAGTTCTGCTTCATAGGATGCACGGATGGTCCCTGCACCTACTAGCAGCTCTGTGGGACGCAGTTGCACAACTCCTATTAACCCCGTCACAACCGCAACAAACAACACCTACGACCCAACAACCTGACATCAAAATGGGTTTAGTTCTGCCGGAAAGAAGACCAAGTACACCTACGGAGCCAACACCAAGGACACCTGCAGCCATAACATCACGCAGATTAAAGGCAGCACCCCGCCCAACCTTCTTTCGCCTATAATAGGGAGGTTAAAATAAATGGCCATACGATTGCTTTTGTCACATTGTTCCTCTGAGCAACCGTTTTAGTAGGGGGGGGGGGTGTAACGTTGGTGAAAGGTTTTGACGTTCTTAAATCACTAGACCGATCGGTAACGTTATCTTTCCGATCCCTGCTTCCTTTTTTACCTACACTCGTTTAAGAGGCGCGGGTAAGAAAGATCTTTTTTTTTTTTTTTTTAGAAAGGAGAATATTTTTTCTTCTTTCCTCTTCGGATTTTCCCCGGAGTTCTTTTTTTTTTTTTCATTTATTTAATTTCATTTTTAAAAAAAAAAGGGAAGTAATAAAATAATTTACTTTAATGTCTAGTTATAATGCCGAAAATTCATAGGTCGAAGATATCGGAAAAATGCATCTACAGCGCGATTTGAGACGTCACGCGATAACAGCGTTTCCGGTCATCTTGAAATGCCAAGTATTAATCTTTTATCGTACACTCGTGGTAAAAGATTTTCATTATCTCCGTGCACAAATTTAGCATTAATTGAAATTAATTATCGAGTTCATGTCAAAAAGGACGGAGGCGAGCAGATTTTCCGTTGCCTCATGCATATGATTTTATTCCTTTTTATTCATATCAATTTAATAGTTTACAAAATAAAAAGATAATGTGAAAAATAATCACTAATTATTGTAAAATACGCCAATGTATTTCAGCCACAATCAAAGTTGTAATTTAATTTATATCTTTAGACCATGGATCTAAAGACTTAAAATTAATCTACTTCTAATAGTAATGAGTTTTACATTTTCCCGTAAATTAACCGTATGTACAAAATCTTGTCCTATGCTTGTTTTCTTAGAACTTTTACATTATAATTCAACTATTCTGATTTTCCCAAATTATTATTATTATTATTATTGTATTCCTTAATAAATACATGAACAACTTATTCTGTAAGCTTACTTATTCCTTACAAAGAACCAAATGGATTTTTAATCTTCATTTATTATCAATAAGGTGGTTAAGCGAAATAGATAATCACTTATCCGTCATTGTAATAATTTTAAACCACTTAATTCCAAACCTTATAACCAAGCATTATCGTAAACGCGTTCTATTATTTTCATTATCTCTAAAATCATTGTAATATCAGCGTTTTCCTTAAAACAAGTATTACATTAAGTCTGCGACTTATACCAAAATTATTAATAATAATACCGTACCTATATTTTTCATAATTAATTTCTTATGAAATATCATATCAATTTTATTCTATAATTTTCCCACCAATAATAATTATAACTATAAGTTAAATTCTTCGACATTGTATAAAATCAAGCGTTATAATATTCACCGCTCTTATATTCAAGAGAATCAACATTTTCTTTACTTTCACCTTCCAACGTATTCTATGACCAAGGAATTTTAATTTTGCGATAAAATTTATGTTTCTTTGCATGTTAAAATTAATTTACCATGATTATATACCTAATAATAATTTTTCTTGTCGCAATTTTGTTTTTCTTTATTAATAAATTGCGTTATTCATTATTGCATCATATTCAACAACTATTGTAATTCGTGAAATAATAATTATTACTATTCTCCTAGAATGATAATTAATCCTATTATTAATTTATTAAAAAAATTACTCTTAAATTCAATTCAAGCAACATAACGCGTAGTACAGGCAACGCAAAAACTCGATGAATATCAATTAAAAACTCTAATTTTACCTAGGAATAACGTCAATCGATTATTTATTCCGCAGACATTTCATGGCAAATATTTAAGAATTAATTAAAAATTGTAATTCTTAAAAAATAATTATTTAAACTATTATTTTTGCACTTATTTCCTTTCCTTTTAACCATCTGGTAATCATAAATTACTTTTGCTAACCTAAAGTTATCATTCTTGTTCTTAGTGACCATCATTTTTAATTTAAATAATTATTCTTTATTTTTAATATCATTGCATAAATAAATAAATCGCAAATTGCGTAAAATGCGACGAAAAACTTCGCTCTTTATTGTAATGTGCGCTAAATTTTAAATAGAATGCAGCCATGTAATTTAATTTAACATTTAATTATCACAAAAAATAAATAATGTAATTTAATTAACATTGAATTATCACAAAGAATAAATAACGCATATGCATAAAAATTGTGCAAAAAGAATCTCTCCTCTCTTTCTAATTCTCGCTTTCCCTCCCAAGAGGAATACGTTTGAGATAAGCGATTACCGCCCACCACGCGCTAATTTCGAGCAATCTAATTGGTGCAGAATCGTCTCTGTACGAGTGCATAAAAAGGTAAGCTTGACTTGCGGAGACGCACTTGACGTGATTTTTTTAATTGGCCATCACCATCTGCCCAGATCATCCTCCGCGCGGATTGCCAACGATACGTTGCTGGATCTCAACGAGCCAACTGCGCCCCGGACCGAAGAACATCGTAAGACCCCAGCAGGTAGAGCCCGATCCGAATCACCACGAGCCGACCGCGCCCCAGCGCAACATCGCTTAACCGACTCAAGACAGGAAAAAGAGAGAGAGTAAGGAGTTTCATTCCTTTTGTAAAAGTGAGTAAAAGAAAAATATAGTTGATTCTAATTTAAATTCATTCTTTTTTTCTCTATCATATATTTTCCTTCGAAAAGTCGCTGGACTAAAAGAAAAGTGTCCTTCAACTTTTACCTTAATATCATATTTGTTAGGTCCTCTACCGGGAGTAGACAAGGCTGTAGTGGCTTGTCGCATCCTTGATCCCAAAATTCACACCTATCCAATGAAAATTTAATTAATTTCATCCTACTCTGTTATTCCTTCAGCCACCCCAAGCCCAAGGACTTCAATGTTCATGCTTAAAAGAAAGGCCAAAGCTGCATTTTTAAGTTAAGACTCCGACATTACAAATAAAACTTAGATTAAGTTAGAACTAAGGGTACCGGTGGGGAGATAAAACTAAAAAAGGCGTCTTGGAAGGAAGAGCGAAGTAATGCAGTTAGAAAATAGAAACGAAATATAAAGCACATGCGAGCGAAAAATTGTTACATGATTCAAAATTTTTTTGCTGAGAAAATAAAATCAATCAAAACTAAAAACTATTCTTTATAAATCCATTAAATTCTAAGCCGAATCTGAGCCAGATATCTCCTAAGTAACTATTGGATTCGGGACAAATCCAAAAAAAGGACCACTGTTTTTTTTTGACATTTGCAATTGTTTATAAAAAATTATCTAAACAAATTACCAAAAAGTTCATTATTTCAAAAAATTAAAAGACGGCAATCGATTCTACGGTAAAAATCATATGACGTCTTTCAGTTGAAGCTTAAATTGTTAGTGTGAAAACGTTATAAACAATTGTGGTACATAAATATAACTTAGAAATATTCTCCCAAATGCAGCATCCTAAATCACAGAAAATAAACGTTGTTTTATCGGGAGAACATAAGGTAAAAATTGGAGTATATAGAAATTGCGATGTTCTGATGTGTTTTATAAGAATTTTGGCTTTTGGCACTAAATGCGATAAGAAGCAGTATAAAAGTCACAGGAAGAATCATTTATAATTTGTCGGTAGCACAATGCATTTGCTTACAATAATTTTACACTACTAGTTAGAGCTTAACCCATTCCACCGCTAATAATATGACATAATTTGTTAATTATAAACACTATTTAATTATTACAACTTTTATTTCAAAGAAACCTTAACACTAAACTTTACATAAAATTAAAACGGTACAACATAAAACTATAATTTTTTATGCATAAAATGATTATGCAAAGACAGACCGGCGTTTCGCGGGCTTAGTGCTTTAATACCATAATATAGCTGACCGACGATTCGCCGGCTTCGTGTGTCAATGGGTTAAACTGAAAGACGTTATTATGGTTTTCTTCATGTTTTTTTCCGTAGATGTGATTACTACTTTCAATTTTTTTAAAATTAACTTCTTGGTAAATTATTTAAATAATTTTTTATAAACAATTGCAAATGACAAGAAAAAATAAAGAGGCAACTTTTTTGCGTTGTCCCGAATCCAATAACTACTTTAGAGCTATCTGGACCAGATTCGGCTTAGGATTCAATAGGTTAAACATTTTTTATGACATATTAATTATGTTATCAGGACCTTGAATAAGTTCTCGTTGATTTTTTTTACGAAGTGAAAGGTTTATTTAAAATATAAGGCACAAAAACATTTCAATCAAAGTATTGTCCATCACTAGAGACCACTTTCTCCCATATTTCTGGCTGTATACGAGTTCCGCGTCGGAAAAACGATATGTCTTTTAAGGCTATTCAAGATTTAATCCATTCTTTAGTATCTTCGTAAGATTGGAAGCACTGCTCAGCCAGACCATGTGCCATCGAACAGAATAAGTGAAAAACGGAAGAGGCTATGTCAGGTGAATACGGCGGGTGGGGT
This sequence comes from Chalcis sispes, assembly GCA_949987625.1. Taxonomy (NCBI): domain Eukaryota; kingdom Metazoa; phylum Arthropoda; class Insecta; order Hymenoptera; family Chalcididae; genus Chalcis; species Chalcis sispes. The sequence continues at coordinate 26,748,321 of OX465095.1, read as the reverse complement.
GGAACTTCCTATTGAAGCGTTATTAAGTAGGTTTTCACTGGTTTCGCAACTTGAGGCCGAGCATTGTCTTGTAACGAAATCACTTTGTCGTGTCTCTACTCGTATAGCGGCCATTTATCTTTTATGGCTTGTCTCAAACGCATCAATTGAAGCTAATAATTATCTCCCGTGATAGACTCTGTTGAAATATAGAAGAATCGAATGATTATGTAAGAAGTGTGGCAATGTAGTATAATACAATAAATCTACTGACGTTATAACGTACGTATTGATTACTAATCCGCTAAAATAACGGAAGTAGCTAAGTCGGCAATATATGTGCATAATATAAGAAGCTAAGAAGCACCAGGCAGTAAGTCAAAAATCGTAAATCGTTAGTCGTTGTTATAAGCTTAAAATCGCTGCACGTAGGTTAATTCTAATCCAATTTATCAAATAAACATTAATAAAATAAAGTATCGAGAAACACTTTATTTCTCAACAGTCTCATTTCGTTTGAGCAGCTCATAATAAATGACAGCCTGGTGATTCCACCAAATGCAGAGAAGAAGCTTCAAACCCTGGATATTTAGTTTTGCAGACGATGTTGATGCATGGCCGGGTTAACCTTACGATTTTGTACGCTTTGGATTATCGTAGTGTATCTACTTGTCATCGCCAGTCACGATACGAGGGCAGTCCCAAAACTACCCGACCCGACAAAGAAAACAGTAAAAAAATTGCGAAAATGTTTTTTATTTTTCAATATATTCTCCTTTCAGTTCGATACACTTTTCCCAACGATGTTCAATAGTTTCGATACCCGCTTTATAGTAGGAACCGTCAAGCTCTTCAAAATACCTATTAACTAGAGACTCTACCTCTTCTTTGTTAGCAAATCTTTTGCCACCAAGCCATTTTTTCAAATTCGGAAAAAGAAAATAATCTGACGGAGCCAGATCTGGCGAATAGGGTGCGTGAGGAAGCAATTCGAACTTGAACTCATTGATTTTAGCCATCGCAATTACGCACGTGTGGACTGGTGCGTTGTCGTGATGAAACAACACTTCTTTTCTCGTCAGATGGGGCCGTTTTTTCTGGATTTCATCACTCAAACGCTGCAATAAGGCTGCATAATATGCGCCGTTGATTGTTTTTCCTTTCTCGAGATAATCAATAAATATTATACCACGCGCATCCCAGAAAACAGATGCCATGACCTTGCCAGCTGACTGAACTGTCTTTGCTTTCTTTGGAGCCGGTTCTCCCTTTGTAGTCCACTGCTTTGACTGCTCCTTGGTCTCAGGTGTAAAATGATGGACCCATGTTTCATCCGTGGTTATGAATCGACGCAAAAACTCGGCTTTATTGCTGCGAAACATTGTCAAACACTCGACGGAAACATCCTTATGTTGCTGTTCGTGCTCCATTGTGAGCAAACGCGGCACCAATTTTGCGCACAGCTTTCTTATGTCCAAAATTTTCGGTCAAAATACGATGCACAGCACTTTTTGAAATGCCTGCCATGTCTGCTATCTCGCGCACTTTTAGTTGACGGTCATCCAATACCATTTTGTGAATTTTCTTCACATTTTCTGACGTAGTGACCTGACTTGGTCGACCACTGCGGTGTTCATCTTAGCAGCTCGTACGACCTCGCTTAAACTCAGCTACCCAATATTTGACCCTTGTAAACGAAGGAGCAGACTTCCCCAGAGTAGAATCCAACTTGGCTTTGATATCGGTTGGACTTAGATCTTTTAAATGAAAGTATTGTATCACATAACGATGACCGATTTTTTCCATATTTACAAATTTACTAAGAGCGTTCACTTTGGATGTCTGTAAAAAAAATAATAATAAATGTACCGTTATGAATTTTTCACATTAAGTTGTTGAAAGGTGGTATTGTCAATCGCAGTAATTGTTTTTTTAAAACTACCTGTATTCATAAGTCAGGTCAGGTACTTTTGGGACTACCCTCGTACGGTGCAAAAAATCTTTTATTTTCTGCCGTTGAAGCTGTAGTTAACACGTAAGAAAACGCATTTCAACGTCTCTCAGCTTCAATCTATACGGCACCCAATGTCCTTGCATCTGGATCATTTCTTACATTTTTAAACGTTTTAAAACTATTGACACGTCTATTAGGTTGCTGCAGATGAAATGGCCGATTAAGTAATAAGTTTTTAAACAGTTGTAACTTTTTATAAAGACAATTTATTTCATCAAAATAGGCACCAATAGATGCAACACACTTTTCCCAACGAGATACAAGTACATTTATTCTAGTTTTGTAGAAATTCGAGTTTGTGGTTCGAAGAAACTCCTCGAAGGCATTTTTGACAGCAGCTTCATTATTTAATTTTTTTTCTGTCAAAAAGTAAACCAAATGTTTAAAGAAATAGTAATCTGTTGGTGAGAGGTCTGGTGAATATGAAGGGTGAGGAAGAGTCTCATAGCACAACTAGTTTAATTTTTGGACCGTTGTTCTCGATACATGAGGTCGTGCGTTATCATGAAGCAGTATCACTTTATCCCTATTGACAAGCCTGGGTCATTGGACTATCAATTTCTGATGCATTTCATCTAGTTGAGCACAGTGTTTCTCAGCATTGATAGTTTCGCCAGGTTGCAGGAACGAATAGTAGATAACTCCAGCTACAGACCACCAAACAGTTACCATTATTTTCTTTAGATGAAAGCTTGGTTTCGACATGTGTCTTGGCGCTTTATCGGCATCTAGCCATTGGGCCGATTGGCGACGATTATTGTATAAAATCCACTTTTCATCGCAGGTCACAATTTAATGCAAAAACGGTTCCTTTTTGTTGCGGGAGAAAAGAGAACTTAAAATCTCCATTCGACACTTCATGTTTTGCTCGGTAAGATCATGCGGAACCCATTTGTCAAGCTTTTTCACTTTTCCAAGTTGTTGCAAGTGGCGGTAAACTGTCGAATTGTGAACGCCTAATTTCTCAGCAAGATCCCTTATGGTTTGGCGGGGGTCAGACTCCACTAATGCACGCAGCTCGTCGTTATCGATCGATGGTCCTGGGTGTCCACGTGGCTCATTTCCAAGATCCATATCTCCAGATCAAAATTTTTCGAACCACCGCCGAATGGTTTGTTCGCTAACTGTATCAGGCTTAAATGCGCTGTTGATATTCCTCGTTGCTTCCGTTGCGTTGTGCTCTAATTTAAATTCGTATAGTAAAGGTAGCCGTTTTTGATTCACTTCAATGTTTACTTTCTCTTTTTGTTTTTACGATCACTATTAAGTGCAAAACTGAAATGACTGCATAAACCAAGGTATTTATATTTCAATATGAAGCATTAATACTGAAATATGTCATATTATTTGCGCCGCCTTGTACTAATATAATATGCTAAAATTGCAGCTATCCTTATGTCATTGCTGAATCGGCCATTTTATCTGCAGCAACCTAATACTTATAAGTTTTTTTCAAGTTCTGTTAGCATCTGACATCGGTCTTAATCAAGTAATTTCTCTAATTCTCAGTTTTCAAATAACGGTGCGCCAGAACGTTTTTTATCCTCAAGTTCAAAATCATTATTTTTGAAGCGTTGAAACCAGTTTCTGGATGTCGTATCCGACAGAGCATTGTCACTGTAAGTCTTAAGAAGAATAATGTATGCTTCAGCTGCAGATTTCTTTTAAATAAAATAGTGCAATAAAATTCTCCGCAAATACGAGGTATGGCTATTAAATAACGAGACTGCGCGCCTAGAGGGCGCCGTAGAGGGGTGGGGAAAAAAACGAGTAGTGCGTTGGGTATCAAGATATCTTGTCTATGCACTTACCAAAACCCGTTCTTGTCACTATTATTGTATTTGTGCAGTAGCGGTTTGAAACGAACGTGTTCTTTTCTCGTGCCGAAAACCATGTGTGACGAAAAACAGGAGCAACGTATCCATCTCCAATTTCTCGTTAAATTGAAAAAAATTCCGACTGAGTGCTGTAAATTGTTGCAAGAGGCCTATGGGGACAATTCTCTATCTCGTGCGCGTGTTTTTTAATGGTGTAAGCGCTTTAGTGAGGGCCGAGTGAGCACTGAAGATGACTAACGCCCAGGTCGCCCTGTTACTGTTTCAACTCCGGAAACAGTGACCAAAATCAACCAAATTGTGCGTGCAGATCGTCGATTGAGCATCCAAATGATTGCCAAGGCTGTAAACGCCGATAAAGAAACGGTTAGACAAATTTTACACGAGGAATTACACATGAGAAAAGTCTGTGCAAAGTTGGTGCCAAAAAACCTGACTCCTGACCAAAAGCTCTTGCGTCAACAGGTCTGCTCAGATTTCCTTGAAAGGTTAAAAAAAGATTCCGGACTGATGAAAAACATTATTACTTGCGACGAAACGTGGATTTTTTGATACGATGTTGAAACAAAGCGGCAATCGATGCATTAGAAGACGCCTGAATCGCCCAGAATCAAAAAAGCAAGGATGTCTAAATCAAAATTTAAGGCAATGTTGATCGTTTTTTTCGACATTAACGTTATCGTGATGACTGAATGGGTTCCAGAGGGTCAGACTGTCAACCAGACTTACTATTTGTCAGTTTTGGCAACACTGCGAGAACGAGTTTGTAAGAAACGGCCCGAGTTGTGGAAGAACAACTCGTGGATTTTGCACCAGGACAACGCACCTGCCCATAACGCGCTATGTGTGAAGCAGTATTTGGCCGGTAAGCGCACTCTAGTGCTCAAACACGCGCCGTACTCGCCAGATTTGGCAGCGTGCGACTTTTTTTTGTTTCCAAAGATAAAATCTGCTTTGAAAGGGACCTGATTTGAGTCGATGGAAGCGGTAAAGCAAAAAACGGCAGAGCTCCTTAAGGCCCTCACCAAAGAAGACTTCCAGCACTGCTGCGATCAATGGGAAAAACGTATAGAAAGGTGTGTGGCGAGGGAAGGGGAGCATATTAAAGGGGAGCATTCGAATGTAGAATAATTTTTATAACAAAACTCTTTTTCGTAACCAGTCTCGTTATTCAATAGCCAGACCTCGTACACCTTATTTGGTACTAAAGTAGACATTTTTAGAACAAATCCAAAATTACTTCATTTACACTAAATTGAACTATCACATAGTGCAATTTAAGTTCAGATACAGTACTACCTTGCATGTGCGTCACCATTCAAAATTTCATGCACCGGCTACTGCTACCGTCATCTTAAAAGAAACAGCGAGAACCTATTCAAGGTTCTAATAATTTTATTTTAACTGCATTTATTTATTACATTTATAATATATCCAGTGAATTGTAAGCATGCATAATAATGCACATCATCGAATGTACGGCGTGTGTTAAAAAAATAAGGTGACTTCCCAAATTGCTTGGGTAACGTACTTTCGAATATCGATTTTTTTTGTTGCTATGTTGGTACATATGTCCTAAACATACCATATGTTCACATTTTCAAGTGTAAAGCACACTTAGTTTGTTTTTAACAGATAGAAAAGTTCGAAGTGCATTAGTGTGCTCGGCTTCGATTTTCTATCATTATTTAAAATAAAGCAAAGAATTTGCATCAAATTGCTTATAAAAAATTGAATCAAGTGCTCTAAAATTCTTAAAATGTTGTCAGTGGTATACAGTAAGTCTGCTCTATGTAAAAAAAATGTAAAAAAAAGATTTGAATTCTAACTACTGGTGAATATAAATCTTCCAGTACTTCAGTTGGTTGAAAACTACTCACAAGTTTTGCTTTTTTCCGATTATCAGATTTATTTAGGAATACTCATTTTAAGACTAATATTTTATTTTTTTGTTTTTCAACTAATTTTCATGTATTATTTTCAAACAAACAATTTTCAAGTGGTACAAGTTCTTCTAAGATGGCCGAAAAGATGCCAATGACGAACCTTGCTCTGGACGCCTAAGCACATCAACAACAGATGATAACGTCGAAGCTGTGAGAAAAATTGTTTTAGAAAATCGTCGAATTACCATAAGAGAAGTTGATGCGAATGTTATCATATTGGTCAGCTCGAGTCATGCAATTTTTTCGGATGTTTTGGACATGAGACGTGTGCCAGCGAAGTTTGTTCTAAAACTTCTTAATTTTGATCAGTAGAACCATCACATGAGCATCGCTCAGGAGCTCTTGAATAACGTCAATGATGATCTTGATTCACTCAAAAAAGTCACAATGGATGACGAATCATTATGACGAATATGTAATTATGACATCCAAAACAAATCCCAATTGTCCTAATGTAAGCACCCAAGAGAGCCAAGATCAAATAAAGCACGCCAAGTTACATCAAATGTAAAAGTTTTGCTCACGGTTTTCCCGATTACCGTGGCGTAGTGCATCTGGAGTTTTTATCTTAAGGTCGTATGATTAATAAAGAGTATTACCTTGAAGCGATGCGCTGTTTGCGAGAAGCAATATGAAAAAAACGTCCGGAATTCAGAAAAACAATTCATGGCTTTTGCATCACAATAATGCACCTGCTCATTCATCGTTGCTTGTAGGAGATATTTTGGTCAAAAACAACACGACAATTATACCTTAGCCGCCGTATTCACCGGATTTGGTTCCCTGTGAGATATATCTGTTTCCAAAACCGAAGAGATCTTTGAAAGGACATAGATTTGCAACGATTAAGAAAATAAAAACGGTATTACTGAAAGAACTTAAGGCTATATCAAAAAGTGATTATGAGAAGTGCTTGGAGAATTGGAAAAAGCGTTGGCACAAGTGTTTTGTATTTGAGGGGGATTACTTTAAAGGGGACAATATGAATATTGATAAATAAATAAATATTTTTCACATAATGTGACAGGTGGCTAATCGAGGTTAGGCCACCTGCCATGCAGTGCGAGATAGAGTTCGCGGCGTGACTACACGCGGCGCCATCGATCAAGCGATCGATGGCGCGACGCGGGAAATGAGGAAAAGCGTGACACGAGAGGGGGAAGAGGGAAGCCTTCTTCTCTTCCAGACCGCCAAGCTGTCTAGACGCTGTCAGGCCGAAAAACCTCCAACGATATCTCCTAGTTCGAGAGAGAGAGAGAGAGAGAGAGAGAGGACGAACCTCAACGTAGCTAAAAGTAAGTGGCCACTTTTAGAGTAAATATCCGCGATATGTATATTTTGTATACGCGCGCGATCGCGATAATTTATATTAAATTATTAATGCAAGCGGTGAGTGAGAGATTCGCTCTTACTTACTCCTATATAGTAGATTGTAAGAGTGTGTATGTGTGTAGACGCGCGATAGACTACACTCGTGTAGTCTTCTGGTTGGCCGCGAGAGGCCACGAGCAACCGTCAGTGATTACGCTAAAGAGCAAGACCGGCTCACGCGTCTAATACCAGCTCAAGTGTATTAGGGCTGGTTCACACGTCTTGCCGAGTGAATACAGCAAGACAAGTGGACGGTACGCATGCGCAGTGCGCACCTAGTATATTAGTATTACGCGTCGAGCAATACTAATTGCAATCATCGAGAACAGGCCTCCACGCGATAAATAACTAATTTTTGTACCTTTTTTGTCAATATTTAGCAATAAATAAATTATTAGCGCTTAACAGGTGCGCGTTATTTATCGCCTTTTCTATCTAGCTTCCCTGTCCCGAATACCGCCGCTTCCGCAAACTGAGCAGCCGAGCCCAGTGGGAGCAGCACCGGCAGTGGGGCCTTAGGGCAAGGCCCCTCACAGGTAAGTAAAGCAGGATCCGGGGAGGATCCTGCGTTGTAAGCAGACCGGCACTGCACGAGAGTGTGATTGTACCAACGGCTAACGTCACTTACAGTAGCCTGTAAGGTCCAAAACCAGCGCTGACAGCAGTGCGTACGTGTGAGGAAGAGTCTCGCACGTGCATCCCAATTAACCCGTTACAATAAATACAAAGTCACTTTACTCTTTGAACACACCTCGTAAATATCTTATAAGCTGCTAATAGTTATCTGATTCTGATTTGCTGTTTATGAATATACTAAATAGAGAATTCAAATCAGGGAATTAAAAATGAAATAAGTTACTGCAACTTGAAACCGTGGATATTCCGCTTTGGCATTGATGCTACTGCTACGCAGGGCTTAACTCACAGTTTTTTACGCTTGGGATTACTGTACTATATCCATTTTTTATCACCAGTCAAAATACGATATAAGAAACCTTTTCTTTTTGGTTTTTGAAGCAGTTGTTTATACGTAACATGACACCGTTCGATGTCTCTCGGCTCCAGTTCGTACGGCACCCAAGATCCTTTCTTTTGTATCATTCCTAACGCTGTCAAACGTTCCGAAACTGTTGTCCGATCAACTCCTAATGATTTTGCAACATCGGATTGCATCTGACATTGATCTTCAGCAAGTAATGTTTCGAATTCTTCGTCTTGAAACTTTTTTGGTGCACCGCTGCGTTTTCTGTCTTAAACATCAAAATCACCACTTTTAATTTAGTTAAACCAATCTCTGCATGTTCTTTTCCACAGAACATGATCACCATAGGTTTCTACAAGAATTCTGTGTGCTTCAGCTGCAGATTTCTTCTGAATAAAATAGTGCAGTGAAATTCCCCGCAAAACAGTTTATTTAGCACGAAATTTGACATGTTTTATGCTACAAAAAGAAAATGTTCTTTGTAGCTTAATAGAAAGACACGTACTGATTTTTAACATAGGTTATAGAACTTCAATTTAGATGCATCATCATCTTGAATTATACACACAAAATTTTTTAACCACCATCTGACGGTAAAACGGCAAGAACTTATTCATACTCACAATATTAATTATTAGTTACCATATTTATGCATGCACAAATAAGTTTCTCTACGCCAGTGACAACGAAGACTTGACTTAAGTAAAAGAGATGGTACTTTTCAAATGAAGTATCTATGTATAAGCGTGTGAGGGCTGGTTTGAAGGCGGCATCGGTAGTAACCGCCCTTTATCTGGTTGTGAAATCGGTAATTTTTTTTTTGTGTAAAGCAAGATTTTCTCTCTCTCTTCCCCTCTATCTTTTTCTAAATGATAGTGCAACTGCTCATAGAAGTTTAAAATCTTATAAATTTTATGAATCAAAAATACCGTGATCAGCTTCTTAGTATTATAAAGAATATAACGAGCCTTCATTTCGTCATTTGTTAAAAGCTTTAAACAAAGAATTTAAATCATAGAAGGATCTTTAAAAATCTACAGTCTGTCAAGTAAGAGCGTGGTCGTGTTAATTTATAAAAAAATTTATTTGATGAAACTTTTATATTTATATATACATTGTACACATTACAAGCAATGATGCAATTTGGTCAATAATGTGTCCAGTCACCACCGGCGTCGATAATTGCTTGGCATCTCCGAGGCATGCTTTCTACTAATTTGACGGCGTATTCTAGTGGCAAGGATCTCCAGATCCGACGAATTTCGTAAGACAACTGCTTCAAAGTGTATGTGCGTCTTCCACAAAGCTTCCGTTTAATATATGCCCACACATTTTTAATAGCGTTTGCATCGAGCGACTGCGACGGCCAATCCAATGTAACGATGCCAGATTGAGTCTTCCACTGAGAACAGAGCTTGCTGCGGTGCTTAGGATCGTTGTCCTCCTGCAGAATCCAATCTTCATTTTTTGTGATGAACCATCGTTTGGTAGATGGCAGTAAAGCCTTTTTGTAGATTTTTATCATTTTCTCGGCATTTAGGTTGTCAGTAAAGAGGTGCAAAGTGCCGAATCCCTGCTTTGAGAAGCAGCCCCAAAGATGCCCCTTTATTCCATGTTTTACGGTACGCTGAACAAGCCTATTGGTGGAAGTTGACCAGGCTCGCGTAAGGACAGAACGTGCCCATATAGAAACATTCATCAGTAAAAATGACATTTTCAAAATCTCTATCAATATTCTCATGCGCCCAAGTGAGTCGCTTTGTCACATGTTTTTTAGTCAACAGAGGCTTCTTCATTGTGTTGCGCCATTTCAGATGATGAGTACGAAGATGGGTTCGGATAGTTTCGTAAGATGTATCTAAACCTTTTGCCATTAATTTCGCTTGTCCTTGCCGCAGTGTTAAAGCAGGATTCCGCGAAAACAGATTCACTATTCTTTTTTCATCTTTTTTGTTCACTTTTCCTATCGAGCCACGTTCTGGTAATCATCGACATTTTTAGCCACTTTATATCGCTGTATCCACTTTTGTACAAATGCCTTCGACTTTCTCATATATTTAGCAGCCGCTGATTGCGACATTTTGGGACCTTTCGGGTGGATGCAAAGGAACACAGCCTCGTAGCGCGACGCGTACCTAGCACTCATGGCGTTTAACGTGATTCTTTTTCAAAAGATCAACGACAACTGAATTTTTGTTATTAATGCATCAAGAACAAAGCTTTTTTCTATCGGCTCGCGAAGAAATTAGAGCAAAATCTTCAATTACCTGTCAATGAAGTCGACCACGCTCTCACTTGACTGACTGTAATTATGATTAAATATCATATTTACATAGCTTATTTGTAGTTTTGCCTTTACTGGTTAGAGTAAAATTCTTGTCTTCATTGGTCAGTATCTTTACGATTTTGTTTTTATCGATCGCGTTAAGATTTGTCTTTATTTAATTACTTTGATCGAAACGGTACTTGGAAATCCACTTTATCCCGTCTCGGCCCAGAATGCCACTCGGGACATATCGCTCTTCGAGGCTCTATATCAAAGACTATTCGCGTTGAAAAAATTCGAGAAAACATATTCTTATAGTTTAAGATTTGCCCTTTCCACTGGTGAACTCGAAATTTCTTTAAAATGTAATAACTATGAGAAAATTCATTTTGAACAAAAAAAATCATGGTTTTTGCACACTTTTCTTTTTTTTCAAATGAAATTTTTAAGGTGTTTCCGGTTTGCAATATACCTAGAATCTCAATAATCCGTAGAATAAATGTCGAAGCTTTAAGAAGACGTGATTTAGATATCGATTTTTTGCCATAGTGTTTTTAAAATGGCGTCCGAAATGCAAAATTTTCTTGCATACATTCATTCATTTTTTTCTCGAAAAATATGAACTTACGGTAAAAATCACCACGAGTAAAAAGTTTTTAAAATTGCTCAAAAAATTCCACAGCACTCTTTGAGCAATTCTAAGAACTTCTTACTTTTAGTGATTTTTTACAAAACTTCTTTGTTTCCAAAAAAAAATTACGATATTACAATGCATTTGACATCGATCGTCTGTCTGCCGCAAAGCTTACGTTGCCCAACTATCACCAACGTGGAGGTCGACGAATTTAGATAGTCTCTTTTACTATTTTTTTTAATTTTTGTGATTTTATAGATTTGTTTTTCTTTTTTTTTTTTAATTTTTTAATTTTTTTTACATTTTCGAACATATCAAGTGTTTTGAGGGTGTAATTGAAAATAACATGTTCGGCAGTAATATTTGTCACAATTGATGCAAAATCGAGTAGTTCTTTGATGACACCCTTCACTACAACACGATGCTCTTGTTCTTGATTCATGACTGTAAGATTAAAAATCACCTGATGTTGCTTGCGACAAATATTTTCTCTTGACCTCTTTACACATGTCTTTTGTTTTTATTTGTATTTCACCATTCTTGTTGTATGTGTTCCACAATGTTACAGCATTTACGATTGATGATTCAATAATCCGTGAGAAAATTTTGAATGCCCATTTCTTTGAACTAATACTTAGAGAGGCTTTTTTACACCGAAAATCGTGCAAATCAATCACCCCCATAAATTTATTGTATAAAGAAAAAGCAAAAGGAAACCCTAGTTCTGTTCGCCTGTTAGCAGTTTGGGAATATCTTTTCATTGGCTTTAAAGAAGTAACGTTAGCTGCTGTGGAAAGGACGGATACCTCTTTTGAGTCATACTTATGAAATTCATCTCACTGTTACGTTCGTAAGTGACCTGATATGATCCTCGCGGAGCTTTTTTTTCAAAAATATGTTTTTCTTTTACTCTATCTTTACGGACAGTTCCCGTCGACCGTAAACCACTTTTGTTCAAGTGAATGACCAAATCTGGACTTGTAAAAAAGTTGTCAAAATAAAGATGATAGTCAGATAGTTTTCTTTTTGAAAGACTACTTAGAAGTGGATTAACCATTTGTAAGACAACTCTGGAACCAAGTAAACATGCGGATAAATTTATCCCAACACTTGTATCACTTTTGCCACAATAAACATCTAAATTGAATATATAGCTACTTGGTGAACACGAGACCCAGAGTTTGATCCCATATCAATCAGGTTTGGAAGGTAAATATTGCTTTAGGCATGTGTGACCAAAAACTCGAACCATCATTTCATCAACAGAAAGAGCCGTTGAAAAAAAACCAAATTGTTGAATATTTTGTCTGAATAAAAGTAAAATTTTACGAACTCTCCATGCCTTATCATTATTATTTTTATCAGTAGATTTCGAATGTTTCATTTTTGATTGAATTTTACTAAGTCTATAACGCGTCATCACGGAAGAAACCGGTGAGCACGTTACAAAAAAATCAGTTTCTTAATACTTCTTTTGATCATTTCAAATGTTGTACGATGATAGCAATAATATGCCTACAGAAATAGAGTTCTTCAGCAGATAATTTTAAGCCGTTTTCTCGACTAGCCTCAATGATATAGCTTTTTACTTCTTTAGAAAACAGAAGCTTGAATAATTCCACTTGTGACATTGACAGTATTTTTTGTTGTACCTTGTTACTCAATAATAACTGATCATCTAAATTTTTAGGATAAACTTTTTCTCTAGTTTTCCAAGAAAAAATGTGATTTGGTTCCAATTTTTTTGAGTTTCTGTGTAACTATAAAAAATAGATTGATATGATACACTTGGAAAAGAGCTTCCCGATTCATCATTCTCATCATCTAATGGAAAATCTGCATCAGAGCCAGAATATTTAGGATCAGATATTACAATGCGCTCATCAGAATCAGATTCTTCATCCTAAGATGACTCAGAGTTATCTCAATTACACCCTAAAAACACTTGAACATGTTCGAAAATGTAAAAAAAAATTAAAAAATTAAAAAAAAAAAAAAAAACAAATCTATAAAATCACAAAAATTAAAAAAAATAATAAAAGAGACTATCTAAATTCGTCGACCTCCACGTTGGCGATAGTTGGGCAACGTAAGCTTTGCGGCAGACAGACGATCGATGCTAAGTGCATTGTAATATCGTAATTTTTTTTTGGAAACAAAGAAGTTTTGGAAAAAATCACTAAAAGTAAGAAGTTCTTAGAATTGCTCAAAGAATGCTCTGGAATTTTTTGAGCAATTTTAAAAACTTTTTACTCGTGGTGATTTTTACCGTAAGTTCATATTTTTCGAGAAAAAAATGAATGAATGTATGCAAGAAAATTTTGCATTTCGGACGCCATTTTTAAAACACTATGGCAAAAAATCGATATCTAAATCACGTCTTCTTAAAGCTTAGGCATTTATTTTACGGATTATTGAGATTCCAGGCACATTGCAAACCGGAAACACCTTCAAAATTTCATTTTAAAAAAAGAAAAGTGTGAAAAAATCATGACTTGTTTTGTTAATTGAATTTTCTCATAGTTATTACATTTTAAAGAAATTTCGAGTTCACCATCGAAAAGAGCGGATCGTAAACTATAAGAATATGTCCTTCTCAAATTTTTTCAACTCGAATAGCCTTAGTTACAGAGCCTTGAAGAGCGATATGTCCCGAGTGGCATTCTGGGCCAAAACGGGTTATCGCGAGTATTGAACATCAAGTTTTATAATAATGTCCAAATGAAAAAAATATTTGACATTTTTCTTTCTAGTGGATGTTTGAATCTGCCTATGCTGTTCTTAACGTAAAGTTATACGTGCTTTTAAAATCTGGAGTGAAAAATGCTCTTGTTTGTCTAGATTTTCTTTTAAAATATATACTATACGTAGTAAATATCATATATATAGGGTTAATATATATAGTATATATTTGACCTTGAAACGACATTGACATGAAAGTCAAGATAAAATCTCAAGTCATCATACGACTTCTATCTTGGAATCTTACAACTTTTGTCTGAAACATTTTTGTGATTTCAACTTCCCAAAGGAATTATTTAGCAAGGCATTTAAAATGAATAAGTGGATAACCGAAACTCTATAACTAAAATTTGTTAATAATTATAATTATTATTTTATCTATAATTATGTTCTTGAAAATTACTAAATTAAGAAATTTCATACTCCTCTATAATAAAATATGTTCAATATATTCTATTCATAATGTTATAAAATAGTTTCAATATCATATTCATTATTCTTATCTATTTTAATATCATATTTATAATATAATTTTAGGATAACATCTTTCTGGCATAAATTTGTATGGTTAACACGAAGAGGTTTTTTCCAAATAATAAGAGATCCTTCTGTTCAGTTATTAAGAATTTTGCAGAAAATGGTGAGTTTTATCGGTAATTCATTTAACACGTTTACGACGGGGCCTGAATTCACCAAACCGCACCGTGGGGCGGCACTGTTTTTCGTACTCGATGGGACAATTCTGCATGTACCACCGGTGGCTCACCCCGTCCCATGGGACAGACAAATGTACCACCGCTGGTACACCCTGTCGCAAACGTGTTAATAAATAAAATAATGTCTGAATCGAGAGTCTACAATAAACGAGTAAATTTTTATGCAATTGCAAATAAGTGCAAGTTTAACTCGTACCGCACACTAATTGTTTCGTACCTTGTCTTCGTTAATTTTAGAAAAACTGCTAACTAGAGATAGTATTTTTTACAATATTTATATAAAATCCTACCAACTCTAATTATTTAGAATTTTTTACTTATAAATTTCAGATGTAAGGGAGGGGAGAAGGGAATAATATTGTAATACATAAATCGATTGACGGACAAAGTAGCTTACACAATATTATACGTGTTCTGTTTTTACTCTCTGGGTGCGTTGTTGTAAAACTAATAATACTAATATTACTGATAAAAGTCGCACTATCTTTACTGTATTTATAATACGCTTATTCAAATAAGAGATGTGAAAATATTAAAATGATAATAAAAATATCAACTGTTGATTATGAATTGTCATATTTCATGTTTATTGTATTTTTTGGTTTTCTTCTTACAATATTTTCATTGATTTAGTATGCTTATTGGCAATAACCACCACAGTATATTCTATTTGATCTCATAATAAGCCATACTTTTCCACTTAGAACGGGCAGCTTGTGTTTCACCTCTTTTGATTTGGATTCATCGCGTATCATTTATAGTTGTATCCTTGCATTGTTATTTGATT
Organism: Chalcis sispes; assembly: GCA_949987625.1. Lineage (NCBI taxonomy): Eukaryota > Metazoa > Arthropoda > Insecta > Hymenoptera > Chalcididae > Chalcis > Chalcis sispes. The sequence continues at coordinate 26,733,049 of OX465095.1, read as the reverse complement.
AATTGCTCTTGATAATGTTATTCGGTTTTTGAATAAATTCTCGCTGTTCTCTTTTACAAAATAAAAGCTTTATTTAGAATATGAGGCACAAAATATTTCACTCAAAGTATTGCTTATCACAAGAGACCACTTTCTCCCATTTTTCTGACAGTATATGAATTCCACATCAGAAAAACGATATCTCATTTGGGGCTATCCAAGAATCAATCCATTCTATAACATCTCCGTAAGAATGGACGCGCTGCTCAGTCAGACCGTGTGTCATCCAACGGAATAGGTGAAAATCAGAAGGGGTTATATCAGCTGGATACAGCGAGTGGGGTGAAAGTTCCCATTGAGTGATTCCAGGTGGGTTTTCACTGGTTTTGCAACATGAAACTGAGCGTTGTCATGTAACAAAATCACTTTGCCGTGTCTCTGTTGGTATAGCGGCTGTTTTTCTTTTAGGGCTCGACTCAAGCGCGTCAATTGAAGTCGATAGCGATCTCCCGTGATAGTCTCATTCAGAGAAGAAGCTTCGAGCCATGGATATTTGGTTTTGCGGGCGATGTTGATGCATGGCCGGGTTAACCCCACGATTTTATACGCTTTGGATTATCGTAGTGTATCCACTTTTCATCGCCTGTCACGATACGATGCAAAACATCTTTTCTTTTCTACCGTTGAAGCAGTTGTTCACACGTGAAAAAACGCCGTTCGACATCTCTCGGCTTCAATTCATATGGCACTTAATGTCCTTGCTTCTGGATCATTCCTAACACTCTTCAACATTTTGAATCTGTTTTCAAGTTCTGCTAACACCTGACATTGGTCTTGATCATGTAATTTCTCCAATTATTTGTCTTCAAATATTTTCGGCGCGGCAGAATGTATTTATCCTTAAGTTCAAAATCATTATTTTTGAAGCGTCGAAACCAGTCTCTGCATGTCGTATCCGATAGAGCATTGTCACTGTAAGTCTCAACAAAAATTATGTGTGCTTCAGCTGCAAATTTCTTTTGAATAAAATAGTGCAATAAGATTCCCCGCAAATACACTTGATTTGGCACTAAAGAACCAATAAAACTTTTAGAGCCAATAAACAATTATTTTGTTTACACTAAAGTAAACTATCATACACTAAAATTTAAAGTCAGATACAGTACTTCCTTGCAGGTGCGTCACCATTTAAAATTCCATGCACGGACTACTGCTATTGCCATCTTTAAAGAAACAGCAAGAACTTATTCGAAGTTCTAATAATATACTCAATAACGATCATTTGGTTTTTGAATGAGAACCATATTTTATTTTATTTTATAAAACTTAAATCTTTAAACCAGCTTATTTAACTGATTGGTTTTCTTCTAGTTTCGAATTATTATTTCTAAAATACTTTAGAAAATACTTTGTTGAAATTATGAACCTGTTATTCATATATCTTCCTTTTAACATATTTTGTGCAAAATAAAAATAGATGATGTTTTCTATTATTGTAGAATACAGTTTGCAATCATTTTGTTGAAGAGGTTTGTTAAAATAGGAACTAATTACTCTGTTTTTCTAGTATTTTTGATTTTTATTTTATTTTGTTTATTCTTATTCTTTGATTTATTTTCTTATTGAGTTCTGATATTATTGTAAGAAAGTTTACTTCCTTAGATTTATATGTAGTAATATTTGAATATCAGCGCGCTCTCAAGCGAGTCGATAAGGTAGCGCGCTAAATATGCGAATGAGCAGTGTGGTGATAGTAAGGACGAAGGCAGTGCAATCACAGAAAGTGCGAAGTCACGACAATTTATAAGTTAGCATAATATAATAATTTAGAATTGTGTAAATTATCTAAAATTTAGGGTAAAGAATAAACATCGAATGTAGTGTCTTTGTTTATTTCCGGTTAGTGACTCAATGTAAATTGAGAATACATTTTTTTTGTGATTTTGATTTATTTAATACTTGTAAAATAAAAATCAAAACTTTGTTTATTTCAGAGAAACAATCCGTGTTTGATTCATCTAACCCTTGAATTTTTATAATCGAGTAACACTCGTATTACAAAACTACATTCTCGTTTACAAGTACAAAGATGGATAAGCTACAGTTGGAGTTCAAATGTTTGGCCACTGCCGACACAAAATCAAACACAATAATCATAACCTCAATCAAAACACAGGAAAATAGACGTTTTGTGCTACAAGGCGATGACTAGTTTGCAGCAAAACACACGGCATTAACAACCACAACTACATTTACACAGGTAAAAAATATTATAAATAAAAGGCACCAAACAAGAAAAATATGGATTACCATGACAGGAAAAATGAGAGATGCCTTCTTTGATGAACATGGAAACCTACCATTTAATAATACTTTTCTAAAAGAAATAAGTGAAATTGAGAAAACATCAGATCTAGAAAGTCCAATGATAAAGTTATTAGAAAAACTAATTGAAAATACACAGAGAACTTAAGAAAAATGTTTGTCAAAAATAACAAAAGATTTTATAATTTAAAAATTTAATTATAAGAAAGAACTTAAAAGAACTTGAAAGCACACTATTAATTAAAGAACTTATTTTAAGAATTTATTTAAAGAACTTGAAAGCACACTATTAATCAAAGAACTTATTTTAAGAATTTATTCAAAGAACTTGAAAGCACACTATTATTCAGAACCAAGGTAATCTTAAATAATGTATAAAATGTTCAAGCAGTTTATGATTCAGGATCAACAATATCTTAAGTTAACTCAAGATTATTGAACCTAATGGGTGTACAACTTTGCTTCCGCCGTTTTGCAATAGATGGCTGTAGCGGTAAGTGGTAGTTGAAATAAATAGATCATAGATGTCATACAATAACCTTAGGTATTTGTAAACATAACGCCATCGAAATATTAGTCGATTTGTGTCTGCATCATAAAGTTATTCTCGATTAAACATGTCAGCTTACGAGCCAAATTCTCGTCATTTGCGGGAGGTTTTAATTTTCTGCTTTAATATGAAGAAATCTGCAACTAAGGCTCATCGAATTCTCTTAAATACCTATGGTGAGGCCGCTATTAGTGAAAGAACGTGCTGAGAGTTTCAACGCTTCAAGAACGGCGATTTTAACGTCAAAGACCAGCATGGCGGTGAAAGAAAGAAGGTTTTCGAAGATGCAGAATTGGAGGCATTACTTGATCAAGACTCGTGTCAAACGCAACAAGAATTAGCAGGATCATTGGGAGTGACGCAAAAAGCCATTTCTAAACGTCTGAGAGTCACGGGAATGATTTAGAAACAAGGAAATTGGGTGCCGTGCGAGTTGAAGCCGAGAGATGTTGAACGGCGTTTGTGTGTTTCTGAACAGCTGCTTGCGAGGCAAAGACGGAAGGGATTTCTGCATCGCATTGTGACTGGGGACGAAAAATGGGTTTACTACGATAATCCCAAGCGCAGAAAATCATGGGGATATTCCGGCCATGCTTCCACGTCGACGGCCAAACCGAATATTTACGGTTCCAAGGTCATGCTCAGTATTTGGTGGGACCAGCTCGGCGTAGTGTATTATGAGTTGTTAAAACCGACTAAAACAATCACAGGCAATCGTTATCGAACGCAATTAATGCGTTTGAGCCGAGCATTGAAAGACAAACGGCTGCAATATAACGAGAGACATGATAAAGTGATCTTACAGCATGACAATGCTCGACCCCATGTTGCGAAAGTGGTCAAGACATACTTGGAAACTTTGAAATGGGAAGTCCTACCCCACCCGCCGTATTCTCCAGACGTTGCTTCTTTGGACCATCACTTGTTTCGATTAATGGCACACGGCCTGGCTGACCAGCACTTCCGGTCTTATGAAGAAGTAAAAAATTGGATCGATTTGTGGATCGATTCAAAAGATGACCAGTTTTTTCAACGCAGGATTCGTATGCTGCCCGAAAGATGGAAGAAAGTAATGGCCAGCGATGGACAATACTTTGAATCATAAATATATAACCAGTTTTTTACAATAAAGCCTCGAATTTCGGAAAAAAAAACGGTGGAAGCAAAGTTGTACACCCAATAGATAGAAATAAAATCAATAAAAGAAGAACAGTTTACTTGAAATCAATTAATGGTGTAAACAAAAATAATGGAGTAATAAAATTAAAAGTCAAGATAATGAAGATTAAAAAGAAGTGAATGTTTGCGTTATGGATAATGTGAATTTCATAGATGATTTTCTAATTGGACTCGATTGTATGAAAAAGTTTAAACTAATACAGGATGACCCACTTGAAATCAAGCAAAATAACGGTAAAGAAAAAAAAAAAAATTATTTGACTAACATCACAAGGACCACCTATTTAAAGTTGGCGACTCAGTGTACATAGAAAACGGAAATTGCTTAAATAGGAAAAAATTAGATAAAATAAAGATTGGACCGTACAAAATTGAAGAAAAAATCTCGAATTCAATATTCAGAATAAACACAGGCCACAGAAAAAAGGAATTGAATCTATTTCTCATAACAAAATTATTTCCAGCACAATACCATGCATCGATCGGATAACGCTATGCAGTTTCCAGGAAAATTTGTAACAAATTTTTTTCCAAGGAGAGGGGATGTAAGAAAGTTTACTTCCTACGATTTATATGTATGTAGTAATATTTGAATATCAGCACGCTCTCAAGCGAGTCGATAAGGTTGCGCGCTAAACATGCGAATGAGCAGTGCGGTGATAGAAAGGTCGAAGGCAGTGCAATCACACAAAGTGCAAAGTCACGACAATTTTTAAGTTAGCATAATATAATAATTTAAAATTGTGCAAATTATCTAAAGTTTAGGGTAAAGAATAAACATCGAATGTAGTTTCTTTGTTTATTTCAGGTTAGTGACTCAATGTAAATAGAGAATAAATTGTTTTTGTCATTTTGATTTATTCAATACTGTAAAATAAAAATTAAAACTTTGTTTATTTCAGAGAAACAATCCGTGTTTAATTCATCTAACCCTTGAATTTTTATAATCGAGTAACACTCGTAGCACATTCATTCACAGTTATTTTTCCTTATACAGTATATCCAATAAGTATAATATTAAAAAAATTTGATATCTTATTAGAAAAACATTCTCGAAGAAAATGATATATAAAAACTGTAAAAATCAAATAGTCATGATCTTGGACTTGACGTTATTTTTCAAGATGATTTAAGTTCAACTTTATGGTTTTAAATGGAAAACTTTATTTTTGACTCAAATTCAAATTCTAAAAGAGCGGTTAATTTAAGTCTTAGATGCGATTTGGTTTATGAATATCAGTTATCTTTAGAGATCGAAAATTATCTTTCGAGTTTAAGGTCGTCTGCAAATCGAATTTCTCTTCTGATCTTTGAAAGCTGATATCTCATCAAAATAGTAAAAAATAAGAAATATGTATATATATGCTTTTTTGAAGTTGGCACAGACTTGTCGAAAAATCAAAATTTACCTATGCCGATTGTTTGTGGTTAATAAGTTATGGAGAATTATGCTAATTAAATTTCCGCGCAAACGGAAAATGAAGAAATACAAAAAAAAATTACATTTAGGCTGGGAGCGTAATAGATGTAGATTCTTTGTATGAATTATTGTAATTAGATTAAGCCATTTTTAAATCATTTATTCTATAAAAATTATATTTTTTAGTTAAGCATATGTACAATGAACTTCTAACCTTGTAATCTCGACTTACTTTATATTTTTCCTAAAAAGAATCACAAGAAAGCCTATTTTTTCAGCTTCTAGAGTGGCCTAAGGCCTTATATAGACTTTGAAGGTCATGGTCAATGTTAGATCCAAGGTAATCGTGAGATATTTAGGAAAAAATTACCAAATTTTAGTTATTTACTTTTTTATCATTTATATTTTTCTAATTATAATACCTTTACGAAGATTTTGAGCTCTATACATGTATATGTTTCTTTGCGGCTGCGTTAAAATTTGTTTCTTTTTCGAAGTTTCTTACTATTGTTAGGTACTTTATAATATGCTGTTGTAGAGGGATGTCTTACATACTAGAACTTGAAGAATTATCATGTTAATACTTTTTGCCACTTTTTCTTTTTAAATAATACGCTCGTTATTATTTTTCTAAATATGCCACACTGTATCAGAAATGAGATCGTTGTTATTCTATTGATTCTTGGCATCATTACCCAAATAACAGAACAATTGGATTTATTGAAAGACAAGAGAGATAGCGATCTATTAAGAGACATCATCGTCGCACTATGATAATTGAACTGGATGATCCACAAGTTCTTGCCGTGTTGGCTACGGTTGCAATTAATCCGCATATTTTGGTACGAGAATTTAAGGCTTTATTAGGAACCACAGAATCAATGGCTCAAAAAATTTTAAGGCTCCATAGATCACATCCTTACCATATTATTTTAACCCAACAATTGTCTGCTAGTGCCTTTCAGCGAAGATTACAATTATGTAATTAGCTCAAAGAGTGTTACATCGTAATTTTTTTAAGTTCGTTATATTCTCCGATGAAGCTATATTTCACAACACAGGGCAGTTAAATCGACATAACTGTCATTATTGGTCTGCGAAAAAGCCACACTGGTTCTGTATGATTAACCATCAAAATCGCTGGAGCCTAGCTGTATGGTGTGGAATTGTCAATGAATTTTTGATTGGGCCATATTCTTTTGATGGAATTGTTATCGCACCTAGATATTTAGATTCAATAATGAATAAACTGCCACTTTCTAAAGTATCATAGACTGCCGGTTTCAACAGGATGGTGCAGGGCCTCACAAAAGCAATATTGTTAGAGATTTTCTGAACCGCCAATTCCCACAGAGCTGGATAGGAATAGGTAATCAAGTTGTTGAATGGTGCCCTAGATCTCCAGATCTTACCAGTCCAGACTTCTTCTGCCGGGTTATCTTAAAAATGTGGCATATTTGGATCCATTACCACGTTAACTCCAGGGCCGTTTTTCGCTGTAAGGCGGCGCTCGAATGAGGCAGTCTAGTGCAGGCCACCGATAGTGCTATGGTTGAACTGAGGGTTTTAAAAAATTTAAATTTTTTCGGCTACAAAAAAAAAAAATAATTATCATGACACAAAAAATTCCTTCGTACAAACAGGGGATTTATATATACACAGTATGTCGGAAAATTTCCCAAACTTATTTTTTAGCGTTTGTACAAGTGGCGCCACCTCTTGGACGACACCGGTACTATGTTGCTACATCCCTCTGGAGTGTCTGAGCATGTTTTCACCAGTATCCGTTCATTAGTTGCCGAGATAGACGTGCTTGAGTGAACGTGTGTTTAGTACCCCGGTGCAAGCTCTACGATGGATAAGAAATTTGAACATCGTGGCGCAATAAAATTCTGCTATAAACTTAAAAAAACTTTCGCGGAAACGAGAAAAATGATCGATTCGGCTTACGGTGAAGGTGCAGTGTCGCGTACAACTGTTTACATGTGGTTCAGTCGGTTCAAGAAGGGTAGAGAGTCGTTAGAAGATGACGAGAGAAGCGGCCGGCCGTCAACAGCTGTTACCGAGGAAAAAGAGGCTCGCGTGTGCGCGCTACTACAGCAGGATTGCCACATGTCTCTCACAATGTTCGCAGACGAACTGAACATGAGCAAGGATAGCGTCGCGTTGATTTTGAAAGAAAAAATGAACCGCAGGAAGGTCTGCTCTCGATTTTTTCCGCACTTTCTCACACTAGAGCAGAAGGAAACTCGCATCCAATGTTGTTAAGATTTTATCGAGACTTGCGACACCACTCCGGGCTTTCTAACCTCAATTGTGACTGGAGACGAGAGTTGGTGCTTTTAATACGATCCTTCCACGAAGCGCCAGTCATCCGCTTAGTTCAGTCCGGGCCGTGCGAGGCCTCAAAAAGTGCGCCAACAAAAATCACGGGTAAAGACGATGCTCATCGCTTACTTCGACTCCAAAGGCCTGATACACAAAGAATTTGTGCCCCCAAACACCACCGTGAATGCTGCGTATTACGTAGAGATGTTAAAACGTCTGAAGCGCCGGATTAATCGCATCAGGCCCGAGTACAAGAAATCGGGATAGTGGAGTTTGCTGGATGACAATGCGCCTGCTTATTCTTCGAACATTGTGAAGCGTTATCTCGCCGAAAATCAGATCCCACGCATCAATTACGCCCCATACTCGCCAGATCTGGCTCCAGCCGACTTTTTCCTATTTCCCAAGCTTAAAATGGCCTTGAAAGGACGATTTTTTGAAGATGTACCGAGCATTCGAGCGGCTTGCACCGAGCGTCTCACAGCGATAACTTCAGAGGAGTACCAGACAGCCTTCGAATCACTCATGAAGCGCTTAAATGAGTGTATATCTAGGGAAGGGGACTATGTTGAAAGTTAACTGGAATAAATTTTCTTAGATGTAATTTTCGATTTTTTATTTCAAAAGTTCGGGAACTTTTCCGAAATACTGTGTACAGAATAAGCGTACAAAATTTTAATTCGATAAGTTAAGTCGTTCTCGAGCTACAGTGATCACCGATTTCGAAAACATGGTTTTGAGAGAAACGTGTTTAAAGTTTTGGGAACGAATTATATGCAGATAAAAATTTTTTTTTAACTTACAGTGAATCGTCTATTCTAGCAGCATAAAATGTTCCTTCCATTTCTTTATTGGTAGCCTTAGTAGTAATTTTACGATGTCCACGAGCTATTCTTGTTTCCTAAGTGCTGTCTAATGAACGACGGTTAGCTGAGACGATTCGATTGCAATCTTTCTTCTTCGCATATTCGTATGCGTGCGGTCCCAATTTAATCCTTGTCGCGTCGAAAATGGATAATAACCCTCGTGCACCCTCATTGAATGAGCAGATAGTGACATAGGCGGCTATGCTGACGATAGTACCGCTCGCAGGTAACGTTTTCGTAAATTTGAGATTTTCAACATATATATATTGGGTGTACAACTTTGCTTCCGCTGTTTTTTCCGAAATTCGAGGCTTTATTGTAAAAAACTGGTTATACATTTATGATTTAAAGTATTGTCCATCGCTGGCCACTACTTTCTCCCATCTTTCAGGCAGCATACGAATCCCGCGATGAAAAAACTGGTCATCTTTTGAATCGATCCAATTTTTCACTTCTCCATAAGACCGGAAGTGCTGGTCAGCCAGGCCGTGTGCCATTGATCGAAATAAGTAATAGTCCGAGGGGGCAACGTCTGGAGAATACGGCGGGTGGGGTAGGACTTCCCATTTTAAAGTTCCCAAGTATGTCTTGACCACTTTTGCAACATGGGGTCGAGCATTGTCATGCTGTAAAATCACTTTATCATGTCTCTCGTTGTATTGCGGCCGTTTGTCTTTCAATGATCGGCTCAAACGCATTAATTGCGTTCGATAACGATCGCCTGTGATTGTTTCAGTCGGTTTTAACAACTCATAATACACTACGCCGAGCTGGACCCACCAAATACTGAGCATGACCTTGGAACCGTGAATATTCGGTTTGGCCGTCGACGTGGAAGCATGGCCGGGATATCCCCATGATTTTCTGCGCTTGGGATTATCGTAGTAAGCCCATTTTTTGTCCCCAGTCACAATGCGATGCAGAAATCCCTTCCGTCTTTGCCTTGCAAGCAGCTGTTTACAAATACACAAACGCCGTTCAACATCTCTCGGCTTTAACTCGTACGGCACCCAATTTCCTTGTTTCTAAATCATTCCCATCACCCTCAGACGTTTAGAAATGGCTTTTTGCGTCACTCCCAATGATCCTGCCAATTCTTGTTGCGTTTGACACGAGTCTTGATCAAATAATGCCTCCAATTCTGCATCTTAGAAAACCTTCTTTCTTCCACCGCCATGCTGGCCTTTGACGTTAAAATCGCCGTTCTTGAAGCGTTGAAACTACTCTCAGCACGTTCTTTCACTAATAGCGGCCTCACCATAGGTATTTGAGAGAATTCGATGAGCCTTAGTTGCAGATTTCTTCATATTAAAGCAGAAAATTAAAACCTCTCGCAAATGACGAGAATTTGGCTCGTAAGCTGACATGTTTAATCAAGAATAACTTTATGATACAGACACAAATCGACTAATATTTTGATGACGTTATGTTTACAAATACCTAAGGTTATTGTATGACATCTATGATCTATTTATTTCAACTACCACTTACCGCTACAGCCATCTATTGCAAAACGGCGAAAGCAAAGTTGTACACCTATTATATATATATAAGGTACATTAAAAACCTTTGTAATCCCTCAGGTAGTCGAGCGCGCAGCTGCCGCTACCTACCTACTATCATTTACTGGAAATGGTTTCGTTTAAACTCCTGTATCTCCGTAAATAACAGTCAGTTTTTTCTAAAATTTTTACAGAATATTTTTGAAATGCGCTACTTTTAGAAAATGTAAAAATATTGATTTTCTCAAAATTCTAAGTGTATCTCCCTCTTTAACTGACTGAACCAATTCTGAAATCCACCCTGTTGCATCCTCAATGCAATTTTACTTAATTTTTGTAAGACAACTACAATTTGACCTAGAAAGATCATACATATCTAAATGTAATATTTTCTGCTTTTCGCATTTCTGGTGTGATAAATGGTGTTTATTAAAAAAATTTGATTTGACCTCAAAATTACTTTTAAGGTCAACGTCAATATAAAAGTCACCGTCGGGTGTCCCCCTCCAAACGCAACAACTTTTGTAAGAGTTTCATTCTAAACAAATAGCTGATTTTCGTCGTACATTAATAATATTATTTTTGTAAATAAGAATTTGTAAATATTAAAAAAAATTATTTTGATTGAACATTATTGTACGATACATTCTATTTAATTTTCTTATGAAATATTTTAAAAATTGCATTGTTCCATTTTTTTGCATAGGTTACCCACAATATGCTTATTTGTATATCTATATTCACATTATTCATAATAACAGATATAGTGGGAACAATTCATATGTAGTGTGAAGAATCAAAAATAAGAAAATTCTTTCAAATTCATTCTCATTAAAATAGTTTATCTAGAAAATGTGGATGTATTATGTTAAATTTTCATAACCAAATTAATTTTTATTTATGAAAATATTGAGATATAGAATATTGTATTAGAAAAGGTTGCGGTGGGCCCGTAATAATAATTTTACTAGGTTTTTTGTGTTTTAAAAAGTGTTTCTACTTAATTATTTGTGATATACTTGTATGGTTCTTAAGAACTTTTTAATTTTCTTTTGAATAATAAAATAATTTTTTAAAACTTTTATTGCTAGATATGTACATTTTTAATATAGGGTGATGTAAGTAGTACTAGGACAAAGCAAAATTGGCAGGTACAGTCGAACAACGATAAAAAAATGAGTTTTTTAATAATAAGATTATATCAAATATTCCTATAAAAATTTATTCACTTTAATAATTAATATAGAAAAAAAACCTTTTTATTAAAAAAAAAATATTAAAATTCATTTAAAAGAATTTGTGCTCAAAACCAGCATTTTGTCCCGTTTTCACGCGCAAAATGTCGAGTGCAAATTTTATTGATAAATTGAAAAAGGTATTTTTAATCATTAAGGAATCGATTTTTAATGAAAAAATATTTTATAGTAATTTTAATAAGATTGTTTTATAAAATTATTCAAAAAAATAATGATAGTATAAATATTTTATACTTAAATTATAAATTCCAGTATTCCATATCGCCAAAGCGATTGTATTCATAAGTAGGACAACTCCACTTCTCTTGTCCGACTTCTATAACCGACTTCTTTAGCACGCTGCTTAAGTCAAAATAATTTGAAATTTTTTTATTTATTGCATTAAATGTTATTTATGAATAATATACTTACTCATTTATTTAAAAAAAGTGTTTACTATAAAAAAAAGCACACAACCTTAAATTAAACCTTAGCTTTATGAAAAGGTAAAATATAATATTTTATAACTGTTGTGATAGGTGGCCCGTTGAGGTTACGCCACTTGCCATGCGGTGCGAGTCTGAGTTCGCAGCGCTATCGATCAAGCAATCGATAGCCATCACGTATAGAAAGTAGGATCCAAGGAGGGTCCTACGTTGTAATAGGACCGGCACTGCACACGAGTGCCATTGCACGACAGCTAACATCCGTCGGCACTTAAGGCCGCATCGGAAGAAAGCTGCGTCCGCAGCAGTGCGCACGTGTGGGAGGGAGAGAGACGTGCACGTGCACTAACGAGATATCCCGTTAAAACTGGCGCCCTAAACGTGTGTGAGTGGAATCGGGATGCGTAATCGTAGAGGGCGTGCGTAGAAAGGGAGGATAGGCCCGGAGCGTGCGCAGAGGGTGCAGTCAAGGCGCATACACACAAAGCATGTATGTAAAATATTAGGTGCGTAATAAAAGTGTCTCTGGCGTGGTAAAGGAGACTTGAGTAAAAATAAAATTTACAAGAGCCGAAAAGGCCAAAAATTTTTTTCTCTTTCTTTCCTTTTTTTGTTGTTGTTTGCTTGTAACACTTAAGCTCAAGCAAGCCTAGGATCAGGGACAGACTGACCCTCCATAGCCACGCCAGTGTGGATTGCAATATCGTGAGTAGAGGGAAAAGGTAAATCCCTCTTAAACAAAATATTGTATATATTTATTTATTTATTATATATTTATTGCATTACGATACTCAAGACATCGTAACTGAAAAATTATTTGTATAGATTGCGTGCGACAGAAATTCAAAAAAATGGCGTCCGAGCAGGTCTCTAAAGAAGACCAGTGGCTCTTTGCAATGGAGGGCGAGGAGGTAGAAGAAACCCTTCACGCCCTAAGACTCAGGCCAACCGAGTCTAGAATGGTCAAACTGGCCAGGATTAGCCATTGGCTGCTGGAGAATTATACAGCAGCCGATTTTCAAGAAAAGGCTGCAGGGGAAGCTGAAGCAGCCCAAGCAGTTAGAGCCGAAGCGAGCTTCATGCACACGCATCCAAAATGGCGACGAGAGAGCAAGAGAGGCAGATGCGCTGCTATGACGCCCGTCAAAGGAAGCTCTCGTTGAAAGAAGGTGACTTACAAGGAAACTGCCCCAGGTGTACCTCACCGATTTCTTTCATTTTGTAATATGTTATAGTACTCAAAAGAATATTAGAAACATGTTTATTATTAAGTGCTAATTCTTCAACTTAAGGGGTGAAACTCACCCTTTAAGTTCACCCCCAAAAACAGTTTTTTTTTAATATCTCAAAAAGTTTTAGGAGTTTTCAAATAAAACCAACGGCAAATTGTTCTTATGAAAAGGCGCTTCTATAGACATAACTTTTATATTAAAAGGTTGCAACCCCTATTTATTTTATGGGTAGTTATAGTTTGAGATTACATTTCGTCAGTTATTCCTAATGTGACGTTAAGTTCAGAAGTGTACCTAAAGTACTTTTAACTTCTAAATTTTTTAGAATTTAAAATGAAATAAATTAGATTTTCCAAAATAGAAATGGTCAAAAACGTGTTTTTGGGCCCCTTGAAATATTTTTAAAAACTAAGCGGGATGCCGGATTTGTGTATAATCATAGAATTTTGGTTGTTATTTCACTCAAATTTACAATTATTATTTAAGAAGTAAATTACACCAGAAAATCCTTAATCTAAAGTTTAAGAAATTAAAAGATAAATATAAAGTATAATTATTTTATATATTTTAAAATATGTTATTATATTTATAGCTTATCAATTTATATTATATAACAAAAGCTGTATTCATTTTATTTAATACATAAGTCTGCATGAGAAGTATAAATTTATTATTAGAGTTTAAAAGATAAACATTTATGATAATCATAGAAAGAATGTTTCAAATATAGCGTCTTTTTACACCAAGCACATTTTATAATTGCAACATTAGAACATCCCTCTAATCCACAGCGAGCACTAGATTTTGACCCAAAAGCAAAATCATCTAGATTTTGAAACTCGCCAGGTTTTGTAACTGTGTAACCCCTTTTAAACCAAGCGTATTTGAATAAATTTACATACCTTGGTGACGACAGTTGATTATACACTACAAGTTGGAGAATGATTATATTATTACGTTCATGAAGATTTAAATCTTTATTCATTAATATGACACTGTCAAAGAGTCTGACATAATTTTTCCATATTCTAAATCCTAATGTATCAAGTGGCTGAATTTTATTTGTTGTTCCTTTTGGTATTAACTTCAAAATAACTTGATGAACCAACATTCGGATAGTACGCTTCTTTTAGCCAAGTTCTAAAGTGATCAAAAATTAAATAAATTCTTAAAAAATTATCATTACGCATCGAATGTGTATTAATACTATGAATAATTTATTAATACATGTAGTTAATTTTCCAAATTTTGAACCCATAACGTAGGTATTATCAGGTCCAACTAACTTTTGTTGCACAACTGGTCCGAATTTGCCACTTTTTTCTTTAAGAACTAAAAAAAGAGGCTATAGAACAACTGAATCCACTTTGATCTGAATTGTAAACATTTTCTATACCTTTTTCTTGATTAAGTTTTTTAACTTTAATGACAAATTCGTCAGTTTTTCTTTGTAAATAATCTGTTCCTTTAAGAGTTTTTTTAGTAAAAAACTTATTAATTTTTTTACTAACAATCCTAAGGGCTAGAATGTTTTTATATGACAATAAGTTAAATAACACTCAAATCTTAGACTTGGTTTAGCAAGTATATTTATTTAAGTGAATGTTAAGTAAAAGTATATTACAAACTTTGATACAGAGTAGCATATGTTGTTGTTGGTTGTATAGTCTAAACGCTGTCGCGACACCGGGCAGAGTGCCGACGCGCTAACCTTTTGCATATAGCGTGTGCTCACACATACTTGCTCGCACACGCACACACCGAGGCGTCAGCTACGCTCATCCATACGCGCTTACAGCTGACTCTCATACATTACAATTTTTTCCCTTTTAAATCTTTGTTTAATCGTGGAGAGCGCCGAACAGGCGGTCGCTTTAACAATTAATCAATATGACGCTTTTGCAAATTATTATTTTTACAGTCGTTTACAGTATAAATTGATGGTCAAACTTTTTTAACAATTTCTCCTGCTAGTTGCTTTTCACCTCTGACAGCATGTTTATCATACAAAACTGCGTCACCGACATTCAAATCATTTTTTTCGTTTACCTGCTCTTGCTACAATTTGTGCTCTTTGCTTTTGATCTTCATTTGCTGATACACTCGTTCTTAATAAGACAAATCTCGTACGCATATCTCGTTTATACATTAAGGGAAGGTTTGCCTTTTTATTTACCGAAACAACAGTTTCTTTTGGAATTTTTTTTTCATAGAAGGAAATTAATAAACAATTAAAATTGTTTGCTACTTGTTTAATACAATAACAAGTACAAAAAAAAATTTTTTTATGACGAAATATCGTGACGGTAATTAATGGCACGCCCCGTAAAGTGACCATCTGCAAAGGTGGCCCGCTGTTGGCCACTCTAGCACCTGTAAAAATAAACGAAAATTAAAAATCGAAAAAGTTTTATAAAATATATAAGTGTAGTCGGAAAGTGGACTACAATTAAGATGATATATGCATTATTTTTGTTTTTAGAGTACTTTAAAGAGTGAAAAAAACTCAATAATCAAAAAAAAATTTCAAATGCCCGCCATTTTGTTAATTTTTGATTTTTAGCAATGATTGTAGGTCAGATGCCGACTACGCTCATATATTTTATGAAACTTTTTCGATTCTTAATTTTCGTTCATTTTTGCAGGTGCTAGAGTGGCCAACAGCGGGCCACCTTTTTTGGAGATGGTCACTTTACGGGGCGTGCCATTAATTACCGTCACGATATTTTGTCATAAAAAAATTTTTTTTTGTACTTTTTATTGTATTAAACAAGTAGCAAACAATTTGAGTTGTTTATTAATTTCCTTCTATGAAAAAAAAAATTCCAAAACAAACTGTTGTTTTGGTCAATAAAAAGGTAAACCTTCCCTTAACTGTGATGGAGTTTTGCCCGTAGTACAATGTTCAATGTTACAATAATCAAACAAAAACAAATAAACAGGACTTTCGGGCGTTTTCCCCCTTTTATAACTTTTAAAACTTTATTTTTAAACGTTCCTTTAAAATTTTCCGCTGCACCGTTAGTCGCTGGATTATAAGGCGGTGAAAAACTATGAGCAACTCCATTCACTTTTAAAAAACTTAAAAATTCATCAGACCTAAAATGCGGTCCCCCATCAGTTACTACATGTACTGATAAACCATATCGTGCAAATAAACTTTTAAACTCTTGCACAAGCCTATAAGCTATTGTATTTTTCTTAAAATTAATAACTTCGAGCTATTTTGTATGTGCGTCAATAACTACAAGATACATATCACCATAGAATGGCCCTAAGAAATCACAATGAATGCGATGCCATGCACGGTCAGGCCAAGGCCATGTAGTTAAAGGCGCATGCAGTGGTTTCTTTTGTTCAGATGAACATGTTGAGCATGCGTTTACGCAATATTCTATTTCTTTATTAATACCTGGCCACGAAACATAAGACCTCGCAAGCATTTTGATTTTTACGATTCCCATATGTGACGCATGCAACTCTTTTAACATCAGCGGTCGCATACTTTCTGGTATGACCGCCCTTAATCTCCAAAATAAACATTCGTTATCTACAGTTAATTCTAATATAAGTGAATAATGCATTTTTTCATTTTCTGAAATTTTTTTTACATCTGGCCAACTATTTACTGTATATTTCATTACATTTCGTATCGTTTCATCATTTTTACTGTTTCTAGGTAACATTTTATCATCAAAAGTATCCAATCCCTTTTTGAAAAAATTTATCGGTGAAAAATCATTTTTGATTAAACTTGTATCATCTTCAACTAGTAAGCGAGATAATGCGTCACAATTCGCATTATCTTTAGACTTTATATATTCGACTTCATATTTAAATCCAGATAAATAATGAGCTCAGCGCTGTAATCTATTATTTGCGGTCGCTGGTATGCCTTTTCGTGGACCTAATATCAATTGTAAAGGTTGATTATCGGTGCGATAAATTATTTCTTTACAATAAACAAATTGGTAGAACCTTTTAAAACCAAAAATAATTGCCATTACTTCTTTATCTTAAATTGTACGATTAAGTTCTTTTTTTGCTATTTTCTTAGAAGCAAACGCAATGGGTCTCTCCGTGCCGTTTTTGTATCTGTTTGACAAAATTGCCGACAGGCCATATGATGACGCGTCGTATGCTAATACTAATTGTTCATTAGGATCAAAATTTGCTTATACGCGCGGAGAAATCAACTCGTTTTCTACCCATGCGAAGGCTTTTTCACAATTTTCATTCCATTTAAATTTTTTGGCATTCGCGCAATCATATAACGGTTTTAAATTATCAGATCTATTTTTTAAGAGCCATGCATAAAAATTTATTGGACTTAAAAATGAATTTAATTCTTTGAAATTTTGCGGTTGCGGTGCATTAATCATTGCTTCAACTTTTGATTTAGCCTTGTGTAAACCATCTTTATCTATCACGAATCCTAACACTTCGATTCTTTCTTTTAGAAAATTACATTTTTTATTCAATTTTAAACCGCATTCTCTTAAATATTCTAAAACCATTTCAGTTCTCTTAATACATTCATCTTTCGTACGCCCCATTATATAAATATTATCAATGTAAGAAATCGTACCTTCAATACCTCTCAAACACTCATCCATTTTCTTTTGCACTTTAGTAGGTGCAGTTGCTACCCCTTCTGGTAAATTTTTTGTATTTGTACAGACCTTTAGGTGTAATAATCGTCAAAAGTTTGGAACTTTCTTCATCTACTCCATACTGCATATAACAATGAAACAAATCTAATTCTGTATAGTAAACGCCACCTTGCAATACAGTAAAAATATCATCGATTGTATGAAGCGGGTATTTATCAATAATTATAAACGGATTCAAAGTCACACTAAAATCGCCGCAAATGTGAAGTTTGCCGTTACTTTTATATACGGGCACGATGGGCGTTGCCTATTCGCTAATCTCAGCCTTTTCTAAGTGATATAAACCTACCAATCTATCAATTTTCTCATCAAGATCTGGTCTCACTGCGTGCGGTATAGGCCTGCATTATCTTTTAAATGTATTTTAATCTTACTTTTATTATATAATCCTGGCTCATCAGTAAATAAATCTTTAAATTTATTAAGAAAATAATCATCAATTTTATTTATATCAATTTTATTGACTGAGCTATTTTTATTTCCTTTAACTATTAGCGGCCAGCTTCCAAAAGTTGCGAGCCACTGCCTACCTATCAGTATCGGTCCGTCGCCAGGTAACACGCAGCAATACAACGTACCCGTTTTATCATTGAATTAAGCTTTTAAATCAATTAATTTACCAAGCGGACGCAAAGTCTTATTATCATACGTGCGTAATTTATCATAAGTCTTAATAATTTTCTCATCGCAAAAATATTTATTCTTTTCTGTTTCCGAAATAACAGTAGCGAACGTACCCAAGTCTATTTGCATGCTAATCATTCTTTCATTTATTAACACATCAACGTACATTGGTTCTGCGTGCAGGCGACTCTCATCCATACACACACTCTTACTCTCATTGTTATACATAAACTCGCTATCCATTTCGATAGAGTAGAAGTCCTCTTCATATGGTGTACGACGTGCAGTCGGCTCACCATTTTTGCTGCTTTCTTTCAGCTTGAGAACGCTGCTCCTCTTTCGCTGTTGAATCTTTTTCTTCAAGCAGGCACCTTCCAAATGCCCTTTTTCTTTACAAAAATTGCAAGTTTTGTCTTTGTGACGACACTCAGCGCGCACGTGATTTCGCTTGCCACAACAGTAAGGTACTGTCTGTCAAAAAAGTACCAATAATTTTAAATTAAAACAACATTTTTACGTTTAATAATCAGAATTTATTGGATCGCCATTAAAATAGGCTCCATTTGCTCCAATACATCTATGCCAACGGCACTTCCAATTATCGAAACATTTTTTATACGCATTTTCCGGGATAGCCTTCAGCTCGCGCGCCGAATTTTATTTTATGGCTTCAATCGACTGAAAACGGGTGCCACGGAGCGGCAATTTGAGTTTTGGGAAGAGGAAGAAGTCACAGGGAGCCAAATCCGGCGAATATGGTGGTTGTTCAAGCGTGTTCGTTGAGTTTTTGGCGAGAAAGTCGGTCACAATCGTAGCTCGGTTATCGTCGTGCAAAATCCACGAGTTGTTCGCCCACAAATTTGGCCGCTTCTTACGAATACGTTCACGTAAACGTTTCATAACCCCTAGGTAATACTCTTTATTTACCGTCTGACCCTCTAGAATGAATTCATAGTGCACCACGCCACAGATATCGAAGAAAAGAATGAGCATCACCTTCACTTTTGAGCGGCTTTGACGTGGTTTTTTCGGTTTCGGCTCGTTTTTTCCCACCCATTCCGATGCTTGCTGGCTTGTTTGCATATCGTACTCGTACACCTACGTTTCGTCACCAGTTATGATGCATTCCATGAATGCGGGATCGGAATTTTCGCGATCCAGCAT
Source organism: Chalcis sispes (assembly GCA_949987625.1). Taxonomy (NCBI): domain Eukaryota; kingdom Metazoa; phylum Arthropoda; class Insecta; order Hymenoptera; family Chalcididae; genus Chalcis; species Chalcis sispes. The sequence continues at coordinate 26,713,526 of OX465095.1, read as the reverse complement.
GTCCGTAGCGACCTGTTTGCGATAGCGTTTTTGAAGAAAATTAAGCTCTTTTGGAACGAGTCTTGCGGCCACCTTTCTCATGCCCAAAATATCATTTAAAATCGTACGTATGGACTCGTGAGATATCTAAGTTCATGTGCTATCTCTCTCAAGCTGGTATGACAGTTTTCAAGCACCATTTTCTTAATTTTATTGACGTTATCTGCGGTCGAAGCCGTCGATGAGCGTCCGGAACGAGGCAAGTCTTCGAAGACTTCACAACCCTCCATGAAGGCTTTGTTCCACTCATACGCACGGGTTTTCGATAGTGCTTTATCACCAAAAGCCTTTTGCAACATTTTCAATGCATCGGCACACGAAATTTCATTCGCAACACAAAATTTTAGACAAATTCTTTGTTCAACGTAATCACCTATTGTAAAAAATCGGCACGCACTATTGACATTGACTGACTTGACCAGCTACTGTAAACGCACTCATTGACAGATTTCGCTCAAACTTGGCATAGTCATTAAGGACAGTTGTACCAACCTAGAAAAAAAAATTTTACCTGCCTGAATTGCCCCGCCAGATTCAAATCGACAATTCCCGGTACTTTTTTGACAGAATATACGATGTCCCCTTGGTTTTGATTCCGCTCTCGCTGCTGGGTGTTCGACTTTGACTCTTCGCTTCGCTGCTTGTTTGTCGCTCTATTTACATTTTTCGTACTTTTGCCTTCATCGTGTTGGCGAATCGAAAACACCTCTCTATGCGCGTTTCTTATTTCTAGCGTACACGTGGCACTAGACGTGTTTTTAACCGCGGATTCTCTTGCTAGTGCTTCTTTTAATGCTGAGTCGAATGTTAAATTTTGACTTTTAAATAACGACATACGCGTTTTTTTATCGCATAAGCCAACAACAAATTGATCTCTGAGAGTTGTCGATAAATCACTGTAATTACAATTTAATGCCAACCTTTTAAATCTCGTCTTAAATTCTGCAACTGTTTCATTCAGCTGCTGCCTGGCTTGAGTAAATTTACACCTTTCCATCACGTCCGATGGCTTTGGCTGCAAATGATCCGTCATCATTTCCGTTAACTGTTTGTAAGTTTTTTCTTTGGACTTCGTTGGCGAGCACAAACTTTTAATTAATTTATATGCTTCCTCATCTAATCTTGTCAGCATAATTGCAGCTTTTTTATCTGATTTAGTATCTTTTACATCAAAATAAAGTTCTAACCTTTCAATAAATAAATTCCAGTCGTCCTTTTCCAAGCAAAATTCCAATTTACTGTTTTCGCCTGACATGTTGCTTTTTTCGTCGGATTCGTTTTCAGAAGCGTAAGGCCCATTGCTCGAAACTTCTTCGGAGTCTTGTTTACTTTCTTCTTTTTTTGTATTCTCAATTGATGTTGCTGTATCTCATGATTTTACAACGTTGACTAAACGTTGTTTTAACTCGTCGAACTTTTCACTATTTAGAGCTTCAATATTTCTTTTATTTAATTCTTCTAATAATTGTGCTTTGTTCAAATCATAGACCCAACCAACTTTTACTTTAGAGCATGCGTTATCGTCACTCATTTGCAAAAACGCACTTGTACACGCGATTGCGCTTTTCTGCAAACGCTTTACAATTAAATGATTTGTAAAATTTCTTAACTTTTGACAATTTTAAACACGCACTGCACTATCTTAACTATGCAGATGCCGACTCTTGTAACATCGGTACACGACCTTCGTTTTTTTTATGTTAGCCGATAAGGTTGCTCCCTGCCTTTCCAGTCCCTGGTCGCCATTAAAAAAAAACTTATCAACCGCCGCATCGATCCACACCCAAGTGCTCCACCACGATAAAGCTTCCCTCCACAACCTACGTGACGCACCCTCCACCGACCCAAACCATTGTGAAACCTAGCTTAAGCGCGGGCCAAGAGTTTGCGAGTCTCTTAAAATACATGTAATATTTATATAAAAATAAGTGCAATCGTTGAACATAATTTATTTATGTTTGATTTCAAATAACGCAATTTCCTTGTTCTTCTCCTCATTTTACTTTAAAAAAAAATATATATATATATATGTATACTATTGCAGGAAGAATTTTACCCTAATTAAATGACTATGTTTCACTATAGTAAATTCCATAACGACTTAAAAATTGGAAACGGCCTGACCATGTTCTTTTTTTCACTCTTAAGATAGGAATTTTCTTAAGGGGGGAAATCACAGTAAAATTTTCAATTTTTCGAAAAAAATTTTTTTCGCCTAAAAGGTGCTTTAGGGTCTTAAAAATAATATACCAAATGATGGAACACGGCAAAAGTGTCCGAGTGCCTAAATTTTTCATTCTGCAGTAACGCCACTCAGGTATGCTCCGAGCGCCTTAAAACTTTAAACGCGTTTTTCTCGAAACCATTTTTTTTGAGCTCGCCGAAGACATAACTCGAGCAAATCTATACCGATCGATTTGAAATTTTGACACTAGCTTTGAAATATCTTTTTCCACGGAGCTACGTAGAATTTTTTATTTTGTATGGCTTAGTTTTTTTTATCGGAGATTTGATGGCGTTTTTTTTTGTTAAAAATTTAACTTTATTTTCAAACATGCACCATTTTGTAAAAAATTAATACATCGGAAAATCCTACGTAGCTCGCTAGCTGTTGTTATATGAAAACTAAAAAATTTTGGTTTTTTCTATCAGGTTAAAAATTAAGGAGTCTACGTCTTCGGCCATCGACACGCTTTCAAAAATAGGCGCTTTGGGGCATATGCTGCGCAGCCGCCATTTTTAAATATTTTTTATTAAAAAAATTACATTTTGTATTTTTTTAGTATTGCTATGAAACCTACTTTACAGATTTTCGATTGATACTTTTATTCAGCCAAAATTAATTCCCGAAAATATGCCTATTTTTTTGTGTGCTACTGTGATTTCCCCCCTTAAAGGAAAAGATAAACCGCCAAATTAACGAGCTCTTGAAAGCAGAGGTAATTAAATGGTTATACGCAATTAGAATTTTCGAAAAATCGATTTTTTTTTTTTTTTTTTTTGCATTTTCGGACTGTACATAAATTTAAGTATATTCTCTGAAAATTTTAAGCCAATCCGATAAATATTTTCGAAGATATACCTGAATTTGCAAGGCCACGTCAGAGTGTTAGAAAGCAGGTAGACTAAGAACCGGAGTAGCAGCTGCACTCACTGTACGCGCTACCTGAGGTTCCTTTTTCTATTGTGTTTTTTCGTAAGGCGAGTATAATAAGTCCACTAACTACTTCAAGGTCACATTCAGCTATTATAACCTAAAATGAAAGTATTTCGTCAGTCGGAAGAGTTCTGCAACGTGGTAAAGTCGTACGTTCAGTTCAAACTTGTTTTTCGTGATTTGTTTTATATTGGAGTATAAAATATACCTATATATATACACCTATATATATTTTATATGCAAGTACCTATCCTTCATTGCGAGCACAAATCGCGGCGCTAAATATTTCAATTCATTGTAACTATTTCTCTATTAATTATTTTTTTATTTTATTATTTTATTTCTTTTTGCAATACGTTGCATTATTTTTATGAACAAAATTTTATAAGAAGAGTTGCGTTAATCATTACTATACTATTAATTGCATTTTAATTTCTATTTATAATAATCATTTTAAATGCGCATCAGTTGATTAATCCAATTAAGAATAACGTACTGACTCGGAAAATTTGAAAAATGTTAAATTAAATAACTCTCGGCTTTACCAAAAAAAATTCATGGCGATTACCTACGAATACATTAGAAAATGCAATTTTTAAAGGATAATTATTTAAACTATTATTTTACAATTATTTCCTTTTTTTTCTTTTTCAACCGTTATATAATTATAAATTACTTCGCTAACCCGAGTATATCGCACGTATTCTTGGTGGCGATCATTTATTTTTTATTTAAATAATTATTCTTTATTTAAAGATGCCTGTGCAAATCAATTGCGTTAAATGCGACTAAAAACTTCGTTCTTTTTTGTGATAGGCGCTAAATTTTAAATAAAAAACAATTGTTTGATTTAATTTAATGTATTTTTGCGATAAACAATAGGAAATAAACATGTGTAAAAATTATGCAAAAAAAGAATCATCTTTCTCTCTAATTCTTACTCTTCTACTCAAACGGAACGCTTTCAAGACAGAGCAGTAGCGTCCACCCCACGCTAATTTCGAGCAATCGGATTGGCCCAAAGTCGTCTCCGCACGATTGCATAAAAAGGGAAGATCAACCTGCGGAGGACAATTTTTCCGTGATTTCAATTTTTTTTCAATTAAGTCAAGACTCAGAACTTCACAGTGCCCAAAAACTTTAAGAGAAAAACCACTTCAGCCAGCAGAGCATCTAAAGCCACAGCACTTCGCCAGTCGACCAGCACCAATTCCAGAAGCCGAACACATACATACATCATAAAAAAGCATCGAGGAAGAAGAAGACGTCAAGTACAGCATCCGACTACCAAGAGACAGAGAGAGAGAGAGAAAGAGAGAGAGAGGATTCGTCTCCACATATTTAACAAAAATAAAAAGTGAGTTTCAATCTAAATTTGTGTATTTCTTTCTTTCTATCCAAAGAGATAGTATTAGCCAGAATCGGTTAAGTATCTTTCTCCTACAAGCACTAAGTAGGACCTCTCCAGAGCAGCATATAGGCCAACGTCGGCTTATACGTTTGTTCAATGCCGGCTTTCATTTCTTTTCCTAAAAATCTCGTAATTCCTCCGCCGTTTCGAGCCCATAAGTTTCAGTACTTAGGCTCGAAAAAAGGAGAAGAGCATTCCGCGTTATTTTCAACGCGATTAAAACGTCATCTTGACGTTACGAAATTTTGGAGGCTCTGGAGAGGGATATGCAGAAATTAAAAAGAAATTAAATTTTCTTAACTTCGGAGGAGACTGCAAATTGCAAGATTTTTCCCATTTAATCTCTTTTTAAATTCTATTTGTACACAAGATAATGAAATATAGTAAAAGGGGAAGTTTTAGCTGCAAAGTAAAACGATTTTAAAAAGAAAAGAATGATAAATAAAAAATATTAAATAATTGAAATAAAGCTTTCAATAATCTAAACTGTTAGATGGAAGTGAAATAAATGTTTCGGAAGAACCACAAAGAATAACTAGAGAAACTTTGAAATTTTTAACAAAAATTATTAAAATTTTTATTAAATTAAAAATTATTAGAAATTATTAAAAAATACAGGAATTATTAAAAGTTTTTTAAAAATAAAGATGAACAAAATAAATAAAAAAGAAGTGATAAGAATTAAGTTTTGTTTTAATAAAATAAATTAAAAAGTGATTAATAAAAAGTGACTAGAATAAAGACAAGTAATACAAAAAAATAAATGGAAAGCAATTAAATAAATAAAAAGTGAGTAGAAGAAAGATAAGAAAATAATAAAAGTTAAATTAATAAATAAATAAAGTAAAACGAATTGAAAATAAACATATGAATAAATAATAAATTGTGAAAATAAAAATAAATAAATAAAATAAATGAAATAAAAAAGGTGCAAGAAAATAAGTGAGTAAATAAGTTCATTGAAGATTAATGAAAATAAGTGAATAAAGATAAATAAATTAAAGAAATTAAATAATCGGAAAAAGGAAAGATAAAGAAGTAAATAATAAGTTAATAAATGAAGAAATAACGAATAAATAAAAAGTGACAAAAAGAGAGATAAATGAACGAATAAAACAAAACGGAGAATAATGAAATAATATTAAAGTGCTAAAATAAGTGAATAAAAAAACGAATTTTGAAAAATAAATATACAAATAAATAATATACTTTAAGAAAAATAAAGAAACGATAAAAGATAAAAATAATATACAGAAGTGAATAAAATGATAAAATGAAATAAAAGGAAATGTAATAAACGACTAAAATGAGCAAAATAATATGAAATAAAATGAAATGAGATAAAATATATATAATAAAATAAAGAAAAGTGATAAATAAATGAAAGGAAAAAATAAGTAGATAAATAAAAGAAGTGAAATTAGAAAACAGATACAATAAAATATATAAATAAATATTGAATGGAATAAAGAAATAAAGGAAAACAATAAAATAAAAACAATAATGATAAAATAAAAATAATAAATTAAGCGGGGAAAAATTGCGACGAGAACAAAAACTTTAGCGAACAATGATTGCCGACGGGCAGAAGACACGAAACTTACGAACGACTGAAATATAACATAAAAATTGAGTGATTTTCCATACATAAATAGATACAAACAAAAGAGAATATTGAATTAAAAAAACGAATAAATATTTGCCTCCCTTAAATAAATAAATAAATAACTAGGCGAATAATATAATAAATAATTAATTAATTAAATGCATATATAAAAACCTCATAAGTGAACAACATATAAAAAAAAACCAATCGAAAATAAAACAAATTCCTTTTGGATCCGAACACATATATGTTACATTATAATATTAAAACTTGTTATAATTAAATATTTAATCCTTTAATTTTTGAAGACAACCGAAATATTAATAACAAGATTCAAATAAATAACTGAACAAATAAATATTTTATTTCAATTTAATACTATTTTTTTTTATTTAGTTACCCTAATAAATAACTAAACAAATAATCAAACTACTGGAAAAACTATTAAACAATAAATAAATGTCCAAATAAATTTTAAGTGAATAAATATTCTTTTTCAAATAAACCACATAACTAATCAAATAACTATTCGCAAACTAATATAAAATTTAATACAAATGATACCGCTTTTTCAAGAAAGACTCACTGAGGCACATTTATATACGCTGATACGGGAAATCAGTAACCGCGTGCAAGAACTCGAATTCGCAGACAAACAAAAGGAACAGCTGATCGAACGATTGGCATACGAGGATTCGAGATTACGCGCGCGTTTAACCAATCTCTCAAAAGACAACTAAACGTTGAACCAAAACCAAGTCCGAATTTCCCAGAAACAGCAAAAAATTCGCTGATTTTTAGGGTCGCATGTAGGATTTTATATCCGAGACCGAAGGAACGTCTACACGAAAATTGAAACGTTGGGGAGCGAAGTCGACTAATTCGCCAGCGACGTCCCAATCCTTCACTAAAAATAAATAAATATATATATTGTAATAAAGTAGAAAAGTCATATTAAGCACAAGCAAGGCAAACAAAAAAAGGAAATTCAAGCAATCCATTCATAAAAACGAATTAATGACTAATTAAATAGATAAATAATAAAATTAAGATAAAAATAAAAATAAATAAAGGAAATTTCCCAGACAATTGGAAACAAATAAACACTCAGATTCACATACAGTTTTATTTTATATAAAAATAGAAACTTCACTTACACACATTATATCACATTCATGAATTTTCTAAAAATATAAGAAACAGTTTCATTTTCCACTCATACCTTTTCACTAGTACCCACACAAATACCTAAATCCTTTTTTTTTTAAACTTATATCGAACCCACGCTTATAACTCTACAATAAAATAATTATTCTTTCACACTCTTATTACGTAGCACCATTGTTGCGCGAATAAATCTAATCATTTTTTTTCTTCCCTTTTCTCTAAATCACACATAATTTTATTAATTTTTTTTATATACAAGGAACGCTTCAAGTTCCAATAAATTTCCTAATTTATTTGAAAACAAAATCACGCAGTTCACAAAATATTCTTTTACATCACTAATAATACGAACAATTTTTAACACAAAACTATAATAAAGTTGTTATTCGTATAAAACTTTATCGCATCATTTCAACTCTTGCTACTGCATAAATAAATTCCGTAATTTAATTTCAAATGACATTAGTAACCTTTTTTTTTCTTTTTCAATATTAAACACTTGCATTAAAAATAAAAACAATCAATCATAACTCAACACAACACTTTAAATCTTTTTGAATATAAAATTAATGCCTCTTTAAAAAAAAAAAAAACGTAAATAAGATACAACGAATAGCACAGACACGATTGCACTTTTTATAAACAGGAAACTTTTTTTAACAGGAAAATCTTCACAACTCTTCTATAAATAATCCAGATTATAATTCTGCAATACCACTATTGACACAAAAGTATAACGACACCGTTACTCGCGAAAAGACAGCATTGAAATAAGAGCGCTACGCATGCACAGAACTAAATAATGCAAATACACAAAGAAAATATGTATATAAAAAATTAATAATCGCATTCAAATAAATTAAAATAAAGCTCATTAAAATTAAGAAACAATTATGATAAATCTAGGTTATACTAAATAAATAAATTAACAATAAAATAAGTAAAGTTTAACGATAAGAACGACTAAGTAAATAAATGAATAGAAAAATAAATCAATCAGGTGAATAAATAAACAAAATAAATTAGATAATTTAGATAAATAAACTAAATATATAAATAAATTGAAGGAATAAGTAAGAAATAAATAAATAAATTAAGTAAATAAGAAACAAATTAAGACAAAATAAATGAATTGGATAAATAAGAAATAAAGTAAGTATAAACTAAATAAATTAAATAAACAAATAAGTTATAATTCTTCCCAAACAAAATAAAATTATTTTTTTTGATAATTAATTAAGGCCTTTTTTTTCGCGTATATATGAGCCTAGCAGAGTTAGCATTTGATCGCCTTTATATCGAGGCATTAAAACTTGGGCTCGACCTATTGCCTAATAAGACAAAAATCTATTTCACGCACTACGATGCTTACTCGTCCGGTGTTGTAAGGGCCTACGAGTCACAAGGAGGTTGCCACTAATACCTTAAACTCGAAGACGGTTGCATCTGCCTAGCAGTATATTGTCAACTTCCTGAGGTTTTAAATTGACACCTCACCGAGACCGCGAACGAGGTTGTAGAAGCTTTCAAAACAAGCCTCTATTTAGGAAAAGACGTGCACGGCTATTATCTAGATAAGCAACACTTAGACTACGTGACTTATTGGAGCCTGCATTACGACCCAAAACACCAAGAAAGCCCGTTAGCTAGGATGAAAGTTACAGACTAACAGAAATATTAAAATAAATATTGAATAAAAGTTTAGGATAAAAGAATATAAACATAGATCGGGCGCTTAAATAAAATAAATAAAATAATAATAATCAACAATAATAATAAATATAAATAATAGAAAGGAGCATCTCCATGCACTGCCGTACATAAATGATTACAATCATTAATGAAGATTTTAACCCGCTAGCAGCAAGTAACAGGGAACAAGCCCTGGAAAATCGCTTGGACGCTCTGATAGAAGCCACAAGGTTGCAAGAAAACGTAATTCTCTCTCTCATAAGAGAACTGACTTTTATTAAAGAGAAAAACAATATAAACGAGAGGAAGTTACGAATTTTGTGCAAGTACTCTTACGATTGCTCACTCCAATCCGATCGGGTAGACCACCTAAATCGGAGGGTGAAAAAGCTAGCGGGAATACAAATCAGTACGACCAAAGCAGTGCTTAGAGGGCTCTCGCAAGTTAAAAACAACAAACCGGTAGACGATAAGGTTATCGAGCAACTAGAAAAAGTAATGAAAAAACTAAGTATAGATTAAAAATGGGGAAAAAGAAAAATATATACAATATATTAAAACATAGCAGTAGAAAAAAACGCATGTAATACAAGACACAATTCTCGTAGATGATTCCGCTCAATTACGGAGAGCTTAGCAGCGACAACATTCACCAATTAATTTCTATACTAACCAATAGGGTGCTCTTGTTAGAAAGCACCTTGAGAGAGACCAATGCGGTAGTAGATAGTTTGGTCGTGGAAACCCTCGAACATCGGTGACAGATTAGGGACAACCTCGAGCTGGGTTATACGCTCCACCAAAGAACAGCTAGAATACAAAGAAAAACTCGACAGATTGAAAAATATCTGGGGCACCTAGTTAAAGGGTACCTCAGAGACAGGAAAATAATCGAGAAAAAGTTTTAAACGACTCACGAAGCCCACAGAAGATTTGATAAGGCACTAGCGCTAACAAGCTCCATGATAGTAGAAAACCGAAAAGATATAGAGGCAATAGCCGAACGCCTGGCCAAACTACGCATCGAAGATTAGAGAGTAATTTCGCCTTTTAAATATTTTTTTTTTCTTGCTCTCTTCTTTTCCTTTTCTCCTTTTCTTTCTTCATATTTTTTTTTTATTATTATTATTTTTTTGTGTTTTGTGTTTTCTGATTATTTTATTAATTTTATTAATTTCTTTGATTCTTTTATTTTCTTTATTGCCTATTATATATTTTTTATTATTATTATTTTTTTGTGTTTTGTGTTTTCTGATTATTTTATTAATTTTATTAATTTCTTTGATTCTTTTATTTTCTTTATTGCCTATTATATATTTTTTATTATTATTATTCTTACACATCTATCTTTTCTTTCTACCAGTGAACCCCACCGAAGACCATCCAGGGTATTACGAGATCTGGCTATTAAATAACGAGACTGGTTACGAAAAAAGGTTTTATTATAAAAATCATTCTACATTTGAATGCTCCCCTTCAATATACTCCCCTTCCCTCACCACACACCTTTCCATACGTTTTTTCCATTGATCGAAGCAGGGCTGGAAGTCTTCTTTGGTGAGGGTCTTTAGGAGCTCTGCCGTTTTTTGCTTTACCGCTTCCATCGACTCAAATCGGGTCCCTCTCAAAGTAGATTTTATCTTCGGAAACAAAAAAAAGTCGCACGGTGCCAAATCTGGCGAGTACGGCGCATGTTCGAGCACTGGAGTGTGCTTACCGGCCAAATACTGCTTCACAGATAGCGCGTTATGGGCAGATGCGTTGTTCTGGTGCAAAATCCACGAGTTGTTCTTCCACAACTCAGGCCGTTTCTTACGAACTCGTTCTCGCAGTGTTGCCGAAACTGACAAATAGTAAGTCTGGTTGACAGTCTGACCCTCTGGAACCCATTCAGTCATCACGATACCGTTAATGTCGATAAAAATGATCAACATTGCCTTGAATTTTGATTTGGACATCCTTGCTTTTTTGATTTGGGGCGATTTAGGCGTCTTCCAATGCATCGATTGCCGCTTTGTTTCAACATCGTATTGAAAAATCCACGTTTCGTCGCAAGTAATAATGTTTTTCATCAGTCCGGAATCTTTTTTTTAACCTTTCAAGGGAATCTGAGCAGACCTGTTGACGCAAGAGCTTTTGGTCAGGAGTCAGGGTTTTTGGCACCAACTTTGCACAGACTTTTGTCATGTGTAATTCCTCGTGTAAAATTTGTCTAACCGTTTCTTTATCGGCGTTTACAGCCTCGGTAATCATCTGGATGCTCATTCGACGATCTGCACGCACAATTTGGTTGATTTTGGTCACTGTTTCCGGAGTTGAAACAGTGACAGGGCGACCTGGGCATTGGTCATCTTCAGTGCTCACTTAGCCCTCACTGAAGCGCTTACACCACTTAAAAACACGCGCACGAGATGAAGAATTGTCCCCATAGGCCTCTTGCAACAATTTACAGCACTCAGTCGGATTTTTTTTCAATTTAACGAGAAACTTAAGATTAATACGTTGCTCCTGTTTTTCGTCACATATGGTTTTCAGCACGGGAAAAAAACACGTACGTTTCAAACCGCTACTGCACAAATACAATAATAGTGACGAGAACGTGTTTTGGTACGTGCATAGACAAGATATCAAGATACCCAACGCACTACTTGTTTTCTTCCCCACCCCTCTACGGCGCTCTCTAGGCGCACAGTCTCGTTATTTAATAGCCAGACCTCGTATACGTCGACAGACCTGGAAACGGCCCTAAAAAAGCTACCTTCTCTCAAGAAGAATTCTAACCAGGGACAGAGGAGAAGGTACCTAAAGGCGTTTAGGGAGGCCAAAGGGTAACAGTGGATCCCTGGAAAAGAATATGAGGAAAAGTTCAGAGTTTGCACCGAGAAACTGAGAGAAATCGAGGCAAGGCAAACCGCCACCGAAAACAGCCCCCGGAAAGAAAGGCCATCTCTTGACGAGAGAATAAAGAGCCTTTGGTGCGTGCATGGGGGATTCCCAGCGCACTGCTCAAATTGTATCTCGGGCTTAACCCAAAATTATAAAATCCCCAAAAGAAAGCGGGATAGCAAAGATAAAGAGCCGAGCCTCAAAGAGAAAATAAAAAAAATTGAGCCTCAGGCAATATGTCATGAGAAAATACATAGAAGAAATGTAATTTAATTTTCTTACATAAATTAAATTTTTTTATCATTATAAATGCCTTCAATTATTTCGTGACCTACTTCCCCTACTTATCCATAAGTCTTTATTACGATTAAAATTCTAGTTTAAAATCAATTTTTTTCTATTGGGTGTACAACTTTGCTTCCGCCGTTTTGCAAAAGATAGCTGCAGCGGTAAGTGGTGGTTGAAATAAATAGATCAAAGATGTCATACAATAACCTTAGGTATTTGTAAACATAACGCCATCGAAATATTAGTCGATTTGTGTCTGCATCATAAAGTTATTCTCGATTAAACATGTCAGCTTACGAGCCAAATTCTCGTCATTTGCGGGAGGTTTTAATTTTCTGCTTTAATATGAAGAAATCTGCAACTGAGGCTCATCGAATGCTCTTAAATACCTATAGTGAGGCCGCTAATAGTAAATATACGTGCAGAGAGTGGTTTCAACGCTTCAAAAACGGCGATTTTAACGTCGAAGACCAGCATGGCGGTGGAAGAGAGAAGGTTTTCGAAGATGCAGAATAGGAGGCATTACTTGATCAAGACTTGTGTCAAACGCAACAAGAATAGGCAGGATCATTGGGAGTGACGCAACAAGCCATTTCTAAACGTCTGCGAGTCTTGGGAATGATTCAGAAACAAGGAAAATTGGTGCTGTACGAGTTGAAGCCGAGAGATGTTGAACGGCGTTTGTGTGTTTGTGAACAGCTGCTTGCAAGGCAAAGACGGAAGGAATTTTTGCATCGCATTGTGACTGGGGACGAGAAATGGGTTCACTACGATAATCCCAAGCGCAGAAAATCATAAAGATATCCCGGCCATGCTTCCACGTCGACGGCCAAACCGAATATTCACGGTTCCAAGGTCATGCTCAGTATTTGGTAGGACCAGCTCTGCGTAGTGTATTATGAGTTGTTAAAACTGACTGAAACAATAACAGGCGATCGTTATCTAACGCAATTAATGCGTTTGAGCCGAGCATTGAAAGACAAACGGCCGCAATACAACGAGAGACATGATAAAGTGATTTTACAGCATGACAATGCTCGACCCCATGTTGCGAAAGTGGTCAAGACATACTTGGAAACTTTGAAATGGGAAGTCCTACCCCACCCGCCGTATTCTCCAGACGTTGCTTCCTCGGACTATCACTTGTTTCGATCAATGGCACTCGGCCTGGCTGACGAGCACTTCCGGTCTTATAAAGAAGTAAAAAATTGGATCGATTCGTGGATCGATTCAAAAGATGACCAGTTTTTTCAACGCGGGATTCGTATGCTGCCCGAAAGATGGGAGAAAGTAGTGGCCAGTGATGGACAATACTTTGAATCATAAATGTATAACTAGTTTTTTACAATAAAGCCTTGAATTTTGGAAAAAAACGCCGGAAGCAAAGTTGTACACCCAATATAATTAACGATTAATTTTCGTTTTTTATGCACAAAGATTTTTGGTTCAAACAAGAATTTTTTTTTCTTTCTTTTCTTTACTCTCCCTTTCCTTTTAAATAAAAAAAACTTTAAAAAAGAAGCAACAATAACAAAAGAAAACTAATATATATATACAAAAGAATACAAAATTTTAAAAGGAAAAATATAGTCAAGCCGCATTAAAATATTGGGATAACAAAATTTTATATAAAAAAAAAGAGAAAAAAATTTAGAATATATAATAATATATAGAGAAGGGTAAAGTAAATTGCATGCAAGAGACTCCACAAGGGAAATTACAGATTCAACCCATAGGAGCGGAACAGTCGCCACCCGCCTCGAAAATTTCAAGGTACAACTCGATTAGCTAACCAAAGAGCTGCATAATTTACGGGTCACCGAAGAACAAATGACCGATAAGAGACAAAGCAGGCAACAAGTCGCCGAGGCGTTGAAATCAGAAAAAGGTAAGGACGAAATTGCCGATCCCTTCTCCAGTAGACCACGTGTATCCCACTCTGCCCAAAATAAAAGTCTTGACTCTTCTGTCAACTCTTCTCTGAGGGTAACTGAAGACATTATTTTCACTCCACCCAGTCACAAACCTCCGATTGATCTAAACATTTCAGATCAAAATTACCCGACAATGGCTCAACCTAACAGAGCCGGTTGCAGTAGCGACGCAGCAAATGCAGGCGATCAGAAGCCCATCTTTCAAGCCTCGTTGAAAGATGCCCTTAGCGTGGTGCCTGAATTTAATGGAAAGAATATTCCGTTAAGCGAATTCTTGGAAGATCGTAATAAAGCCAAAGAAATACTAGGACCTTATGATGAAGTGAACCTAGTAAGGCTGAACAAGAGTCGGTTAAAAAGAGAAGCACGAGCTGCCATCCTCGGATCCACTCTCCCAACTATCAAGTCTTTCAAAGACTTCCTAAAGAACATTCATGCGTCAAATAAAACACAATAACAAAGCAACAACTATTAGGGGAACTTGGTAATGAATATCAACGGGAAAACGAGAGTGTGCTTGCATTCGCTAACCGCATGAGGGACTTGAGAGCTCAAATTAACGAAGCTCATAGAGTAAGCACCAGTGCCCTCGACCCCACCTTCAAAGCACAAACTGAAGCTCACATAATAGAAAGTTTCAAACAAGGACTAAAACCGCAAATAGCGAATAAAATGAGAACTACCGACGACATATCGGATATCGTAAAAAACGTGACACTCGCCGAAAGACAGATCACCACTAAAAATGACCTTTGTGACAGGCAAAAGGGCCAGAGGAAAGGCTTGTTTTGCGCAAGCGGAGACATGGGAAAGGAATCAAAAAAGGACTGAAAGGACAAAGTACGAACCTCATGCTAGTAGGCCAACCACGTGTCGTTTCTGCAAAAGACTTGGACATTTATTGGACAAGAAACCTGTTTCCTCAAGACAAAAGCGTATCAATTATGCAGAAAAATGGGGCACAGTGCTAACTTTTGCAATAATAATATCGAATGCCAAATGTGCGGGCAAAAAGGACACATCGCAACAAGATGTAATAGAAACAGGCGCGAAGTCGATATATGCAAGCTGTGCAGCAAGCCAGGACACTCAGCACCCAACTGCTTTACACGAGCAAGTAATGCACCTTGAGCCGAGATACGATGTTACAAATGCAACATGTTCGGCTACATAGCAGTGGTCTGCCGCCAGCAAAGGGCATCTAACCCACCTTCTGCCCCAGAATGCAGTTATTGCAAAATAAAAGGATACACTGTCACCAAATGCCGAAAAAGGAGATACAACCAGTTAAAAAACAAACAGAACCTTCCGCGACCGAGCGCTTCCAGGGAAGCCCCGAGAACTCAAGAGCGCTTAACGCGAATCATGGAATTGAAGGACGTCACGGGAGAATTACTACCGTGAGAACTTGCAAAACGGTGCCCTTTGTGACTCTCAACCTACTGCAGAATAAGCTCCCTAACACCCTAATGATAGATACCGGATCAGAGGTCAGCGTACGAAAAGCTTTCGCTCTGCCAGATTTTAAGTATCTGAACACTGAAAAAGGGTTTAAATTACAGGGGTTAGGAGCCAAGATAGAGAAAGGAATAGGGAAGACAAAAATCAAGATTGGTGAAACCATAATTGAATTCATTACAGTTCACAACAGCTTTCCGATTCCTTTCAACGGAATGTTGGGATCGAATTTCTTCATGGTCACAAATGCTAAAATAGACTTCTATGCGGACCAAATCACCATAAATAACCAAAATACTAAAATACGTTAGGAAGATAAAGATCACATAACCAGGATCAATGCCCTACATAACATCCCCACAAGCATAAAACATGGGCTACCATTTGTTACCATACTCAACTCTCCTAGCGGAATGAAAGAAAGACTGTTAATTGACTCAGGATCATAAGTCAATCAGATTAAAAGAAGATTGTTAACACCAGAAGTAGATTTGGATCCAACGATCAAATGTAACTTAAAAGGAATCGGTAAGGGCCTCATACTCACCCAGGGAACGATTGAATTCACACTATTTGGTCGCTCGGCGACCTTTTGGGTCATAAATGTCGACGTATATACGAGTATACCAGGGGAAGGGATTTTAGGCTGTGACTTTTTACGGGTTTGCGAAATATATCTAGATTACCCTAACCGAATAATGAGGTGTGATGAGTATGTACAGCCACTCGAAATCGAGATCATAGTTGCCAAAGCAGATGAATATGACGGAGATATTTGGTAAATCATGAAGGAAATAGATGACGAAACTATCAATAGCAGTGCCGAGGCTAAAGACAGCTATTCTACTTCCGAAAGCGCTATTGCCTCTGATCTAGATTATAATCTGGACCCTGTTGTCGATTTCGGAGACCTAGGGCTGCTTGAAGACGTAGAAATGAAACAAGATATTATGGACTATTTGCGGATGAAACATTTATCAGAAGACGAAAAATCGTACGTAACCCACCTAGTACGAGAAAACCGAGACGTATTTTATTTACATGGAGATGAACTCCCTGGCACTAACCGTATCATGCATCTGATTCCAACGACTTACGATGAAGTAGTACACACTAAATAATACAGGTTTCCACATTCATTAAGGGGGGAAATCACAGTAAAATTTTCAATTTTTCGAAAAAAATTTTTGTCGCCTAAAAGGTGCTTTAGGGTCTTAAAAATAATATACCAAATAATGGAACACGGCAAAAGTGTCCAAGTGCCTAAATTTTTCATTCTGCGGTAACGCCACTCAGGTATGCTCCGAGCGCCTTAAAACTTTAAACGCGTTTTTCTCGAAACCATTTTTTTTGAGCTCGCCGAAGACATAACTCGAGCAAATCTATACCGATCGATTTGAAATTTTGACACTAGCTTTGAAATATCTTTTTCCACGGAGCTACGTAGGATTTTTTATTTTGTATGGCTTAGTTTTTTTTATCGAAGATTTGATGGCGTTTTTTTTTGTTAAAAATTTAACTTTATTTTCAAACATGCACCATTTTGTAAAAAATTAATACATCGAAAAATCCTACGTAGCTCGCTAGCTGTTGTTATATGAAAACTAAAAAATTTTGGTTTTTTCTTCCAGGTTGAAAATTAAGGAGTCTACGTCTTCGGCCATCGACACGCTTTCAAAAATAGGCGCTTTGGGGCATATGCTGCGCAGCCGCCATTTTTAAATATTTTTTATTAAAAAAATTATATTTTGTACTTTTTTAGTATTGCTATAAAACCTACTTTACAGATTTTCGATTGATACTTTTATTCAGCCAAAATTAATTCCTGAAAATATGCCTATTTTTTTGTGTGCTACTGTGATTTCCCCCCTTAAAGGAAAAGATAAACCGCCAAATTAACGAGCTCTTGAAAGCAGAGGTAATTAAATGGTTATACGCAATTAGAATTTTCGAAAAATCGATTTTTTTTTTTTTTTTTTTTGCATTTTCGGACTGTACATAAATTTAAGTATATTCTCTGAAAATTTTAAGCCAATCCGATAAATATTTTCGAAGATATACCTGAATTTGCAAGGCCACGTCAGAGTGTTAGAAAGCAGGTAGACTAAGAACCGGAGTAGCAGCTGCACTCACTGTACGCGCTACCTGAGGTTCCTTTTTCTATTGTGTTTTTTCGTAAGGCGAGTATAATAAGTCCACTAACTACTTCAAGGTCACATTCAGCTATTATAACCTAAAATGAAAGTATTTTGTCAGTCGGAAGAGTTCTGCAACGTGGTAAAGTCGTACGTTCAGTTCAAACTTGTTTTTCGTGATTTGTTTTATATTGGAGTAAATTTTCTTTAAAAGTTATAAAAATGCCCTGTAAATGTTCAAGATTACGTAGAAGTACTAAAAAAATACAAATTTCTAAAGTTAAAAAGAGAACACAGGCTCTTAATCCAAAGACTGCTGAGACGGAAAAGAGTAGTTTTAGTGCATCCGCTAAAAAATTCAAAATGCAGGAAGAGATTTTAGTTTCACGTGATCCTTCGATTGAATATAGAATTTTAAATTTCATTACTGTATATGCTGCGATAAGTGATTATGTGAAATGTAACTCTTGTGACGGAAAAATAAAATTTGAAACTACTTCTCCCCGTGGACTTGGTTTTAAAATCGTTGTAGTGTGTGATAAGTGTAAAAATCGTGTTATAAACTTCAATCCTTTTGTGAAGCATTCTCACGAAATAAACAGACGATTTATATTTGCGATAAGAATTCTGGGACTAGGATTAAAAGGCGCAGCTGAATTTTGTGGCTTGATAGATATGCCTGCTTTTTTAACGCAAAACACTTATGACTTGGTTGTTGACAACATTTACTCTTGTGTGAAAGTAGCAGCTGAAAAACTGTTTGAAAAAGCCTGTACCGAGGAAAAGAAGCAACTGCTGAAAACCAAGGTCATGAAAATAATGTTGGAGGATTTACACAAAACAATAATGAGAGTTATAATCAGTTAATATGGAAAATAACTCCAAAAATTGTTCCATGTGGCGGTAAAGTTGTTGAAATAGCGGCTTACATTGCAGCTGGAATGTTTAATGAAGGTATGAAATCATTATTGTACTTTATGAGCGCATTAGGAATTTCATTAGACATCGCAGCTCATGCTTATGTTGACAAAGGGGACGCAGAGCGTATGATGATCTCCGACGCACGAGCGCATGGGAGCATGTGAGAAGGAAGAATGGCTCGACGATAACACCAGCTGGACTTATTAGAAGCTAACGATACTGCAGAAGGTCCCTCTTATGGCCCTGTACTAGATGATACTATGTAAGTTGAAGAAAAAAAATTTTAACTATGTGTAAACTACTTCTGAAACTTTAAACGCGTTTTTCTCAAAACGGTATTTTCAAAGTCGGTGATCTTAATTTCTCAGAAATGGCTTAATTGATTAGTCTAAAATTTCTACACAATCTTCTTAGATATATTCTTTAGATATTGAACGAAGGAATAAGATTTTAAAAAATTATTACTATTTTTTTTTTAACAATTAAGAGCGAAAATTTTAGTCAAAAACGAAAAACTTTTTTCAAATAGACGCCATTTTGTCAAAAATCAAAATTCTTATTATTCCTTTGTTCAATAACTGTATTAACCTATCCTCTAAAAGAATCTGCTATATTTTTCAAATTCAAATAATCCAAACTGCCGAAATGGAGATCACCACCAAGCGCCTTTTTTTGGAGGTCGTTCGGGACATCATCTACAGGAGCGGTGTACATTAATATTTGTACATGATCGACGCGCTATTGTATTCTTAAAAGTTGACTCTATTCTAATTACCATCACTTGTAATTGATAAATAGAAATTTATTTTATAAAAAATTCATAGTAAAACGTCTTTTTTGAGCTTCGCAACTGCGTATAACCCCTTAAGAACTCAAACTCATCTCACAATGTTCCAGTTTGAGCCGTCTCGAAAAAAGCGGACGCTCAAGGTCGCCCTAGATGGCGCATGATGCTGGATTTTCGTGCCTCAAATGGAAAAACCACAGGCGACTCTTACCCGCTTCCAAACATCGAAGAAATATTCGACCAGGTCAGATCAGCCAAATACTACACAGTCCTCGACCTAGCCTCAGGATTCCATCAGATAAAAATGGATGCATTTTTTTTCTAAAGATGCACCTAAAACGGCTTTTAGTACACCCCTTGGCCATTACAAATTTGTACAAATGCCGTTTGGGTTGGAAAACGCGTTCGCCACTTTCCAACGACTAATGCACAAACTTCTAAAAGGGCTACAGGCGTGAGTTTTTTTGTATATTTAGATGATATTGTGATTTATTCTAACAGTATCAAAGAACACGACAGAAAAATAAAAGAACTCATGGAAAGACTAAGGGGAGCAACACTAAAACTGCAAATAAATAAGTGTGAGTTCCTGAAGCGAAAAGTCATCTACCTTGGGTACATGCTTAGCGCAGAGGGACTGTGACTCGATCCTAAGAAACTAGAGGCCGTAAGGAACTTTGCTTGCCCTAAGAACATGAAGAATGTTTGTCAATTTCTAGGATTGGCCGGGTATTATCGCCGCTTCATCAAGGGATTCACGTATATCTCCAAACCCCTGACGAAATTACTTAAAAAGAACACACCTTTTGAATGGAACGAAAAATCAGAAGAGTCATACGAATAGTTACAGGAACTGTTATGCAAAGCACCTGTATAACAATTCCCAAACCTGATGCAACCCTTTATAATCACTACCGATGCCTCCAGGTTTGCGGTGGGAGGAGTGTTGTCGCAAGGTGAAATAAGGAAAGACATACCAATAGCCAATACTTCGCGCATGTTGCGCGATGCCGGAAGCAATTACGAAGTATACGAGAAAGAAGCGTTAGCCGTAGTTCTTAGCGTAGCAACTTTCAGATCATACGTATGTGGGCGAAAATTTACAATAATAACAGACCACCAACCGCTAGTCTGGTTTAAAACAGTCGACCTTAATACTAGAGTCCAGAAATGGAGATTTAAACTATCTGAATATAATTACAAGATAGTCTGTAAGCCCGGTAAGTTAAACGCAAATGCTGACGCTCTATCGCGTAATCCAGTCGAAGAGGGCGCCATTAATGTAATAACTCGCGCGCAACATAAAAAGACTGCCCTGGTTGCCGACGAAGACAAAAAGAAACAATCGTCAACCAACCAGACAATACAAACACCAAAATAACCTAGGGGACGACCTAGGAATGTCCAGGAGATCACCTCGACTGTAGAAAAAAGAACACCGCGACCTAAGAAAAGGGTCGACTACGAAGAAAGCGAGGATTATGACTCCGACGAACCTGCGAAAGCTAAACCTTTCACTACGCATACAAGTCCCATATCAAAGTCAGATGAGGAATCAGAATCCCCCGATGAATTCGAGGACAATGATGTGACAAACCGCAGCCTTATAGTAGAATTGAAAGAACCACTGCATACAAGAAATGACAATATAGTCTATTTCGTGGCCTCGGACGGACAATTTTGCAACAAAGGCAATAAAATGCTGCATAAACACGACAAAATTAACGTCTTAAAAAACTTGACTGTCGAAGAAGTTTATCGCAAAAAGCGTAAAGGAAAAAAATCCTTCTACGCTATATGTATAAAAGGGGATCGACCGCTTTCCCTCACCCAAATTAAAGAAAACCTGTTAAGCGGCTTAAAAAACTTAAAAAAGCTATTGGAAAGATTCGCCCAAAGAACGTTTAGCGTTGCTAAGAATAAATATGTGAAAAACCTAGAATGGTCGGAGATCATGAGACTTTTCAAAGGTACATTCATTGATATCTCCATTAAACTCTTCGTCTGCACTGGAAAACTAAAATACTTCCCGGACGACAAGAAGAATGAAGTTTCTTATATACTCCACAAATCACCTTTTGGAGGACACAGAGGAGTATCCAAAACCTCTTACCAAATATGCCAAAAATACTGCTGGGAAAATCTAGAAGACGACGTACAGCGATGCATTCAACAATGCCTCGACTGACAAATAAAAAAATTAGTGCACCTCAAAACAAAACAGCCCATGGCAATCACCGATACACCGGGGGCTGTTTTTAACAAAATCGCGATGAATATAGTAGGACCCCTTAAGGCTACCAAAGGAGGGAATGAGTACGTACTGAGAATACAAGACCAACTATCGAATTTCTGTTTAGCCGTGCCTCTACAAAACACTCTCGCTACTACCATCGCCGACGCACTGATCAAAAAATTGATCTGTCTGTTTGGAGTCCCTAAGACAATATTGATAGATCAAGAGAAGAACTTTTTGAGTCACCTGATGAATAGAATAACCAAAAGGTTTAGGATTAAGAAACTCAGAACGTCTGCTTTTCATTCCCAATCGAATGGATCACTCAAAAGATCCCATCATGCACTCGGTGAGTTTCTGAAACAATACACCAATAGAGACAATGAGTGGGATGAATGGATCAAAATAGCTATGCTAGATTATAACATCTGCGTGCAGAAAAGCACTAAACATACACCTTATGAGGTAGTGTTTGGGAAACTGGCACGGTTACCATCGAGCGACCTCTTAAAAGCAAGCGACATGTCGCCAACATGTATAGATTATATTACTGAATTAGTGACCCGGCTTAACGGCATCCAAATCCTTGCTTATGAAAACCTAGTCAGATCCAAATATCGGAACAAGAGACTATACGTCAAAAGGATAAATCCACAGAATTTCAAAGTAGGAGATTTTGTATTCCTATTGCTCGGTCCTGGATCCGGCAAGTTTGGCGATCACTATTCCGTTCCGCATGAAGTACTAGAGGTCCTTAAATTTTACAACATAAGGATATAGTACAAAAAATAAGATAAAAATGGCTCCGCAAGTCCCACATAAATCGGGAATTTAAACATAAGCGAAAAAAATACACGGAAAACAAGGACGAATAATAAATCGCGTCAAAATACACGAAAGTAAATTAAAAAGATAAACAGCAAAGAAATAATACACATAAACATATATACCTAAAATAAATATAACTAAACCAAATAATAAATAAACCAAAAATAATTTTTTTTAATTTACAAAAAATTATAAGAAGTATAAGAAAACTATTAGGTTGCTGCAGATAAAATGGCCGATTTAGCAATGACATAAAGTTGGCTGCAATTTTAGTGTATTATATTGGCACAAGGCGGCGCAAATGATATGACATATTGAAGTACTATAAATACTACTACCTTGGTTTATGAAGTCATTTCTGTTTTGCACTTCATAGTGATCGTAAAAACAAAAAGAGACAGTGAACATGGAAATGAATCAAAAACTGCTACTTTTACTATACTAATTTAAATTAGAGCACAACGCAACAGAAGCAACGAGGAATATCAACAGCGCATTTGGGCCTGATACAGTTAGCGAACGAACCACTCGGCGGTGGTTCGAAAAATTTCGATCCGGAGATATGGACCTTGGAAATGAGCCACGTGGACACCCATGACCATCGATCGATAACGACGAGCTGCGTGCATTAGTGGAGTCTGACCCCCGCCAAACCATAAGGGATCTTGCCAAGAAATTAGGCGTTCACAATTCAACAGTTTACCGCCACTTGCAACAACTTGGAAAAGTGAAAAAGCTTGAAAAATGGGTTCCGCATGATCTTACCGAGCAAAACATGACGTGTCGAATGGAGATTTAAAGTTCTCTTCTCTCCCGTAACAGAAAGAAACCGTTCTTGCACCGAATTGTGACCTGCAATGAAAAGTGGATTTTATACGATAATCGTCGCCGATCGGCCCAATGCTAGATGCCGACGAAGCGCCAAGACACATGCCGAAACCAAGCCTTCATCCAAAGAATATAATGTTAACTGTTTGGCGGTCTGTACCTGGAGTTATCCACTATTCGTTCCTGCAACCTGGCGAATCCATCGATGCTGAGAAATACTGTGCTCAACTGGATCAAATGCATCAGAAATTGATAGTCCAACGACCTAGGCTTGTCAACAGGGATAGAGTGATACTGCTTGATGATAATGCACTATCTCATTTATCAAGAACAACGGTCCAAAAATCAATCGAGTTGTGCTATGAGACTCTTCCTCACCCTCCATATTCACCAGACCTTTTACCAACAGGTTACTATTTCTTTAAACATTTAGATCACTTTTTAACAGGAAAAAGATTTAATAATGAAGCTGCTGTCAAAAATGCCTCCGAGGAGTTTCTTTGAACCACAAACCCGGACTTCTACAAAACTGGAATAAATGTACTTGTATCTCGTTGTGAAAGGTGTGTTGCATCTATTGGTACCTATTTTGATTAAATAAATTGTCTCTATAAGAAGTTACAGCTGTTTAATAATTTATTACTAAATTGGGTATTTCATCTGCAGCAGCCTAATAAAAAAAAAAAAAAAAAAAAAAGGGCGAGAGAAAAACAAATCGCGAAATCAATTATTAGTTTAAGACGCGCGAATAGAATAGAACGTAACGAAATTGGCAACTTGTGAATACATGCGCACATTTTTACACCTTTACAAAAGGCAGTAGTAATACTTTTCATGTTTCAGATGGACCTGGCAAAAATGATCATTTTCCTATGTTTTCTCACTACAGTCGACAGTCACACTGGTTATGACTGTGGGTCCCGCCACCTTAACATAACCACTCTATCTCTACTAGATAGGTGAGTGCGAACTCTCTAACAACCCTGTAAATGTAACCCGTCGTGACATACAATTATTGCAAATAGTAAATTATCGCCAAACTCATGTAATCCAATGTAAAGTAGGAATACAGCGGAAAATTTATTACTGCGGAATGTCCCCCCATAATTAAATAGTCAACTATCGTAAGGCCGAATATATACGCGAAATTAGTAGGCGCGCATGTAAACAAATTTATGAAACAGGAATATTTAAATTCGAAGATAATACAGTAGTCAGCGAAATAAAAATAAATAGCATTGTAACACACCCAATAATCTACGCAGGCACACTCTCTGAGAATGGGTGATGCTCCGGAAGCATTTATCGAGACTCTTATGCTGCTTAGGAAAACGTGGTCGTACAAGGCCTACTAAGAATCACCTTAAAAGAGCACTTTGCACAAATCAACCTTGGTATTAATAAAATTCACCCAAATTCCGGAACATCGTGCACTCTCTCTGAAACTTCGTGCATCGACTTCGATAGCGGGCATATCTGGGAAGCCCTACCCTTAGACCAATGTAAATTCGACCACTACGGACTCTTATACAAAGGACTAGCTAACAAGATCACAGACAATAGTTTTAATCATGAAAGAACCATGTATTCCCTCACTACAGACGATATTACCTTTGCCCTATCTAGCAAGGGCAGCGAGAACTTATGTGAGTACACAGTGGTTAAGACCGAACACCCTAAGCTGTTTATCCTAGAAACCACCAAAGGATACTCGTTTGCAAAGCCAGGAAGGATGGCAATAGAAAATTTAGATATCTTCTTTTATGTAAATTCTAAGTTCGTATACGTCGAAAAACACATAAAATTCCAAATTCAGTTATTGTATTATAATGTAGTGCAGCAACAATGTAAGATTGAACGCCAGACATTGTTTAACGCTCTAGCAATAGCCAATCAATCACTTGACGAGTTCGCTTACAACTTGATGTATGGACCCGGCTACATGGCAACCTTAGGAGGCGAAGTGGTACACATAATCAAATGCGCACCAGTGGAAGTGAAGCTTCAACATGGGGAATATTTTTATGCCGAACTAGAAGTTTAACGGAACAACCAAACGCAATATTTGACACCGAAAATACACATCCTGAAAAATCATGGCACTAGGGTATCATGCAATGCCATCCTGCCATCGTATTACAAAGTAACCGGAGAATGGCTAAAAATCATGCCTAGACCACAAGAAGGCAAAGCACCGTTAACCCTGAAGCCCTTTACACAAATGACGTGGAAATACGTCAACCCAACTTCTTTGGCAACCAGTAGCATCTATGCAAAAAAGGATCCAGAACAGCTACAAGAACGAATTATGTTCCCGATTGAAAAACCATTACTATTGAATGAATTTGTCAAAGAAATCCACGGCCAATCTATTATTGACAATGAAAAAACCATATCTAAACTCCTCAACGAAGATACTGTAGGAAAGATATTGGAATCGGTATGGACTACTGCCTGGAACTGACTGTTGACGTTCAGAACCATCATAACCATCGTCCTCATTATACTTGCCATAAAAACAGTAGTAAGGAGTTTAGTTAACGGCTTTTTCCTTCACCGTATGTACAGATGCTCTATGCACCTCTTAGCCGCACTCTGTGGATCCATAACTCGTTTATTTATGACTCTAGAGACAGCGGATCCGCCCGGAAGACAAACTGAACGGTGACACGACATAGAAATGGGATTCATGGACCCAGACACCACAACCTCACACCCAGGAGGTAGCCCAATAAACCCAGGACTAACAGTTACTAAAGCACCAACTCCAGCCGACTCGATACCAACAACGTCACAACAAGTCCTGTCGTCGAGAAGTTTCTTCAACTACAGCCATTAAAAGAACCACGCCTTATAGTACAAATTTTTATCGTTTTCTTTCCAGCTGCGCCAATACGATTACTAGTTGATACTACGATCACCTAGTAACCGTTTTAGCCTGGGGGTGTAACGTCGGTACACGACCTCCGTTTTTTTTTTTATATCAGCCGATAAGGTTGCTCCCTGCCTTTCCAGCCCCCGGTCGCCATTAAAAAAAAGTATATTGACCGCCCCATCGAACTACACCCAAGTGCTCCACCACGATAAAGCCTCCCTCCACAACCTACATGACGCACCCTCCACCGACCCAAACCATTGTGAAACCTAGCTTGAGCGCTGGCCAAGAGTTTGCGAGTCTTTTGTAATACATGTAATATTTATATAAAAATAAGTTTAATTGTTAAATATAATTTAATTTTACTTTAAAAAGAAAAAAAAAGAAAATAAATAAATAAATATATATATATATATATATATATATATATATATATATATATCGGTTGTCACGGAGAACACTCCGTACTCCGCGCGTGTTTATATTTCGCGCGCTTCCGTGGTCCGCGAGCCGAGTTTAATTTTGATAACGTGACGGCCCCGGGCGGGAAAGTACCGTACATGCCGATAGATATAATAGTCGTGTGCCGTATAGAAAAGATAGGCTAATTCAGGCTAGACAAGTTAGCTTCTTCCCGCGGAAAAGGAGTTTTTCCTAAGCCATTGACAAAGACGAGACAGGTGTATCGTTTTTCTTCCTTCCTGCTTTCAAGTGCCATTCCGCCATTTATATCTCGCAAACGCGTGTCTTTTCCCCGCGTCTCGGCAAGTTTTCCCACGCGAGTTTTTTTTGTAGTTTTGGTGCGCCCCGGTCATGCGTGTTTTTTGTGCCGGTGTGTAGCTGCAAGCTGCATCTCACAGAGCATCGCCACCAGAACGCAGGAGCGTGTATTCGAGGCGATGTACCCCGACACCAGCAACTCCGTACAGTGTCGTCGAAGTCCCGCTTCGAGCGGCAATTCTCTTTTTGGCGTGCGCGGCTGGCCAGCCACCGTCGTAAGTTTTTTGTAAATTTAATTACGGCGCGCGTAATTTCATAATTTTGTGAATATATTTGCGCGGGGTAACTTTCTTTAGTTATCCCCTTTTTCATTTATTTTACGCGGTTCGTGCGAGTGAGAAACCGTTACCTCTCTTACTCTCGTATAGTCAGGGCAAGAGAGTTGCGTACTCTCTCGCACCAGTGTAAGAGCAGGCGCGTGCGAGTGAGAGAGCGATATCTCTCTTACTCTAGTACGATCAGTGCGAGAGAGTTGCGCTCTTTCTCGCACTTGCGTAAGGCTAGGCGTGCACGAGTGGGAGAGCGCTTTCTCTCTTACTCCTACGACACAGTACGGGAGAGTCGCTTTCTCTCTCGTACTCGCAGTAAATACGGCACGCGCAAGTGAGAGAGCACTTTCTCTCTCACTCCAACGGGCTTAGTGCGGGAGAGTAGTCTTCTCTCTCGCGCCCTTGTGGACGTAGTGCGAGAGTTCGTTCTCTCTCGCACTCATATCGTGCTTAGCGTGCGTGAGCCCTAGTAGCGCGGAATAGCGCGCTTTTAGACCAGCTGCTAAATAGATC
This sequence comes from Chalcis sispes, assembly GCA_949987625.1. Taxonomy (NCBI): domain Eukaryota; kingdom Metazoa; phylum Arthropoda; class Insecta; order Hymenoptera; family Chalcididae; genus Chalcis; species Chalcis sispes. The sequence goes on along the minus strand of OX465095.1, from coordinate 26,685,716 downwards.
TTTTTACTTGTTACTTGCGTTCCTCGTATATTCTTTTTTGTTATCTTTACTTTGTCGATTATTTATTTCTGTTTGATTTAATTTATAATTTTTTAACTTATAACTCGTTTCGTTTATTTATTAAATTGTTAAATTATTCTATTTATTATAATATTTTGGTTTTCTTTTTTTTTACCTTTCATTCCCTTTTTTTTCCTTTTTCTTGGTTCTATTATTGTTTTTCTTTGGCTTTTTTTTATAATTCTTTTTTTTTTATTGTTTTCATAAAATTTATCCTTTTCTTTACATTTTCATTTATAAAGCATTTTTCTTTTCCTTTTATTTTATTTATTTAATTTTTCCTCTTTCGACTTTTTTCTTATAACGAGGAACTTTCAGCTTCCCTCCCGAATACCGCCCTCATATTTAACAAAAATAAAAAGTAAGTTTCAATCTAAATTTGTGTATTTCTTTCTTTCTATCCAAAGAGATAGTATCAGCCAGAATCGGCTGAATATCTCTCTCCTAAAAGCACTAAGTAGGACCTCTCTAGAGCAACATATAGGCCAACGTCGGCCTATACGCTTGTCCAATGCCGGGTCTCATTTCTTTTCCTAAAAATCTCGCAATTCCTACGTCGTCCTGAGCCCATAAGTTTCAGTACTTAGGCTCAAAAAGGAGAAGAGCAGTTCGCGTTATTTTCAAGGCGATTGAAACGTCATCCTGACGTTACACTCTGTAACAATAATCAATTAAACCAATCGCTATCACACTAATTTTTGCACAAGTTTACAAAAGCACATGCACGTGGTCAAAATTACTTTTTTTCAACACGTTTAGGTCCGTTCCAAAACATCCTCGTCGCCATAATTGTAATATCTCTATATAACAATAACTTTAATAACATTCAAAACTTAGACTTGGTTTAGCAAGTATGGTATATTTATTTATATGAATATAAAGTAAAAGTTTAGTACAAAATTTGATATAGAGTAGCATACGTCGTTGTTGGTTGTATAGTCTAAACGATTTCGCGACACCAGGCAGAGTGCCAACGCGCTAACCCTTTGCATATAGTGTACGCTCACACATACTTGTTTGCACATACACACACACACACCGAGGCGTTCGCTACGCTTATCCATACGCGCTTACAGCTGACTCTCATACATTACAAGAGCTTTTTTAAAATGATTTACTCAATGATTCAAAGCTTTAAAAAATCCTCATGTTCAAATATTACGCAAGCACAGAGATATAAAGACCAAATCTAGTCTGTTTTTCATTTAAATAAATAAAATTTACTAATAAGAATAGATTTAACTTAAGCACGTGAGAAAAACAATATCGAACTTGTCTCAATTAAAATTGCATACAATAATATTGACATACACTCTGACAGAAAAGTATTCGGAAATTTGAAATAAAACAACAAAATATTAAACTTCTTCAATATTTATTGAATCTCCTTCAAAATATGCTCCATTTGAAGCGATACACATGTGCCAACGTTTTTTCCAATCATGGAAACATTTTTTATAGGCGCTTTCAGGGATGGCCTTCAGCTCCTTCTGCGAATTTTCTTTTATGGCGTCTATGGAGTCAAATCTGGTTTCCCAAAGCGGTAATTTCAGTCTGGAGAAAAGAAAAAAGTTACACAGAGCTAGATCAGGCGAATAAGGTGGCTAGTCGATAGTATTTATCGAGTGTTTGGTCTGAAAATCGTTAATAATCGTGGCTCGATGAGATGGTGCGTTATTGTCATGCAAAATCCACGAATTGTTTTGCCACAAATCCGGCCGTTTACGGCGAATATTTTCACGCAAACGTCTCAAAACAGTTAAATAGAAGTCCTTATTGACTGTTTGACCTTGCGAAACGAATTCATGATGAACCACACCACGAATATCGAAGAAAACAATAAGCATCGTCTTGATTTTCGAACGACTTTTGCGAGGTTTTTTCGGTTTCAGCTCATTTTTTCCCACCCATTCCGATGATTGTTGGCTCGTTTGCGTGTCGTATTCATAGACCCATGTCTCGTCACCAGTTATGATCCGTCCCATGAACGTGGGATCAGAATTCGCACGATCCAGCATGTCTACAGCTACCTGCATCCAGTACTGTTTTTGAAGAAAATTCAGCTCTAACAGAACAAGCCGAGCAGCGACGCGCTGCATGCCCAATTGGTTCACTAAAATCAAACGAGCGGTCTCACGAGAGATGTTGAGATCACGAGCTATCTCTCTAACACTGGCATGACGATTTTCGAGCACAATTTCCTTGATTTTTTTGACGTTATCGTTGGTTAAAGAGGTCGACGGTTGTCCTGAACGAGGCAAATCTTCGACGATCTCCCGACCGTTTTTAAAAGCTTTGTACCATTCGTACACTTCGGTTTTCGATAAAACAGAGTCTCTATAAGCCTTTTCTAGCATTCGCAACGAGTCAGCACACGAAATTTCGTTCAAAACACAAAATTTAAGACAAACTCTTTGTTCAATATTTTTTGCCACTGTAACATTCGCAGACTACTACTGAGGTCGACTGGTTTTAACGGCTGTCATTAACAAACTAGTTGACAGAACGCACTCATATTTGGCATAGTAATTACGGACAGTCCTACCAACATACAGAAACTTCAAATACTTAAAAATACTCAACGCGGGCAATTTAAATGAAAATTTGCGGATACTTTTTTGTCAGAGTGTATGAAAAAAAGTTTGAGTACTAAATCATATGACATGTTAACTTCGATATTCAATTTCGTCGTTGTAGAACAATTTTTAATTTGATTAAGTTTGTTAAAAATTTCTAGCATTAAATTTAAATTAAACATTATCGACATGAGTATATAGAATAGTTTACAAAAGTTTTCAGTCAAAAAAAATGAAGAAAAAACCAGTTTTACCCTTATAAAAAATAGGAGATGCAATTTCTGAGCACAAAAGCAATGCTCACTGAAGCGTCTTTTTCATTAAAAAATTCTAATTCGCTTTTGAGATAATAAAAAAAGAATAATTTTTGGGGGTGAATTATAAAGGTCACTTATGAGTTTAGGATTAATGGATTTGAAGTTCGAAAATTTAGATTTTAGAAGATTATAATAACATAATAGTGAAAAAATAGTTTATATGTAAATAAAAAGAAAAAAAAAATTTACTGTCAATCTTATAACGATTGCGGGCTAGGAGGTAGTAGACTTTGTTACATAAGGGTGCTATATTTTTGTTTTCCATTTATTTTTTAGATGAGATTTTTTTTTAAATAAAAGTATTCAAGTTAAATTCAACAATTAATTAGTGGATAATGATCTATATCACAGTATTAAAATAAAATCAATGTAAAGGTAAAATACCCCCAAACAAAATTTTTTTCCAAAAACTACGAAATATGTCAACTTAATCTTATTTTCTATATGACAGTGCAATTTATAACCTAATCCAGCTAATTTAAATTTTACACAAAAAAAAGCATAAAAATTGCACATTCACTCCTTATATAAATAGAGGTTGCGAGTCTTTGGCATAAGATTGTGCCCATTAAAGCGCCTTTTGATAAGGAACAATTTGCCGTTGGTTTTATTAAAAAACTCTTAAAACTTTTTGAGATATTAGACTGTTTTGGGGGGTGAACTTCAAGGGTGACTTTCACCCCTTACAGTCTGTCAAGTAAGAGCGTGGTCGTGTTAATTTATAAAAAAATTTATTTGATGAAACTTTCATATTTATATATACATTGTACACATTACAAACAATGATGCGATTTGGTCAATAATGTGTCCAGTCACCACCGGCGTCGATAATTGCCTGGCATCTCCGAGGCATGCTTTCTACTAATTTGACGGCGTATTCTAGTGGCGAGGATCTCCAGATCCGACGAATTTCGTAAGACAACTGCTTCAAAGTGTATGTGCGTCTTCCACGAAGCTTCCGTTCATTATATGCCCACACATTTTCAATAGGGTTTGCATCGGGCGACGGCGACGGCCAATCCAATGTAACGATGCCAGATTGAGTCTTCCACTGAGTACAGAGCTTGCTGTGGTGTTTAGGATTGTTGTCCTCCTGCAGAATCCAATCTTCATTTTTTGTGGTGAACCATCATTTGGCAGATGGCAGTAAAGCCTTTTTGTAGATTTCTATCATTTTCTTGGCATTTAGGTTGTCAGTAAAGAGGTGCAAAGTGCCAAATCCCTGCTACGAGAAGCAGCCCCAGAGATGCACCTTTATTCCATGTTTTACGGTCCGCTGAACAAGCCTATTGGTGGAAGTTGACCAGGCTCGCGTGAGGACAGAGCGTTTCCATATAGAACATTGATCAGTAAAAATGACATTTTCAAAATCTCTATCAATATTCTCATGCGCCCAAGCGAGTCGCTTTGTCACATGTTTTTTAGTCAACAGAGGCTTCTTCATTGTGTTGCGCCATTTCAGATGATGAGTACGAAGATGGGTTCGGATAGTTGCATAGAATATATCTAAACCTTTTGCCATTAATTTTGCTTGTCCTTGCCGCAGTGTTAAAGCAGGATTCCGCGAAAACAGATTGACTATTCTTTTTTCATCTTTTTTGTTCACTTTTCCTATCGAGCCACGTTCTGGTAAATCATCGACATTTTTAGCCACTTTATATCGCTGTATCCACTTTTGTACAAATGCCTTCGACTTTCTCATATATTTAGCAGCCACTGATTGCGACATTTTGGGATCTTTCGGGTGGGTGCAAAGGAACACAGCCTCGTAGCGCGACGCGTACTTAGCACTCATGGCGTTTAACGTGATTCTCTTTTAAAAGATCAACGGCAACTGAATCTTTGTTAACAATGCATCAAGGACAAAGCTTTCCTTTATTGGCTTGCGAAAAAATTAGAGCAAAATCTTTTATTACTTGTCGATGAAGTCGACCACGCTCTTACTTGACAGACTGTAAATCGACGAATTAGCACATAAAAAGAAACACGTGTCTAATATTTTTTGAGTACCACAACATATTACAAAATGAAAGAAATCGGTGAGGTACACTTGAGGTAGTTTCCTGGTTAGTGTGAAAGAAAAACAAGGTGCTTTCTTCTACAGCACAAGGGATAGCGGGGAAGCTAGCCCCTAAATTCGCGGGGCCTTACGTGGTCAACGAGGCCCTAGGCAGCAACACGTACGAGCTGAGGGACGGAAACAAATGTATTATCCGTCCCAAACACGTAAGTCAGCTGAAAAGGTATGTAGCTGCCAAACCTTTACCACCCGAAAAGGACAAGAGTACAATTAGTCATACTCTCGACGCGGCGGGGCCCCTCCTAGTAATTCAACCAGAAGCGCGGCCTTTGTGCCGGCCAAAAAGCGCGGTCGACCTTGGAAGACGGTATGCGTTGTGAACCGTTTCGCGGACAATGTAAGGCAGCTACCGTCCCAAGAGGCTCGACCCAACGCTAGTGCGAGCGTGAAGCGAGGCCCGGGAAGTCCACCGGGCGGGAGGTAGACAAATGGCGTGGGTGACAGCGCTCTGACCTCGCTTTAAAAGATGCGTGAGAACTCCTAACCACCGCTCCACCGTCCTTAATAATCATCCTCTCCTCCTCTGATTACAGTGGCGCCTGAGAACGAAGGTGAAGCGGCGAAGGACGCGCTAATGACGGCGCTAGCCCAACCTTACAAGATGGCTATCAGTAAAGAGGCCGACGAGTTCATCGTAAGCATGCTCCGGGTCATCGAGGAGTTCACCGGACCTGGGGTGAGCGAAGAGGCCGACGATAAACCGTTGACCGTGGTGATTGAGGAGACCAAAGAAGAAGATGGCCCTCATGAAGAGGAGGCAGGCGGGGAGGCCCCGTGCAATTTCGCTCAAAGACCACCGCCGCTCCGCTGATCACACCCGGGACCGAAGGCCCCGAAGGAGCTGGCCAAGCCAGCAGAAGAGGACGTGCGCGGCTCCAAACCGCGCACCTCCGAGCAACAGCCCCCAGTCGGATCAGAAGTAGACTGGGCGGCAATCAAGGCGCTCGTGCGGAAGGCCACGAGCGCCCACAGCGCAACGCGGGCCCACCTAGTAGCACTCTACCAGCGGGCGTAACGCTGCCACAAGGAAGTCGCCAATGAAAGAGAAATTAAAATAATTAAAAGTTTATCTGGAAACAAAAAATTACAAACGAAAATAAAGAAAGATATTAATATGAAAATTAAAGATTTATCCAGAAGCATCAAATTTGAGATCGATGAAAAAAATAGGATACAATTAGACAAAAAGAAAAATTCTTTAAAAAAAGACTTAATCGACATTGACAAACAAATAATTAATTTGGAAATAGCAGTACTACAAAATAAAATGAAAATAAAAGAGAAAGACATTTTAATTATTCATTAGGTTTTTAATTTAGATTTAAAATTAATTCTTTTTATTTTCTTTCAAGTTATTGAAAAATTTTATTAAAGTTATGTATTAAGATTAAAATATTTTAATTTATAAAGTTTTATATATTTCTTTAATAAATTAAAGATTTAAAAAATTATAAAATTAACTTATTTCTTATAAATTTTCATTAAAAAAAGGTTGTCCTAGTTCTACTGCCTACTGTATCCTGGTATACCAGCAACCCTGAAAAGTCTGTCCCACTTCACCAAAAAAATTAATTTTTTTCATAATTTTATAATTAATTAGATAAAATTAATTTAATAAATTTCTTTTCGTAATTTTTAAGAAAAATTATCAAATTTTACAATACACAGAAAAAAATTTTGATTTTGTTAATTATTTAAGATAGTTAGGTAATAAAAATTTATTAAGCTAATTTATGTCGGAGTACTACCTAAGGTACCTTAGCTTGCCTTTTAACTTTTTTTCCTTATATTATAGATAATTTTCTTACTTGGATATATTGTATTCTGAGCAAAACTAGTAATTTTATTAAATAGTATAATTTTTATTCAAGATGATCGTAAAAATTGTAGAAAGATGTAATGGATGGATTATCGTCCATTATACCAATTAAAATGAAAATAAAAAATTTGAACATACGCATGATATGCAATAAGAATAAGAAAAAAATGTAAGACATCGAAATTCTGTAGATTAACAAGATATTGATGCATGGGAAAGGTAAACTAGAAAAAAATTTAAATATTTGCTCCATCCTATAGAAAATCAACGAATAAACAATAACCGGGAGCAGGAGACGAGAATAACGGGCCCAGGGATTAAGTGAATAAATAATAATGATGTGTAGATGCATGGTTATGAAACCAGGGAAAGGCTTATCAGCCGAGAGGGACGACAAGCTCGTTCAAAAATGCACAAACTATTCTGCCGAACGTCGTGCGGGAGAGACAACAAGACTGGACACCTCAAAACCCACGAGAGCTTTATCAGTCGAACATCATGCGAGATAAAGACAACGAGATTGAGCATACACGAAATATACGGAAAATCCTATCTTGCCGAACGTCGTGCGAGGGAGACGGATAGATCATGCGCCATATATCTCTAAAACAATGAGAAAAGTAAGAGAAGACAAGCCAAAGCTTCTTGTAAATACACCAAAAGAAGGGGCCAATGAACAAGCTGGGATAAGAAAGATTCTAAGAAAAACTGATACAAACGCATAAGTCATCTACCTTTAAAGAAGTATAAAAAGAAGTGAAAGAGCTCGAATATTCATTCTGATTCTGATTCTCACTTTCGAACACATTTTGACCGTCTCACTCTGAATCTCGCTCTCAGCCTGCCACCTTGACTCGGATTTCAAGTATCAGTCTCCAATCGTCGCTGTTATAATCAACGAGTAAGTTTGAATATTAATATACAGTTTCTTTAAACCATAAATCGACTCAATGTAAGTACAGTGCGAAAAAAGTAAAAATCGTCAAAATCTGACAAAGTATTCTACGCGTTTAACTTTGCACTCAGAACCATTTTGGACGTTGGCTATCAGCTACTCAGCGCTACTTTGTGGCAGAAATATTCTTGCTTCTCATGTTCTTTTCTATCACAAAACTCACTGAGATTTTTATGTGTCTTGATAATTTTACCATATCTTGGTTTGATTTCTTGTGCCACTTCAAGAGAAAACTTCAGGGAAACATGCATGTTTGAAAAAAACTTAATGTCCCATAAGATGGGACAGCGGAGTGCAAGAAGTTAAAAGAAAAGAAAAAAAAGGCAAACCAGCAAGAAGAAACAACGGGCAAACTCAAGATTTGACAAAATAGATCGAGTAGCCGATAAGCCGCAGGAAAGTTGAAAGCAGGAAGACAAGCGCCACGTGCCGAGCATCGACAACCCTCCGCTACCTGTCATCAGCACGCGGCATATTTGTTTATCGCTGTCAACGCCTGAGCGCCAGACACATATAGTATATACAAGCTTTTGCATTAGTTTACAGACAAAATAAAGGTATCACTACACTCATCTTTAACGTATTTCCAATAAAAGTATTTTCAAAATATCTGTAACCTTGATTCTTTCATTCATACCTAACACACCTATTTTCCTTCCCGACGACTCTCGTACCCCGGAGGCAATATCGCGTTACTCGTTGGCCAAAAAGAAAGCAAGTTCAGTTCGAGGAATCATTACGATTCTTCCAGCTAGTTTAAACTGAAATATTCTAATGTTACTCTTTGGATGTAACAAAGAGAAAAAATTGCTAGTGATAGTAAATCAATTAACGGTCTCTGTGATGATGATCAATTTGGAATAATTGCTACTAATAAAAAATTATTTGTGATTTTAGCAGAACAGAATAAGAACAAAATGATTTGATAGATGATCTCATCACCAAGACAAATCAGTATATTATTCAAAAAAAAAAAGAATAAAGACTAAAATTATAGCTGTTACAGTTATACATGTTAGACATCTGTATTTTAATGGGCGTAAAAAAATCACCATCTTATAGAGATTACTAGTCTATGATGTGACGTTGTACCCGAAAGTGCACAAAAGGTGCTTATACAAAAAATTAATAGAAGTGATTCGACTTGAAATATTTAAAATTAAACTAAATTGCATTAATTTAAAATAGGTTTGATGCTCAGCGCCAAGCAAATATTCTTGCCAAATGTATTTAAGTTTTACTATGCCTAAGGAACCCTTAGAAAGTATCATGAAAATTGATCGCACTGGTTAGCGGTCATGACAGAAGAAAGCAAAAGAATTACAACATGGAAAATGATATACTAGTGTAAAAAAATTAATGGAAAATTCTACTTTATTCAGTTACCGCGCTCGCTTAGCAAACTTACAACAAATAAATGCGATAGGATACGCGCGCTTAACCTCTTAGTTGACCGCAAGAGGCCGCGACCAACCAGTCTACCAGCCGCCGAGTATTGAAGTTGGCTCGTACGTCTTGCTGCGTAAACGTATCAAGGTAAGCGACAAACATAGATGTGTAGTACGTGCTCCTCGTGAATTGATTGCGTGAGTCGCAGAGATAATGGCTCGATCTCTTACCCGTAGTTCAGTAAATATATGTTATATATAGTTGAAATTTTATCATGAAAGATTTGTTGTACGTAACGGGTACGTAAATTTCATTTAATAAACTTTTGTCGTCCTTTCAGGACCTTAGAGTCTGGCCCTATACGCCAAAGTGAGTAGGAACCTAGAAGGACCCTACGTTGTACCGGATCGGCACTGCACGCAAGTGTCATTGCACGACGGCTAACGCCCGTCGGCACTCGCAGCCGCACCGAGGGTCTTACAAGGGAACCACCCCAACCCGACCTCACTGATTTTAATAATTTTTGGATATTTTGTAATACTCAAAAAAATATTCAACACGTGATTTTGTTTATTAGCTGACATCCACTTTTAAAGGGTGAAATCCACCCCTGAAAACCACTTCAAAAAATTGTTTTCTTTAATATATCTTTGCACGTAATAAATATTTTTAAATAAAATCAATGCCAAAATATTTCTTATGAGTAGACGCTTCTACTAATATAACTTTAACACCAAGGAGTTGCAACCCCTTTTTCTATAGGAGTCAAAGTTCTATTTTTTTTGCTATTTTGCGATTCAAAATCTGTTAAATAAGGTCAAGTGGGTTAAAAACTGCATTTATAATGGAAAAATAAGAAATTAAAATTGACGTATTTCAGGGTTTTTTAAAAAAAATTTTTTGGGGGTGTGTTACCCCTAAAAACCACCTCTATTAAATCACAAGCAGGCTAACCCACCTAACCCTGGCCACAGTGTGTCTATTAATTATTTGTTCTGTTATACGTACCATATGACAAGCGAAATATATTAGATAACCAAGCTACCCCTAACCTCTAACCCTTAACCTCAAAAACCCAAAAAACCACCCCTATCAAACCACAAGCAGGTAAACCCATGTAACACTAGCCACAGCATGTTTATCTATTATTTTTTTCAACTAAATATATCCTACATCACAAGCGAGCTATGTCCGCAGAAATCCAACCCTTGACCCCTAATTCGCTCAACCCCCAGAAACCTCCCCTACCAAACCACAAGCAGGCTAACCCAACTAATCCCTGCTACAGCATGTTTATTAATTATTTTTTCTGTTATTGAATATATCCCATATCAAAAGCGAACTATATTAGCTTACCAAGCTACTCCTAACCCCTAACCGTTCAAAATCCAAAAAACTACCCCTATCAAACCACAAGCAAGCTAATCCATCTTAACCTGTCCCCAGCGTGTTTTTTGATGATTTTTTTTTTTAATTAATGTATCCTACATAATAAGCAATTTATGACAGCAAACCATTGTACCCTTAATCCAATGAATCTCTAAAAAACACCCTTACCAACTCACGAGCAGGCTACCGCGCTTAACCCTGACCACAGCGGCGTTAATCGCTCATTTCTTCTTGAAAATAATTGTCAAATCGAAACCTGGGATGAAAGAAGTCACGTCTAAAAATAAGTATCTAATGTAATACGTTGTCTTATTATTTTCAAATGAACTGTATTAAAAGTTATTCTTATAAAAGACTATATTTTTGACTCATATGTAAATTAAAATGTATTATTTGACATAGTTTTCACAGTAATGATAATCTTTAAAGAAGTGCTTGTAACAAATTGACTCTTTACACCAACCACATCGTATTATTGCAACATTCTTACATCCTTCTACTAAGCAGTTAATATTACAAGATTCTACAAAACTAAAATCAACAGGATTATCAGTTTTATCTGGTTTTTGAGTAATATAGCCGCTTTTATACCAGGAATATTTAAAAATATCCGTATATCTCGGTAAAGTGAGCTGGTTATGTGACAGCAATTGTAATGTTATAATGTTATTTCTTACGTGTAAATTCAAGTCATAATCCATCAGCATTACTTAATCTAAAAATTGCCTCACGAAATTGAAGACTCTTCTTTTAATTTACAATCATAGCAAATAATAAATTATGGTGCCACTTCGAAAAATATGTTTGAAATTTGAAAAATTGAGCCTGCTTTAGAATTGTTAGGGGTACCCACACAGCATGAATTAATTCTGAATTAATTCTAAATTAATTTATGATATAATAAAATTATTTTAAAATTAATTCTGTATTAATGCAATGTGCGCTTTTTGATTTCTTTAGAATTAATTCATAAAATAATTGCAAAATAATTCCAAAATTATTGAAAAATCATTTCATAAAATAATTCGGTAATAACATTCAAAATTTATATACATATATATATATATATATATATATATACAGGGTGCATACAGTATTTAAGGACATGCATAAATGTGACTATAACTTCGCAAATTTTTTTTTTTATTTTTTTTCCCTTTTAAATAAGAAATGGCGGACTACAACATCACTTAAGAAATGAAGAGACATGCTGTTATCGTCGCTATATGTGCGAACCATACAGATTTAGAGATCTCTAATTTTCTTAATTGCGCCCGTTCATTCGTGCATAAGGTTCGCCGTGAATTGGGAGCATCAGGAGGCGATACAGAATCGGTTTTAAAACGCAAAAAGCACGAACAAAGTTCTGACACTGTCCGATCTGCAGAATTTTTAGAGCAAGTGCAAGTGATCATAGACGAGGACCCTTTAAAATCAATAAGGGTCCTTGCGAGTGAGCTTCATGTTTTTGAGCGCCTTATTTGTAGAGTTGTTCACGAAGACCTTTGGTATAAGTCTTACGTGATGCGCAGAAGACAGTTTACAGTCCCTGCTGTGGCAGGGATTAGTTGGGTTAGCCTGCTTGTGGTTTGGTACGGGAGATTTTTTGGGGTTGGGCGGATTTGGGGTCAAGGGTCGGATTTTTGCGGACATAGCTTGCTTGTGATGTAGGATATATTTAGTTAAAAAAATAATAGATAAACATGCTGTGGCCTGGGTTACATGGGTTTACCTGCTTGTGGTTTTATAGGGGTGGTTTTTTGGGTTTTTGAGGTTAGGGGTTCGAGGTTAGGGGTAGCTTGATTATCTAATATATTTCGCTTGTCATATGGTACATATAACAGAACAAATAATTAATAGACACACTGTGGCCAGGGTTAGGTGGGTTAGCCTGCTTGTGATTTGGTAGAGATGGTTTTTAGGGATAACACACTTTCAAAAAATTTTTTCTCAAAAAACCCTGATATACGTCAATTTTAGTTTCTTATTTTCTCATTATAAATGCAGTTTTTAACCCACTCGACCTTATTTAACAGATTTCGAATCGCAAAATAGCAAGAAAATAGAATTTTGACCTCTATAGAAAAAGGGGTTGCAACCTCTTGGTGTTAAAGTTATATCAGTAGAAGCGCCTACTGATAAGAAATATTTTGGCGTTGATTTTATTTAAAAATATTCATTGGATGCAGAGATATATTAAAAAAACAATTTTTCGAGGTGGTTTTCAGGGGTGGATTTTACCTTTTAAAAGTGGATGTCAGCCGATAAAAAGAAACACATGTCGAATATTTTTTTGAGTATTACAACATATCCAAAAATTATTAAAATCGGTGGGGTCGGGTTGGGGTAGTTCCCGTGTTAGTGGCCTGCTAGGCAAGAAGCCTGCGCCTGCGCAATATGCACGTATGAGAAGATTTTCTCACACGTACTTATTTTTCTTAATAATACCCTGTTACAATACATACACAAAGTGCCCTTTTAGCTTAAAATATTTATAACGCCGGAGGCAGTAAACAATTTTAAAATTAAAAAACCTTGTTACGTTAAAACCTGTGAATTAGTTACTATTTAATTAACAATAAATTAACAACCAATTAAATTTCTTTGCGATCTGGTAGGCAGTACCTTGAATATAAAAAAAATTTAAAAGTTGGTGGGGCTTACAATTTTCAACTATAGACTGATATGCGGCGATGTGTGCATTGCATGGCTTTGTTAATTTTGCTCTTCTTATGTTCTCTTATTCGTAACATCTCCGAATTTGATAAACTGATAAATGATTGATTAATTTGAAAAATAGAAATCATTATTGATGTGTAAAATATTAATGAAAAATCCATTATTATAATTTTTCTAATAATAACTCAAATGCATGTGCTTCATGAGTGAATCATAAAAATATTTCAAATTTATTAAGGAAAAACAGATAAGTACCGAAGCGGCAATAATCACGTGTATATAAATGTTATTAACAAAAAGTAATTCTTTATTATGATTCTTAGCTTTTATTAGGTAATATTAAAATCTTATGATGTGTGGATTTTGGACTCTAATAATAGTCAATAATGTATATTAACGTTTTGAAGTTTTTATCGTCATTTTATAAATTTAATAAATGTTTGTAAGATTTCATTAGATTTTTATAGACTTTTATTTTTAGGTCCTTACAAACAAAGATGCAATAAAAGCTAGAATATAAATAGTTATTAGCTTTTAGAACGTTTACACATTTTTTTTTCGTGTAAAAACCAAAAAGCTAATCATTATAATGATTGTAAGTAGTTGATGAAACCTTTTAAAATCCTTTTTTAAAACCTTTATAAAAACTTTAATTTAGTATTTTATATATCTTAGAATTTTATATTTTATTATGATTATACATATTTTTAACATACGCATTATATTTAATGGTTTATTGGCATTCTCGTAGATGTTATTTTACACATTATTTTACGGAGAAAAATGCAGAAAAATGTTTGACCTACGGTGGGATCAAACCCGGGTCTTTCATATTATAAGGCGGACACCCTAACCATTAGGCTATGCAAGGCTTGTAGAACTAAGATTTAAATTTGAATCATGTTTCATGGCAATCCATATAAACTTGTATTAATTTTACATTTAAAATTTCTTCAACTTATATATATATAAATGGTCGTCATTTTCCCAGTAAAATGCAATCCGAAAATAGTGATAAACAGTTAGCACGTCAATGTAAATTATGCACTATGCAGAAAAAGAGAACCCGATCTATATACGAGTGTAGAGTATGTAGAGAAACTCTATGTATTGTACCATGTTTTAAAATCTATCATGCCGAAAAACGTTACCATAATTTATAAAATTTGTTTAAATAATAGATAAAAAAACTTGAAAAAAAAAATCTTACCAAAAAAAAAATAAATAAAAAAAAATAAAGAAAAATAAAAATAAAAAACAGTAACTCTGATGTCAGATTTGGATGCAGCATCGAAAAATACATAGAAAACGTGTATCCGCGCTTCTGAATAAAGAAAAATAAATTTACGAGGCAAAGAGGGTGGTTTTTTCCCTGTAATAGGGGTTGTTTTAAGATTTACAGTAATTTTGATGTCAGATTTGGATTCAGCATCGAAAAATACATCGAAAACGAGTATCTGCGCTTCTGAATAAAGAAAAATAAATTTATGAGGCAAAGAGGGTGGTTTTTCTCTGTTATAGAGGTTGTTTTTAGATTTACAGTAATTTTGATGTCAAATTTTGATTCAGCATCGGAAAATACATCGAAAACATGTATTTATAAATTGGAAAAAGGTGTATATACTATTAAATAATTTTTTTTATATTTGAAAATTTTTGACACAGGCTGTAATACATGTTTTGCCGTAGCGGACCGCCACGCCAATATATTGGCGCACCCTCTGATCGACACTTTCCCTATGATCATTCAGTGATATAAGATACCTTTTTTACCGATTTTCTATTGGCGATATGCTACCTCAAATCCCGGCTGTCTAAAGGTTAAGGGTTTAAAAACGGATATAAAATCATTTTATAAACATTTTTTCAAAGCTTTTGAAAAAGGTTTTTATCCTTTCATGAAACGTTTTAAAAACATTTTAAAGACCTTACGATCTGTGTAGGTTTCTACACTTATTTCGACGTACATTTCTACACTGATTTCCACATAGATATCGACACTGATTTCCACGTAGATTTCTACACTGATTTCACGTTAAAACCCAAGTGGTAATCTACGCGAAAATCCATGTAAAGATCTACGCGGAAATCCACGTAAAAATCTACGCGGAAATCTACGTGAAAATCCACATACAGTGTATTATTGGACTGATTTCAGTATAGATTCCCATGTAAAAATCCACGTGGATTTTCATGTGGATTTTCACGTGGATTCTTGCAACTAGGTACTAATTACTATTATTAACCAATAATAATAATTATAAATACTTCATAAGGGTATTTAATATTTTTAAAATATTATTAGCAGTTATTAGCTTTTCTAGAGAGTCACAAATTTCTTTTGATCAAAAGTTGAAAAGCAAATTAAAGCTAATAAAACATTATAAAAACTAAGAAATGTTAGTAAAAGTTAGTAACTATAAATAACTGTTACTAGAGTTCAAATTCCACACTTTATAAACTAATGATAATAGTTATTAGATTTTGTTAGCTCTTCTTTTATTCAGTTCATTTCCGCTTAGGTAAATAAATGTTTTTAGTTTGGCACCGTAAATTTCGATATTGTTTATGTATTGATGATAACGATTTTTATTTTTAAAATGTAAATAAATTTGTATAAAAATAGGAAATCTGCGATTTATTGAGAAAGATTGAATATCTTGAAAAATATTTTATTTTCATAAAGTTTTTAATTAAAATTGTTTACAAAGTGTAACATGAATGGTATTTCCGAGTATTTCGGATAAAGTTGTTTTGAACTATTTGAAAAATTCATTTAAATATTTTTAATTTTTAATAATTTAAAACTATTGTGTGACAAATTCCTTTGAGAGGTTAAGCCATCTACCATGGGGTCGTATTGTGAATTTGCGACGCGACTGCATGCAGCGCTGTTGATTACCGAAACAATAGCAGCGAGACGAGAGGGGGCGAAGAGTAGCTTCATCTCTTTTTGTGCCTCGTCATTAATTTAATATCCTTTATTTTAAATAATTTAAAAATTAATAAATAAACAATTAATATAAAGAGAAACTTTAAATTTTGCAATTTTAATATTTAGTTTATTGATTCCATTAAAATAAATAATTTTTATTAAAGTTTTCTTTTTCATGTTCCTTACTTATAAGAGATTAAATATTTAAATATTTTAACGATAAAAATTATTAAAGAAAATAAATTTAATATTCTGTGACGTGGTGTTTTTGCACCAGTCACATGAGGAGGCCAAAGCATAGCTTATGCGCCTCCTCGTTGCTAAAATATCCCCCTTTTACAATCTTGGCAGCCTCGCAGGACTGCCACGCATGATCCTAACTAACAGCCACGCAGGGCTGTACATACTGTACCTTCCCCAGGTACAGGGGCTTCCAGCTCAAGTAAAAGCTGTAGCGAGGAGCTAGTCTCAGGAGCCCTGGCTAGTCGAGGCAGTGCTTGCACACACTGCAGCAGGATTCCTCTCCAAGCTCCTTCCTATCCTTGTAGTGATCCCCGTACCTGCAACCTCCCAGACGGTAATTCAATAAGGAAGAAAATAGTAGTAGCAGCTGCACCTTGGAAGGAAGTACAAGCTGCCACACAACCTCAAAGGAAAGTGGAAAAGGAGGTTAGAAGGCAGGCAAAACATAGAAGCACAGCATTTGAGTGCAAGTAAATACGCACCGGGAGGTGTCTGATAGTGTTGCCTCGCTGCCGCTGCAAGCAGGCTATCGCTGTCCCCGACACCGCTGCTTCGCTTTCTCAACCGCTCTTCGTCCGAGCCGCAGTTGTTGACCCGCAGTACGGCCGCACCTGGAACAGAGAGAATATAGACAAATTAGTCGACGCCTACCAGCTATGGAACGGGTCGACTTACCTTGATCCTCCGTACATCTAAGGTAAATTCTCGCCGCTCCAGGGAATACACAACAACAACACTGGCACTCGCGAGCGGATAACCTCAACGCGGGCTGCTGGCGAGCAGTAATATCAACTGCCGCCAGCGCTGAACGCGCATGGCGGCTGCGTTGCGTAACGTACTTACACGTACGTTGCGCCGGCGCAGAACAATCATCAAAAAGCCGCGCTCGCGAAAGTGCCACGCAATAAGCTTCTCTTTCACTCCGTTCGGGTCCGTTTTAGCGAAAAGTCACAATTAGCGAGCAGTCGACACTCCGCTCGGGTCCGTTTGAGAAACAAGTCGCGATATCGTCCCTGTATCCGTATACTTCCCGGCTGCGTGTGTGCGACCGCGTCACGCGCCATTTTCGGCCGTTGTGTATGCTGTACGCCCGCGATTGCTCTAATCGTGAGTTAGCCGCGCAAAGTATTTGCCGCGCAAGAAACCGCGCTACACGATTGTAACTGGCGCCCTGGGCTCGCGTAAAAGCGCGATAAATTATTGTATTTTGTAATCTTAGTTAAAATAAACGTATTTGTTCGTGTGCTCATATTAAATCGGTAGTTTTAACTTGCACTAGCAAGCAAGCAACCCGCCCGCTTCTCCCTCCCCCCCCCCCATTTACATTTGTACGCCACCCTGATCCCCAGTGGCGTTACAAATTGGCGCCGACAACGTGGGGCCGACACAAATTACGCTGATTTGTGAAAATTTTCAGGATCGCGCAATCGCGTGTATGTGTAAGGACAGTGAATTTGTGAATAATAAAAGCAGAGACAGTGAAGTGTGAGGAATAAAGTGCATGTATGGTAGTCGCAGTCGTAAGCGAATACCGCATTCTAGAACTCGCCGTTCGCCGCCATTTTTCGCGCATCGTCGAAGCACACGCGGCCGGACGAGGACGAGGAGGGAAGGAGGCCAGTGGGCGGTTATCTTGATCGACCACGCGAGAAAGCCGCGCAGTAGCGCTGGCGCTCGCATACGCCACGTCGGAGGTTGGTAAGCTAATTCGAGTGTGCGCATCCAGCGGTAAGATCGAGACTGCTCGCGATAATTTTAAAACAAATTGTTTCGAAGAAGTTGCGAGAGTCAGGTAAAATTTAAACTTAGTTTTTTTTCAAGTTAAAGATTCGTCAGTACTTCTAAAATTTGTATAGATTCGTTATGATAAAATCAATTTTTTTTTGATAAATAATTAATTTTTTTTTTCTATTTTTTTTTGTTATCTTCTCGTGGTTTTCGCTGCGCTTGGCTTGCTGCCTACCGGTAAAATTTTCTAAAAATCTAATCAAAAATTATCTTGCATGATATTGATTCGAATTAAAATTTTTTTTTTGTGCAATTGCTGGCGTACTGCCGCTATTATCCCCACCACGTGTATTAGAGTGAGTACCTATCTGTCGTGGAGCTGTGACGTCAGCTCGATAGCTGCGAGTGTAGCGCCGCGCTTGGACGCGTATCAGCAGACGCGCGTCTAAACTAAGCACGTCGCAAGTTACGTCGTATATTCGACTGGCGCTTCGGAGCGGTTAAAATAATCATTTTTTTCTCCGTTTTTTTTTCGTTTTTCTTTGTTTTGGCAATTTGAATATTTTTTTGTGCTTTCTGTAGTAATTTAAAGATAATAAATTTTTCTTATAAATAATAATAATTTTTTTTTATTAATTTTTCTAAATTAAATAATAATTTTTTTTTTTAGTGAAAAATTTTTTTTCAACTAAATAAAAAATTTTTTTTTTAAATTTTTTTATTTAAATAAAATTTGTTTTTTTTTTAATTTTTTTTTTGTTGAGTATTTAAATTTTTTTTTTGTTGAGTATTTAAATTTTTTTTTTCTCTCCTTTACCATTTTTTTCAATAGTTTTCGGTATTCTCGAAAAATTATTTTTTTGGCCTGTGTTTTCGCTCCCGGCAGGGTGCGCCGTCGCTCCTACATCGTCTCGCAAAACGACGAACATCCCGCCGCTCACTCTACACCACCAATAACATTATTTTGTGCTGTTTTGTTTCGTTTTTTTGCACGCTGACCCTGCACCATGCTGCAAATAGCAGTCACGGATATTTACTTGTATTAATTGTAATGTGGCATGCTGTGAATTTAAATTATATCTAATTTATATATATTTTTTTTTATATTTTGGCGAAAATCTATTTTTTGTTGTCTCGTATCCCTCGAAATTATTTTTGGTTATAGCACCGTTTGCTTACATAGTGGCCATTTTTCTGCACTCGGACTTCGCTCGCGCGTATTTCCCCGCTACTTTCCCCCCGTTTGTTTTGTCACGGACCACGACTGTCTCCCGCTAGCCTAACCTCCTGCCACCTGGCACCATACTATAGCGCATTTACTGGATTAAGCACGTTACATTACGCATCCCGCGCCGACGCATGCGAGCGAATTATTAGTTTTTTTTTCTAGTTTTCAGCTTGGCTTGAGTTCGTGGATTTGGCCGTTGCAGTCAGAAAGCAGTTTAACGTAAGTTCAGCAACGATTTGCGAGCTAGTGTGCTCGAGTTGATTTGGTAGTCGTGTTCGTTTTTTTTGCGTTTTGCTTGTTTAGGTGGAAGTTAACTCCCTCAGCAGAGCTAACCGAGCACGTACTCGAGCTATTCGTCCCAGTTTTGGAATTTACGTTGAGCTGACTACACTAAGCGTGATAGTTCGCTCGTTTCGCTGTAACGTTGCGTGTCGTTATTGTACGTCGTCGCTTCCGTCGTTGCAACTGTTTTGTTTTCTCGTGGTTTGTTTTTATTAGTGTCGCAGAATGGAGTCGGATCGCGCCGTCAACCGTGATATGATTTCGCTGGAGCCTGAGATTATCAGGAGTTCTATTCGGTATGCTATTTACACCGCGACCGATGGACGCGTGTTTGAAAACGCACAACGATGTGGACTCAACATCGATTGCGTTACCTACGTCGTGCGACAGCGGCTGAAGAGGTACGAGCTCTGTCACCTGTTAGGGGCCGATGCCGCTACATGGAACCCCGCGCAGGATGAGCGCGCGACTCACAGCCGTCTTCCGCCGCTTGAAGCGGAACCAATTATACCGCGCAGTTCAAGTCCAAACTTCGATTCTCCCGCGTGTCCGCAAGCGCCTAATATTTCGGTTTTCTCGCAGCTGGCCGCGAGCGCATAGGATAGCACATCGTCGGAAGCGGCACAGACGCCGCAGGGCGAGCCTGATATCCGCGCACGGCGAATGCGTATCGCCGATACCGAGCCGGAGAGAGCTCGTGCTACAGTGACCCCTCCGCCGCCCCGTGCGCAGTCTAC
This sequence comes from Chalcis sispes, assembly GCA_949987625.1. Lineage (NCBI taxonomy): Eukaryota > Metazoa > Arthropoda > Insecta > Hymenoptera > Chalcididae > Chalcis > Chalcis sispes. The sequence goes on along the minus strand of OX465095.1, from coordinate 26,665,299 downwards.
GCGGCTACACCAGACGGTTGGCCGGCTTGGCAGGGACTCGCCGATGGAATTAACGGACCCCGTAGAGCGTACGTTCCACGGAGCAGCCTTTCGCTACCGCGTACCACCAGCGGTAGGCCCTACGGCTGCCCTAGAAGAATTCGACCCGTTCTGGACGTACGTGGTTGAGAGCCAGCGGTCGACGGAAGACCGAAGGACCGCGGCAACGTATTCTGAGCCAGCCGAGGACGCTCCACGAGAATAGCTAAGGCACGAAGCACCGTATCTCGAAGCAGCGCACGCAACCGCCCCGTTCGGCGATTTAGCTGCGCAGATGTTGCCGCCCGCCCCTCGGCGTGTCACCAGGAATCATAAGGTATTTCCTCACGAAGAGGCTTACGTGCCGCACCCACAATCACCGGAGGTCCGACGGCTGACTCGACTGGCACCGCCGCCGCCTCCGCGTCCTGCAGAGTTTAACCACCAGCAGCCATACAGAGCGGAGAGGTACTACGCACCTCTAACACCTCCGCTTGAAGCTTCAGCGCCTCGGCACGTGCAAACGAATGCCACGCAGCTTATTTTCGACAATTCTACGTTTCTGCGCGAAAAGCAAACGTGCGAAATACTGGAGAAGTGGCGCATTTCTTTCAAAGGGAGGCACAAGCAAGACCCCGACGGATTCCTGACCAACCTGAATCAGTGTCGGGAGACATACGGCTTGACTCTCGAAGATATTGTTAAAGCTCTGCCGGCGGGCCTCGACGAAGAGGCAGGGTACTGGTTTCGCCGCGGGCACAATCGCTAGCAAACTTACACTGATTTTGTGGACGCGTTTCGGTTGCAGTATTGCGCCGACAATCTGCAAGACCGCTTGCGCCAGGAGATCGGCAGGCGGACACAAGGCCCGCAGAAAGATATATCTACGTTCCTGCTCAAATTCCGCAATCTGCTAGACCAAGTGCGACCGCCGATGTCATTGTCCGAGCAATTAGATTGCACGTGCCGCAACCTCCATCCAGCGTATAGGCAAGCTGTTTCGTGCGACCGCGTTCGTGATTTTGTAGAGCTGCAGCGTCTGGGGAAAAAGTTTGAGACGAAGAAGTTGCAGGACAAGGCTTATCGTCCTCCTCCGCCACCTGAGGAGTCGTTCTTCCCCAAGGACGCGTACGTGCCACTGCACCCGGTACGTTCGGTTAAAGCTGCTCTCGTAGAAACGGCGCGCTTAATAGATATCGACGACACGAATCATAGCACGGACTTCGTCGCTGCCGCAAGTGCTTCGGAGGATCGCCTCCTGCAGCAGCAGTCGCAATTTAAGCCTCCGGCTCCGCCGCAAGCTCGAACTCCGCCTAAAAAGCCGCGTCCACTAGCGATTACGCGCACAGCAGCCCCCAAGGCATCCGCGGGAACGCAGACCGAACTACCGCCGCTTCTGCAACCCGCTGACGTGCCTCCGCAGCGGCAGCGTAATTCTAATTATTACGCGAACAGCAGCACCACGCCGCCGCACGCTGTGGTATACGCCGCTAATTACCAGCAGGATAACTCGCCGCAAGCTCGTAAGCAGCGAGAACCGTGCCGTCGATGTGATCAGCTAGGGCATTGGGCTGCGGAATGCCCTAAGTCCCCTAAATGTTATGGATGCGGGCAACCAAATGTACTGCGAAGGGACTGCAATCGATGCAGAGCGTCTCTACGGGCGGGAAACGCACCGCAGGGGACTCGTTAGAAGCTCGCGGGTCCTCGCGCAGCCAAAAGGCAGCTCCACGCCGCGGGCAGCTCCATCCTGACCCGCCACGCCTGTCACCGCCACGCGACGCAGTTGAGGTTTCCGCCGCAATGAAATCTTTAGCAGCAGCACTATTGGATCCACCGCCGTCGCTGATCCAAGGTAAACCGCACCTCCACGAGGTAGGGCTATTTTTTAATATTGAGCTCAACAGTTTGAAGCTTGGAGGCTTACTGGACAATGGCGCCGTCCATTCGTTCCTGAGAAAGGGTTTGAGCACGTTGTTGCAGAACAAGCTCAGCCCTGCGGCTAATACAATTAACGTGGCAGATGAAGGAGTAGTGGCAATTCAGGAAGTGCTGGATGTGACTGTCTCCATCGATAGAGAAAGGCGCACGCTTCCTTTTTTCGTGGCAGATAGATTGCAATACGATTGCATCCTGGGCATCGACTTTAAGAGGCTGTTTAAATTGAAGATTGATTATGGCACGGATACCTGGTGGACACCACAGGGCGTGGTGCACCAGTTCTATCCGTACGGGTCCGATCCGGCGACCTTTTCGGCCGTCGCGACCGTCGGTGGACTCGTAGTAGCAACCGACGACGAGCACGAGCAGCTAAATGCTCTACTCGACCGCTTAATCCCGCCAACACCTGCATCGCTAGGATTAACCCACTTAGCAGTGCATACCATCGACGTGCAAGGAGCTGCGCCAATTCGGCAGCATGTGCACAGATATTCGCCAAAAATGCTGCAAGTTGCATACGATGAGATCGATCGCATGCATGCCGAAGGTATCATTGAGCCGTCCGACAGCCCGTGGTGCAGCTGTCCGGTAATAGCACCGAAAGCCAATGGAAAGTGGCATTTTTGCATTGACTACCAGCGCATCAATGCTGTCACTAAACGCTCCGCTTATCCCCTCCGCAACATGGACGATATTTTAGACAAGCTTAGATCGGCTCGCTACATCTGTAAGCTCGATCTCAGTCAAGCGTATCACCAAGTCCCGCTCGACACCGCGAGCAAAGAAATCACCGCTTTCTGCATCCCTGGACGCGGACTTTATCAATTCACGCGTATGCCGTATGGTTTAACGAACGCCCTCGTAACGTTTCAGCCAATAATGGACCACCGTATTAAGCCGCAGTAGGAACCGCTCGTCTTTCCCTACTTGGACGACGTGATTATCGTCATTTCTACGTTCCAAGAGCACTTGCAGTCGCTGGAACGAGTGCTCGCGGCATTTAAAGCAGGCAATTTGCAACTCAATTGCAAAAAATCTGAGTTCTGCTGCGCTGAAGTTCGCTACTTAGGGTACGTCGTGAACGCAGAAGGCTTGAAGCCTGACAACGATAAGATAAAGCCGATTGTTGAGTACCTTGCACCTACAAACGTTCGCCAGCTGAGGCGATTTCTAGGCATGGTAGCCTGGTATTCGCGTTTCATCGATAATCTGGCCACATATAAAGCAATGCTGACCCAATTTTTGCAGAAAGGCATTTGTTGGCATTGGAACGAGGAACAACGGCTCGCCTTCGCGCAAATGAAGCAAGCTCTAACGCAAGCGCCTGTGCTAGCTCGCCCGGATTTCACCCGCCCGTTTACGCTGCAAACGGACGCGAGTGATTATGCCATCGCAGGCGTTCTAACACAAAAGGTTGACGGACACGAGCACCTGATCTATTTTGTAAGCCGTGTTCTGTCTAGAGCCAAGGGCAATTATTCCGTGACGGAAAAGGAGTGCTTGGCGGTGCTTTGGTCCGTCAAACGGCTAAAAGGTTACCTCAAAGAGGAGGAGTTTACGGTGATTACCAATCACCATAGCCTCTTGTGGTTACATAATTTGAAGGACCCCGAAGGCCGCTTAGGGCGATGGAACACGATGCTGCAGCAATATTCCATCAAATTTGTGCATCGTAAAGGCGCGTTGCATCAAGTGCCGGACACACTCTCCCGTGCGCTCGAGAATAACGCAGAAGCCGCCGCTGTAGCTCCGTCCGCGCACACGGACGACAAATTGTTTCAACGACGCTTGCTAGCTGTCCGCACCCGCCCGCACATCTTCCTAGATTGGCGTATTGACAACGAGCTGTTATACGTGCACCGGCCGAGTCAGCTGATTGACCCGTTAGTGCCGGATCTAGATGCGTGGAAGCTAGTATTACCGCAGGGCGACCGCGCTAAAGCACTGTTTGAAGCGTACGATACACCGCAGGCGGGCCATCTCGGTGTCGAGAAAACGTATGCGCGGCTCGCCACCTACTATTATTGGCCTTGCATTTACTATGATACGTGTCGCTACGTACGCACTTGCCAAGAGTGCCAAGCGCACAAGGTATCGCAGCAAGCACCAGCTGGCTTGATGGGGGAGCGATACATTGATGGACCGTAGACGGTAGTTGCCGCGTACGTGATCGGGCCGAAACCACTGTCGAAACGAGGGCACCGCTATGCGACAGTGTTTGAGGATCTCTTCACGCGCTATGTCGAAATCCGCGCGTTATGGAAAGCCGACGCGAAGAGTGTAATGCAGGCGTTCGATGACTTGATAATAAATCGATGGGGCTGCCCTAAGGTCCTGTTGACGGACAATGGGACTGAATTTGCTAACAAAATCGTAACCGAGCGGCTGCAGCAGTACGGAGTGACGCAGTCCACCATTCCTTTGTACCATGCGCAGGCCAACCCCGTAGAACGCGTTAATCGAAATTTGCGGACGATGATTAATAGCTTTTTCAGCGAAGACTACCGCTAATAGGATATGCATCTTATTGAATCCGCCTTCGCGCTCAACAGTATGGTGCACCCATCGACCAAATTTTCCCCCGCGTTCCTCAATTTCGGCCGTAACCCGCAACCTTGCATGATTCTCCGCAAACACCTTGAACATCTTGCTCCTGTACGGCCGCCCGATGCAGAACAATGGTTCGAACGTGTAACCTGCTTGCCAGCGATACATGACCTAGTAAAACGACACATCGAGCAAGCGACGGCAAAACAATCCGCGCATTACAACTGTCGTCGGCGCGACGTTACATATCAAGTAGGCGATTTAGTGTGCCGCCGCCAACACCACCTATCCTCCGCCGGACAAGGATTCATGGCAAAAATGGCACCGCGGTTCGTAGGGCCAGCGACCATCGTCAAGGTACTCTCACCAGTAGTCTACCTCGTCGAAGACGCCAACTCGAATAAGCGGACCAAAATCCACGTAGGCGACTTAAAACGCTACGTACCGCCGCGCAACGCTAATCGTCACCTTCCTTTGTCCACAGCTATTGAAATGTCAGAAGAGCAGGCACCGCTACAGGAGGGACCGCGTGAACAGCCTAGCTGCCACGTGGAGGAGTTGCCGCAACCGCCACCGCCACCGCCAGCCCCTACGTCACCGCAGCGGGAATACCACGACCTCCTGCTACCGCCACCGCCAGCATTCGCTGATTCTACCGACACGGTAGCGATTGCGGCCCTGGGACCGCCTCCGCCAGAACCAACCGCTAAGGACCTTACCGCACGTTTGGCGGTCGTAGAGGAGCGTTTGGAGCGGGTTCGCGCATGGGTGAAACACGCCGCCCCCTTTTTGCCTGCCCTACCCCGTCCAGGGCAAGATCGGCAAACCGAAGCGCGGGGCCGCGCTCGCATGTTTCCACTAATTATGCCGAGAGCCCGTACGACAACCACCGCGACGCAGACCTCGCCGCCACCCCGCCCCGCAACGTCTAGTACGCGCTCTCCGGTGGAGATGCGCCCGACCGCTGAGCACGGCACTTGGCGACGGGGTTGTAGGAACTGTGGCGTCGACGGCCACAGTTTCAACGGGTGTCCACAACCCCGGACGGTATTTTGTGTATTTTGCGGCGCCACCGGAGTGCCGCTTTCGGAATGCCCGCGCGGCGCCCGCCGGCGGGAGTACGAGCGCCACGTGGATCGGCGCATCGAGGCGCACTTGCGCCCGGGGCACGAGGCCAATAAATAGTTTTTCGAGATTTAGTTTTCTTACGTAGTATTAAGTTAGTTGTAAGTCTTAGGTTATAAGTATTTTTGTTAGTTTAGGTTAAGTTAGAAAATAAGGTAATGATTAGTTAGCGAGCGAGCTTCCATAAGAATTTTTTTTTTTTGTTATTTTTTGATCTTGTTTTGAAGAGTTTTTTTTGTTTTACATAACACCGCCGCCGCCTATTTTGTTGTTACTTTTCTTTATTTTATAATTAAAATAGTTTATTTAGCAGATTATGTACTTTATTAACCCCGCTGCCTATCCCGCTCATTCCGCTAATCATTGCATGCTATTGGTTTTCGTTTCTTTGCTCCCTCTGTTTTTTTGGTTTTTTTTTAATTTAGTTTTTTTTTGCATTATTTGTTTTGGTTTTTTTTTGTTACTTTGGTTTTGGTTTGCCGCCAAGCACCCCAAGCCAGCAAGGCCTAATTTTTTTATTTTTTTTTCTTATTTATTATCTTTCTTTTTTTTTTTTGTATTTCGCTCCCACCCTTTCAATTTTTTTTTTGCTATTATTACCCGCGTTGGCGCGAACCGCTCGTGCCACCAACGAGCCACAGCTGCATGTTGCACTCGCATCCAGCTACGCACCACTTTCTGACGAGGCAACAAGTAAACTCAGCATGTTTACCATAACCGCTCACTGGCAGTGGGCCACCAAGGTAACCAATTGTTTTTTATTTATCGAACAGCACTCCGGCTGTCGAATAGTTCTGCTACTGCACCAGGTAAGCACGGTATGATTAAAATTATGGGCTATTTTATGTACATGTTTTTTTTTATGCATATTAATATTAAGTATTTTATTTCTTTCGGTATGAGTGGTATTGAATGTTGGAGCGGGTTATGAGAGACCGCGTCGTTAGGACAGTTTGCGTAACGATAATAGTTTTTTTTGTACTTTTATTTTTTTTGTATTTCTGCCCAAGGGTCGAGCCAGTCGCGTACAAAACCGACAAACTAGATTTTCCGTTCAGACTCAAGTTCAACTAGTAATTCCGCATGCACCCGTACAACGCGTACACTTCAGCTAGCACACCAATGCAAATAAGCCACGCTGCAGAAGGCGATGTCCGCACCACAACGTTCTGCCGCACACATACACTGTTGCAGGTGAGACCGCTCACCTTAGGCTAAGTGCAAGCGCTAGGCGAATGTAACCATGTTCGATCCCAGTTAGGATCAAACAGTGAATATGGAGTCGTTTCACTTCCCCCATATTCACGGTTTGGCGAGGGGGAGTTGTGATGTGGTGTTTTTGCAGCAGTCACATGAGGAGGCCAAAGCATAGCTTATGCGCCTCCTCGTAGCTGAAATATCCCCCTTTTACAATCTTGGCAGCCTCGCAGGACTGCCACGCATGATCCTAACTAACAGCCACGCAGGGCTGTAAATACTGTACCTTCCCCAGGTACAGGGGCTTCCAGCTCAAGTGAAAGCTGTAGCGAGGAGCTAGTCTCAGGAGCCCTAGCTAGTCGAGGCAGTGCTTGCACACACTGCAGCAGAATTCCTCTTCAAGCTCCTTCCTATCCTTGTAGTGATCCCCGTACCTGCAACCTCCCAGACGGTAATTCAATAAGGAAGAAAATAGTAGTAGCAGCTGCACCTTGGAAGAAAGTACAAGCTGCCACACAACCTCAAAGGAAAGTGGAAGAGGAGGTTAGAAGGCAGGCAAAACATAGAAGCACAGCATTTGAGTGCAAGTAAATACGCACCGGAAGGTGTCTGATATTGTTGCCTCGCTGCCGCTGCAAGCAGGCTATCGCTGTCTCCGACACCGCTGCTTTGCTTTCTCAACCGCTCTTCGTCTGAGCCGCAGTTGTTGACCCGCAGTACGGCTGCATCTGGAACAGAGAGAATATAGACAAATTAGTCGACACCTACCAGCTATGGAACGCGTCGACTTACCTTGATCCTCCGTACATCTGAGGTAGATTCTCGCCGCTCCAGAGAATACACAACAACAACACTGGCACTCGCGAGCGGATAACCTCAACGCGGGCTGCTGGCGAGCAGTAATATTAATTGCCGCCAGCGCTGAGCGCGCGCGGCAGCTGCGTTGTGTAACGTACTTACACGTACGTTGTGCCGGCGCAGAACGATCATCAAAAAGCTGCGCTCGTAAAAGTGCCACGCAATAAGTTTCTCTTTTACTCCGTTGGGGTCCGTTTTAGCGAAAAGTCACAATTAGCGAGCAGTCGACACTCCGCTCGGGTCCGTTTGAGAAGCAAGTCGCGATACCAGCCATAGTTTTTAAAACGATACGAGCGTGCGAGAAAATTGTATTGTAGTCCGAAGCGTGGAAGAAAATCTGGTAAGTGCATCAAGGTGCAGCAGCTTTTACCAGAAGGCATCCCTGCAACGAATCATCCCCGTATACTTCCCGGCTGCGTGTGTGCGACCGCGTCGCGTGTTACGCGCCATTTTCGGCCGTTGTAAATGCTGTACGCCCGCGACCGCTCTAACTGTGAGTTAGCCGCGCAAAGTATTTGCCGCGCAAGAAACCGCGCTACACGATTGTAGCTGGCGCCCTGGGCTCGCGTAAAAGCGCGATAAATTATTGTATTTTGTAATCTTAGTTTAAATAAACGTATTTGTTCGTGTGCTCATTTTAAATCGGTAGTTTTAACTTGCACTAGCAAGCATGCAACCCGCCCGCTCCCCCCCTCCCTTTACATTTGTACGCCACCCTGATCCCCAGTGGCGTTACAAATTGGCGCCGACAACGTGAGGCCGACACAAATCACGCTGATTTGTAAAAATTTTCAGGATCGCGCAATCGTGTGTATGTGTAAGGACAGTGAATTTATGAATAATAAAGGCAGAGACAGTGCAGTGTGAGGAATAAAGTGCATGTATGGTAGTCGCAGTCGTAAGCGAATACCGCATTCTGGAACTCGCCGTTCGCCGCCATTTTTCGCGCATCGTAGAAGCACACGCGGCCGGACAAGGGCGAGGAGGGAAGGAGGCCAGTGGGCGGCCATCTTGATCGACCACGCAAGAAAGCGTGGCGTTACAATTCTTAATTTTAATTAATCCAAATTATTGAAAGATATCCACCCCGCAAACATTGCCTCGGCACAATGGCTGCATATTGGAGGAAACCGCGTAGCACGTGTGTCGCGTTTGTACATCGTCGTTTTGGCGTCAATTTTCGGTCAATTTGCGAAAATGTGCTCATGATAAGAAAATGCAACACGCGTTGGCCCCATGTTGCTGACATTGTACAGGCAAATTTTAGAGCTGCATCGGCACCCATGCTGCTGATGTGCCAGCATTATGCGACTATATTTTTTTATAAATCGGGGAAATAAAGTTTATGCTAAATTAAAATTAATAATTATGTTTATTTAATGTAATAAAAATATATACGAGGTCTGGCTATTAAATAACGAGACTGCGCGCCTAGAGGGCGCCGTAGAGAGGTGGTGAAATAAACAAGTAGTGCGTTGGGTATCTAGATATATTGTCTATGCACGTACCAAAACACGTTCTTGTCACTATTATTGTATTTGTGCAGTAGCGGTTTGAAACAAACGTGTTTTTTTCTCGTGCCGAAAACCATGTGTGACGAAAAACAGGAGCAACATCAAATCTCAAATTTCTCGTTAAATTGAAAAAAACTCCGACTGAGTGCTGTAAATTGTTGTAAGAGGCCTATGGGGACAATTCTATATCTCGTGCGCGTGTTTTTGAGTGGCGTAAGCGCTTCAGTGAGGGCCGAGTGAGCACTAAAGATGACTAACGCCCAGGTCACCCTGTCTCTGTTTCAACTCCGGAAACAGTGACCAAAATCAACCAAATTGTGCGTGCAGGTCGTCGAATGAGCATCCGGATAATTGCCGAGGCTGTAAACGCCAATAAAGAAGTGGTTAGATAAATTTTACACGAGGAATTACACATGACAAAAGTCTGTGCGAAGTTGGTGCCAAAAAACCTGACTCCTGACCAAAAGCTCTTGCGTCAACAGGTCTGTTCAGATTTCCTTGAAAGGTTAAAAAAAGGTTTTGAACTGATGAAAAACATTATTACTTGCGACGAAACGTGGATTTTTCAATACGATGTTGAAACAAAGCGGCAATCGATGCATTGGAAGACGCCTGAATCGCCCAGAACCAAAAAAGCAAAGATGTCCAAATCAAAATTTAAGGCAATGTTGATGGTTTATTTCGACATTAACGGTATCGTGATGACTGAATGGGTTCCAGAGGGTCAGACTGTCAATCAGACTTACTATTTGTCAGTTTTGGCAACACTGCGAGAACGAGTTCGTAAGAAACGGCCCGAGTTGTGGAAGAACAACTCGTGGATTTTGCACCAGGATAACGCACCTGCCCGTAACGCGCTATCTGTGAAGCAGTATTTGGCCGGTAAGCGCACTCCAGTGCTCGAACACGCGCCGTACTCGCCAGATTTGGCACCGTGCGACTTTTTTTTGTTTCCGAAGATAAAATCTGCTTCAAAAGGGACCCGATTTGAGTCGATGGAAGCGGTAAAGCAAAAAACGGCATAGCTCCTAAAGGCGCTCACCAAACAAGACTTCCAGCACTGCTTTGATCAATGGAAAAAACGTATGGAAAGGTGTGTGGCGAGGGAAGGGAAGTATATTGAAGGGGAGCATTCAAATGTAGGATAATTTTTATAATAAAACCCTTTTTCGTAACCAGTCTCGTTATTTAATAGCCAGACCTCGTACATATTTCAATAAGTATAAAAATATTACAATAAGTATAAAAATATTACAATAAATATAAAGAATATTACAATAAATATTAAAAATGTTACAATGAATATAAAAAATATTACAATGAGAATAAAAAATACAATAAAATAACTTGAATGATTTTTCAAATGTAAGGTGCAACTTTTATGAACACTTTCACTATGTTTCTCTAAAAAAAAACCATAAAGAGTCTTCAGTTCTTAGTAAAGACTTAAGATTGCGATGCGTGTATGTTTATTTAACCTCGTTAATAAATTCCTTGCCAGAGTTGTTGCAATTGATTTTATATTGAAGCTTTTGGTATTACACTGAAATAAATTATTTTATTACTAATTTTTTTCCAAATATATTTTAAATTTTTCATAAAGTGAATCCAACGCTTGCAATCTAACACTTTCCACTTTATCAACCAAGCATTGCACGATGAAATCTTTATGTGCATGCACACTTCTTGGATGAGTTTTTAATATTTTTGACATTGCTGATAATCCCAAATATTTAAATTATGATCAGTATCTTCAATGAATATTCTTAATTTTTGTAGATATAATTAAATGGTATCAGAATGATTCGGCATGCCTGATGATATTGAAATTATAATAATACAGCTATGACATGGCAGTCATGCTACAATTAATATAAATTTATTATAAATTAACTTTAATAATAAAATTAATTTAATAATAATAATTAATTATTTAATACTTGTTTTTCATTATTAATTAAAATTAAATACTAAAGAATGTAAAAGAACATTTTGAGGTATATTTAATTTGATTTTTGGCAATTGCAATATAAAAACTTTATAATTTACATATTTTTACAATAAATAGTTATAAATTCTAATCTATGAAAACAATATAATCTACAATAAGCAGTAGAAGCTATAATCCAACTACCACCATAACCTAACATTTGTATAGCTATGAATAAACTTGAAATGATTTTCAAACCAATATACGAGGGCAGTCCCAAAAGTACCCGACCTGACAAAGAAAACAGTAAAAAAATTGCAAAAATAATTTTTATTTTCCAACATATTCTCCTTTCAGTTCGATACACTTTTCTCAACGATGTTCAATAGCTTCGATACCCGCTTTATAGTAGAAACCGTCAAGCTCCTCAAAGTACCTATTAACCGCAGTCTCTACCTCTTCATTGTTGGCAAATCTTTTGCCGCCGAGCCATTTTTTCAAATTCAGAAAAAGAAAATAATCCAAGGAAGCTAGATCTAGCGAATAGGGTGCGTGAGGAAGCAATTCGAACTTGAACTCATTGATTTTAGCCATCGCAATTACGCACGTGTGGACTGGTGCGTTGTCGTAATAAAACAACACTTTTTTTTTCGTCAGATGGGGCCGTTTTTTCTTGATTTCATCACTCAAACGCTGCAATAAGGCTGCATAATATGCGCCGTTTTTCCTTTTTCGAGATAATCAATAAATATTATTCCACGCGCATCTCAGAAAACGAATGCCATGACCTTGCCAGCTGACTGAACTGTCTTTGCTTTCTTTGGAGCCGGTTCTCCCTTTTTAGTCCACTGCTTTGACTGCTCCTTAGTCTCACGTGTAAAATGATAGTCCCATCGTTATAAATCGACGCAAAAACTCGGCTTTATTGCTGCGAAACATTGTCAAACACTAGATGGAAACATCCTCACGTTGCTGTTTGTGCTCCATTGTGAGCAAACGCGACACCCATCTTGCGCACAGCTTTCTCATATCCAAATTTTTGGCCAAAATGCGATGCACAGCACTTTTTGAAGTGCCTGCCATGTCTGCTATCTCGCGCACTTTTAGTCGACGGTCATCCAAACCATTTTGTGGATTTTCTTCACATTTTCTGACGTAGTGACCTCACTTGGTCGACCACTGCGGTGTTCATCTTGGCAGCTCGTACGACCTCGCTTGAGCTCAGCTACCCAATATTTGACCGTTGTTAACGAAGGAGCAGACTTCCCCAGAGTAGAATCCAACTCGGCTTTGATATCAGTTGGACTTAGACCTTTCAAATGAAAGTATTGTATCACATAACGATCCCCGATTTTTTCCATATTTACAAATTCACTGAGAGCGTTCACTTTAGATGTCTGTAAAAAAATAATAATAAACGTACCGTTATGAATTTTTCACATTAAGTTGTTGAAAGGTGGTATTGTCAATCACAGTAATTGTTTTTTTAAAACTACCTGTATTCATAAGTCAGGTCGGGTACTTTTGGGACTACCCTCGTAGATTCCAGAACAATCCATAGAATCAAAAGCAAACAATATTAAATTAGGCGAGAAACCAAATGCTTCTTGAGTAACACATTTTAACTTCATTTCAGAGCCGATAAATACAATCCCATGCCTGTTAGAACCAGTATACGAATAGAAAATAGATCTAATCGTAATTTCTCATAAAACTTCCATAAGTCAGGTCGGGTACTTTTGGGACTACGCTCGTACATACAGGGTGACAAATGGGAAGTTGCTTAAAGTATTTACTTATAATTTTGAAATGAGTGCAGGGAAGAAAATAATAGAAATACATATTGAATCAGTGAAGTGGTCATTTTTATTTGAAATAGGTTTCAGTTTAATCAAACATTTTCAACAGACACATATTACGTTTTTAAAAAAATGACAAAACCTGGTTAGGGAACAACTATTGATGGTAAATATTTTCGAAGTGCTTCCCATCTGAACTTGCACAATAATCAAGCCGTTTTTGAAAAATATGAAAAACTTGTTCAATTTTAATAAAGAAATACTAGAAATTCTTTTTCTAATAGCTTTTATCAAATCATCTTTGGTCTTGGATTTTCTCGCATAACAGTAATCTTTTAAGTAGCCCCATAAGAAGAAATCACACAGGTTTAAGTCCGGTGAATAAGGGGGCCATTCTATACCTGCATGTGCAAACTTGGGATATCCTAAGCCGATGACGCTTTCACCATAAACTTTGTAAATAGCTTTAAATATCTCTTGAGTTCTATGCGGCGTAGCACCATTTTGCATAAAATAATAGTTTCTGACTAATCCACGTTTCTTAGCAAAAGGAAAAAATGTTGTAAGGATGTAACTTGATAAAATTTTATATTATTAATCTTAGTGTCTCTCGATTCAGTTTTAAAGCTGCTACAGCTTTTCTTATTGAATCCGCTGGATTATTCTTGAAATGCTCTTCGAACTCGGCAACTTCATCTTATGTTGTAACTGTGTATGAAGGACCACGAAGATCATGATTACGATTGTCAAAAGTATAATAATTAATGAAGTTATCAATCACTTCAAGAAAGAAGTAAAAAAAGATTTAAAAACTTTATTAAGAAATGCGGTCATACTATAAAGTCAAACATAATTTTTTTCATTACCTTTTAAGAGTATTTTGACTGGCTACTCTTCTACTTTCAAACTGTAACTGTAACTGTGTATGAAGGACCACGAAGATCATTATTACGATTGTCAAAAGTATAATAATTAATGAAGTTATCAATCACTTTAAAAAAGAAGTAAAAAAAGATTTAAAAACTTTATTAAGAAATGCGGTCATACTATAAAGTCAAACATAATTTTTTTCATTACCTTCTAAGAGTATTTTGACTGGCTACTCTTCTACTTTCAAACTTAGTACGAAAACCTCTATACGCTTTAGTATAGTTTTTATCTCTAGAATAAAAGGACTCGATAAGATACACCTTTTCTTCGTTCGTAAGGTCACTCATTTTAAAGTACACGTATTGCTCTTTACGGCATCTCAATAGAAACTGACAACATTCTAGAATGTACCTATGTAAGCCCAACCTTATACGATACAGCAGAGAGGGAAAGAAATGCATATACTTTAGGCAACTTTCCATTTGTCACCCTGTATATACTGTAATGGGATACTTCGGAAAGCACGTGCGGGACTCTCCCTCCCACGTACGCACTGCGTAGGCGCTAGTTTCGGGCTTGCCTGGCCGCTAAGTCCCTTGATACGGTTTTGAGTGCCGACGGGCGTTACCCGTCGTGCAATGGCACTCACGTACAGTGCCGACTCATGTACAACGTAGGATTCTTCTCGGATCCTACTTTTCTTACGTGTGAGGGGCCTTACCCGAAGGTCCCACTGCCGGTGCTGATTCCACCAGGCTCGGCTGCTCAGTTCGCGTGCCAACTGTAGGTTGGCACGCCCACAGAGGCGGCGGTATTCGGAACAGGGACACTAGATAGGGAAAGGTAAATAAATGCGCACCCGTAATGCGCCAATAACTTTATTTTAACAAAAACTGCACAAAATCGTATCAAAGTAATTTATTTATCGCGTAGAAGCCTCTCGACGAGGATCGCAATTAGTATTGCTTGACAAGCAATACTAATACACTAGGCGCGCACTGCGCATGCGCGCCGTGTACTTGCCTTGCTGTATTTACGCAGCAAGACGTGTGAACCAGCTTTTGTCGTTGTGGGCTAGTTTCAAGCGTGTACGCCGACCTTTACTTTTGGCAGGTCAGCGTACGGTTGACGCGACCTCTCGCGGCTAACCGTGAGACTACGCACGTGTAGCCTCGCATACGCTGACACACACACACACACACACACACACACACACACACACACACACACACACACACACACACACACACTTATCGACTATGAATGTGTGAGTGAGAGCAAATCTCTCACTCACCTCTCGCACGAACAATAAAAGATTTATTATCGCGACCACGCGCGTATAATAATTAGTGGACCGAAATAAGCCTAACTATCAAGTGGCCACTTACTTCTATTTCTCTGCTAGTCCGGTCGAAATCTCGCTCGAAAAAATCTGTAACTCGGTTGTAGTGGCAGTAATTTACTTACCTTTTAACAGCGTCTCTGCTGCTTGGTGGTCGGGAAGAGAAAAAGGCTCTCTTCTTCGCCCTCTCACGTCGCGCCTCTCCTCTTTTCCCTTGTAGCGCCATCGATTGCTTGATCGATGGCACCGCGTGTAGTCACGCCGCGAACTCTACCTCGCACCGCATGGCAGATCGCCTAACCTCAACGGGTCATCTATTACAATACTATACATATGTTTATCAATCAAATAATTAAATTAAAGAACTAATTAACTTATAAATTCAATTATTCGATACAATTTAAACTCTCAAATTCTTACATATGTAAGCTCAGTACCTGCATTTGCTTAAACATCTACGTTGGCTTATTGCCTTTCTTTCGTACACTGCGTGCTATATATATTCTAGATTTAAAAATAATTTTATAATAATAAATGTGGCACGTGGTGAAAAATCTAAACGGCCAGCATAATGTTGACAAATTATCAGCAACAAAATTAAAAAGATTGCTACACTCCGCGCTCGCATTATGCTCGCATCGTGCATTTCACAGTGGCGACAACATTTTTTGACCACCCGTGATTGTAAATGGACGGCAAATCTCAAGCATAAGTGACGAGCACACATGGTCAAAAATGTAGAGCAGGTGCTGCTATTAGGGCAATTCCCCCCCCCCCCCCCTAACCGCAGAGCCTCAGCAAAATGCCCTTAAAGTGCTTACCCACGTGCTGAACGTATGACGTCCACTTGCCCCGGCATTTGACCGTCATATGACGAGCATATGCTGAGCAATATGCCCGCACACATGCTCAAAACTTGCGACACCCGTGCTGCAGATTTGCGGGCATATTGACCAGCTGATGTACGCGTTTTGCCGGTAGCAGGCAAATTTTGCAGCGGTGTCGGCAAGCGTACTGCTGATGTGCCAGTATTATGCGGCTTCATTTTTTCAAAAAATTAGGGAATTTAAATTAATTATCCATAATTAAAATTAATAATTATTTATTTAAAATAATAAAAACATAAGCTACAAAATAGTTAAAATATAATACGTAAGATACATTAGCTAGATAAAAATATATAAAAAACAATTAATATAATAAAAAATCTTGATTTTCAACGCGTTTTCCTGCTGCTATTCCTGGTACTGCACTACCTGTTCCTGGTTCTAGTATCAGTGCTCCTACTGCTTCTGTAAAATAAAAAAATATAATTAATTAAAAATATGTTAACGTAATATAAAAAAAATAAAATTAAAATACCTAATAAATTACTTTTAACAACAGTTTTTTTTTAAAAAACAAATATTCCATCGAATGCGTATAAAGAGCTTTCATATCAAATTACGTATGTTTACGATGACTAATGCATGTGAAAATCAATTTTTTCTAAATTTTGAGATTCGAAGCTTGAGTTTTTTGAAACTAGACAATCGATAAAACATGAAATTTTGTAAGCAAGCTCTCTGAGTGTATTTCAAGGAATATTTGTTATTATATGACTTAACACCAAGTAGAAGGTGAACATTACTCCAAAATACTCGCGCCAAAAGCATATTTCAAGTGCAAGGTCCACCTTCTACATAGTTTTAAGTCATATAACTACAGATACTCGTATTCCTTGGAATGCATCCGGAGAGCTTGCATATCAAATTACATGCCTATACGATGAACCAGTTTTAAAAAGCTCGAGCTAAAAGTCTCAAAATTTAGAAAAAATCTAATTTCTCAATAATTATCTATCGTAAAGACATGAAATTTAGTATATAAGCCCTCTGCGTGTAAAATGACAGGCCATTAACTAATCACTTATAAAAATAAACATTGAAGTTATTTACCTAAAAGAAGAAGCGTGAAGGCCTTCCTAGTGCCGTATTTCTTAGAAGATGGTGAACTTCCGTTAGCCTTTATCCCTGCACCGTTGACAAGCTTAAAAATGTACCTAAAGGCAATAACATAAAATAATTAGTACCGATGCCGTTAATTAATTTGAAAAAACGAAATATAAATTGTTTTATTAATATGCAACTTATTGGTATTAAAATGATTAGTTACTAAGTTTATTGAAATTATTTAATTAAAACATTAAAATACTAAACACAGATATTTCTTAGAATACGCCCAGAAAGATTGCTTACAATATTTCATGTCTTTACGATGGAGCAATGTTGAAAAATTAAATTTTTTAAAATTAAATTTTTCAGCAATATCTCCGGGTGTATTGCAAGCAATATGTACCAATAGTCTACCATAATAGTTATATCTTATCTGTCCCAGTTATTATTTTCAAACTCAAAATCTTTGCACCAATTGAAAAATATACATGGGTTACCAGATCACAACATTAATCGTGACAGATAAGTTACATTAATCAATAGGTAGATTTATTTTAAATAATTTATGAAATATCTGCACAAAATTTGAGATCTACAGCTCTTATAAAAAAAAAAAAAAAATTACTTGAAAAATGCTCAAAACAAATTTATAAACATCGATAAGTATACAAAGTATGGTATTATTATTTGTATTTCTCTAGCTGGGATACAAAAAAATGGTTTAGAAAACACTTTAATAAAACCTATGAGTGTACCAATGTGAGCGATTGTTTTTTAAATTACAGCTACATAGCAACGTTTTTATGCAGTTACTTGAACAAGTATAATAATTAAATAATTTAAAATTTTTCATACCACTGGAAATGTTCTCTTCAATGTCGTTCAGGAAGCACTACAAAAAGTTGCTGATGCAAAAACTGCTTCGAACAAAGCACAAAAGACTGCTCGATGAATAAGTTCTAGATTGACAACCTGCATGAATAAAAAATGTTTTAAAAGAGGACTAAGACATGCTGTTTATAAAATAAATAACTTCACGACTTTAAATTAAATTGTTGGTGTGAGATTTAAATAAGGATATTTATAATAGGTCTCAATTTGAATGCTGGAGGTATATTTATACCATTTGATTGCAAATTTTAAAAATTTAAATTTGGTAGAATAATAAAAAGTGCTTTATCCAAAGTATGCTCAATTTGTAGACACCACGCCAGTAGAAATCTTCCTCTTTTGCCGCGAACCATTCTTGGAGCCATTTTTTGACATCTTGATAGGAATTAAAGCGCTGCTCAGTAAGTGCGTGACCCATCGATGCAAACAAGTGGTAATCAGAAGGAGCCAAATCTGGTGAGTAAGCCGCATGAGGCAGAACTTCCCTGTTGAGGGCTTCCAATGTGTCGCGAACCGGTTTTGCCGTATGTGATGGAGCATTGTCATGGAAAAAAATTACTCTGTGTTGCCTCTTTCGGTATTCTGGCCTTTTTTCAAGCAGCAAACGGTTTAAATCGGTTTATTGTTGTTGGTAACGTGTAGTATTAACCATTTTTCCAGGTTTCAATAGCTCATAATAGACCACGCCCCTCTGGTCCCACCAAACACAGAGCATCGTCTTTCTGCTAAAACGATTTCGTCTTGCGGTCGATGTGGATGGTGCTCCTTGGTCTACCCATGATTTCTTGCGTTTGGGATTTTCAAATAAATCCACTTTTCACCCCCTGTTACTATTCAATGGAAAAACGACTTCCTTTTGTACCGAGTGAGCAAAATTTTAGATGTTATTTTGCGATTTTCCAGTTGCCTGTCATTCAGCTCATGTGGTACCCATCTACCACTCTTCTGAATTTTTCCCATCGCACGTAAGCGATTGGAAACAGCTTGTTGGGAAACTCCTAATTGCTGTGCGAGTTGTTTTTGTATTTGCGAATCATCTTCGTCCAACAATGCTTGCAAACCCATATCTTCGAATTTTTTTGGCGGTTTTCCATGTTCCTTGTCTGCAACGTCGAAGTCACCTTTTTTGAAACGCTGAAATCATCGTTCACACGTATCTTGCGATGGAGCATGTTTACCATAAGCTTCTCGTAGTAACTGAAAGGATTCAACAGCAGTTTTCTTCAAATGAAAACAAAAAATTAATGCTGTCAGCGAATGCTCTTTGTTTAGTATAAATTTTGACATATTAAACACAACAATACAACACGATGCACACACTATTTCAGTCTACCACTAATGCGCGTCTGAACTTGTCGATGACACAACAAAATGGCGCAGTGTCAAATCATAACAGCTTAAACTGTATTGGTACACCATCTGTTGTCTAAAATCTGCATTTCATACTTGTACACCTGGTAAAAGTTAAATTTAGTTAATAGTTAAATTTATAAATAAAAGTTGTTAATAAAAAATAAAGTTAAAAATTAAATATAAAAGTTAAATTTCTTATAACTTGTTATACTAGTTTTAGAAGTTACAAGCTATTTAATATCTAAGATATAATCTTTGTCAATCAGCAAAGACATAATAAGTAAATCTTTGTATCAGCCTACGCACAGACAATATTGTTTGTCTCTGTACGATTGACCATGTTAATTATCTACTTTAAATAATAATAAAAAAAAAAAAATAATAATTATACCTTAAGTTTTGCACTGCGATGATGTCTCCTTTAGATTATCATATGAAGCTGGATGGTCTTTGAGGTAATCTTTTTCTCAGCAGTTGACTGAAAAATGAGATTACATAATTAAAAAAATTAATTGAAAATTAAATATATTTTAGTAAAAAAATAGAAAAATATGTTTAAAGACAGAATAAGAAGAAAAATTGATTAAATTAGAAAAAGAGATAGAAAAATTAATTAAAAATTAAATGTATATTAGTCAGAAAATAGAAAATAATGTTTAAAGATAGAATAGAATAAAAAGAGAAATTAATTAAATTAGAAGAGATAGAAAAATCAATTAAAAATTAAATATATATTAAAATAAAAAACAGAATAAGCCAGGAAGCCGAGTAAGGTAGTGGCAGCTCCTCTTCAAGCCTCAGATGGACGTAGGTGAGGATCAAAGATGAAATTTCTGCAGGATCAAGCATGTCTAGTCGTTCAGTCAAATCACCCGTGCCGTATCTGTCACAACAAAGGAATACATATAGCCTCACTATTTAACACTTTATTCATATTTAAGTAATAAAAATACATTAATTCACTAACTAAATAAAGTTGATTAATTGATTAAAAAGGACCAATTTAATAATTTTGCAGTTAATTATTTACTAAACAATAATTTCGAGAGATATCTCACTGCTGACGCACTAGTAGTCAAAGTAACAAGAACAATAGATTCGAAGAAACGTTTATCATAGTTAATAAATAAATGAAAATCAGTCGCTCTATACATAATTTTTGGCACCTAATTCTAATTCAAACAACAATTTATCGCTGATTCACTGTACTAATACTATTATCTATACAATTATATACAGTTTTTATCAATATTTAAATAAAAAGTCTGTATTTTATACATACGTGATGTAAGAAAAATAAATGTCATTAAAATCGTTTATTTATTTCTACAAATTTATTTATTTCTCGATGCTTGTCTAAACAAAATCCTTAGGCTTACTAATAACTACTAAATATAATTTATTATTTGTAAATCTGAAAATTTTATGAAATAAGTCCAGTATATATTACTACTTATAATAATTTAGCATGATTTTAAATTCATTAACTATATGCATATTATTCGTGTTATAAATGAAAAAAAAATGTTTAAATACTTGTTCTTTATAATCATTTTGTTACTTAAGACAATAAACAAAACTTAGAATTTAAATTCGAATAATAAGTAATTGTATGTAACCTAAGCTCTGTTGTAAATAAGAAGATTATAAATTAATAAAAAATGATGATGGTTATATTTGAATTAACCAATTCAATAAAATATAATTAAATTGATATAATATACATTTAAAGTAATAAGCTTTGAAATTGATTTAAAATTTACATTCTAAATCTGTTATATTTCCACTTCGAGTTTATCGTGTTCTCTTCATGGAATGATAACATTGAATCTGATTCATTTTCATTAGCAAATAATTTAAAAGTAAATCGATTACTAAAAACATTGCTTTTAGTATCGTTTGATCCAATAGCTTTCACATAAGCAAGTCTTACACATAATTTTTTTTTTTTTAATATTAATATTCAAATCATATAATATTATTTTTCAATAAGAAAATGTACCTTGTACTGCTGATTTGTTTTGCTTGTTTCCCTGTAACTAAATTTACTTCTTGTAATTCATTTTTAAAAAACTCAACATTGTTACGGGTTCACATAATATCTATTTTATTCAAAAGTGATGTATATCGTAGTAATAATTCAAAGGCATCAATTACTTTATGTAAATATTCAAAATTTTCATTTTCTGCTAAAATAGTTATATTTGCATGAATAATTGAAAATAATAATCATAAAATGTAAACGAAATTAAAATTTTTTAATAAAAAACCAACTATTTAATGTACCTGCACGAAGCTCCTTCAAAATTAGTGGTAATTTTTGAACTGTATAACCTTCCTAGTGCGATTCTTTAAACGTAACGGTAAAATTGTATAAACCCAGTTGCGAGAATCCACGTGAAAATCCACATAGAAATCCACCTGGATTTTTACATAGAAATCTACACTGAAATCAGTCCAATAACACACTGTATGTGGATTTTCACGTAGATTTCCGCGTAGATTTTAACGTGGATTTCCGCGTAGATTTTTACATGGATTTTCGCGTAGATTACCACGTGGGTTTCAACGTGAAATTAAAGTAGAAATCTACGTGAAAATCAGTGCGATATCTATGTGGAAATCAGTGTAGAAATGTACGTAGAAATAGGTGTAGAAACCCACACAGATCGAAAGGTTTTTAAAATGTTTTCAAAACATTTCATAAAAGGATAAAAACCTTTTTAAAAGCTTTCAAAAAATGTTTATAAAATGAGTTTATGTTCGTTAATAAACCCTTCAGCAACGTGTTTTAGCTTCTTTTATAAACCTTTTGATACAAATTTTAAAAACATTTTTATAAAAGTTATAGAAATATTTAAAAAAACATTTTTGAAAGTAGTTGATGAAACCTTTTAAAATACTTTTTTAAAACCTTTATAAAAACTTTAATTAAGTATTTTATATATTTTAGAATTTTATTTTTTATTATGATTATACATATTTATAACATGAGCATTATATTTAATCGTTTAGTCGCATTGTCGCACATGTTATTTTACACATTATTTTACGGAAAAAAATGCAGGAAAATGTTTGACCTACGGTGGGATCGAACCCGGGTCCTTCGCATTATAGATTATGCAATGCTTGTAGAACTAAGAATTGAATTTGAATCATAAGTTGCATGGCAATCCATATACTACTTATATAGTTTTTATTACATATTATATAAGTATACTTATATTACCATACAGTACACTTGTATTAATTTTACATTTAAAATTTCTTCTATAGTGTAAAGTATTTTTTTTAATTAAGAAATAATTGAGAATTTAATATACAATATTTAAATTGTAATTATATTTTATTTACTTTTTTATTACTACATACACAGTGTGTCCCATGAAAAACGAAACTTTTCAAAATAAAGACAAAAACTAAATATTCCGGCAAATCTCATTTATTTTATTTAAAATAGTCTCCTTTCGCATTAATACAACGTTTTGCACGATCAATTAACATATCGAATGAGTTTTTGAGATTATTTTTATCCATCGACTTTAGTATGTCGGTCGTCGCTCTTTGGATGGCCTCTACGTCGGCATAACGTTTTCCTTTCATAGGCAAGTGCAATTTGGAGAACAAGTAAAAGTCGCACGGAGCCAAATCCAGCGAGTACGGTGAATGGTTGATGGTTAAAATGGAATTTTTGATCAAAAAATCCGTGATCAAGTTCGATCGATAAGACGGGGCATTATCATGCAACAAACGCCAGCTTCCTTTTTCACGGTATTGTGGCCGCACACGACGAATACGGCTGAGCAAACGCTTCATAACACCAAGATAAAACACAGCAGTAATCGTTTGACCAGGTGGAACGAATTCACGATGAATAATACCCTCCGAATCGTAGAAACAAATCAACATTGTCTTCACTTTTGACTTTTCAAGACGACTTTTTTTCGGATTGGGCTCGGTTGGGGGCTTCCATTCAGCACTTTGACGCTTGGTTTCGGGAACATATTGAAAACACCATGTCTCGTCACCAGTGACAATTGAATATTTCAAATTTGGGTCCTTCTTTGACTTTTTAATCAAATCCCTACAATGTTGAATTCGGAGCAATTTTTCGTATTCGGTCAATTTGTGTAGAACAAAGCGTGCACACACCTTCCGTAGATTCAAATGATCGGTCAACATGCGATGAATTGAATTTTTGGACATATTCAATTCCATTTCCATGTATCGCAATGAAGATTTTGCCTGATTTTTTATAAATTCACGCACTTTTTTAATGTTACTTTGAGTAACCAAGGTATTCGAAGGACCTGGATGTTCGTCGTCCTGACTGTCTTCACGACCTTCCTAGAACCGCTTATACTACTCATACACTCTGGTACGGGATAGACAATTATCGCCATAAACTTGTTTCAGCAAATTATGCGTCTCAGTAAAGGATTTACCGAGTTTAAAACAGAACTTAATATTTGCTCTTTGTTCGAAGTTCATTTTTCGACCGATGCCACAAACACACTGTCACTTTAAGCGCGATATTTTGGTTTCCATTGAACCAAATGTCATACAGTTTTGACAGGATGTCAGTTAAGAATGGACCTTTCCATTGCTAACATCCACCAATAGGTGGCGCCAATATAAATCGATGTTTTGAAAAAGTTCCGTTTGCCATGGGACATCCTGTGTATGTAGTAAAATCTCAAGAGCAAAATTATGTATTTAAATATATTAAAATTGTAATTATTGGGTGTACAACTTTGCTTCCGCCGTTTTTTTCCGAAATTTGAGGCTTTATTGTAAAAAACTGGTTATACATTAATGATTCAAAGTATTGTCCATCGCTGGCCACTACTTTCTCCCATCTTCCGGGTAGCATACGAATTCCGCGTTAAAAAAACTAGTCATCTTTTGAATCGATCCACGAATCGATCCAATTTTTTACTTCTTCATAAGACCGGAAGTGCTGGTCAGCCAGGCCGTGTGCCATTGATCTAAACAAGTGATAGTCCGAGGGAGCAACGTCTGAAGAATACGGCGGGTAGGGTAGGACTTCCCATTTCAAAGTTTCCAAGTATGTCTTGACCACTTTCGCAACATGGGGTCGAGCATTGTCATGCTGTAAAATCACTTTATCATGTCTCTCGTTGTATTGCGGCCGTTTGTCTTTCAATGCTCGGCTCAAACGCATTAATTGCGTTAGATAACGATCGCCTGTTATTGTTTCAGTCAGTTTTAACAACTCATAATACACTACGCTGAGCTGGTCCTACCAAATACTGAGCATGACCTTGGAACCGTGAATATTCGGTTTGACCGTCGACGTGGAAGCATGGCCGGGATATCTTTATGATTTTCTGCGCTTGGGATTATCGTAGTGAACCCATTTCTCGTCCCCAGTCACAATGCGATGCAAAAATTCCTTCCGTCTTTGCCTTGCAAGCAGCTGTTCACAAACACACAAACGCCGTTCAACATCTCTCGGCTTCAACTCGTACAGCACCAATTTTCCTTGTTTCTGAATCATTCCCAAGACTCGCAGACGTTTAGAAATGGCTTGTTTGGTCACTCCCAATGATCCTGATAATTCTTGTTGCGTTTGACACGAGTCTTGATCAAGTAATGCCTCTAATTCTGCATCTTTGAAAACCTTCTGACTTCCACCGCCATGCTAGTCTTCGACGTTAAAATCGCCGTTTTTGAAGAGTTGAAACCACTCTTGGCACGTTCTTTTACTAATAGCGGCCTCGCCATAGGTGTTTGAGAGCATTCTATGAGCCTCAGTCGCAGATCTCTTCATATTAAAGCAGAAAATTAAAACCTCCCGCAAATGACGAGAATTTGGCTCGTAAGCTGACATGTTTAATCGACAATAACTTTATGATGCAGACACAAATCGACTAATATTTCGATGGCGTGATGTTTACAAATACCTAAGCTTATTGCATGACATCTATGATTCATTTATTTCAGCTACCACATACCGCTACAGCCATCTATTGCAAAACGGCGGAAGCAAAGTTGTATACCGAATATATCTCAATTTTTAAAAATACTTCACACTATAGAAGAAAATATTAAATGTAAAATTAATACAAGTGTATATGGATTGCCATGCAACTTATGATTCAAATTTAAATCTTAGTTCTACAAGCGTTACATAATCTACAGTCTGTCAAGTAAGAGCGTGGTCGACTTCACCGACACGTAATGGAAGATTTTGCTTTAATTTTTTTGCGAGCCGATAGAAAAAAGTTTTGTCCTTGATGCATTGTCAACAAAAATTTAGTTGTCGTTGATCTTTTGAAAGAAAATCACGTTAAACGCCATGAGTGCTGAGTACGCGTCGCGCTACGAGGCTGTGTTCCTTTGCATCCACCCGAAAGGTCCCAAAATGTCGCAATCAGCGGCTGCTAAATATATGAGAAAGTCTAAGGCATTTGTACAGAAGTGGATATAGCGATATAAAGTGGCTAAAAATGTCGATGATTTACCAGAACGTGGCTCGATAGGAAAAGTGAACAAAAAAGATGAAAAAAGAATAGTGAATCTGTTTTCGCGGAATCCTGCTTTAACACTGCGGCAAGGACAAGCAAAATTAATGGCAAAAGGCTTAGATATATTCTACGAAACTATCTGAACCCATCTTCGTACTCATCATCTGAAATGGCGCAACACAATGAAGAAGCCTCTGTTGACTAAAAAACATGTGACAAAGCGACTCGCTTGGGCGCATGAGAATATTGATAGAGATTTTAAAAATGTCATTTTTACTGATAAATGTTCTATATGGGCACGTTCTGTCCTCACGCGAGCCTGTTCAACTTCCACCAATAGGCTTGTTCAGCGGACCGTAAAACATGGAATAAAGGTGCATCTTTGGGGCTGCTTCTCAAAGCAGGGATTCGGCACTTTGCACCTCTTTACTGACAACCTAAATGCCGAGAAAATGATAAAAATCTACAGAAAGGCTTAACTGCCATCTGCCAAACGATGGTTCATCACAAAAAATGAAGATTGGATTCTGCAGGAGGACAGCGATCCTAAACACCGCAGCAAGCTCTGTACTCAGTGGAAGACTCAATCTGGCATCGTTACATTGGATTGGCCGTCGCAGTCGCCCGATGCAAACCCTATTGAAAATGTGTGGGCATATATTAAACAGAAGCTTCGTGGAAGACGCACATACACTTTAAAGCAGTTGTCTTACGAAATTCGTCGGATCTGGAGATCCTTGCCACTAGAATACGCCGTCAAATTAGTAGAAAGCATGCCTCGGAGATGCCAGGCAATTATCGACGCTGGTGGTGACTGGACACATTATTGACCGAATTGCATCATTGTTTGTAATGTGTACAATGTATATATAAGTATGAAAGTTTTACCAAATAAATTTTTTCATAAATTAACACGACCACGCTCTTACTTGAGAGACTGTATAATGCGAAGGACCCGGGTTCAATCCCACCGTAGGTCAAACATTTTTCTGCGTTTTTTTCCGTAAAATAATGTGTAAAATAACATGGGCGAGAATGCGAATAAACGATTAAATATAATGCATATGTTAAAAATATGTATAATCATAATAAAAAATAAAATTCTAAAATATATAAAATACTTAATTAAAGTTTTTATAAAGATTTTTAAAAAGTATTTTAAAAGGTTTCATCAACTACTTTTAAAAATGTTTTTTTTAATATTTCTATAACTTTTATAGAAATGTTTTTAAAACTTGTATCAAAAGGTTTATAAAAGAAGCTAGAAAACGTTTCTGAAGGGTTTATTAACGAACATAAACTCATTTTATAAACATTTTTCGAAAGCTTTTAATAAGGTTTTTATCCTTTCATGAAATGTTTTGAAAACATTTTAAAAACCTTTCGATCTGTGTGGGTTTCTACACCTATTTCTACGTACATTTCTACACTGATTTCCACATAGATATCGACACTGATTTCCACATAGATATCGACACTGATTTCCACATAGATATCGACACTGATTTCCACGTAAATTTCTACACTGATTTCACGTTGAAACCCACGTGGTAATCTACGCGGAAATCTACGTAAAAATCTACGTGGAAATCTACGTGGAAATCCACATGCAGTGTGTTATTGGACTGATTTTAGTGTAGATTTTCATGTAAAAATCCACGTGGATTTCCATGCAGATTTTCACATGGATTCTTGCAACTGGGAACACATCATGCATGCTCGAATTACTTCACAGTACAATCTTGCATTTGAATTCTACAAATTAAATATTCAACATTAAAATATAAGTTAAAATAGCTTTCTATGATTACATTAAAAATGTACCTAATTATATTAGGTTGTCCCATAAGTTTCTTCCTTTTTTTGATGCAAAATAAATACACAATATTTATTGTTTAAAATTGATTTAATATCTCATCTTGATTAAATGCTTATG
The DNA here is from genome assembly GCA_949987625.1 of Chalcis sispes. Classification (NCBI taxonomy): domain Eukaryota; kingdom Metazoa; phylum Arthropoda; class Insecta; order Hymenoptera; family Chalcididae; genus Chalcis; species Chalcis sispes. The sequence continues at coordinate 26,637,553 of OX465095.1, read as the reverse complement.
TACCGTTGTCTTGGGATTGTTAGTGGCATCCACTATCTCACACACACTATATCGCGGATTTTCAGCGATCACAGTCTTGATAAGGTCCGTATCTGTCGTTGCTGGGCGGCCGCTGCGGTCTTCATTTTTCAACTCGAAATTGTCAGCTCTAAATTTTTTAAACCAATTGCGGACGGTCCTAAAAGTCGTGGCATCCCTCCCGTAAATAATGCAAATCTCGTCTGCAGTGTCCTTTGCACTATTGCCTTTTTTAAAGCAATGAAGCATAACATGCCGCAAATGATTTTTTTGGCTCTCCATATTAAACGGTGCAGAAAAAATTTCAAAAGAGACTTTGTCACCAACAAAACGTATTTTGAAAGAGCTCTGGGATGACTGAAACCGATGCCATAAACGGCTAAGAGATAAGCCTGCATGTTTATATAAACATAGCCAGTTAGAATCATTCATATCGTGGCGCGGAAAAAACTTATGGGACAACCTAATACCTATAATTGTGAACTTACAGCAGTACGATCTGACTCCAAGCTAGTTTCATTAGTTGCATTAACATTAGTCCCATTCCAAGGCTCATGTTCTTTTTCTCCTTTAAGTAGACCATTAAATTTATTAAAAGCAGTGTCTGTCTGGAATGTAATATCTCTAGTAGCATAGTCCAGGTCTACGTCTCTCGCAGACAAAGTAATAATATCTTGTGGCTTATCTCGCTCTTTATTCGCGAACCCACGTGCATATTTTCTTTTTCATCATTTATCTCAACAATAGAATTTTGCTCTTTTATAACCTCGCCATTTTTGTATTCCTGATCATTATTTCTATTTGCCGCCGTGATCAATGTATAACCTATACTATAATGAAAAGAATCTTACAAAGAATTTATTTCTTCATTATGTAAGATAAACTTAATAATAATATTAAATATACTTATCTAATCAATTCGTCGATTAGAGAAATCTTCTAACTTTATTAAAAAACCTTGAATATTAATAGTTAACAATGATAATATGCAAGTTGCACGACCATGCTCGCATATTCACTTATACTGAGAGCACTTGCACTCACAAGTGCAACTGTATATAACCTATTTACATTGCACAATAACTGTATTACAGTAGAATCAATGCTTTCTATATATTTTATAATTATATTTTAATTATTCTTAAATTTATTTGAGAATGTTTAAAATAACTTTGTGTATTAATATATGCACATGTTATTGTTAATTTAATAATATAAAAAGAGTTTACATATGTGCTTTCAACATGCAAACATAATGCACGCTTTAACCTTGAAAACGATGCTACACTCCGTGCTTGCATTATGCTCGCATCGTGCATTCCAAAGTGGCGACAACATTTTTTGACCACCCGTAGCTGCATATTGAAGTCAAAACGCGAGCATACGAGACGAGCACGCGTGGTCAAAAATTGGCGAGCACATGCTGCTATCGGGAACATAACATTATGTCGGCACGATGCGTCCACGTTGCGTGCATGCCTGCGTTACGCGTGACAGCCCATAGATGTCCAGTTGCGTGTCGACATTGTTTAAACGTTGTCAACACGCCGTGGAAACCACGGTGTGCGGACATTTTGGCGTCAAAATGCTATGCATAATGTCGACAGAATGCCGCCACTTTCAAATAAACGTATAGCGCATATAACCTTAAAATATTTCAAATATTTTATAGAAAATAAAATTAAAATAAATAAAACAATGTTTTAACATAAATATTAATTTATTAATTTAAATATATATTATAAATTATAATAACGAATATATAAATTAAAAACCAAAGGGGCGTGCCAGCGCTCCGTGTAAGTATTGGTACTAACCACGGGCGCCTGGCGCACCCATTTATACATCAAATTGATGCATAAAAAAATTAAAAAATTTTTAATTATACATTTTAATATTTAATAAAAGGTAATCTATCACCTTTGTTTTTTTTTATGTTCTTTCAAATAAAAAAAAAAGCATTAACGTTCGTGGATTCGTTACGAAGATACGATATGCGCCCCCAAATTTTCATCAAATCGTTCTTCAAGCATTTCGTTTAATATCTATTAAAGATTCATATTAAGATAAGATAATCTGAACAAGATAATCTCTTGTTTTTATCTCATCAACTCTTTATATAAATATATATACTAACTATACTAAAATATCAAATCATCTCTTTATATGTATATATACTAACTATACTAAAATATCTCATCATCTCTTTATATGTATATACATACATATATATATACATATATAAAACACATCGTTCAATAAGTCCCGAGACTGACCCAGAGATGGTGCTAGTAGTACCAAACTGGCCACGTTTTCATAGAGTGCGAACCATTACATGACACGTGTGAAAATTTCACGTCGATCGGATCACAGACAGCAGAGTTATCGAGGTTAGAGTAAAGCCACTTCGTAATTTGTTTGAAAAATGGAAAAAAGCGAGTTTCGCGTGTTGATAAAACATTGTTTTTTAATAGGTAAAAACACCGTAGAAGCCCAGCAATGGCTTAAAAAACATTACCTGGACTCCTCTCCATCCAAACCAACGATTTGTCGTTGGTATGCTCAGTTTAAACGTAGTCGTACGGACACAAACGATGCGGTACGTTCGGGTAGGCCATTGGACGCCGTTACACAGGAAAATGTGAGTGAAGTGTTAAAAATTGTAATGAGAAATCGCAAAGTGAAGGTCCGCGAAATCGCAGAAATGACACAGATATCATCTGGAAGCGTATTTACAATCGTTCATAAAAAATTGAGCATGAAAAAGGTTTTTTTCAAGTGGGTGCCGCGATTGCTTTCAGTGGAACAAAAACAGCAACGAGCCGACGATTCAGAGAGCTGTTTATCGCTATTTACTCGCAATAAAAAGGATTTCCTGCGTCGATACGTGACTATGGATGAAATATGGATACATCATTTCACTCCGGAGTCGAATCGGCAATCATCTGAGTGGCGCATGGCTGGCGAAAGCCGCCCAAAGCGTCCAAAAACGCAGCAGTCTGCTGACAAAGTCATGGCGTCTGTTTTTTGGGATACACATGGCGTGATTTTCATTGACTACCTGAAAAAAGGTAAATCGATCAACAGAGATTATTATATTGACATGTTGGTACGTTTGAAGGAGGACATCGCAGCAAAACGACCGCACATGAAGAAGAAGAAAATCCTTTTTCACCAAGACAATGCACCATGCCACAAGTCCATGAAAACAATGGCAAAATTGAACGAAATGGGCTTTGATTTGCTTCTCGACCTCCCGTATCTGCCAGATTTAGCCCCCAGCGACTACTGGCTCTTTGCTGATCTCAAAAAAATGCTCCAGGGAAATAAATTTGGCTCGAATTAGGAAGTCATTGCCGAAACTGAAGCACATTTTGAAGCAAAGGATAAATCCTTCTATAAACATGGTATAGAAATGTTGGAAAAGCGTTGGAAAGATTGTATCACTTTAAAAAGAGATTATATTGATGAATAAAAATGATTTTTGCAAAAAAATGTTGTTTTCGTTGTTAGTCTCGGGACTTATGGAACGATGTGTTATATATATATATATATATATATATATATATATATATATATATATACTAGGTTGTTCAAAAACTTTTGAAAGCGGAAATGAAGATACTTTTTTTTGTTGGTGAAATCATTTTTATTGCTCAGTAAAATGTCCCATAAGTTCAATACACTTGGTCCAACGGTCTTCCAACTTGTTTATCCCATCATGGAAGTGACTTTCTGCAAGGCCCGCAAAATACTTCTCTACGACGGCTATAACCTCTTCGTTTGATGAAAAATGCTTCCCACGAAGAAATTTTTTAAGGTGTGGAAACAGCCAGAAGTCAGAGGGAGCTAAATCAGGCGAATAAAGTGGATGCTGCAACAATTCGTACTTTATTTCGGTTATTTTAGTGATGGTTTTTTGAGCTGTGTGAGCGGGTGCATTGTCTTGATGAAAAATGATTTTTTTCTTGTGCAAACCGGGTCTTTTTTCACTAATTTTTTCATTCAATTGGTCCAAAAGGTTACAATAATATTCAGAATTTATTTTTTTGCCAGTTTGGAGATAATCCACGAACAAAATCCCTTTTGCATCCCAAAAAACTGACGCTAACACCTTCTTCGCCGATTTCTGGACACGAACTCGCTTCGGTGCCGAAGTGCTTGGCTGACACCACTCTTTAGCCTCTTGTTTTGATTCAGGGTCATGATGGTAGACCCAAGTCTCATCCATAGTGATGAATCGACGTAAAAAATCCTTTTTATCCTTTCGAAAACGCTCCAAATGTTGCTCAGAAAGTCGCATTCGAACGTGTTTTTGTTCCATTGTGAGCGAATGCGGCACCCATTGTGCACAGAGCTTTCTAAAACCCAAAACTTCATTTAAAATATGACTCGCACTGCCTAATGAGATGTCTAGGGCCTCTGCTAAATCTCTTTCGGTTTAATTGACGATTTTCTAAAACTATATCCTGTACTTTTTCTATGAATGCTGGTGTTGATGCACTTTTTGGACGTCCTGAGCGTGGATCGTCTTCAACGCTTTTTCGACCACGTCTAAACTCTAAAACCCATCGATTACAGCAGGCTACGAGGAGGCGTACAGGCTGTGTATTAGCCTCCTCATGTGACTGGTGCAAAACACCACGTCACAATATATATATATATATATATATATATATATATATATATATATATACATACATACATACAATTTTAGAGGTTATTTGTGTATTGATTTATATATACCATTTTAAAGGTTATATTTTTGAAAGAACCTATATACACAATTATGTATTGATAGCATTAAAAAAATTAAATACGTATGGATACTATTTAAAAATTAAAAATGTTATACTTTTACTTGAAAGTGTTTATTGTTGGCATTATTCAAGTAAATAATAAATAAACATGAAATAATTGGGCTTAAAACGAGAACCATCAAGGGGTTATTAATTATGTTTATTATTTCTCAGTGAAATTATAGAAAAGTATTTATTATTTCTCAGTAGAATTGTCAAAAGGTATTAATTTTGTGGATATGGTAATTAGTGGTTATATTTTTTAATAAAGCAATTTGTGGATTGATACTAATAATAATGTTATATTTTTAATTAGAAGTGTTTATTGTAGACATTATTTAAATAAATAATAAATATGAAATAATTGTGTTTAAAATGAAAACAATTTTATGTTTACTATTTCTAAGTGAAATTGTGAAAAAGTATTTTTTATTTCTAAGTGAAATTGTAAAACAGTTTCAATTTTGTGGATATGGTAATAGCTAGTGGAGGTTCGATGCAAAATGCCTTAAATTTTACTAAAGAAGAAGTGTCTGCAACTAGAATTTTAATTTGTCATGACGATTCTTATCTATTTCATGAAAGAACATTTCTTTAGAACAATCTTTAAAAATTGGTCGTTATGTTGTCAGTGCTTTAGCTGATAATATTATACTATGTTTGATTGTAAAGTATTTGATTTTATTGATGGAGTTTGTACTGGTCTTGGATTGCCACCTACAGTTGTTGGAGAAATTGTTGCAGTAGTTAAAGCCTACACAACTCGAGTTGCTGATGGTGCTTTTCCTACTGAATTATTAGATGAAATAGGTGAAATATTAAAAAAGAGAGGAGTCGAATTTGGTGTTACAACAGAGAGAGAAAGCAGTTGTGGTTGAATTAATTTAGCTTTATTTAGATGTACAGCAATGGTTATCGGGTAAGTGCACTTCTTTTCAATACTAAAGATAACTATAAATTTATATTTATTTATAATAATATAATTTAGTTTATTAAAGTTATAAAATTCACTCATTACTCTGTTTATTTATTGAATATTCACTTAGAAAAAAATTCAAGTAATTTTATATATTTTTCTAATTTTATTAAAAGTCTATACCTACAATATTAATAAATTTATATTATTTTATTGTATTATTTTTATTTTTAGTCTAAAAAGTTATAATAAAATTTTTTTTGGATTTTTAATCAATAATATATTAATAACACAATCAACTGCAAGTCTTATTACAGCTTACTAAGTTCCAACACGACACAAAAGATTTCGAATGATTTCAGTGAAAACTCGTAGAAAGGTTATATTAAAACCTTGCACAAATCTTTTAAAGAGACATAACATTGAAACATAGTTTAAAGATAATAAAAACATTACATTAAAATCTTACAAAGAAATCTTGCATCAACCTTGCTGGATCCTTTCACAAACATTTTAAGAAAGATTCCTGTGAGGTTTTTTGAAACATATAGTTGAAACATTTTAAAAAGATCGTTGCAAGATTTCGTATGAATGTTTCAACGAAACCTTAAAGCAAACTTGCTAGAAAATTTCATAAAATATTTCAAGAAAGATTCCTGTGAGGTTTTTTGAAACATCTAGTTGAACCATTTTAAAAAGATTGCTGCAAGATTTCGTATAAATGTTTCAACGAAACCTTGAAGTAAACTTGCTGGAACATTTCACAAAACATTTCAAGAAAGATTTCTGCGCGGTTTTTTTAAACATCTAGTTGAAACATCTTAACAAGGTCCAACAAGATTTCGTGTAAATGTTACATCGAAACCTTGAAGAAATTTTGCTGGAAAATTTCACAAAACTTTTTACGAAAGATTGCAGTGAGGTTTTTTGAAACATCTAGTTGATCCATTTTAAAAAGGTCGCTGTAAGATTTCGTGTGAATGTTACATTAAAACCTTGAAGAAATCTTGCTGGAACATTTCATAAAAAATCTTAAAACGAAGAAAACGGAAGATGGCGGTGAGATTTTCCAAAAAATCTAGTTGAAATATCTTAACGCATTGCGTACGGGAGACGAAATATCTCGTCTTTAGCAATCCGAACGTTGTGGCCGAGAGACGAGATATCATGTATCGTATAAAGTGTTTCTAGAGCGCCCAAAAATGTGCGCGCCCTTTAAGCGCGTCGCGCGAGCAGAGCGCTGTACGCAATGTGTTAACAAGGTCTAACAAGATTTCGTGTAAAATTTCAACCGAACCTTGAAGCAAACTTGCTGGAACATTTCTTAAAACATTTTATGTTAGAATACAGCGACGTTTCTAGTAAGATTTTGTTGTAATATTTTAGCGAGATTGCTGCAAGTTTTCGTAGATAAGTTCAATAAATAAAATATTTCTTGTTTCGAAACCTTCCGACAACTTTGCAAAAATGCTACAAAAATATGTTTTTTAAACCTTGCTGCAATCTATCCTGTAAAGATGTGAAAATTTTACTGCAACGTTGTTGGAATATTTTATCAAATCAATGCGGTATTTATTTATTTACTTCATAATTATTTTGTATAATATATATTTAAATATGGTTTTTATAAAAAAAAACAAGTTAAAATAATGATGGTAAATAATTAGAAAATAAAACATTCGTCTTCTCATAGGAATCGAACTCTGAGCCCTTGGCTCGCGGGTCCGAGCATTATCCAGCTGAGCTAAAACTTGAATTTGTCAATCATAAGCAATAATTTGTATATAAATAGTAACCTTAGTTCAAGTTTCTTGGGAGGTTTCTGGAAACATATAGTTAAAACATTTTTGAAAAGTCACTACAAAATTTCGTGTAAATGTTTCAACGAAAACTTGAAGCAAACTTGCTGGAACATTTTGCAAAACATTTCATGAAAGAATACAGGGAAGTTTCTTGAAATATTTTGTCGTAATATTTTAGTAAGGTCGCTGCAAAATTTTTGGTAAATGAAAACTTGGAGCAAACTGGCTGGAAGGTTTTACAAAATATTTTGTGTAAGAATACTGGAAAGTTTCTTGAAATATTTTGTCGTAATGTTTTAGCAAGGTCACTGCAAAATTTCTTAGAAATGTTTAATTAATAATATTTAATGAAGAATATTTCCTTTTTCGAAACCTTCTGTAACCTTTCAAAAAACAAAAACTGGAAGCTTTCTTGAAAGAATTTTTTAATTTTATTGTAAGCTATCGATAAATTTTTGCGTTAATATTGCATGTAAACTTCAGCCAAATCTTTAAGAAAAGATTTCTGTAAGCTTCAACAAAAGTTTATCGGGAAGATTTGAAGAAAATTTCATGTAAGCATGTTGTAAGCTTCTGTTACGTCCCGTTATATTTTATCCGATTTTAAAAATTTTTTTTCACTTCGAAAATTTTAAAACGAGTCTAAAAGAAAATCTCAGATACGTTTCCTCTAGAATGCTTGTTTATCTTGTCCACATGTGCGCCAAGTGCTTGAGAATAGAAAGAGATAAACGATAGCATTCGCGTAGTTTAAAAATGTAACCGTTATAAGTATAAATTTTTTTATGTTATACAATAAATATAATCGCTTGAGCCACCCGTAATTAACAATAATATATCAACAAAATTCTAAATCCAACAATTTACCTGCACGCTGCTTATTTTACTGCTTTAAAAGATCCATATTAAAATTATCATGCGACTTTTTCATTTTGTATTATCTCGTTTTTGTATTTTATTTTTGTCTTACTTTTTCTTGTAATTTAAGTTAAAAACGGAAAAATTATTATTATATAAAATCCTTGTTAATAAATTTGATAAGTAATCTGATAATTCAATATGTAATTCCACTATTATTATTGTATTTTATATTATTATTATTGTATTATTATTATTGTATTTTATATTATTATTATTGTATTATTATTATTGTATTTTATATTATTATTATTGTATTATTATTATTGTATTTTATATTATTATTATTGTATTATTATTATTGTATTTTATATTATTATTATTGTATTATTATTATTGTATTTTATATTATTATTATTGTATTATTATTATTGTATTTTATATTATTAATTGTATTATATATAAATATAATTATATAAGTTTTATTATTATAAGTTTTATATATTTAATAAATTAATGTTGTAAATGTGAGATAGAAAGAAAGCTGATAGTTACCAATGAGAGCGAGAGAGACAGGCAGACGCCGCTGCCTATCTTCTCCCTCATTCACACCATATGCGCTCTCCCTCGCACGATGCACTTTCTCTCTCTTTCACATAAAATGCGTAGGCGGAGGCGTGACTTCTTCCCGCCACTGTAACCCTTCTATGCTACAAAGGTCAAGGGTAGGGCCGAGGAAATGCCCTTATTGGCCCAAATTATTCTCGCCGCTTTTCCAGCCGCCGAAAAACTCGCAGTCCAACGGGTATAAAAGCCGGTGCATCGATGCATTCGACGGCTTTTCTCGAGGAAAACTCCAAGAGTAAGACTCAGAGCGACCTCGAAGCCCACTTCTAATTTTTCTATATTCAAATTCTTGCCATATTAAGTCTAATCCTACTATATTCAAACTCTTGCTATATTACGTACAAAATTTTTCTATATTCGAACTTTTATTACATTCAATTTTGTGACTAAAATTTGTATAAATAATTGTATTAAAATTATTATTTAAGAGATCTAATTAAACGTAAGATTTAACAAAATTATCTTTTTATTTCTTATACCTCTCATCTAACTTACGTCTAAACCTACCTACATCGTCATTTCCCGATATTTCCTTCATCGAAAGAGTGTGTGGCGTCGGAAAGGTGAGACTGTGCTAAAGTCGACCTCCCGAGCAGCTGGTAACGCCTTTGATTAACTAATTTTCTTCCCATCAAAGGAGTGTGTGGCGTCGGAAAGGTGAGACTGTGCTAAAGTCGACCTCCCGAGCAGCTGGTAACGCCTTTGATTAACCAATTTTCCTCCCATCAAAGGAGTGTGTAGCGTCGGAAAGGTGAAACTGTGCTAAAGTCGACCTCCCAAGCAGCTGGTAACGCCTTTGATCAACCAATTTTCCTCCCATCAAAAGAGTGTGTGGCGTCGGAAAGGTGAGACTGTGCTAAAGTCGACCTCCCGAGCAGCTGGTAACGCCTTTGATTAACCAATTTTCCTCCCATCAAAGGAGTGTGTGGCGTCAGAAAGGTGAGACTGTCCTAAAGTCGACCTCCCGAGCAACTGGTAACGCCTTTGATTATCCAATATTCTTTCGTTCGAAAGAGTGTGTGGCGTCAGAAAGGTGAGACTGTGCTAAAGTCGACCTCCCGAGCAGCTGGTAACGCTTTTGAACATTCGCTATTCCCTCTTTTATGGCATGCATTACTTAACTCTAAGGATTTAACCATCCTTGAACCGTAAATGAGCATTTACGGAAAAACACGAGATAAGATAAGGGAGAGTAATAAAACCCTACCCTACGTATTTTAAAGAAAACGCGCTGCGAAGAAAAATTCGGTATATGAAGAGAAAATTTAAAAATTATCTTTAGTTTAGTTCGAGTTTTCAACCTAGTAAATTCAACCTAAAAAATAGTTCGCAGAAGCCACCCGCGCTAGTATCGAAGGATAGGCGCAAACAGCAATATTAACACGCGGTTTATATATCTAAAATAAAAAAAAAAAATCGCGAGTTCAAGGAGCGATAATTTCTTTTAATTACCGCCAACCCTTACACTTCCATAAAAAGTGCATCGAATATTAATCGTAATCTTGCAGCAGAGATATTTGATATCTTAAAAATTTATTTTTTATTTTGGATAAAAATACATCGACAATTCCAATTTATTATACTTGTATATGTAGTAAAATCTCAAGAGCGAAATTACGTATTTAAATATATTAAATTTTTTATTTTTCCTTAATTCTAAATAATACTTTACACTATAGAAGAAATTTTAAATGTAAAATTAATACAAGTGTACTGTCTGTCAAAAAAGTATCGGAAATTTTAAATTAAAACAACATTTTGACGTTTGATAATCAAAATTTATTAGGTCGCCTTCAAAATAGGCTCCATTTGCTCCGATACATCTATGCCAACGGCACTTCCAATCATCGAAACATTTTTTACAGGCGCTTTCCGGGATGGCCTTCAGCTCGCGCGCCGAATTTTGTTTTATGGCTTCAATCGACTAAAAACGGGTGCCACGGAGCGGCAATTCAAGTTTTTGAAAAAAGGAAGAAGTCACAGAAAGCCAAATCCGGCGAATACGGTAGTTTTTCAAGCGTGTTCGTTGAGTTTTTGGCGAGAAAGTCGGTCACAATCGTAGCTCGGTGAGACGGCGCGTTATCGTCGTGCAAAATCCACAAGTTGTTCGCCCACAAATTTGGCCGCTTTGTACGGATACGCTCACGCAAACGTTTCATAACGCCTATACTCTTCGTTTACGGTCTGACCCTCTGGAACGAATTCGTAGTGCACCACGTCACGGATATCGAAGAAAACAATGAGCATCACTTTCACTTTTGAGCGGATTTGGCGTGGTTTTTTCGGTTTTGGCTTGTTTTTTCCCACCCATTCCCATGCTTGCTGGCTTGTTTGCATATCGTACTCGTACACCCACGTTTCGTTACCAGTTATGATGCATTCCATGAATGCGGGATCGGAATTGGTGCGATCCAGCATGTCCGTAGCGACCTGTTTGCGATAGCGTTTTTGAAGAAAAGTAAGCTCTTTTGGAACGAGTCTTGCGGCCACCTTTCTCATGCCCAAAATATTAATTAAAATCGTACGTGTGGACTCGTGGGATGTCTCAAGTTCATGTGCTATCTCTCTCAAGCTGGTATGACGTTAAGCACCATTTCCTTAATTTTATTGACGTTATCTGCGGTCGAAGCCGTCGATGGGCGTCCGGAACGAGGCAAGTCTTCGACGATTCCACGACCCTCCTTGAAGGCTTTGTACCACTTATACACACGGGTTTTCGATAGTGCTTTATCATCAAAAGCTTTTTGCATCATTTTCAATGCATCGGCACACGAAATTTCATTCGCAACACAGAATTTTAGACGAATTCTTTGTTCAACGTAATCACCCATTGTAAAAAATCGGCACGCACTATTGACATTGACTGACTTAACCAGCTACTGTAAACACATTCGTTGACTAATCCCGCTCAAACTTCGCATAGTCATTAAGGACAGTTGAACCAACCTAGAAAAAAAAATTTTACCTGCCTAAATTGCCCCGTCAGATTTAAATCGACAATTCCTAGTACTTTTTTGACAGAATGTATATAGATTGCCATGCAACTTATGATTCAAATTTAAATCATAGTTCTACAAGCGTTGCATAGCGTAATGATAAGGGCGTCTGCTTTATAATGCAAATGACCCGGGTTCGATCCCACCGTAGGTCAAACATTTTTCTGCGTTTTTTTCTATAAAATAATGTGTAAAATAACATGTGCGACAATGCGAATAAACGATTAGATGTAATGCGGATGTTAAAAATATATATAATCATAATAAATAATAAAGTTCTTAAATATATAAAATACTTAATAAAAGTTAATAAAGGTTAAAAATGATCTTTCACAAAGATTGTGTAAGAGGATACTGGAATCTTTCATGGGAGACAGCTGACAGTTTCTTAAGTCAAATATTTCGATATTATGTCAATATTCTGTGATAGCTTTCTGGAAGATAATTAAATCTTTTAGGGGGTTTAAAAAAGTTATTCTAGAAAGCTTACAAAAAGCTTTTTGCAAGGTTGCATTCAATGTTATTAATATATTCAATAATAAGTAATTACAATTAATTTCAAAGTAGCGAAGTGAATAGAGTTTTCATGTTGATATTCTATTAGTTGATTATTATAATTCAATTACAAAAAATTAGCAATTAACTCAATAATTATTCACTAAGTTACGTTACGGAAAATCAGATGAGCCAATATCAATTCTTGAAATGAGATAGTAACTTATTCCGCTAGCCATGCAGATTCAGTTATTTCCTTCTGCCCCTGAGATTCGAGATCGAATCTTTGTGGTAAAAATTTTTTTTTTTAGATTTCAATATTTAGATATTCAAACTAATAAAATTCTAATGTCGAAAAGTGAAGAATTCTAATTAAATAATACTTCGATTACAAATTTTATAACTTTATTTTTTTCTTTTCTATATCTTTCCTATATCTTCTATGCTATATTCTCTTAAAACGTATAGATTTCATACAAAGTTACTGATGACATGTAATTAAAACCATACTTGCTGGACACTTGTAGAGTGTAATGGTGAAAAATAAAATTGATAAAATATATAGAGTATAAAAAGTAAATAAATATTTGATTTGATAATTATATTTTTCTATTTCTATTTAAATTATCAAGTGCTTTATTTTTCAAATGAAAAATTATCAAATGTTAAAAAATTGTTATTGACAAACCTTAATAATTTCTTATTACATATATATATAGTTAAAATTATACAAATATACAACAAGATATGAAATCATGTTAATTTTTTATTTTTTCTTTAATATTTATTAAGGAAAAAACTAGCATATGCTATGTCATTTTTGTATATTGTAAATGTACTTGCATACATAGCAAGTATAGCTAAAAGTTTGGAATCTTATTATTCGTAATTCGTACCCAATCATGTTTCAGTTATAACATAAAAAAACTATTTCAGTATCTAAAAATATATCTTGATTATATAAATTATCACGAGCATTACCATCTACTTGTTTAAGTTTAAACATAGACAAACTATTATAGTATCTAAAAATATATGTTGATCACATAAATTACTGCGAGCATCACCATATACTCAACAAGTGTCCGGCAAGTATGGTTTTAATTATATGTCACAAGTAACTTTGTATGAAATATATAAGTTGTAAAAGAATATAGCATAAAAGATATAGAGAAATATAGTTAAAAGAATTATTTGATTTTAGTGGTTTCATTCGAAGCAACTTCCTACTATCGTACGAAAACAGTATGAAATAATATGTAAATTATTGAATTGAATTTAAATAAAAATTAAATAACTGTTAGAGTAAAAAGAATCATTTCACATCATTGATATTTTGTATACTTTGATATTTCAATTCAAAGTAACATTTTAAAAGAAAATTGTAAAAAGTATAAAATTAAACTTTTTAGTATTAACTAAAATTATAAATTGAATTTGTTTGACACAAATATTGAAATATTTAACAACATTAAAAAGATTTCACAACTTACGTGCCTAGAAATTTGTGTAATGACTTTTTATTAATCCGATAAGTGAATGATGGCCAGGTAGCGATCAAAAAATACATTAATAAAAAGAAAGATGGTATTGAGCGATATTATTATATTTTATTGCTTTCATTAGTCTAAAATATTTTAAAATTAAAGAAAATTTAAAAGTATGTGTATGAAAATTAATTATTAATTATATTTCATCATATTTTTTAATAACAACGAAAACGATAATTTTTTTGTATTTAAAAGATTGTTGTATTTACATGTAGATATTCATAAGCATATTACATAGAACAACATTCATGATCAGCTATCGTTAAAAAAAAATGTTTTGATAAGAAAAAAAAAACTCAGCAATATTATTATATTTCACAACTGTCGAGAGTCAAAAATGCTGATTTTAAGTATTCTTTTTGATAAGTTACTTACAGGTGCCATACTAATATTCGATAAATTGATAACACATTAAGAGAGCACAGAAAAATATGTTTAAACGACAACAAATACCATAATTTTCTTTTTATTAAACAGGTTGTATTTAGATTGTAATGAGTGTAATTGGTTACGTCCCGTTAGCAACGCAGGACCTTCCTTAGATCCTGCTTTATCTTTGCGTGTGAGGGGCCTTGCCTAAGGTCCCGCTGCCGGCGCTGCTCCCACCGGGCTCGGCTGCTCAGTTTGTGTGCCAATTCTCAATTGGCACACCCGCAGAGGCGGCGGTATTCGGGGTAGGGACGCTAAAGGGAATAAAGAATAAGAAATATGCACCTGCTGTTCGTTAGAAGCTTAATTAATAAAAAAATCAACAATGTAATACAATAATTATTGTGGAGAGGTCCGTTTACGCAAAGAGCAATTAGTATTGCCTCACGCACAATACTAATTCGCAAGGTGCGCACTGCGCATGCGCACCCTCTTCGATTTGCGCGGCTACACACACACGTGTAGTCTATAGACGTCGGATATAGAGAGAGCAGTTCCCCCTCTATACCGACGTAGTCTATTGCTGTACTAGTGAGAGTGGTTCTCTCGCTCGTCTGCACAGTCTATGGTTGAGCAAAGGAGCTCGTTCCTCTTGCTCAACTACGTGCTTTCTGCTTGTACGGGTGAGAGTGGCTTTCTCTCGCTTGTACGCCTATTCTACAGTCACGAGAGAGAGAGAGATCGATCCTCTCACTCGCACTCGCCCGGCCTACACGAAAATGATTTTACGCGGTCTCGCGCGTATGCGCTTCCTATAGCTATATGCCTGACGCGATTGCACATGCGTCAGGAAAACTGAATATAATTACTAGCGGACTACGTTACAATTATCTAATTGACCACTTACTTTTCCTATTTCGATGCTCGTTCTCTCGAAACTGCTATTGCACGGCGGAAAACGCTAGCGAAGCAAACAAGGCGGAAAATACTCCTTCAGGAAACTCGCGTGCGGTCTGCTCAACGGCTTGGACGAGAAGAAGGCTTGAGGGGAGGGTTCCTCTTTTCATCTTCGCCTATCAGTTTTCCCGCGTAGCGCTATCGATTCTTGATCGATAGCGCCACGTTTCGGCACGCCGCGGATTCTCGCGCCTTTTCCCGCATCGCACCATCGATCGCTTGATCGATAGCGCCACGTATAGTCGCGCCGCGAACTTTATCTCGCACTGCATGGCAGGTGGCCTAATTTCGATAAGCCACCTGTCACAAGATACATTAAACTATGCTGCTAAATCTTTTTCTTGATCTTCCGCAGCAAAATACATTAGGAAAAGTACACTGAAACCAAATAATGAATATTAGTTTTAATAAATATAATAGTTTGTATTATTGTTTGTGTAAAAAATGGTATAAAGTGCTGAAAAACTCTTAAAATGTTGACAGTGGCATACGGTCAGTCAACTCTGAGTAAAAAAAATTTTTATAAGTGGTGCAAGTTATTCCAAAAGGGCCGAGAAAATGTTAACGATGAACATTGCTCCAGATGCCCCAGCACGTCAAAAACCGACGAAAATCTTTAAAAAGTGAAAGAAATTGTGTTGAAAATTTGTCGAATTACGATTAAAGAAGTAGCTGATAATCTTAACATATCGTTTGGCTCATGTTAATCGATTTTAACGGATGTTCTGGGTATGGCACGTGTGTCAGCGAAATTCGTTCCACACACGTCGTCACTAGTGAGTAGTTTTTTGGCCAAAAACAATTTTACCATCATGCCTCAGCCACCGTACTCACTAGACTTGGCTCTCTGCGACTTTTTCCTCTTCCCAAAATTAAAAAGACCCATGAAAGGACGAAGATTTGCGACGATTGAGAAGATTTAGGCTGCATCGCTGAAGGAGCTCAAGGCAATACCCAAAAGTGCATTTTGGAAGTGTTTTCATGACTGGAAAAAGCGCTGGCACGAGTGCATTGTATCAGAGGGGTATTATTTTGAAGAGAATAACATAATTTTAGATGAATAAATGAATATTTTCTATAAAAAATAAAAAGTCACCTTATTTTATTCATACCTCGTATATATTCAGAGTGCAAATTAGTTAAGTTCGTTTTCAAAAGATGGCTCTGGCTATCATAAATATTCAATAGTAACAGCTGAAGTCAATAGTTTCAGAGAGGTTAGACATCTGTCAATAATATTCAGTTTATATCGCTTCGAGTTTCATAAATAAATTTTGTTTTCAACTGTGTTAAATATGTCCAATTTCGTGTTAACTAAGCAGCATTTGCGGGAGGTTTTAGTTGTCTGTTTTAATTGGAAGGAAAGTGCAGCTGAAGCGCATCAAATGCTTGTAGAAGTTTATAGTGACAATGCTCCAACTAATAAATCTTGCAGGAAATTGTTTCGAAGTTTCAAGAATAAAGATTTCAGCGTTAAAGACAAGCCTCGCTCTAGACAGCCAAAAAAATTCTAAGGCAAAAAGTTAGAGGTATTACTCGATGAAAATCCGAATCAAACGCAAGAGGAGCTTGCAGAATCATTGCAAGTGACTCAACAAGCAGTTTCTGTACGATTGAAATCCATGGGAATAATTCACAAGCAAGGCAATTGGGTGCCTGATGAACTGAAACCAAGAGATATAATCTCCTTTTAAAGTGATACAATCTTTCCAACGCCTTTCCAACATTTCTATACCATGTTTATAGAAGGATTCATCCTTCGCTTCAAAATAGGCTTCAGTTTCGGCAATGACCTCCTCATTCGAGCCAAATTTTTCTCCCTGGAGCATTTTTTTGAGATCAGCAAAGAGCCAGTAGTCGCTGGGGGCTAAATCTGGCGAATACGGGAAGTGGGGAAGCAAATCAAGGCCCAATTCGTTCAATTTTGCCATTGTTTTCATGAACTTGTGGCATGGTGCATTGTCTTGGTGAAAAAGAATTTTTTTCTTCTTCATGTGCGGTCGTTTTGCTGCGATCTCCTTCTTCAAACGTACCAACAAGTCAATATAATAATCGCTGTTGATCGATTTACCTCTTTTCAGGTAGTCAATGAAAATCACGCCATGTGTATCTGAGAAAACAGACGCCATGACTTTGCCAGCAGACTGCTGCGTTTTGGGACGCTTTGGGCGGCTTTCGCCAGCCATGCGCCACTCAGATGATTGCCGATTCGACTCCGGAGTAAAATGATGTATCCGTGTTTCATCCATGGTCACGTATCGACGCAGGAAATCCTTTTTATTGCAAGTAAATAGCGATAAACAGCTCTCTGAATCGTCGGCTCGTTGCTGTTTTTGTTCCACTGAAAGCAATCGCGGCACCCACTTGAAAAAACCTTTTTCATGCTCAATTTTTCATGAAGGATTGTAAATACGCTTCCAGATGATATCTGTGTCATTTCTGCAATCTCACGGACCTTTACTTTGCGATTTTTCATTACAATTTTTAACACTTCACTCACATTTTCCTGTGTAACGGCTTCCAATGGCCTACCCGAACGTTCCGCATCGTTTGTGTCCGTACGACTACGTTTAAACTAGGCATACCAACGACAAATCGTTGGTTTGGATGGAGAGGAGTCCGGGTAATGTTTTGCAAGCCATAGCTGGGCTTCTACAGTGTTTTTACCTATTAAAAAACAATGTTTTATCAACACGCGAAACTGGCTTTTTTCCATTTTTCAAACTAATTACAAAGTGACTTTACTCTAACCTCGATAACTCTGCTGTCTGTGATCCGATCGACGTGAAATTTTTACACGTTTCATGTAAAGGTTCGCACTCTATGGAAACGTGGCCAGTTTGGTACTACTTATTGAACGATGTGTTAAACAAATATATTTTATTGAAGGTTTCTGATACCGCTATTTTAATGTAATATCAGAATACCTCACCCTTTTTTCACCCCTTTCCACCCCTTTTTACTCCACTTATACCCCATATATTTTTTGATCGAATTTTTTCGAAAAAATACATTTGTTCGCATGTGTCTGTAAGTATAAATCAACTTATTTTTATAACGGAGATTTCGATAAAAGATATAAATAGCGGCTCAGAAATATACACAGTATGTCGGAAAAGTTCCCGAACTTTTTTTGTAGCGCTTGTACGAGTGGCGCCACCTCTTAGACGACACCGGTACTATGTTGCTACATCCCTCTGGAGTGTCTGAGAATTTTTTTACTAGTATCCGTTCATTAGTTGCCGAGATAGACGTGCTTGAGTAAACGTGTGTTCAGTACCCCGGTGCAAGCTCTACGATGGATGAGAAATTTGAACATCGTGGCGCAATTAAATTCTTTAAACATTGTGAAGCGTTATCGCGCCGTAAATCAGATCCCACGCATCATTCACGCCCCATACTCGCCAAATCTGACTCCAGCCGACTTCTTCCTATTTCCTAAGCTAAAAATGGCCTTGAAAGGACGATTTTTTGAAGATGTACCGAGCATTCAAGCAGCTTGCACCGAGCGTCTCACAAGGATAACTTCAGAGGAGTACCAGAGAGCTTTCGAATCACTCATGGAGCGCTCAAATGAGTGTATATTTAGGGAAGGGGACAATGTTGAAAGTTAGCTGGAATAAATTTCTTTAGATGTAATTTTCGATTTTTTTTTTTAAAAGTTCGGAAACTTTTCCGACATACTGTGTATTCATGAATCATTATTTCGTATGAGAAAATATAAATTTTTTACTTGTGCAAATGTAAATTTGTAAATAAAGGCTTTTGAACGGAAATTTAGTGTACTTGATCTCGATATTTCGAAACTTTTGATTTCGAAATATAAATACATTATTAAGATACTGTCTCTAGCCGCCGCTAGGTGGCTACGTCGTTTCTATCATCAATGTAGTGACATTGAGAGTATAAGGATACCTCGCGTTTGGGTGGTCGAGCAACCTTTTGGGATCGCTTACTCGACCATCGTCCAAACATAAAGGCTTTGGCCGACTCCTCTGCTTATATATATGAATATATACATTACTTTTGCAATACAATGAATATAGGAAATGATGCTTAGAGAAGTGGAGAATCAGAACCTGAAGATGTTATAGAAAGAACTGATACATGTGATGTCGATTTGAATGATACCACATATGATGCAAATTTATCTGAAATAAACTTTGATCGCTATTTTTATCCATCTGTAAAAAATTTTACTGATAAAGCTCGAATTCGTGCTTATGTGTCGATACAAAAAATTACTCCATTGAAATGTTTTAAATATTTTTTTGATCAGTTTCTTGTAAATCATATCATAGAACAAACCAACCTTTTTCAAGATCAAAATCCTGAACTACCTCGAAAAAAAATGAAAACGTGGACTGCTGTAACAGAAGAAGAATTATGGAAATTTATCGCTTTATCAATAAATATGGGTCATGTCGTGAAAGGAGAAATGAAAAACTATTGAAGTGAGGATCCACTGCTATATACCCCAATTTTCGGCCAAACTTTGACTAGAAACAGATACCATCAAATTCTGCGATATCTCCATTTTTCTAATAATGAAGAAATTTCTAATCATCCTCTGAAAAAAATCAAATCAATAATTGATCATTTGAAAACAAAATTTTTTAATACTATTTTTGCTGGAAAAAAACTTTGCATTGACGAAAGTTTAGTTTTGTGGAAAGGAAGACTAAAATTCAAACAATACTTACCATTGAAAAGAAATCGATTTGGTATGAAATTGTTTGAATTAGTTGACTGTGAAACTGGATATTTGCTAGATTCTATCATTTATACTGGTTCAGATACCGATTACGAAAAATTTGATTTAGGCGTTTCTGGAGATATTGTTGCTCATTTGATGCAACCTTACTATAACGTAGGTCATAAGTTATTTACTGATAATTGGTATACGTCGCCACAACTTGCAGAATATCTTCATGATAAAGTCAATGGTCTTTGTGGAACAGTAAAAAGAAATCGTAAAGGAATGCCTACTCTTGGTTCAAAGCTCAATCGTGGTGAAGTAGAAGTCGTTTATAATGATGTCTGGATGGTAACTAAATGGATGAATAAGAAGGAAGTTTACGTACTAACAAGTATTCATGAACTTGAATATTATGCAATTGGTTAAATACACTACAAAACTAACGAAGATGTTATAAAACCAAATTGTATTTATGATTATAACAAACATATGGGCGGAATCGATGATATTGATAGACAATTATCTATGACAGAGACAATTAGAAAATGCATGAAATGGTATAGAAAATTATTTTTTCATCTAGTAGACTTGATGTTGGCAAATGCCCATAAGTTATTCAAGATGCTAACTACGGATGCTATTTCGTTTCCTGATTTTCGATTGAGCATAGTAAGAGACATTTTGAACTTAGGTTCTCAAATAGAAATAGAATCTCTAACGCCAGATATTCGACTCAATGGTCGTCATTTTCCCAGTAAAATGCAATCCGAAAATAGTGATAAACAGTTAGCACGTCAATGTAAATTATGCACTATGCAGAAAAAGAGAACCCGATCTATATACGAGTGTAGAGTGTATGGAGAAACTCTATGTATTGTACCGTGTTTTGAAATCTATCATACCAATTAATCGTTACCGTAATTTATAAAATTTGTTTGAATAATAGATAAATTTGAAAAAAAAAATCTTAGTATTCGCGCTTCTAAATGAAGAAAAATAAATTTACGAGGCAAAGAGGGTGGTTTTTTCCCTGTTATAGGGGTTGTTTTTAGATTTAAAGTAATTTTGATGTAAGATTTAGATTCAGCATCGAAAAATACATCGAAAACATATTCAATAAATACATCGAAAACATGTATTTATAAATTGGAAAAAGGTGTATATACCATTAAATAATTTTTTTTATATTTGAAAGTTTTTGATACAGGCTGTAATACATGTTTTGCCGTAACGGACCGCAACGCCAATATATTGGCGCACCCTCTGATCGACACTTTCCCTATAATCATTCAGTGATATAAGATACCTTTTTTACCGGTTTTCTATGGGCGATATGCTACCTCAAATCCCGGCCGTCTAAAGGTTAATCTCCTCAATTGTCGCAAATCTTCCCCATTTCATGGGCCTTTTCAATTTTGGGAAGAGGAAGAAGTCGCAGGGGGCTAAGTCTAGTGTATACGGTGGCCGAGGCATAATGGTAGTATTATTTTTGACCAAAAAACTACTCACTAGTAACGACATGTGCGCAGGTGCATTATCATGGTGCAAAGTCCATGAATTTTCTTTCCACACTTCCGACCATCTTTTTCTTATTGATTCACGCAAACGCTACACAACCTCAAGGGAATACTCCTTGTTCACCGTACGACCTTGTGGTAGGAATTCTTGATGCACAACGCCATGGTAGTCAAAGAAAACTGTGAGCAAAACCTTCACATTTGAACGAACTTGGCGTGCCTTTTTCGGTCTTGGCTCACCTGGGCTCTTCCATTGAGATGGTTGGGCTTTGGTTTTGACGTCATAACCATATACCCATGATTCGTCACCAATTATAACCCTTTTAAGCAGTCCAGGATCATCATTGACGTCGCTCAACATGTCTTGGGCGATGTTCATGCGAAGCTGCTTCTAATCAAAATTAAGTAATTTTGGAACGAATTTCGCTGACCCACGTGCCATACCCAAAACATCTGTTAACTATTGGCATAAGCCAAACGATGTGTTAAGGTCATCAGCTACTTCTCTAATCGTGATTCGACGATTTCTCAACACAATTTCTTTTATTTTCTAAACATTTCTGTTGGTTTCTGACAAGCTGGGGCGTCCAGATCGAGGTTCATCGTTAACATTTTCTCGGCCCTCATGGAATAACTTATACCACTTATAAACATTTTTTTTGCCCAGAGTTGACTCACCGTACGCCACTATCAACATTTCAAGAGTTTTTAAGTACTTTATACCATTTTTTACACAAAAATTAATACAAACTCTTGGCTCCATTATTCTCAACAACAAAAAATCGCCGAGCACGCAAACACTAGTCTAACCTTTATGCCTCTCACATAAAAACAACATATGTTATATAGTCAAAACTGTAAACATATGATGGTGACGAGTGTATCAACATAACAAAAAAAATTTTGAAATTAGAGTGGACAGAGCGGGCGAAATTTAAAAAGTCACCTTACTTTTTGATCACACCTCAAATGTATGTATAATATATATATATATATATATATATGGAGTATCTTCTTTCTTCGTTTTGGACTCCTTTTGACTGCTGTGGTCGGAGAAAAGAATATATACTACTGTGATCAAAAAGTATGGTGAATTTGTTTATAAAATATTAATTCTTTATTTATTCTTCCAAATCAATTTAATCCCCTTTAAAGTTATCCCCGTCCAATGAAACGCACTTTTGCCAAAGCTTATTCCAGTCCTCAAAACAGTCGAAATAGTCTTTTTCCGGTATAGCCTTCAAGACCTTCTTTGATTCGGACTTCATCTCCTCAATCGTGTTAAAACGGAGTCCCCGCATTGGCCTTTTAAGTTTGCTAAATAGCCAGAAGTCGCACGGAGCCAAATCAGGCAAATACGGTGGTTGCGGAACGATATGAGTCGAGTTTTTGGTAAAAAAGTCGCGAAAAACCAATGCAGTATGACATGGTGCATTATCGTGATGAAGGAACCAAGAGTTGTTTGCGCATAATTCCGAACGTTTCAGACGAAGAGCTTCACGCAAACGACGCATAACGCGCAAATAATATTTTTTGTTGACAGTTTGGCCCGGTGGAAGAAATTCACAGTGCACCACACCACGATAATCAAAGAAAACTGTAAATATGACCTTGATTTTCGATCGACTTTGCAATGGTCTTTTCAGTCTTGCACGATAATCGCTGGATTGGTCGGTGGTTTCAGGGTCGTATGCGTAAATACAAGTCTCGTCTCCAGTAATGATGCATTTCAAGTGGTCCTGATAGTCAGACACCAAAGTTTCACACACATCAACGCGACGCTTTTTTTCCAAAAAATTGAGCGATTTTGGCACTAATCGAGACTTGACGCGTTTGAGACACAAAACATTCTTCAAAATGGTTTGGGCTGAGCCAAATGATATTCCAACACTATCAGCAAGGTCTCTAGTTGTAAATCGACGATTTTCAAGCACCAAATCTTTGATTTTTTAGACGTAGCCCTCGTCGGTAGACGTTGATTGTCGTCCAGAGCGTGGTTCGTCTTCAACGCGTTCTCGGCCCGCTTTGAACTCGTTGTACCACTGATAAACGTTTATTTGTGCCATAGTTTGATCACCAAAGGCCTTTCGCAACATTTTTAACGTGTCTGCACAAGAATATACGTTCTAAATAGAAAATTTAGTGCAAGTTCTATGCTCAACAAAATCACCCATTGTAAAAATCGAAAAATTTACTTTTGGTTGTTTACAAAAACACGTGTAACTCGGAGATAATTAAACCTTTTGACAAACAGACGCTTGGCAAATGTTATAGACAGTCCTACCATCCTAGGAAGAAAAAATTTACCTGCCTTTCTAATGCCCGGGAGTTTTAAACGATAATTTCACCATACTTTTTGATCACAGTAGTATATATACATTCTGTAAAAAAAGTACCAGGAATTGCCAATTTAAATCTGGCGGGGCAATTTAGGAAGGTAAAATTTTTTTTTCTAGGTTGGTACAACTGTCCTCAATGACTATGCCAAGTTTGAGCGGAATCTGTCAACAAGTGTGTTTACAGCAGCTGGTTAAGTCAGTCGATGTTAATAGTGCGTGCCGATTTTTTACAATGGGTGATTACGTTGAACAAAAAATTTGTCTAAAATTTTGTGTTGCGAATGAAATTTCGTGTGCCGATGCATTGAAAATGATGCAAAAGGCTTTTGGTGATAAAGGACTATCAAAAAATCGTGCGTATGAGTGGTACAAAGCCTTCAAGAAGGGTTGTGAAGTCGTCGAAGACTTGCCTCGTTCCGGACGCCCATCGACGGCTTCGACCGCAGATAACGTCAATAAAATTAAGGAAATGGTGCTTAACGTCATACCAGCTTGAGAGAGATAGCACATGAACTTGAGATATCCCACGAGTCCACACGTACGATTTTAATTAATATTTTGGGCATGAGAAAGGTGGCCGCAAGACTCGTTCCAAAAGAGCTTACTTTTCTTCAAAAACGCTATCGCAAACAGGTCGCTACAGACATGCTGGATCGCACCAATTTCGATCCCGCATTCATGGAATGCATCATAACTAGTAACGAAACGTGGGTGTACGAGTACGATATGCAAACAAGCCAGCAAGCATGGGAATGGGTGGGAAAAAACGAGCCGAAACCGAAAAAACCACGCCAAAGCCGCTCAAAAGTGAAGGTGATTCTCATTGTTTTCTTTGATTTCCGTGGCGTGGTGCACTGCAAATTCGTTCCAGAGGGTCAGACGGTAAACAAAGAGTATTACCTAGGCGTTATGAAACATTTGCGTGAGTGTATCCGTAAGAAGCGGCCAAATTTGTGGGCGAACAACTCTTGGATTTTGCACGACGATAACGCGCCGTCTTACCGAGCTACGATTGTGACCGACTTTCTCGCCAAAAACTCAACGAACACGCTTGAACAACCACCGTATTAGCCGGATTTGGCTCCATGTGGCTTCTTCCTCTTTCTAAAACTAAAATTGCCCCTCCACGGCACCCGTTTTCAGTCGATTAAAGCCATAAAACAAAATTTGGCGCGCGAGCTAAAGGCCATCCCGGAAAGCCCCTATAAAAAATGTTTCGATGATTGAAAGTGCCGTTGGCATAGATGTATCGGACCAAATGGAGCCTACTTTGAAGGCGACCCAATAAATTTTGATTATTAAACGTAAAAATGTTGTTTTAATTGAAATTTCTCGGTACTTATTTGACAGACAGTATATACATTTATTTTTTCCGACCACGGCGACCCAAGGAAGTTCGAGAAGGAGAAAGAAGATGCTTCAAGGACTGCTGTAGGCCTATCATCATATAAATCCGGCCTTAACGGAGCCTAAAGAAGGAAGAAATGTAGCACCAATGCGCAAAGCAATAGCGCATAAAGCAGCACAGGAATGGCGATTAACTGAGACATCAGACGATTCATTAGTCAGTGTAACATCTCGTTCTGATAAGAGCCGTCTGACAATATAGACACATTCTTCCACACGGTGGCAGAAGCGAAGAGCGTCGCAGGACTCAGAGACCCAGATGTTAACGTCGCTGCCTGCGTTACTTAGTGGGATCGCAGAAATGTGGTAGGCAGGCCACAAACATAAATTGCAGTTCTGAGAAGCGTTTTGACAGGCTACGCTTGCGCGTTTGGGCTTAAAGGCAAACTGTCATAAGAGGTTAAAGAATCAGGTCAGCAGGCGCTTTAAACAAGCTGATGAGCCAGCGCACACGAACATAACGCGCCTAGAGACAATATTATTAAAGATAACGCCGGCACTTAGCATGCTGCATGGTTGTCGATCTTATATAATAGATTGTGCGGCAGAAGTCGAGTTGACATTAGAGAAGAAACGCGGCGACAAGACGTCCGTTCCCTTGAATCACGCGGTAGAACCAGCGACCTATCGCCCAATGACCGAAGCCAAGAGCTTATAGCAGAAGGTCGGTGCTCAGGTAAGCGAAACTGACGTAAAAGTCGCTGCTGCAAAAATCGTTCGGCCTGTATCGCCGATCTACAAAATCTCTAACGCGTTGACGTAAATGATAAAGGCACTCACCTAACACACTTGTGTCTTGGTGGGCACAAAACAACATAAAAGTAAAAGAGGCCCACTAAAAAGAAGAAGCCTGAAAAGGCGGTCAGAGTTATGCTCTCGACAGTGAAATTCTAAGTCGTCCTTCCTAGAAGATGAGAGAAAGAAGAAGGACGAGCGCAGTAAGCAGCCAAAACAAGAGAAGGAGTTAAGCTGCCGTGGGTGTGGCAGACCTAATATGATTAGAAGATTCTGCCCGGACCGCTTGGGAAATGACCAGGGGAAACCGTAGACGAGATATTCCATAGAGAGTAAATCCCTACGTCTTTCTCCATCTAGTTGGTTTAAGACTAGAATTCTAGAGTTAAAGATCCAAGTTCCCGAAGAAACCGCCACAGAGAAGCAGATGAGCGCTAAGCCCGCCCTCGAGCCTCGACAACTTTTGTCTTAACCATATTTTTGAGTAACGCCTACGTTTCAAGTTATTCAACTGGTCCGGGGCTTATTAAAAACCCTGTATATCGCCCCTACAGTGTTTTAGAAACTCATGGATTACGTATTAAGCGGACTACAAGGAATAGAATTGTTCGTTTTTTAGACTATATAATTAACTATTCTTAAACCTTAAAGGAAGCCAAGAGAAAGTATTTGAACTATTAAATTATCTGAACTCGAACAATTCTATGTTAAACATTACTCCAGAACATAAAACAATCGTGTCCCTGTCTAACTCACTGAGTCACAGCAGGCAAATCATTTTACAACCACCAAGCACGTTATTAAATAATAACCATTTCAACATAATGAATATTAGTACATGGGCTAAAAAGTCCCGGGATTTTTAATGAAAACAAGCATTTTTTGGGCAATTTTGTATTTATTCCTCAACGTAGTTGCCTTCGAGGGCGATAAACTTAGTATACTCAGTATAGCGATACTAAGAACACTTAGTACACTTAGTACACTTAGTATAGCGATTTTCCAACATTTCGATGCTCTTTCTGTAGTACGAAACATCCAAGCCTTCGAAATACGCCTCAGTTTCCGCAATGACTTCCTCATTCGATGTGAATCTCTTTTCCTGGAGCCACCGCTTGAGGTTTAGAAACAGATAATAATCGCTGGGGGTCAAATCTGAAGAATACGGTGGGTGAGCAACCAATTTGAATCGTAATTTATCCAATTTAGCTATCGGTTTCAAGGACGTGTGTGACGGTGCGTTATCGTGATGGTACAGAACTTTCTTCTTCGCCATATGGAGTCGTTTTTTGTTTATTTCGTCGTTTAGTTTGTCCAATAACACTGCATAATACTCTCCAGTAACTGTTCTTTCCTTCTGCAGGTGGTCGATAAAGATTATGCCATGTACATCCCAAAAAACGAAGGCCAAAACCTTCCCGGCCAAGCGTTGGTCTTTTGACCGCTGTGGTCGACTCTCGTGCCTTTTCTGCCACTCTGCAGATTGCCTGTTAGACTCAGGCGTATGGTAATTGATCTACGTTTCATCCATCGTCACAAAACGTCGAAAGATGTCCGCTCGATTACGCTGCAACAACGCCAAACCGGCCGTTGAATCATCAACCCGCTGCTGTTTTTGGTCGACGGTCAGTAAACGCGGCACCCATCGCGCGGATAGCTTCTTCATTAATTGTTCAGGAGTTTTTACTATCAAAAAATAATGTTTGATCTGGATGCGGTATTCCTCTTTTTCCATTTTCTTCACAAAAGCGAAAGTAGTAAAACTTAACCCTTTTTAGACGTATTTAATTTGGAGATTTCTCGTCGGAATTATTTTCCGCTGAAAAAGCAGTGATACATAACATGCAAGATTATGAAGAATGAATGAGATTTATTGATTTTTTTGACAACTTTATTCATATGTTTATACAATAATATATTTTAATGTCATGTTTTCAATGTTATACAACCGGAACAGTAAAAAGGCTTTGGTGGCTGATAGTAGACATGCTTCCGAAGAGGGTTAAACGAGCGTAACTTATAAACAAATAAACGAAATGTCATGAAACTTCACACATAAACTAGTGACAGATTAACTTTTCGAAATAAATCTCTTCGAATAAAATAATATTTATTTTCTAGTGGCGTCACCTATTAAAAAGTCCTGGAGCTTTTCAGCCCATGTAGTATAAATTATCTTATGGGCATAAGGAATAAAAATCTGATCAAAAGAATAAGGGCAAGATCCTCTCTTCTTCAACTGCTGATAAAGCCTAAGGATAAACACAAACTGTCAACCATCGAACAGGAAGGTAGTGAGAAAGAAGTCGACAACAAACAAACAACTCCTAGACGGAAATCAACCTACGAGAGCAGTCCCAAAAATACCCGACCCGACAAAGAAAACAGTAAAAAAATTGCGAAAATGTTTTTTTTTTTTCAACATATTCTCCTTTCAGTTCGATACACTTTTCCCAACGATGTTCAATAGCTTCGATACCCGCTTTATAGTAGGAACCGTCAAGCTCCTCAAAATACCTATTAACCGCAGACTCTACCTCTTCATTGTTGGCAAATCTTTTGCCACCGAGCCATTTTTTCAAATTTGGAAAAAGAAAATAATCCGAGGAAGCCAGATCTGGCGAATAGGGTGCGTGAGGAAGCAATTCGAACTTCAACTCATTGATTTTAGCCATCGCAATTACGCACGTGTGGACTGGTGCGTTATCGTGATAAAACAACACTTTTTTTTCGTCAGATTGGGCCGTTTTTTCTTGATTTCATCACTTAAACGCTCCAACAAGGCTGCATAATATGCGCCGTTATCCTTTTTTGAGATAATCAATAAATATTATTCCACGCGCATCCCAGGAAACAGATGCCATGACCTTGCCAGCTGACTGAACTGTCTTTGCTTTCTTTGGAGCTGGTTCTCCCTTTTTAGTTTACTGCTTTGACTGCTCCTTGGTCTCATGTGTAAAATGATGAACCCATGTTTCGTCCATGGTTATGAATCGACGCAGAAACTCGGCTTTATTGCTGCGAAACATTGTCAAACACTCGATGGAAACATCCTCACGTTGCTGTTTGTGCTCCATTGTAAGCAAACGCGGTACCCATCTTGCGCACAGCTTTCTCATGTCCAAATTTTTGGTCAAAATGCGATGCATAGCACTTTTTGAAATGCCTGCCATGTCTGCTATCTCGCGCACTTTTAGTCGACGGTCATCCAAACCATTTTGTGAATTTTCTTCACATTTTCTGACGTAGTGACCTCACTTGGTCGACCACTGCGGTGTTCATCTTGGCAGCTCGTACGACCTCGCTTAAGCTCAGCTACCCAATATTTGACCGTTGTAAGCGAAGGAGCAGACTTTCCCAGACTAGAATCCAACTTGGCTTTGATATCGGTTGGGCTTAGACCTTTCAAATGAAAGTATTGTATCACATAACGATGCCCGATTTTTTCCATATTTACAAATTCACTGAGAGCGTTCACTTTGGATGTCTGTAAAAAAATAATAATAAACGTACCGTTATGAATTTTTCACATTAAGTTGTTGAAAGGTGGTATTGTCAATCGCAGTAATTGTTTTTTTAAAACTACCTGTATTCATAAGTCAGGTCGGGTACTTTTGGAACTATCCTCGTAGATTCCAGAACAATCCATAGAATCGAAAGCAAACAATATTAAATTAGGCGAGAAACCAAATGCCTCTTGAGTAACACATTTTAACTTGATTTTAGAGCCGATAAATACAATCCCATGCCTGTTCGAACCAGTATACGAATAGAAAATAGATCTAATTGTAATTTCTCCCAAAACTTTATCAATCAAGATAAAACTAATACCCACTAGAGAAAGTCTTACTTACCTAAAAAATAATCTAGCACATTTTTTCTTAGGTAACCTTGAAAAATAAAAATTATAAATCGCTCAAGTCCTCGAAATAATTAGACAATTTAGCCTCTACCTATCCGAAAGTAGGCGATATCTTTGTAACATTACATCAAAATTGCTGTGTATTATCCGAATAGATACATAAATATGAAAAGAATGCGATAATAAAGCACTAAGCAGCCTAAAAACATGTTTTTAGAATTTTAAAACAATTCTTTTAAACAAATTTCTAGACTTATCTTGAATAACCCGATAAGGCGAAATCAGTGGCAACATACCGCGAGTTGGCTACCTGTAGCCCTTTTAAGAGAACTCTATGAAACGTTACTGTTACTGTATGCTATTGGATTTGTAAACTAGTCCATGCCCACCCCCCTCTCCCTCAAGATCACAGATTCATACTCAAGGAATACCATGCGAGCCTCTTTTGCGATCGCGAATATAATTTATATAATCGTTGCGAGTTGTGAGTGAGAGATTTGCTTTCGCTCATACATATATCGTTAGTTGTTGTGTGTGTATGTACGCACTCGCGATACTACCCGCGTGTAGTCTCCCGGTTGGCCTCAAGAGACCGCGTCTAACCGATAGCCAGCCCAAGAGGTATAGTCCAGTCGGACTAGACTAAAAAAGTACTGTTTCAAAAAAAAAAATTTGAAGAGGATGTTCTATTCTTTAAAGTTATTGGGAAGGGTGTCAGGATATTAGGGTGAGTATTTGCGGCCACAGATTTTTGTCCATTTTTGTTTAAACAATGAAAGAATATACAATAAACCGGTTTTTTGATTATAACTTTTGAACCGTTGTTGATATGAAAAAAAATGTATAATACTAAATTGTAGATATTAAAATTATCTATAAAGTAAATAAAGTTAAGTCTAAATTAATTTATTTGTTCCTTGCAAAACTAAAAAAACTGCTCAATTAGGCCTTTTTAAAATCTTATATAAATAAATAATTTTTGCTTTTAAATAATTTTAGTGCAGCTGAATTTGAAGATCTTTGTATGATATAAAAGTAGCATAAATATTAACTTTCAATATTAATTAGTTTTTGTAAAAATCTATTTGTTTATTGAAAATGCCTCTTAGCAAAATTTAATTTCTCCATCCTACAGACGTCTGACAGACTTTTTAAAAAGTTTATTTCACTCGTGAGAAGTTGTACTATAAAGCACATTCAAGGAAAAGTTGATTTTTTAATTTTAAATGTTTTAAAAACGACCTTGAAAGTTATGTACTCTTAACAATTAATTTTAAGTAGTAAAACTTTTTCAAGTTGAATCTACACATCGATTATTTAATTTGTACGATTATTCTGCAAATTTCAAGCTATTTCTGGTAGCTTTACGATGCTCTGGAGGAAAGATAATTTTTTTTCTTTGAAAAATCATTGTCTCTTTATTTATTAATATTAAGAGCTTAAATTTACAGGTAGTCTAGAGTAAAAGTTAAACTATCGTATCCAATATTTAAACAATGATTAATATAAATATTTATTTAAAGTTATGAAAATATTCGAAAGCGGGTTTTTCGCGAAGCTTGTCGTGTAGGCAAGAAAGTGGGGAGCGCATGCGCTCTGCGCTCTAGTTAGCTAGCTGAGTGCTAGCGCAGTTGCGCAACTGAAACTGATAACGCGTCTTATATTTTAAAGAATGAAAAAATTTCGCGATATCTTGGCTACTAATTATTCAATTATAATGATTTTCTTTTAATTTGGAGTAGCATAAAAAAGTAATGATAACTACTGATTCAGATTTTTGTATAAAAAATAATTTTAAGTGGAAAATTTAATAAAGCTTTTAATTTTAAACATTATTTTGTTACAACACTGTAGATAATATTCATATCGTATTTATTTAGTATATGTATGCGATTGGCATTGCATTAATGTATAGTAATACGCAAGCTTTATATAGGGTATAAATAAAAATACATTTTTTATATAAGAAAAAAAAAATATCAAAGTTTTAATTTCAAAATCCTCAACATTTCCTTACGAATAATTTTCAATACGATATGAATATTATTTACAATATTGTAACAAAATAACGTTTAAAATTAAATGCTTTATTAAATTTTTTACTAAAAAATTATTTTTTTTACAAAAATCTGAACTAGTAGTCATCATTACTTTTTTATGCTATTCTAAATTAAAAAAAATCATTATAATTGGATAATTAGTTGCCAAGATATCGCGAAATTTTTTCACTTTTTAAAATATAAGACGCGTGATCAGTTTTAATTGCGCAATTGTGCTAGCACTTAGCTAGCTAACTAAAGCGCAGAGCGCATGCGCTCCCCACTTTCTTGCCTGCACGACGATCTTCGCGAAAAACGCGCTTCCGAATATTTCCATAACTTTAATTGAATATTTATATTAATTATTGTTCAAATATCGGATACGATAGTTTAACTTTTACTCTAGACTACCTATAAATTTAAGCTCTAAATATTAATAAACAAAGCAAGATTGATTTTTCAAAAAAAAAAATTATCTCTTCTCCAGAGCATCGTAAAGCTATCAGAAATAGCTTGAAATTTGCAGAAAAATCGTACCAATTAAATAATCGATGTGTAGATTCAACTTGAAAAAGTTTTACCACTCAAAATTAATTGTTGAGATTACATAACTTTCAAAGTCGTTTTTAAAACATTTAAAATTAAAAAATCAACTTTTCCTTTAATGTACTTTATATTGCAACTCTTCACGAGTAAAACAAATTCATTTTTATATTCATTGTACAAAATTTATTAAATCTAAATACAACCCTTTAAAAAAAGGAAAATACTGGCAAATTTTAGATGTAGTTTCAAAAAGTTACTTTTTATTCAACTTCTTACGTACATCCAAAATACTAAAAATTAAAATGAATATTTAAAATCATCATTTTAGACTATCGAAAGTTGTGAAATCAAACAATATTGTTAAGTTTTTTTTTTAACAATAAATTTTTTTAACGATAGTTGATTAAACTAATGTTGCTATATATATATATATATATATATATATACACACACTAATGAATATCTAACTGTAAATACAAAACCTTTTAAATAAAAAAAATTATCGTCTTCGTTGTTGTTGAAAAATATAAAAAAATAGAACTTATAATTAATTTTCATACACATATTTTAAAATTCTTTAATTTTAAAATATTCTTAGACTAATGAAAGTAATGAATTATAATAATTTTGCTACATATCATTTTTTTTTTTTAATGTTGTGGCAGGTTGCTAAGCGAGGTTAGGCCACCTGCCATGCAGTGCAAGGTAGAGTTCGCGGTGTGACTGCACGCAGCGCCATCGATCAAACAATCGAAGAAGAGAATAATATAGGAAAAGAGGAGAGGCGCGACGCGAGAGGGTGAAGAAGGGAGCCTTCTTCTCTTCTCGACCGCCAAGCTACAACAACATGCTGGAAAAACGAGAGAGATTTTCGCCACTAACACCAAGCCATTTTCAAGTGAGATTGAGCCAAGGTTTTGAGAGGACGGTCCTCAACTTAGAGAAAAAACAAGCGAGGAAGTGGCCACTTATATTTAATAGTCTGCAAAATTATTACACGCGTGCGACTGCGTTATTAAATTATTATTATATTTTATTGTACGTGCGAGTAGCAAGTGAGAGAGCCGCTCTCACTTGCACGATCATAGATTATACAGACAAGTGAGAGAACCGCTCTCACTCGCACGGTCATAGACGGGATAGACGACTGAGAGAAGCGTTCTTGCTCGTATAGCAATAGATTGCGAGTGGCGAATGAGAAAATCACTCTTGCTTGCTCAGTCATAGACTACGCGAAGTGATTCGGTTTTTGAACTTCGTACCGTTGTCGCTCAGGAGAACTTCCGGCGAACCGAGTCAAAGCACGACACGCTCGACCAAGGCCTTCAGGACGGCTTTGGTCCTTACCTTCCGCAATGGGATGCATTCGACCCACCGAGTGAATGGATCCTGGAAGACCAGGATGTATTTGAAGCCTCTGCGGCTTCGGACGAATGGTCCCATCACGTCAACCACTACTACTTGCCATGGCCGCTCAATCAGCCTCCTGCCCATTAAGTGGGCCAGAGCTTTTTGCTTCACTTTGCATTGCTGGCAGATTTGGCATCTGCGCACGTAGTCTGCCACATAGTCCACCAGCTTCGGACAGTGACACTGCCGCGTGATCTGGGAGTGCGTCTTTTCACGACCCAGATGCCCTGCCGTATGGTCGTCGTGGCACTCCTGGAGAACTTGCTTTCTCCGTTCAGCGGGGATGACGACTTTTCAAGCGTCGTCGTCGTCTCCTAGACCATCATCGATGGTTGGGTTGGGGTCGTACTTGTATAACTGACCTCTAACCATCTTTAAGCGAGAATACTCAGAGGGCTTTTCTTGCACCTCTCTCAATAGTCGAAGGTACCATTCATCTTTGGTGCCTTCCACCCAGGTCAAGGTCGCTTTGGCTGGCACTTAACCTTCTTTCTCGAACATCCTCGAAAGGGCAATGAGCACGTGATTAAGTGCCCCTGTCCGATGTTCGATAGTGAAGCAGTGGTCTTAGAGCTTTAAGGCCCACCGCGCCAGCCTGCCGATCGGATTGCAAAGGCTACTGAGCCAGCGTTAACTGCTGGGGTCAGTTATGATCCTTGTTGCCCTCCACATACGGCCTGAATTTCTCGGTGGCCTAAACTTCAGCTAGACACTCCCTCTCAGTGACGCTGTAGTTTCTCTCTGCAGGGCTCAAGGTACGACTCGCGTACTCTAGCGGTCTTTCCCTTCCATCGATGACTTGCAGTAACACGGCTCTGACCCCCGTGTCACTCGCGTCCGTTTGTATGACAAACTCCTCGTCAAACCTGAGACTTTGTACGATATGAGCAGAAGCTTACAGGGTCTTTAACTGCTCGAAGGCTGCTTGCTGCTCCTCTCCTTATTCGTAGCACCGGCCCTTCTTGGTCAAGCGCGTGAGCGGTTCGGTGATCATAGCCAAGTCCTTGAGGAACTTGCGATGCCACGATGCCATGCCTAAGAATCTGCGCAGCTGTCAAAGATAGGCCGCCTCCGGCACTATCGCGTGGTTCGGGGAAACGGGCGTTCTGTCGCCTCGTTCCCTCTCCAGCGTCCACTCGGCTCTTGACGTACGGTCTATCAGCTCATCGACCGTGCGACACTCCATCCGAGCGACAATCCGCTTGATTTGCGGTAGCAGACTATCGTGGAGGCTATACTCCATCTGCTCCTTGCTTAGTGGTGGCGATATTTTCAACAATATCGCCTCCGAGCACGTGATGTACGTGCGCGCGGGTTCGTCTGCTTGCTGGAAGCGGCGGCTGGCCTCGTCCCTTAGCCTCTCCTGGACGTTGGCCTTCGAACCCTAGCGTGCACGCGCTGCCTGGCAGAACGCCTCCGACGTCTGCCACCTATGTTTGTGGCCGCCGTACCACATTTTGGCGATGCCACCCAGCAACGCGTTCAACGACGCCAGATGCTCTGGGTCGCTGAGCCTTGACGCGTTCTTCGCCTCTTCGACTTTGCGGAAGACCGCGTCTACAGGCGTCCCTCGTATAACACGATTAATTCGTATCGTGCTATATCGAAACAATGTCTTAAGGTGTACAATTTCATGATAGCTGAAATTTTGTTCCAAATACTACATAAATAAAAAAGTAAGTTGACTTCAAGTTTTTATTAAAAAAAAATGAAATTTAACATTATGACGAAATACAAAAGTTAAAAATACAACCAAAAATATATTCAAAAAATAATAATTATTACAAAACAAATAGAAACAGCTTATTAAGACCACGAAATTAATTTTCATCATCACTCTCATCAAAAATTACAGCTCTTCTATATTTTTTTCTCAAGGTTGGTTGACACTCTTCTTTACTAGTTATTTCTCCATCATTACAAAAGTTATCTGACGTAATTGCAATTAACTGCCTATTTCAATCTTGCAATTCTTTCAGAATTTCTCTATAAGGTGCTAAAGAACTTTCCAATTCTCTTTTAAACTTTCCGCTACGTATTGCTAAAGGATCTTTTTCAACGAAAAAAATTTTCTAATTTTTCAGCTAAAGCTATTCCTTCTTGCAGATCAATTAAATTTAAATGAGGAACCGTTGTAGTATTACAAATGTTTTTGGAATCATTGGCATAATTAAAAGTGGAGTTATTTATAAGTTCAATTATTTCTTCCTCATTCAAAGTTTGTTCTTCAAATAGTTCCCGAACATCATCAATGTTCATATTTGAAAATCCGTCCCCTTCTAAATTAGAAGCAACCGATAATATTCTGTTAAATTCTGCTTCCTTAATTGGCACAAAGTTTTCTCTCTGGACCATTTGGAGTAACAAAGGTTTCCAACACGCATGAAGTGTAGACTGATTTAATTCCTTGCAAGCCAAAGCTATAATTTCGACACAATCTAAAATAGAAAACTCTTTCCAAGCTTGAGTAAGCGTGACATTATAAGTCTTTCGAAAATTTTTTGGAATGCTAGTCGTATTTAGTATACCTTGGTTGTTGCAATGATTTCTTGATCTAATGGTTCGATCAATGACGTACAATTTGGAGGAAAAAACATAATTTTTACGTCAGAATGATTCAACTCTCTACCATGACTACTTGCATCATCAATGAGCAATAAAACTTTAAAGCTTAAATTTTTTTTCTTCAAAAACTTTTCTGCTTCTAGAAAAAAACAATTTATAAACCAGTCTTTAAACAAATTTTGCGTCATCCAGCTTTTATTTGCTTGCCAAAAAACTAGTAGATGAGACTTATTGACGCTTTTCAATGCTCTGGGATTCAAGGAATGATTTATTATCATGGGGTTTAATAGAAAATTTCCCGATAGGTTTCTACACATGTGAAGGGTGACACGATCTTTACAAGGTTTATAACCTGGTGCTTGCTTCTCATTTCTGAAATAAAAGTTCGAGACAGCATTCTCTTCCAATATAAAGCTGTCTCATCGGCGTTAAAAATTTGATGTACTGAATATTCTCCCTCTTTTATAATTTGTGGTATTTCCAATATAAATTTTTTGGCAGCCTCTACATCTGCTGAAGCCTGTTCTCCTTGAAATTATACATTGCGCAAAGAGAATCTTTTTTTAAAATTTTCAAACCACCCTTTACTTGCCAAAAATAATAGGTTTGGTTGTTCTTTTGAAGGAAGCTCATCTTTCTTTAAATGTGTGTAAATTTTGAGCGCTTTTTGTTCAATAATATTTGTGCTCAAAAGAATTTGTTTATCTAAACAATCTTTCATCCATATTGTAAGAGCATGTTCCATTTTTACGATATTTATATCCCGTTTCGCACCTTGCGAACAACCAAAGGCAACATTTTTTCTAATTTCGCTTTTATGTTTTAATATAGTTCGAATAGTAGCGTCTTTTAAATGTAATGATTTTGCAATCGATGTTGGCTTTTCTCTGCAATTTATACGATCTAAAATTCTAATTTTTTCTTCGAGTGTAATTAATTTTCGTCTAAATTTTTGCTTCTTGGTCCAAAATTAGATTTACTATAAACGTTACAACTTAATTATTTACATACTACAAATTGAAATTATTATGCACTTAGAAACTTGTAAAAAAACGCGATTATTTACTTTTTTTTACTTTTCACTTTACTTTCCAAAATGTTAAAAACAAACCAAGCAAAAACTTTATCAATTTCATTTACAAAGAACAAAACGCATACTGTCACTTCTCAAAATGAAATGAGAGATTTTACAGCAGCAACAAAGTTGGGGATTTCCCTCATTGAATGCAATTTAAAGAAAAATTCAATTTTGCAATGGATATTCGATTTTTTGAAATCGTGTTATATTAAAACCGTTGTTACCGATAGAAGGATATTGAAACAGTCTTAAAATAAAATAAAATAATAATATTTTATAATTTATGTGTATCCAATGTTAGTAAATTACGAGGATGAAATCATTGCCTCATATGGCAAAAAACCGTTGAAATGCGGAAGTACAATGCGGAAGTAAAACGCGGAAGCGCAAACGCGGAAATAGAAGTCTTAGCCGAAGAATGCGGAAGTAGGCCAAAGCTAAACATAGTTACAATGCGAATAATATTTTTTCTATTTAATAAAATAAAATATTTATTGTAAAATAAAAGAAAATTGAGATAATTTGATTAAATTATGATTAAAAAAATTTGTATGAAATTGTAATTTTAATTGTAATCGGCCAAGGGAAAGAAGGAAAGGCAAATACGCACTTATTTTGAATGTTTTCGTATAAAAATAATATGATTTATTGCTCCTTGGGAGCGATAAAGTAACACACATATTATTTATGTTTATAAAACTATTTAAGTAAACTTTCATTAGAAAATATGGAAGTAAGATCTAGGATCTTATGTTTAATTATTATGATGATAGTAGTAGAGTCAGGAAAGAGGTAATTTTTGAATTGTCGCGACGGATGCTTGCGGGCGACTAGAGTCGGCGTCAAATTATCCGCCATCACCCTCAGCTCAGGGTAACTCTGTGTTTCCCGAGGCTATTTGACCCGCCGCGAGGCTTGGCCTAGAGTTATATGGGTCCAGCGGTAAGAGAAAACCGTAAGGTGGAACCGAGTCCGTCAGGAAGCTAGGTATGCAGTGAGCACCCACCCTTCCAAAGATAACTATGAAAATTGGGAAAGAAAATGGTAAATTATATAATAATAGTAAATTATATAATCATGCAAAAAGTGCTATGTATTGCGGTGCCTTGCTTTTAGCCCTTGGTCGAAGTTGATTGGCCGCGAGAAATATAAAGGAGGAAGTTTAAGCAGAGCTCCCCGCGAAGCTTTAAAAAGCGCGCGCATAAATCACGCGGCAGCATTTGCATTTGCAGCAGCATTACGGCATTTGCAGCATTTCGGCATTGCAGCATTTCATTACTCGCTGCGGGTTATATTTTAAAGAAAGTATTGTAAACGTAGAATTATTAAAGTTATATAAGAGAAATAAAGTTTGTTTAAATCATTTTCTAACTACTTGCATCCAATTTTTTTTATTTGTTGTTTTATCTCAAACAACCGTGCTACAATTGAACGCAATTCAAAGAAAAATTCAAATTTCCAATGTATATTCGACTTATTGAGATCGTGTTATAACCGTGTTACAATTATTCTCAATTCTTTTACCGTGTAATATCGAAACCGTGTTATACGAGGGACGTCTGTATACTGTCGGTCGACTCTCCTCGGAACGTGATGTTCCACCAACCGTTCATCCTTCCGATGTCACAGGGCCCCGCCATCCCAGTGTGGCACCACGCACTATTGTTCTGTGCGTTGGTGCTACTTTCCCCTCTCCTCTAGGCTCCATTAGGGCCGGATTTGGGAGATGGCGGGCACACAGCAGCCCCTTCCGTATCCTCACTTTCACGGGAGTGCTGTGTGTGGA
The DNA here is from genome assembly GCA_949987625.1 of Chalcis sispes. Lineage (NCBI taxonomy): Eukaryota > Metazoa > Arthropoda > Insecta > Hymenoptera > Chalcididae > Chalcis > Chalcis sispes. The sequence goes on along the minus strand of OX465095.1, from coordinate 26,598,183 downwards.
CACGTGATTGCAGGTGAAAGTGTCCTAGAAGGCCAGGTGGCTCGACGCTTGGCTCCCACGCCGAGCCTGTGGCGAGAGAGCCGGCTTCGCGGTCTCTCACTGTGCTGGATTAGCCGGACCGGGCGTGCCCTCTATCCTCGTGGACGACGCACAGAGTACGTGGTGTCACTACACGCGGCGCCATCGATCAAGCAATCGATGGCGCGACGCGGGAAAAGGCGCGAGAATTCGCGGCACGCTATCACGCGATAAATGACTAACTTTTGTATCGCGTAGAGGCTTATTGACGATGATCGCAATTAGTATTGCTTGACGCGCAATACTAATGTGCTAGGTGCGCACTGCGCATGCACACCGTTTACTCGTCTTACTGTATTCATTCGGCAAGACGTGTGAACCAGTTCTAATATACACGAGTTGATATCAGACGTGTGAGCCAGCCTTAAACTTTGGCGAGCTCACTGACAGTTGATCGCAACCTCTTACGGCCAACCGGGAGACTACACGCGTGTAGTCTCTCGCACGTCTACGCATACACACTTATAAGTTGCTATATATGTGTGAGTTGGAGCAAGTCTCGCACTCATTGCTCGCACGAATAATATATAATACATGTTCACGACCGCGCGCGTATAATAATATATCGAACCGGAATACTAACGCTAAAAGCGGACACTTACTTTTAATTTACGGCTAGTGTGCTCAGCTCAATTCTCGCGCAAGAAAACGTGTCTCGATTAACGGCGTCTCGGTATTCTGTCTCTGTCACTTGACAGCACGTCGTTGCTGTTTGGCGGTTGGGAAGAGAAAAAGGCTCCCGTCTTCCTCCTCTCGCGCCACACCTCTCCTCTTCTCCCTCGTCGCGCCATCGATTGCTTGATCGATGGCGCCGTGTGTTAGCATGTCACAAATTTTCGCGCCTTTTCCCGCGTCGCGCCATAGATCGCTTGATCGATGGCGCCGCTTGTAGTGACACCACGAACTCTATTTTACACCGCATGGTAGGTGGCCTAACCTCGATTAGCCACCTGTCACATCCCTCCCCCAGCCGGTGCTAGGCCCTGTTTAGCAGCTACTTTTTACCTTTAATCCAAGGCTTTAGGTTGAGGTGAAGATTACGAATTTGCGCGCGTCTTTCGAGGCGAAGTCGAAGCGTGTTCTCTCACGCCCTTCGCCTTCCTAGTACCCAGTGGCCTTCCTAGTTCTCGCTTACTATTCGCGCCTACGTTAGGCCGAGCCTCGGATGACGGTGGCTCCCTCACATCGTTTGCGGGATACCTCACAACGCATACCATCTTCCGAGGCCGACCTCCCGAGGTGTACCCCCTACATACACCGGTAACCACCACCTGGCACCTTCTGGAGCACCGTGCTCCGGGTGGTCTGGCGCTAGCTCGAGCGCAAGCTCGGCGCTCACGAGCTCGTCGGCGGTTCCTTCAGGAACTTGGATCTCAGACTCGGTGGGGAAGGGCGTAGGGATCTCGTCTACGCTCTTCCCTGATCGTTTCTCGAGCAGTCCAGGCAGAACCTCTTGATCATGTTAGGTCTACCGCAGCCGAAGCAGCTAAACTCCTTAGTCTGCTTCGGCTGCTCAGTCTTCTCGTCCCTTTTCTTTTCTCTCTTGTCCCCCTTTTTGAGAAACTTGGACTTGGGACTGCTCGGTGCGGGTCACGGCCTCTGCTGCCTCTTAGGGCTCATCTACCTCAGCAGGTTCCACTTTTCATCGCGGCTCTTGTGACCCGCCATGAGGCCGTTGTGCTGCGGGAAGGCCGCTAGGGCCATCGTTAGCACCTGTGCCATTTGATCGACTGGTGATGCCGGCCAATCGACTTTCATAGCCACGACCGCTACTACGGCCGCGCCTACTTTTGCGCTGGTCTTCCGCTGCGGGCGTTCCGCCGCGGTCAGCGGGCAATAGGCCGCCTCTGACACTACCGCGTGACTAGGGGGAACGGGCGTTTTGTCGCCACGTTCCCTCTCGAGCGTTAATTCGGCCCTTGCCACACGGTCTATCAGCTCATCAACCGTGCGGCACTCCATCCGAGTGACGATTCGTTTTAATTGCGGGAGCAGATTATCGTGGAGTCGATCCACCATTTGCTCTTCGCTCAATGGAGCTGGTATCCTCAACAAGATTGCCTCAAGGCATGTAATATACATGCGCGCGGGCTCAACCGCCTGCTGGAAGCGGCGGCTAGCCTTATCTCGTAATCTCTCTTGGAGATTGGTCTTCGACCCCCAACGCGCACGCGCTGCCTGGCAAAACGCTTCCCACGTCTGCCATTTGTGTTTATGGCCCGCGTACCACATCTCCGCCACACCATGAAGTAGTGCGGGCAGCGACGCCAACATCTCTTGGTCACTGAGTCCCGATGCGTTCTACGCCTCTTCGACCTTGCGGAAGAACGGATCAATGTTGTCGGTCGGTACACCCCGGAACGAAATGTTCGACTGATTGACAATCCTTCCTATGTCCTCTGTAACGAGTTAATTCGGGATGCACGTGCGAGATTATCCCTCGCACGTACGCACTGCCGTTGACCCTGGTTTTGGGCCTGACAGGCAACTAAGACCACCAATGCGGCCTCGAGTGTCGCGAGCGTAAGCCGTCAGTGCAATGACACTCTCGTGCAGTGCCGGTCCGTTGACAACGCAGGATCCTCCTCGGATCCTGCTTTACTTACGTGTGCGGGGCCTTGCTCTTATTCGGTATTCGGGACAGGGAAGCTACAAGGGAACGGCGATAAATAACGCGCACCCGTTATACGCTAAGAGCTTGTTTATTGCTAAAACTGAACAAAATTCATACAAAAGGTGGTTATTTATCGTTTAAAGGCTTAATACTGCAAATCGCAATTAGTATTGCTCGACGCGCAATACTAAAATGCTAGGTGCGCATGCGCATGCGCACCATACACTATACATGCGGCTACACACACGCGCGTCCACCGATAGTCTATGGCTACGCGAGAGAAAGAGGTCCTCTTTTTCTGCCCCGCGTAGTCTATGACCAAGCAAGTGAGAGCGGCTCTCTCACTCAGTTGTCTAGTCTATGATTGTACGAGTGAGAGCGGTTCTCTCACTCATCCAAATATTCTATTATGGTGCGAGTGAGGTCGGTTCTCTCACTCGCCGCTTGCACGAACAAAAAAGTACAAATAACAATTTATTAACGCGGTCGCACGCGCGTAATAATTTCGCGGACTATTTAATATAAGTGGCCACTTACTCACTTAGTTTTTCTAAAGGTGAGGTTCGTTCTCTACGAATTGCTCAGCAAATCGCAATTTCGAACGGCTGCAGCGACGGTGGGAAATTCTCTATCTTTCTCGGCACGTCGTTGCAGCTCGGCGGTTGAGGAGAGATGAAGGCTTCCTTCTTCTCCCACTCGCGACATGCCACTCCTCTTGTCCCGCGTCACGCCATCGATTGCTTGATCGAAGGCGCCGCGCGGCCGCACACCGCAAATTCTCGCGCCTTTTCCCGCGTCGCGCCATAGATCACTTGATCGATGGCACCGCGTGTAGTGACGCCGCGAACTCTATCGCGCACCGCATGGCAGGTGGCCCAATCTCGATTAGCTACCTTTTGACTGCTATCCAGCTGGTCATCATTTACTTATCAGATTAATAAAAAGTCATTACACAAATTTCTACACATGAAAGTTGTTAAATCTAATTAATGCTGTTAAGTATTTCAATATTTATGTCAAACATATTTATTTTATAATTTTACTTAATACTGAAAAATATTATTTTACATTTTTTACAATTCTTTTGTTTAATGTTACTTTGAATTTAAATATCAAAGTGTACAAAACATCATCAATGATGTGAGATGATTCTTCTTTTTACTCCTACATATATTAAATTTTTATTTTCATTTAATTCAATAATTTACATATAATTTTATATTATTTTCGTACACTAGTAAGAAATTACTTCAGATGGAACCACTGAAATCAAATAATTATTTAAACTATTATTATTATTTTTCTATATCTTTAATGCTATGTTCTCTTACAACTTATAAATTTTATATAAAGTTACTTGTAACACGTAATTAAAACCATACTTGCTGGACACTTGTAGAGTATATGGTTATGTTTGCAGTAATTTATGTAATTAACATATATTTTTATATACTGTAATATTGTAGTTTGTCTATGTTTGAACTTAAACAAGTACGACATCTGGCTATTAAATAACGAGACTGCGCGCCTAGAGGGCGCCGTAGACGGGTGGGGAAAAAACGAGTAGTGCGTTGGGTATCTAGATATCTTGTCTATGCACGTACCAAAACACGTTCTCGTCACTATTATTGTATTTGTGCAGTAGCGGTTTGAAACGAACGTGTTTTTCTCTCGTGCCGAAAACCATGTGTGACGAAAAACAGAAGCAACGTATCAATCTCAAATTTCTCGTTCAATTGAAAAAAACTCCGACTGAGTGCTGTAAATTGTTGCAAGAGGCCTATGGGGACAATTCTCTATCTCGTGCGCGTGCTTTTGAGTGGTGTAAGCGCTTCAGTGAGGGCTGAGTAAGCACTGAAGATGACCAACGCCCAGGTCGCCCTGTCACTGTTTCAACTACGGAAACAGTGACCAAAATCAACCAAATTGTGCGTGCAGATCGTCGAATGAGTATCCAGATGATTGCCGAGGCTGTAAACGCCGATAAAGAAACGGTTAGACAAATTTTACACGAGGAATTACACATGACAAAAGTCTATGCGAAGTTGGTGCCAAAAAACCTGACTCCTGACCAAAAGCTCTTGCGTCAACAGGTCTGCTCAGATTTCCTTGAAAGGTTAAAAAAAGATTCCGGACTGATGAAAAACATTATTACTTGCGACGAAACGTGGATTTTTCAATACGATGTTAAAACAAAGCGGCAATCGATGCATTGGAAGACGCCTTAATCGCCCAGAATCAAAAAAGCAAGGATGTCCAAATCAAAATTCAAGGCAATGTTGATCGTTTTTTTCGACATTAACGGTATCGTGATGACTGAATGGGTTCTAGAGGGTCAGACTGTCAACCAGACTTACTATTTGTCAGTTTTGGCAACACTGCGAGAACAAGTTCTTAAGAAACGGCCTGAGTCGTGGAAAAACAACTCGTGGATTTTGCACCAGGACAACGCACCTGCCCTTAACGCGCTATCTGTGAAGCAGTATTTGGCCCGTAAGCGCACTCCAGTGCTCGAACACGCGCCGTACTCGCCGGATTTGGCACCGTGCGACTTTTTTTTGTTTCCGAAGATAAAATCTGCTTTGAAAGGGACCCGATTTGAGTCGATGGAAGCGGTAAAGCAAAAAACGGCAAAGCTCCTTAAGGCCCTCATCAAAGAAGACTTCTAGCACTGCTTCGATTAATGAAAAAAACGTATGGAAAGGTGTGTGGCGAGGGAAGGGGAGTATATTGAAGGGGAGCATTTGAATGTAGAATAATTTTTATAATAAAACCCTTTTTCGTAACCAGTCTCGTTATTTAATAGCCAGACCTCGTACCTTGCTCCTGTTTTTCGTCACACATGGTTTTCGGCACGAGAAAAAAACACGTTCGTTTCAAACCGCTACTGCACAAATACAATAATAGTGACGAGAACGTGTTTTAGTACGTGCATAGACAAGATATCTAGATACCCAACGCACTACTCGTTTTTTTCCCCACCCCTCTACGGCGCCCTCTAGGCGCGCAGTCTTGTTATTTAATAGCCTGACCTCGTATTTCCTTCTCCGTGGCTCTTGTATCCTGGAGGCCTCAATGCGGAAGCGTTGGCCAACGAAAACGAAGGAAGTCCAGTACATCGAAGTTTTAAGCATTAGACCTGCTGTGTCTTTAATTTGTATATTGCATGCGATTTCGAACATAACACCAGCATTGTTAATTGCAGCATCTGCAAATATTACAAGTAATTAGTATATGTCAATTCGAAATAAGAATCAAATTCAAACTTTTTTTTGACTTACTTCTGTCCCTTAGTTGATTGCATTGAAGACCCTCCTATTACCAAATCCTGCTTTATTTCCTGTTGCTTACCCTTAATAACACCTAAAAAAGGAAACGAAAAGAAATTGATAGAAAAAAAAAGTAAGAAGATTGATTTGGATACAGATTATCTATTGTATGAATGTAGAAGTCTCTTGTCTAAAACAGTCTTTTCTTGTACACTTCTGCTATAACCACATGATCCCATGAAAAATAATTTATGCAGTAAACATCTAATAAAAACGACAAGTAAGAAGTACTGAAAAAAACGACCTCACTCGGGTACTTTATTCTGAGCAGCGCTTACTCTTGAGTGTAAATCAACTTTTATTTTATGCCGAATACTCTAATAATCTCTCTTTTATTTTTTGTTTACTATACAAGTGATCGAGCACGCGTCGCATCCGCTTATTTAAGTAATAATCCAAATTACAATTGAACTAACGTTTTCAAGTGCCGCCATTAAGCGTTAGCCAGGCCGACGAGAATTTTTTATTGCCATAAAATTGAGGTAATTTTGCGTAGATAATAAGATATCGATGTTTAAATTGTTCTTGTTTGTTATACAGAATATGCATTTGTTCAACATAAATTAGATAAGTCATTTCTTCCTCTTACTTCTTTTATCTTATATACATAATTGTATTAACTTAATATACGTAAATGACTGGTAAACATATTTACACTGATAATAATTTCTTATAAGAAGTTTATTTGTCACAAATTATAAATTTAAATTTATGTTTTACTTTCTTACAGTGTATAGCAATTATTGCCGGCTTTTGCTTTACTGGAACTTCTCAACTAAATCAACTGAGAATTCAAGCAGTTCAAGGAGCAATATTTATTTTAGTATCAGAAAATACTTTTTTCTCAATGTACAGTACGCTTTCTCTAATACCACAAGAATTACCTTTGTTTTTAAGGGAGTACAAAGCAGGGATCTATTCTGTACATCACTACTATTTTGCGCGAATTATTTCTTTGGTAAATATAAGAAAATAAATGAATATCTAATTACAAAAATTAGGAATTAAAAATACTTTTATCACTATTGAAGTATTGAATATTTTTTGAAAATACATTTTTTGAACTATCAAAAATATATTCCATTAAATGACAACCATTTGACGTGTTTTACCCAATTTTGTATGAGTATTAGTTTCCATAAGGTTATTAAAATAGTTAAAATACATTCATAAATCATCGTTTTCAGGAAGATAAATACGAGTAAATAAATATTTGATTAATGGCTTAATTTAAGTAGTGCTTTATTAATGTACCACATCCCATCGCCAAATAATTATTACTAAGTAATTATAGAGTTAACAGTTTAAGCTACAACTTAAATAACTGATCCAAATAACTTAAAAACGTTGCTTGGATAAGTAGTTTCTTAAATACAGTCTGTCAAGTAAGAGCGTGTTCGTGTTAATTTATAAAAAAATTTATTTGATGAAACTTTTATATTTATATATACATTGTACACATTACAAACAATGATGCGATTTGGTCAATAATGTGTCCAGTCACCACCGGCGTCGATAATTGCCTGGCATCTCCGAGGCATGCTTTCTACTAATTTGACGGCGTATTCTAGTGGCAAGGATCTCCAGATCCGACGAATTTCGTAAGACAACTGCTTCGAAGTGTATGTGCGTCTTCCACGAAGCTTCCGTTTAATATATGCCCACACATTTTCAATAGGGTTTGCATCGGGCGACTGCGACGGCCAATCCAATGTAACGATGCCAGATTGAGTCTTCCACTGAGTACAGAGCTTGCTGCGGTGTTTAGGATCGTTGTCCTCCTGCAGAATCCAATCTTCATTTTTTGTGATGAACCATCGTTTGGCAGATGGCAGTAAAGCCTTTTTGTAGATTTTTATCATTTTCTCGGCATTTAGATTGCCAGTAAAGAGGTGCAAAGTGCCAAATCCCTGCTTTGAGAAGCAGCCCCAAAGATGCACCTTTATTCCATGTTTTACGGTCCGCTGAACAAGCCTATTGGTGAAAGTTGACCAGGCTCGCGTGAGGACAGAACGTGCCCATATAGAACATTCATCAGTAAAAATGACATTTTCAAAATCTCTATCAATATTCTCATGCGCCCAAGCGAGTCGCTTTGTCACATGTTTTTCAGTCAACAGAGGCTTCTTCATTGTGTTGCGCCATTTCAGATGATGAGTACGAAGATGGGTTCGGATAGTTTCGTAGGATATATCTTAACCTTTTGCCATTAATTTTGCTTGTCCTTGCCGCAGTGTTAAAGCAGGATTTCGCGAAAACAGATTCACTATTCTTTTTTCATCTTTTTTGTTCACTTTTCCTATCGAGCCACGTTCTGGTAAATCATCGACATTTTTAGCCACTTTATATCGCTGTATCCACTTCTGTACAAATGCCTTCGACTTTCTTATATATTTAGCAGCCGCTGATTGCGACATTATAGGACCTTTCGGGTGGATGCAAAGGAACACAGCCTCGTAGCGCGACGCGTACTTAGCACTCATGGCGTTTAACGTGATTCTCTTTCAAAAGATTAACGACAACTGAATCTTTGTTGACAATGCATTAAGGACAAAACTTTTCTCTATTGGCTTGCAAAGGAATTAGAGCGAAATCTTTTATTACCTGTCGGTGGAGTCGACCACGCTCTTAAATGACTGACTGTAAATGCATCGAAAAAAGAATTAATAAACGAGCAGAGAAAAAGCAAATATTAAAAAAACTTGATGCAAGTATATAACTTATCTTCTTTCGTAAGGATTATATAAGAAGTAAAAAAAAGCGACGCAGGCATTTAAGCATTCGATTTAGTTCAATTCAAGACATCAGTACCGTGCAAGTCGCGTCAAGGAAGCGGAGCCTACATTAGAATCAGCATTAGATATCAGTACACGTTATTACGTTACACTAAAAGTTTAAGCATAACTCTCCCGTCGTATTAAAATAATATAGAGCATGTAAACATAGTCAACTTCAAAAGTGAGTATTTTCGAATTCCAACAAATATCGCACAGGCGCTTTGTGTTCCGAAACGCATGCCTGCAAGAAGAAGAAAAACGTCGAGCTAGTTATTCTAGACAGAGAGCTCGGATAACAGTTAAGCCAGCAGATACACAGAAGCGGAACGACAAGCATGTCACGCCAAGCATCGAAGCCCACCCACTACTGGTCATCAATAAACGCATTTTAAAAATATTTCTGGCTTTGAGTATTTTTTTATACCTTATACACGATTTTCTTCGCGAGGGCTCTCATACCTCGAAGACATTATCGTGTTGGCAGAAATGATAAAAAGAGTGCAGCTCATAGATTCATTGTGATTCTGCCAGCGACTTCTTTTGATTAATATATTTAATTTATGGCGTTTTCGAACGTAACAAGTTAGTATATTGAATTAAAAACTGGTGCACGGGTCAGAAAAAATTTAAAAAAAGAGAGACGGAAAGCTGTTAAAGTGTGTGTATAAATTATAAAAAAACTAAAAAGTAAAATCTCTCCTTAAATGAGATAATTTTTCTCTTCCTATCTTATAAAATGTGTCTGAAATGTAAGAGGTCTGGCTATTAAATAACGAGACTGGTTACAAAAAAGGGTTTTATTATAAAAATTATTCTATATTCGAATGCTCCCTTTCAATATACTCCCTTTCTCTCGCCACACACCTTTCTATACGTTTTTTCCATTGATCGAAGCAGTGCTGAAAGTCTTCTTTGGTAAGGGCCTTTAGGAGCCCTGCCGTTTTTTGCTTTACCGCTTCCATCGACTTAAATCGGGTCTCTTTCAAAGTAGATTTTATCTTTGGAAACAAAAAAAAGTCGCACGGTGCCAAATCTGGCGAGTACGGCGCGTGTTCGAGCACTGGAGTGCGCTAACCGGCTAAATACTGCTTCACAGATAGCGCGTTTTGGGCAGATGCGTTGTCCTGGTGCAAAATCCACAAGTTGTTCTTCTACAACTCGGGCCGTTTCTTACGAACTCGTTCTTGCAGTGTTGCCAAAACTGACAAATAGTAAGTCTGGTTGACAGTCTGACCCTCTGGAACCCATCACGATACCGTTAATGTCGAAAAAAACGATCAATATTGCCTTGAATTTTGATTTGGACATCCTTGCTTTTTTGATTCTGGGCGATTCAGGCGTCTTCCAATGCATTGATTGCCGCTTTGCTTCAACATCGTATTGAAAAATCCACGTTTTGTCGCAAGTAATAATGTTTTTCATCAGTCCGGAATCTTTTTTTAACCTTTCAAGGAAATCTGAGCAGACCTGTTGACGCAAGAGCTTTTGGTCAGGAGTCAGGTTTTTTGGCACCAACTTTGCACAGACTTTTGTCATGTGTAATTTCTCGTGTAAAATTTGTCTAACCGTTTCTTTATCGGCGTTTACAGCCTCGGCAATCATCCGGATGCTCATTCAACGATCTGCACGCACAATTTGGTTGATTTTGGTCATTGTTTCCGGAGTTGAAACAGTGACAGGGCGACCTGGGCGTTGGTCATCTTCAGTGCTCACTCGGCCCTCACTGAAGCGCTTACACCACTCAAAAATACGCGCACGAGATAGAGAATTGTCCCCATAGGCCTCTTGCAACTATTTACAGCACTCAGTCGGAGTTTTTTTCAATTTAACGAGAAATTTGAGATTAATACGTTGCTCCTGTTTTTTGTCACACATGGTTTTCGGCACGAGAAAAAAAAACGTTCATTTCAAACCGCTACTGCACAAATACAATACTAGTGACGAAAACGTCTTTTAGTACGTGCATAGACAAGATATCTAGATACCCAACGCACTACTCGTTTTTTTCCCCACCCCTCTACGGCGCCCTTTAGGCGCGCAGTCTCGTTATTTAATAGCCAGACCTCGTAAGATTTTTATATAAAAGGAGATATCAGAGTATGAGGAAACTCTTTATTGGAAAAATTGGAGGAGAAAGAAAGACAACCAGAAACCGTGTTAAATGAGAAATCAGAAGTAGCAGCTTATTGGTTGGCCATAGGAGCCTCGCAGCTAATATAAGAATTAAATAACTTACTGATTAAATTACACAGTCCGGGTTAACTGGCGTGCAATATAAACGAATTAAACAATTGAGTAAAACAATTACACCGCAAAGATTATTTAGAAAAAATAAACTTACTGATTTTGATCTTTTTCTATCAAGCATATTAAAAGATAACGATGAGAACACTGTCGTTATGCCAGTAGTTAAGAAAAAAATTATGTTATAGTTAGTGAAACTAAATTTCAACCACGCAGTTGATAATAAAATTCCATCTAGTACTTCTTTTATTATCCAAGATAAAGAAAAAAATTTTGTGACCAATGCCGAAACCTCTTTGAAAAAAACTGACGACATATTCCAGCCACTTACACAAAACAACTCCCTATAACATATATAGTAAAAAGCCATCTTAACGCAGAAGTCGGCTCTGTGATAATAAATTTTTTGTTCACGAAGAACAAAACGTAGAAAATTAGAATAAAAGTGTTAGCAAAGGCATAAGATTTTTTAAATTATTAAATAAAATACGCGAAACTTGATATATTCAGTCATAATTATACTGTTAAAGAGAGCAAGTTGAAAGACAAAATCAAGCCGAAAGTTAAAATTGTAAATACTTATAACTCTTTAGAAGCGCGATGAAGGTTCTCGTGGATATAAAATATTTTTCTCCTCCTTTTACCAATTGCGCGATGCATGCAGCTAATCCGTGCACACACGTACGTAGAATCTTGGTTAAAGATGCAGTTAAATTTATTCCTCGCTAAAATGGGCAAAACATTAACTATTAACACAGCTTATCAATAAATACATAGGAGCAAAGCAGATAATGCCGAAAGAATGCGAGACCGACTTAGTGCGATTGATCAGAATACAGCTTCATGGTGAAGCGCTAGGGAGTATACGCGGAGAACACTTTAATAATTTTTCCAATATAATTTAATTTTTCAAAAAAGAATTTGCGGTGATCTCGCAAAAATCAAGCAGAAACCGAGTAAGAGCATAGTGGCATATCTGAATCGAGTATGAGACGTTGAAAATGAAAATTACAAGACAGCTAGCATTTAAAGGTAGTTCTCAAGAGCGAAACACGCATTACCAATGATAGAAATTTTAAGAAGGAGTTTGAGACAGATTGCGTAATATTTTTGAGTGCAGTTTATAATGGAAGATAAGATCTCTCATAAATACAAGGTCTGGCTATTAAATAACGAGACTGGTTACGAAAAAGGGTTTTATTATAAAAATTATTCTACATTCGAATACTCCCCTTCAATATACTCCTCTTCTCTCGCCACACACCTTTCCATACGTTTTTTCCATTGATCGAAGCAGTGCTGGAAGTCTTCTTTGGTGAGGGCCTTTAGGAGCTCGTTCTCGCAGTGTTGCCAAAACTGACAAATAGTAAGTCTGGTTGACAGTCTGACCCTCTGGAACCCATCACGATACCGTTAATGTCGGAAAAACGATCAACATTGCCTTGAATTTTGATTTGGACATCCTTGCTTTTTTGATTCTGGGCGATTCAGGCGTCTTCCAATGCATTGATTGCCGCTTTGCTTCAACATCGTATTGAAAAATCCACGTTTCGTCGCAAGATATAATGTTTTTCATCAGTCCGGAATCTTTTTCTAACCTTTCAAGGAAATCTGAGCAGACCTGTTGACGCAAGAGCTTTTGGTCAGGAGTCAGGTTTTTTGGCACCAACTTTGCACAGACTTTTGTCATGTGTAATTCCTCGTGTAAAATTTGTCTTACCGTTTCTTTATCGGCGTTTACAGCCTCGGCAATCATCCAAATGCTCATTCAACGATTTTCACGCACAATTTGGTTGATTTTGGTTACTGTTTCCGGAGTTGAAACAGTGACAGGGCGACCTGGGCGTTGGTCATCTTCAGTGCTCACTCAGCCCTCACTGAAGCGCTTACGCCACTCAAAAACACGCGCACGAGATAGAGAATTGTCCCCATAGGCCTCTTGCAACAATTTACAGCACTCAGTCGGAGTTTTTTTTAATTTAACGAGAAATTTGAGAATAATACGTTGCTCCTGTTTTTCGTCACATATGGTTTTTGGCACGAGAAAATACACGTTCGTTTCAAACCGCTACTGCACAAATACAATAATAGTGACGAGAACGTGTTTTGGTACGTGCATAGACAAGATATCTAGATACCCAACGCACTAATCGTTTTTTCCCCACCCCTCTACGGCGCCCTCTAGGCTCGCAGTCTCGTTATTTAATAGCCAGACCTCGTACAGTCGGAACACTGCGTGAACCCCGCGAGTGAACCCTAGATGCCTAGAGAGAATCTGCGTGCAGAGCTGCAGAGGAAGATGGCTCTCGAGCTCGCGAGAATAGCCATGGTTAGCTGAAAGGAATAAAAAGGGTGAGTTACATTACCGTAGAGCTTATCTGTGCTTATTGTATAAAACCTGAGCCTAACGCAATTAATTGTTTATGGTTAACCCGACAATGCACGCAGAGAAACAATAATTTACAACGTAATAAAATTTTACCGCGAAATGATTATTAGCCCTCTCGCTTAGCGCCACATACTAAAAATTTCGAGAACAATTGTAAGTGAAGCACAGACAATCGACTGAAAAATACAGACCTAAGAAACATCGAGAATCAGCGGGCAAACTTCTAAAAAATCATAGGGAAGAATGAGGGTTCGTGAATTAAAATACAAATAATTATCGACCTTCGAATAACTACAGGAATTGCTTGTCTCAATACGATCGAGGAGGTTAAGAAAAACGTCATTCAAGCAATGACTATTGGTAAGCAGAGGCGCGAAATAATAATTGTTTCCATTCCGGAATACCAGGCCATATGCTACAAGAGTATCGCAGAATTAACGCGATACGCAGGCTAACAAAGGATCCTCAGGAAACTTCAATGTTCTCTCTTCTATGAGGGCGAAGAGAGAAGGAACTGACAGATCTTGCCCCAATACAACGGCCAAGGAAGCGAGAAAGTATACTTGAGTCAAGGCAACACAGTCCCTATCATTAGTAAGCATTTAAGAGAGTTTAGAAGAGCGCTGGAATAAATTTTGCAGACAGGTGCCTCGGTGAATCTCATACGAAAAGCGAAAGTAGCACCATTCGTATATGACTCAACGCACATAAAACTATTGAAAAGGATCATACAGCAATTTTCAACAATGCTCATTAGAATTGAAGTACATTTTAATAATAATTATTTTGATGTTGTAAGCAGTGATTTTCTTATATAAAAAATAGGAACTGTCGGAAATGCATGTTTTAAGAAAATAATACGCAAATAAACTATGAAGGAAATTATTTAGGCAGATTAATCTATTCGTTAAAAATAAAATAATTAAAAGTGACTTTTCAGTTACACTCAGATTTATCATGAGCGTTTGTAAGAAGAAAACTGGAAAAATACTAATGATGTGCAGTTAACGAGAGACACTGTCTTAAGCCAAACAGTCGATTTTCTTACCATAGCATTCAAGAGCAATCACGGGAACTGAAATTGATTAGGGTCGTAGATGATCAAATCATTAATGAAAACAAAATTAGTTCAAGCAATAACATTGAGAATATTGAATATTACCCTTAAGAGCAGAATTTAAAGTAAGCGATATTAAAAATGAAGAATCTATAAATAAATGCGAATCGTTCGAAACTAGAAGTATTCAAAGTGTTTAAAAAGGTAAAATAATGCAAAAAGTGATGATTATGAAAGAGGATATTCATATGTTAAAAGGAACCTCATATTGAGTTTCCCGCAAACGTATATGATAAATATTGCGACATTGTTTTTGATGATAATAATAAATATTATGAAGTTCTTGACATTATTAGTAATGATAAAAATGGTATTACTGATATTAACAAAAATAATGATGACAATGATGAATATAATGATATTGTCGATAATAAATATAATTGAGATGAAGAAGATAATGATGGTATTATGCAGGAAAATAATGGTTGTAAAAAAAAAAATTTCTCAGAAGAAACTTAAATAAGATGCGTCAAGTTTGAAAGTGATTATGTGGACTTCAATAAATATTATGCTGAAGTAAAGGTAAAAAATTGGAGACAATTTGTGTAATAACGCACAAAATTCCGACGAGAAACAATATACCAAGGAAGAACTGGATCGACTGATCAAAAAACAATGCTTGAGGGCAAAATTATCGAACCATCTAGTTCTAATTACTGCTCACCGATTTTTTTAGTCGCAAAAACGTCGGGCAGCAAGGGGAATGGAGGATACAGGCTTGTGGTCAATAATTGGCAATTGGATAAGAGAACTATAAAAGACAAATATCCTCTGCCTAACATACTAGACATTATAGATTAGCTCGGTAAAGTGAAATACTCTTCAATGTTCGATTTAGCGCAAGGCTTCTTTCAGATTCCATTAGAGAAGGCCGATAGGCATAAAATAGCTTTCGCTACTTCTTTCAAACTTTTTCTATTTAACTCATTAATGGTTAACGGGTTACCCCCACTTGCGACTTTAAAAAAATCGATTATTTGTTAATTGCATTTTTTTTAAAGTCTAAGTATCTGAGAATATGACCTGGAAATTTCAAGTCGATCCGAACAAAATTGACTGAGACATGAGCGTTGAAAGAGAAGAATCCGTTGTGTAAACAACCGGCTACTTTAAACTTTAAACGCGTTTTTCTCGAAATGGCATTTCTAAAGTCAGTGACCAAGATTACTCAAACACTAATTAACCGATCTTCTAGAAATTTTGCAGGCTTATTAAATACATAAAAATGTAGTCTTTAATCGTTCAATTTTCTGTTTTGAAAATAAATAGCCGTTTTATAGCCAAAAAACGGCCGTTTTTTTTCGTTAAAATCAAACCATTAACTTTGACTGTCCGCCATTTTGTGAAAAATGAATATTTTTTCAAATCCTTTAATTAAAAACTAGTTTATATTTATATTCAACTAAATCTTTCCACATTTTTTGTTTCAAATGATCCACTTCGCCGCAATGTTGGTCACCGCAAACCGTATAAATAAAAACACTATTTCATTGGCGGCCATTTGCCACTTAACAATGTAATATTTTGCAATGAAAAAATTACTAGAAGTTCTTCAAGATGTATTCTTTAAGATGATATAATAATCGTTAAAAAAAGTTATGTAGTTTTCTTTAAAAAAATTCATGAAAAAGGCCTTTTTTGTTGAGCTACTAGGTTGTTCAAAAAGTTTTGAAAGCGACATCTATAGAGCAGTAGAAGAACCAAAATTTTTACGTTATTTTAATATTTTATCTTTCATATAAACATACCCAAAGTTTCATTCCACTCTGTCAATTCATTGTTTGTTTGCAAGCCATTTGAAGTTGACGTGTCAGTGTACTTTTTTTACAATGGAAAAAACCGAATATCGTGCAGTGATAAAATTCTTTGTTTTGGAAGGTTTATCAGCAACGGAAATTCATACAAAAATGGTGAAAGTGTTAAAGGAATCTGCTCCTTCATTTCCAACTGTGCATCGATGGGTTTTAGAGTTTAGACGTGGTCGAAAAAGCGTTGAAGACGATCCACGCTCAGGACGTCCAAAAAGTGCATCAACACCAGCATTCATAGCAAAAGTACAGGATATGGTTTTGGAAAATCGTCGATTGACCGAAAGAGATTTAGCAGAGGCCCTAGACATCTCATTAGGCAGTGTGAGTCATATTTTAAATGAAGTTTTGGGTTTCAGAAAGCTCTGTGCACAATGGGTGCCGCATTCGCTCACAATGGAACAAAAACACGTTCGAATGCGACTTTCTGAGCAACATTTGGAGCGTTTTTGAAAGGTTAAAAAGGATTTTTTGCGTCGATTCATCACTTTGGATGAGACTTGGGTCTACCATCATGACCCTGAATCAAAACAAGAGGCTAAAGAGTGGTGTCAACCAGGCACTTCGGCACAGAAGCGAGTTCGTGTCCAGAAATCGGCGAAGAAGGTGTTAGCGTCAGTTTTTTGGGATGCAAAAGAGATTTTGTTGGTGGATTATCTCCAAACTGGCAAAACAATAAATTCTGAATATTATTGTAACCTTTTGGACCAATAGGATGAAAAAATTAGTGAAAAAAGACCCGGTTTGCACAAGAAAAAAATCATTTTTTATCAAGACAATGCACCCGCTCACATAGCTCAAAAAACCATCACTAAAATAACCGAATTAAAGTACGAATTGTTGCAGCATCCACCTTATTCGCCTGATTTAGCTCCCTCTGACTTCTGGCTGTTTCCACACCTCAAGAAATTCCTTCGTGGGAAGCATTTTTTATCAAACGAAGAGGTTATAGCCGTCGTAGAGGAGTATTTTGCAGGCCTTGCAAAAAGTCACTTCCACGATGGGATAAACAAGTTGGAAGACCGTTGGACCAAGTGTATTGAACTTATGGGAGATTAAACTGAGCAATATAAGTGATTTCACCAACAAAAAAAAGTATCTTCATTTCCGCTTTCAAAACTTTTTGAACAACCTAATACAACTGGGGGTAACCCTTTAAGCGACATTTTACAGTCGATTGGTTTTTCACATATAAATACCGTAAAACTAACTAAATATTATAGAAGAAAATCATTTTCTTGAATAAAAAGACCTGCTCTTTTCGAATCTGAAGTCAAGTTAAAAAAATTTTAGACCAAAAATTAAATATGGCCGTCTAAACATGCCTAAAATTCAAGCGTCGACTGTCCAATCTTTATAAACTAAGTATTATTTTATTCTTAGATAAAACCTTCTAAAGCTGCTCGTATTGCATCTCTAAATAGTACAAAAATAACAGAGAACATGAAAATTCTAGTGACAAATATTTTCAAAATGATGGATTCAATGAAAAAAAAATGAAAAATGTACCAAAACAAAATCTAGAAATAAAGAAGTCAAGAGAGCTCGTGAATATCAATCGATTGACAGTGAAAAAATGTACGACTCCTTACCTGCTGAAGAGATTTTTAGCCTTGATGAAATCTAAGAAAAGGCGAGTGAAAAAAATCCAGTGAAACTTTTTGCCAAGTTGAATAATTTTTAGGGATTCTGATACTTTCAAATTGTAAACCCAAACCCTAAAACAGCTAAATCAAAAAAACTTCTCCAAAATCCAGAAAAAAATGTTCACGAACAAACATAAACTAACACAAACTAACACAAAAAGGACTTACGCTGTTAGCCACGATAAAAATAGTGGAACCAATTATGTTACAGCAAAGGACTCAAAGCTAGTTCATTTTTTGTCAACTGCTGCAGGAATAAACCCATAGACCGATGTAAAAAGATTTGACCGAAACAAAAAGAAAAAATTCCAATATCCGCACCTGCTATATTCGATGTGAATAATAACACATCGTTTAATAAGTCCCGAGACTAACAACGAAAACAACATTTTTTTTCAAAAATCATTTTTATTCATCAATATAATCTCCTTTTAGAGTAATACAATCTTTCCAACGCCTTGTCAACATTTCTATACCATGTTTATAGAAGGATTTATCCTTTGCTTCAAAATAGGCTTCAGTTTCGGCAATGACCTCCTCATTCAAGCCAAATTTTTTTCCCTGGAGCATTTTTTTGAGATCAGCAAGAAGCCAGTAGTCGCTGGGGACTAAATCTGGCGAATACGGGGGGTGGAGAAGCAAATCAAAGCCCAATTTGTTCAATTTTGCCATTGTTTTCATGGACTTGTGGCATGGTGCATTGTCTTGGTGAAAAAGGATTTTTTTCTTCTTCATGTGCGGTCGTTTTCCTGCGATCTCCTCCTTCAAACGTACCAACAAGTCAATATAATAATCACTGTTGATCGATTTACCTTTTTCCAGATAGTCAATGAAAATCACGCCATGTATATCCCAAAAAACAGACGCCATGACTTTGCCAGCAGACTGCTGCGTTTTTGGACGCTTTGGGCGGCTTTCGCCAGCCATGCGCCACTCAGATGATTGCCGATTCGACTCTGGAGTGAAATGATGTATCCATGTTTTATCCACGGTCACGTATCGACGTAGGAAATCCTTTTTATTGCGAGTAAATAGCGATAAACAGCTCTCTGAATCGTCGACTCGTTGCTGTTTTTATTCTACTAAAAGCAATCGCGGCACCCACTTGGAAAAAACCTTTTTCATGCTCAATTTTTCATGAAGGATTGTAAATACGCTTCCAGATGATATCTGTGTTATTTCTGCAATCTCACGGACCTTCACTTTGCGATTTTTCATTACAATTTTTAACACTCAACTCACATTTTCCTGTGTAACGGCTTCTAATGGCCTACCCGAACGTTCCGCATTGTTTGTGTCCGTACGACCACGTTTAAATTCAGCATACCAACGACAAATCGTTGGTTTAAATGAAAAGGAGTCCGGGTAATGTTTTTCAAGCCATTACTGAGCTTCTACGGTGTTTTTAACCATTAAAAAACAATGTTTTATCAACACGCGAAACTCGCTTTTTTCCATTTTTTAAACAAATTACAAAGTAACTTTACTCTAACCTCGATAACTCTGCTGTCTGTGATTCGATCGACGTGAAATTTTTACACGTTTTATGTGAAGGTTTGCACTATATGGAAACGTAGCCAGTTTAGAACTCCTAGCACCATCTCCGGGTTAGTCTCGGGACTTATTGAACGATGTGTTAAGAGTATGGGCTACGTAGATCTACATGACCAACATTGCAGCCATTTTAAAATCAACCTAGGTAGAAAAAAATTGATTTGGGCTGCGCTCAAAAGGTTTATTACATAAAAAATTTTTTAATGAACGTTGCAAAATCATATCTTATACATTTTTCAGATGATACGTCAAAACATTTAAAAATAGAAGTACCAGAAAGACGCAGGTACTCTTTGTTCGATGAAAATATTTTTTTATTGCTTTGATTGTAAAAAACATTTATGTGAAAAATGTTTCGATAAAGTTTATTTGGAAGCTTATTATAAGGTTACTAACGTATCTCAAAAGATATGTAAAACCAATCAAGAGTGCAAGAAACGCACCACTATAACTTACAATACTTGCAATGTAAATATATGTTCATCATGTTTTGACAATTATTATTTACTGTAAATAATAGTTCCGATATTTATTGATTTAAAAAATATTAATAAAATAAAAACATAAAAGAATAAATAAATATTAATAAAAAACAACAAAAAAAGACGAAAACAAAAACAAAATAAAAAAAGACTCTCCGTATTTAAAAATATTATAGTATGTACATTCTTTTCACCTGCCCGTGGTGATAGTCGAAAAACATCTCAGATGACAAACGAACAAAAATATGATAAAATCTCCAATTTTTTTGTTGCAATTACCACCATGTTGAATCCACCATTTTGTAAAATAAAAATCTAATATGAAATTTGGATTGCAACTACTCGCATGATGTGAATTCGAAAAAAAATTTTTGTTGTAATCGGGGCCATATTGAATCCATCATTTTGAAAATATTTATCACTAGAATTTTAATGCATTTTGTTATTGTTGTACTTTTAAAAGATGCAAAATGAGCAGCTTTAGAAGGTTTTATCTAAGAATAAAATAATACTTAGTTTATGAAGATTGGACAGTTGATGCTTGAGTTTTAGGCATGTTTAGGCGGCCATATTTAATTTTTGGTGGAAAATTTTTTAAATTTGCTTCAGATTTTAAAAAAGCGGGCCTTTTAACTTAAGAAAATGTTTTTTTCTACAATATTTAATTGGTTTTACGGGTTTTATAGATGAAAAACCAATCGACTGTGAAATGTCCGCTTATCCGTTAATGGGTTAACTGTGCCCATAGTTTTAGCTAACAGCCCAGAAACGTTCCAGAGGTGTGTGGATATCTTTTACTGGGACATGCAGCATAAGGGGGTATTTATTTTTTGATGATGCGGTGATTTTCGATGGAACAATCAAAGAACACAACGCTAAATTTTGCCCATTTTCGCATTGTTTGAGGGCAAGTCTTAAATCACAACCAGATAAATGTATATTCCTAAAAACTAAAGTGTTATATCTTAGGTATGTATTAAGTGAAGAAGGCAGAAAGCCTGATCCGCTAAAATTAGATGCAGCATATGCTTTCTATACTAACAAAATTCAAAAAAATGTTCGGCAATTTTTAGGACTCGCAGGATACTACCGAAGACTTATACGTAAATTTACGGGAATCGCCAAACCTTTAAGTAATCTATTGAAGATTGACATACTGTTCATCGGGAATGAAGAGACACAGACCGCTTTTGAAATAGTAGAAGAAAAATTATTAGCAGCCAGTAATAAAAATAGCCGATTTTTCATTACGTTTTATAGTTACATGCAACGCTAGTGGAGTAGCCATAGCCGAAATCTTATCGCAGGCCGAGTTCAGTAAGAATTGCTTATATTTGACACGTGCTTTTAAACACTGAAAGAATATACGATATCTACTCTCACGAGGCTTTAGCTATAGTCTATGCAATTTCATAATTTCGGCCACACCTAATTGGCAGAAAGTTTACAATAGTGACAGATCATAAACTATTAATATAATTCATAAATTTGACAGGCCCTACGTCGCAGCTAAGTAGACGGAGAGTAAAATCAAACGTCTCCGTTAACGCGTTATCAAGAAATTCATTAGAATCATCGGTACTGACAGTAGAAACACGAAGTCGTACTGATAAGATAAATGAATAATTCAAACAATTCTGTATAGGATTTCGATTAAATACACTTCTTGTTATCAGATAAAAATAAATCGTCCTTCAAAATATATTTTTTTTCACACGATATCCAGTTGTATAGATAGTTCTCCTTAAGCTTTTTTTGGGTACTGTTGTACTCTGAAGACAAACGAGCATACGATTTTTTTGGTGAAAAGTTGCCATCTTCATTAATACTGTTTTCATTTTTACATTCATCCTCAATAGAATTACAAGCATCTGAATCTTCTAAATCTACTTACAAATCTACAAAGTCACTTGCATTAGAATCTTCTAAATATTCTGGTTTCAGGATTAGTGCTACATTGTTCCTTTTATCAACCTCTAAAGTAGAATGGTTTTTTTTGTTTCAATGTCTTTTATTAATTTCTAGTATAAATCTTCTTAATGTTAGAAGAACTAGTATTAAACTCGCATTAAGTTTTACGTTGTGGCATAAAGAGACAACAATCTGTTTTACGCAAGAACATTAACTTTCCTGTCAAAATAACTTTTTATTTATTTATGTACAGTCAAATTAAAAAGTCAAAATACCGTCGCTACTGAGCAGCAGTGTGCAAACAATAATATCGTAAATAACTAAAACATATGTGATTATGTAGGTATTATATAATGTAAAACATAAACATGCAGAAAAAGGTTCACATACATATAAAACTATTTTGCTAATATAATTACTAAAATAAGACTAATAATAAAAAAATTATATGGATACCAGCATTCCTTTACTTATTACCATTCTGATTTTATAAAATTTAAGCTCAGATCTGTAATCAACGACCTCAAAAACCGCATAGATTAGGCTTTTGCGCTAAATCGAATTATTTTTATTTTTTCATCCGCCATATTGATACTGCCATTCTTAATTTTTGAAATCTGAGCTCAGGTCTGTAATCAGCGACCCTAAAAAATCCTCTACCATAAATTTCGGTGTCTTCTTTTTTAAATTAGAAAATTTTAATGGAAAATCAAATTTTTATGAATTCTTTCTAACGTTACCTGGAAAAGTAATATTGAAAATAGTCGGATACCAAGTTTCATCAAAATCGCACTGTCCTAGCGTTCTTGATAATTGGTCAAACATGACTACGTAAGTTGTGTCATTTTATGAGATAATGGGTTAAATTCTTGGGAGTACAAATTAGTTTGGTCCGTTTTTATAAGATGGCTCTGGCTATTATAAATATTCAATAGTAACAGCTGAAGTCAGTAGGTTTAGAGAGGTTAAACATCTGTCAATAATATTCAGTTTATATCGCTTCGAGTTTAATAAAAAAATCTTGTTAACTGTGTTAAATATGTCCAATTTTGCGTTAACCAAGCAGCGTTTGCAGGAGGTTTCAGTTTTCTGTTTTATTGGAAGAAAAGTGCAGCTGAAGCGCATCGAATGCTTGTTGAAATTCATGGTGACAATGCTCCAACTGATAAATCTTGTAGGGAATGGTTCGACATTTTAAGAATGGAGATTTTAGCGTTGAAGTCAAGCCTCCCTCTGGACAGCCACAAAAATTCGAAGACGAAAAGTTGGAGGCATTACTCGATGAAGATCCGAGTCAAACGCAAGAGGAGCTTGCAGAATCATTGGAAGTGACGCAACAAGCAGTTTCTGTATCATTGAAATCCATGGAAATAATTTAAAAGCTAGGCAATTGGGTGCCTTAAAAACTGAAACTGAGAAACATTGACAGGCAATTTTTCTGTTGCGAGCAGCTGATTCAAAGGCAACAGAAAAAGGATTTTTCACATAGAATTGTTACTGAGGATGAAAAATGGATATTCTATGATAACCCTAAGAAGAAAAAATACTACGCTATGCCCGGTCAATCGTTGCCATCGACCTTAACCTCAACACCAGAGCCGAATATTGATGGTTCGAAGATCATGTTGTGTATCTGGTGGGACCAAAAAAGTGTTGTGTACTATGAGCTGCTACAACCTGGCGATACCATAACAGCCGATCAGTATAGGCTGCAATTGATTTGTTTGTACCGTGCATTACGAGAAAAATGGCTGGAATACAAGGAAAGAAATGACAAAGTTATTTTTCTCATGTCGCAGAAGTCGTGGAAAAATATTTGGAAACGCTCAACTGGGATATTTTGCAGCACCCGCCGTATTCTCCGGACATTGTTCCTTCTGATTACTGATTGTTCCGAGGGATGCAGCACGATCTGGCAGGTCATCAGTTCACTTCTTTCGCAGAAACCAAAAATTGGCTCCTAACTTGGATCACCTCAAAAGACGAGACATTTTTTTGAGATGGAATTCGAAAATTGCCTGAGAGGTGGGAAAAAGTAGTAACTAGCAATGGACGACACTTTTTTAATCTTCTAATTCTTTTTATTTTAAAATAAATGCATTTTTGACCGCAAAAAAATGGACCGAATTAATTTGTACTCCCAATATTAATAATAGATTTTCCATCATTTCCATCGTTTTAATTAAAACTCGTACATTTTATTAAATGACATTGCACTTATAACAACATTTAATGGTTTAAAGTACAATTCATGTTTTCAAATTTCAAACAAAATATTATTCTATCATAAATTAATTCAATTTTTAAAATCTATATTGTATTTTAAATTATAAAATGTTGGATTGAATAATTCAAGTTTTTCTTTTAATTGAATAATACTGTCTGTAGCGTTAGAGTTAAGCTAATGACGACTAGAATTTGTTCAGCGAGAATGTTGGGTTTGTGGGAAAAAAGAGAAAAATTGTTTATTATTCGGTCCTGCAACATATAAGATTGGTCGGATTACGATGTGTTCGCTGTAAATATAACTATAATGTAACGCTTACACACTAGTTTAGGTTTATACTAGTTTACTAAATTTTAGCTAGGTTACTTAATTTAGACTTGGGAGGATGGGTGCAGAAATATAGACTATCAGTTTAACATAGAATTTCTGGCTCTAAGGTTAACTATTAGGTTGCTGCAGATGAAATAGCCGATTAAGTAATAAATTTTTAAACAGCTGTAACTTTTTACGAAGACAATTTATTTATTTAAAATAGGTACCAATAGATGCAACACACTTTGCCCAACAAGATACAAGTATATTTATTCCAGATTTGTAGAAGTCCGAGTTTCTGGTTCGAAGAAACTCCTCGAAGGCATTTTTGATAGCAGCTTTATTATTAAATCTTTTTCCTGTCAAAAAGTGATCCAAATGTTTATAGAAATAGTAATCTGTTGGTGAAAGTTCTGGTGAATATGGAGGGTGAGGAAGAGTCTCATAGCACAACTCGTTTAATTTTTGGATCGTTGTTCTCGATACATGAGGTAGTGCATTATCATGAAGCAGTATCACTCCATCCCTGTTGACAAGCCTAAGTCGTTGGACTATTAATTTCTGATGCATTTTATCCAGCTGAGCACAGTATTTCTCAGCATTAATGGTTTCGCCAGGCTGCAGGAACGAATAGTAGATAACTCCAGCTACAGACCACCAAACAGTTACCATTATTTTCTTTGGATAAAGGCTTGGTTTCGGCATGTGTCTTGGCGCTTCATCAGCATCTAGCCATTAGGCCGAACGGCGACGATTATTGTATAAAATCTACTTTTTATCGAAGGTTACAATTCGGTGCAAGAACGGTTCCTTTTTGTTGCGGGAGCGAAGAAAAATTAAAATCTCCATTCGACACGTCATGTTTTGCTCGTTAAGATCATGCGGAACCCATTTGTCAAGCTTTTTCACTTTTTCTAGTTGTTGCAAGTAGCGGCAAACTGTCGAATTGTCAACGCCTAATTTCTCGGCAAGATCCCTTATAGTTTGGCGGTGGTCAGACTCCAGTAATGCACGCAGCTCGTCGTTATCGATCGATGGTCCTGGGTGTCCACGTGGCTCATGTCCAAGGTCCATATCTCCAGATCGAAATTTTCGAACCACCGCCGAGTGGTTCGTTCGCTAACTGTATCAGGCCCAAATGCGCTGTTGATATTCCTCGTTGCTTCCGTTGCGTTGTGCTCTAATTTGAATTTGTATAGTAAAAGTAGCCGTTTTTGATTCACTTCCATGTTCACTTTCTCTTTTTGTTTGTATGATCACTATGAAGTGCAAAACAGAAATGTCTTCATAAACCAAGGTAGCAGTTTTTATACTTTAATATGTCATATCATTTGCACCGCCTTGTGCCAACATAATACACTAAATTTGCAGCCAACTTTATGTCATAGCTAAATCAGCCATTTCATTTGCAGCAACCTAATACATTACGTTTGTGACGTTCCTATACACAAAGTACCTGGCTTCGAAGAATATTACATGCAATGACATTACCATAAAATCAAACTTTCCAATGTAAGAGGAAAAGAGATTTATAAAAACCGAATACCTCAAAAAGATTTCTTTGCGACGTTTACGAAATTGTTCCTGGGTTACGCTACTACCGTAAGTCAGAGTACGAGATAAAAAAAAAATTTGATTTTAAAATGGTAGTTTTCAAGGTCAAAGGCAACCTCTAGGATTTCTTTTACTACTTTTTGTATTTAGCATACTCAAAAACATGTGTGCACCAAATTAATTAAAAGAGCAAAAAGAATTAATTTTAGCTTAAATTGGTATTTTCGAGGTCAAGGGTGAATCCAGATTTTTTATGGTACATTTTATTATTTTTGTCATTCTTCAAATGTAAAAACCATTAGGTCTTTGTACATAAACCTCATCATTTTACCCCGGAAGTGATATGAATATCCGAGAAGGCTTCTCTTTAGATTTATTCTCTGCCTCAGGCAGAAAATCTGAGGTAGCGGTTGCACATGCGACCAGGCAGAGAAAGACGAGGCCGACAGAAATGATATAGGAATTAGTCATTAGGACAAGGGATCCTTCCTGTGCTACGACTCTGCACGAGGTTGCACTTATGCGCAGCTGTTTACTTTTGTGCATCCGAATGGAGGGGTCGAATGAACATGATTTAGTAGCTCGCAAGGGCGGTTCCTAGATGGCCCTTCTGCTAAGGCCGTCTCTCGTGCTCAGCAATACCGGCAGTTGGCACTAACGTGCACTAGCAATGCCTTTTTTTTGGTTAGATGTGCGTCTGTGTTGTTGTTGGAGCGTTTCTGAGAATAGCGAAGAAGTGGCAATTGGCAGACAGCATCTTCTTTCTCGGGTGTAGAAGCGGTGAAAAAATAGCGTCAGATGGCCTGTGATGGCAGTGATAGGCAGTTGAAACGACGATGCAATGTCAGTAACCTGGACAGCGCTTAGAAATAACAGCGAAGGTAGGGCAACACTCGTCTGAAAAATTATAGGTATGAAGGTACTTACCGAAAGGTATAAAATGGATTGTTGACATGCACCCTTACCTCTCCTGACATTTTCTACCTTCTGAACTTGTACAGTCTAATGATGTAGTAATAGTTACGAGGTAAATAGTACGATCTAATGATGTAGTAAATCTAGTTTCAAGGAACCAAAAAGGTCCTGATTACACCCCTTAAAGTAACGCGTGAAGAACTACATTACAATACATTGTTCGGTGCACTGATTCTGTTATAGATAATTGTCTATCAATATTACGCACACTATCCATATTTTGATTATATTCATGAACACATGTTGGTTTTATAAAGTTTTTAATTATAAGGTAATATTTTTTTTTACACAGTTGTCAATCTACAAACATTGCGCTATCTTCATAGTTTATTGTCATCCATGTATCAGTATCAGCAAACGTGTACTTCATTTCGTACATATTCTTGTATCATAAGCAAAAATTCAGCTAAAGTAAGAGATACCTGCTAATTGTCTATATACATAACAGGATCCTTATACAAATAAAAATGAGGTTGCAAAAAGTAAACGACAATATTATTAATAACACTCACACATATGCAACTTTGGATGATTAGTGTTTGCACCAGTCAAAACAATTAAGCCTGATAGAAATTTAGTTTCACAGCCTATCATGATACGAGGGCAGTCCCAAAAGTACCCGACCCGACAAAGAAAACAGTAAAAAAATTGCGAAAATTTTTTTTATTTTTCAACATATTCTCCTTCCAGTTCGACACACTTTTCCCAACGATGTTCAATAGCTTCCATACCCGCTTTATAGTAGGAACCGTCAAGCTCCTCAAAATACCTATTAACCGCAGACTCTACCACTTCATTGTTAGCAAATCTTTTGCCGCCGAGCCATTTTTTCAAATTCGAAAAAAGAAAATAATCCGAGGGAGCCAGATCTGGCGAATAGGGTGCGTTAGGAAGCAATTCGAACTTCAACTCATTGATTTTAGCCATCGCAACAACACTTTTTTTTTCGTCAGGTGGGCCGTTTTTTCTTGATTTCATCACTCAAACGCTGCAATAAGGCGGCATCATATGCGCTGTTGATTGTTTTTCCTTTTTCGAGATAATCAATAAATATTATTCCACGCGCATCCCAGAAAACGAATGCCATGACCTTGCCAGCTGACTAAACTGTCTTTGCTTTCTTTGGAGCCGGTTCTCCCTGTTTAGTCCACTGCTTTGACTGCTCCTTGGTCTCAGGTGTAAAATGGTGGACCCATGTTTCGTCCATGGTTATAAATCGACGCAAAAACTCGGCTTTATTGCTGCAAAACATTGTCAAACACTCAAAGGAAACATCCTCACGTTGCTGTTTGTGCTCCATTGTGAGCAAACGCGACACCCATCTTGCGCACAGCTTTCTCATATCCAAATTTTTAGCCAAAATGCGATGCACAGCACTTTTTGAAATGCCTGCCATGTCTGCTATCTCGCGCGCTTTTAGTCGACGGTCATCCAATACCATTTTGTGGATTTTCTTCACATTTTCTGACGTAGTGACCTCACTTGGTCGACCACTGCGGTGTTCATCTTGGCAGCTCGTACGACCTCGCTTAAACTCAGCTACCCAATATTTGACCGTTGTAAACGAAGGAGCAGACTTCCCCAGAGTAGAATCCAACTCGGCTTTGATATCGGTTGAACTTAGACCTTTCAAATGAAAATATTGTATCACATAACGATGCCCGATTTTTTCCATATTTACAAATTCACTGAGAGCGTTCACTTTGGATGTCTGTAAAAAAAAAAATAATAAACGTACCGTTATGAATTTTTCACATTAGGTTGTTGAAAGGTAGTATTGTCAATCACAGTAATTGTTTTTTTTAAACTACCTGTATTTATAAGTCAGGTCGGGTACTTTTGGGACTACCCTCGTAAAACGCTTGAGGCCAAAACGATTTTAATTTAAGAAAATATTGGGTGCACAACTTTGCTTTCGCCGTTTTACAATAGATGGCAGTAGCCGTAAGTGGTAGTTAAAATAAATAGATCATAGATGTCATACAATAAGCTTAGGTATTTGTAAACACAACGCCATCGAAATATTAGTCGATTTGTGTCTGCGTCATAAAGTTATTCTCGATTAAACATGTCAGCTTACAAGCCAAATTCTCGTCATTTGCGGGAGGTTTTAATTTTCTGCTTTAATATGAAGAAATCTGCGACTAAGGCTCATCAAATGCTCTCAAATACCTATGGTGAGGCCGCTTTTAGTAAAAGAACGTGCCGAGAGTGGTTTCAACGCTTCAAGAACAGCGATTTTAACGTCGAAGACCAGCATGGCGGTGGAAGAAAGAAGGTTTTCGAAGATGCAGAATTGGAGGCATTACTTGATCAAGACTCGTGTCAAACGCAACAAGAATTGGCAGGATCATTTGAAGTGACGCAACAAGCCATTTCAAAACGCCTGAGAGTCATGGAAATGATTCAGAAACAAGGAAATTGGGTGCCGTACGAGTTGAAGCCGAGAAAAGTTGAACGGCGTTTGTGTGTCTGTGAACAGCTGCTTGCAAGGCAAAGACGGAAGGGATTTCTGCATCGCATTGTGACTGGGGACGAAAAGTGGGTTCACTACGATAATCCTAAGCGCAGAAAATCATAGGGATAACCCGGCCATGCTTTCACGTCGACGGCCAAACCGAATATTTACGGTTCCAAGGTCATGCTCAGTATTTGGTGGGACCAGCTCGGCGTAGTGTATTATGAGTTGTTAAAACTAACTGAAACAATCACAGGCGATCGTTTTGGAATGCAATTAATGCGTTTGAGCCGAGCATTGAAAGACAAACGGCCGCAATACAACGAGAGACATGATGAAGTGATTTTACAGCATGACAATGCTCGACCCCATGTTGCGAAAGTGGTCAAGGCATACTTGGAAACTTTGAAATGGGAAGTCCTACTCCACCCGCCGTACTCTTCAGACATCGCTCCCTCGGATTATCACTTGTTTCGATCAATGGCACACGGCCTGGCTTACCAGCACTTCCGGTCTTATGAAGAAGTAAAAAATTGGATCGATTCGTGGATCGATTAAAAAGATGATCAGTTCTTTCAACGCGGGATTCGTATGCTGCCGGAAAGATGAGAGAAAGTAGTGGCCAGCGATGGACAATACTTTGAATCATAAATGTATAACCAGTTTTTTACAATAAAGCCTCGAATTTCGGAAAAAAACGGCAGAAGCAAAGTTTGACACCCAATATATAATATGAATTCAAAACATAACTAATGAAAGAATTGAAATACGAAGAATGTGATTTTTAGATCAGTAATTCATCATATTGCTTTTGCAAATATGCTTCATGAGAATCGAAAGACTAGGGAAATTTTCAAGCTAATCTTTTGTAAGATATCTTCAAGATATGTATGATATTGTTGCATTCTATTTCTTTAAATTCTAAAGCTATTTGTTTCTTCTATAATCTTAAGAGTAAAAAGAATCACATAAATAATTAAAGTAATCGGATGGCTCATTTCTCAATTTAGAGATATGGTATTTATTTCAGATCTACCTGTGAAGTATTTATTTGGCTCTGAACTTACTACTTTAAGCTTTGTTCTCAGCTAGTTCATTAATGATCAGAAGCAAAAAAAGAACAAAATTCTGCGTGATAATAACTCCTGTTATTAGTGCTCATAACATGATTTTTAATTTTTGCGATAATTCGCGATTGCCATTTAGTGATGAAATACGAAAGGATTTGCCTTCTCCTTCAAATAAATTCGCAGAATCTCTTCAGTATTATTTTTTGGCATTAAGTACATAAATTTGACATTGAGATGGTGATTTCAAAAATCAAAGATGCCTTCCAAATCTTTGTACTAAATTTATTTTATTCGTACTCAGCACACCAAAAAACATTAGTGTATCAACTTTGAGACTAATATAGAGGAAAAAATTTTTTTATATTAGCTAATACGTGGCGGACAAGGATAGTCCATGGTAATCGTGGTAGTAAGGGTAATCCATTGGCCACCTGTCAGCTTACGATCATAAAATGAGTAACCCGATGAATTTGAGTATAAATTTTGAATAAAATAAAAGGTCAATTTAAACTAAAATTTCTTAATCTCTTGAAGATAAATTAAATGGAAATTTTGTTTGTTTTTGTTGTTGTCATCTTTTGAAAATTCTAATTTTAAAATGTTCAATTGATTAAGTTGGAATAATTATTTATCTAAAGACGATTTCATAAAATGAAATGAATCAATAAATCTAAAATTAAAATAAAAGTTTAATTCTTGATCTGCAGTAAATTTATCCATTGATGTATTTCATTGAATAACATCATATTTTTGTTATATCTTGCTGTCTTGCATATACTCAAGATGATACTTCTTCATGTTCTTAAATTTTCAATCTTTACCAATGATTTTAAAATTTATTATTATTATTATTTGTTACGTCAAGACATGCCTACATTTTTCTTATGAAATTGGTTATTTAATGAATGGTAATTTAATAATCGGTAATTTAAATACTTTTTTATGTAGGATTGTATTTGTTTAAATACACACATAAAGAATAGCTTGATTTTTTCTCTACAAATTCTTTAATTAATTTTGCGAAAAATCGCATTAAAAAAAAGCAACCTTAAAAAATGCACCTAGCAATCCAACTCTCGCTTTTCTGCCATCTTAGACTCAATTCTATTATACACACATTCTCTTTAAAATAACCTCAAAAACGTGTTCAATGACCTAAAAAACTGCTTATTGTGATTAACGAATTTGTTTAGTACGATATTTTGTTATGTAACATCGAAATAACGTTAAATAATGCATCTAACAGTAAAAGTAATGCATATTATGCTGCAGTATGATGCACTTTAGAAGTAGTTAAGGTTAAAATAATTATGTTACATTGTTAAAATATATTTTCATAGTCAGTGTTGATCGGCTTTGTCCAAAAGAATTTACTCCAGTCTTCCTAGATTAAAATAATTATTTTATTTATAAATACTGCTACGTGCGGGGCTACGCGTACGTTACGAAATTTTAATATTTATTTTAATGCGGGACCCGCCAACTCGTCCTGTACGGGCCCGCCCGCACATCGCTAACCGAAGGGACCCATGCTGTCGCGGATTATAAATATGACTGCCTCTACCCCATTCTTTAGTGAGGATCAGGCGCAGAGAGGAAAAGCGAAATTAATCAAGTTAACATTCATATTGATTATAAGTAAAATCTTACCTGAACTTTAGCGTGTCCTGGAATTCCGAAGGTGCCCGTGGGATGAGGAATTGAGGTTCAAAGTTATTACCACAAACAGTTCTCCTTAATTATTGTTCTTTATTCAATAATTTATACTAACACACTGACACAGTTAGTGAACGTCACTTTTCTAGCATACACTAATACACGCAACACGCGGCTGAAACCGGGATGAAACTAAGAGAAAATTATTAAAATGGAATATTTGAATGTATATTTTAATATATATTGTTCAATATATATTGAAATATTAAGACTCAAAAAATTAAACGACGATACGACTGAGCTTAGATTACTGCTGTTTTTTCCCAACGGTCAACTCCTCGCGGCCCGTTGGTACTCATATTTAAAGACCTTGAGGTGGAGGCATCATGGGGATTTTTGCTTATTTGGCATCGGCGCGAGCCTCGGTGGACTCCCGAGCCTCCTCCGCGCCTCCCAACTAAAATGCAACTTAAGATATTTTATTTGTTCAAATGTGTGTGCCGAGGCGAGTTGAGCAACACAACTCTCTATAGGTGTGTGGGAAAAATATTTAACTATAAGAATACGTTTATTTTCCATGTCTCCTGTGTTTTTTCCACAGGAGTCAATTTGCAGCGTGAGTGCAAGTATCACCCACCTTTTTTCTAACACTCTGTTGTACAGAGTTCGTCGAACTGCGCGCTCAGCATTTTCACACATTAAACGTATACCTTTATGTGTTGCAGTAGTACATTGAACTGCTAAATTCTAATTTTAATTTAATTAATTTTTTATAGTAATATTTTATATAGTTTTTATTCAATAAAGTTTTTATAGTTTTTAATTTAACTTAATTATTAAAATTTCGCCACGTAACATCCTCCCCCCCCCCCCCCCCCCCTTGAGACGTTTACCGTCCCGGTAAACAGCGGACGTGCTGCGTGGTGTATGCGCTTACAACAGACTCTTAACCTATATATTATGGTTTGTTGATATTACATAATTGTTGAATGTTATTAGCCTTATATTATTGTTAGTGTCGTATTATAAAGGTTGATTAATTTGCTTAACGGTTTTAGGGTTGTAGACAATCTAAATATTATTTTATAATATTTATGATAACCCACAGAAAAAAGGAAAAGGAAGAAAAATTAAATTATTTAGATTGCCTTTACATGAAAAAAAAGGTTCTTAACCTATTGTTAAATGTTTTTTTTTTTTTTTTTTTTTTTTTTAGTGCTAATTAACAATCTATAAGGAAACAATCCAAACTGATTTGCTTATTAGTATGATAAAAATTCATTAGGACTGTCTGTAAAATGAAACCGTTCGGATTGCTTTTACAAGATTTATTCTATTATATTGGTAAAATGTTAATATGGTTATAAGAATCAATTTTATACTATATGTGTTAATCTTTTAGATACATATATATATTTTTTTTTTTTTTTTTTAATCTTCTTTTATCTTGATTAATGAAGCTGGATGTGTATGCTGGTAGATGCTCATGTCCCTTCTCGTGTCAATGGTCTGCTTAATTGCGTGTTTATTTTCGCACATGGTGATAGGGACTTGATTAATAGTCTTTTAGTGTCCCGCAATAGGGTCTTTGCTGGATCTTGATTCTTCACTTTCAAGCTTTTGGGTTACGCTCCTTATTTCTTCCAAATGTTCTTTGCGGTCTCTCATTTGACACTGTATTTGGCATGTAATTAGATGGTCTTCAAATGTTTTGCAGTCTACCCAGAGCATGCATTTCGAGTGCAGTGTCTTCTCATATCCTTGGTTTTTATCCTGATCTGCCTTTGACATCTTCGGGGGATCGGCAAAAATAGCACGGTACGTCTTTTTACTTCCTTTCAAGGCCTTAAGAGCATCATTAGCGTTAATAAATTGAATGTATCCGCAAGTGGCCTGTCTTTTAATATTTCGGATGATCTTGATGAAATCCAACGGTCCAAATATTCGAAAGTCCTTAAAGAGTTCTTCTTCCGTTATATTCCAAGATAATTGGCAGAATAGTCTAGTTCCAGAGGGTCTGGTAGGTATGGCCCTTGACTTTGCTTAGTTCCGTAATTTACGTAGCTCTCTAGTTTTGTCTTCTTCGTTAAAATACCTTATCTTTAGTATTCCGGCAGGATTCCCATTTCCATTTAATCGTATGTTTACGCTTCTTATTTGTCCCTTTTCTTCGGCTCTTCCTACAGCAGCTGATAAGGAGGTGGTGTGAGGGTTGTAAAATACTAAACTGCCTTCACCTTCTGGATTTTTAGTCACGTTGATCCGACATCGGCCAGCCATGGTCTTTTCGGATTGAGTTTTCTAAAAGCTAAGGTTGTGGATTAGCCTTTATAAACACCGGGTTCGGAATAAACTGGGGTTTATTAGTAGGACATAGTTTTAATTGTGGTCTTACGGAAACGTGTTCCATTGGGTCTTTGTTCCTTCTCGTGGAACGGTTGTATAGTTTGAGTTTACGGATTAGTCGGTGTCCGGGATTTGAATAGATAATGTTTGTGGATAGGACAAGGGTTGTGGAGAAATTAATGATTGATTTATCCATCTTCCAGGAACTAAGGCCTGTTCTGGTATCTGTAGTATGCAGGACTGGCCTTCGAATGTTGATTTTGTAGGCCGTTGGGCTCAGTAGTGTTTCCTGCATACGATGTGCAGGGGCAGTGTCAGAGATTATTTTGACTTTGCGTTTGGTCTGATATTGATGTTGCCGCATTCTTCAAGTATGACACTTCCAGGCAGTGAAGATGAGCCCTACGGTGATTAGGATTTGGCCCAAAGCTCCACCGTATATTAGGTAATGCGTGTTGGAAATGCTTCTCTGATGATTTCCTATTTGTTTTAAACGACGGGTAATTTTCTCTATCGGCTCTGCGCGGTTTTCCCATCCTTTAACGTCTAGTGCAGGGGCGTTTGAGATCTCTGTTTCTGGAGTGCTGATCAGTTCTTGATGATAGTTTAACATGACGGGGAATATGGCCTCTACATTGAGTGTTATCTCTGGTTTGTATATGTATTGAAAATCGTTGCGTTGGTTTCCTTCACTTATGAGAAGATGTTTGTCGGTCTTGCCTACACAGCCGGGTGCTATACGTAAAATTCCTGCCTTCTGGAGGTGTATAGATGGTCTGGTTGTCCTGGACAGATTAGACGTAAATCTTCTTTTCGTCCTAAGAAATAGAGCCAGGATCCATTTATCTTTAGGTAACTCCATTGAGTGACGTTATTGAGAGTTATGGTTACATCGCAGGTTTTCATTATTTGTATTCTGGGTCTCAGCAACATTGATACCTCGCAATCTTCTTGAAAAGTGGTTTCAGACAAGGGTCCGTTGGTTAAACATATGTAGGCATAATGTGTATGTTGGCAATTCTGCAAGTCCTTATAATTTATTTTCATGTACTGCCTTTGGTCCGTTCGAATGATTATATATCCTGCTCCTATCCAATTATTGTTTATTGTTTGCGATACAGCTAGTGGATGCAGTCTATAGAGGTTGTAGGGTACTTGTTCTACTAATGGAAGATGCATGATGATTAATAACTTCCTGTTGTTGTAAACCGCGTCTACTTGCGCAATTCTTGCGACTTTCTCTGACCTCAAATGTTGAACCGTTATGGGAAATTCTAATGCTTTACTTGCCTTTGCTATGTCGGTCGTTGGGTGCTTTAGTATATCTTTATTTAAGAAGGAAGGATCCACCTTGCGTTCCTTAAGTCCCTGTATAATTTGCAGCATTCATCGATTACTTTCAATTAGATGTTGCATTTCGACGTCTATCTTACGAGCGTAGATGGTTGAAGTAATTAGATACCTTAATTCATTTTCTCCACTGACTATGAATTTGAATTTCCGGTCCATGTCCTTTTCCATTTGGTTCATTATCTCAGCATGGGCTTTCATAGTATTGTATAAATCCTCTAGAGATTTGGTTATTAAGTGTTCTTTCTCATTTACTAGGTACACTAGCTTCTTTTGGTCTGTGAATAACTGGTCTATGTTAGTATTTATCTTGTTAACGTCTTCTGCCGTGACTAGTCCGAATAGGCTTTTACTGAGGCTTCCAATGAAACCTAAAGGCACCATCCGCTTGTACCTCATACTTCCTGGAACTTTTATAGTATCTTCCACGGATTATCCCATATCAGAGAGCGTGGTTTTGATCTCTGTCTGTATTTAAATTAGGGTGTTTAGCCTTGCGCTTCTACTAAGTCTGTTCTGAGCATAACACCACAAGTGTTCACTTCCATGAGATCGGTGCAATTAGCGAGTAGGGTTTGGTAACTGTCGATCGCCCCGTGAGTTTCTAGAAAATCTTTTATGTTTACATAAATTGTTACCTGCTAATCAGCCCTTTTTAATCGAACTACTTCCATACGCTTATAATACATTCCTAGGTTTTCTTTTATTAGCTCTATCTCGAAATTCTTCCCTGTAAGGTCTGGAGAAGTTCCTGCATGTACCATTATCACGTAGAGGAGACAGAGAGACTTGTGCATGGTTTCCTGAAACGGTTATTCCTTTTATTCAGGGGCTAACTTTAATTTATCCATGTGTTTTCTAATACGTCTGCCATCAGGTAATTCTAATATAGCATTGTTTCTACCCAATATTTCAACGATTTTCAAAGGTTTATCATAGTATTTATCGAACTTTAATGTTCTTATTTCCTTGAGCACATATACATGGTCTCCGACCTTGGCTTTTAGTTTCTTCTCTTTACTATCATATCGAGTTTAAGATTGTAGTTTAGCTGCTATCTGATTATCCCTGGCGATGCTATTCATTTCATCCAAACGAAGAAATAAGTCCCGTAGGTACGTGTTATAAGTATTCAGTTTTTCCTCGTCTGGTATTTTCAGGGGGAATCTTGCGATTCTTTCGAAAACCAATTCATAAGGAGTGAATTTAATGGCAGAGTGTAAGCCGGTGTTGTGAGTGAAAGCTGCAAAAGGTATTAATCTATCCTAGTCGTTATAAGATTCTGAATACGTTCTGATAAAATTAGTTAATGGCGCATGGCTTCTTTCTAATGATCCATTGGTCTGGAGTCTATATCCTGACGTGGTAAGATGTCGTATTTTAAATATTTTCATAAATGTTTCCGTCAAATCTGACAGGAAACTGGTTCCTCTATCCGATAATATTGCTTTTGGAGCCCCAAATTGACAGTTGAGGTGCTTAGCCAATGCGTTGGCTATTGTGGTAGATTGCAAATTAGGTATTGGTACCACTATCAAGTATTTTGTTAGATTGCATTGCATGGTCAGCATATGGCAGTTGCCTCGAGGGGTCATTCTCAATTTTCCTACGGTTTTAATGGATACCTTATCAAATGGTTCTATCTGTGTGTCCGTGATAGTCATGGGCGCCTTTGTCTTAGTTCGATCTAACTTTTTCATACTGCATTCTCGGCACTTTCGGATATAATCCAGAACGTCGTTTCGCATACCTGGCCAGTAATGTATCTCTCGGATCTTCTACTATGTTTTGTTTACCCCTTTGTGTCCCCCTATCAGGCTTTCATGTAAACTTTGTATTATGCCATTCCTCTCCACTGGTTCTGGACAATTCTCCTTTCCGTAACATAGGGTTACGGTGATTGGGCTACCCTCAAATGTGTCTGTCAGCAGTTGAGCTAATAGTCCTGCCTGTAGGGCATCTAGCATGTCTCCTTTTCGTGAAATGCGAAAACTGGTCAGGTTTCTTTGAAGCATTGTAGTTCTAAGATTAGCTAAAGCGGTCCTTATGTTCGGAATAGTGGGACTGTCGAAGTACTCATGTTTTATAACAACAGATAGTACAGTCTGTCAAGTAAGAGCATGGTCGTGTTAATTTATAAAAAAATTTATTTAATACAACTTTCATATTTATATATACATTGTACACATTACAAACAATGATGCAATTTGGTCAATAATGTGTCTAGTCACCACCGGCGTCGATAATTGCCTGGCATCTCCGAGGCATGCTTTCTACTAATTTGACAACGTATTCTAGTAGCAAGGATCTCCAGATCCGACGAATTTCGTAAGACAACTGCTTTAAAGTGTATGTGCGTATTCCACGAAGCTTCCGTTTAATATATGCCCACACATTTTCAATAGGGTTTGCATCGGGCGACTGCGTTGGCCAATCCAATGTAACGATGCCAGATTCAGTCTTCCACTGAGTACAGAGCTTACTGCGGTGTTTAGGATCGTTGTCCTCCTGCAGAATCCAATCTTCATTTTTTGTGATGAACCATCGTTTGGCAGATGGTAGAAAAGCCTTTTTGTAGATTTTTATCATTTTCTCGGCATTTAGGTTGTCAGTGAAGAGGTGCCAAAGTGCCGAATCCCTGCTTTGAGAAGCAGCCCCAAAGATGCACCTTTATTCCATGTTTTACGGTCCGCTGAACAAGCCTATTGGTGGAAGTTGACCAGGCTCGCGTGAGGACAGAATGTGACCATATAGAACATTCATCAGTAAAAATGACATTTTTAAAATCTCTATCAATATTCTCATGCGCCCAAGCGAGTCGCTTTGTCACATGTTTTTCAGTCAACAGAGGCTTCTTTATTGTGTTGCGCCATTTCAGATGATGAGTACAAAGATAGGTTCGGCTAGTTTTGTAGGATATATCTAAACCTTTTGCCATTAATTTTGCTTGTCCTTGCCACAGTTTTAAAGCAGGATTCCGCGAAAACAGATTCACTATTCTTTTTTCATCTTTTTTGTTCACTTTTCCTATCGAGCCACGTTCTGGTAAATCATCGACATTTTTAGCCACTTCATATCGCTGTATCCACTTCTGTACAAATGCCTTCGACTTTCGCATATATCTAGCAGCCGCTGATTGCGACATTTTGGGACCTTTCGGGTGGATGCAAAGGAACACAGCCTCGTAGCACGACGCGTACTTAGCACTCATGGCGCTTAACGTGATTCTCTTTGAAAAGATTAATAACGACTGAATTTTTGTTAACAATGCATTAAGGAAAAAGCTTTTTTCTATCGGTTTGCGAAGGAATTACAGCAAAATCTTTCATTACCTGTCGGTGAAGTCGACCACGCTCTTACTTGACAGACTGTATGTTATGACTCTTATATGACGTAACCAGGATCTGTCCTACCTTTGGTCTGGTTTCGTTAAATTTTATTTGATTTATTGCTTCCACATCAATTAATAACCTTGTTGCACTCGTTATACTCTCAATATCGCTAGTTGCGAAGTGTACTTGGTTGTCTCTTTTATAAGTAAGGCTTTGTCGAGATGTTTTAATGTTATTTCTTGAAATCAATAGAGGCGGAAGTTGTTGTTATTTTAAGCTGTCAGTATCGTCTGAACTCCGGTCACTGTGATCGGTGGTGATAGTTTCATGCGACTCAGTTAGAGATATGCATAATCAGATCAGAGGTAGTAATTCGTTGAAAGAATGTTTGGGCGCTTGGCCATAATTTATATTTATACTTGGTTTTTTTTCGAATAAGGTTTTATGTGAGGGTTCTTAAAAGTCTTCGGGAATGCGAACTGCCTTGCTAAAACGCAAGTGTTTCTTTACTTTCTCTGTAAGGGGGGTACTTTTGGCTTGTGGTTGTTGATTGCAACTGAATGGTGTGTCTTAAATGGGTTTAGGTGCTATTCTTGGTATCCCATGTATATTATTTCAATCTTCTGCGTCGGCGTTACTGTTTGTTCCATAATTAATTTTGTTGTCCAAGGTTAGGGGAGTCGGATTCCTCGTGCTAACTGGAGGCTGTCGTTCCAGTTGTGCCACTCGCCGTTCCATAACGTCGTCGTTGAGAGTTTTGTCGTCGTAGGGATCTATGGTGTCTAAGTACTCTTGATATTCGGGATCTACTATATCTTCTTCGGAGAAATTACTTTTACCTCCATGGATGTTGTCTCTATCTCTCAACAGTTCATCAGAGTTATGGCCATATTGATCATATATTCTGTTATAGATTCTTCCCAGGGACGTGTTAAAATTTCTCCAGTCTTATGTCGTTTCTATGTTTTCCGTAACTTCTTCACCTAACTTTTTGCTTGATGTTAGGGGTTTTGAACTTTTACACGCTCCTTGCGAATTGTCATTAGATTCTTC
Organism: Chalcis sispes; assembly: GCA_949987625.1. Taxonomy (NCBI): domain Eukaryota; kingdom Metazoa; phylum Arthropoda; class Insecta; order Hymenoptera; family Chalcididae; genus Chalcis; species Chalcis sispes. Next base: position 26,557,901 of record OX465095.1, on the reverse strand, counting down.
TTCTTAATTTTCTTCTATGGCGGTGACCTCCTCTGTCTCACTTCCTGAGTCTGTAGTAACATACATACAAATTGGTAAATTATCCTTTTCCTGGTGGTGTTGAGTTTCAATGTCAGAATCCGATTCTTCAGTGATTTCTTCCCGCAGCCTACTTCTCCTAGGGTCAGCCCGCGGTGGCACTTCATCTGTGTCCGTGTTGATATCAATTGACTTTGTACTCTTTGATGCTAGCTCCGAGCTGGTTCCGACCTCGGTATCCGTAGGGGGATTTGTTGGTAATGACCCTTGATTTGGTGATATTGCATCTCTTCTGATTGCTTCTAATTTATGTGTTGTATTAGGTGTATTGACAGATTTAGTAGGGGGCCTTTGTGTACGGAAATTAGTAGATTGGGTCACAGATAAGGGCTTACGGATACTCCTTGATGCTTGAGAGGTTGTCGCTCTTGAGGTACGACGATCACTTCCTGTATTTTGGTTAGTCTTAGCTCTAATTCTATGAGCTACGGTGCTATGGTCTATGACAAGAGGTGCTTTGGTAGTTTTCGAGCCAGGTGGCCTCTCTCGTCTTCGGCTTGCTGTTGCCGAGCCTGGCACGTTTCCGGCTGGCGGATTTCCTGATCTGAGGGCTTTGGACTTTTTTCCTTTCCTTGGCTGAGATGCTACCTTATTTAATACCAATATCCTAAGTTGCGGTAATTTATCATTGATCTCTTGCTCAGTGGCGTCTATTACTAGGTTGCGGGACAAAGCGTCTGAATACTATTTAAACGTCCCGGTTTGTATTGGAAAGTATATTGATATCCGGTGAATTTCAACATCCATCGCATCAGTCGTTGCCCAGGATCAGTTCTATTATGCATCCAGTTAAAAGGTTCACGATCGGCTCGTAAAACAAATCATATTTTAGGGTCGGAATTGGTGCATGGCATATAATGCGGCTAAACATTCTTTTTCTGTAGTACTATAATATCTCTCAGCCTTATTTAGGGTTCTTGATAAGTATGCTACGGGATGATTGAATCCGTTCAGTTCCTGGCTTAGTACTGCTCCAATTGCGTAGTCAGAGGCGTTGGTAGTCAGCGTAAATTCTTTCTTAAAATCCGGATAAATTAAAATAGGGCTTTCACATAACCGTTTTTTCAGTAACTCAACTTTCAACCTGTAGCGGTCCCCAGTCACTACACTGCTGGCCTTTCTTTAAAAGATCGGTTAGTGGCTTTGCAATTTTCGAGAAATTTTCTATAAATCTTCGATAGTATCCTAACAGGCCTAAGAATTGTCAAATAGTTTTCATAGTAGTTGGTTTTGGGAAGTCTTTTACTGACGAATCTTCTTAGGATCTGGTTCAACTCCTCTTTCGCTGATTTACAATAGTAAATCATAAGTGTCTTAAAATCAATTCAGAGAAGATTCGGATTCGGATTTCTTGGATTACCCTTCTCCCACTAATTTACGGCAATTACGTCACTTCCACGGTATGATCGGGTGGTATGCAAGGTTTATCACGAATTGAGCTAAACTAAAAACGACCCCGTCCTTCCTAAGGAGGATAGCAATGGCACCAGAAGCAGCAAGAAGCGTTTGAGCAGTTAAAGCTAGCATTGTCCTAGGCGCTCGTTTAAGCACGTCTTGTCCTTGCGCACCTCTTTTGCTTACAGACGGACGCTAGCGATTTTTCTATAGCAGGCGTGCTCACTAAAGAGATAGATGGCGAGGAACATCCATTTTGCTACGTCAGCTACACCGTGAAACCTTCACCAGTGCCCCTCCGGGAAGCGGGAAAATGCAAGCCAGGGTGTTGTAATTGCGGGAAGCGCGGCCATAGTTGGACGAAGAGGCCTGCTCCAAAACTGTTTCAACTCCGGAAACAGTGACAAAAATCAATCAAATTATGCGTGCAGATCGTCGAATGAGCATCCGGATAATTGCCGAGGCTGTAAACGCCGATAAAGAAACGGTAAGACAAATTTTACACGAGGAATTACACATAACAAAAGTCTATGCGAAGTTGGTGCCAAAAAACCTGACTCCTGACCAAAAGCTCTTGCGTCAACAGGTCTGCTCAGATTTCCTTAAAAGGTTAAAAAAAGATTGCAGACTGATGAAAAACATTATTACTTGCGACGAAACGTGGATTTTTCAATACAATGTTGAAACAAAGCGGCAATCGATGCATTGGAAGACGCCTGAATCGCCCAGAATCAAAAAAGCAAGGATGTCCAAATCAAAATTCAAGGCAATGTTGATCGTTTTTTTCGACATCAACGGTATCGTGATGACTGAATGGGTTCCAGAGGGTCAGACTGTCAACCAGACTTACTATTTGTCAGTTTTGGCAACACCGCGAGAACGAGTTCGTAAGAAACGGCCCGAGTTGTGGAAGAACAACTCGTGGATTTTGCACCAGGACAACGCACGTGCCCATAACGCTCTATCTGTGAAGCAGTATTTGGCCGGTAAGCGCACTCCAGTGCTCGAACACGCGCCGTACTCGCCAGATTTGGCACCGTGCAACTTTCTTTTGTTTCCGAAGATAAAATCTACTTTGAAAGGGACCCGATTTGAGTCGATGGAAGCGGTAAAGCAAAAAACGGCAGAGCTCCTAAATTCCCTCACCAAAGAAGACTTCCAGCACTGCTTCGATCAACGGAAAAAACTTATGGAAAGGTGTGTGGCGTGAAAAGGGAGTATATTGAAGGGGAGCATTCGAATGTAGAATAATTTTTATAATAAAACCCTTTTCCGTAACCAGTCTCGTTATTTAATAGGCAGACCTCGTATATTGAAAGAGTTTCAATGGATAACCTAAGCTTAGCTCAAAGCAACGTACAAGCATTATTTCATCAAAATCGGTTCACGGGGAAAAAGGTGTATCTAAACTTTTCAAGCGACAATTTTCCATTATTATGCAATATAATATATTTATAATATTATGCACTGTTACATGCAAAATAGTATGAATATGGCTGCTGCATTCAGAACATTGAAAGATGATGATCTTTTTTTTTTTTTTTTTTTTTTTTTTATTTTTATTAAATTCTTACTAATAATAAAAAGTTCTGAAATTAGAAAAAATTTTAATTTTACTATTAATACAGGGTGCGTACGGTATTTGAGGACAACTTGAGAGTAAAATTAATTAGCTCGTATTTTTAATAAAATTAAATGAAATTTAAGGAATTTCTTATGCAACGTTGAATTAATATATGGCTATTAAGTTATTTAATAAAATCGCCATTAGCAGCAATAACCTCTTCGATCCGGGTCCGGAAACGATTACATGCCTGAATCAAATGCTCCTTGTTCATATTGACCATAACGGCATTAATAGCAGTCTTCAGCGAAGAAGTGGTGTTATGAGGATACTTATTGGTCTCACGCACAACTACGCCCCATACGTGATAATACAAAGGATTAAGGTCTGGGAAGCTAGGTGGCCAAAGGTTCAGTGTTATGTGGTCATGAAAATTTTCGGCAATCCAATCTTGTGTTGCCATCGCTTTATGTGAAAGAGCAGAGTCTTGTTGAAAAATGTATGGTCTGCCCCCGCTTACATTGTCTATCCAGGGTTTCACCACCGTCTCCAAAACCTCGATGTATGCAGCAGAGTTCACTTGAAGTACTTGAGTAAAAAAGTGTGGTGGCATAACATATCCTTTGTTGCTAAAAACACCCAAAACCATAACAGTGGCTGGAAATTTTGTGTGCATAACAACAGGAACCTTCGTAGGATTTGAACATAGCCATCTGTCATTTCTGCGATTGGTCTTTTGATCTTGGTCAAAATTTTTTTCGTCGGAAAAAAACCATAACATTTTGGGCGCTTCAGGGTGTTTGATTTTGTTTAAAAGACGTTTTGATCAGAGAACTCTATGTTCCCGTGTTCGTTCCGACATGAACTGTCCTCTGCGCATCACGTAAGACTTATACCGAAGCTCTTCGTGGACAACTCTACGAATAAGGCACTCAGAAACATGAAGCTCACTCGCAAGGACCCTCATTGATTTTAAAGGGTCCTCGTCTATGATCGCTTGCACTTGCTCTAAAAATACTGCAGATCGGACAGTATCAGAACGTTGTTCGTGCTTTTTGCGTTTTGCAACCGATTCTGTATCGCCTCCTGATGCTTCCAATTCACGGCGAACCTTATGCACGAATGAACGGGCGCAATTAAGGGGGGAAATCACAGTAAAATTTTCAATTTTTGGAAAAAAATTTTTTTCGCCTAAAAGGTGCTTTAGGGTCTTAAAAATAATATACCAAATGATGGAACACGGAAAAAGTGTCCGGGTGCCCAAATTTTTTATTCTGCGGTAACGCCACTCAGGTATGGTTTCTCAGTACTTAAAACTTTAAACGCGTTTTTCTCGAAACCACTTTTTTTGAGCTCGCCGAAGACATAACTCAAGTAAATCTTTACTAATCGACTTGAAATTTTGACAGTAGCTTCGAAATATCTTTTTCCACGGAGCTACGTAAGATTTTTTATTTTATATGGCTTAGTTTTTTTTATCGAAGATTTGATGGCGTTTTTTTTTGTTAAAAATTTAATTTTATTTTCAAACATGCACAATTTTGTGAAAAATTAATACATTCAATAAATTCCACGTAGCTTGCTAGCTGTTGTTATATAAAAACTAAAAAATTATGGTTTTTTCTTTTAGATCAAAAATTAAGGAGTCTACGTCTTCGGCCATCGACACGCTTCAAAAAATAGGTGCTTTGGGGCATATGCTGCGCAGCTGCCATTTTTAAATATTTTTTATTGAAAAAATTACATTTTGTACTTCTTTAGTATTGCTATAAAACCTACTATACAGATTTTTGATTGATACTTCTTTTCAGCCAAAATTAATTCCCAAAAATATGCCTATTTTTTTGTGTGCTACTGTGATTTCCCCCCTTAAGATAATTAGAGATCTCTAAATCTGTATAGTTCGCACATATAGCGACGATGACAGCATGTCTCTTAATTTCTTGAGTGATGTTGTAGTCCGACATTTCTTATCTGAAAAGGAAAAAAAATTAGAAAAAAAATTCGCGAAGTTATAGTCACATTTATGCATGTCCTCAAATACCGTACGCACCCTGCATAGCTTAAATATACATAATGCTTTTAGGAAAAATAAAAAATTTTAAATATGTCAATTTTTAATTAATATGTAAATTTAATCTAACAGGGAGATTATTAGTATAGGGATAATCATGACCCAATAAATGTATATAATTGTATGTTTTCATTTATAATATGGTTAATAACATGGTACAATAATATGGTATACGACGCATACATTAATATTCAGTAATATTGTAATAATTATCGGAGCAGAAGGTGTAATCTTTTTTTTTCTTCCAAATAATTAACTTGCTTCACTCTGTGACCTTAATATTTTCACTTATAATAATTCATTCAATTTACAATCATTTATTCACACTTTATCACTAATTTCGTCTAATTTAAAACATTTCATTTACTCACTATCGCGTTATTTTCATTTATTGTAATTATAATTTTTTTTTTAACATTCACTTTTTATTTATTCATGTTTATATATTTATATTTTTCTTCTGGCTTCATTTTACTTTGTTTAAACGCAGTTTCTTTCTTCATGTTATTCTTTATATTAATTATTTATTATTTCATTTGTTTTATTTCACTCATTTTAATCCGCATATATATATATATATATGTTTTATTTCCCTTTCTTTTATTTTGTTGCAATTTATTTATCTGTTTTTCTATTATTTATTCATTCTTTATCTTACTTATTATTCATTTATATATTATTTTCATTCTTTTTATTTATTGATTCGCTGCACATTATTATTATTCTTTTATTTTAATTCGCACATATATATTTTTTTTTTTAATTTACTTTCTTTCATTTTATTTTTCTATATTTATCTTTCGTTTATTCTATTTATTATTCTCTTATTTATTCGCGTTATTTATTATTCTTTTATTTTATTCTTTTATTTTATTTATTCACGCACTTTTGTTATCTGTTTTTCTTTTATTTATTCATTCTTTATCTTACTTATTATTCATTTATATATTATTTTCATTCTTTTTATTTATTGATTCGCTGCACATTATTATTATTCTTTTATTTTAACTCGCACATATATATTTTTTTCTTAATTCACTTTCTTTTATTTTATTTTTCTTTATTTATCTTTCGTTTATTATATTTATTATTCTCTTATTTATTCGCGTTATTTATTATTCTTTTATTTTATTCTTTTATTTTATTTATTCACGCACTTTTGTTATTTGTTTTTCTTTTATTTATTCATTCTTTATCTTACTTATGTTCATTTATATATTATTTTCATTCTTTTTATTTATTGATTCGCTGCACATTATTATTATTCTTTTATTTTAATTCGCACATACACAGTATGTCGGAAAAGTTCCCGAACTTTTAAAATAAAAAATCGAAAATTACATCTAAAGAAATTTATTCCAGTTAACTTTTAATATAGTCCGCTTCCCGAGATATACACTCATTTGAGCGCTCCATGAGTGATTCGAAGGCTCTCTGGTACTCCTCTGAAGTTATCACTGTGAGACGCTCGGTGCAAGCCGCTTGAATGCTCGGTACATCTTCAAAAAATCGTCCTTTCAAGGCCATTTTTAGCTTGGAAAATAGGAAAAAGTCGGCTGGAGCTAGATCTATCGAGTATGGGGCGTAATTGATGCGTGGGATCTGATTTTCGGCGAGATAACGCTTCACAATGTTCGAAGAATGAGCAGGCGCATTGTCATCCAGCAAACTCCACGATCCCGGTTCCTTGTACTCGGGCCTGATGCGATTAATCCGGCGCTTCAGACGTTTTAACACCTCTACGTAATACGCAGCATTCACGGTAGTGTTTGGGGGTACACATTCTTTATGTATCAGGCCTTTGGAGTCGAAGTAAGCGATGAGCATCGTCTTTACCCGTGATTTTTGTTGGCGCACTTTTTGAGGCCTCGCACGGCCCGGGCTGAGCCAAGCGGATGACTGGCGCTTTGTGGAAAAATCGTATTGAGAGCACAAAGTCTCGTCTCCAGTCACAATTGAGGCTAGAAAGCCTGGAGTAGTGTCGCAAGTCCCGATTAAATCTTGACAACATTGGATGCGAGTTTCTTTCTGCTCTGGTGTGACAAAGTGCGGAACAAATTGAGAGCAGACCTTCCTGCGGTTCATTTTTTCTTTCAAAATTAACGCGACGCTATCCTTGCTCATGTTCAATTCGTATACCAACATTCTGAGAGACATGTGGCAATCCTGCTTCAGTAGCGCGCGCACGCGAGCCTCGTTTTCGTTGGTAACAGCTGTTGACGGCCGGCCGCTTCTCTCGTCATCTTCTAACGACTCTCTACCCTTCTTGAACCGACTGAACCACGTGTAAACAGTTGTACGCGACACTACGCCTTTACCGTAAGCCAAATCGATAATTTTTTTCGTTTCCACGAAAGTTTTTTTAAGTTTATAGCAGAATTTAATTGCGCCATGATGTTCCAATTTCTCATCCATCGTAGAGCTTGCACCGGGGTACTAAACACACGTTCACTCAAGCACGTCTATCTCGGCAACTAATAAACGGATACTGGTGGAAAAATTCTCAGACACTCCAGAGGGATGTAGCAACATAGTACCGGTGTCGTCCAAAAGGTGGCACCACTCGTACAAGCGCTACAAAATAAGTTCGGGAACTTTTCCGACATACTGTGTATATATTTTTTTTTTTTTTTTTTACTTTCTTTTATTTTATTTTTCTTTATTTATCTTTCGTTTATTTTATTTATTATTCTCTTATTCTTTCGCGTTATTTATTATTCTTTTATTTTATTCTTTTATTTTATTTATTCACGCACTTTTGTTATTATTACATTTGTTTTTCTTCTTTATTTTATTGATATTATTCCTTCTATTTTATTTTATTTTATTTATTATCCTTTTATTTTATTTTTTTATTTTACTTTTCTTTTATTTTATTAATTTTTATATTATTCATTTACGTATTTCATTATTTTTCATTTATTTTCCTTTATTTCATTTATGTTATTCTTTTTATTTTAATTCGCGCATATATTTTTACTTCATTTTCTTTTATTTTATTTTATTTTATTTATTATTCTTTTATTTTATTCACTTTTATTCATTTGCGCATTTTATTATTTATTTATTATTTTATTTATTGTACTTCTTTATTTTTCTTTTATAGACCACTTTTACACTAATGTTAACTTTTACTCCTTTTGTCACAGAGCGAATAGTTGAAAATCACAAGTTCACATTTTCACCCTTTCTCTTCTGCTTATTAGTTATTTTTATTTATAAAATTTTAAATCACTTTTAATTTACATGTGAGAGAATAAGAAAAAGAACCTTGAAAATCAGCTGCGTGTTATCTCGCGGTAACGTAATATTTATCGCTGCATTTCTAGCATGATCACTTGCACGCCTCGGCGATCCGACGGCCGGGCAAATCACGGAAAAAACGGCATTAGATCTCAAAATAAAACACTTTAATATCTAAAATTTTTATTCAATATACAAAGTATTTTAATAAAAATGCTTTTATTTTATCATGTCTGATAGAAGTTTTAATCCTACATTTTTTTTAAAATTATTCACAACATCACTATTATATTGACATGAACACATTTTAAAATAAATTTAATAAATTTAATAATTCTATTAAATATTTGAAATTATTATTAAATAAAATATTTTTCTCTTTCTTTTTTTTTTATAAAATGTTATTATTAAATAAAAAATTTTTATTTAGTTCATCCTTTTACTTAATTATTCACTGTCACTTTTCCACTTATTTTATTCACTTTCACTTTTCTTTATATAAATAATTTCTTTTTTTATATATATTGTTCACTTATATGTATGCCATATACATACATACACATATCTCACATCCACTGTATAATGTTAAACAAAATTTTCCGCATGGTATTTAGTTGTATCAATGTAAAAATTGCCACCGCATTCGTAGCATAATCATTTTCACATCGCGGCGATCCGACGGCCGGACTTCACGCGGAGAGAACTACATTAATTCTCTTTAAGACATGAGATAAAATCATTGTAATATATTTATTATCAACATATAGACCATCCTAATAAAAATAAGAATGTCTGTATTCACAATAAAACAATAAAAATATAAATAAAATATTTACATTTGTCAAGAAAAATAAGAACATTTCATTCTATAAAAATTTATTATCACTATTTTATTAATTTCATCGCTGTGGCGATCCGACGGGAAATCGCACGGTGAAGGTTATACTAGTTCTCTTTCACAAAGGATAAAATAATAAAAGAATTATTAAATTTAATACAATTTTTTAGTTTGGATTAATAGACATCATCAATTAATTTAGATTCAATATATCTTGTATATTAATTTTAATAATATAATAACTATTAATACACTTTACAAACACGTAAGTAAGAAAACCATAAGAACAAAATAATTAAGTTTAAATTAGTAAAAATGTACGTCAATTTTTTTTTTTTTTTTTAATTTTGATACAAGAATATTTTAATTTTTAACTATGAGAGATTTAAAACTTTGAATCAATACAAATTTATTAAAATAAAATATAATTTTTATTTTAACGGCCTATTTTACAGTCTGTCAAGTAAGAGCGTGGTCGTATTAATTTATAAAAAAATTCATTTGATAAAACTTTCATATTTATATATACATTGTACACATTACAAACAATGATGCAATTCGGTCAATAATGTGTCCAGTCACCACCGGCGTCGATAATTGCCTGGCATCTCCGAGGCATGCTTTTTACTAATTTGACGGCGTATTCTAGTGGCAAGGATCTCCAGATCCGACGAATTTCGTAAGACAACTGCTTCAAAGCGTATGTGCGTCTTCCACGAAGCTTCCGTTTAATATATGCCCACACATTTTCAATAGGGTTTGCATTGGGCGACTGCGACGGCCAATCCAATGTAACGATGCCAGATTGAGTCTTCCACTGAGTACAGAGCTTGCTGCATTGTTTAGGATCGTTGTCCTCCTGCAGAATCCAATCTTCATTTTTTGTGATGAACCATCGTTTGGCAGATGACAGTAAAGCCTTTTTGTAGATTTTTATCATTTTCTCGGCATTTAGGTTGTCAGTAAAAAGGTACAAAGTGCCGAATCCCTGCTTTGAGAAGCAGCCCCAAAGATGCACCTTTATTCCATGATTTACGGTCCGCTGAACAAGCCTAATGGTGGAAGTTGACCAGGCTCGCGTAAGGACAGAACGTGCCCATATAGAACATTCATCAGTAAGAATGACATTTTCAAAATCTTTATCAATATTCTCATGCGCCCAAGCGAGTCGCTTTGTCACATGTTTTTCAGTCAACAGAGGCTTCTTTATTGTGTTGCGCCATTTCAGATGATGAGTACGGAGATGGGTTCGGATAGTTTCGTAGGATATATCTAAACCTTTTGCCATTAATTTTCCTTGTCCTTGCCGCAGTGTTAAAGCAGGATTCCGCGAAAGCAGATTCATTATTCTTCTTTCATCTTTTTTGTTCACTTTTCCTATCGAGCCACGTTCTGGTAAATCATCGACATTTTTAGCCACTTTATATCGCCGTATCCACTTCTGTACAAATGTCTTCGACTTTCTCATATATTTAGCAGCCGCTGATTGCGACATTTTGGGACCTTTCGGGTGGATGCAAAGAAACACAGCCTCGTAGTGCGACGCGTACTTAGCACTCATGGCGTTTAACGTGATTCTCTTTAAAAAAATCAACGACAACTAAATTTTTGTTCACAATGCATCAAGGACAAAGCTTTCTTCTATCGGCTTGCGAAAGAATTAGAGCGAAGTTTTCCATTACCTGTCGGTGAAGTCGACCACGCTCTTACTTGACAGACTGTATATATTTTATATATTTAATAATAAAATTAATATAATTTGTATATTAATTTTAATAAATTTAACGACTTTATTTATAAAATGATTTTATTGACACTTTCTTATTAATTACAAGCAATAAAAATTTTGAAATTGATTAATTTATTAAAAATAGACATTCTATAAAATACTTATTTTTGAACGAGTTTTTTATTTGCGGTACAAATTGAACAAAATTAATTAACGTACAATTTTATTATAACTTCTCCGTAAACGTTTATTAAAAAAAATAGTACTTTAATGTATTATAAACATTTAAAGCAATTCTCTTAAAGGTATAAAATCATTCTTAATAAAATAAATTAATAATTGAAAAAAAATATGCACTAAGATTTTAATGTACGAAAATATCAAGAATCATTATTTTTTTTTTCAAATATTATATATAAAATTATAATATATTTTATAGAAGAATTACTTTGACTTCAATTAATTCTTGAAATTAAAACGTACACACATTGTTTTCATTAGCTAAGCAGAGTAAATTTTCCACTGTTCAATCGTATTTTACATACTTTGTCATAAAATGTTGCACGAATTTTCAAGCATAGTTACTATTATATCATGAAAATTTAATAACTATAAAATAAATGACAGTTATTCGCATTAGTCATTTGAAATCTGTGTAACATAATCGAAAAAAAGTATTTTCTCAGACATGAGAAAGAAAGCAAGTTTAATAATAATCTCCATAACACAATTAACAATAATGCAACCTAATATCCTAAATTAAATTGCTCTCTATCATAACTTGTTATTATCAATGTAAAACATCTTTGATTCAAATTTTCTAAAATTTTTGTATAACTTATGTTATAGTTATCATCCTTAGTCTTTGTAAATAATTACTTAATAATTTTAACAAACTTCTGAATGTAGTTAGAAACATAGTTATATCAGAAGCCTTTAAAGTTAAGGCACATAGAATTTATTGTTATTCGATCACAATCTTGATAAAAATTCATAGACAATATAAAAAGGAATTAGTAATTACCATTAGGAAAGTATAACATTCGAAATACTAAATTTTGATACTTTTGAATATAAGTACAAGATTAATTTGGAAAAAGTATTATGTAAATTAAAAATGGTATAATATATTTAATGCATTATTATTTGCGGTATTTAAATAAGTTCCACAAATGGTTTTATCAAGTTAAAAATTAGTTGGAATTACAAAAATGTAAAAATTACTTTTTAAACTTTAAACTTGAAATATTAATTCTATTCCTTTTCTATATTTCTTTTTTAACTATAGAATATTTAATTACATTTGCTAGTCAAAACTAAAGATAAAAAAAAAATTCAGCTTAGTGGAAGGACTTGAATTGAGAGATACTCAATTTAAAAATATAATGTATAAAATCTAGTGAAAAACAAATATCAAAATGCCTATTCTTCTCTATGAAATTTGTAAATCTACAAAAATAAGTCTGGTCCCAGCAGTGGAATCTTTTTTTTTTTTTTTTCACTTGATTTCTGAATTACAAAATGCATTGAAAGATGTAGCTGCTATATAACATTTTTGACAATAACTTGTAACAAGCTGTTACTAGATTAATTTAAACTGTTTATCTACTTTTTCAATAAGACTATTAAATATATATACATAATATATAAGACAATAAGTATATATATTGTTACGGAGAACACTTCGTTTTCCGCGCGTGTTTATATTTCGCGCGATTCCGTGGTCCACGAGCCGAGTTTAATTTCGGTAACGTGACGGCCCCGGGCGGGAAAATACTGTACACGCCGATAGATAGAATAGTCGTGTGTCGTATAGAAAAGATAGGCGAGTTCAGGCTAGGCAAGCTAGCATCTTCCCGCGTTTTTCCGCGAGTTCTCCTCCGCCATTTTCACAGTTCGGACGTGTGCCTTCTTCCCGCGTCTCGACAAGTTTTTGCGCGACGTTATCGCGAGTTTTTGGCGCGTTCCGGTCGTGTTTTTTAGTGCAGGTGCGTAGCTGCGATCTGCAGCACACAGGGCACCGCCACCTGACCACAGGGGCGTAGCAGCAAGGCGACGGCACCAACGATTTCGTTCGGTGGCAGCGGCGTCCCGCTACGAGCGGCCTGATTTCGATTTTTGGCGTGCGCGGCTGGCCAGCCACCGTCGTAAGTTTATTATCACTGTAATTTTTCGCGCGTAAATTTTTTGTTTTATTTGCGTAGGAGTAACCTCCGCCGGCTACTCCGTTCTTTAGCGAATTTGTATTTTACGCGGTCGTGCGAGTGAGAGAGCGTTATCTCTCTCACTTTCGCATAATCAGTGCGAGAGAGTTGCGGTCTATCTCGTACCCGTTTAAGTATAAGTGCGCGTGAGTGAGAGAGCGGTATCTCTCTTACTCTAGTGGTAGCAGTGCGGGAGAGTTGCGTTCTCTCTCGCACTCGCGTAAGGCTAGGCGCGCAAGAGTAGGAGAGCGCTTTCTCTCTAACTCCTACGGTGCAGTACGAGAGAATCGTTGTCTCTCTCGTACTCGCAGTAGACGCGGCGCGCAGGAGTGGGAGAGCGTTCTCTCTCTCGCTTCAACGGGCTCCGTGTGGGAGAGTGCTCTTCTCTCTCGCACCCGTTCGTTGGACGGCGCGCGCGAGTGAGAGAGGCCTTTCTCTCTCACTTTTATAGGCGTAGTGCAAGAGACGTTCTTTCTCTCTCGCACTCGTATAGTACACTGCGTGTGGTAGCCGGTTTCGCGCATTATATCGCGCCTTGCCGCCTGCGCTCCTCGATACAATTTATTTTTGTTGTTTTATTTTCCTTCATGTAAACGCTATCGTTATTTATTATTCTTTAATTTCTTAATGTTCTTATTTATTATTTATTTAAGTTAGTAAATTATTTTATTTATTTTATCAATCTTTTTCTTTCTTTCTTCCCTTTCTTTTCTCTTGTATAATTTTATCGATTTTTTTTTATTATTATATTATTTTTATAATTTTTGTCTGAGTTAACGATAAATTGTTTACGTTTCTTTTTCTAGTAAATTTTCATACTTATTTAATTAAATTTCCTTTTTCTTTTTATTATTTTTTTCTTGATATCGCTTTATTATTTCTGCAACGAGGAGCTTTCAGCTTTCCTCATGAATACCGCCCTCTCCGAGAATTAACTAGCCAGGTGAGGATGACACACGAGCCGCGCGACGACGATTGCGTGGCGTTGCAACGGGTAAGTTGGGTCCGTAGACCGACTTCTCGAGCCTGGACCTAGAAGCAAAGTCGTCCGAGACTTTAGCTTCCTAAAAGGGGGCGCAAAGGGCATTTTTGCACCTTTTGCAAATTGCGCGTCCCCCGAAGCTAATTGCTCCTGTGGCGGTTAATGTTTAAAACTGCCACCCCGTTAAAATATATATATATATATATATATATATATATATATACTTATTGTCTTTACTATACTGCTGGTTTCTTATCATTTTATGAATTATAATAGCAATTGAAGTCTCAATACTTTGATATTTAATAAATGAACATTAATTTATATACCCACATATATTTTATATAATTTGAAAAAAAAATAATTTTTTTGTTATAGATTATTATTTTCAGTTTTTTCAACATTCAACATGGGTATATTTAAGATTACTTTATATTTTAAATAAAAATTTTATTTATTATTTTAATAATTTAATAGTTATGTAAAATTAACTTAAATAATTAAGACTTTTCCCTTTTTGAATAAATATGTCAAACTGTTATCTATTTTGTTACTACTTTTAAATTCACAAAATAAAAAATTTTATAAATCAGTTATAACTTTGAAAGACACTATTATTTAGGTGACTTTACTCCTTTCATTATTTTAATCTTAAAAATTTCGAAACTTTTTTTTTTTTTTTAAATATATTAATTACTTATTCTTTTAAATTTCATACATTTGATAAATCTATATTTTATGCAAGATAAAATAATTTTATTAATTTCAAAACTTTTGAGTTACATAGAAGAATTTTTTAACAATTTTTAAAAAATGTAAATAATTCAAGATTATTGACAATTGTTTTTATTTATGTTGAAAATGTATTAAAAAAATTGTAAAAATATTATAATATAAACAAAAATATAAAAGGCGCTTTCAAAAAAGAAAAACTAATCTTTGTCAATAATTAATTAAATAATTCAAATATAATCGACATAATTAATACAACAAAAGTCCCTCAGTGTTAGCAGTTACCCGGTGCCTCCACCAAAAATTTCGTTGTTACGTGCGGGGCTACGCGTACGTTACGAAATTTTAATATTTATTTTAATGCGGGACCCGCCAACTCGTCCCGTACGGGCCCGGCCGAACATCGCGAACCGAAGGGACCCATGCTGTCACGGACTATAAATATGACTGCCTATACCCCATTCTTTAGTGAGGATCAGGCGCAGAGAGAAAAAGCGAAATTAATCAAGTTAACATTCATATTGATTATGAGTAAAATCTTGCCTGAACCTTAGCGTGTCCTGGAATTCTAAAGGTGCCCGTGGGATGAGGAATTGAGGTTCAAAGTAATTACCACAAACAGTTCTCCTTAATTATTGTTCTTTATTTAATAATTTATACCAACACACTGACACAGTTAGTGAACGTCACTTTTCTAGCATACACTAATACACGCAACACGCGGCCGAAACCGGGATGAAACTAAGACAAAATTATTAAAATGGAATATTGTTTAATATTTATTAAAATATTAAGACTCAAAAAATTAAACGACAATACGACTGAGCTTAGATTACTGCTGTTCTTTCCCAGCAGTCAACTCTTCACGGCCCGTTGGTACTTATATTTAAAAACCTTGAGGTGGAGGCATCGTGAGGATTTTTGCTTATTTGGCATCGGCACGAGCCTCAGTGGACTCCCGAGCCTCCCCCGCGCCTCCCAACTAAAATGCAACTTTAGATATTTTATTTGTTTAAATGTGTGTGCCGAGGCGAGTTGAGCAACACAACTCTCTATAGGTGTGTGGGGAAAATATTTAACTATAAGAATACGTTTATTTTCCATGTCTCCTGTGTTTTTTCCACAGGAGTCAATTTGCAGCGTGAGTGCAAGTATCAACCACCTTTTTTCTAACATTCTGTTGTACAGAGTTCGTCGAACTGCGCGCTCAGCATTTTCACACATTAAACGTATACCTTCATGTGTTGCAGTAGTACATTGAACTGCTTAATTCTAATTTTAATTTAATTAATTTTTTATAGTAATATTTTATATAGTTTTAATTTAATTAATTTTTTATAGTTTTTAATTTAATTTAATTATTAAAATTTTGTCACGTAACAAATACTTTAAACAAATTTTATCGAACTAGTTGGAGGTAAGCTATTTAATGTGAAATCAATCAGTGCTATTTATATTGTGAGATTATAAAAGTTGAAGTTCATATGTTTCAGCAAGTAGATAACTCCGATCAGTATTGAAATTTATAAATTTATGCCCAGTTGCAAGAATCCACGTGAAAATCCACATGGAAATCCACGTGGATTTTGACATGGCAATCTACACTGAAATCAGTCCAATAACACACTGTATGTGGATTTCCACGTAGATTTCCGCGTAGATTACCACGTGGGTTTCAACGTGAAATCAGTGTAGAAATCTACGTGTATATGTCTCATAACCAGGTCTCAAAATTCGTCGGTCTCAATATCGTATGCTTTTAGTACGTAATTATTTCACTTATCTAGCTCCTTATTATATTTTTTCAACATGAACAGCGGAGAATTTAAGCCAGACTCTAAAGTAGAATCTGAGGCTGGCGAAGAAATCACCAGGGATGATAATAACCTAAATTATATTCCAGGTCAAGAAACATTTTATAACACAGATTTTCTTTTTATCTATCAAAAAATTTACTTCATAATCTGTGATACAAGATATTATAATTAATGGAATCGAACCTTTTCATTATTTTGAGTTATTTTTCGATAACATTATTTTCGAACTTATTTGCACTAAAATCAATCGTTATCAAAGTCAAAATCTAGAACCAGTTCATGAAAAAATCACTAAATGGACAGATTTGACAAACGAAGAGCTATTGAAATTTTTAGCATTATCTATTTTCATGAGACATGTTGTAAAAGGGAACCTCAAAAATTATTAGAGTTCTTCTCCTGCTTTATCGACTCCTATATTTTCATAAATAATGCATTGCAATCATTACCGTCAAATATTACGTTTTTGACATTTCCAAAACAATGAAACTGTATCTGATCATCTACTTAGAAAAAAAAATGTCATTGAAAATTTGAAAACAAAGTTTTCAAGTACGTCCCATATAAACGCTGCGCTGTTGCTAGATCGTTTGCACGTGTATCAGTACCCTCCCATGACTCAGTATGAGTTCAACTTCTTCCGTTAACTACGTGATTTTTGTGACTGCATTAGTGAAGTTGTGTTTTGGTTGTGCGACACGCAAAATGGAACAGCGGATTTTGGAGCAACGTTGTGCCATTAAATTTTGTGTTAAGCTTGGAGAATCTGCTAGTATGACGTTAAATCAGGCCTATGGGACACATTCTTTATCCCGAGCTTGAGTTTTTTACTGGCTCAAATCATTTTTGTAAGGCAGAGAACACGTTGAAGATGAACACCGTTCAGGAAGGCCTTCAACTTCGAAAACCGACGAAAACATCGAACGTTTACACATGCAAAAGGTCTGTGGCAAAATGGTGCCGAAAAACCTCACAATTAAGCAGAAAGACAATCAAAAAGACAAGTGTCTTGATCTTCTTAACAGAATCGTCAATGAGCGAGACTTCTCTAGTCGTGTGATCACAGGTGATAAATCGTGAATTCTTGAATACGATCCTGAGACCAAGAGGCAGAGTGAGGCGTAGCACACTGCAAGCTCACCTGGACCAAAGAAAGCTCGAATGAGCAAATCGAAGATCAAATCAATGCTGACTTGTTTTTTTGACAGAAGGGGAATCGTCCAAAAATTCTTGGTTCCTCCAGGACAAACTGTGAACTAAGTTTTTTATAAAGACGTCCTTGAAAGGCTCAGAAGAAGGGTCATACGAGTGAGACCAGACATTGCAGACGAATAGATGCTCCATCATGACAACACCCCATGTCACACTGCCCTCTCCGTCATAGAACTTTTGACCTCAAAAGGCGTTCCTGTAGTTCCCCAGCCCCCCTATTCCCCTGACCTTAATCCCTGTGATTTATTTCTTTTTCCTAAATTGAAAAATGTCCTTAAAGGACGTCATTTTGGGACTTTAGAAAACATCCAAAAGAGGGCACAGACATGCTGAAGATTATACCAGTTGGACTTCCAGCGCTGCTACCAAAAGTAAAAACAACGTCTCCATCGGTGTGTAGCTGTCCAAGAGAACTACTTCGAAGGGGATAACATTGATATTTAAAAAAAATACAAACCTTGGTAAATTAAAAATCAGTCTCATTACTTTTCTGCTCACCTCATATATCAAAATAAGATTTCATGCCAAGTATCAGCTTAAAATATTAATTTTTAAAAAAGTTATGCGCATTTAAGAAAAAGGGGGTAAAATTTTTAAATCGTTATATCTCAAATACTAATTATCGAAATCACATAATTTTTTAATTACGGCAATAATATTGAAATTTTAAAGAATGTATAATTTGACATAACATATTTTTATAAAAAAATTATAAAAATTTTTTATAAAAAATTAGGTTTTTTTATCAATAGACACATACGATTTTCGGATTTCATGTCAAAATACAGCTTATTGTCTCTTCTTTGATTCTGTAAAATAACTTTCTGGTCAGTTTAAAAGAAAAAAAATTAAAGCCATTTGAAGTTGACGCTCTGTGCTTCTTGCCGCGCCACGCCGTACTTAGCCTTATGATATGTGTATGCCCTGCATGATACAGCGACTGCTTAAGGAGCGCTTTGTCTCACTTCTTCTAACTTCATTTATATTTCAAAGCACTTGTTTTGCTAAATTTTTTATGCTAAAATAAAGCTTAGTATCTCCTCTTCGATTTCGTGAAAAACAATTTCTGGACACTTGGATAAAAAAAAAAATTAGAGCAATTTAAAGCTATTACCTTGTGCTGCCCAATACACACAGCCTTATGTGAGCGCTCCATCAATAAATGAATAAAGTTTTCTCAACGTAAAACACATTAAATTTTTTCTCCTCTTTAATTATATTAAATTAAATTTTTGGATACTCTAATAAACAAAGAATTAGAGTAATGTGAAGCCGACGCTCGATGCTTCCCGCCGCACTCAACCTGAAGCACGTACTGCATTATTAATAATTTAAGTTTTTTAATCATTGAGCTCATTTGATTTTTGATTTTTTTATTTCAAAATAAAGCTCAACATCTTTTCTTTAATTTCATAAAAAAAATTTTTAAAAATTTTAAAAGAAAAGAACTTAGAGCAATTAAAAGTTGATGTTCAGTGACTGCGGTAGATAGTACTAAATGACAGTTTCAAGCAACTCTAATTTTTCTATTAAAATGTCCAAAAATTTCCTTTTGTGAAGTTAAACAGAAGATACTAAGCATAATTTTGATATAAGAATAAAAAATAATTGAATGTGTTTTATGATCAAAAAACTTCATACATTCATTGATGAAGCGCTCACATAAGGCTGTGTGTATCGGGCAGCACCAGATGATAGCTTTAAATTGCTCTAATTTTTTTCTATCCAAGTGTCCAGGAATTGTTTTTCACGAAATTAAAGAGGAGATACTAAGCTTAATTTAGGTTTAAAAAATCTAGCAAAATAAGTGTTTCGATATCAGAAAGAAGTTAGAAAAAGTAAAACAAGGCACTCCGTAAGCAGCCACCGTATCATGCAGCGCATACACACATCATAAGGCTAAGTGCGGCGCGGCGCGGCACATCAACAAGGAAGCACAGAACGTCAATCTAAAAGGCTTTAATTTTTTTTTTTAAAGTGTCCAGAAAGTTTTTTCACGAAATCAAAGAAGAGACATTAAGCTGTATTATGACATAAATCGAAAATCGTATGTGCCCATCGATTAAAAAACCTGATTTATTTATAAAAAATAGTTATAATTTTTATAAAATAATTTTGTGTGAAATCATATACTCTTTGAAATTTTAATATTATTGCCGTAATTGAAAGAAAAATTATGTTATTTTGATAATTAGTATTCGAGATATAACGGTTTAAAAATTTTACTCCCTCTTTTTTAAATCGCATCACTTTTTTAAAAATTAATATTTTGAGTTGATACTTGGCATAAAATCTTATTTTGATATACTACATGGGCTGAAAATTCCCGAGATTTTTAATGAAAACAAGCGTTTTTTGGGCAATGTTGTATTTATTCCTCAACATAGTTGCCTTTGAGAGCGATATACTTAGTATAGCGATTTTCCAACATTCCGATGCCCTTTCAGTAGTACGAAACGTCCAAGCCTTCAAAATACGCCTCGGTTTCCGCAATGACTTCCTCATTCGATGTAAATCTCTTTCCCTGGAGCTATCACTTGAGGTTTGGAAACAGATAATAATCGCTGGGGGCCAAATCTAGAGAATACGGTGGGTGAGCAATCAATTCGAATCGTAATTGGTCCAATTTGGCCTTAACTTTTAAGGACGTGTGTGACGGTGCGTTATCGTGATGGTGCAGAACTTTTTTCTTTGCCATATGGGGTCGTTTTTTCTTTATTTCGTCGTTCAGTTTATCCAATAATGCTGCATAATACTTTCCGGTAACTGTTCTTCTCTTCTGCAGGTAATCGATGAAGATTATGCCATGCACATCTCAATAAACGGAGGCTAAAACCTTCCCGGCCGAGCGTTTGTTTTTTGGCCGCTTTAGTCGGCTTTCGTGCCTTTTCAGCCACTCTGCAGACTGCCTGTTGGACTCAGGCGTATGGTAATGGATCCGCATTTCATCCATCGTCACAAAATGTCGGAAGATGTCTACTCAATTACGCTGCAACAACGCCAAGCCGGCCGCTGAATCATCAATTCACTGCTGTTCTTGGTCGACGGTCAGCAAACGCGGCACCCATCACGCGGCTAGCTTTTTCATGTCCAAAACATCGTCCAAAATATATCCTACCCATTCTTTTGAGATGCTAAGGGCCTCAGCTATCTTGCGCAACTTCACTTTACGATCATTTAAAACGATTCGATGGACTTGCTTAACGATTTCTGCATTCGTAGCCTCTTTTGGCCTTTTAGAGCGAGGTGCGTCTTCGGTACTTGTACGATCCATTTTAAATTTACTAAACCACCGATAAATTGTTGTTCTCGAAAGAGCAGATGTGGGATAACATTTCTTCAACCATTTCATTGATTGTTCAGGAGTTTTTCCCATTAAAAAACAATGTTTGATCAAGATGCGATATTCCTGTTTTTCTATTTTTTTCACGAAAGCGAGGGTAGCGAAAATTAAACGACTGTAGCTTGTGAATAAATGAACAAAATGTCATGAAACTTCACACATAAACTAGTGACAGATAAACCTCTCGAAATGAATCTGTTCGAACGAAATGAAAATGTTCAATTTCTAGTGGCGTTACTTATTGAAAAGTCCCGGGACTTTTCAGCCCATGTAGTATTTTGATACATAAGTTATCGTGAAGTCATTCGTTAGAGACATATTATGGTGCATATACTGTCATTCTAAACATTTTTTATTAAAATCTTTGCGAAATTTCTATGTTTTAGTAAGCAGGCATACCCCAAAGATGTATCCTACACGTTCTTATTGTATCCTGAGCGTATACATTTATATAATAGTAAAAAGAGTACATTTGTAAAAGTGAAAGTTTATTTTCTTCTTAAAGTTGGTTGTTTCTATTAATTAACCACTGTAGCTTGCGTACTTGTTGTACTGCTGCTAAGCGTTTAGTGAAAATGTTCTTTCTCCATGTTCAGCGTCGGTTAACCCTTTACGGTCCAAAGTCTGTCTCTGCAAACGTAAACTTTAGCCCGCTCAAAATATGACTAATTCATCTTTTTTTTTCCTGAAAAGTATTTTATTCACTATTTGGGTGTGATATTTCAGAATACGCTTTTAGAAATTCAAAAAAATGCACTTAAATTATTTAAACTATTATTTTATTTCGATTAAACTTAAAAAATGACAATTTTTGATCTCTTTTTTTTTATAAATTTCATATTGCCTTTCTGAAGCGACCTTCCGTTTTCAAAAAGCTGTAAAGGCCGCTTCAAAATGGCCGTTTAAACAATGCAGTGTAAAATAAAACTTCGACAATTATTTACGCAAACAGGATCAATTTAACGAAAGAATGTTACAAAAAAAGTGCTTAAAAATAACCAAAAAATACGTGTGAAATTTTTCAAAAATTTCTTAGACGTTTTTGAATTTTTGGACTTGGCCACTTTTCGAAAAATCCCAAAAATGTCTCAAAAAATTCTGTGAAAATTCACACGTATTCTCTAACCGATTCTAAGCATTTTTGTATCAGTAAAATTTTTTTAAAAAGTTGATTCTCCTTAAGTAGAGAGACCACAAAATCAGTTGATGACGTTACGCATATATAGCTAACACTCTTATATTGCTTTTCCGCCACTGTTAACTAAATTTTAATAAAATAAAATATCTATTTCTTGTTTCGATTCTGAGACGATTCGTTTTCGGGCATTTTAAATATACTACTATATCCATAGTACATATTGTAACGGGTATAATTGGGGAAGCACGTGCGAGATTCTCTCTCGCACGTACCCGTGCAATGCCGACCCGTTAGCAACGCAGGATCTTCCTCAGATCCTGCTTTAACTTACGTGTGAGGGGCCTTGCCTAAGGCTCCACTGCCGGTGTTCCTTCCACCAGGCGTGGCTGCTCAGGATGTGTGCCAACCACCGGTTGGCACACCCGTTGAGGCGGTATTCGGGATAAAGAAGCTATAGGGGAGTAACTAAATAAAAACGCACTTGCTCGGTGCTAAAGGCGTTACTGACCATGTAAGGCCCTGCAAACTTAGGGGCTAGCTTCCCCGCTATCCCCTGGGCTGTGGAAGAAAGCACTTTGTTCTTCTTCCACATCCAGTCACCTTCTCGCAAGGAAAGCTCTCGGCGACGCGCACCGTAATAGTGCGCCTGCCTCCCCTGCTTTTAGAGGCGATTTCGGAGGCGCACGCGTAAAGCTCCGGTAGCTTCCGCAAGCGCTCTATCCAGCGCCGTATTGCTTCCTCCTAAAGAAACTTGCGATGCCACGACGCCATGCCTAAGAATCTGCGCAGCTGTCGTAGATTTTTGGGTGCTGGGAAGTCGATCATAAGAGCGGCTTTTGCTGGATCCGGGCGAAATCCTTCCTGGTTCACCAGCACCCTAAGGTATTTTGCCTTCTCTTGGCAGAACGAGCTCTTTTCGCGGTTGATCGTGAGACCGGCCACTCGAATGCGTCGCAACATGTGCTCGAGCCGTCACAAGTGTTCTTCAAACGTCTCCGTGACGATGATTACATCGTCAAGGTAGGAGAACGCGAACGGCTCAAGCTCCGGGCCTATCACCATGTCGATGAGCCGCTGGAAGGTGGCTCCAGCGTTGCTCAGACCATACGGCATCCGGGTGAACTGGAAGAGTCCAAGTCCTGGCACAGTAAATGCCGTGATCCACCTCGACTCCTCCTTTAGCCCTATTTGATGATAGGCGCTGCTGAGGCCGACAGTCGAGATATATCTCGCCCTCTGCAGCTTGTGCAGGATACTATCCATCCTCGGCAATGGATACGCATCCGGCTTCGATACTGCATTGACCTTTCTAAAGTCAATGCAGAACCGGTAACTGCGGTTAGCCTTCTTGATCATAACGACTGGGCTTAACCAGCCGCTACACGAAGGCTCAGTGATGCCACCCGCCAGCATCTCCTTCGTTTCGGCGTGCATCACCTTCTGGATTTTCGGGGAGTACGGATAAGCCCTCTGCTTGATTGGACGAGCATCACCGATGTCGATGGCGTGCTCGATCTAACCCATACACCCTAGGCTAGCTGGCTCCTCCGCCAGCATCCGAACCAGGAGCCCCTGGAGCTGCTCTCGCTCTGAGGGCTGAACGTCAGCCAGGCCTATGGCTTACACGGCAGAATTATCTGCTGTCTCCAGCGAGGCTAACTCCAACGCCAGCTCCCTTCTTGCTTCTTGGATGAGGAGCTGATTCCTCGCTGAGTCAAGGATGGCCCTGAATCCTCTAATGAAATTGACACCGACGTAATAATCTGCTAATGAACCAGGCAGAATTGCCACCTCGATGTCCTTCGTCACGCTGGCCACCTCAAACGGCAGTTGGACGAACCCAACTATGGGAGCGTCATAGCCGTTAGCTACCATTGCTCCCTTGCCTTGGCTCAGCGTGACCGCGCATCCACATGCCGTGGCTATCTGTAAGCCCACGGCGCTCATGATGGTGTGCGACGCGCCCAAGTCATAAAATGCGCGTAGGATGCACCCCCCTACGCACACAGGTAACCACCACCTGGCACCTTTTGGAGCACCTTCCTCAGGTGGTCTGGAGTCGTCTCAGACACGAGCTCAGTGCTTACGAGCTCGCTGGTGGTCCCTTCGGGGACTTGGATCCCTAACTCGGAGGGGAAAGGCATAGGGATCTCGTCTACGCTCTTCCCTGGTCGTTTTCTGAGCAGTCCGGGCAGAACCTCTTAATCATTGTGTATTAGGCCTGCCGCTGCCATGGCAGCTAAACTCCTTGGCTTCCTTCGGCTGCTCGGTCTCTTCGTTCCTCTTCTTGTCCTTCTTCTCCCCCCGTTTGGGGGATTGGGACTTAAGACTGTGTGTTCTAGAGCGCAGCTTCGCCTGCCTCTTCGGACTGGTCTTCCATGGCGGGCTCCTCCTTCTTTCGCAGCGTTTGTCGCCCGCCATGAGGCAGTTGTGCTGCCCCAAAGCCGCTAGCACCTGCTTCTGCATCTCCTGTGCTGTGCTGTCAGCTGACGGTACCGACCGACCGACCTTCTCTGATGCGGCTGCTACTTCGGCCGCGCTCACGTTAGTGCTGACATTCGGCGGCTCTCTTTTCGCAGCTGTCTTCGATCGATAGGCCGCCTCCGGCACTTTCGCATGGTTCGGGGGAACGGGCGTTCTGTCACCTCGTTCCCTCTCTAGCGTCAACTCGACTCTTGCCGCACGGTCTATTAGCTTATCGACCGTGCGACACTCCATCCGAGTGACAATCCTCTTGATTTGCGGGAGCAGATTATCGTGGAGGTTATCCACCATCTGCTCCTCGCTCAGTAATGGCGATATCTTCATTAATATCGCCTCCAGGCACGTTAAGTATGTGCGCGCTGGTTCGTCTACCTGCTAGAAGCAGCGGCTGGCCTCGTCCCTCAGCCGCTCTTGTATGTTGGCCTTAGACCCCCAGCGCGCACGCGCTGCCTGGCAGAACGCCTCCCACGTCTGCCATTTGTGCTTGTGGCAGCCGTACCACATCTCGGCTAATCCACTCAGCCGTGCGGGTAGCGACGCCAGCATCTCTGGGTCGTTGATACCTGACGCATTCTTTGCCTCATCAACCTTGCGGAAGAATGCATCGATACTGTCGGTCGGCTCTCCTCCAAACGTAACGTTCCACCGACCGACAATCCTATCGACATCACGAGGGACCGCCATAACGTTGTTGCACTATGCACTATTACTCGGTGCATTGATGCCACTTTCCCCCCTCCTCCAGGCTCCATTTGGGTTGGATTTGGGGGATGGCGGGCACTAAGCAATCCCTTGCAAATCTTCGTCTTCGCGGGGACTGCTGTGTGTTGACACTTAGTTGCAGGTAAACGTGTCCTGAAACGCTACGTGGCTCGGCGCTTTGTTCTTGCGTCGAGCTTGTGGCGAGAGAACCGGTCCCGCGGTCTCTCACTGTGGCAGTCTCGACGGGTCTGGCATGCCTTCTATCCTTGTAGACTACGCACTCGGCCTTGGATTAGCGTCTTTTCTCTTGTTTCGCGAATCCTGCGCCTGCATCGTCTGGATGCATCTGACCAACCCCACGACGGTTTGTGTCGGACTCTCGATGCACTCCTGCATCAAGCAGAATTCTCTCCGTGTTGGTGGCAGGTCGTCCTTGTCTGCCACCTCCTCTTCTCGTTCTTCCGCTAGGGATGGGCGGTCCGCCTCGTCCTCTAACAGCATGGTCAGCGGATGCGGCTCTTCTTTGTCGTAGTCCGCTGACCTCGCCGTTGTGCCTGCCCTCTCCTGGCAGGCACGAAGCACGAAGCTTCTCTTTGCTTCTGCTTTTGCACCGCATGGCAGATGGCCTAACTTCAATAAGCCACCTGTTACAATATCATTTCATTTACTTTTAAGTAATCAGAACTACGTAAATTTGCTAAAATCATAAATAAATTATAATTTTTTGTTTATCATTATCACTATGCCTAAAAGAAAGTTGGATTCTGTCCCTGTCAGAAAAAGTGAAAGGCAAAAGTATTTAGTCGAAATCACAGAAGACGATGATTATGTTGTAATACGTAATGCTGATGATTCGGGTGAATCGGACATTCTTATTGAAGACGAAGATAAAAGCGATAAGAGTGAAGTTGAGTGTGATGAAAACAACTATGAAAACTTTTTAAAAAAATGTTTATGGTGCAAAAATGCTTAGAATCGGTTAAAGAATACGTGTGAATTTTTTCAGAATTTTTTGAGATATTTTTGGGATTTAACGAAAAGTAGCTAAGTTCCAAAATTCGTAAACGTTTTAAAAATTTTTCTAAAAATTTACACGTATTCTTTGATTAATTCTAAGCACTTTTTGTTCCGTAAGATTTTTTCTTTAAGTTATTCCTATTCTCGTAAATAACTGTCAAAGTTTTATTTTACACTGCATTGTTGCAACGGCTATTTTGAAGCGGTCGTTATAGCTTTTTGAAAACGGAAGGTCGCAACATGGTATACATTTTTCCTATTCAAAGATATTAGAATTCTTAGAAAATATGGAATTTATAGAAGAAAGAGGTTGAAAATTGTAATTTTTTAAGTTAAATCGAAAAAAATAATATTCAAGTACATTTTTCTGAATTTCTGATAGCAGATTCTAAAAGAGTACACCCGAAAATAGTGTGTAAGGTACTTTTCAGGAAAAAAAGATGAATTAGTTTTATTTTGAAGGGGCTAAAGTTAACGTTCGCGGAGAGAGACTTTGGGCCGTATAGGGTTAAATACTTCCGAGAAATTTTACTTTCTTAGATTGTGATATCAAGATCCCCTTTAATGTTACCGGTAGATAAATCTCTCGTCGAGGGATTAACGTAATTTGTGCAGATTTAGTTTCGTTTGCTTGAATGCACCAGTCTTGTAGCTATTCTTGTATTTTATCTAAGCGGTTCTGTAGCTTAAGAGAAGCTTGATTTATTATACAAGGTCTGGCTATTAAATAACGAGACTGGTTACGAAAAAGAGTTTTATTATGAAAATTATTCTACATTCGAATGCTCCCCTTCAATATACACCCCTTTCCTCGCCACACACCTTTCCATACGTTTTTTCTATTGATCGAAGTAGTGCTGGAAGTCTTCTTTGGTAAGGGCCTTTAGGAGCTCTGCCGTTTTTTGCTTTACCGCTTCCATCGACTCAAATCGGGTTTCTTTCAAAGCAGATTTTATCTTCGGAAACAAAAAAAAGTCGCACGGTGCCAAATCTGGCGAGTACGGCGCGTGTTCGAGCACTGGAGTGCGCTTACCGGCCAAATACTGCTTCACAGATAGCGCGTTATGGGCAGGTGCGTTGTCCCGGTGCAAAATCCACGAGTTGTTCTTCCACAACTTGGGCCGTTTCTTACGAACTCGTTCTCGCAGTGTTGCCAAAACTGACAAATAGTAAGTCTGGTTGACAGTCTGACCCTCTGGAACCCATTCAATCATCACGATACCGTTAATGTCGAAAAAAACGATCAACATTGCCTTGAATTTTAATTTGGACATTCTTGCTTTTTCGATTCTGGGCGATTCAGGCGTCTTCCAATGCATTGATTGCCACTTTGTTTCAACATCGTATTGAAAAATCCACGTGTCGTCGCAAGTAATAATGTTTTTTATCAGTTCGGAATCTTTTTTTAACCTTTTAAGGAAATCTGAGCAGACCTGTTGACGCAAGAGCTTTTGGTCGGGAGTCAGGTTTTTTGGCACCAACTTCGCACAGACTTTTGTCATGTGTAATTCCTCGTGTAAACTTTGTCTAACCGTTTCTTTATCGGCATTTACAGCCTCGGCAATCACACGGATGCTCATTTGACGATCTGCACGCACAATTTGGTTGATTTTGGTCACTGTTTCCGGAGTTGAAACAGTGACAGGGTGACCTGGGCGTTAGAATAGCTGGAGCAGCACAAGTTTTGCTCAGCGAGGGATTCCTTAGCATGGCTGGTACACTCCTAGAATAGTATTTATTCTAATCTTGCTTCTATATTATTTCATTGTACATATTTCAAGGTATTTAGGGGTATCTTTTGTGTTGCTGAACAAATTATTTTAATTGATTTTATGTTCGCTATGCAATTGAGCCTCTTAATTGTCGAAATTTACTAAAATTTTTGATTTTTTGATATTTTTTTTTTTGAAACTAAAAATCTTTGGCATAAATTATCCCAAATTATGATCCTAAGTTATGCCAAAGTTTAAAATACTACTATAATAAGAAGATCTTATCACTAATAGGAAATCTCTTAACGTATTTCCGACAGAAACATAGATTAGTTCAACCCTCGTATTATTAGAAAGGAATAGAATTATTTCAATTTAAAATAGATTAAAAAAAATCTAATTATTGCTACTAGGCAGCAAAGCTAGTATAGCAAGTCTATTACTCAAGCTTTTTTACAAAAATGTCAAGAAGTACACTTAAAACATTCTGATCTCAAAAAAACTTGCAAACAATGCAAAATAAGCACTCTAGAAGTTTTAATCTACTAATCGAAACTTCTGTAACAAACACTTTTATAGTTATTTTGGTGATTTTACTGTAAACAGAAGTGTCTACAAGTGAGATCTACTTAAGCGTCAATGTTTTACTAGTGAAATCTAATTAAGCGTGAACTGTATAAAAGGGCATTCCTCTACAAGTTTTTGCATCCCGCAAAAAGATTACTTCAGTGATCAAAATGGCTTTACTGCCTCCTAAAAAAATGAAGAAATCTCAACTTCTACAATAATAAGTTCCTTAGATCTTAGATATGCCACCATACACAAAAAAACAAACCATCTCAAAAGAGAATAGGGACGCGTTAGGAACTAACATTGCTCTCGACCCTTTAGTCTTTCATAAATAGTATAGACATGTAGGCAGCTTTTGCTAGCAATTTACATTAAACCGAAAGACAGAAAATACCGAAAATAATTAAAATAAATTTTGATAAAGTCAATTAATACATCTAAGCTAGCACAGACACACTGACGTGATTTAATTGTAAAATGGAAGAACATCTAGCTAAAAACTGTACCGAAGAATCAAATATTAATTCTTGTACAGTTACACAGAACTTAGACACAGCAAGATCCGTGCTTAGTATACATCCGAATTATAATATGTACCACAATAAGATATTTAAGATAAATAAAACATCTGATAATATTACAATCAATAACTCTTTTCAAACCAAACACATTGAAACACATACAATAATTCAACCCAATAATACTCTCAACTCACCAGTGATAAACACAATCAATACAGTAACTATCTTTTCTAACGATAATGTTAATTTAAAAGATACACCAACTACTCACAATGAAAATAAAAGAACATATTCTAAAATTAGCTCACATTGATAGCAAGATATTACAACTAGTATTACAAATGATAATGTTGTAGCTAAAACAAAAAAATAGAAAGTAGTAAAAAAGAAAAAATCACTGACAACGAAAATAGCGAAATAAAAAATACCAACAAATACCCAAACAAATAATTTGAAAATCGATGAAGAAACAATAAAAATTTTACAAAACGACGAATTAGACAAGTAACTAATCTCGATTAAAAATTATTTAAACGTTAATAATAATCTTTTTAATTACTGTCAATTTAAATATTTATTAAAAAGTACTGTAACAGGTGGCCCGTCGAGGTTAGGCCACCTGCCATGCAGTGCGAGATAGAGTTTGCGGCGTGACTACACGCGGTGCCATCGATCAAGCGATCGATTAAAATCAAGAAAATTACCGCCACTGCAACAGTGAGTAGATAAACTGAGTAGTTAATTAACAAAAGTATCTCATATAAAGTATGAAATAAAAGTATGTATGGTATGAACGTGCATGTACGCTCTTCGTACCCACGTGCCCACTTTTTTAGAGCATATACATACGCTCTTCGTATATGAATGGTCATTCTTCGAGGGCGTATACATACGCCCATGAAAGCAAAAGGGTTAATTGTTCGTGCGAGCGATGAGTGAGAGATTTGCTCTTACTCACACATTCATAGTTGATAAGTGTGTGTGTGTGTATCAGCGTGTGTGAGACTACACGCGCGTAGTCTCACGGCTGGACGCGAGAGGCCGCGTCTAAAACCAGCCCGCGAGCATTAGGGCTGGTTCATACGCCTTGATGCGTGAATACAGCAAGGCGAGTACACGGCGTGCATGCGCAGTGCGCGCCTAGTGTATTAGTATTGCTCGTCAAGCAATACTAATTGCGATCCTCGGTAAGAGGCCTCTACGCGATAAATAATTTACTTTTATACGATTTTTATGCAGTTTTTGTTTTAATAAAGTTATTAGCTCATAACGGATGCGCGTTATTTATCTTTTCCTATCTAGCGTCCCTATCCCGAATACCGCCGCCTCCGTGGGCATGCCAACCTGAAGTTGGCACGCAAGCTGAGCAGCCGAGCCTGGTGGAAGCAGCACCGGCAGCGGAGCCTTAGGCTAAGGCCCCTCACACATAAGGAAAGTAGGATCCGAGGAGGGTCCTACGTTAGAAAGGACTTAGCGGCCAGGCAAGCCCGAAATTGGCGCCTGCGCAGTGCGCACGTGCGAAGGAAAGTCTCGCATGTGCCCTCCGAAATATTCCCTAACAGTACTCATTAAAATAGGAAACCAATAAACATTATATAAATATTTTTATATATTGTATTAATATAATATTTTCATATATTTGTACAATATGTTTATATATTTATATAATAATTTTACATATTTATATAATATAAACATTATATAAATCATAAAATATTTTTTAGGTATTTAAGATAATTGTGAAAGTTGTTAAAAATTTTCTAAAAAAGGCAAAACTTTTCAACAATAACATATGGATATATCTGGAAAAACAGTTTAGCTTACTGAATTAATTAATGAATTTTGATTTTAAAGTTTATAACATCATGATAATGAAAAAACAGTTTGCATGTAAATAAAGAAAAAAAAAAAGAAAAAATTTACTGCCAATCATATAACGATCATGGGCTAGGGGCTAGTGAACCGTTTCATAAGGGTGCTATATATAAAATATTCAAGTTAAATTTAAAAGTTAATTGGTAAATAATTATCTATATTATAGTAACATATAATAATAAAGTCACTTGAAAGGTAAAACACCCCCAAAAATAATTTTTTTTGCCGAAACCCTAAAATATGTGAACTTAATTTTTTTATTTCCTACGTGGCAGTGCAATTTATAACCTTGTCCAGCTGATTTAATAAATTTTACACACAAAAATGACATAAAAATTGTATTTTAACCCATGAAAAAAATAAGGGTTGCAACCCTTTGGCACACAAGTTATGTCTATAAAAATGCCTTTTAATAAGGATTAATTTGCCGTTTATTTCATTTGAAAACTCCTAAAACCTTAAACTATTAAAAAAATCTGTTTTTAGGGGTTAACTTTAAGGTTGATTTTCACCCCTAAAATCGACGAACTATAACTTGAAAAGAAATACTTGCCTAATATATTTTTGAGTACTATGACGTATTACAAAATGAAAGAAATCGATGAGGTATACCCGAGGTAGTATCCTTGTCAGATGTTATTGATCTAAGATCACAAATTTCTGCTAAAACGTGAATAAAAATCTATACGAGTCAACTCAAATTACAAAATTATTGCACAAAAATTTAAAAATAATAAAATTTTATTCACAACGATTAGGTCAGTTGATACAGACATCTAATTATTGGGTGTACAACTTTGCCTCCGCCGTTTTTTCCGAAATTCGAGGCTTTATTGTAAAAAACTGGTTATACATTTATGATTCAAAGTATTGTCCATCGCTGGCCACAACTTTCTCCCATCTTTCGGGCAGCATATGAATCCCGCGTTGAAAAAACTGGTCATCTTTTGAATCGATCCATAAATCGATCCAATTTTTTACTTCTTCATAAGACCGGAAGTGCTGGTCAGCCAGGCCGTGTGCGATTGATCGAAACAAGTGATAGTCCGAGAGAGCAACGTCTGAAGAATACGGCGGGTGGGGTAGGACTTCCCATTTAAAAGTTTCCAAGTATGTCTTTACCACTTTCGCAACATGGGGTCGAGCATTGTCATGCTGTAAAATCACTTTATCATGCCTCTCGTTGTATTGCGGCCGTTTGTCTTTCAATGCTCGGCTCAAACGCATTAATTGCGTTCGATAACGATCGCTTGTGATTGTTTTAGTCGGTTTTAACAACTCATAATACACTACGCTGAGCTGGTCCCACCAAATACTGAGCATGACCTTGGAACCGTGAATATTCGGTTCGGCCGTCGACGTGGAAGCATGGCCGGGATATCCCCATGATTTTCTGCGCTTGGGATTATCGTAGTGAACTCATTTTTTGTCCCCAGTCACAATGCGATACAGAAATCCCTTCCGTCTTTGCCTTGCAAGCAGCTGTTCACAGACACACAAACGCCGTTCAACTTTTCTCGGCTTCAACTCGTACGGCACCCGATTTCCTTGTTTCTGAATCATTCCCATATCTCTCAGGCGTTTTAAAATGGCTTGTAGCGTCACTCCCAATGATCCTGCCAATTCTTGTTGCGTTTGACACGAGTCTTGATCAAGTAATGCCTCCAATTCTGCATCTTCGAAAACCTTCTCTCTTCCACCGCCATGCTGGTCTTCGACGTTAAAATCGCCGTTCTTGAAGCGTTGAAACCACTCTCGGCACGTTCTTTCACTAGTAGCGGCCTCACCATAGGTATTTGAGAGCATTCGATGAGTCTCAGTCGCAGATTTCTTCATATTAAAGCAGAAAATTAAAACATCCCGCAAATGACGAGAATTTGGCTCGTAAGCTGACAGTTTAATTGAGAATAACTTTATGCTGCAGACACAAATCGACTAATTTTTCGATGGCGTTATGTTTACAAACACCTAAGCTTATTGTATGACATCTATGATTTATTTATTTCAACTACCACTTACCGCTACAGCCATCTATTGCAAAACGGCGGAAGCAAAGTTGTACACCCAATACTTAAAACAGAGAAACCCAAAATCGAGTTCACAAGACGAAAACAATAATAATATTAATTTATACGCCTTCCCTTCCAAATTTGTAAAAAAAATTGAATAAATTTTTTCTCAAAATAGTTACTTGATAAAAATGCTACAGAAAACGAACCTAAATTATAAATGTCGATAAAATTATCCTAAGTATTATAAAATACCTGTACCTATAAGTATCATTTATACTATAGTAAAACATCTGGAATTGAACAAATGTAAATTATACACTCACAAATCCAAATAACTTATACAAATATCAAAAGTAATCTTCATCTATCTATTTATTCTGATCTCATTAAAATTAATTTTAAAAATCCAGACCATGTAACAAGTTCTCAAGCACCATTAAAGCTACAAAACAGCTCAATAGAATATTCAAGTTCCTTAAAGATTAACAAATGAATGCAAATAAAATTAAACATATCTAAGTTATATTTTCCCTCAGATAAGATGTAGATTTTTTGGTATAGTTGAATGGTGGCATAATTATTCCTTTTTCCTCACATTCTTTAGATGCAACAAGTTATTTTTTTGTCTGCTAGAACTTTATGAGAACTTAATTCATTTACCAATTTACAATCATTCGTCGCTTCTGCCATCAAAGAAGCTACAATTTTCGTATATTTATTTATTAAATGATAAATATGTTTTTATTTTTTCACCGTTTTTTCCAACGTCAAAGTATTAGCCACCAATTTATAGCAGCAAACCATCACGTAATAACTCTAATAGAAAAAAATCATTGAAAATAAATCAGCAAAACTTGTTAATATAATGCACTCACATAATCAAATGAAAAGATTATTTTATCACATTATTACATGTATTTAATTGTATAGCTAAATTTTATATCTTTTCACCAGATTAATCTTCCGTGATGCTTATTTACAGACACCTGGATTGATTATAGAGCCAGTAATATTTACATCTATTTTTTATTGGTTTTCTGAACTTTCAAAAACTTCAATTGCCTTTGTTACAACTCTCTTTATTGTAATATTAACGATGAATGTTTCTACAGCTTGTGGTATGATTAGAATTTTAAATATTTATTATATGTGTTTTTAAAAATGCTATTATTGCTTTTATTAATTTGGTGAATGTTGAAGAAAAATATCTTTAGAGTATAATTTGTAGCAAATTTAAGCAATTATTTTAGTTACATTTATTATGACGATTAAAAATAAAGTTAGTTAAATTAAAGATAAATATTTGATAAATCATTTTATGTTTGAACTATACAAATTTTCTCAGTAGCTAAAAATTTCATTGTATTAAATAGGCAGTAGTTAAGTAATTTCCAGAAAAATTAATACGAAACTATAATTATATAATACATAAGTACTGATACGTCCTTGGGGACGACGCAACGACAATAAAAACTTATTTTACTAAGTCTTAAATTTGAATATTAAAATAAAAAAAAAAGGTTTAAATTCCCTATTTCGGTCAACCGTAGCTGCCGAGGACGGAAGACAATAAACATATATACTAGCACAGGTAGAAAGAGAGAGACAGCGAACTGGAGTCAGCGAGCGTTCTGATGAGAACGAAAGCGAGATATATATATATATATATATATATATATATATATATATATATATATATATATATATATATATATATATATATATATGCCAATTGGTACTTTTGGGGACGTTTTTATCCAAGAATTGGTATTTTTGGGGACCTTATGGGACTTTTGGGGACGGTCCTTAATAAGATTTTATACAAAATGGTACTTTTGGGGACATCGTAATTAAATTCATTATCATTCCTTTTTCTGTTATTTGTGCTGTTTTATTGTACATTGTACACTATTGACAAACAATTTGTAACATTGGTTTTATTTTATACGATCTTTATCACGTATAAGGAATCGTGTTATTTCTGATCGTAAGTATATGTATGAGTATTGAAAGAAAAGGATCGGCTTATGACAAATGATAAAGCACGAAGTAAAACAAAACAATAAAACGAATAAAAGTGCATAATTAAAAAAAAAAACTAGAAATGAAGATACAAAAAGATCAAGATCAACATTTTTAAAGTTACAAACAATGAAGTTTTTACCAATTAAAAACATAATTTTAAGTTCTAAACGCAAATTGACCAATTTATGATAAAAAATGTAAGGCGAATTAGAAAGAATCGAATGTACAATTAGAAAGAAAATTCGATTTATTATGAATAATAAAGTAATTAAATGAATAACCAAATAAACATTTAATTCCGGAATTCTTTTTTCAATTTTTGCTCTCGCAAAAATTGAAAATTATCCGCGCAACCACTAAATTATCCTATATTAAGACGAGAAGCATGCGTATTCCACATGTTAGTTTTCAAAGCTTTTAATAATTAATGAAGTATAATTATTGGGGCGTAAATATGCCTCCAAAGCTGCTTGCCTAAGAAAGTGCAATGGTTTCGACTACAACGTTGAAAAACTTGAAGAATGTGAGTGTAAGAGTGAGTTTGAGAAAGTGAGTGTGAGTGTGTAAGTGTAAGCGTGAGTTTGAGAAAGTGTTAGTGTGTGAATGTAAGATTAAGAGTGTGAATGTATAAGTGTGAAACATCAGTATGAATGTGAATATATAAGTGTATGTGAGCGTGAGAGAAAGTGTGAGTGTGAGTGTAAGTGTGATAATGTGAGCGTGCTTTTGATTTTATATTTTTGTATGTTATTTTATAATTATTTATAACAATTTTTCGCAGTGTCTTATCCAACAACTTTCAATACTAAATCTTTTATTTCAGTAGTACTTTACTTCTATAATGATGGAGACTTTGAAATTGCTTCGTATTCTTTGTACACGTTAGGAATAATTTTAGATTTTATTTTATTCTCGACATTCAAATAGGTGCTATTTGACATTCCTTTTTTTTTACTGTCTGTGATGATTCATCAAGACTCAATTTTTTTCGGAGGTGCAGCCAACTTTTTACTCGATCTGCTGTTTTTTGTTTTAGACATGGTGTTTTTATTAAATTGGCAATATCCTGTACACTTGGAAAAAATTTCTTATCCTTAAAAATCTTAAGAAAGCAATTTTAACATTGCGCTGTTTATAATCCCATTAGATATTTGAACTATTATCTTTTTATATAACAAATTATAAAACAATTGCAGATGTATATGTTATGTTGAATACTTAATAGGCTCGAATTCAAATAAAATTAAAAAAAAGAATAAAACAAAGTAATGTTATTTCTGATAAAATCTAAATTTAAAGCACATTTAGGTAGCTCATATATTAGCCGCAGAGGATTAACGTGAAGTTGCCGTTTTCTCGTTTCATTTCGTCCGTTGCGAGTGTGTATTACTTATTCGTATATATCAAAACTTTGAAAATTAATAAAAATTGGATAGAGCTATATAATCATAACAAAATGTCATATCGTTTTTAATTTTTATTAACTATACAATGAAATTTATTTCAGTTCTAAATTATAATAAATTTTATAATTATTCATTACAATTTTTTTCAGTGTCGTATTCAATGGCTTTTGAAACTAAATCTTTTATTTCAGTAGAACTGTACTTTTGTAATGATAGAGATATTAAAATAGCTTCGCATTTTCTGTGCACGTTGGGAACAATTTTAGATTTTATTTCATTCTCAAAATTCACATAGATGCTACTTAAAACTCTGTTTCTTTTTTGTACTGTGTCTGATGATACATTAAAAATTAATTTTTTTTGGAGTATATTTATTTTGATATATATTAAATGCGATAGTAACATCTTGCATAATTCGCTTTTTACTATAATTTGCATCACGATACATCGTTTGATGCTTCCAGATACTTACGCTATAGTAGATCACGTTTTCAAAATAACACTAAATATAAGTCTGCAGATAATTAACATAAGGTAAATGATCAGCAGAAGGAGGCACTGACGAAGTGAGCAAAAGCATTGATGAAAATGAAGAAAAACAAAAGGCCGAAGACACTACCCTGCGATACACCAAAGGAAGTGGTAGCAAAAATTAATGCATTGAAGAGGGAGAAAAGGAAAGAAGGAGAGTGGGAGGGAGGCCGGAAGTGTGTGTGGGTGTGTATCTATGACTGTAAGTTTGTTTTTGTGTGAGTGTGAGACATTGTGAGTATGACAGAGTCAGTGTGTGAGTGTTAGTATCATTTTGCATGTCTGGCTGTGAGCGAGTGTAAGAGAGGGCCAATGTGTAAGTATAAGTATGAGTGAGAGAGTGTCAGTATGTGAGAATAAGTGTGAGTGTGAGTCTTAGGGTGTAAGTGTGAGAACAAGAGTGTGTGCGCGTGTATGTGTGTGTGTGTGTGTAAGGGTCAGTGTGTGAGTGTGAGTATGAGCGTGAGAGTCAGTGTCAGCGTGTGAGTGAGTATGAGTATGAGAGTGAGTGCCAGTGTGTGAGTGTGAGTATGAGTGTGAGAGTGAGTTTCAGTGTGTGAGTGTGAGTATGAGTGTGAGAGTGAGTGTATGAGTGTGAGAGTGAGTGTCAGTGTGGGAGTGTGAGTATAAGTGTGAGAGTGAGTGTCAGTGTGTGAGTGTGAGTTTGAGTGTGAGAGTGAGTGTCAGTGTGTAAGTGTGAGTATGAGTGTGAGAGTGAGTGTCAGTGTATGAGTGTGAGTATGAGTGCAAGTAAGTCTGTGTATTGTGTTGGTGAAGGTGTGAGTGACTGTGTGTATTGTGTCGGTAAAGGTGTGAGTGTGTGCTTTTTTTTCTTGCCGTCGCGATAATGGGAAGCTCTATCAGTCAATACTAGCGAAAGTGTGGAGCTTTCAACCACCAAAACCTGGATTTAGGTTTTCTAGCCCGGAAGTCACTCACATTATCTCTGTGACCTTTTCTAACGTTAAGACCTCATCTATGTCCAGGATTGTTAAAGTTTCTATGTGTGTTAAGGACCATACTATTGCTACCTCCTTGAGCGTAGTCGTTACTAATTTTTTTAGTTGGAGTATCTGCGTTTCGGCTTTTCCTGATTTGAGCAGTAGCTCCTCCGCTGTAGTGCGTCAAATGTTTAATCCTTTCTTCAAAACTCGTCAGATCGGCGGACATCCACACCCTCCTAAAAGTTGCTGCGTAGAAGATTTCCCCTACCGTCTTGATATTTATGACATTCGGGTGAGTGTGCTTTAATTTGGCCGTAAAAGTCTTATTGAAGGTCGGCATGCCAAGCGCACTCTTGTTTACTGCTTAGGTAGACCCTTTTGTCTCTTTAGTCGACTCTTCATTTTTTCACCACCTCAACTCGGTATTTTTTTTTTAGCTGGTGTGGATTGGTGGTCGGAGTGTCCATTTTAACTTCTTCTACTTTCGGTGCTGTGAGCAATAAATCTCATCCTTGTTTTCCCTTAAACTCTTTAATTTCTCTGTTTTGAAAGATATAAGACGTTTGAATCGTTCTGCTCTTTGTAAGGCTCTGAGCATGCGTCTGCCTTTTATCTCGACATAGCTTTTTACAATCTTATAGTGCCTTTATCGTACTCCTTGTTATGTCTTCGAGTTCTTAATGGGGGTTCTTCTCCATTATAAACTCTATCAGCATCTAGATTTCTTTTTCCATTTTCATGAACAAGGAGTCACTTTTCTCGTGATTGATTGACTTTTCCCTTAAAAAGACCCATTATCTAGTTTCTGCAACACCTTTTTGTGGGAATTGGTCAACCCCAGAATCTGTGCAGACCGTCTACCGGGTTTTTTTTCTGTTCCATGCCAGAAGCAAGCGTAATGTCAATACCAAATGCTCTCTTTATATTATTTTGTTTGTCTTGGTCTTAGAATCTGCCATTATGCGTTATATAGTATACTTCTAGAAGCGGTCCGCTGCTTCACGGGAAATCCACCATCATGGGACCTTGTTAGTGGCTATTGTTTCACGGTTCCTTCATCTTAACACGTGTTTGAGGCAGTACCTTCTCAACCCAGTAATCATGATTAGTAGCCCTAAGTTTATAGAATGGCTTACGTACCGTTTCCTGATGTCCAAATTACCCGTAAGAAACCTGCTATAAAGCGCTGCTCCTTAGCTGACTTATTCTAGCGGGGTGCCACTATGTTGGAATTACCTGCCTAGCTGATGCAAGGCATATGTATATGAAGCAGCATATGTTAATGAATCACGG
Source organism: Chalcis sispes (assembly GCA_949987625.1). Lineage (NCBI taxonomy): Eukaryota > Metazoa > Arthropoda > Insecta > Hymenoptera > Chalcididae > Chalcis > Chalcis sispes. The sequence continues at coordinate 26,518,460 of OX465095.1, read as the reverse complement.
ACCGCTTAAGTCCTATTCAGGACATTCTAGAAGTCTCGAAAGTCTTTCAAACGATAGCCTGACGGAGAAATCAATATTTGTTCCGGTAAATATATGACAGGTGTCTTGGCAAATTGTGAACAAGAACAGAGAATGGTAAATGTGAGAATGGTAAATGGTAGATGAGCTTTTTTTCATTGCTCACCGAGAGTAAACCAAGTTTAGTTCTGAAAGGAGTAACACTTCATAGCTCCAATGTTGCCACATACAAAACGTACACTTTCATTTAGTGTACGATGCAGCTGACGATTTTGATATTAAAAGAGATCATTATAGACTGCGCAAGCATAGTCAAGGTAAGAGAAAATCAGCAAGTCAGTCAATTATTCCCGGATTTGCGGAGTGAGTGCATGTTTAAATCTTTTAATTTTAGCGAGGGTGACGAAGATTCTCATACAAATAGAGCCTGTGCGATTATTCTAATCAAGTATTGGCGACATGAGGAAACCAAGATTTCTGATTGATGACTCACACAGTATTGGATTTTCATTTAGTATAATGGGTGAAAGTAAATCAAATTGGAGTTTTTCAATGAAAGCATCACTACCCAATATCATGGCCTGTGATTTTTTCTCATTAATCGCTATGTTATTCAATTTAGCGCAGTTTAATATTGCACTTAGGTCCTTATTAATCAATTCAATATGATTATTGAATTCGTGAAGCGAGTACGACAAGTAAATCTGTAAATCGTCTGCATACAGCATATGTTTAGAATAGTTTAATTTCTTTTAATTAATGAAGAGAAAGAAGAGTAGCAGGCTAAGCATACTGCCTTGCAGTACACCAGCAAATGTGTTTATGAAGACATATAATAGTCCATCAGGTGTTATGGTAGCTTGCAATCTGTCCGATAGGTATGAGAAAAACTATTTGATCAAAGAAACAGAGAAATTAATCTCGTAGTTTCTCTAGCAGTCGATAGTGCGGTACAGAGTCTAAAGGTTCTGAAAAATCGATAAGGTCCAGGATAGTGAGTCTACGACTGCCAATATTAAATCGGATATCTTCCATGAGTTCAAGCAGGGCCATATGCGTACTATGTCCTTTTCTAAAACCGGGCTGATAGTCATCAAGAAGTTTTTAAAACTCTAAGTACGTAGAGAGCAGGTTAGCCACCATATGCTCAAGAATTTTAGATAGTTCGCACAGCATAGAAATAGAACGAGTTCCAGATAGAGATGACAAAGTGTTTGATTTAGCTAGCGGTCTAAAAAATGCTTTTTTCCAGTCCGACGGAATGCAGCAAGTTGAGATAGATAAATTAATTATTCTAGTGCGATGATCAAGAATAGAGATAGGCGAAAGTCTTTACATATGATTAGATATGCTATCTGGACCAACAGTCTTGGATGTTTCAGCTAAAATTAATGTAGATACGACAGTAGTAGAAATAGTTCAGATATTAAACTAACTTTCGTCAGAGTCAGCCAGCAAGCAAATTTCATGTAGATGATTAGTATTAATCACAACTCTAAATGATCTAACAGTAAGCAAAATATATATTGAATTTTACCAATGGAAAAAAATCTGTTGGAATTAGAAGTAATTTGTTGGTCAGGCCTAGTTTGTTGAGTTCATAGCAAAGTATCCGCGAGTGAGCAGAATTTGCAACCTTATCTGATACGTTATTTTTAATATAATCCAACTTATTTGAGACAAGGCTGCAAAGCTCACAAAGCGTTGGAAGCCATTGTCAAGGCCAGAACTTTTAGCAATTTTATATACTGCATCGCGGTGCTTCATGAGGTTACGGATCTTATCGTTTACCTAAGTTTTCCTTCATAATTTTGAGATTTTTATACGTTTAACAGATACAATTAGATCAAAAGATTATGTCATTAAATGTGAGAAAATAAAAACACAAAAATCAATAATGACATCATTAAACGTTGAGATGAATGGATCACGAGTAGGTGAGGAAACATATCTATTAACAATAAATTTACTGCATTTACTCTTTTAAAAGATCTTGAAATGTTATACTTTAGCTCAAAAGGTGGTGAGAAACATCGGAGCTTAAAAGCAATGAAATCGCAACGTGCACTAAGCATAGCGGTTGATTTATAATAACAAACAAGGTTGGCAGCGTTATGAATAACAAAAATGTCCAGCCTCGTATGCTCTAATTGTAATTGATTTGAGTATTGCACATGATGGGTAGGCTCCGATTCAACAAGATGAGGGCCCAGGTTATCAATATTTGATTGAAGAAATTAAGAGGCAGTTATGGACGAACAAAGATTCATATTGAAATCACCTGTAATAACAATATTGTTATATTTAGGTAAAAATTTTGCGTGTGTAAAAAAATACCGATGAAAAAATTGCTGTAGATCTGTGACATATGACTGCAAAAAGTAATTTATGAAGAATAATAATAATATTTAAAATTAATTCTGGGGTATTATCACACCTCTTTTGTTTAAGCGATCCACATGATGATGAAAATCATAACTATCGATATTAAATGAAGAATCGGAGTATATATCAGATAAATAGGTCTCCATGATAGCAAATAAATCATAACTTCCGACACGCAGGTATTTTCAATGAGTGAAAACACATGCACTTTCTTTATCCAGAGAGCTCTGAGAAAAATGTGCGGGGAAGCACTTATACTAAACATTTACGAGTGACTAATATTTTTCAATTTATGAGCTAAGAATAATAGCAAGTCTCTGGTTGTAGAAGACATTAGTTAAATGATGGAAGCCTTACGAAGTGCAGGACAAACATCTAGATTTGAAGATACTCTTGGCATTTGCTCGCGGGAATTCCACAAACGAAAATTTATTGAACTTAACGCGAGGTCCAATAACTGAATAGTATTTAGTAACTTAGAAAAAATTTCTTTGTACGACAGATTTAGTGAGGCAGGAATGCCAAATACGAGAACTTCACACACATTGGAAATTAAAATTTTCTCTGTAATATTCGATATAGTAGTATTGATATTACTCTTAAGATTATCAATTCCCGACGTAAGCAAAGGCAATAAAGTACTATTAGCTTCTTCAAGTTTTAAGACACAATCGAATAATGCATTGAGTTTAGTGTCAACATTCGATGTGTAAACACGGAATTCATTTACAAACGTCTCATCCCTGTCTTTTTGTCGCCCGCTATTGTTCTTTCTCGTTCCTACTCGCAATCTCACGACCCTTCGTACTTTTTCTTAACTTAAACTCAATTTCTTGTTAACAAATGGGAATCGTCAAAATAAGCGCTTAACTGAGTCGTTACATGCAAAATAAAGTGAGAGCTAGAAGACACGAATATTTAAACGAGTGGAAGTATACGTTTTCGCAGAAAAACTCTTCTCCTTGCATGGCGGCACGCGCTTATTTCAGGGTTAAACTGTATATTAATACATAACTATGATTTTTTGTACCCACACAGCATGAAATTTTGCTGCAAGGTTTCATGTAAGGTTTAAAAGGTTTCTGCAATGTTGCGCTTAAAGGTTGCAGCAACCTCAATACGAGGGTGGCCTGAAAAGTTTCCGATCTCAACGTGGAGATACCAGCACTCGTTAATAGAAGCTAGCGAATTTTGTTGTTTATCTGTTGAGAGTTGCTCACCAAAGTTTTGGCCATTTTGGATGCGCAGTTGTTAGTTGACAGACGTTTGAGTGAGTCGATGTGAGTGTTATTGTGAAAATGGACAAAATTGAGTATCGAGCTGTCATTAAATTTTTGTTTTTGAAAGGCAATACGCCTACGCAAATTAAAAATGAGTTGAACTTTGTGCATGGGGACTCTGTACCATCATTTACCACAGTGAAATTTTGGGCAGCTGAATTCAAACGTGGCCGTGAGAGCTTGGGAGATGATGAACGTTCGGGACGTTCAAAAACTGCAACCACTGACGATAACATCGCCAAAGTTCACCAAATGGTGCTGGACAAACGCTGAATTAAAGTGAGAGAGATAGCAGAGGTTATGAACATGTCAAAAGAACGTGTTTGCTACATATTAAATCAAGATTTAGGCATAAGAAAGCTGCCCACACGTTGGGTGCCGCGTTTGCTCACGTTAGACCAAAAACGTGTTCGAATGAATATTTCCAACGTTCTATTGGCGCAGTTTAGGCGCAATAAATCCGAGTTTTGGCGCCGATTAATTACTGTAGATGAAACTTGGATACACCGTTATACGCCCGAAACAAAAATACAGTCAAAATAGTGGACTGCAAAGGGGGAACCGGCTCCAAAAAAAGCAAAAACTGTTTTTTCGGTCGGGAAAGTGATGGCGACTGTTTTTTAGAATAGTCATGGAGTTATTTTGACAGGCTGAAGGCAAAACTTGCGAAAAAACGTCCACATTTGCAGAAAAAAAAAATCCTTTTTTACCAAGACAACGCGCCGTCTCACACCTCAGCGGTTGCTGTGGCGAAAATCCACGAATTACGGTTTCAGCTGCTTGACCATCCGCCTTACTCACCAGACCTAGCCCAAAGCGACTTCTGTTTGTTCTCTCATCTGAAAATTGCACTCGGAGGACAGAGATTTTCGTCAAATGAGGAGTTAATCACCTTCGTAAGCAGTCATTTTGCAGAGAAAAACGCCGAGTACTATTTGGAAGGGTTAAAGAGATGGGAGCATCGCTGGGAGAAGTGTGTAGAATTGCAAGGAGACTATGTAAAAAATAAAAAATAAAAATTAGGAAAAAATGTCTTGTATCTGTGTTAGGTCGGAAACTTTTCAGGCCACCCTCGTATGTCCCTTGCACAAATCGTTCAGCAAAGTTTCAATGAAAGGTTTCTAAAAGTTTTTAATGACAGGTTGCTGATAGCTTGTGGTAGAAGATTTCTGCATGATTTCAATGCAAGTTTTCTACAAGGTTATAATAAAATATTGCTGCAAAGTTGCAATGAGATATCGCTAGAGGTTTGCAATGAAATATAAATATTTTATTTCCTCATTAAATAAATTTTTTATTTGCAAATTGTCGTTAATATATTGTATACATTAATATTTCACGGAAGAAACGTAGAGAAATTTTTTGACCTATGGCGAGATCGAAGCCGGATTCTTCGCATTATAAAGCAGACGCCTTAACCACTAAGCTATACGCACTGCTTGTACAACTAAGATTAATATTTTAATTATTTGTTGGCAGATGTTCCGTTGTTTAAATACTTAAGCGTTTTAATCAATTAAAACCAAGTTTGAAAAAAAGAAAAAATTTGCTTGAAGTAAACTTTGTTATTAAACTTCGGCGTAAAATAAATACTTAAATTAAAATCATATTATAATTATCTAATAGTACAATGCTACTTTAGAGAACAGTGAATTTCTTTAAACGAATAACATCACTTTTGATACAATATAAATGCAGGCAAATTATATAAATTATTATAATAAAGTTAGTTCAATTTAAATTTAAAAATCTCATGATGAACAATTAATCAATGCATAAAAGTCTTATGAGAACAGTGCAACATTCGCCAGCTTATAACTGAAATTCATAATTAAATATATACAAAAATTGCGTATAGCGTATAGTGGTCCAAGGCATCTGATTCATAATGCGAAGAACCCGGGTTCGATTCCACCGTAGGTCAAGAAAATTTTCGGCGTTTTTTCCGTGAGACATTAATAAATACAATACAGGGTGCGTACGGTATTTGAGGACAACTTGAGAGTAAAATTAATTAGCTTGTATTTTCAATAAAATTTAATAAAATTTTAGGAATTTTTTATACAACGTTAAATTAAAATATGGCTATAAAGTTATTCAATAAAATCGCCATTAGCAGCAATAACCTCTTCGATCTGGGTCCAGAAACGATTACATGCCCGAATCAAATGCTCCTTGTTCATATTGTCCATAACGGCATTAATAGCAGTCTTTAGCGAAGAAGTGGTATTATGAGGACGCTTATTGGTCTCACGCTGAACTACACCCTATACGTAATAATCCAAAGGATTAAGGTCTGGGGAGCTAGGTGGCCATAGGTTTGGTGTTATGTGGTCATAAAAATTTTCGGCCATCCAATCTTGTGTCGTCATCGCTTCATGTGAAGGAGCAGAGTCTTCTTGAAAAATGTATGGTCTGCCTCCGCTTACATTGTCTATCCAGGGTTTCACTACCGTCTCCAAAACCTCGATGAATGCAGCAGAGTTCACTCGAAGTCCTTGAGTAAAAAAGTGTGGTGGCATAACATGTCCTTCGTTGCTGACAACACCTAAAACCACAAAAGTGGCTGGAAATTTTGTGTGGATAACAATAGGAACCTCTGTAGGATTTGAACATAGCCATCTGTCATTTCTACGATTGGTCTTTTGATCTTGGTCAAAATTTTTTTCGTCGGAAAAAACCATAACATTTTGGGCGCCTCAGGGTGTTTGATTTTGTTTGAAAGACGTTTTAATTGGAGAACTCTCTGTTCCCGTGTTCATTTCGACATAAACTGTCCTCTGCGCATGACGTAAGACTTATACTGAAGGTCTTTGTGGACAACTCTACGAATAAGGCGCTCAGAAACATAAAGCTCACTTGCAAGGACCCTTATTGATTTTGAAGGGTTCTCGTCTATGATCGTTTGCACTTGCTCTAAAAATTCTGCAGATCAGACAGTGTCAGAACGTTGTTCGTGCTTTTTGCGCAATTAAGAAAATTAGAGATCTCTAAATCTGTATGGCTCGCGCATATAGCGACGATGACAGCATGTCTCTTCATTTCTTGAGTAATGTTGTAGTCCGCCATTTCTTACCTGAAAAGGAAAAATAATAAAAAAAAAATTCGCGGAGTTATAGTCACATTTATGCATGTCCTCACATACCGTACGCACCCTGTATATGAGGTTGCTGCAGATCAAATGGCCGATTTAGTAATAAATTTTTAAACAGCTGTAACTTTTTATAAAAACAATTTATTTAATCAAAATAGGTACCAGTAGATGCAACACACTTTTCCCAAAGAGATACAAGTACATTTATTCTAGTTTTGTAGAAGTCCGAGTTTCTGGTTCGAAGAAACTTTTCGAAGGCATTTTTGACAGCAGCTTTATTATTTATTCTTTTTCCTGTCAAAAAGTGATCCAAATGTTTAAAGAAATGGTAATCTGTTGGTGAGAGGTCTGGTGAATATGGAGAGTGAGGAAGAGTCTCATAGCACAACTCGTTTATTTTGTGGACCGCTGTTCTCGATACATGAAGTCGTGCGTTATCATAAAGCATTATCACTCTATCCCTGTTGACAAGCCGAGGTCGTTGGACTATCAATTGCTGATGCATTTTATCTAGTTGAGCACAGTATTTCTCAGCATTGATGGTTTCGTCAGGTTGCAGGGACGAATAGTGGATAACTCCAGCTACAGACCACCAAACCATTAAAATTATTTTCTTTTGATAAAGGCTTGGTTTCGGCATGTGTCTTGGCGCCTCATCGGTATCTAGCCATTAGGCCGATCGGCGACGATTATCGTATAAAATCCACTTTTCATCGCAGGTTATAATTCGGTGCAAGAACGGTTCCTTTTTGTTGCGGGAGAGAAGAGAACTTGAAATCTCCATTCAATACGTCATGCTTTGCTCAGTAAAATCATGCGGAACCCATCTGTCAAGCTTTTTCACTTTTCCAAGTTGTTGCAAGTGGCGGCAAACTGTCGAATTATAAACGCCTTATTTCTCGGCAAGATCCCTTATAGTTTGGCGGGGGTCAGACTCCACTAATGCATGCAGCTCGTCGTTATCGATCGATGGTCCTGGGTGTCCACGTGGCTCATTTCTAAGGTCCATATCTCCGGATCAAAATTTTTCGAACCACCGCCGAGTGGTTCGTTCACTAACTGTATCAGGCCCAAATGCGCAGTTGATATTCCTCGTTGTTTCCGTTGCGTTGTGCTCTAATTCAAATTCGTATAGTAAAAGCAGCTGTTTTTGATTTACTTCCATGTTCACTTTCTCTTTTTGTTTTTACGATCACTATGAAGTGCAAAACAGAAATGACTCCATAAACCAAGGTAGCAGTATTTATACTTCAATATGTCATATCATTTGCGCCGCCTTGTGCCAACATAATACACTAAAATTGCAGCCAACTTTATGTCATTGCTAAATCGGCCATTTTATCTGCAGCAACCTAATATAAACGACGATTTGCGACTAAATAATTAATTTGAGGCGGTAATCAAATATGTATAATGTAAAAATAATATCAAAATCTTTTAAGATATGAAAAAATAGTTTAAATAACATAAAAGAAAATTTTTTTATTCATTTACTTCACCAATTTTTATAGTTTTTAATATGATTCTTCATATTGATTATCAACCTTGCTGCAAGGTTGCTGTAAGGTTGCAGAGAAGCATCATTAAAATTTTGCTGCAAGATCGCTGCAAAGTATTGTCAAAATATTTCAGAAAATCTTGCTGCAGTTTTGCTCGAAATGTTTCACTAAATGTTGCTGCAAGGTTACTGCAAGGTTTCCAAAAAATATAGCATTGGAATTTTGCTGCAAGGTTGCTGCAAAATGTCAGTGAAATGCTTCAGAAAATCTTGCTGTAATTTTGTGCGAAATATTTTGAAAAATATTGCTGCCAAGTTTTTGCAATGTTTTAAATAAAATATTTTAGAAAAATCTTGCTGCATGGTTGCTGCACGGTTTTACTGAAATGTTCCAATAAACCTTGCTGCAATCTTGCACGATATGTGTCGCGAAATGTTGCTGCAAGGTTGCCGTGAGTTTGCGGAAAGAAGCATCATTGAAATCTTGCTGCAAAGTCGCTGCAAGGTATTGTCAAAATATTTCAAAAAATCTTGCTGCAATTTTGCTCGAAATGTTTCACGAAATGTTGCTGCAAGGTTGCTGCAAGGTTTCGAAAAAATACATCATCGAAATCTTGCTGCAAGATCGCTGCAAAATGCCAGTAAAATGCTTCAGGAAATCTTGCTGTAATTTTGTGTGAAATATTTTAAAAAATATTGCTGCCAAGTTTTTGCAATTTTTAAATAAAATATTTTAGAAAAGTCTTGCTGCATGGTTGCTGCATGGTTTTACTGAAATTTTCCAATAAATCTTGCTGCAATCTTGCACGGTGTGTTTCGCGAAACGTTGCTGCAAAGTTGCTACAAGGTTTCCAAAAAATATAGCATTAAAATCTTGCTGCAAGGTTGCTGCAAAGTTTCATTGAAATTTATCAGTATAATATTTCAGCAAGTTTTCAGTATAACATTGTTGCAACTTTTTACTAAAACCTTGCGTTGAATCTTTCAATGAAACCTTGCATGCTATGTGGGTATCGATTTAAAGTAAAATTTTAACATTTATTTGTAATTAATCTTATTTTAGCGCATTTACTTTTAAAATTAGTTAGTCATTATTACAGTCGAGAATTAAAATATTAGTTGCATTTACAGTGCAGGGCGTGAATTCTTCACTCATTGTCTACATAATGAGTGAAAGTAGAAAAGGAAATGACTTCTTATTCATCGTTTTACTGTCTGTCAAAAAAGTACCGGGAATTTTAAATTAAAACAACATTTTCACGTTAAATAATCAAAATTTATTGGGTCGCCTTCAAAATAGGCTTCATTTGCTCCAATACATCTATGCTAACGGCACTTCCAATCATCGAAACATTTTTTATAGGCGCTTTCCGGGATGACCTTCAGCTCGCACGCCAAATTTTGTTTTATGGCTCCAATCGACTAAGAATAGGTGCCACGGAGCGGCAATTTAGGTTTTGGGAAGAGGAAGAAGTCACAGGGAGCCAAATCCGGCAAATACAGTGGTTGTTCAAACGTGTTCGTTGAGTTTTTGGCGAGAAAGTCGGTCACAATCGTAGCTCGGTGAGACGGCGCGTTATCGTCGTGCAAAATCCACGAGTTGTTCGCCCACAAATTTGGCCGCTTCTTACGAATACGCTCACGCAAACGTTTCATAACGCCTAGGTAAGACTCTTTGTTTACCGTCTGACCCTCTGGAACAAATTCGTAGTGCACCACACCACGGATATCAAAGAAAACAATGAGCATCACCTTCACTTCTGAGCGGCTTTGGCGTGGTTTTTTTGGTTTCGGCTCGGTTTTTCCCACCCATTACGATGCTTGCTGGCTTGTTTGCATATCGTACTCGTACACCCACGTTTCGTCACCACTTATGATGCATTCCATGAATGCGGGATCGGAATTGGCGCGATCCAGCATGTCCGAAGCGACCTGTTTGCGATAGCGTTTCTAAAGAAAATTAAGCTCTTTTGAAACGACTTTTGCGGCCACCTTTCACACGCCCATAATTTTAATTAGAATCGTACGTGTGAAAGTAATATCTTAAGTTCATGTGCAATCTCTCTCAAGCTGGTATGACGGTTTTCAAGCACCATTTTCTTAATTTTATCGACGTTATCTGCAGTCAAAGCCGTCGATGGGCGTCCGGAACGAGGCAAGTCATCGACGACTTCACGACCCTTCTTGAAGGCTTTGTACTACTCATACGTACGGGTTTTCGATAGTGCCTTATCACCAAAAGCCTTTTGCAACATTTTCAATGCATCGGCACACAAAATTTTATTCGCAACACAAAATTTTAGACAAATTCTTTGTTCAACGTAATCACCCATTGTAAAAAATCGGCACGCACTATTGAATTCGACTGACTTAACCAGCTACTGTAAACACACTTGTTGACAGATTCTGCTCGAACTTGGCATAGTCATTAAAGACAGTTGTACCAACCAAGAAAAAAAAATTTCACCTGTCTAAATTGCCTCGCTAGATTTAATTCAACAATTCCCGGTACTTTTTTGACAGAATGTATGTTCCTTACGTATATTTGTTTACAGTTTATTTGCGTCGTGAAAATCGGCGAGTTCTTGTAAAATACAACATTTGTCTTAACGGTTAGCTTAAAACAACGTTCTCAACATCTATTGATGTATATCATATTCATAAAACAAATGCAACATAGTTTAAGAAGGTCCCCAAAAGTACTAATTGAGGAAAAGAAATTTAGTGAACTCGCTATAGATAGCGATCTATGATATAGATGACATTAAAAATGATTATATGGTATTAAATCATCAAACTATACCTATCTATACTTTTTTTAATACTATCTATACTGTTATTAATATTATCTATAAATGTCCTCAAAAGTACCAATTGGCATAAATATATATATATATATAAATACATATTAGGTGTAGTAAAAAGTAATCCATTATTTTACCAATAGATGGCTTTAGTAGTCTGTATCTCCCGCTGTAAAAGTGCGATCGAGTTACACTAGATGGCGTTAGAAAGATAAGATTTCGTACTAAAAAAGATTTTATTACAGTTTTGTGATTGCTTAACTCAGTATTTTTTAAGCACGCGTCAAAGATGGACACCAACAAAGAGAAAATACGCCATATTTTACAGTTTTTCTTCGATAAAGGCGAAAACGCAAGCCAGGCAGCTGAAAATGTGAATAGTGTTTATGGTTCTAATACTGTAACAGCCAATCACGCGCAATTTTGGTTTCGTCGATTCCGTTCCGGTAATTTTGACTTTAAAGATGCACCACGCTCTGGAAGGCTAATTGTTGAAAATGTCGATAAAATAATGGAAATCGTCGAGTCCGACCGTCACGTAAGCACTGTTTCGATTGCCCAGGAGCTAAACATTGCACAAAAAACAGTTTGGAACTACTTAAATAAGGCTGGATACAAAAAGAAGTTCGATGTATGGGTGCCACACGAGTAATCGCAAAGAAACCTCATGGACCGAATTCCCATCTGCGAATCGCTGCTGAATCGCAACAATATCGATCCATTTCTGAAGCGGATGGTTACTGGTGATGAAAAGTGGGTCACTTACGACAACGTCAAGCGACAACAGTCGTGGTCAAATCACGGTGAGCTGGCGCAAACGGTGGCCAAGCCAGGATTGACAGTCAGGAAGGTTTTGCTGTGCGTTTGGTGGGACTGGCAGGGAATCATCTATTATGAACTGCTCCTCTACGGCCGAACTCTTAATTCGGACCTGTACTGTCAACAATTGGACCGTCTGAAAGAAGCAATCGCGCAGAAGCGGCCATCTTTGGCCAATAGGAGAGGAATTGTGTTCCATCAGGACAACGCCAGGCCGCATACATCGATAGTGACTCGCCAAAAGCTCCGGGAGCTTGATTGGGAAGTTCTTATGCATCTACCTTATAGTCCAGACCTGGCACGAAGTGATTACCACCTGTTCCTGTCTATGACGAATGATTTTGCAAGTGAAAAATTCGCCTCAAGAGAAGATTGTGAAAATCGACTGTCCCAGTCTTTTGACAATAGGGACAAGGGTTTCTACGAGAGAGGCATTATGAAATTTCCTCCAAAATGGCAACAAGTTATCGAACAAAACGGTGCATATTTGACCTTAATCGTATCATTCTATCTATGCTAAATAAAACCTTCAGTTTAATGCAAAAATAATGGATTTCTTTTTACTACATCTAATATATATATATATATACATGTATGCCTGATATGCTTACGTGCACTCTATGAGGACGAGAGAAAGACTCATCGCATGAGTAATGCAGTTCAGGCGAGAGGAAGAGAGATGGAGAGAGAGAGAAAACTGTTCTTACTTTGTTTTGAGTGCGCTAGTGTCGTTGGCTGGAGGCTGGCTAGCTAGCTGGCTCAGCTGCGGCTTGGCGGGAACAAGAGGAAAATTTAAATGACTGAACTTCAAGAATTCCGTAAAAAATATATGTTTTTATTTATTAAATTTTGAACTAGCGGGTGGCTTCATCCAGTTACAATTTCTGCGTTTGTCAGACTCACTTTCACACTTCGTACTTTATACTCATTAATTCGCGTTGGTGTATAATAAAACTGACAGTGTTGCCGCGTACAAGAATATTTTATGAAAAAACTACTGACTGTGTAGCAAACCGGCAGAGCCTCCGCGCACGAGAACATTTTCGGAAAAAGACTATCGTCCAACCCCTTTATATAAGCCAAAAACTAGATGCGCACCTTTGTTCCTTATCAAAAAAGGGATGGTCCGAGAGTAGGACGCAAGTGTTATAGTCATGCAAGCGTACCTCATTCATGCACGCATACTCTGATACTCTTTCCTCATCAATGCTTCCGTGCCTTGATGTTATCGCTGCAGCGGTAGCGCTTTTCATATGGAAAAAGGAAGGAAATAAAAAAGGTAAAAATAAAAGAAGAGAGAGAACAAAATAAAAAAAAAGAAAGGAAGAAAAAAGGTAAAAGATGCACAGATGGTACCGCCTGAGCTCGCGGTGTGGCGTCACAGCAGGCAGTAGAAAAACAAAAATAAAAAAAGAAAAGTACCGCGTCGTGTCATAGCACAACATGATAGTGCATAATATACACAGTATGTCGAAAAAGTTCCCGAACTTTTGAAATAAAAAATCGAAAATTACATCTAAAGAAATTTATTCCAGTTAACTTTCAACATAGTCCCCTTCCCTAAATATACACTAATTTAAGCGCTCCATGAGTGATTCAAAGGCTCTCTGGTACTCCTCTGAAGTTATCGCTGTGAGACGCTCGGTACAAGCCGCTTGAATGCTCGGTACATCTTCAAAAAATCGACCTTTTAAGGCCATTTTTAGATTGGGAAGTAGGAAAAAGTCGGCTGGAGCTAGATCTGGCGAGTATAGGGCGTGATTGATGCGTGGGATCTGATTTTCGGCGAGATAACGCTTCACAATGTTCGAAGAATGAGCAGGCGCATTGTCATCCAGCAAACTCCACGATCCCGGTTCCTTGTACTCAAAATTAACGCGACGCTATCCTTGCTCATGTTCAGTTTGTCTGCCAACATTCTGAGAGACATGCGACAATCCTACTTCAGTAGCGCGCGCACGTAAGCCTCGTTTTCGTCGGTAACAGCTGTTGACGGCCAGCCGCTTCTCTCGTCATCTTCTAACGACTCTTTACCCTTCTAGAACCGGCTGAACCACGTGTAAACAGGTGTACGCGACACTACACCTTCACCGTAAGCTGAATCGATTATTTTTTTCGTTTTCACGAAAGTTTTTTTAAGTTTATAGCAGAATTTAATTGCGCCACGATGTTCAAATTTCTCATCCATCGTAGAGCTTGCATCGGGGTACTAAGCACACGTTCGCTCAAGCACGTCTATCTCAGCAATTAATGAACGGATACTGGTGAAAAAATTCTCAGACACTCCAGAGGGATGTAGCAACATTGTACCGGTGTCGTCCAAGAGGTGGCGCCACTCGTACAAGCGCTACAAAATAAGTTCGGGAACTTTTCCGACATACTGTGTAAATTATATAATATTGTATTTATGTAATTCTAGTGGCGCTACCTATAAAATATCAATGCATTAGATGTAAAGCTATTGTCAAAACATAAAACTAATATGTAGAATACATTCAATAATATATAATTAATTTTAAGATTCTTCTTTTTTTTAAATGAAAAGCAAGCAAAATAATAAATTTTTATGTTACTTATCTTCTCTAATTGATGTGTACAGAAGATATGTGCCATTTGAGAAAATGTGAAGTCGATTTTCAAAATTTTGTTTTCAAACCACATTACAACATCCGATAAATCAGATATGAATAAATTTTAATTTTATTCTAAGAAAATATTAATTTTAGAATTTTTTCTCCTAAACCGAAAGATCATACATTGATAAAATCTAAACGTATAATAAATTCATTATTTATTTTGTTACTAATTCGTTAAAATTATTCCAAATTATCATAATTTCCAATAACAGTTATACAAAGTTTATCCTCTTAAGGGCTTATCTAAGAATTACTTCTAAGGACTATAATCTGAGATAAAAATTTATTAATCACAAAGCCATCCACGACTGCTCATTTTGTATTAAAGTCTGGATTTAAAGAGATTAATGTAATATAACGATGTAGATCATTCAGAGGAAAAGAGACCTAAAATTTTTCTGAAATGAGACTAATAACACTTGTTATGGTACTCTAAACATTACAGTTAAAAGGGATGAGATTGGATCATTCCTTGCAATCGGCTTAGTAAAAATTTAAAAAGTACAATTAATGCTGTATCAGGAAAATTTTAATTGATACGAAGCTTATATAGAAATAATTTATAAGGAACCGAATCAAAAGAATTTAAAAAATCGAACAACATGAAAGTGGTTGTTTTTTCTTTTCAAAACTTAATTTAATATCTTCAGTAATTTTCCAGAGGGCAGCTTAAGTGCTATATTTTTCTTAAAACCCATTTAATGATGACCAATGAGAGAGTAAAATTTGAGATAGCTATTAAACTAATAAGAAGCGATTTGTTTAAGAATTTTAGGAAGTTCATAGAACGTAGCTATTTACATTATGTCAAATAAGGAGATAATCATCTTGCTTTTAACGAATGGTCTAATATATTTTAAGAGACAGGATATTGCTTGCAGAGACAAATGCATTAATTATTTTCTTAAGTATAGATAGTATGCATAAAAATATTAACTAAAGTGTGTATGTGAAAATGTCATCCGGTTAAAGGAAGCAGGATTTACAAGCCTAGCAATAAGAGCATAAAGAACTGTACTCTTTATTCTAAATGGCTTATTTCAAATTATTCTGTTTTTTTAATTCAAGAAATTAATTCTTGCTTGAAGAAGTTAAAAGTTTTTCATCCAAGAATATATATTTGTTTCAAAATAATCTATGTCCATAAAGTTATCCCCGCAATTTAGTCTTCAAAAAAAAAAAGTTGTGCTGAGTTGTGCTTAACTTATGCTATAGTATGCCGTAAATAAAAAAAATCAATTTTAAAAATTTCGATTTTTATAGCCAAAATAAATTTTTCAAAAATAGGTATCCCCGCCATTTTGTTTTTCACGAAACAAAAGAGTTGTGCTGCATTGTACTCAACTTGTGTCTTAGTGTGCCGTAAAAAAAAATTATTAATTTTTTTTTTTTAAGGCAAATCATGGTTTTCGAAAAAAAGTTAGCCCCCGAGGATAGAGGACAGAACCTAAGCAGTATGTGCGATCACTGCCAATATCTCTGTTAAATGCATGCTGAGAGCTACTTCCCGCTAGAACATTTAGTTTGAAGTACAGTTCATCGCCTTAAAAAGGAAGGAAGCTATGTAGCTCTGCGTGGCTATTATTTAGGGCCTTTTTTTCTCAGTTCTAGGTGACTGTCTAGATTGCATTAGTGACATACTCGCTTGAAGAGAACATATAACATATGTTTTTCTCCCTCAAGTGACTGGCGCAAAGCCCCACATCGTTGTGACGTGGTGCTTTGCACTAGTCATATGAGGAAGCCAAAGCATAGGTTGTAAGCCTCCTCGTAGCCCACACTATCCCTTACAATCTAGGCAGTCTCGCAGGACTGATACGCTTAGCCCTAAAGAACAGCCACGCAGAGCTATGTATACTATACCTCCTCCAGGTACTGGGGCTCAGAGCTCAAGTATAGGCTCCTGCGAGGAGCTAATCTCAGGAGCCCACAGTCAGCCGTAGCAGTGCTCGCACACACTCCAACAGGGATTCCTTCTCGAAGCTCCTTCCTGTCCTTGTAGTTGTTCCTTACCTGTAACCTCCCAGACAGTAATTAAAAGAAGAAGAAAATAATAGTAGCAGCTGCGCCTTGGAAGGGGAGTAGAGACTGCCACACAACACCATAGGAAAATTGACAAAAGGACGTTAGAAAGCAAGGAAAAATAAGCACAGCGTCTCTATGCAAGTGATTACATACCCGGGAGTGTCTAGGAGCGTTGCTTTGCTGCTGCTGCTAGCAGGCCATCGCTGTTCCTGGCACCGCCGCCTCGCCTTCTCTGCCACCTAACGTTCCGATCCGCCTTGCCGTTGATCCGCCGCTATGCCACATATGTAACAGAGAGAGAAGAGAGAAATGAGTCGACGCCTAACAGCCATGGAACACTTTGACTTACCTGGACTCCCTGGATATCGGGTGATGATTCTCGCCACTCCAAAGAAAAACAGAAACGACACAAGCACTCGCGAGCGGATAAGCTAGAACGCGCGCTGCTGGCGCGTGGTAGTGTCAACTGCTGACAGCGCTGAGAGCGCGCGGCGGCCGCATCGCGTAACGTATTTTACACACACGTTGTGCCGGCGCAGTATGCTAATCCCAAATCTGCACTCGCAAACGTGCTTCCAAAAGATTTCTTGTTCACTCCGCTCGGTGCCATATTTGCGAGCAGTTTATACTCCGTTCGGCTCCGCATTCGCGAACGAAGTGTTGTTTAAAAATTAGCGTGTACAAGCGGGTAAAGCCTTTTTTTTTCAGTATTTGAGTGCGTGTAAAATATCTGGTAAGTGCACCCAGGTGCAGTGGCTGTTACCAGGAGGCATCGTTTCCCCTAAATGTGCCCGTTTCCTCCCGGCTGTGTGTGCCACCTCGACGTGAGCTACGCGCTATTTTCTATCTTGTCGTTTTGTATGCCTCTAACCGCTCTAACCGTGAGCTAGCCGTGGGAACGGAAGTGCCGCGCGCCAAACTGCGCTACACGTGTGTAGCTGGCGCCCTGGGCTCGCATAAAATCGCGAATTAAATTATTGTACGTAATATTAAGAGTAAATAAAAGGTGTCTGTTATGTTCTGTTTTGAATCGTTATGTTTATTGTGTGCTAGTAAGCAACCTGCCCGCTTCCCTACATTTGTACGCCACCCTGATCCCCAGTGGCGTTACAAATTGACGCCGACAACGTGGGGCCGACACAAATCTCGCTGATTTGTAATAAAATTTTGGGATCGCGCAATCATGTGTATGAGTGAGGACAGTAAAAAATTATTATATACTAAAAGCAGAGACAGTGAAGAGTGAAGTGTTAGGTGTGTTGGGTAGTCGTCGTCGCAAGCGAATACCGCGCTCTCGAACTCGCCGTTCGCTGCCATTTTTGGCGCTTCGTAAAAGCACACGCAGCCGGACGGGGACGAGGAGGGAAGGAAGCCAGTGGGCGGCCATCTTGACCGACCACGCGAGACAGCTGCGTAGTGGCGCTGGCGCTCGCATACGCCACGTCGGAGGTTGGTAAGCTGATTCGAGTGTGCGCATCCAGTGGTAAGCTCGGGACTAATCCAAACAATTTCGAAACAAATTGTTCCAGAATAAGTGCTCAAAATTTAAGCGAACTTTAAATTATATAGTTTTTTTTCCTTTTTTTTTTTGCATTTTACCGGCGAATAATTGTCATAAAATCCTTCGATTTTTTTATTATTATTCAATTTAATTGTAAAGTAAATTTTGAAAAATTTAACTAGTTGTGATTATTTCCTAAGAATTATAATCTTTTACTGTTTTATTAATTCAAGTAATAAAATCATATAATAGTTTTCTCTTTCTTTTAAGATAAATAATTTATTGTTAAGATCTGTTGTTTTCTCTGCGCTTGGCTTGCTGCCCACCGGTAAAAATTTTCTTGACATTTAATCATAAAATTCTTTTGCATGCTAATAATTTAAATTAAAATTGTTTTGTGGTTACTGCTTGCGTACCGCCGCTAGTATCCCCACCCGCGTGCGTTTCAGTGAGTGCTTATCTGTCGTGAAGCTGTGACGTTAGCTCTATCGCTACGAGTGTAGCGCCTAACACGATGCAAATTACGCCGTATATTTGACAGGCACTTCAGAGCGGTTAAAATAATTATTTTTTTCGTTTTTCTTTTTTCTTGTCTTATTTGGTAATTTAAATATTTCCGCTTCACTTGAAATACTTTTACTACCTTGTTGTTTTTTTTGTTTGTAGACCAAAGGTAATATTTTTCTGTTCTCTCGTAGAACTGTGTAACGTCGGGTGTTACTCTTTTAGCTATGATTAAGCTACACTGCTATTTTGCCGTTTTTGAGCTTTAACATTAAAGCTTATGGGCTCATGGCGGCGGAGGATATAGTTTGTAAACGTTTGTTTGAGAAAGGTGGGTGTTTCCAGGATTGAGCAGATGCAGGAGGCTTGGTTCCTGAAATTGAAATCAGCCTAGAGCCCTGCTCTGGATTAGCTCCTACCAAGATAATAGTGGATAGCAAAATAGTCGGCCGCGTTTCGGCCAATAATTTTGTTGTAGGATTTTAAGATGATGAAAAAATTTTAAAACATTTAAACCCGAACTCACTTTTTATTTAAGAATTTAGTAGTGCGCGATAAATCCTCTCTCTCTCTCTCTCTCTGTGTTGCTGTGGTTGACTTCTCGTCGTCTTCTTCTTCTTATTTATTTGAAAAATTGAATAGTCTGCATGGCGTAACTACTTCGTAGTTGCTTCCTAGTAGTCCCCGCTACTTTCTCTCCATTTTTTTTTGATAGCTTGTCGCAGACCGCGACTGCCTCCCGCTAGCCTAACCCTTCACCCACCTGGCACCATACTATAGCGCATTTACCGGTTTAACGTACGTCGCATTACGCATCCCGCGCCGACGAATGCGAACAAATTGTTAGTTTTTTTTCTAGTTTTCAGCTTCGCAGGAGCTAGTGGATTCGTTTGTAGTAGTCAGGAAGCAGTTTAACTCAAATTTCAGCAACGAGTTGCGAGCTAGCGTGCTCGAGTTAACTTGTTAGTCGTGTTCATTTTCTTTTTCGTTTGCGTAGCAGTAGCTGTTTTGGTGGAAGCCAACCCCCTCGGCAGAGCTAACCGAGCGTGTACTCGAGCTATTCGTCTCAGTTTTGGGAATCTACGTTGAACTGACTATACGAAGCATTGATGTTTGCTCTTTTAGCATCTACGTCGATCCGTCGTGTGTCGTTATTGTACGTCGCCGCCCTCGTCGTTGCAACTTTTCTGTTTCTTATCGTGGTCTACGAGGGTAGTCTGAAAAGTTTCTGACCTAACACAGAAACAAGACATTTTTTTTTAATTTTTTTTCTATTTCTCAACACAGTCTCCTTGCTATTCTACACACTTCTTTTAATGATATTCCCATCTCTTTAACCCATCAAAATAGTACTTGGCATTTTTCTCTGCAAAATGACTGTTCACGAAGGTGATTACCTCATTTGACGAAAATCTCTGTCCTCCGAGTGCAATTTTCAGATGAGTGAACAAAAAGAAGTTGCTTGGGGCTAGGTCTGGTAAGTAAGGCGGATGGTCAAGCAGCTGAAACCGTCATTCGTCGATTTTCGCCATGGCAACCGCTAAGGTGTGAGACGGCGCGTTGTCTTGGTAAAACAGGATTTTCTTTTTCTGCAAATGTGGACGTTTTTTCGCAAGTTCTGCCTTAAGCTTGTCAAGTAATGATGCGTAGTATGCTCCTGTAATGGTTTTTCCTTTTTGAAGATAATCGATTAAAATATGTCCATGACTATCCCAAAAAACAGTCGCCATTACTTTCCCAGCCGAAAAAATCGTTTTTGCTTTTTTTTGGGCCGGTTTACCCTTTGCAGTCCACTGTTTTGACTGTATTTTTGTGTCGGGCGTATTATGGTCTATTCAAGTTTCATCTACAGTAATTAATCGGCGTCAAAACTCGGATTTATTGCGCCTAAACAGCGCCAATAGAGAGTTGGAAATGTTTATTCGAACACGTTTTTGGTTCAACCTGAGCAAACGCGGCACCCAACGTGCGGACAGCTTTTTCATGCCTAAATCTTGATTTAATATGTAGCAAACACGTTCTTTAGACATGTTTATAACTTCTGCTATCTCTCTTGCTTTAATTCGGCAGTCGTCTAGCACCATTTGGTGAACTTTAGCGATATTATCGTCAGTGATTGCAGTTTTTGGACGTCCCAAACGTTTATCGTTTCCCAAGCTCTCACGGCCACGTTTGAATTCAGCCGCCCAAAATTTCACTGTGGTGAATGATGGTGCAGAGTCCCCATACACAGAGTTCAACTCATTTTTGATTTGCGTAGGCGTGTTGCCTTTTAAAAACAAAAATTTAATGACAGCTCGATACTCAATTGTGTCCATTTTCACAACAACACTCACATCGACTCACTCAAACGACTGTTAACTAACATTTGCGCATCCAAAATGGCTGAAACTTTGGTGAGCAACTGTCAACAGATGAACAACGAAATTCGCTAGCTTTTATTGACGAGTGCTGCTATCTTCACGTTGAGGTCGGAAACTTTTCAGACCATCCTTGTAGTATTTTTCAAATTTAGCGAAGGATGGATTCGGATTGCGCCATCAATCGTGACATGGTTTTCCTGGAGCCTAAGATTCTAAGGAGTTCTATTCGGCACGCGAGTGTCTGAGTCTTAGTACCTGGAGGAGGTATAGTATACACAGCCCTGTGTGGCTGATCTTTAAAGCTAAGCGTGGCAGTCCTGCGAGACTGCCTAGATTGTAAGGGGTAGTATAGGCTACGAGGAAGCTAACAAGCTATGCTTCGGCCTCCTCATGTGACTGATGCAAAACACCACGTCACAACTCCCCCTCACCAAACAGTGATTATGAGGGAAGTGAAACGACTCCATAATCACTGTTTGATCCTAACTAGGATCGAACTTATCCGCGTTTGCCTAGCGCTTGTACTTAGCCTAAGGTGAGCGGTCTCACCTGTAACGCTGTAGGTGTGCGGTGGAACACCGTTGGGTGGACATCATCTTCTTCAGCGTGGCTCATCTGCGTCAGTGTTCTAGCTTGAGTGTACGCGGTGTACGGGTGTACGCGGGATTACTAGGCAAACTTGAGACTGAGTGATTAAGACTAGATTCTCGATTATTTACGCGACTGGCTCGACCCTTGGGCAGAAATACAAGATAAACAAACAAAAATCAAAGTTTTTATTATCGTTACGCAACGTGTCCTAACGACGCGGTCTCTCATAACCCGCTCCAACATCTTATACCACTCGTACCAGGGAAAAGGAAAAAAAATAAGAATACTTAAGATTGATCCACGTATTATTGAGATTCAATCATACCATGCTTACCTGATGCAGTAGCGGTATTATTAGACAGCCATTGCTGTTCGATAAATGAAAAGCAAACAAATTGGTTACCATGGTGGCCCACTACCAGTGGACGGTTATAGTGAAAATGCTGAGTTTACTTGTTGCCTCGTCGGAGAATGGTTCGTGGCAGCATGCGAGTGCGGCATGCCGCTATGGCTTGTTGGTAGGACGAGCGATTCGCGCCAACGCGGGTAATGATAATAGACACGAAAAAATATATAAAAAAGATGGAAGCAAAATACAAAAAAATCAAAATAAAAAGAAATGAAAAGAAAAGGTAATCCTCTGCTGGCTTGGGGTACTTCACGGTAAAACCAAAACAAAATAGGAAAACAGGAGCGGGGCAAATTAGAAAAAGGAAACATAAACAAAAAAAAACCGAGGAAACAAGGGAGACCAAAAAAGAATACAACTTGCAGCATACTGGCGGGATGAGCGGGATAAGACAATAGAAGTAATTAAGCACACTTATCTGCTAAATATAAACTATATTATTCCTAAAATATACAAGATAAATGAACAAAATAAGCGGTGGTGATATCGTATAAAACAACAAAAAAACAAAAAAAAAAAACTATTTTCCGGCCTCGCACTCGCGGCACAACTTATCCTTGATGCGCCGTTCGATACGGCGCTTGTATTTCCGCTGGAAGGTGCCGCGCAGGCATTTCGGGAGTGGCACCCCAGGCGTGCCACAGAAGGTGCAAAACACCCGTCAGTGTCGGGGGCACTCGTTGAAATTGTGACCGTCGATGCCACAGTTCAAGCACCCACGCCGCCAAGTGCCGTGCTCGGCGGGTGGGCGCATATCCACCGGGGTGCGCGTGGTGGACGTTGCGGCGCCGGGTAGCAGCGCTGTCTGCGTCGCTACGCTAGTTGTCTGGCGCTGAAGGACAGCCGGCGGGGCGACGTGGCCATGGCCCTGTCTTTCGGGGCAACGGTCGCGCCCCGTACGGGGTAGTGTGGGCAGGAAAGGAGCAGCGTACGGGGCCCAGATGCAAATCTAACGCTAAACGCGCCTCTGCTACTGCCAGGCGGGCGGCGAGATCTTCGACCGACTGGTCAAGTGACGGTGACCCTGTGGCCGCAATCGCTACCGTGCCGGTGATATCGGCGAATGGCGGCGGTGGCGGTAGCGGGAGGTCCTGGTCCTCCGGCTGCAGTGAAGCGGGTGCGAGCGGTGGCGGTGGCGGCAAATCTTCATCAAGACCGCTAGACCAGCCCAGCGGTCCTCCTTCTTGCTGCTTTTGCTCTTTTGACATCGCTATAGCTGTGGACAAAGAAAGGGTGGGATTAGCGTCGTGCGGCGGTACGTAGCGTTTCAAGTTGCCTACATGGATTTTGGTGCGCTTATTCAAGTTGGCATCTTCGACGAGATAGACTACCGGTGAGATTACCTTGACGATGGTCGCCGAACCTACGAATCGCGGTGCCATTTAGGCTACGAATCCTTCTCCGGCAGAGGACAGGTGGTGTTGGTGGCGGCACACTAAATCGCCTACCTGATATTTAACGTCGCGTCGACGGCGGTTGTAGTGCACGGTTTGTTTCGTGATTGCCTGCTCGATGTGTCTTTTTACTAGGTCATGTACCACGGGTAAGAGGGTTACAGATTTGAACCATTGTTCTGCATTGTGCGGACATGCAGGAGCAGAATGTTCGAGATGTGTGCGGAGAATCATGCAGAGTTGCGGGTTACGGCCGAAATTGAGAAACGCTGGGGAGAATTTAGTAGATGAATACACCATACTGTTAACCGCGAAGGAGAATTCATTGAGTTGCAGATCCCATTCGCGGTGATCTTCGCAGCGAAAGCTATCGATTATCGTACGCAGATTCCGATTAACGCGTTCCACTGGGTTGGCCTGCGCATGGTGCAGAGAAATGGTGGACTGCGTCACTCCGTACTGCTGCAGCCGCTCAGTTACCATTTTGTTCGCAAATTCGGTCCCATTGTCCGTAAGCAGGACCTTGGGACAGCCCCATCGGTTTATTATTAAATCGTCGAACGCTTGCAGTACACTCTTCGCGTCGGCTTTACGTAACGCGCGGATTTCGTTATTGCGCGTGAAAAGATCCTCGAACATGATTGCATAGCGGTGCCCACGTTTTGACGTTGGTTTCGGCCATATCACATCCACGGCAACTACCGTCCATGGTCCATCAACGTATCGCTCCCCCATCAGGCCAGCTGGTGTTTGCTGCGATACTTTGTTCGCTTGCACTCGTGACAAGCGCGTATGTAGCGACACGAATCATAGTAGGTACCTGGTCAATGATAGTAAGTAGCGAGCCACGTATAGGTTTTCTCGACGCCGAGATGGCCCGCCTGTGGCGCTTCGTGCGCTTCAAACAACGCTTTAGCGCGGTCGCCCTGCGGTAATACGAGCTTCCACGCGTCGAGATCCGGTACTAATAGATCAATCAGCTGGCTCGGCCGGTGCACGTATAGCAGCTCGTTGTTAATACGCCAATCCGGGAATATATGCGGGCTGGTGCAAACAGCTAGTAAACGTCGTCGATACCATTAATCGTCCGTGTGCACGTACGGAGCAGCAGCGGCAGGTTCTAAGTTATTTTCAAGCGTACGGGAGAGTGCGTCCGGCACTTGATGCAACGCGCCTTTAAGATGCAAAAATTTGATGGAATATTGCATCAGCATTGTATTCCATCGCCCTAAGCGGCCTGCTGGGTCTTTTAAAATATGTAACCACAAGAGGCTGTGGTGATCGGTGATCACCGTAAATTCTCCCGCTTGGAGGTAACTTTTTAGCTGCTTGAAGGACCAGAGTACTGCCAAGCACTCCTTTTCCGTCACGGAAAAGTTGCGCTCGGCTTTGGGCAGAACACAGCTTACAAAATAGATCGGGTGCTCGTGTCCATCAACCTCTTAGGTTAAGACACCTGCGATTGCATAATCACTCGCGTTCATGTGCAGCGTAAAAGGGCGGGTAAGATTCGGGTGAGCTAGCACGGGCACTTGCGTAAGCGTTTGTTTCATTCGAGCCAAGGCGAGCTGTTGTTCTTTGCTTTCATGCCAACGAATTCCTTTCCGCATGAGTTGCGTGAGCGGTGCTTTATACGCCGCCAGATTATCAATGAAATGCGAATACCAAGCCACCATGCATAAAAATCGCCTTAGCTGGCGGACGTTCGTAGGTGCGGGGTACTCGATAATCGGCTTTATCTTATCATCGTCCGGCTTCAAACCTTCTTTGTACACAACATAGCTTAAGTAGCGGACTTCAGCGCAGCAGAACTCAGATTTTTCCCGGTTTAATTGCAAGTTGTCTTCTTAAAATGCCACGAGCATTTGTTCCAGCCACTGCAAGTGTTTTTGGAATGAGGAAGTGATGATAATCACGTCGCCCAAGTAGGGGAAGATGTGCGGTTCCCACTGCGGCTTAATAAGGCGGTCCATGATTGGTTAAAAGGTAGCGGGGGCGTTCATCAAGCCGTATGGCATGCGCGTAAATTGATAATGTCCGCGTCCAAAGATGCAGAAAGCGGTAATCTCTTTGCTAGCAGGGTCAAGCGGGGCTTGGTAATACGCTTGACTGAGGTCAAGTTTTGAAATATAGCAAGCCGATCGAAGCTTGTCGAGGATATCGTCCATATTGCGGAGAGGATAAGCGGAGCGTTTAGTGACGGCATTGACGTGACGGTAATCAATGCAAAAACGCCACTTTCCATTGCCCTTCGGTGCTATTACCGGACAGCTGCTCCACGGGCTGTCGGAAGGCTCAATGATCCCTTCGGCGAGCATGCGATCGATCTCCTCGTGCGCCACTAGCAGAAATTTCGAAGAATATTTGCACACATGCTGCCGAATAGGTGCGGCTCCTTGCACATCAATGGTATGCACTGCTGAGTTCGTTAGTCCTAGTGACCCGGGTATTTGCGGGATTAAACGATCGAGCAGAGCATTCAGCTGCGTGTGCTCGTCGTCTGTTGCCACAACGAGTCCGCCAAGAGTAGCGACGACCGAAAAGGTCACCGGGTCTAATCCGTACGGATAGAACTGGTGCACCACGCCCCGTGGCGTCCACCAGGTATCCGTGCCATAATCGATCTTCAATTTGAAAAGCCTCTTGAAGCCGATGCCCAGGATGCAATCGTATTGCAATCCATCTGCCACGAAGAAGGAAAGCTTGCGCCTTTCTCCATCGATGGAGACAGTCACATCATGCACTCCTTGGATTGCCACTGCTCCTCCATCTGCCACGTTAATTGTTCTAGCCACAGGGCTAAGCTCGTCTTGCAACAATTTGCTCAAACCCTTTCCCATGAACGAATAGACGGTGCCATCGTCCAGTAAGCCTCTGAGCTTTAAACCGTTGAGCTCAATATTAAAAGAATAATCGATCTCGCGAAAGTGCGGGTTACCTAGGATCAGCGACGACGGCTGATCATATGGTGCTGATGCGGGAGATTCCTTTGCGGCGGAAATCTCAAATTTGTCGCGCAGCGGTGGCGGGCGCGGCGGGTCAGAGTTAAGCTGCCTGCAGCGCAGAGCCGCGTTTCGGCTACGTGGGGGCCCGTGGGCTCTTAACGAATTTTCTGCTGTCCGTTTCCTGACAGGGAAGTAGTTCTGCCTCGATTGCGGTGTAAATCGCATACCGAATATAATTCCTAAGAATCTCAGGCTTCAGTGAAATCATATCGCGATTGGCGGCGCGATCCGAATCCATTCTGTGTCGAATTCGAAAAATACGAGACCACGAAAAAGAAATAGGGAAAGGTGCTACGATGAGAGCGACGACGTATAGTAACGACACAATACTGATCGCGTGAAATACACGACGGATCGACATAACGGCGTAAAAAGCAAAATATCAACGCTTCGTATAGCCAGATCAACGTAGATTCCAAAACTGAGACGAATAGCTCGAGTACACGCTCGGTTAGCTCTGCCGAGGGGGTTGGCTTCCACCAAAACAGCTACTGCTACGCAAACGAAAAAGAAAATGAACTCGACTAACAAGTCAACTCAAGCACGCTAGCTCGCAACTTGCTGTTGAAATTTGAGTTAAACTGCTTCCTGATTACTACAGATAAATTCTCTAGCTTCTGCAAAGCTGAAAACTAAAAAAAAAACTAATGCATGCATCGGCGCAGGATGCGTAGTGCGACGTACGTTAAGCCGCTATAATATAGTGTCAGTCTGGTGAAGAATCAGGCTAGCGGGAGGCAGTCGCTGTTTGCGGCAAGCTATAAGAAAAAACGGGGAGAAAGTAGCGGGGAAATGCACGCGAGGCGAAGCCCGATTGCAGAAAAATGACCACTGAGTAAGCAAATGGTGCAACAATTGGAGATACTCCCAAAGGATACGGCAAAAAAGAAAATAAATCTACGCCAAAATATTAAAAAAATATATAAATTTAATTTACCAACATGCTACATCACCATTAATACAGTTAAATATTCGCCACTGCCATTTGCAGCGCGGTGCGGGGTCAAAAAAACAACAAAAAAGAAAAAAATTTAAAGTCCAAAGAAAATATTTCAATTACCAAAAAATACAAAAATAAAAAACAAAAAAATAATTATTTTAACTGCTCCAAAGCGCCAGTCGAATATACGGCGTAATTTGCGTCGTGTTAAGCTTTCGTAGTTAAGACGCACGCCCGCTGATACGCGTCCCAGCGCGGCGCTACTCTCGCAGCGATAGAGCTGACATCCCAGCTCCACGACAAATAAGCACTCACTCTAACACACGCAGGTGGGAATAATAGCGGCAGTACGCAAGCAGTAACCACAAAACAATTTTAATTTAAATCGTTTACACGCAAGATAATACATGATTAAATACAATAAAGAAAATTTACTGGTGGGCAGCAAGCCAAGCGCAGAGAAAACAACGGTTAACCAAAAAAAATAAATTATTTATCTAATAAACGATAATTTCATCACTTGGTTCAATGAAACAGCAAAGGTTATAATTCTTACGAAATAATCACGACTAGTTTAATTTTTTTAAATTTACTTCACAGTTAAATTAAATAATAAATATGTGTGGAAAAAAAAGAATTTGTAATAGCTATACGCCGGTGAAATGCAAAAAAAACGAAAAAAAAAAATTATCCAAGTTAAAATTTACTTGTTTCTAGCAAACTTATTTCAAAACAATTTGTTTCAAAATTTTCGAGAGTAGTCTCAATCTTACCTCTGGATGCGCACACTCGAATGAGCTTACCAACCTCCGACGTGGCATACGCGAGAACCAGCGCTACTGCGCGGCTGTCTCGTGTGGTCGGTCAAGATGGCCGCCCACTGGCTTACTTCCCTCCTCGTCCTCGTCATGCCACGTGTGCTTTTACGAAGCGCTAAAAATGGCGGTGAACGGCAAATTTGAGAGCGCAGTATTTGCTTGCGACGGCGACTACCCAACACCCACCTCACACTTCACTGTTCACTGCCTCTGCTTAAATATATATTAATTTTTTACTGTCGTCACTCATACACACGATTACGCGATCCTGAAATTTTATCAGAAATCAACGAGATTTGTGTCGGCCCCACGTTGCCGGCATCAATTTGTGACAGAGAATATTTAAATTACCAAAAAAATAAATAAATAAATAAAACAAAAAAATATGACAAAAGTGATCCTTGGATTGCCACTGCTCCCCTATCTGCCACGTTAATTGTTTTAGCCACAAGGCAGAGCTTGTCTTGCAACAACTTGCTCAAACCCTTTCCCAGGAACGAATAGACGGCACCATCGTCCAGTGAGCCTCTAAGCTTCAAACTGTTGAGCTCAATATTAAAAAATAGCCGTACCTCGTGGAGGTGCAGGTTACCTTGAATTAGCGACAATGGCAGATCCAAGGGTGCTGTTGCGCGAGATTTCGTCGCGACGGAAATCTCAACTGCGTCGCACGGCGAAGACAGGCGCGGCGGGTCAGGATGAAGCTGCCCACGGCGTAAAGCTGCTTTTCGGCTACGCGAGGACCCGCGAGCTTCCAACGAGTTCCCCTGCGGTTCGTTTTCCGCCAGTGGAGTAGTTCTGCATCGGTTGCAGTCCTTGCGCAGTACATTTGGCTGCTCGCATCCATAAGATTTCGGAGTCCTCAGGCATTCTGCAGCCCAATGCCCAAGCTGGTTACAGCGGCGACACGGCTTTCGCTGAATGCGGGCTTGCAGCGAGTTATCGTGCTGGTTGTTGGCGGCATGTACCACTACGCGCGGCGGCGCGGCGCTGCTGTTCGCGTAATAGTTGGAATTACGCTGCAAACGAACGTGAGTGCTTATGCAATCGCAGGTGTCTCAACCAAAGAGGTTGACGGACACGAGCACCCGATCTATTTTGTAAGCTGCGTTCTGTCCAAAGCCGAACGCAACTATTCCGTAATGAAAAAGGAGTGCTTGGCGGTGCTCTAGTCCTTCGAGCGGCTAAAAGGTTACCTCCAAGGGGAGGAATTTATGGTGATCACCGATCACCACAGCCTCTTGTGGTTACATAATTAGAAGGACCCAGCGGGCCGCTTAGGGCGATGAAACATAATGCTGCAGCAATATTCCATCAAATTTTTGCATCGTAAAGGCGCGTCGCATCAAGTGCCGGATGCAATCTTACGTGCGCTTCAGAATAACTTAGAACCCGCTGCTGTTGCTCCGTCCGTGCACGCGGACGATAAATGGTATCGACGACGTTTACTAGCTGTTCGCACCAGCCCGCACATATTCTCGGATTGGCGTATTAACAACGAGCTGCTATACGTGCACCGGCCAAGCCAGCTGATTGATCTATTAGTACCGGATCTCGACGCGTGGAAGCTCGTATTACCGCAGGGCGACCGCGCTAAAGCGTTGTTTGAAGCGCACGACACGCTACAGGCGGGCCATCTCGGCGTCGAAGAAACCTATGCGCGGCTCGCTACTTACTATTATTGGCCGGGTATCTACTATGATACGTGTCGGTACGTACGCGTTTGCCAAGAGTGCCAAGCGCACAAAGTATTGCAACAAGCACCGGCTGGTTTAAGGGGGGAGCGATAGCTTGATGGACGACGGACCATAGTTGCCGTAGAGCTGATATGGCCAAAACCACCGTCAAAACGAGGGCACTGCTATGCAATCATTTGACAAATCAATAATAAGCCGATGGCGCTGTCTCAAGGTCCTGCTCACGAAAAATGGGACCGAATTTGCAAACAAAATCATAACCGAGCGGCTGCAGCAGTACGGAGTGACGCAGTCCACCATTTCTGTGTACCATGCGCAGGCCAACCCGGTGGAACGCATTAATCCGAATTCGCGTACGATGATCAGCAGTTTTCTCAGCGAAGATTATCGCGAATGTAATCTGCATCTTAATAAATGCTCATTCGCGCTCAACAGTATGGTGCATTCATCTACCGAATTCTCCCCAGCGTTCCTCAATTTCGGCCGCAACCCGCAACCCTGCATAATTTTTCGCAAACATCACGATCATCTCGCTTCTGTACGTCTGCTCAATGCAGGTTTAGCGCAGGTGCACGCCTGAGCCACGCACGTTGCCCCCTTTCTGCCTGCTCTACCCCGTGCGGGGCACGACCATTTCCCTGAAGGGCAGGGCCACGGCCGCGTCGCCCAACCGGCTGCTCCCAACACCGGACAACTAGCGTAGCGACGCAGACAGCGCCGCTACCCCGCGCCACAACGTCCACTACGCGCATCCCGGTGTATATGCACCCATCCGCCAAGCACGGCACTTGGCGGCGTGAGTACTGGAATTGTGACATCGACGGCCACAGTTACAACGAGAGCCCCCGACCCTGAGGTGTATCTTGCACATTCTGTGGCACAGCCGGAGTGCCACTCCTGGAATGTCTGCGTGGCGCCTGCCAACTGGAATACGAGCGCCTTATCGAACGGCGCATTGATGCACAGTTGCGCCGCGAGTGCAAGGCAGGATAATAGTTTTTTTTTTTTTTTGTTTTCCCGTTGTTTAACTAGCCCTTTTTTTTATGTCCTCTAGATTAGTTAGTTTTTTTTTCTTTCGCGTCGTATTAAGTTAGTTGTAAGCCCCTGGTGGTTTAGATATTTTTAGGTCAAGTATAAGGTTGCTGAAGATGAAATGTCCGATTTAGTAATGACATAAAGTTGGCTGCAATTTTAGTGTATTATGTTGGCACAAGGCAGCGCAAATGATATGACATATTAAAGTATGAATACTGCTACCTTGGTTATTGGTGTCATTTCTGTTTTGCACTTCATAGTGATCGTAAAAACAAAAAGAAAAAGTGAACATGAAGTGAATCAAAAACGGCTACTTTTACTATACAAATTTAAATTAGAGCACAACGCAACGAAAGCAACGAGGAATATCAACAGCGCATTTTGGCCTGATACAGTTAGCGCACGAACTACTCAGCAGTGGTTCGAAAAATTTCGATCCAGAGATATGGACCTTAGAAATAAGCCTCGTAGACACCCAGGACCATTGATCGATAACGACGAGCTGCATGTATTAGTGTAGTCTGACCCCCGCCAAATCATAAGGGATCTTGTCGAAAAATTAGGCGTTCACAATTCGACAGTTTCCCGCCACTTGCAACAACTTGGAAAAGTGAAAAAATTTGACAAATGGGTTCCGCATGATCTTACCGAATAAAACATTCCGTGTCGAATGGAGATTTCAAGTTCTCTTCTCTCCCGCAACAAAAAGGAACTGTTCTTGCACCGAATTGTGACATGCACTAAAAAGTGGATTTTATACGATAATCGTCGCTGATCGGCCCAATGGCTAGATGCCGATGAAGCGCCAAGACACATGCCGAAACCTAGCCTTCATCCAATGAAAATAATGGTAACTGTTTGGTGGTCTGTAGCTGGAGTTATCC
The DNA here is from genome assembly GCA_949987625.1 of Chalcis sispes. NCBI lineage: Eukaryota > Metazoa > Arthropoda > Insecta > Hymenoptera > Chalcididae > Chalcis > Chalcis sispes. The sequence goes on along the minus strand of OX465095.1, from coordinate 26,486,760 downwards.
ACTATTCGTTCCTGCAACCAGGCGAAACCATCAATGCTGAGAAATGCTGTGCTCAACTAGATGAAACGCATCAGAAATTAATAGTCGAATGACCTAGGCTTTTCAACAGGGATAGAGTGATACTGCTTCATGATAACGCACGACCTCATGTATCGAGAACAACGGTCCAAAAATTAAACGAGTTGTGCTATGAGACACTTCCTCACCCTCCATATTCATCAGTCCTCTCACCAACAGATTACCACTTCTTTAAACATTTGGATCACTTTTTGACAGGAAAAAGATCTAGACATTAAGCTGCTGTCAAAAATGCCTTTGAGGAATTTCTTCGAACCAGAAACTCGGACTTTTACAAAACTGGAATAAATGTACTTGTATCTCGTTGAGAAAAGTGTGTTGCATCTATTTGTACCTATTTTGATTACATAAATTAACTTTATAAAAAATTACAGCGGTTTAAAAATTTATTACTTAATCGGCCATTTCATCTGCAACAACCTAATAATTATAGCTTTACGTTTTGGTTTTAAGTGAGTATGGTTTGTAAGTAATAAAATAAGTCTAGTGTGTAACTTAGTAAAATTATTTTAGTAAGTAAGCTAGGGTGTAAGTTAGAGTAAGCGAGCAAGTCTTAATTGCATTTTTTGTTGTTGTAGTTTTACCCCCCCCCCCTACGCCACCCACGTTCGCTTAAGAAAAGTTTTTTTTGTTTTATGCCCTATCGCCATCGCTTATTTTGTATCTTTTTTTTTTTTGTATACTTTAGAGATAATATAGTTTATATTTAGCAGATCAGTGTGCTTAATTACCCCTATTTATTACCCCCCTTAATTATCCCCCTTGCATGCAGTATACTGCATGCTACATATATTTTTTTTTTGGTCAGCCTTGCTCCCTCTTTTTTTTTTGTTTATGTTTTTGTCTAATTTGCCCCCCCCCCCCTCCCTTTTCCCTATTTTTGTTTTGGTTTAACCGCGAGGCCCTCGGGCCAGCAGAGCATTACCATTTTTTTTAAATTTTTTTTTTATTTTTAGTTTCTTGTATTTTGCTCCCATCCTTTTTAGATTTTTTGTTGCTATTATTATTACCCGCGTTGAGGCAAGTTGCTTGCCCCACCAACGAGCCTCAGCGGCATGCCACACTCGCATCCTGCTGCAAACCACTCTCCAACGAGGCAACGAGTAAACTCAGCATGTTTACTATAACCGCCCATTGGTAATGGTCCACCAAGGTAACCAATTTGTTTATTTTTTCATTTATCGAACAGCAGTGCGACCGTCGATTAATACTGCTAATGCATCAGGTAAGCACGGTACAATTAAAACAATTGGCTAGATACTTTTAAAACTTATTTATTGTATCTAAATAATGCGTGTATTAATTTCAAGTATTATAATTTTTTTCTCCTTCTCCCTGGTACGAGTGGTATTAGATGTTGGAGCGGGTAATGAGAGACCGCGTCGTTAGGACACGTTGCACAACGATAATAAAAATTCTAATTTCTGTTTTTTTTTATGTATTGTGTTTCTTCCCAAGGGTAAAGCCAGTTGCATAAATAATCAGTAAACTGGTCTTATTCGTTCAGACTCGAGTTCGCCTAGTAATCCCGCGTGCACCCGTACACCACGTACACTTTAGCTAGAACACTGACGCAGATAAGCCACGCTAAAGAAAATGATGTCCGCGCAACTGTGTTCCACCGCACACATACAGTTTGTCAAGTAAGAGCGTGGTCGACTTCACCGACAGGTTATAAAAGATTTTGCTCTAATTCTTTCGCAAGCCGATAGAAGAAAACTTTGTCCTTAATGCATTGTTAACAAAGATTCAGCTGTCGTTGATCTTCTGAAAGAGAATCACGTTAAACGCCATGAGTGCTGAGTACGCGTCGCGCTACGAGGCTGTGTTCCTTTGCATCCACCCGAAAGGTCCCAAAATGTCGCAATCAGCGGCTGCTAAATATATAAGAAAGTCGAATGCATTTGTACAGAAATGGATACAGCGATATAAAGTAGCTAAAAATGTCGATGATTTACCAGAACGTGGCTCGATAGGAAAAGTGAACAAAAAAGATGAAAAAAGAATAGTGAATCTGTTTTCGCGGAATCCTGCTTTAACACTGCGGCAAGGACATGCAAAATTAATGGCAAAAGGTTAAGATATACCCTACGAAACTATCCGAACCCATCTTCGTACTCATCATCTAAAATGGCGCAGCACAATGAAGAAGCCTCTGTTGACTGAAAAACATGTGACAAAGCGACTCGCTTGGGCGCATGAGAATATTGATAGAGATTTTGAAAATGTCATTTTTACTGATGAATGTTTTATATGGGCACGTTCTATCCTCACGCGAGCCTGGTCAACTTCCACCAATAGGCTTGTTTAGCGGACCGTAAAACATGGAATAAAGGTGCATCTTTGGGGCTGCTTCCCAAAGCAGGGATTCAGCACTTTGCACCTCTTTACTGACAACCTAAATGCCGAGAAAATGATAAAAATCTACAAAAAGGCTTTACTGCCATCTGCCAAACGATGGTTCATCACAAAAAATGAAGATTGGATTCTGCAGGAGGACAACGATCCTAAACACCGCAGCAAGCTCTGTACTCAGTGGAAGACTCAATCTAGCATCGTTACATTGGATTAGCCGTCGCAGTCGCCCGATGCAAACCCTATTGAAAATGTGTGGGCATATATTAAACGAAAGCTTCGTGGAAGACGCACATACACTTTGAAGCAGTTGTCTTACGAAATTCGTCGGATCTGGAGATCCTTGCCACTAGAATACGCCGTCAAATTAATAGAAAGCATGCCTCGGAGATGCCAGGCAATTATCGACGCCGGTGGTGACTCGACACATTATTGACCGAATTGCATCATTGTTTGTAATGTGTACAATGTATATATAAATATGGAAGTTTCATCAAATAAATTTTTTTATAAATTAAAACGAATACGCTCTTACTTGACAGACTGTACACCGTTACAGGTGAGAAAGCTCACCTTAGGCTAAGCGAAAGCGCTAGGCAAACGCAAATAAGTTCAACCCTAGTTAGGATCAAACAGTAATTATGAAGTCGTTTCACTTTCCCTAGAATCACCGTTTAGCGCGGGTGGAGTTGTGACGTAGTGTTTTGCACCAGTCACGCAAGGAGGCCAAAGCATAGCTTGTAAGCCTCTTCGTAGCCCACACTACCTCTTACAATCTAGGCAGTCTCGCAGGACTGCCACGCTTAGCCCTAAAGAACAGCCACGCAGGGCTGTGTATACTATACCTCCTCCTGGTACAGGGGCTCATAGCTCAAGTATTGGCTCCAGCGAAGAGCGAATCTCGGGAGCTCACAGTCAGCCATAGCAGTGCTCACACACAGTGCAACAGGGATTCCTTTTCCAAGATCCTTCCTGTCCTTATCGTTGTTTCTTACCTGTAACCTTCTAGACAGTAATTAAATGAAGAAGAAAATAATAGTAGCAGCTGCACCTAGGAAGGGGAGTACAGACTGCCACACAACACCATAGAAAAATTAACAAGAGGAGGTTAGGAAGCAGAAAAACACACAGGCACAGACTCTCTGTGCAAGTGATTACATACCCGAGAGTGTCTAGGAGCGTTGCCTTGCTGCTGCTGCTAGCAGGCCATCGCTGTCCCCGGCACCGCCGCCTCGCCTTTTCCGCCGCCTACCGTACCGATCAACCTTGCTGTTGATCCGCCGCTATGCCGCACATGTAACAGAGAGAGAAGAGAGAAATGAGTTGACGCCTAACAGTCATGGAACGCGTCGACTTACCTGGACTTACTGGACATCAGATGATGATTTTCGCCGCTCCAAAGAAAAACAGAAACGACACAAGCACTCGCGAGCGGATAACCTAGAACGCGCGCTGCTAGCGCGGTAGTGTCAACTTCTATCAGCGCTGAGAGCACGCGGCGGCCGCATCGCATAACGTATTTCACACGCACGTTGCGCTGGCACAGAATGCTAATCCAAAATCTGCGCTCGCGAGCGTGCTGTTAAAAAATTTTCTCGTTTACTCCGTTTGGTGCAATATTTGCGAGCAGTTTATACTGCGTTTGACTCCGCATTTGCGAACGAAGTATTGTTTAAAAACGAACGTGTACAAGCAGGCAAAGCCTTTCTTTTTAGTATTCGAGTGCGTGTAGAATATCTGGTATGTGCACCTAGGTGCAGTGGCTGTTACCAGAAGGCATCCTTTTACCCAAACCGTCCCCGTTTCTTCCTGGCTGTGTGTGCGACCGCGACGCGTGCTACGCGTCATTTTCTGTCTTGTCGTTTTGTATGCCCGCGACCGCTCTAACCGTGAGCTAGTTGTGCGAACAGAAGTACCGCGCACGAAACCGCGCTATACGTATGTAGCTGGCACCCTGGGCTTGCATAAAATCACGTATTAAATTATTGTACGTAATATTAAGAGTAAATATAAGGTATTTGTTCTTTTCTGTTTCAAATCGGTATGTTTAATGTGTGCTAGTAAGCAACCCGCCCAATTTCCAACATCTGTACGCCACCCTGATCCCTAGCGGCGTTACGTCGTATATAATTTGATAATTTCTTTTGGAATCAAAGCACGGTCTGTTTCATGTTGAGTAGTCCAAATCATACTACTGTGATTAAAAAGTAAGGTGAAATTGTCATTTAAAACTCCCGGGCATTAGGAAGGCAGGTAAATTTTTTTTCCTTGGTTGTTAGAACTGTCAATAACATTTGCCAAGTGTCTGTTTGTCAAAAGGCTTAATTATCTCCGAGTTACGCGAGTTTTTGTGAACAACCAAAAGTGAATTTTTCGATTTTTACAATGGGTGATTTTGTTGAGCAAAGAACTTGCATCAAATTTTGTTTGCGGAACGAATATTCTTGTGCGGACACGTTAAAAATGTCACGGAAGGTCTTAGGTGATCAAACTATGGCACAAAAAAACGTTTATAAGTGGTACAACGAGTTCAAAGCGGGCGGAGAATGCGTTGAAGACGAACCGCGCTCTGGACGACCATCGACGTCTACCGACGAGGGCCACGTCCAAAGAATCCAAGATTTGGTGCTTGAAAATCGTCTATTGACAATTAGAGACCTCGCTGATAGTATTGGAATATCATTTGGCTCAGCCTAAACCATTTGGAAGGATGTTTTGTGTCTCAAACGCGTCAAGTCTCGATTGGTACCAAAATCGCTCAATTTTTTGGAAACAAAGCGTCGCGTTGATGTGTGTGAAACTTTGCTGTCTGACTATCAGGACTACTTGAAATGCATCATTACTGGAGACGAGACTTGGATTTACGCATACGACCCTGAAACCACCGACTAATCCAGCGATTATCGTGCAAAAGATGAAGCAAGACCGAAAAGACCACGGCAAAGTCGATTAAAAATCAAGGTCATATTGACAGTTTTCTTTGATTATCGTGGTGTGGTGCACTATGAATTTCTTTCGCCGGGTTAAACTGTCAACAAAAAATATTATTTGAGCGTTATGCGTCGTTTGCGTGAAGCTATTCGTCTAAAACGGTCGGAATTATGAGCGAACAACTCTTGGTTCCTTCATCACGATAATGCACCATGTCATACTGCATTGGTTCTTCGCGACTTTTTTGCCAAAAACTCGACTCATATCGTTCCACAACCACCGTATTCGCTTGATTTGGCTCCGTGCGACTTTTGGCTATTCAGCAAACTCAAAAGGCCAATGCAGGGACGCCGTTTTGATACGATTGAGGAGATAAAAACCGAATCGAAGAAGGTCTTAAAGGCTATACCGATAAAAGACTATTTCGATTGTTTCGAGGACTGGAAAGAGCGTTGGCAAAAGTGCGTTTTATCGGACATGGATTACTTTGACGGGAATGAAATTGATTTGGAAGAATAAATAAAGAATTTACATTTTATAAACAAATTCACCTTACTTTTTGATCACAGTAGTATAATTTTACTGCTTACAAATATTATTTAAATAAACTGTTCCTTTAATTTAGTACTGAAACTATTACTAAATACAAATCATACTGAACCCATTAATATTAAATAAAATATTAAGTAATATTTGTCTAACATTAAATAAAGAAAACTTTATAACTTTCATCTTAACTAATTTAAAATAAATATGTCTTTTACTTTTGTGTAACTATTATTAAAATTAGAGGAACTCTGACAATAAACAAAATTTTTGAATTTGTTTTAAATAACTGTTCATAACAAGTCTAATATATTCATATTGGTTGAATTAATTAATTTTATATAACTTATTTTGGAATGAATTGAATTCTTGGAAATTTGTTACATTAATCCATAAACATATTGATGTACAGGACATGGATAAATTAAATCGAGTCTGATTAGTAAAGCTAACTGCCAGCTGCTTGAGATTAATCAATACACTACTCAATTATATTTATCAGCCTTTCATTAGTTGTAAATAACTAATAATTCGACTTTGTTTGTAACTGAACAGAAAAATTTTCTAGAAGAAAATAGGGTTCGCTATATTTAGTGGATTTTAATAAGCCAAAAAATGATGATTTCGTGCCCGAATCAAGTACCATAATCCAATTATTAAGAGTTGTAAAGGAAAAATAATACTTATTTTCAATGGAGCCAAAAATATTTCCTGCGTAAAAAATGTCGGGTACTTAAAGATGGTAAAAACAGATATTTTGCTTCTTAAAGACAAGAAAAGCTTTGTTGACAAATAAGTTACGAATATTAAATATAGATAATTGGAAGCCCATTAATTCGCGACATGATACGATATATTTTGCCAAACAGTTAATATAAACAACGTAAAAAACCATAAAAAACCCATTTTTTGTAATATCGATAATAATTATTACAAAAATGATATTTTTCATATTTTGATAACTTTGAAATGTTAAAGCTCTTAAGTTTCTAAATTGAGTAAGTTTTTATAAATCGATCTATTTATTGCTCAAATACATTAAACTGTTTATCCCAGACAGCAAATAAGCTAGAGGAATTCTGCCACTCCCCACCACGACTCCTAGAGTACATTTGGGCAGGTGAGAATCGCTCTTATTGATCGAAAACTCTGATTAGAATTGCTCTGATTAGTCGAAAACTCAGGTGAGACGCGTTTCAGACATGTAAAAATAGTGACGTCATCTGTCAAGTAGGATTCTGCTTCATTTTGAATATTCCAGAACAGGAACGCATACCTATCGTGCAGGTTACTGCTTTATCTCCCCCGCGCAAATTTCAGTTTTATCTTCCAGGATTTGTTGCAGGTTTCTGCCTTATTTACCTACTTGCGCCTCCGCTGAAGCTTGCTTATATAACTTTATTAGTTCTCTCTCTCTCTCTCTCTCTTTCTCTCTCTCTTATTCTTTCATTTCCCTCTCTAACCCTCACGCAGTGAGACCATGTGGCTTGCTCCCACAACTAGCGGCAAAAAATCATTCATCATACAGCCAGCGGCTTTCTCTCTTATTCATGCATCTTGCAGCGAAATAGCAAGCGTATAACGAGCAGTTTTCTCTTTTACTCTTTTTGCAAGCATCTCTCTCTTTAACGTTGAAGAGTTGAAGACCGAGAGAAAGAGAGAGAGAGAGAGAGAAAGATAAAGAGAGAGAGAACAAATACGAATTATCGTACAACGAAATTTTTGAGAACGCAGAGATATAATATCGAGCCTTAGAGGGCCGGGATGATGCAGTCAAATTGAGGAACTGTTAAAATTGAGGAACTCAAGAGCCAATAGGGTAGCTTTCTGTTGTTAAAGTGGAATACTGCGATAAATCAGACGATAGATCCCTTCTTAATTTCAATGAGAGCCTTAGATGTTACATCAAGCGGCAGTTCGTCACCCAGCCAGCGGTTTTCTCTATGGCTCTTTCAGTGCAATAGCATTATTAAATAAATATAAAAGAATAAAAGAGTAACATTTCTACTCGTTTTTATGATTATTATTACAAATGCATTGAGTACAATTTCTTTTCAAAGGCGGCGGTATAATACTACTGCAATTATGTTATCGACAACGTAAAAAAGTTTAAATTTCAGAAAGATTCTTAAAATATTCTGGTAATTCATCGAGAATACGTCTGTGAGACTAGATACTATTCGCTCTAAAAGTCGTGAGAAATGTTTTTGGCAGTTGAACAATATGATTTTCCGTCATGAATAATAAATTTCCGATGTGAAAGAATATCTTGAGAGAGCTCTCTAACGATGATTTAGTATCAATACGTTTCTGCATGCACAATTGCCAATAGCAATTACATTTCTGAATGCACAATTGGTCTTGTATGCAAACTTGTAGTGGGAGCATAGCTTTTCAAGTATATCTGCTTCAAATTTGTTCAGTGATGGACAGTCGATACCTTCCATAAGTTTCTTTTTGTGACTACTTGCAAACACATCAATTGCATTACGTAGAATGGAATAAAGAACATTATCAAGGTCTTCGAGGTTTTTATTACCGTAGCTCCAAGACAATCCATGATAATTTTGTTCTAGCCAACTATTTGTGCTTTTGTACTTGGCTGAAAGCCAACACTATAGCATTATTGGTTAACTAGAAACACTTGTATTTTTGCATTGGAATTAAAGAGAATAACTGCAAATTCTCTAACTACAAATTTATTCATAGCTAGCTGCAATTCTAGCACGTCCGTCACATAATCCGCCATCGTAACGACTAAATTTTTTACTGCATGAACTCAACCGAGTGAAAAGATTCATTAAGTATTTTATTTATGTATAATAAGTCAATCTTATTAGAAACATTGACCGCGATGGAGTTTAAAGAACAAAATGTTAAACTAACAATTATAAATTTTGATACTTTAATGTCACAGTCGGTAATACGGAAATATCACGGAGAATTGTTTTCTGACACCATTAGAGCTATATTCTGTAGTTCATTAAATTGCGGTAAAACTAATACACAGCTTCCTCTTATAACACATCTATGCGGACTAAGATTCGAAAATCTCAAAAAGTCTACTACTGAACAAATAATTGAAAAAATTCATGACATTGTTCTTGATGATCCTAAAGTTAAAGTGCGTGAGTTAGCTAAGATCAAAAGCATATCAACTGGATCAATTATTTCCATTTCACATAAAAATTTAGAAATGCAAAAGCTAACCACAAAATGGGTGCCGCTTTTGCTCACCCTGGACCAAAAACAACAACGTGCTCGTGATTCAAAGTATTGATTGGAGCTATTCGAGCGTAATCCAAAATACTTTGTTCGCCGGTTAATAACTACGATGAAATCTAAATCCACCACTTCACACCAGAGACCAAACAGCAATCAGAAGAATGGGTAAAAGCTGATAAAAGCGCTCCCAAACAATCGAAGATTCAAAAATCGGCCGGAAAGGTTATGGCCTCCGTATTTTGGGACGCACATGGAACAATTTTTATAGATTTTTTGGAAAAAGGAAAGACAATAACAGGGGAGTATTATAGTTAATTATTGGGCCCATTAAGTGAGGAAATCAAGCAACAAAGGCCTCCTTTGGCGAAGAAAAAAATTCTGTTTTTGCAAGACAATGCACCAGCTCACAAATTGTTGCAAATAATGGCAAAAATTGATAAACTGCACTTCAAATTGCTTTCCCATCTGCCTTATTGTCCTGACCTGGCCCCCAAAGATTATTACCTCTTCCCAAACCCGAGAAGATGGCTTCAGGGAAAAAGATTTTTGTCAAATGAGGAGGTCAAGCAGAAAACAATAACGTAATTTAAAAGGTCTCAATCAATCTTATTTTAAAAAAGGTATCTAAATGTTAAGAGACCGCTGGGGTGAGTGTATCAAAGTAAAAGAGGAATATGTTAAAGGCTAGATAAGAATTTTACTAAATTATTCAGTCGCATTTTTCAAACACTCTACACTCTGACAAAAAAGTATCCGGAAATTTAAAATAAAACGCAAAAATATTTAACTTCTTCAATATTTATTAAATCTCCTTCAAAATATGCTCCATTTGAAGTGATACACATGTGCCAACGTTTTTTCCAATCATGGAAACACTTTTTATAGGCGATTTCAGGGATGGCCTTCAGCTCCTTCTGCGAATTTCTTTTTATGGCGTCTATGGAGTCAAATCTGGTTCCCCGGAGCGGTAATTTCAGTCTGGAGAAAAGAAAAAGTCACACGGAGCTAGATCAGGCGAATAAGGTGGCTGTTCGATGGTATTTATCGAGTGTTTGATCTTAAAATCGTTAATAATCGTGGCTTGATGAGATGGTGCGTTATCGTCATGCAAAATCCACGAATTGTTTTGCCACAAATCCAGCCGTTTACGGCGAATATTTTTACGCAAACGTCTAGAAACAGTTAAATAGAAGCCCTTATTGACCGTTTGATCTTGCGGAACGAATTCATAATGATTTACACCAGGAATATCGAAGAAAACAATAAGCATCGTCTTGATTTTTGAACGACTTTTGCGAGGTTTTTTCGGTTTCGGCTCATTTTTTCTCACCCATTCCGATGATTGTTGGCTCGTTTGTGTGTTGTATTCATAGACCCATGTCTCGTCACCAGTTATGATCCGTCCCATGAACGTGGAATCAGAATTCGCACGATCCGGCATGTCTGCAGCTACCTGCATCCGGTACTGTTTTTGAAGAAAATTCAGCTCTAACGGAACGAGCTGAGCGGCGACGCGCTGCATGCCCAATTGGTTCACCAAAATCAAACGAGCGGTTTCACGAAAGATGTTGGGATCACGAACTATCTCTCTAACAGTGGCATGACGATTTTCGAGCACAATTTCCCTGATTTTTCCGACGTTATCGTTGGTTGAAGAGGTCGACGGTCGTCCTGAACAAGGCAAATCTTCGACGATCTCCCGACCGTTTTTAAAGGCTTTGTAATATTCGTACACTTGGGTTTTCGATAAAACAGAGTCTCCATAATCCTTTTCTAGCATTTGCAACGAGTCAGCACACGAAATTTCGTTGAAAAAACAAAATTTGAGACAAACTCTTTGTTCAATATTTTTTTCCATTGTAACATTTGCAGACTACCGCTGAGGTCGACTGGTTTTAACAGCTGTCGTAAACAAACTAGTTAACAGACCGCACTTATGTTTGGCATAGTAATTACGGACAGTCCTACCAACATACAGAAACTTTAAATACTTAAAAATACTCAACGCGGGCAATTTAAATGAGAATTTCTGGATACTTCTTTGTCAGAGTGAATATAATCCTCAAAAGTAATCGTTTTTTTCACTACACTTGTTTTTACACCTTTAACTCCTTTTACTTTATTTTCTTCATTAATTTTTATTCTATACATTTTACTTTGTAAACCGACAAATTTTGTCATAATATGTCCATTGTACTCGTCTTTCATCAAACTAATTACCTTCTTATTAACATGATGTATATTAAGATAGTTATTAATTGGATAGTCTGATGTATCGAATTGATGAATATCACGTTTAATATTTTCAGAAATGTCTATAAGTAATTTAATAAAATAAACTATCAATATCAGTATACAACAATTTCGAATGCTCTTTGAATCGCCTTCTTATATAATGGTAATGAAAATCATACACTATAGTCTTTAACAAATCTAATACACATATTCCGAACGTAAACTAATTAATTTATATATTTGTTTCCGCTAATTCTATAATAACAAAATTATTATCGATGATGGTACTGCTATGCGATTCTGGTAGCGTATGAGAGTTTCTGCTCCATGTCGACCTTACCATTATGTCAGTGATTTAACATTGACTGTTATACGTGAATTTTCTATAATTTTACCGAGAACAGCATTGTTCATTAGCTTGTAGGGATTTTTCTCTAAATAATGTTTTGCTGCTTGTCGCATTTTACTATTTAAGTCAATACAGTTTTTGGATCAAGGTATTTGATTAAATTACAGTATCTTATGAATTTTCATTAGTTTTAATCTATCTGCGAAAGCTTGATTTAAATTGCGATAATAAAGAACATATCTTGAATTCTTTAGTCAAGGAGAGAGAGCATGCAGTGTGCCACTCCTTACTTTGCCTCTTGGTCTCAGGATCGTATTCAGAAGTCCACGATTCATCACCTGTGACCATACGACTAAAGAAATCTTGTTTATTGGCGATTCTATCAAAAAGATCAAGACACTTGTCTTTCCGATTGCCCTTTTGCTCGATTGTGAGATTTTTCGGCACTATTTTGGCACAGGCCTCACGCAAGTGCAAATGTTCAATCAAAATTTAATGAACAGTAAGTCTATTCAAATTTAATTGTTTAGGTTGAAGGCCTCCCTAAACGGTGTTCATCTTTAACGTGTTTTCTGCCTTCCAAAAATGATTTGTGCCAGCGAAAAACTTGAGCTCGAGATAAAGAATGTTCTTCATAGACCTGTTTCAACTTTTCAAACATCACACTTGCCGATTCTCTAAGCTTAACACAAAATTAAATGGCATAACGTAGCTCCAATATATATATATATATATATATATATATATATATAAAGGAGCGTACGCGCGAGACCGGATAAGTCCAAATCGATTAGGCCGCGCGAGTGCAAGTGGGAGGATCGATCTCTCTCCCGCACTATCATAGTATAGGCGTACAAGTAACACATCGTTCAATAAGTCCCAAAACTAACAACAAAAACAACATTTTTTTTTCAAAAATCATTTTGATTCATCAATATAATCTCCTTTTAAAGTGATACAATCTTTCCAACGCCTTTCCAATATTCTATACCATGTTTATAAAAGGATTTAACCTTTGCTTCAAAATAGGCTTCAGTTCCGGCAATGACCTCCTCATTCGAGCCAAATTTTTTTTCCTGGAGCATTTCTTTGAGATCAGCAAAGAGCCAGTAGTCGCTGGGGCTATATCTGGTGAATACGGAGGGTAGGGAAGCAAATCAAAGCCCAATTCGTTCAATTTTGCCATTGTTTTCATAAACTTGTGGCATAGTGCATTGCCTTGGTGAAAAAGGATTTTCTTCTTCATATGCGGTAGTTTTGCTGCGATCTCTTCCTTCAAACGTACCAACAAGTCAATATAATAATCACTGTTGATCGATTTACCTTTTTCTAGGTAGTCAATAAAAATTACACCATGTGTATCCCAAAAAACAGACGCCATGACTTTGCCAGCAGACTGCTGCGTTTTTGGACGCCTTGGGCAGCTTTCGCCAGCCATGCGCCACTCAGATGATTGCCGATTTGACTCCGGAGTAAAATGATGTATCCATGTTTCATCCATGGTCACGTGTCAACGCAGGAAATCCTTCTTATTGCGAGTAAATAGCGATAAACAGCTCTCTGAATCGTCGACTCGTTGCTGTTTTTGTTCCACTGATAGCAATCGCGGCACCCACTTGGAAAAAACCTTTTTCATGCGCAATTTTTCATGAAGGATTGTAAATACGCTTCCAGATGATATCTGTGTCATTTCTGCAATCTTACGGACCCTCATTTTGCGATTTTTCATTACAATTTTTAACACTTCACTCACATTTTCCTGTGTAACGGCTTTCGATGGCCTACCCGAACGTTCCGCATCGTTTGTGTCCGTACAACCACGTTTAAACTCAGCATACCAACGACAAATCGTTGGTTTAGATGAAGAGGAGTCCGGGTAATGTTTTTCAAGCCATTGCTGGGCTTTTACGGTGTTTTTACCCATTAAAAAACAAAGTTTGATTAACACGCGAAACTCGCTTTTTTCCATTTTCAAACAAATTACAAAGCGACTTTACTCTAACCTCGATAACTCTGCTGTCTGTGATCCGATCGACGTGAAATTTTTACACGTTTCATGTAAAGGTTCGCACTCTATGAAAACGCGGCCAATTTGGTACTACTAGCACCATCTCTGGGTTAGTCTCGGGACTTATTAAACGATGTGTTAAGAGAAGGCCACTTTTACTCGTACAACCTTCGAGCACGAAGTTGAGCAAAAGGAACGAGCTCTCTCGCTCAACCATAAACTGCAGCGTCGAGTGAGAGAGAGACGCTCTCACTCCAGCAGTCATAGACTACGGCGGTATAGAGGGAGAACTGCTCTCTCTATATCCGTCGTCCATAGACTGGTCCACGTCCCGTCGTCCACTGTCGCTGCAACAATTCGTACTTTAATTCGGTTATTTTAGTGATGGTTTTTTAAGCTGTGTGAGCGGGTGCATTGTCTTGACGAAAGATGATTTTTTTCTTGTGCAAACCGGGTCTTTTTTTACTAATTTTTTTATCCAATTGGTCCAAAAGGTTACAATAATATTCAGAATTTATTGTTTTGCCAGTTTGGAGATGATCCACCAACAAAATCTCTTTTGCATCCCAAAAAACTGACGCTAACACCTTCTTCGCCGATTTCTGGACACGAACTTGCTTCGGTGCCGAAGTGCCTGGTTGACACCACTCTTTAGCCTCTTGTTTTGATTCAGGGTCATGATGGTAGACCCAAGTCTCATCCATAGTGATGAATCGACGCAAAAAATCCCTTCTATCCTTTCGAAAACGCTCCAAATGTTGCTCAGAAAGTAGCATTCGAACGTGTTTTTGTTCCATTGTGAGCGAATGCGGCACCCATTATGCACAGAGCTTTCTGAAACCCAAAACTTCATTTAAAATATGACTTACACTGCCTAATGAGATGTCTAGGGCCTCTGCTAAATCTCTTTAGGTTAATCGACGATTTTCCAAAACCATAACCTGTACTTTTGCTATAAATGCTGGTGTTGATGCCCTTTTTCGACGTCCTGAGCGTGGATCGTCTTCAATGCTTTTTCGACCACGTCTAAGCTCTAAAACCCATCGATGCACAGTTGGAAATGAAGAAGCAGATTCCTTTAACACTTTCACTATTTTTGTATGAATTTCCGTTGCTGATAAACCTACCAAAACAAAGAATTTTATCACTGCACGATATTCGGTTTTTCCCACTGTAAAAAAAAAACACTGACACGTCAACTTCAAATGGCTTGTGAACAAACAATGAATTAACAGAGTGGAATGGAACTTTGGGTATGTTTATATGGAAGATAAAATATTAAAATGGCGTAAAAATTTTGGTTCTTCTACTGCTCTATAGCTGTCACTTTCTAAACTTTTTGAATAACCTAGTAGTTACTTAATCTAATTTAAGTAAGATAAGACTAACGATATTTGCATAAAATAATCGAAATGAGTTTGTGAAAGGTGGCCCTGTGAGGTTAGGCCACCTGCTATGTGGTAAATACGAGAGTTCGCGGCGTAACTATACGCGGCGCTATCGATCAATGAAACGATAGCGCAGCGCAGGAAATAGATCAGAGCCAGACACGAGACGAGCATGGGGGGATCTCAATCTCTCTCTCTCTCTCTCTCTCGTTTTCCCCACCAAAACGTGACCACGTACAAACGAAGAAAGACGTGGAAATTACCTGAGACAATCAAAAATCAAGTTTCAACTATCTCAAGATAAAAAGTAAGTAGCCACTTAAATAGTCCGCATGCACGCCATGAAATCTAATCTGCGCGATCGCTTTAAGTAGTATAATTATTTGTTGCGAGGTGCAAGTGAGAGATTAGCTCTTACTCACCCATAGTAGTGTTAGTGTGTTCACGCGCGCGAGACTACACTCGTGTAATTTTCCGGTTAGCCGCGAGAGGCCATGACCAACCAGCCGACCAACCTGCGAGTATAAGACATGGCTCACACGCCTTGCTACGGGAACATAGCGAGGCAAATGACGAACAAACATGCGCAGTATGTGTCTCTACTTATATCTATATACCTGACGCGATCGCACACGCATCAGGAAATACAAAATATATCGATTCGCGGACAAACTACTAACTACTTAAATGGCCACTTACTTTTTCTATTGATGGAGTCGTCCTTTCTCTAATTCTGATGGAGACTCGCGGAGAAAACGCTATCGGAAAAGCCAAAAGTGGAGAAAAACTCTCGAACGAATTTCAAGACGTGTGGCCCTTATCACCAAAGGGACAAGAAGAAGGATTGAGGGGAGGGCTCCTCCTTCCCCTCTCGCCTATTGGTTTTCCCGCGTAGCGCTATCGATGCTTGATCGATGGCGCCGCGTTTCGGTATGCCGCGGCTTCTCGCGCTTTTTCCCGCGTATGCGCTATCGATTCCTTGATCGGTAGCGCCGCGGTTAGTTTCACCGCAAACTCTGTCCTATCGCATATGGCAGGTGGCCTAACCTCTATTAGCCACCTGTCACAATATTTCAAATAATTTTAAATAACACAAATAATCATGTTAGGTTTACATATAAAATAGTGTTATTTATATTTAAATATAGTTAGGATAATTTTCAAGAATATTCAGTTGCATTTAATTTTATTAATCACAATTTTATTAGGCTCTTAAATATGCTCTCGCTGTTTCTTCAAAGATGGTAGTAGCAGTACTCCGAGGATGGAACTTCGAATGGTGACGCACCTGCACGGAAATACTGTATCTGACCTTAAATTTCATTGTATGATAGTTTAATTTAGTTCAAACAAAGTAATTTTTTATTGCTTCTGAAAATATCTACTTTTGTGTCAAATAAAGTGTAGTTGTGGAGAATTTTATTGCACTATTTTATTCAAAAGAAATCTGCAGCTGAAACACACAGAATTGGTGTTGACAACGCTCTGTCGGATACTACACGCAGACATTAGTTTTACGTTTCACAAATAATAATTTTGAACTGGAGTGTAAAGAACGTTATGGTGCACTCAGAACTGGTGATGAAAAGTGAATACACCACGATAATCCAAAGCCTAAAAAATCGTGGAATAAGCTTGGTTATGCATCAACATCGTCCGCAAAACCAAATATCCATGGTGTAAAGCTTCTTCTTTGCATTTGATGGGATCAACAGAGTGCCATTTATTATGAGCTGCTTAAACCGAATAAGACTATTACAGGAGATCGCTATCGACTTTATTTGATGCACTTGAGTCGAGCCCTAAAAGACAAACCGCTGCTATACAAGCAGAGACATGACAAAGTGATTTTGTTACATAACAACGTTCGGCCTCATATTGCAAAACCAGTGAAAACCTACCCGGAAACGCTTTAATGGAAAGTTGTACCCCACCCACTGTATTTACCTGGAATAGTCCCTACAAATTTTTACCTATTTCGTTTGATGACACATGGTTTAGCTAAGCAGCATTTCCATTTTTACGAAGATATTAAAGAATGGATCGATTCTTGGATAGCCTCAAGGCATATCTTTTTTCCGACGCGGGATTTATATACTGTCAGAAACAAGGGAGAAAGTGGTCTCTATTCACGGGCAATACTTCGGGTGGAATGTTTTTGTACCTTATATTTTAAATAAAGTTTTTATTTTGTAAAAAAAAAACAGCGAAAACTTATTCAAGTTTCCAATAGATTATATCAAATCATGTTATATTTAGTTATACAACAAATAAATTGACGTAATATTTGGATGTATTTAAAATAATTTCATACGAAAAATAATTGTAAGCGAATTATATTCAAAGTATATTTAAGATTATAAAATTGAAATATAAATATAAATAAGTTTATATTTTATAATTGTTAAAGTAATTATTAGTTAAGTGAATTATATTTAGAATATTTATACATATATTTTATTTTTAGTAACTTAAATTACGTTTGCATATATTTTAAATTCGCATTATATTTAAGATAACTATTTATTCTAATTTTGTGCCAAATATTTTTATATTATATTTATATTTTAAATAATTATTTCAATTAACGTTTACATACTTACTTCCAATTAATTAGATTCTTTTATACTTTAAAAAAATAGTTTATAGTATGATAAGTTCATTTAAATTAATTTTTCAAATGCAACGATATTTTATATTTTAAAAAAAACAATAATTATTAGTATATTTATAAAAAATTATAAATCTTAACAGAGATACATGTGAAGACACCTCTTCGTTTATCAATAAACTCATCACCACCCGTCCCCCTCTCTTCACAAGAAATGTGGCCATTCAAACAGGTCAACACCCTTTCAAATCTCGCCCTCTCATTAACTGAAGCACGAAAAGAAGAGAATGGTGGAAAGGCCCTTTCTTCTTTCTCTTCTTCTTTTCTTTATTCATTTTCCCGCTTCCTTCTTTCCTGCATTTTTTCTTTTTTACTTTTCCTTTTCTTGCAAATAACTTCTCTTTCTTTCAGGCTACTTCCTCCTCCTTTTTCCTGCTTCATTAGTAGGTTACTTTATCACGTAAGGACGAGGTGATGAGCCAAATCTCCGAACAGCAGACAGTGAGTCGATTTGTTTGAAATTTGTCGATTGTCGATATTTTCGAAAATTTGTTTGTGTGTGCATTTTAAAATCATTACTACCATTATTATTATTAATATCATTATTGCTGTGGCGACTTAGCTCTTAAATCCTTTCTCTAAGTTCACAAACTTCTATTTATTGTTGCTCACGGAAACGACATTCTTGAATTACTTCGCTATCTCTATGGCGAAGTTAGGCAGCCAAATCTGTATCTTTTTGGCTTCGTCGTTGGAGTTTTTCTTCTAGGTCCTGACGATAATTTCTTTCTTTTTCTAACATTTCTTCTAGTTCCGATTAAAATCTTCGTGATGACACTAGTAAAGCGCTTTTTTATTTCAAAAACGTCTACTGAATTTCACTTTTATTTTAATATTAATAAATTTTCACATTGAATTATTATTTTTTTTATTAAATTATTGTTTACATGATTCTTTTATTTATTCTATATCCTTTTTATTTAATTTATTATATGCCGATTAAGCCCTCACAAATTGTTATATTCATTTAAAAAGAATAAATTATTTGTTTTAAAATAAATTAAATTTATTAACGTAATATAATAACTTGAAAAATACAATAAATTAATAATGTCAACTCACTATCAGATGCCGAAACAAACTGATTTGTTTGTCAAAAACTATTCACGTCGTCAAGCGTTGTCGATGTACTTAATTTCTTGTGATATCTATATGTTATGATTTGGAATATAATTGCGCAAGATGACATTTTCGCGGGATACAATAAGACCGTTAATTCTGTCTAACTGCTAGGGGGCATTCTCTAGGTATACTGGCAAATGATTTACGAGGAATTCCAAATAATTTGAACCGTTAATGGTCCGTTCAAAAAAATGTGGCCCTATAATATGTAGATGTTAAAAAACGTTGCACCATACTAAAAAAGATCAAATTTATGATATCTCTAATATTTGTTATGCATTTTTGAACTAGAAATCCTATTTAACTAGAAATCATATTTAATTGTCTGATAATATACAAAGAATCTAAATCATTTGAATGATTACCGTACCCATACGGCACTAAAGATTTCAAAAGATTTCAGTGAAAGATTTCATGTAACGTTACAGTGAAAACTTGTTGAAAGGTTATATTAAATCCTTGCAGAAATCTTTCAAAGAAACATAACATTGAAACATCGTCTTAAGATAATAAAAACATTACATTGAAATCATACAAAGAAATCTTGCATCAACCTTGCTGGAACATTTCACAAGACATTTCAAGAAAGATTCCTGTGAGGTTTTTTGAAACATCAAGTGGAACTATTTTTAAAAGATCGCTGCAAGATCTTGTATAAATGTTTCAACGAAACCTTGAAACAAACTTGCTGGAACATTTTACAAAATATTTTATGAAAGAATACAGGGAAGTTTTTTGAAATATTTTGTCGTAATATTTTAGTAAGGTTAAGTTAAGGTTAAGTTTTAAGGTTAAGTTTTCGTCATCGTTCAATTTTCGCCAAGCACAGATATGCTCACTGACAAACAGAGCGGCACAGTTAACTGTTTCATAACCACAATTCCTTGTTACGGTTATTATCTTAACGACGGAGCAAATTCTCAAAGTAACCTCTGTTTGCCTGTAAGCATAAAGCTCAACGCCTCTGGAAGTGACGTACGGTGTTAAGTAAAGTTTGTCTAGGATTTGCAGTGCATGCTTAGCGAATGCGATCTTGCATGTCCGTTACATCTGTGGGCCGTTGCTGAAAAAACACACTCATAGGGATATTTAAAAAATGTGGTATTCGATTATGAAAAAAAAGTTGACGTTCAAATGGTCTTGAAAATGAAGTTTAAGGTTGAGACTTATTGCACAAATAGATGGCACCTCAGTCTTGAACAACTTTTGTCAAAACCATTTTCTTGTACTACCTCTTAGAAACCGTGAAATACGGGTGTATCGATTAAAATGTCCCACCTTGTATATATTTTATGTCAATATAAAGTTCAGAGTATCTTCTTTAATTTCGTAAGAAAAAGAATGTCAGTAAATTTAAAAAAAGAAAATACAGCATTTCAAAGTTGCCACTCGGCGGTTACCGCCGCGCACACATAGGCGGCATGTACAGTACATACGTAAGGCTAAGTACGGCGCAGCGGCAACCGCCGAGCGTCAACTTTATAACGCTGTAATTAATTTTCTATCGCTGATTATAAAAATATTCTTTATGAAATTTAAGAGCAGAAATCAAACTTTATTTCGACATAGACAAAATCGTACCTATTAATCAACTAAAAAACTTATTGTATAGATGTAGCTCATTTATAAGGCTAAGTATAAGGTAATCACTGAGCGTCAACTTCAAAACGCTGTTTTATTTTTTTCTTTGACGATTTACGAAAATTTTTTGCTACATATCTAGCAAAATCTCAAAAGCGAAATTATGTATTTAAATATATTGAATTTTTAATTATTTCTTAATTTAAAAAAATACTTTACACTATAGAAGAAATTTTAAATGTCAAATTAATACAAGTGTATATGGATTGCCATGCAAGTTATGATTCAAATTTAAAAAATTTTTTATGAAAAAATATATTAAATAATGTTGATTTTAAACGTCTTATATTATAGACATAATTGCAAATAAAAATTATACTATTCTGATACTTAGTCACTAAGATATAGTACTTAAATTGTACTTTTCTTTTTCTAAATAAACATCATTTTTTTAATTAAATTAATTTTTTTTGCTGAGACTTAGTATACATTTTTATTTCAATACAAACCAAAAATTTACGAAGTTAAATAAAACTTGGCTTTGAAACGTACTAAGAAAGCTTTAGAACATCCTAGATCAGGCCTTGTAAAACTTGTTTTGTAAATAACTTACCCACACTGCACCAAAGATTTTTGCAAGGTTTTTGCAAGGTTTCATGAAAGGTTTGAAACCTCGCCAAAATCTTACGAAAAATATGTCTGTGATGTATCTATGTCCGCGCATAATCTTCGTATAAGCATTTCCCGTAAAGTTGAGGAAAGACTTTTCGCTATGTTTGTAAAAGATTGACAGAAAAATTGCAGAAACATTTCTTGCAGAATTTTATCAATTTTCTTTTAAACCTCGCAGAAATCTTTCAAAAAATGTTTCTGTGATGTATCTATGTCCACGCATTATCCTCGTATAAACATTTTCCGTAAAGATGAGGAAAGATTTTACGCTATGTTTTTAAAAGATTTACAGAAATATTGTAGAAACATTTCTTGCAGAATTTTTATAATGTTTGATGAAATCTCGCAAAAATCTTACGAAATATGTTATTGTGATGTTCCTGTATCCACGCATAATCCTCATATAAACATTTTCCGCAAAGATCAGTAACCTTGAATGAAACCTTGCACAAAGCTTCTTGTGGGCTTTCTAGAATGATTTTCTTAAGCTTCACAAACGATTTAAGGGGTTACCCCCACTTGTAGCTCAACAAAAAGGCCTTTTTTCATGAAACTTTTTAGAGAAAACTACAAAACTTTTCAAAACGATTATTATATCATATTAAAGAATACATCTTAAAGAACTTTCAGTAATTTTTTTATTGCAAAATATTACATTGTTAAGTGGCAAATAGCCGCCAATGAAATAGTGTTTTTATTTATACAGTTTGCGGTGACCAACATTGCGGCAAAGTAAATCATTTGAAACAAAAAATGTGGATAGATTTAGTTGAATATAAGTATAAACTAGTCTTTAATCACAGGATTTGAAATAATATTCATTTTTCACAAAATGGCGGGCAGTCAAAGTTAATGGTTTGATTTTAACGAAAATAAACGGCCGTTTTTTGGCTATAAAACGGTCATTTTTTTTTTTGTTTTTTTAAATCGGACGATTAAAGACTACATTTTTATGTATTTAATAAGCCTGCAAAATTTCTAGAAGATCGGTTTATTAGTGTTCAAGTAATTTCGGTCACTGACTTTAGAAATGCCATTTCGAGAAAAACGCGTTTAAAGTTTTAATTTCAGTTTATTCTTTCAGTTAATTCTTCTCTTTCAACGCTCATATCTCAGTCAATTTTGTTCGGATCGACTTAAAATTTCTAGGTCATATTCTCAGATACTTATTCTTCAAAAAAATGCAATTAACAAAAAATCGATTTTTTCAAAGTCGCAAGTGGGCGTAACCCCTTAATTATCTTTCAGAAAGCTTTCACAGAATATTGACGTAATATCAAAATATCTGACTTAAGAAACTGTCAGCTATCTCCCATGAAAGATTCCAGTAACCTTTTATACAATCTTTCTAAAAGATCATTTATAACCTTTATTAACTTTTATTAAGTATTTTATATATTTTAGCATTTTATTATTTATTATGACTATACATATTTTTAACATCCATATTACATTTAGTCGTTTATTAGCATTATCGCACATGTTATTTCACATATTATTTTACAGAAAAAAACGAAGAAAAATGTTTGACCTACGGTTGGATCGAACCCGGGTCCTTCGCATTATAAAGCAGACGCCCTAACCATTACGCTATGCAACGCTTGTAGAACTAAAATTTAAATTGAATCATAAGTTGCATGGCAATTCATATAAACTTGTATTAATTTTACATTTGAAATTTCATCAATTGTGTAAAGTATTTTTTAAGATTAAGAAATAATTAAAAATTAATTATATTTAAATACATAATTTCGCTCTTGAGATTTTACTACATATACAAGTATAATAAATTTTAATTGTTGATGTATTTTTATCCAAAATAAAAAATAAATTTTTAAGATAACAAATAGCTCTGCTGCGAAATTAC
The DNA here is from genome assembly GCA_949987625.1 of Chalcis sispes. NCBI lineage: Eukaryota > Metazoa > Arthropoda > Insecta > Hymenoptera > Chalcididae > Chalcis > Chalcis sispes. Next base: position 26,463,732 of record OX465095.1, on the reverse strand, counting down.
GATTAATTTTCAATGCACTTTTCGTGAAAGCTTACAACATGCTTACATGAAATTTTCTTAAAATCTTCACGATAAACTTTTGTGGAAGCTTACAGGAATCTTTTCTTAAAGATTTGGCTAAAGTTTATATGCAATATTAACGCGAAAGTGTATCGATAGCTTACAGTGAGATTGCAAAATACTTTCAAGAAAGCGTTCAGTTTTTGTTTTTTGAAAGGTTACAGAAGGTTTTGAAAAAAGAAATATTTTAAATTAAATATTATTAATTGAATATTTCTAAAAAATTTTGAGGTGACCTGGCTAAAATATTACGACAAAATATTTCAAGAAACTTCCCTGTATTCTTACGTAAAATATTTTGTATAATCTTCCAGACAGTTTGCTTCAAGTTTTCATTAAAACATTCACCAGAAATTTTGCAGCAACCTTACTAAAATATTACGACAAAATATTTCAAGAAACTTCCCTGTATTCTTTCATAAAATATTTTGTAAAATGTTCCAGCAAGTTTGTTTCAAGGTTTCGTTAAAACATTTATACAAGTTCTTGCAGCGATCTTTTTAAAATAGTTCCACTAGATGTTTCAAAAAACCTCACAGGAATCTTTCTTGAAATGTCTTGTGAAATGTTCCAGCAAGGTTGATGCAAGATTTCTTTGTATGATTTCAATGTAATGTTTTTATTATCTTAAGACGATGTTTCAATGTTATGTTTCTTTGAAAGATTTCTGCAAGGATTTAATATAACCTTTCAACAAGTTTTCACTGTAACGTTACATGAAATCTTTCACTGAAATCTTTTGAAATCTCTAGTGCCGTATGGGTACGGTAATCATTCAAATGATTTAGATTCTTCGTATATTATCAGACAATTAAATATGATTTCTAGTTGAATAGGATTTCTAGTTCAAAAATGCATAACAAATATTAGAGATATTATAAATTTGATCTTTTCCAGTATGGTCCAACGTTTTTTAACATGTACATATTATAGGGCCACATTTTTTTGAACGAACCATTAACGGTTCAAATAATTTGGAATTCCTCGAAAATCATTTGCTAGTATACCTAGAGAATGCCCCCTAGCAGTTAGACAAAATGAACGGTTTTATTGTATCCCGCGTAAATGTCATCTTGCGCAATTATATTCCAAATCATAACATATAGATATTACAAGAAATTAAGTACATCAACAACGCTTGACGACGTGAATAGTTTTTGACAAACAAATCAGTTTGTTTCGGCATCTGATAGTGAGTTGACATTTTAATTTATTGTATATACCAAGTTATTATATTACGTTAATAAATTTAATTTATTCTAAAATAAATAATTCATTCTTTTTAAATAAATATAACAATTTGTAAGGGCTCAATCGGCATATAATAAATTAAATAAAAAGGATATAGAATAAATACAGTCTGTCAAGTAAGAGCGTGGTCAATTTCACTGACAGGTAATTCAAGATTTTGCTCTAATTCCTTCGCAAGCCAATAGAAGAAAGCTTTGTCCTTGATGCATTGTTAACATAGATTTAGTTGTCGTTGATCTTTTGAAAGAGAATCACGTTAAACGCTATGAGTGCTAAGTACGCGTCGCGCTACGAGGCTGTGTTCCTTTGCATCCACCCGTAAGGTCCCAAAATGTCGCAATCAGCGGCTGCTAAATATATGAGAAAGTCAAAGGCATTTGTACAGAAGTGGATACGGCGATATAAAGTGGCTAAAAATCTCGATGATTTACCAGAACGTGGCTCGATAGGAAAAGTGAACAAAAAAGATAAAAAAAGAATAGTGAATCTGTTTTCGCGGAATCCTGCTTTAACACTGCGGCAAGGACAAGCAAAATTAATGGCAAAAGGTTAAGATATACCCTACGAAACTATCCGAACCCATCTTCGTACTCATCATCTAAAATGGCGCAACACAATAAAGAAGCCTCTGTTGACTGAAAAACATGTGACAAAGCGACTCGCTTGGGCGCATGAGAATATTGATAGAGATTTTGAAAATGTAACTTTTACTGATGAATGTTCTATATGGGCACGTTCTGTCTTTACGCGAGCCTGGTCAACTTTCACCAATAGGCTTGTTCAGCGGACCGTAAAACATGGAATGAAGGTGCATCTTTGGGGCTGCTTCTCAAAGCAGGGATTCGGCACTTTGCACCTCTTTACTGACAACCTAAATGCCGAGAAAATGATAAAAATCTACAAAAAGGCTTTACTGCCATCTGCCGAACGATGGTTCATCACAAAAAATGAAGATTCAATTCTGCAGGAGGACAACGATCCTAAACACCGCAGCAAGCTCTGTACTCAGTGGAAGGCTCAATCTGGCATCGTTACATTGGATTGGCCGTCGCAGTCGCCCGATGCAAACCCTATTGAAAATGTGTGGGCATATATTAAACAGAAGCTTCGTGGAAGACGCACATAAGCTTTGAAGCAGTTGTCTTACAAAATTCGTCGGATCTGGAGATCCTTGCCACTAGAATACGCCGTCAAATTAGTAGAAAGCATGCCTCGAAAATGCCAGGCAATTATCGACGCCGGTGGTGACTGGACACATTATTAACCAAATAGCATCATTGTTTGTAATGTGTAAAATGTTTATATAAATATAAAAGTTTCATCAAATAAATTTTTTTATAAATTAACACGACCACGCTCTTACTTGACAGACTGTAAAAGAATTATGTAATCAATAATTTAATAAAAAAAATAATAATTTAATATAGAAATTTCTTAATATTAAAATAAAAGAGAATTTCAGAAGACGTTTTTGAAATAAAAAAGCGCTTTACTAGTGTCATCACAAAGATTTTAATCGGAACTAGAAGAAATGTTAGAAAAAGAAAGAAATTATTGTCAGGACCTAGAAGAAAAACTCCAACGACGAAGCCAAAAAGATACAGATTTGGCTGCCTAACTTCGCCATAGAGATAGCGAAGTAATTCAAGAATGTCGTTTCCGTGAGCAACAATAAATAGAAGTTTGTGAACTTAGAGAAAGGATTTAAGAGCTAAGTCGCCACAGCAATAATGATATTAATAATAATAATGGTAGTAATGATTTTAAAATGCACACACAAACAAATTTTCGAAAATATCGACAATCGACAAATTTCAAACAAATCGACTCACTGTCTGCTGTTCGGAGATTTGGCTCATCACCTCGTCCTTACGTGATAAAGTAACCTACCAATGAAGCAGGAAAAAGGAGGAGGAAGTAGCCTGAAAGAAAGAGAAGTTATTTGCAAGAAAAGGAAAAGTAAAAAAGAAAAAATGCAGGAAAGAAGGAAGCGAGAAAATGAATAAAGAAAAGAAGAAGAGAAATAAGAAAGGGCCTTTTCACCATTCTCTTCTTTTCGTGCTTCAGTTGATGAGAGGGCGAGATTTGAAAGGGTGTTGACCTGTTTGAATGGCCACATTTCTTGTGAAGAGAGGGGGACGGGTGGTAATGAGTTTATTGATAAACGAAGAGGTGTCTTTACATGTATCTCTGTTTAGATTTATAATTTTTTATAAATATACTGATAATTATTGTTTTTTTGAAAGTATCAAATATCGTTGCATTCAAAAAATTAATTAAAATAAACTTATCATACTATAAACTATTTTTTTAAAGTATAAAAGAATCTAATTAATTGAAAGTAAGTATGTAAACGTTAGTTGGAATAATTATTCATAATATAAATATAATATAAAGATATTTGGCACAAAAGAATGTATAGTTATCATAAATATAATGCGAATTTAAAATACATGCAAACGTAATTTAAGTTACTAAAAATGAAATATATGTATAAATATTCTAAATATAATTCACTAAACTAATAATTATTTTAACAATTATAAAATATAAACTTATTTATATTTATATTTTAATTCTATAATCTTAAATATACTTTAAATATAGTTCGCTAACAATTATTTTTCGTATAAAATTGTTTTAAATATATGCAAATATTACGTCAATTTATTTCTTGTATAACTAAATATAACATAATTTGATATAATCTATTAGGAACTTGAATAAGTTTTCCCTGTTTCTTTTTACAAAATAAAAACTTTATATAAAATATAAGGTACAAAAACATTACACTTAAAATATTGCCCATGAATAGAGACCACTTTCTCCCATGTTCCTGACAGTATATAAATCCCGCGTCAAAAAAACGATATGCCTTAAGGCTATCCAAGAATCGATCCATTCTTTAATATCTTCGTAAAAATGGAAGTGCTGCTTAGCTAAACCATGTGCCATCAAACGGAATAGGTAAAAATCTGTAGGGACTATTCCAGGTAAATATAGTGGGTGGGGTACAACTTTCCATTGAAGCGTTTCCAGGTAGGTTTTCACTGGTTTTGCAATATGAGGCCGAACGTTGTTATGTAACAAAATCACTTTGTCGTGTCTCTGCTTGTGTAGCAGCGGTTTGTCTTTTAGGGCTCGACTCAAATGCATCAAATAAAGTCGATAGAGATCTCCTGTGATAGTTTTATTCGGTTTAAGCAGCTTATAATAAATGGCACTCTGTTGATCCCATCAAATGCAGAGAAGAAGCTTCAAACCATGGATATTTGGGTTTGCGGACGATGTTTATGCATAGCCGAGCTTACCCCACGATTTTCTAGGCTTTGGATTATCGTGGTGTATTCACTTTTCATCACCAGTCACGATACGGTGGAAAACACCTTTTCTTTTTTACCGTTGAAACAGTAGTTCACTGGTGAAAAAACGTCGTTCGACATCTCTCGGCTTTAATTTATACGGCACCCAGTGTCCTTGCTTCTGGATCATTTCCAATACTTCTAAACGTTTCGAAACTGTTGAATCGTCTGCTTGTAATATTTTTCCAAGTTCTGCTAACATCTGACATCGGTCTTGATCATGTGATTCCTTTAATTCTTTATCTTCAAATTTTCTGAGTGCACCATAACGTTCTTTATACTCCAGTTCAAAATCATTATTTTTGAAACGTCAAACTAATCTCTGCGTGTAGTATCCGACAGAGCATTGTCAACACGAATTCTGTGTGTTTCAGCTGCAGATTTCTTTTGAATGAAATAGTGCAATAAAATTCTCCGCAACTACACTTTATTTGACACAAAAGTAGACATTTTCAGAACCAACAAAAAATTACTTTGTTAAGACTGAATTAAACTATCATACACTGAAATTTTAGGTCAGATACAGTATTTCCTTGCAGGTGCGTCACTATTTGTAATTCCATCCACGGAGTACTGCTACTACCATCTTTGAAGAAACAGCGAGAACATATTCAAGGACCTAATAAAATTGTGATTAATAAAATTAAATGCAACTAAATATTCTTGTAAATTATCCTAACTATATTCAAATATAAATCACACTATTTTATATGTTAACTTAACATGATTATTTGTGTTATTTAAAATTATTTGAAATATTGTGACAGGTGGCTAATAGAGGTTAGGCCACCTGCCATATGCGATAGGACAGAGTTTGCGGTAAAACTAACCGCGGCGCTATCGATCAAGGAATCAATAGCGCATACGCGGGAAAGAGCCCGAGAAGCCGCGGCGTACCGAAACGCGGCGCCATCGATCAAGCATCGATGGCGCTACGCGGGAAAACCGATAGGCGAGAGGGGAAGGAGGAGCCCTCCCCTCAAGCCTTCTTCTCGTCCCGACGGTGATAAAGGCCACACGTCTTGAAATTCGTTCGAGAGTTTTTCTCCACTTTTGGCTTTTCCGATAGCGTTTTCTCCGCGAGTCTCCATCAGAATTAGAGAAAGGACGACTCCATCAATAGAAAAAGTAAGTGGCCATTTAGGTAGTTAGTAGTTTGTCCGCGAATCGATATATTTTGTATTCCCTGATGCGTGTGCGATCGCGTCAGGCATATAGATATAGGTAGATGTATACGCGCGAGACCGCGTAAAATCTAACGCGATTAGGCCGTGCGAGTTCGAGTGAGAGGATCGATCTCTCTCTCGCACAATCATAGAATAGGCGTACGAGTAGAAGAAAGCCACTCTTACTCGTACAACCATGGAGCATGGAGTTGAGCGAGAGGAACGAGCTCTCTCGATTAACCATAGACTGCAGCGTCGAGTGAGAGAAACGCTCTCACTCGTGTAGTCATAGATTACGGCGGAATAAATGGAGAACTGCTCTCTCTATATCCGTTGTCCAAACGCAAGAAATCATGGATAGACCCAGGAGCACCATCCACATAACGATTTTTGTACGCATTTTTAATCTTGTCGATTACAGCGACATCTGTCACAAATCTAAAAAATGTTCCGAACAAAATTTCCATATTTTTTGACACAGAATCAGAATCTGCAATATAAAATTAGGATACCCATTTCAGATTTATAAGTTAATATGGCTTCATACGGGGGGATAGAGGGGGGGAAAGATTGTGGTGTCATTGCATGTCCCCTATCCAGATTAACAAATTTTCCTTTTCTACCTTTTCATATGCGTAGTTGTTGAGATATTCGCATCGATACGAGGGCAGTCCCAAAAGTACCCGGCCCGACAAAGAAAACAGTAAAAAAATTGCGAAAATGTTTTTTATTTTTTAACATATTCTCCTTTCAGTTTGATACACTTTTCCCAACGATGTTTAATAGCTTCGATGCCCGCTTTATAGTAGGAACCGTCAAGCTCCTCAAAATACCTATTTACCGCAGACTCTACCTCTTCATTGTTGGCAAATCTTTTGCCGCCGAGCCATTTTTTCAAATTCGGAAAAAGTAAATAATCCGAGGGAGCCAGATCTGGCGAATAAGGTGCGTGAGGAAGCAATTTGAACTTCAACTCATTGATTTTAGCCATCGCAATGACGCACGTGTGGACTGGTGTGTTGTCGTGATAAAACAACACTTTTTTTTTCGTCAGATGGGGCCGTTTTTTCTTGATTTCATCACTCAAACGCTGTAATAAGGCTGCATAATATGCGCCGTTGATTGTTTTTCCTTTTTCGAGATAATCAATTGTTTCGTGGGTCACTTCGTTCAGACAAACTGCAAGTGCAACAAGACGGAGAACTGGAGTCCCTCGGTCCATTGGATCACCTGAGAACATTGAGGCAGTGAGAGCTTCAATGTTGCGATCACCACGGCGTTCTGCGCGCAAACATGCATCTGCCCTTTGCTTCCCGATTAAGAGGACATTTGGTTCCAATAAGACGGTGCAACGGCATACACTTTAAGAGCATCGATGGCTGTTTTGAGGGAACACTTTCTAGAGCGCCTCATCTCAATTAAGGGCGATTTGGAGTGGCCGGCCAGCTCTCCTGATTTGGCCCCTTGTGATTTTTTTCTATCGGGTTTTTGAAATCCTGTGTTTACCTGAACCGTTCAAGGACTCTACAAGATTTAAAGACCAACATCCAAAAAGAAATTGCCAATATAATGCCTGCTATGCTGGTAAGAGTTATCACAAACGCCAAAAATCGGTTTACTCAGTGTATGGAGAATGGGGAATGTCACCTACCTGATTTGATCTTCCAAACTATGTAAAGCAAAACTTTAGCTATGCACCTACGTTATAAAAAACAAATAATTTTCTGATTCATACAATGAGTTTTATTAAGTTTTGAAAAAAGGAAGTTATGCTGCCGCACCCTCTATATTTTAACACTAATGCTGGATGTGGCTACAAGATAATAGGCGAGCAATATCATTATTTAATTGTCATAACTCAAACTTCTACCAAATAATTTCTTCAAGTTTCTTCTTTAATTCATATAACTAATTTTATTATTACTCTTAATTCTAAGTATCAGCTCATAACTTTTAAATTATAATAATAAGAAGTTTAAATATGGTGTTTTACTTTTTCAGGTTTCTTTTTTTCAGCTGCATTTGATAATGTTCCTTTAGCAATGGCTTATTTAGTCCCCTTTGATTATTTATTAATGATAACGATGGGATCTTTTATAAAATTAAGGTATATATTTAAATTATACTCATTTATTTTACTAATAAAATTTTATGTAATACGCTTATCAATTAATTGAAATGCTTAAAAAATCTTAGCCAAGCTGATTATTATATCATTATTATTATTTTGGATCCCAGATGTCGTTTATGAGGAAGTGGAAAATTTTACTTTGGGATATAGATTGATCCATAAGTTCAAGTAATATCTAGAAGTTACCTGAAGGTCAAAGTTTTATCAATCATCAAGACTTATCAGGATTCACTGCAAAGTCATAGTATATTATTAACCCTTTCGCTTTGGCAGTCCAGTCCGCCGAAGTGTCGTCACCGTACGGAAACACGCGCCAGAAATGTGTGGATGCCACATGTATCCGGCGCTCGAAGCGAAAGGGTTTAAACATAACTTCTATTTTATAAACGTGAAAATTTTTTCATTCAAATAATTAAAAATCATCAATTTAGCCAACAGTATTAAATAACAATGCTTCATCTATAATAAAAGTCAAGCTGTTACCTGTTTGATAGCATTTTAAAAACTAAGATGTAACTCTAGTTGCTACTTTCGTAAGGCTAGAAAATTTACAATTCAAATGATAAAATAAATCGAATGCTCAATGCTTTAATGTGTTTTCATTCTCTTAGTTCTACTTAAACTTGACAGAATTGAGAGAGACCCACATTGTGAGACATGTTTATTTAAATGTGTTTTTAATCGGCTATTAACAACCAAATTATCTTCTTCTTCTAGGTTCTGTGGCTGCTCCATCCGCCTCTCTTGTGTCTTCATCCTCTTTCGAATCACCACTTCTTAGTGCTCACTTCTTGAGAGTTGCAATTTTACGTCCCTCGGTTTGGAGGATTAATTTTGTAAAAAACAGTTGTGAGCGTTCGAAAATACTTGCGTTTATCTTATTACACTATCTTCCACCTAAAAATTAGCTTCTCTCTCTTGCCTGTTTTAAATTGCCGCCTGCTTCTCTAATCTCTTAAAAGTGCTTCGATAATGATACAACTCTTCTTCCTTCCATCAATTTGGATATTTAAAGAGGAATTTTCTTACTTTTTCTGTCATCTTTATGTACCTCGGATCCTCGATCTTTTTGAACGTTATCATTTTTTCGTACATTCTCAAATTTTCTTGACAGCGCGCCGAGTATACGAGGTCTGGCTATTAAATAACGAGACTACGCGCCTAGAGGGCGCCGTAGAGGGGTGGGAAAAAAAACGAGTAGCGCGTTGGGTATCTATATATTTTATCTATACACGTACCAAAACACGTTCTCGTCACTATTATTGTATTTGTGCAGTAGCGGTTTAAAACGAACGTGTTTTTTTCTCGTGCCGAAAACCATGTGTGACGAAAAACAGGGGCAACGTATCAATCTCAAATTTCTCGTTAAGTTAAAAAAAACTCCGACTGAGTGCTGTAAATTGTTGCAAGAGGCCTATGGGGACAATTCTCTATCTCGTGCGCGTGTTTTTGAGTGGTGTGAGCGCTTCAGTGAGGGCCGAGTGAGCACTCAAGATGACCAACGCCCAGGTCGCCCTGTCACTGTTTCAACTCCGGAAACAGTGACCAAAATCAACCAAATTGTGCGTGCAGATCGTCGAATGAGCATCCGGATGATTGCCGAGGCTGTAAACGCCGATAAAGAAACGGTTAGACAAATTTTACACGAGGAATTACACATGACAAAAGTCTGTGCAAAGTTGGTGCCAAAAAACCTGACTCCTGACCAAAAGCTCTAGCGTCAACAGGTCTGCTCAGATTTCCTTGAAAGGTTAAAAAAAGATTTAGGACTGATGAAAAACATTATTACTTGCCAAGAAACGTGGATTTTTCAATACGATGTTGAAACAAAGCGGCAATCGATGCATTGGAAGACGCCTGAATCGCCCAGAATCAAAAAAGCAAGGATGTCCAAATCAAAATTCAAGGCAATGTTGATCGTTTTTTTCGACATTAACGGTATCGTGATGACTGAATGGGTTCCAGAGGGTCAGACTGTCAACTAGACTTACTATTTGTCAGTATTGGCAACACTGCGAGAACGAGTTCGTAAGAAACGGCCCGAGATGTGGAAAAACAAGTCGTGGATTTTGCACCAGGACAACTCACCTACCCATAACGCGCTATCTGTGGAGCAGTATTCGGTCGGTAAGCGCACTCCAGTGCTCGAACACGCGCCGTACTCGCCAGATTTGGCACCGTGCGACTTTTTTTTGTTTCCGAAGATAAAATCTGCTTTGAAAGGGACCTGATTTGAGTCGATGGAAGCGGTAAAGCAAAAAACGACAAAGCTCCTAAAGGCCCTCACCAAAGAAGACCTCCAGCACTGCTTCGATCAATGGAAAAAACGTATGGAAAGGTGTGTGGCGAGGGAAGGGGAGTATATTGAAGGAGAGCATTCGAATGTAGAATAATTTTTATAATAAAACCCTTTTTCGTAACCAGTCTCGTTATTTAATAGCCAGACCTCGTATGTTTTAATCCTGCCTCCATCCCAGGTGATTCTAGTGTAGGTTCAATTGACTTTTCTTTAATATTTTTCTTGGAATCATTCTCTTGGATTAGTGTTATTACGTCGTTTTCTTTTATATTATATATTATTATTTATATTTTTGTTACTGAACTAGTGGATGTTATCTTCTCTGGTCATTTTGGTTATTTCACTCAAGTTAACGCGTTCAGTTTTTCTACTTTCTTTGTATTATTCTAACTTTGACACTATATTCTTGTGGCATAAAGCACAATTATTACAGTACAGATTGTGATCGAATAAAATCGAAATGAAGAAACCAATGTATTGCTAGAAGCAGGACTAAGAGTTCGTGTGGAAACCCCTCCCATTATCAGCGACTCGGTGCAGGCAGCCCTAGCTAACCCGTGCACACACGGGCTCGGCATCTTGGTCAAAGATGCAGATTAAGCTTATTCCTCGTTATAACGGACAAAACGTTGGCAAAATCGGTATATACGTGGCCAACACGTATGACGTTTCTAGTTCAATTGAATTTTTCGAGAAAGAATTTAACCTTTAGAGGACCGGAATGACGCATACATGCGTCAAGAAAGAAACTATTGAAAAATACATTTTTTGAAACAGAAAATTATAAAATAATCAATAACAATTATAAAATAAATAATAATAATCATTATTAATAATTATTGCATGTATACATATACTTACATTTTTAAAATTCAAAATGACGAACTAAATATTGCTATTTGTTCCGCTCAATTTTGATTTTAAATATATCGTTATGGATATTCAATTTTCTAATCAATGACGATTTAAGATTATATATTGAGCATATATTTAGAATCTTCAAAGTATTATCATCTACGAGTACATTTACTTGAAATAATTTTTTTAAAACAAAAAAAATTTTTTATACTGATAAGAAAAATAAATACTGGTAAATACATAAAAGAAAATTTACACACACACATACGCGCGCGCACACGCACGCACACCCGTATGATATACGTGATACATAACGCATGGGATCAGAAAGTCGCTATATCCACGTCATTGATCTTGGGTCATCATAAAAGCGAATGCTTTCATCATTTGGAATACTCAGGATTTTTAATATTTTAAAGATAAAACAGTTTTAATTTTACAATTTTGACCCTAGAATCATAATCAGAGACCCATAAAACTTCTATATATATCTTTCCATGCATATACAATATATTTTAATTTTAAAATATTTAACACAGAACATTAGTCCCGAGCCGGAAGGATGCATGTATGCCAGATCTGTCTTACAAACATTTAGTCTCTGTTAGGGTCTTAGTTGGGGACCTTCAATCACTTTTTCATATAGAAAATGAGTTTTGATAATTTCTAAAATTCCGGCCCTCTAAGAGTTAACTTCAGCAAAACGTATCATGACTAATGTGGTGATCTCGCGAAAATAAAGCAAAAACCAGATGTAAGTTTATAAGCGTATCTAAACAGAGTACGAGTCTTTGAAATTGAAATTTACAAAGCGGTTTAGCGCCGTTAAGGGGTTATACTACCCAGCAAATTATTTTTTTTCAATTTTTCTTTATTGGCTTAAATGATACATAAACTATCCAAGAATGATATACAAACACTATTTTTTGGGGAAAATTCAATAAAATATTTTTACCAAGATAACTTCGAGCGCTCCTAAACGTTTAAAAAGGCCGCTCACCTGCGCGCGGCATTGCTTTCTATAAAAATAAGTGAGAAAGTGGCCATCGTTCAAAACCATTTCTTTCACTTTTTCCACTTTTTCATCGGTTGTTGATGTGCTGGGGCGTCCGGGGCGTTCATCTTTAACGTGTCCACGGCCATCTTGGAAACGCTTATACCACTCGTAAACCCTTGTTTTACTAATAGCGGACTCACCATAGGCTTTTGTTAACATTTAACAAACTTTGTTACACTTTATTTTATTTTTTATGCAAAATTTGATACAAATTTTTTGATCTATTTTTTTTAACAAACCAAAATCGCCGAGCTCATAAAAGCACATCTAACCTTAGCAGCTGCCACTCACAAAGTTGTTGAATTTTGAACAAAAACAGCGGCGAATGGAAGCTGCTCAGGAGTCACTAAATGAAGTCAACAACGATGCAGAATTGCTAAAACGTGTTATAACAGGTGATGAAACATGGGTTTACGGATATGACGTCGAAACTAAGGCTTAATCGTTTCAGTGCAGGCATTCTGGATCGCCAAGACCGAAAAACGCTCGACAAGTGCGGTCGAACGTGAAGGTTATGCTTACTTTGTTCTATGATTTTAATGTCATAGTGTATCATGAATTCTTGCCACGAGGTCAAACGGTCAATAAGAAGTACTACCCACAAGTTCAACGCCGTTTGCGTGACGCAATCCAAAAGAAACGCCCGGATTTGTGGCAAAATAATTCATGGCTTTTGCACCACGATGATGCACATGCTCACACTTCATTGCTTGTTCGTAAATTTTTGGCCAAAAACAATACTGTAACGATGCCTCAGCCTCCATATTTGCCAGACATGGCTCTGTGTGACTTTTTGCTATTTCCAAATATAAAGAGAACCTTAAAGGGCCGTCGTTTTACAAGCATACGAGTAGATGATATTAAAATCGTATCGCTGTAAGAGTTTAAGGCTATCCTAAAGATCGAGTTTCAAAAATGTTTCGAGGATTGGAAGAAGCGCTAGCACAAGTGCATAATATATAATGGAGACTACTTTGAAGGCGACAATATTAATGTAGACGAATAAATGAATATTTTTTTCAAAAAAACGAAAATTCCCGTTATTTTCTGCACACTCCTCGTATAGTAAATACGTTTTGAAACTTTAAATCCGTTTTTCTTAAAACTACATTTTTCAAGACTGCGTACACTGTTACTCGCTCAATTTTTGACGGATTAACTTGAAATTTTAACCAAAACTTCTAAGATAAATTATCTAGGGAAGTACAAACGTTTTCTTTAGATTGGTAAATAATTAAAATTATTATCAATAATTTAAAGTCGATTTTTAGCGAAAAAATGAAAAACAAAGTTCAAACTGACGCCAATTTGCAAATTTTGGATAAAAATGTATAATCATGGGTATTTTCCTAACAAAACTAATGTAGATTAAGAACAAATTTGTTTTTCGCTCTAGGTGCTGTTCGGACAATGTTATGATGTACCCAGATTCGCTCCTCGGAAAAGGCACATGTTCCGTTTACCACTTGCAAAGACGCCATTTTATATCAAAAGTTATAATATATATTATTTTATATACCTCAAAACATATACAATAAAATCTCGAAATTTCATTGAATAGTTTCCAAGAAAAAAATTCCCAAAAAAACGTTCATTTTTCAGTGTGCCTGGGTAGTATAACCCCTTAAGCGCGAAGCATGCATCACCAATGAAGAAGATTTCAAGAAGGAGCTTGAGATGAATGACGTAAAATTCCGGTACCTGGTTTACGATGGAAGATAATATCTTAGCTAAATACAGTAGAAACACTGCGTACAGCAACACTACAGTTTATACATAGTATGGTGGAGGAAGACGCTTCTCGAGTCACGAAGACAGCCGTAGTCGGCCGAAAGAGATTAAAACAGCTAATCATGAAACAGAAAATATTACTTCTGTATATTGTAAAAAACGGGACACGCTGCAATAAATTTCTTAGTATTAGTACAATAGTGTGCCTAGGGAAGCAGCATGGCTGTAAGAAACCTTGAGTTAGGTAATAGTTATTTAAAATTGTCGCAAAATTAAAGATCTAACGGTATAGGTTTTAAATATAAGCTGAGTTGGAAAACGAGAAACCACCAGAAAATTTTTGAAAAAAGAAGCAGTAAAAGACTAAAGAAAGAAAGCCGATAAAGAAAGAAAGTTGACAAAAAATTTTAGAGGATAAAAAGCCGAAAATCGGTAGACGCCTTTCTTTCCAAACAATCAGAAGAAAGAAAGAGGCTTTACGAACCAGTATGCAATCAGTTACTAACCCTCGAATAATTATAGGAGTAGCTCGTTTCAATATGAGAGACAAGAACAGGGGTAAGAACGATATCAACAAAGCTATGAATATCAGCAAGTAGCACATAATCCAGGTTGATTCTACAACAGAATACCAGGTCGTATACAACGGCAGTGTCTTAGATACTAACGCGATGTGTATGTTAGAGACAAATGCCTCCATGAATCTCATACGAAAATTGGAAGTAGCACCGTTTGTATATGTCCATTCAGCACATAAAATATTATTAAAAGAGATTACGCAGCAATTTTCAACAACGCTCGGCAGAATTGAAGTACGTACGAGACCAATGAAAGGACAAAGATTTGTTACGATTGTGGAAATAAAAACTGCATCGCTGGAAGAGCCCAGGGCTATATCAAGAAGTGCTTATGAGAAGTGCTTCAAGGATTGGAAAAAGTATTGACACAAGTGTATTGTATATGAAGGGGATATCTTTCAAGCGGACAACATGAATATTGATGAATAAATAAATTTGTTTTCATGAAAATATAAAGTCACCTTACTATTTAAACACATCTCGTAGAAATAGAATGAACATGAAAAGATATAACAATAAGATATATGAAAAGATACTCTAATAATCAAATATATCCGAATGGATTAAGAAAAATTTATGTTCAAATACAATTATATTAATGATATCAATAATAGAAATAAAGGCAAAATATTAAAATTAAAACGCATCATTTTGTTTTAGTAAGACAAATTAAATTAAATAAAGAAAAATTCAACGAAAAAAAGAGAAACTATTGCTTTAAAAATCTATAGTAACCAAGAAATGTATGAAAGTAATTATAAGTTTGGCAAAACGTGAGAGGCAAGGGGACCCACACTAATCAAGCACCCCAATAGAAACAAAATCGCTACTGAATTGTAGAATTTGCTCGTATGCCTGTAATTTGCGTGCCGCTGACAGAGGTGAATCCTGTTCGATGAATACTCATGTAATCATCTCTATTTAATGCCTTGAAGTAGCTAATCTCCCCCCCCCCCCCCCATAAACTCGGGAGACATAGGAATGTATTCCGCTGTGGGTGATGATGCACGTTAATTTCATGGAATATTAATGAACTGACATGGTGTCGAGGTCCTCGAGCTATAGCATTAAATAATTAAATATAATGGCCCGTGAATTTTTGTGACTGTAACGTTTAGTACTGCAATGCCGCAGTCACCGACATCGAGTAAGGTTATTGTCGTTAGGTTGGGTACTTGTTCACCAAAATTGAATCCTTTTATCCCTCAAAATGCCTTTTTAATTTCTTTCTCAAAGAACAACAGCTTCAGTCAGATCTCCATTTGCAATTAGACATGGTTAGTGGATCGGTATGCTAATGAATATTTTTTTTCTTTCCTTTTTCCCCTTTTTTTTATTACTCATCTCCTCCCCCCTCTTGTCTGCTTTTATCTTTGTTTATACAAGTCTCAATATACTTCACTGGGGCGGTCCATCTTTTAACACATTATGAGCGGGGCGGGTAATAGTAAATAGTACCCGCTTTGTAGACTATCGTCTATCAGCGGGTCGGGTACTTTTACCTTTTTCATGGGCTGCTACTTAGCAGATTTAAAAATTTTATAGAGCTGTATTACTTTAAATCTATCGTTATATTTTTAAATGCGCATTTCTTCGTTTTTGATGTAAATTTGCCTGCTACGCAGTCTTATTGAATCTGTTGAGCTACCCACTTATAATGTGTTAACTTTATTAAATTTCCGCAGCTTGAATTATGCCTAATGCTGATTTCTACTTCTTCGGGGGTATTTTTTATGACCATTTGAAGGTAACAAAGGAATCTTACAATGCCCCTAACAACCACTAAGACAAGCATAAGTACAACTGTTATGATAATAATCGCAATACCGAGGTCGGGAATCTCTTTCACAGCGCCCCCATAAGCCCTCGTTAATTCCCAAAAATTGACATCTTCGTGATTATATTATGACAGAAAATGTAGCCACTTACGTATTCTATTTATGCGTGCGATTTCTGATAACCTAGACAGATTCAAGGAGAACTTAGGAACCACAAACTTGGTTCAGCTCTCTATTTCTTTTGTGCTAACTTATACGGTATTTTCATGATATCCCTTACATGCTGTGGTTAAACGCAATTGCGACCGTTGAACTAAATAATGACGGTTTTTCCATGACAACTTGCAGTAATTTCCGTGAAGTTTTTCACGGTTTGTAACCAGCTATTTCCTGAGTGCCATTTGCACGGAAGTCGTCCTATGGGGTCGTGCATACCTAACATTGCAAATAAATAAATCAGCTTCCGAGGCATTTTTCAACAGCTGAAACTCATAGTTTCCCTGATGGTCAGTGATAAAACATTTTGACAAGCATATTATTTGATCCCCTACGGTGGTGCAATTTTGCATCTCCGCTTCGTATAGCTTATAAAAGTATACCTGATCCGGGTGTAAAGATTTGATATAAGAGGAACCTGCATCTCCGCAGCTACTTAACTGGGCTATTGGGATTGGCGTCATCTTATAAATGATATAGTTTTTAGAGGTAACCAAGGAAATTCGAATACCAATAAAAAATTTCTCTCTACACCGACCGCAGCGCATTTAACCTATCTTAGCCAGATCGTCAATCGATCTTGTCTGGTTTGTAAGATAGAACAGCTGGGGCCAAGTAAGTTTTTCCAATTTACGGGCAGCCATGTTTATCTCTTCAGTTAACACGAGCATTTTGATTTCTCTACCCTGCTTCATGTCTCCTAGGATTTCTTGTACTTGTTTATTTCAATAAATATAACTCTCAAGATAATCGTCAATTGATTTCATTAGATCCTCGACAGCTTTTGTATAAGAGGGACTTAAAGAGTCGCTTGCTTGCTCGACTTGGTCCTACTGAGTTGTTATTTTCCCAAGAATCTGACGGTTACGATACGAAGTGGTGTTCGAGATTCTTGTGATAGTACTTCCCAAATAAAGTACTTAAGTAGCAAGTTCAATTATTACATCACCTAGATGCACGCGTGATGTAGCCACATGGAAACCATGCCGCTTTTTTCCGTCTCTGAAATAGTGGATGGTAAACATAAAAAAGGAATCATTAGGTATTATTGAGTCACCTGTCATCCCATTTGTACTTCGTTATCTCACCATTCTAAGATTTCTAAGCATTCCCTCCACAAATCTTTTCTGACCAAATCGAAGTCAATGGCAACTGCTACATTGTAGTAATCTTCTGAGAATTTGATTATATGAGAGTCTTCAAATATGAGCCCTGACGACGGAAGCGGGTCCATTGTCACGCCTTCTGCAGTTAGAACCTCCCCCGGATGGTCGCCAGGCCAATCCAGATTAAGGCAATTATGTACTTGAGCATAGTACTGAAAAAGAAATACCAAGAATATGTACCTTCATTTGTTTTTACTTCTCCACCTTTCTTCTGTTATCGTATAAAGAAAATTTTGTTCATTTTTCTCCTTTTTCGTTACCTACCGCTCTCATCAATCCTTAATTTACACCAAGTTATCGCTCCGGATCAATATACGATATTCTTAATCTATTTGCGTGCGCTATTTTAATTTTATTGTTGTTGGTTTTAATTTTTATATTGCCTTTGTCGTTTATTAATTTTATTATACAGTCTGTCAAGTAAGAGCGTGGTCGTGTTAATTTATAAAAAAATTCATTTGATGAAACTTTCATATTTATATATACATTGTACACATTACAAACAATGATGCAATTTGGTCAATAATGTGTCCAGTCACCACCGGCGTCGATAATTGCCTGGCATCTCCGAGGCATGCTTTCTACTAATTTAACGGCGTATTCTAGTGGCAAGGATCTCCAGATCCGACGAATTTCGTAAGACAACTGCTTCAAAGTGTATGTGCGTCTTCCACGAAGCTTCCGTTTAATATATGCTCACACATTTTCAATAGGGTTTGCATCGGGCGACTGCGACCGCCAATCCAATGTAGCGATGCCAGATTGAGTCTTCCACTGAGTACAGAGCTTGCTGCGGTGTTTAGGATCGTTGTACTCCTGCAGAATCCAATCTTCATTTTTTGTGATGAAGCATCGTTTGCCAGATGGCAGTAAAGCCTTTTTGTAGATTTTTATCATTTTCTCGGCATTTAGGTTGTCAGTAAAGAGGTGCAAAGTGCCAAATCCCTGCTTTGAGAAGCAGCCCCAAAGATGCACCTTTATTCCATGTTTTACGGTCCGCTGAACAAGCCTATTGGTGGAAGTTGACCAGGCTCACGTGAGGACAGAACGTGCCCATATAGAACATTAATCAGTAAAAATGACATTTTCAAAATCTCTATCAATATTCTCATGCGCCCAAGCGAGTCGCTTTGTCACATGTTTTTCAGTCAACAGAGGCTTCTTCATTGTGTTGCGCCATTTCAGATGATGAGTACGAAGATGGGTTCGGATAGTTTCGTAGGATATATCTAAACCTTTTGCCATTAATTTTGCTTGTCCTTGCCGCAGTGTTAAAGCAGGATTCCGCGAAAACAGATTCACTATTCTTTTTTTATCTTTTTTGTTCACTCTTCCTATCGAGCCACGTTCTGGTAAATCATCGACATTTTTAGCCACTTTATATCGCTGTATCCACTTCTGTAAAAATGCCTTCGACTTTCTCATATATTTAGCAGCCGCTGATTGCGACATTTTGGGACCTTTCGGTTGGATGCAAAGGAACACAGCCTCGTAGCGCGACGCGTACTTAGCACTTATGGCGTTTAACGTGATTCTTTTTCAAAAGATCAACGACAACTAAATTTTTGTTAACATCGCATTAAGGACAAAGCTTTTTTCTATCGGCTCGCGGAAGAATTAGAGCGAAATCTTTTATAACCTGTTGGTGAAGTCGACCACGCTCTTACTTGACAAACTGTAAAAGCATAACTTCCTTTTTTAAAATGCGCACCATTTAGTCGGTTGATGTGGTAGCAGAGCGCTAGTGGTCTCGTTCGAAAGACGAGACTATAAAGTTTTGTCCCGACATAGTATAGTTGCCATCATACGTTGGAACAGTAAGGAGCGTGCTTTTGCCGTTGAGACCTACTTCTCTAGCGGATGTTTTGTGATCGCAACCCGGTGCGCCTTTCGGAATCGTTTCAATTTATCCCCGTTAGCCCCTGTCCCGGACTGAAAATCAATTGTTACGTGGGTCACTACGTTTAGACAAACTGCAAGTGAAACAAGACGAAGAACTGGAATCCCTCAGCCCATTAGATCACCTGAGAATATTGAGGCAGTGAGAGATTCAATGTTGCGATCACCACGGCGTTCTGCGCGTAAACATGCGTTCTTTTTTTTTGATTTATTCAATGGGTTTTATTAAGTTTTGAAAAAAGAAGTTATGCTGATGCATTCTGTAGAAAAAAAATCAGAGGAATAAGGCAAGCCATTAATAATATGACGGGCGGCAGATTGTTCTACTATGCAGTAGGTTTAAGATTAAAAACAAGTTGTGATACCTCATAATTAAAGATCAAGTGACCTAATGCAGCACCGTGGAATCCAATCAGCAATGAAGAGGCTCAAGCATTGATTCTAGTCAACGAACATGTACAAAGGTGTCGGTATCACCCTGACTCTCTAAATATTCAAGCATCTGTAGAAAGACGACCTTGATGTAGTAAACCTCTGCTTAGCACCAGTTTAACACGTAAGTTACCTAGAGCCTAGTCGTCGGTCGCGCAAGGAAGCCTTGGAGACGTAACACTGATAATGGACGAGACAATAAAAGAAACTCTACCGGCTATCGTGGAGGAGTCACTTCCTCGAAAAACGCCTATAGAGCTAGGAACATCTAGCATCTAACATCTAGCATTTCACCGTCAGCCGAAGATGTGCCAGTATCGAGCAGCATCGTGACTCAAGCTTCGTATACGTCGTCGGTAATTTATTCGAGCTTTGAAAGTAGCCAGATTATGACTACAGCTGGAACACGTAACTCTAGTTATAGCATTCAAACGGGAATCCTACTTAGAGCCCCGGAAGCATATGTGCCTGCGGATCGAGCACATGAAGAGCCATCGATATTAAATAGAGCTACTTCACCAAGAGCATCGAACGTTAAAGATCACAGAGTCCACTTCCAACCGTGTCTGAGTTTGACGTATAGCGTACCTAACCTACATCATGCGAATCCACCTAATCTAGCTCATACTCCATCATATAGCTAGCGTAGAACAAGCAGGAAAATTTCTAGCTTAGATAACTCGACATTCTTTAAGAGAAAAACAAACGTGTGAATTGTTACGAAAATGACATATAGATTTTAAGAGGGTTAGCACGAGAGATCCGAAAGGGTTCCTTATGAATTTAAATGAATGTAGAATGGCATATTACTTGTCCTTTGAATATATAATTAGAGTTTTGCCATCGATATTTGATGAAGAACCATATTATTGGTTTAGGAGAGAATATCATAAAGAGAATATCGTGGTCTTCCTTCGATGACTTTATTAAAGCTCCAATTCTATTTAGGCTTCAATATAGCACGGAGAATGTGCGGAAAAACTAAGAATAGAGATCAACAATCGAACGCAAGGACCACAAGAAAATATTTCTATTTATCTGTTGAAACGATTAAACGTTAGATCAAACGATGCCTCCTTAGCCATTGGAGAAGCAATTATGTAGAACACACCAGAATCTACATCCGAACTTCGGCAACGTATAAGTCGTGAGCAGTTTTAAACTTTTTTAAAATCGCAACGTTTAGGTAAGAAAGAGAAACTACGGCGTATGCAAGATAGAGTGTATCGACCACTTCTGACACCCTCGGAAATAATGTTTCCGACGTCGGCGTAT
The DNA here is from genome assembly GCA_949987625.1 of Chalcis sispes. Classification (NCBI taxonomy): domain Eukaryota; kingdom Metazoa; phylum Arthropoda; class Insecta; order Hymenoptera; family Chalcididae; genus Chalcis; species Chalcis sispes. The sequence goes on along the minus strand of OX465095.1, from coordinate 26,442,473 downwards.
ACAGCGCCGATTATAGTGAGGCGAATAGCAAACATGGTTTCTTTGAGACCAGAAGTACATTACCCGGAAGAATTAGATTTTCAGGAGACTCGGTCAACGTCGGCTCATGTCACAGCTACGAGCTACAAAAATAAAAACTGCTTACGTGTTTGGGGTAAACCTTTTTTATTTTTCGACATAGTCTCTCTTTAGGCTTATACACTTCGTCTAACGATGTTCTAGTTTGTTGATCTCTTCCGAATAATAGGATTTGTCCAAGTCTGCAAAATATCCATTAGTGTCTGCAATCACCTCCTCGTTTGAATAAAATCTTTGTCCCGCCAGCCATTTCTTCAAATTGGGGAACAAATAGTAGTATGAGGAAGCCAAGTCTGGAGAATAGGAAAGATGTGAGACGAGTTGGAATCCTATTTCGATTAATTTTGCGACCACAACTGCTGAGGTGTGTGCTGGTGCGTTGTCGTGATGGAAAAGGACTTTCTTGTGGGCCAATCGCGAGCGTTTTTCTTGCAGCTCGGTTTTCAAACGGTTCAATAACGATGAATAAGATGCATCTGTAATAGTTTCACCTTTTTCCAGATAGTCGATGAGGATTATCCCTTGCGAATCTCAAAAGACAGTCGCCATATCCTTTTCGGCCGAAGGAATGGTCTTCGCTTTTTTTGGTGCAGATTCCCCCTTGGTAACCCATTGTTTAGATTGTTGTTTGGTCTCAGGAGTGTAGTAATGTATCCATATTTCATCCACAGTGACGAAACGACGCTTAAAGTTCTTCAGATTTTTCTGGAACAGCTGCAAACCATCCTTGCAACACTTCACACGATTCCGTTTTTGGTCAAGCGTGAGCAATCGCGGCACCTATGTTGCGGATAGCTTTCTCATGTCCAAATCTTTATGCAAAATATTATGTACCCGTTCAGTCAAGATGCCCACAGCACTAGCAATCCCACGCACGTTAACTCTTCTGTCATCCATCACCATATTATGGATTTGATCAATGATTTCTAGAGTCGTTACCTCCACAGGCCGTCCTGAACGTTCAGCGTCACTTGTGCCCATATGGTGAGTCCAAAAATTGTGAAACCACTTATAAACTGTTCTAATCGAAGGTGCAGAGTCACCATAATGTTTATCAAGCTTCTTTTTAGTCTCCTGAGGCGTTTTGTCTGTCATAAAGTAATGTTTAATCACCACACGAAATTCTTTTCCGTACATTTCTTGAAAATCACTCGACTTCCTTGATTCACACGAATGCCAAACACAAAGAAATAGACCAGTATAGCTGCAACTTGGTGTGTTTATTCAAAAGATGCTACTAACTAAACATGAATTCGATATGCGCCGGTGGTGCCATCTCTCTGACTTTGCACGGACTTTTCAAACGACCCTCGTACTTATAGAGTGATCACAAAAAGAGCAGATCAAGCAATAAAAAATTTTGAACTTCAAGCTCAAGCTAATAATCCGGTAGCAAAATCAAGCATGAAGGAATGAAAGTTGCGCAACCAAACAAAGTCCTCCTTTTTAATCAAAAAATTATAGACATAAGTCTCCGTCACCTTATCGAACTAAACATTACAGTGAAGCAGCGAGAAGCCCACCGAAGTCTTCATGTACTGTCCGGAAAAGTATCTTTAGCGGTGCGCCGCTAAAAGCTCAAGTTCGAGTGGCAAAAAGCCCTGATACGTGCTTTTGGTGTTAAATAAAACCTCAAGAATCAAACAAAATAATAACATCGATAACCATGATGTGTGACAAAAAAGTAGTATATGAAGTAATAAGGGATGGTGGTCAAAATAATTTTACATAGATTTCGCACAAACAAACTAAGTTGCCTCGACATAAAAACTCTCACGCAATAGAAAGAAACGTCAGGGCAAACAAATATTTTATTAAAGAAAAGTTATAATACACTTTTAACAAAAATCAAAGCAGCAAAAAAAAATTCTAAATTTTTTGGTAATATTTGACAGGCTGTATCTCAGTGAAAAATGGGCGTATCGAGACTTTAAAAAAAACATTTCGAAGCTCTAAGATTTTAGTTTCAAGATTTTTTCACCAAAATTTTTTAGAAGCTACGGTTGTTAAATACTCTAAAGTAATAGCACGAAAAGAAAATTTTGCAAATTTTTTGCGTTGTTTTTCTCAGTCCACGGGCTCAGGAAAATTTTTTCAATTAAACCATCATACAGAGCTAATAGCCTGTTTATTCAGCTTCAATTTCCTTTTTCTAATTTCCACCACATTGATTTCTTTCGGAGATATCCGAATTTGAATGCAAAAGGATCTTTTTATCTTTAACCATTGATATCTCAGCAACTAATAATTGGACAGAGAATTAGAAGGTAGTTTTGGAATCTGGAATAAATTTCCTAAAATATTATGTAGCGCTATTTGGGAACAAAACAATTTTTAGGACCCTGATATTAGCTTAGAAAAGGTTAAAAGAAGTCACTTTTTTTGTTGTTTTGAAAAATCGACCGCATCTTTGCTAATTTTGATAAAACCGCTTGTTTTTAAAAATTATTTTACCTCAATGTACTTCCAATAGCTTTGTGAAGTTTCGGATCGATCCATCGAACAGTTTTTGCGGACAGATTGATCAAAATTTCCGAAAAAATTAAAAGAGCAAGATTTATGTTTTTAAGGACCTTGTAATCGTTTTAAAAATGAAAAAAATTGGCTTTTCTTGACTCCTCCCACAATTGCTTATCTCTTACTCTTTGTATTTGGAAACAAATTTGAAAAAAAAAAAATGTGAAAAAAAAAATTTTTTTTCTAAAATTTTTTTTTCCCAAAATTATTTTTTCACAAAAAAATTACTGATCCATTTTTAAAATTCTCGATCCATTCTGTATCTTAATTTTTTAATTAAAATTCAATTAAATTAATCATGAGTTGATACCCCCAATGTATACCGAGTACTCGTTCTACGAAATTCTGGGCAGTATATTCTGTACTCTATCTGCAAAACTTACAAGTGTTAAAAAAAAAAGTTATTTTTAAAACAAAAATTTTGTCCACCTTGTTAAAAAAAATCATCTAAAAGTTTTTGTAAACTCCGATTTTTCCTCAATTTCTTTATCATACCTGAGCGGCATTTAACCGCATCGCAAGTCGCGCAACTCGTGACTCTTCACCAGGAGAGGTACGATTTTCAGCAGGTCAGCGATAGACTGGACGTTAGTTCGTCAGTCGTGTCTCGTGCCTATAACCGTTTCCTGGAAACTAATAGATTTGAAAGACGAGCTGGACAAGGTCGACACCAAGTAACGACTCCTTGGGACGACGTGCTATTGTTCGACGTGTTCGTCAAGAACCTTTCGTTCCTGCGTACGTTGTCGCGCAGCACTTCCCAAATCATCAACAGCAACAACGACGGCGGCCGCGAAATATTTTAAGGTGGAACGGTTCGCAACTGCTTTCGTGAAGTTGGAGTGCGATCGAGAAAGGCTGTTCGTGTGCCAATGTTGACACCTGCACGTCGCAGAGCTCGATTAGCGTATGCTCATCAACACATTAATAAGAACATGAGGCAATAGAGTAATGTCCTCTTCTCAGATGAGTCTCGGTTTTGTCTACACGATAACGATAGAAGACCTCGAGTTCGACGTGTTCAGGGAGAGCATTTTTCGCAAAACTTTGTCCGTCCCGTCGCAGCTCACAACGGAGGATCAGTGATGATTTGTGCTGGAGTTTCGCAGTCATGGCGAACTCGTTTAATTATTGTTCACGAAAACCTCAACGCTAGGCACTACATCGACCAGATCTTGAGGCTTGTTATCTTACCACGACGATAAAACACCGAAGAATTCATTTTTATGCAGGATTATGTTCGCCCACATACTACGAACATTACCCGTCAATTTTTTGAGGGACATGACATAATGCTATTAAGACATCCTGCAATAAATCCTGATCTCAATCCCAATGAGCACGTCTGGGATATCATGGGCCGTCGATTGCAAAACGATTACCCAAATTTACAAAATTTGGCTGCACTTGAACGGGCTTTGATTGCAATTTGACGGAGGATTCCTCAGTTGATGATTCGAAATTGTATCATGTATATGCGTGAAAGGCTGCAAGCGGTGATTCGGAGTCGCGGTGGTAACACTCGTTACTAAAACATACACAGACGCACGCACGCACGCACCCCCTCCCCCCACACTCACACACACACACACACACACATACTTATTTCAGAAAGTGAGCTGTGAGTCATAGAATACTCTGGAACTAACGAACCACAGGGTCTCATTTCTCTTCAAAAACCCCACACACACAAACACAGACACACAGTGCGAAAGCACAAAAGAAGCGTAAATCCTAACGTGCAACCTCCACGAGGTACGCTTTGGGTAGTGCAAATGCTGGTGGTTGACAAAAACTAGCAAAATTTCAGTAAAAAAAAAATTTTAGAAAAAATTCTAGAAAAAAAATTTATTTCAAATTTTTTTTTTTTAAATTTTTTGTTTTCAAATTTAACGAGTAAGGAACGATGAATTGTGAGATAAGTCGTAAAAAGGTTATTTTTTCTATTTTTAAAATGATTGCAAGGTCCTTAAAAACACAAATCTTGCTCTTTTAATTTTTTCGGAAATTTTGATCAATCTGTCCGCAAAAACTGTTCGATGGATCGATCCGAAACTTCACAAAGCTATTGGAAGTACATTAAGGTAAAATAATTTTTAAAAACATTAGCGGTTTCATCAAAATTAGCAAAGATGCGGTCGATTTTTCAAAACAACAAAAAAAGTGACTTCTTTTAACCTTTTCCAAGCTAATATCAGGGTCCTAAAAATTGTTTTGTTCCCAAATAGCGCTACATAATGTTTTAAAAAATTTATTTGAGATTCCGAAACTATGTACCTTCCAATTCTCTGTCCAATTATTAGTTGCTGAGATATCAATGGTTAAAGATAAAAAGATTCTTTTGCATTCAAAGTCGGATATCTCCGAAAGAAATCAATGTGGTGGAAATTAGAAAAAGGAAATTGAAGCTGAATAAATAGGCTATTAGCTCTGTATGATGGTTTAATTGAAAAAATTTTCCTGAGCCTGTGGACTGAGAAAAACAACGCAAAAAATTTGCAAAATTTTCTTTTCATGCTATTACTTTAGAGTATTTAACAACTGTAGCTTCTAAAAAATTTTGGTGAAAAAATCTTGAAACTAAAATCTTAGAGCTTCAAAATGTTTTTTTTAAAGTCTCGATACGACCATTTTTTACTGAGATACAGCCTGTCAAAAATTACCAAAAAATTTAGAATTTTTTTTTGCTCCTTTAATTTTTACTAAAAGTGTATTTACAGAGAAGAAGTGATTTTAAAGTGCCAACAGAGATTCTGCAAATCTGACGCAAGATATCACGATAAAAAAATGCACGCAGATAACAATTGCTTTTGACGCCGCGAGGACCCTGGTTACAAGCGTAAGTACTCTTATCGTTGTGAAACAGGGAGACGAATCATCGCACGTTGGTGGAACGCACCACTTTTGTCTAAGGCTGTCCTGACGTCTTGAGGTACTAGCACCTGGAGCACGGGCACGACCCAATTCTTTGCCGCGTAAGTGCGTGCCCTGAAGATGGCACGTGGAAGGAATTCGCATATGGGCGATCTCCCCTTAAGCCCGGGGAACTGGGATCTGCACACCAACTCGCTCAGTGCCACGAGCAAATAACCGCTAGATGCCTAAGTATACTCGACGACTGTTGCTGGCTGTTGGCCCCGATGGCGTGATACCGAACTAACCCGAACAGGTGTAAAAAGCAAGGACACTAGGTGCGTGATTGCCCTGAAGTAATATAGTGTTATGCATGCGGTAAAGAAAATACGCACATCAAGAATTGTGAAAGCTGTCAGCGGATGTTGAGGTCAGGAAACTAGAAACAGGAAGGTAAGTAAGAGTCGGCAGAAGACCTTACTAACTAACCTTCCTAAGACCAATACCGACTCAACCAAAAATGGAGCAAGCTGTTACAATGACGCGAGCAACGAAGACGTGTCATATTGAAATCAATAAAGCTAAGGAGCCTGTAAGTAGCATATCGTCTTTGTTAATACAAGGAAGCGCAATAGGTAAGATTGAGTCGCGTCTTTTCCTTAACTTGAAGTTAAATGGTAGACGATTGTATGGAATGATGTACAATGGCTCAGCTCACTCATATATAGGCAAGTGAATGAGTAGTATCTTGTTGGACAAGCTCACTCAATGTATTGATGATGTGAGCGTAGCTGATGGCAGCACAGTGCCAGTACAAAGCATTTTTAAACGCTCAAATTACTATAGACGGCGAAACAAAGACTGTGTCTTTCAGAGTGGCCGATAGACTACAGTACTATATAATTGTATTTTGGGGATCGATTTTGAGAGATTAAGATTAAAATAAATTATCAAAATGAAACTTTGTGGACGCACAGAAGGATAGTGCATCAATTTTATCCGATTGGATCGCATCCATCGAGCTTTCTAGCTGTAGCAAGTCTTGGTGGTTTAGTTATAGCTACAGCTCAAGAGGAGGTGGTTATAGATCCTATATATATTATAGATATTATACTCCTGGATAAGTTACTACCTCCTGTACCGGAGACTCTAGTAGTCACTTTGCTACCAAGCACGATGTAGATGTGCAAGGGTATGAACCCATCCAGCAAAGGACAAGGCAATATTTGCCAAAGATATTAAAAGTGGCACAAGACGAGATTAACCGCATGCTGCGTGAAGACGTCATAGAACCGTCGGATAGTCCTCGATATAGCTGCCTAATAATTGTACTAAAACTGAATGGGAAATTTGCGTTTTGTATTGATTATAGGAAAGTAAATCAAATTATGAAGCGTTTGGCCTACCCGCTTCGTAATATGGATAGTATTATGTATAAGCTGAGAGCAGCTACAGTTTGTCAAGTAAGAGCGTGATCTACTTCACTGACAGGTTATTAAAGATTTTGCTCTAACTCTTTCGCAAGCCGATAGAGGACAGCTTTGTCCTTAATGCATTGTTAACAAAGATTCAGATGTCGTTGATCTTTTGAAAGAGAATCACGTTAAACGCCATGAGTGCTAAGTACGCGTCGCGCTACGAGGCTGTGTTCCTTTGCATCCACCCGAAAGGTCCCAAAATGTCGCTATCAGCGGCTGCTAAATATATGAGAAAGTCGAAGGCATTTGTACAGAAGTGGATACAGCGATATAAAGGGGCTAAAAATGTCGATGATTTACCAGAACGTGGCTCGATAGGAAAAGTGAACAAAGAAGATGAAAAAAGAATAGTGAATCTATTTTCGCGGAATCCTGCTTCAACACTGCGGCAAGAACAAGCAAAATTAATGGCAAAAGGTTTAGATATATCCTACGAAACTATCCGAACCCATCTTCGTACTCATCATCTGAAATGGCGCAACACGATGAAGAAGCCTCTGTTGACTGAAAAACATGTGACAAAGCGACTTGCTTGGGCGCATGAGAATATTGATAGAGATTTTGAAAATGTCATTTTTACTGATGAATGTTCTATATGGGCACGTTCTGCCCTCACGCGAGCCTGGTCAACTTCCACCAATAGGCTTGTTCAGCGGACCGCAAAACATGGAATAAAGGTGCATCTTTGGGGCTGCTTCTGAAAGCAGGGATTCGGCACTTTGCACCTTTTTACTGACAACCTAAATGCTGAGAAAATGATAAAAATCTACAAAAAGGCTTTACTGCCATCTGGCAAACGATGGTTCATTACAAAAAATGAAGATTTGATTCTGCAGGAGGACAACGATCCTAAACACCGCAGCAAGCTCTATACTCAGTGAAAGACTCAATCTGGCATCGTTACATTGGATTGGCCGTCGCAGTCGCCCGATGCAAACCCTATTAAAAATGTGTGGGCATATATTAAACGGAAGCTTCGTGGAAGACGCACATTCACTTTGAAGCAGTTGTCTTACAAAATTCGTCAGATCTGGAGATCCTTGCTACTAGAATACGCCGTCAAATTAGTAGAAAGCATGCCTCGGAGATGCCAGGCAATTATCGACGCCGGTGGTGACTGGACACATTATTGACCAAATTGCATCATTGTTTGTAATGTGTACAATGTATATATAAATATGAAAGTTTCATCAAATAAATTTTTTTATAAATTAACACGACCACGCTCTTACTTGACAGACTGTAAATACATCTTGAAGTTAGATTTGAGCCAAGCTTATCACCAGCTTGAGCTTAAGCCGAATTGTAAAGAAATTACAGCATTTTTAGTACTCGGATAAGGGGCTGTTTCATTTTAAGCGTATGCCGTATTGATTAACAAATGCGCCGGCTACTTTTCAAAGAGCGATGGATATGTTAATCAGGCCGGAATGGTAGCGTATTTAGACGATATTATTATTGTGGCTCTCACCTTTAAAAAGCATCCAAAATGGTCGTAACTGGTGCTCAAAATTCTTAAAGACGCGCACTTACATATTAAATTAATCGTGAGAAATCGGAATGTTGTTTTCGAAGGTTACGTATTTAGGATATGTGATCAATCATGAAGGGTTCAAAGTTGATGAGGAAAAAATTAAGCCGATTTTAAAGTATCCTGCATCAACCAATGTCAAGAAACTAAAAAGATTTTTCAGTATGATTGATTGGTATAGCAGGTTTATTTCAAAAGCAAAAACGTGCATTTACAAAGCTTTAGCAAGCTCTCATTCAAGCTTAAGTTTCAGCGCATCCCGGCCTATCGTTACCATATATTTTAGAAACAGATGCTAGCAATTACGCTATAGCTGGTGTGCTGTTTTAGGAATAAGGTAGAGGAAAACACCCGATTTATTATGTTAGTAAAATTATGAGCAAGGCCAAGCGTAACTACATCATTTCAGAGAAAGAATGTTTAGCCGTACTCTGGGCGGTAAATCGGCTAAGAGGGTATTTGCAGGGGGAAGCCTTTAAGGTTGTTACCAATAACCACAGTCTTCTCTGGCTTAACTTAAGGATAAATAATGATGGATGATATAGAAAATAACTTAAAGGATCCGACCGAGAAATTAGCTCGTTGGAATAGGACTCTGCAGGCATATGATATTAAATTTGTACATAAAAGAGAAGCTTTCCATAAAGTGCTTGACGCGTTGTCTCAAGCTTCAGAAAACAGCATTGGAGCTATAGATGAAGTGTCAAAAGACGATGAATGGTATACTCGAAAACTTTAAGCTATAAAGAAGTATCTAAAGGAATATCCAGATTTAAAGGTAGAAAACGGTCTGCTTTATGCTTATAAGCCGAATTAGCTAGTGGATCCGCTTATCTCAGATTTAGACGCGTAAAAATTAGTTTTGCCTCTTGCAGATCAACAGAAAGCTTTATTGAGGCTCACAACACGCCGCAATCTGAGGCAAGGAGATTTAGGCAAGAAGAAAACTTTTGCTCGATTAGCAATGTACTATTATTAGCTGAGATATTTCTACAATACTAGTTGCTATGTTCGAGTCTATCAAGAGTGTCAAGCACACAAAGGCTCTAATCAAGCTCCAGCTGGTTTAATGGAGGAGCGTAATATAAAGGGTCCTTAGGAAGTGGTAGCTGCAGATATCATAGGTCCGAAGCAACCGTTGAAGTCAGGAAATCGATATATTATAGTTTTCGAAGACCTATTTACCAACTATGTAGAGCTTAAAGCACTGCGAAAAACCGACGCACGGAGCGTGCTTCAAGCTTTCGAGGATTAAGTCGTAAACAAATGGGGTTGCCCAGTCTATTTAATCACTGATAATGGCACAGAACTTGCCAATCAGTTGGTTAACGAAAGATTCAAGCAGTACGGGATTATACAATTGACCATTCCATTCTATCACGCTCAGGTTAATTCGATCGAGCGTGTAAATAGAAACTTAAAGCTTATGATAACCTGTAAGTACCAACTTCTTTTGTAATAAATATTAATGACGGCAGAATAAAAGAATGGATAAAACCCCCATTTTATATGACTATAATCACGAACTTTTGTATCGAAAAGCCTTATTTCTCGCGCGGCAAGTATGAGAAGATGACGCTGAGTGGCAGGCACAATTACTAAGATACAACATCTACTGACAATTATATCTACATATCAAGGGGCGCGCCAGCACCCCGTGGTAAGTATTAGTACTAACCACGGGCGCCTGGCGCACCCATTTATACATTAAATTAATGTATGAAAAAATTAAAAAATTTTTTTTAATTATATTAGGTTGCTGCAGATTAAATGGCCGATTTAGCAATGACATAAAGTTAGCTGCAATTTTAGTTTATTATGTTGGCACAAGGCGGCGCGAATGATATGACATATTGAAGTATAAATACTGCTACCTTGGTTGAAGGAGTCATTTCTGTTTTGCACTTCATAGTGATCGTAAAAACAAAAAGAGAAAGTAAACATGGAAGTGAATCAAAAACGGCTACTTTTACTATACGAATTTATATCAGAGCACAACGCAACGAAAGAAACGAGAAATATCAACAGCGCGTTTGGGCCTGATACAGTTAGCGAACAAACCACTCGGCGGTGGTTCGAAAAATTTCAATCCGGAGATATGGACCTTGGAAATGAGCCACGTGGACACCTAGGACCATCGATCGATAACGACGAGCTGCGTGCATTAGTGGAGTCTGACCCCCGCCAAACCATAAGGGATCTTGCCGAGAAATTAGACGCTCACAATTCGACAGTTTGCCGCCACTTGCAACAACTTGGAAAAGTGAAAAAGCTTGACAAATGGGTTCCGCATGATCTTACCGAGCAAAACATGACGTGTCAAATTGAGATTTCAAGTTCTCTTCTCTCCCGCAACAAAAAGGAACCGTTCTTGCACCGAATTATGATCTGCGATAAAAAGTGGATTTTATACGATAATCGTCGCCGCTAGAACAGGTCAGATCGCAGATCACTGAGAGACTTCTGAATCGATTTCGACAAAAAGGGGAGGATTTTTTGAGGCGCATCGTTACATGTGATGAGACGTGGGTCCACCATTATATCCCCGAATCAAAAATGGTGAGTAAGGAGTGGCGAAGGAAGGATGAAGGCTACCCTGTGAAGGCCAAAATTCGCCTCTCAACCGGAAATGCTCTTGCAACAATTTTTTTTTGACTCAAAGGAAGTTTTAGTCATTGATTTTCTTCGCTATCAACAAACAGTTAATGCGGCCTACTATTACCAGTTGTTACAGTCAACAAGAACACCTTACCAAAACAGAAGACGATATACGTAGTCTGGCTATTAAATAACGTGACTGCGCGCCTAGAGGGCGCCTTAGAGGGGTGGGGAAAAAAACGAGTAGTGCGTTGGGTATCTAGATATTTTGTCTATGCACGTACCAAAACACGTTCTCGTCACTATTATTGTATTTGTGCAGTAGCGGTTTGAAACGAACGTGTTTTTTTCTCATGCCGAAAACCATGTGTGACGAAAAACAGAAGCAATGTAATAGGTTGTTCATAAAGTTTTGAAAGCGACATCTATAGAGCAGTAGAAGAACCAAAATTTTTACGCCATTTTAATATTTTATCTTCCATATAAACATACCCAAAGTTTCATTCCACTCTGTCAATTCATTGTTTGTTTACAAGCCATTTGAAGTTGACGTGTCAGTGTATTTTTTTTACAATGGAAAAAACCGAATATCGTGCAGTGATAAAATTCTTTGTTTTGGAAGGTTTATCAGCAACGGAAATTTATACAAAAATAATGAAAGTGTTAAAGGAATCTGCTCCTTTATTTCCAACTGTGCATCGATGGGTTTTAGAGTTTAGACGTAGTCGAAAAAGCGTTGAAGACGATCCACGCTCAGGACGTCCAAAAAGTGCATCAACACCAGCATTAATAGCAAAAGTACAGGATATGGTTTTGGAAAATCGTCGATTGACCGAGAGAGATTTAGCAGAGGCCCTATTGGACCAATTGGATGAAAAAGTTAGTAAAAAAAGACCCGGTTTGCACAAAAAAAAAATCATTTTTCATCAAGACAATGCACCCGCTCACACAGCTCAAAAAACCATCACTAAAATAACCGAATTAAAGTACGAATTGTTGCAGCATCCACCTTATTCGCCTAATTTAGCTCCCTCTGACTTCTGGCTGTTTCCACACCTCAAGAAATTCCTTCGTGGGAAGCATTTTTCATCAAACGAAAAGGTTATAGCCGTCGTAGAGGAGTATTTTGCAGGCCTTGCAGAAAGTCACTTCCATGATGAGATAAACAAGTTGGAAGACCGTTGGACCAAGTGTATTAAACTTATGGGAGATTATACTGAGCAATAAAAGTGATTTCACCAACAAAAAAAAGTATCTTCATTTCCGCTTTCAAAACTTTTTGAACAACCTAGTATCAATCACAAATTTCTCGTTAAATTGAAAAAAACTCTGACTGAGTGCTGTAAATTGTTGCAAAAGGCCTATGGAGACAATTCTCTATCTCGTGCGCGTGTTTTTGAGTGGTGTTAGCGCTTCAGTGAGGGCCGCGTAAGCACTGAGGATGACCAACGCCCAGGTCGCCCTGTCACTGTTTCAACTCCGGAAATAATGACCAAAATCAACCAAATTGTGCGTGCAGATCGTCGAATGAGCATCCGGATGATTGCCGAGGCTGTAAACGCCGATAAAGAAACGGTTAGACAAATTTTACACGAGGAATTACACATGACAAAAGTCCGTGCGAAGTTGGTGCCAAAAAACTTGACTCCTGACCAAAAGCTCTTGCGTCAACAGGTCTGCTCAGATTTTCTTGAAAGATTAAAAAAAGATTCCGGACGGATGAAAAACATTATTACTTGCGACGAAACGTGGATTTTTCAATACGATGTTGAAACAAAGCGTTAATCAATGCATTGGAAGATGCCTGAATCGCCCAGAATCAAAAAAGCAAGGATGTCAAAATCAAAATTTAAGGCAATGTTGATCGTTTTTTTCGACATTAACGGTATCGTGATGACTGAATGGGTTCCAGAGGGTCAGACTGTCAACCAGACCTACTATTTGTCAGTTTTGGCAACACTGCGAGAACAAGTTCGTAAGAAACGGCCCGAGTTGTGGAAGAACAACTTGTGGATTTTGCACCAGGATAACGCACCTGCCCATAACGCGCTATCTGTGAAGCAGTATTTGGCCGGTAAGCGCATTCTAGTGCTCGAACACGCGCCGTACTTGCCAGATTTGGCACCGTGCGACTTTTTTTTGTTTCCAAAGATGAAATCTGCTTTGAAAGGGACCCGATTTGAGTCGATGGAAGCGATAAAGCAAAAAACGGCAGAGCTCCTAAAGGCCCTCACCAAAGAAGACTTTCAGCACCGCTTCGATCAATGGAAAAAACGTATGGAAAGGTGTGTTGCGAGGGAAGGGGAGTATATTGAAGGGGAGCATTCGAATATAGAATAATTTTTATAATAAAACCCTTTTTCGTAACCAGTCTCGTTATTTAATAGCCAGACCTCGTATGCCCATTAGAAAGGTCATCCTTCTCCATGACAACGCTAGGCTGCACACCGCGGCTTTGACAAAGTATAAGCTGGAAAAAATGGGCTAGAAAACACTCGAAAACCCTTCTTATAGTTCAGACTTGTCATCCTGTGACTACTTTTTGTTCGCGCCCTTAAAAGAATCACTTGGAGGAAAACGATTCAAAAGCTATGAAGAAATCAAGAAGCACGTGCGCAATTGGCTGACAACTTGTCCTGAAACTTTTTATGAACTAGCAATATTCAAGCTTCTAAGGCGGTGGCAAAAGTATGTAGACAACGCAAGAGACTACATTGAGAAATGCTGATTATATAGTTTGTGTGTAATATTATTCAATAAATGTATAAAAACAAATTACATGTTTACGTTTATATTTGATGCACCCTCGTATTTACTGTATTTATATATTTGTTACTAATATTATTTATGAATATTTATAAACATGAATAAATATTAAACTTCTTTTGAATTTCTATTTAATGTTATGGGACAGCATCCGATAGCCAAATCTGAATCTGTACCTAAATCCTAATCTAAATCTGAGTCTTCACACAAAAAATACTTTTAAAATAATGTACCTGATTTTGGAATCGGCAATTTGTAAAATTAGAATAAAAAATTTATGTAAAGATACTCATGAATATTGAAATTTTAAAAAGAAGTATTAATTACTGTGATTAAATCACCTTTTTTATTCTATTTCAGTTCTTTACCTGTATATTTTCAATGGACAAAGTATATATCGTGGTTATTTTACTCTACAGAAGCACTTTCAGTTATACAATGGTACAACGTTAATAATATTTGTAAGTGTTATTTATAAGGATATGCACAAGCATTTAACTATTATATCAATTTCTCTTCAAATTCATGACTTTTTAAGTCAATATTACAAATAAATTATAGTATGACAAGATTGTGAAAGAGAAATAAATTTTCGAATATAATTTGATACATTAGTCAAAGTAATGTTTAGATGTCACCTTAAAAGTAAAATATTCTATCAGTTATTCAAACTCACCGTTTGCTAAAATCTATCTAAAAATTGTGTTGTACTACTAAAATTTAATCCTAATTTTCTAAGAATACAAACCTTCTTAACGTGTACGTGCATGCATAGTCTCGACTCTTTCTTGACCCCTCTCTCGCCATTTCTGTTTCCTACCGCCTACGGGAGATGGCGCACATACAGTTGGATGACTGGTGCCTCTGCGTGAGAGATATTCTCCCTCTCCACTAACACGCTACCACTCGCCACCCCGAGAGCCGCTCTCTCATCAGGCTTGGAGCTTAGACCCGCTTCACGAGCTTGACATACGCTTTGGCGAGTGCCTTGAGTAGTCGCCTCCGCCTCCTCCTCCTGAGAGCGATGTTGCGCCTTCCACATACCGGCTCTAGGTTAATACGAACTTAGCGTCTCGCGCTGCCCGCAGACCTGTTAGACGTTCATCTATCTCTCCACGTCCTTCCCTCGTATCCCGGCGATCGCAACGAATACATCCTGTTTACGAGAAATCTTGCGCCTGGCTTATTTACGATCTGCGGTAAGCGATATCTGCGCCTTGCGCTGTACGCTAACCGCGGTCGGACACAAGTTCGACGAACTACTTCCTACCAACGGCCAGGGTGTCCTGAGCACCTGAGTTCAGGCTAGCGATTCGCGTTCACACGCTTAGCGCTGCAGTCCCGGTGATTAGCGGACACCGCGTCTGGCGCGAATTGCTGATTGCGTCCCGCCTCGCGGGGCTCTGATGGGCTCTATCGACTCCTTACCGATTTCTTTTCCCCCGCTTCTCTCTCATTCACTCACTTGCTCTCTCATAAACTATCATACACCCACACATATCCACGCACTCTCGCACATCTCGCAGGCGTTTACAGCTACATAGGTGCGACACAAATCTATATTCTTTGTCTTGTGTCCACTTATTTTTTTTCTTGACTATTCTCTTTTCCACCTCCCTGTTCTGATACCAGGGGGCTTCGACAGAGCTTCGCCCTTAAGCTCAAATCAATCTTCTGTTTGGTAGTATTTTCTCATTTTTTTATTCCATTAACGCTCAAAACTCAGAAAATGTAAGTTTGACTTTGCCATTTTATTAAATGATGAAAAATGTTAAACACCTTACATGATTAACGATTTCATACGTTTTTAGGGTTGCAAGTTAAAAAAAAAAAGATAAAGCGGTTTTTGTAAGAAAACGATTAAAATTATTGTGATGTTTTATTGTAAAGTTTATATTTTATGTTAGAAGAAGAATTATGTGCAGAGAAATATGCACACATGAAACCTTATTATTTATTTTATTGCGGGACCCACAAACCCGTTCCGTACGGGCCCGTCGCATATCACGAATTAAAATGCCGTTATACTACTTCTAAGATCGTTGCTCAATTTTACTACCCACATAGCATGCAAGATTTCATTAAAAGATTCAACGCATGGTTTCAGAGAGAAGTTGCAGCAATTTTAAACTAAAACTTTGCTGAAATATTAGGTATATTAAAAAGTAATCCATTATTTTGCCAATAGATGGCTTTAGTAGTCTGTATCTCCCGTTATAAAAGTGCGATCGGGTTACACTAGATGGCGTTAGAAAGATAAGATTTCGTACTTAAAAAGCTTCAGATACAGTTTTATGATTGCTTGACTCAGTATTCTTTTAGCACGCGTCAGAGATGGACACCAACAAAGAGAAAATACGCCATATTTTACAGTTTTTCTTCGATAAAGGCGAAAACGCAAGCCAGGCAGCTGAAAATGTGAATAGTGTTTATGGTCCTGATACTGTAACAGCCAATAACGCGCAATTTTGGTTTCGTCGATTCCGTTCCGGTAATTTTGACGTCAAAGATGCACCACGCTCTGGAAGGCCAATTGTCGAAAATGTCGATAAAATAATGGAAATCGTCAAGTCCGACCGTCACGTAAGCACTGTTTCGATTGCCCAGGAGCTAAACAATGCACAAAAAACCGTTTAAAACCACTTAAATAAGGCTGGATACAAAAAGAAGTTCGATGTACGGGTGCCACACGAGTTATCGCAAAGAAACCTCATGCACCGAATTTCCAACTGCGAATCGCTGCTGAATCGCAAAAATATCGATCCATTTCTGAAGCGGATGGTTACTGGTGATAAAAAGTGGGTCACTTACGACAACGTCAAGCGACAACGGTAGTAGTCAAATCGCGGTGTGCCGGCGCAAACGGTTGCCAAGCCAGGATTGACAGTCAGGAAGGTTTCGCTGTGTGTTTGGTGGGACTGGCAGGGAATCATCTACTATGAGCTGCTCCCTTACGGCCGAACTCTTAATTCGGACCTGTACTGTCAAAAATTGGACCGCCTGAAAGAAGCAATTGCCCAGAAGCGGCCAGCTTTGGCCAATAAGAGAGGAATTGTGTTCCATCAGGACAACGCCAGGCCGCATACATCGATAGTGACTCGCCAGAAGCTCCGGGAGCTTGGTTGGGAAGTTCTTATGCATCCACCTTATAGTCTGGACCTGGCACCAAGTGATTACCACCTGTTTCTGTCTATGACGAATGATTTTGCAGGTGAAAAATTCGCCTCAAGAGAAGATTGTGAAAATAGACTGTCCCAGTTTTTTGACAATAGGGACAAAGGTTTCTACGAGGGACATTATGAAATTACCTTCAAAATGGCAACAAGTTATCGAACAAAACGGTGCATATTTGACCTAAATCGTATCATTCTATCTATGCTAAATAAAACCTTCAATTTAATACAAAAATAATGGATTTCTTTTTACTATGCCTCATATTATACTTATATATTTCAATGAAACCTTGCAGCATCATTGCAGCACCATTTTTCTGAAGTATTTTATTAAAACATTGCAGCAACTTTGTAGCAATATTTCGCAAAATATTTAACGCAATATTGCAGCAAGATTTATTGGAACATTTCAGTGAAACCTTACAGCAAGATTTTAATGATGTTCTTTTACAAAACCTCACGGTAACCTTGTAGCAAAATTTCACGAAACATTTTGTGCAAGATTGCAGCAAGGTCTATTAGAACATTTCAGTAAAACTTTGCAGCAATTATGCAGCAAGATTTTTCTGAAATATTTCATTAACACATTACAACAACTCTGCAGCAATATTTTGCAATATATTTCGCACAAGATTACAGCAAGGTTTTCTAAAGCATTTCAGTGACACTTTGCAGCGACCTGGTAGCAAGATTTCAATGATGTGTTTTTCCGAAATCTAGCAGTAATTTTGCAGTAACATTTCGTGAAACATTTAGCACGAAATTGCAGCAAGAATTTCTGAAATATTTTCACGAATCGTTGCAACGACCTTGTAGCAAGATTAATTATTTAGTCGCAAATAGTCATTTATATGTTGCATATATTAATATTTAACGGAAAAAACGCAGGAAAATTTCTTGACCGGTGGAATCGAACCCAGGTCCTTCACATTATGAAGCAGGTGTCCTGGAACACTACGCTATACACAACTCCTGTAAATATGGTATTTAGATATGAATTTTAGTTATAAGTTGGCGGATGCTGCACCGTTCCTATAAGACTTTTATGCGTTGATCAGTTGTTTATAACGGAATTTTTAAATTTAAATTGAACTCACTTTATTATAATAATTTACATATGTCTGCATTTACTAATTAGTATAAATAAGTATATTGTATCAAGAGTGATGTTATTCATTCAAGGACATTTACTATTCTCTAAACTAGCATATTACTCCTAGACAATTAAAATGCAATTTTAATTAAAGTTTTTTTACGCCAAAGTTTAAAAACAAAGGTAACTTTAAGAAAAATTTTTCTTTTTTTAAACTCTGTTTTAATTGATTCAAAAACTTAAGTATTTAAACGACGCAACATCCGCTAACAAATAATTAAAAAAAAACATTTTCGAGTTCGGGGGTCAGACCATGTTTACTACGTGTTTTTGGAGTTGCTTAACCCAAATCTGGGGTCAGAATAACCCCATCGCGCTAGGATTCTCCATAACCTCGACAAATCTCTTTATTAAGTCATATAATGATAAACCCCTTACATCAAACTCCTTAAACTCTTAAAACCATAGCCCAATAACCCCATGATACCTCGAAACCGATACTCCATAATCATATAACCCCATAACACCATAATCCCATAACTCCATTGCCCTTAAATTAAACAAAAACAGTTCATCTCAGGCAATTTGTATTAATGCAAGTTTTTACAGAATTTAGAATACGTTCGATCATCAAAATGAAATATAATAACCCCATAACACCACTACAAAAGGGATTCATAAGATTGCGTGCGTCTGCATCCAGAGCTCCTCCTCACAGTGACGGCAGGCAACGGATTGAGCCCGTTATCCGGCTGAGTCCCTGGTTTGCGGCTTAGATGCTATCATGGCAGGCGCACGCAAGTGCCTTACGATGCAGAGAAATCTCGGAGCCTCGGTATCAGCGGTTGGCGACTGCAGTTCCATATTGGTTGGTGACTTGGCTAATGTGGAACTGAATGCTACAACAAAGCAACCCAATAAGATCGTGCAATCTTATGATCGTCATGTAGATTATGATCAATTTCGTTATATTTGCTCAAAATTCGAAGTTACATCTTTGCGAAGACCAATTGACGAGTCTATTTATAATTTGTATAAAGAAGTTTACAATTTGCGAATCAATAAGGATAACAGTTGGCTTCCATCTGTCATTTGCAATGGTTGTAATAAGATGTTGTTGAAATGAAAAGTGCAAAAAACTAGAGATGTTGTAACATCCTTCACTCCAACAATTTGAAGATATTCTCGTACCTCGAAAGAATGCTACTTTTGCATGAATGACGTTAAAGGTTTTACCATAAAAACTAAGAGTGAAATAATATATAATTCTGTTTAATTGGTAACAGCTCCCGTACCGTACCAAAAAACTGATTCTGATATTAATTGTGGTGAAAATACTATGGAATTTAAAGAATTGGAAACTTCAAGCGACACTAATAAAAATAACAGCAGTAGCGAATCAGAGTACGCACCAGATAAGAAGAAATTGAAGATCCCTTCATTAGTGTCGCAAACGGAGTTGAACAATCTTGTTCGAGATCTGGGTTTACCAAAAGACGGTTCTGAGTTTCTGGCTTTATTTTTAAAAAATAAGTATCTTTTGGAACATAAAACAAAAGTTTTATTTTATCGCAATCGTGATTTTAAATTCTGAAAGTATTTCGTCCAAGACGAAAAATCATCTTTAGTGTTTTGTAAGGATGTTGAAGGTTTGATTAATGTGTTTCAACCAAATTCTTACCAAGCTTCAGATTAGCGACTTTTCATAGACTCTTCAAAACGAGGTATTAAAGCTGCTCTGCTGCATAATACAAATATTTATGCTTCGATATCAATAGCTCACTCAACCGTTATGAACGATAAGTACGAGAATATGGAAATACTTTTACAAAGGATTCAATAATAAAAACACTCATGGCAGATTTGCGTTGATTTAAAAATAGTAACCTTGCTTCTTGGACAACAGTCGGGCTTCACAAAATATCCGTGCTATTTGCGTTTGTGGGATAGCAGAGACAGACAAAGTCATTACAGTAAAACGAAACAGTGGTCCGTGAAATCATTCTTTATCCCTGGTTCAAACAATATCATCAATAAATCTCTCGTGGATCAACCAAAGATTCTCATTCCTCCTTTACATATAAAACTTGGTCTTATGAAAAAATTTGTGAAAGCTCTGGGCGAAATAGGGGAAACGTCCAAATATTTCTCTTCGAAATTCCCTAAACTTTTAGAGGCTAAATTAAAAGAAGGAGAGTTTGACGTACCACAGATTCGTAAAATGTTTAGAGACAAAGATGCTGTTAGCAAAATGAATAGACTTGAAAGAGCAACTTGGTTGAGTTATAAAAATGTGTGTTACAACTTTTTAGGTAATAACAAGAGCCCAAAGTATCAACAGATTGTTGTCGAGATAGTTAAACACTTAAGAAAATTAGGATGCTTGATGAATGTAAAATTACACTTTTTGGATGCACATCTTAAAAAATTCCCAGAGAATCTTGGACATTTTAGTGAAGAGCAGGGAGAACGCTTTTACCAAGATATAAGAGTTTTGGAAACTCGTTATCAGGGACGATGGGATGTTAATATGATGGCAGACTTTTGTTAGAGTATGAAACGAGATACGCCAAACAGTGATTGAAAGCGAAAAGCATTACATAGATCGTTCGATAAAAAAAAACCCGCTACAGTACCAAATAACAGTTATACTACTGTGATCAAAAAGTAAGGTGAAATTGTCATTTAAAACTCTTAGGCATTAGGAAGGCAGGTAATTTTTTTTCCTAGGTTAGTGGGACTGTCTATAACATTTGCCAAGCGTCTGTTTGTCTAAAGGTTTAATTATCTCCGAGTTACACATGTTTCTGTAAACAACCAAAAGTGAATTTTTCGATTTTTACAATGGCTGATTTTGTTAAGCAAAGAACTTGCATCAAATTTTGTTTGCAAAACAAATATTCTTGTGCGAATACGTTAAAAATGTTGCGGAAGGCCTTTGGTGATTAAACTATGGCACAAAAAAACGTTTATAAGTGGTACAACGAGTTCAAAGCAGGCCGAGAACGCGTTGAAGACGAACCGCGCTCTGAATGACCATCAACGTCTACCGATGAGGGCCACGTCCAAAAAATCAAAGATTTGGTGCTTGAAAATCGTCGATTGACAATTAGAGACCTCGCTGATAGTGTTAGAATATCATTTGGCTCAGCCCAAACCATTTTGAAGGATGTTTTGTGTCTCAAACGCGTCAAGTCTCGATTCGTGCCAAAATTGCTCAATTTTTTGGAAAAAAAGCGTCGCGTTGATGTGTGTGAAACTTTGCTGTCTGACTATCAGGACCACTTGAAATGCATCATTACTGAAGACGAGACTTGAATTTACGCATACGACCCTGAAACCACCGATGAATCCAGCGATTATCGTGCAAAAGGTGAAGCAAGACCGAAAAGATCAGTCGATCGAGAATCAAGGTCATGTTGACAGTTTTCTTTGATTATCGCGGTGTGGTGCACTATGAATTCCTTCCGCCAGGCCAAACTGTCAACAAAAAATATTATTTGAGCGTTATGCGTCGTTAGCTTAAAACTATTCGTCTGAATCCGCCGGAATTATTGGCGAACAACTCTTGGTTTTTTCATTACGATAATGCACCATGTCATACTGCATTAGTTCTTTGCGACTTTTTTGCCAAAAACTCGACTTATATCGTTCCGCAACCACCGAATTCGCCTGATTTGGCTTTGTGCGACTTCTAGCTATTCAGCAAACTCAAAAGGCCAATGCGGGGACGCCGTTTTGACACGATTGAGGAGATAAAACCGAATCAAAGTAGGTCTTGAAGGCTATACCGAAAAAAGACTATTCCGACTGTTTCGAGGACTGGAAAAAGCGTTGGCAAAAGTGCGTTTTATCGGACGGGGATTACTTTGAAGGAAATGAAATTGATTTGGAAGAATAAATAAAGAATTTACATTTTATAAACAAATTCACCTTGCTTTTTGATTACAGTAGTATATTTTATATTCAATTTTGACATTTTTTACCCTGATATTTAGATCCTTATTAGTATTTTTAATATATTTTATATTTATGCATTGATGTCATTCGTTTTTTATTCTAGTCTATTGTTTTTTGTTCTAGTCATTTGTTTTTTATTCTAGTCTTCCGTTTTTTATTCTAGTCATTTGTTTTTTATTCTAGTCATTCGTTTTTTTATTCTAGTCATTCGTTTTTTATTCTAGTCATTTCATTAAAGGTTTTATAATCATATAGATATAAAACCATTCTATAATCATATAGATATATGTATTTATATCATATAGAGCTATATGATGTGATGGGGTTATATGATTATGGAGTTATGGTTTCAAGGTATCATGGAGTTGTTGTGTTATGATTTCAAAAGGTTAAGATGTGAAGGGTTTATCGTTATATGGCTCAATAAAGAAGTTTCTTGAGGCTATGGAAAATTCTGGCCCTATGGGATTATTCTGACTCCAGATTCGGATTCAGCGACCCCAAAAACATATAGTAAACATGGTCTGACCCCCGAACCTGAAAATGTTTTTTTTTTGTGTGGCTGTTTAATTAAAATATTAGTCTTAGTTGTACAAGCGGTACGTATAGCATAGTGATTAGCGCGTCTGCTTCATAATGCGAAGAATCCGGGTTCGATCTCACCGTAGGTTAAAAATTTTTCTACGTTTTTTCCATGAAATATTAATCTATACAATATATTAACGACTATTTGCGACTAAAAAATTAATTTAATGAGAAAATAAAATATATATATATATATTTCATTGTAAACTTCCAGCAATATCTCATTGTAACCTTACAGCAAGATTTCATTATAACCTTGTAGAAAACTCACATTGATATCTTGCAGAAACCTTTAACTGCAACCTTGCTGAAAGATTTGTGCAAGAGACATATAAAGGTTGCAGCAACTTTTCTATGCAACCTTGCAGCAACCTTGCAGTAAGGTTTCATGCTCTGTGGGTACTGCAACGTGAAATAACGACGCCTTTGCTGTGTAGGAACGTAAGTTTATTCGTGCAAAATAATCTATACAGAGTGTTTTTTTTAATGCTTAAAATATTCATAATGTTGAATACTAAAAACTCAAATGTCATCTTATGACATAATAAATATAAATCATTATTTGTATAAAATGTTTATAAAAAGTCTCTTTTTTTTCGAAGATACATGATACTTGAACGAACAAAAAATGATTTATGCTTATAATTTTCTGGTACGTGACTCAAATAGAATAATAATTTTAAAAAGCATATTAAGTTGATTTTTTAATCCTTCCTTAAAGAAAAAAGAATACTTGAAAAAATGATTACTTATAAAAGTTGTCACGGAGAACACGCCGTGCTACGCGCATGGTTGTATTTCGCACGCTCCCGCGGTCAGCGATCCGGGCCGAGTTTCGGTAACGCGAAGGACACTGACGAGAAAATACGGTACACGCCTAGAGATAAAACAGTCGTGTGCCGTATAGGGAAGCTAGGCGAGGCTAGGCTAGGTAAGCTAGCCGCTTCCCGCGTAATACAGTTCTCCTCGAGTCGTAGAGCGTGATACGCGCAATATTCTCGCCGTCCTGCTCTAAATTTAGAAGTATAACCGCCATTTTGGACGCGTGTTTTTTTTGCTCCACGCTTCGCGAGTCCTTTCAACGCTCGTAGTTTTTTTGTGTTTTTGGTACGCACCGGTCACGGGCTCTACAAAGCAGTTGTACTGCGGCGACCGGCGGTACGTGAGTCAACGCCACCAGCAACCAGGGGCGTATCGGCGAGACGAAGTCGGCAGCATTTTTGTTTTTTTTGTTTCGGCGTGCGAGGCTGGCTAGCCCTTACTATAAGTCCCTGGTATATTTAATTTTGGCGCGCATAATTTTCTTTTTTTTCTATTTATGTAGGAGTAACCTCCGCCGGTTACCCCACTCTGTATTTTATCTATTTTTCGCGGTTCGTGCGAGTAAGAGAGCGTCTTCTCTCTCACTCTCGTATAGTCAGGGCGAGAGAGTTGCCATCTCTCTCGCACCTGTATAAGAATAGGCGCGTGTGAGTGAAAGAGCGGTATCTCTCTCACTCTAGTAGCAGCAGTGCGGGAGAGTCGCTTTCTCTCTCGCACCCGTACAGTATACGGCGCGCGCGAGTGAGGGAGACCTTTCTCTCTCACTCCTGCAGGCGTAGTGCGAGAGACGTTCGTTCTCTCTCGCACTCATATCGTGCGTAGTGCGCATAAGTCCCGTCCGCGCAGGATAACCTTTCGCTATCTGCGCTTCTTGTGCGCCTTATTTATTATATTTTTTTTTTAATCGTTCATCTGTTTTAATTTATATATTTTCTTATTATTTCATTTATTAAATTGTCAAATTATTTTATTTACTGTCTGTCAAGTAAGAGCGTGGTCGACTTCACTGACAGGTCATAGAAGATTTTGCTCTAATTCGTTCGCAAGCCGATAGAGGGAAGCTGTGTCCTTAATGCATTGTTAACAAAGATTTAGTTGTCGTTGATCTTTTAAAAGAGATTTACGTTAAACGCCATGAGTATTAAGTACGCGTCTTGCTACGAGGCTGTGTTCCTTTGCATCCACCCAAAAGGTCCCAAAATGTCGCAATCAGCGACTGCTAAATATATGAGAAAGTCAAAGGCATTTGAACAGAAGTGAATACAGCGATATAAAGTGGCTAAAAATGTCGATGATTTACCAGAACGTGGCTCTATACGAAAAGTGAACAAAAAAGATGAAAAATGAATAGTGAATCTGTTTTCCCGGAATCCTGCTTTAACACTGCGGCAAGGACAAGCAAAATTAATGGCAAAAGGTTTATATTGTAACGGGGTGGCAGGTTTAGAGTTACCTGCCACAGGAGCAATTAACTTCGGGGAACACGCAATCCGCAAGAGGCGCGGAAATGCCCGCTGCGCCTCCTTGGCAGAAGCTAAAGTCTTGGACGACTTTGCTCCTGGGTCCAGGCTCGACAAGCCGGTCTACGGACCCCACTTACCCGCTGCAACGCCGCGCAATCGTCGTTGCGCGGCTCGTTCGTCGTCCTCACCTGGCTAGTTGATCTCGGAGAGAGCGGTATACGGAAGGAGAGCTGAAAGCTCCTCGTCGCAATAATAATAAAAAAAACGAAAAGAAAAGTAACGTAAACGAAAAAAATAAAAAAAAGGAAAGAAAAAAAAAGGATTGAATAATTTAAGCGAGAGAAGCTCGCACCAAACAAAACAAAAACGTAGGAGAAATAAAATAGGAGAAAAAAACAAAAAGAAACAAATCAAAAATATAAATAAAATAATTTAATGAAAAAAACCGAAAAATAAATAATAAATTAATTAACAATAATAATTACAAAAGTAAAAGAAAGTAAAATAAATTGTAATCGCCTCGTACGAGGAGCGCAGGCGGTGAGGCGCGATATAATGCGCGAGGATGGCTCCCGCGCGCGGCGTATTCCACGAGTACGAGAGAAAGAACGCCTCTCGCACTACGCCTATGAGAGTGAGAGAGAAAGGCCTCTCTCACTCACGCGCGCCGTCTAACGTACGGGTGCGAGAGAGAAGAACACTCTCCCGCACGAAGCCCGTTGGAGCGAGAGAGAGAACGCTTTCCCGCTCTTGCGCGCCGCTTCTACTGCGAGTACGAGAGAGACAACGGGTCTCCTGTACTACGCCGTAGGAGTGAGAGAGAAAGCGCTCTCCCACTCTTGCGCGCCTAACCCTACGCGGGTGCGAGAGAGAACGCAACTCTCTCGCGCCGATCTAACTCGAGTGGGAGATAAAGGTTTCTCCCACTCGCGCGCGCGCCGTATACGCCGCAAGTGCGAGAGAGAAAGCGACTCTCCCGCACTGCTACCACTAGAGTGAGAGAGATACCGCTCTCTCACTCGCGCGCGCTTAAGCTTCTATGGGTGCGAGAGAGAACGCAACTCTCTCGCCCTGTATACGAGAGTGAGAGAGATAGCGCTCTCTCACTCGCACGAACCGCGAAAACGAATTTAATAAAGAGTGAAGTAACCGGCGGAGGTTACTCCAACGCGAACAAAAGCGAACAAAATTTACCATAAACTTACGACGGTGGCTGGCCAGCCGCGCACGCCAAAAATCAAGATAAGGCCGCTAGTAGCGGGACGCCGCTGCCGCCCAACGAAATCGTTGGTGCCGTTGCCTTGATGCTACGCCTCTGTGGTCTGGTGGCGGTGCCCTGCGGGCTGCTGATCGCTGCTACGCACCTGCACCAAAAAGCACGATTGGGACGCGCCAAGAACTCGCGATAACGTCGCGCAAAAACTTGTCGAGATGCGGGAAGTGGGCACGCGTCCGAACTGTGAAAATGGCGGAAGAGAACTAACTGGAAAACGCGGTAAGAAGCTAGCTTGCCTAGCTTGAACTCGCCTATCTTGTCTATACGGCACACGACTATTCTATCTATCGGCGTGTACCGTATTTTCCCGCCCGGGGCCGTAACGTAGCCGAAATTAACCTCGGCTCGCGAACCGCGGAATCGCGCGAAATATAAACACGTGCGGAAAACGGAGTGTTCTCCGTGACACCCTCCTCCCAGAAATCGCTTATCTTTGATAAGCGGATTCTGCCACGCTTCGCGCGTGTGGGATCAATAGCATATCGGGCATGGGGTAAACCGGGGGAAAATCACGTGCGAATTTCCGCACCTCTCGGTCTGCCCCGGCCGCGAAACTCTGGGGGGGGTCCGCACGCTCGCGCTTTTCCGCGGTCTACCCCTTCTCCTTTTAGGCTCGGGGTTGACCTCGGACGGATCGGGTTCAGGCTCGACGGGCTCCGCTGAGCCTTCGCTTGTCGGCTGTGGCTCTGTTGCGGGAGCCGGAGCGCTCGCCAAAGGCGGGTCGCGCGTCGCCTGCTCTTCCCTCGGTGGTTGGGGCTCTCGGTGTAATTCAGCGGGGTCGACGTCGTCTTCTTCAGGCGCTTGCCCACCGTAGTACGCCTTTAAATGTTCAGCGTGAACTAAATCTTCAAGCTCACCTCGCTCGCTGATGAGCTTGAAGCAATTAGAGCCCCTGGTCTCCACTATCCAATAGGGACCCGTAAATCTCGGCGCTAATTTGGCCGATAACACGGTCCATTACGCGCTGAAAGGTCGCGCCTGCGTATGAAAGGCCATACTACATCCTTTTAAATTGAAAAAGGACCCATGCCTGGTACGGTAAACGCCGTGATAGGTCGCGAGTCAACCTTTAGTGGTATTTGATGGTATGCGCTGCTCAGGTCGAGGGTAGAAATATACCTCGCCTTCCGCAGCTTGCGCAGGATATCCTGCATGTAAGGCAGGGGATATGCGTCCAGCTTCGTAACCGCGTTGACTTTGCGAAAGTCGATGCAGAAGCGGTACGAGTCGTTCTCCTTGCGCACCATCACCACCGGGCTAGAACAGCCACTGGTTGACGGTTCAATTACGTCCTGTTGGAGCATCTCTCGGACTTGGCGATGCATTTCTTCCTGAATCTTGTCCGAGACAGGGTAATAGCGTTGCTTGATGGGCGAGGCGTCGCCTACATCAATCGCATGTTCTACCCCGTGTGTGCATCCCAGGGTGGACCCTCCGCTCGGCGAGACTGCGTCGAGCAGAGCTTGGAGTCGGGCACGCTGGCCGTCCGTTACGTCGGCAACACCGGCAGACGCTAGCGCACTCACGCCGGCAGCTATGCTGGCGACTTCTAGACCGACACTTACATTCGCGTCTTTAAAATGTAGACGATCGGTGTCGGGGTCCAAAACCGCGCGGAATGCTCGGATAAAATCAACTCCGACATAACATTCCTCGTCAAGCTGAGGCATTATGGCAACCCTAATGTCATGCGTTAACCCCGCGACAGCGAAGGGCAACTTGACATGTCCCAACAGTGGAAGGTGCCTGCCATCAGCGACTTTCACGCGTCCTGATTCGGCTGGGATGAGCTCACGGTCAAGGGCATTGGCAATTTGCAAGCCAATAGGACCCATGACCGTGTTTGATGCTCTTGGATCGTACAATGCGCGTAGGCGGTAACCTCCTACCGCCACCTGAAGCCACCAACGGGTTTCGTCTTCAGGTTTGTACGCGCGTGCGACCTGTCCTGCGAGGGATAAAGCTTCTCGCAGGACGGCGGAGGTCGTAGCGTGCTCCGATAAAGGTGGAGACGCTGAGCTAGTTATGGGGACCGTCAAAGACGAGTCGGTTAACTCCCCGCTTAACCGCTCTTCGACCCGTTTCCCGCACATTTGGGACACGTCCTTACCGTGTACCCAAGCTCGCCGCAGGTGTGGCACTTCACAGGCCCTGTTGGCACTGTGGTGCGCACGGGGGAGGCCTTCTTTGCTGACGGCGCATTCTGGCGCTCGTCTCGCTTCCCTTTGGGCGGTGGCGAGCTGCGCTTTGGCTTGCTCTCGCCTTTGCCCCTCGGAGAAGACCTCCGACTGCGGTGAGTCGGCTGGGGGGAAGTTCTGGCAGACTTAAAATCTCGCTGCCAGGACTTCATATGGTCGCCTAAAATGCGGGCGACCGTTGCTGCAAAAGTGGCAGCATCTAGCGCCGGGGGCGTCGCAGCGACCGCGCTGACTTTTGCCCTCGCCGGCTTGCCCTCTGCACTCGGTTGGTGCTCGGTCCTCTGCCTTCGTGTTTCGGACCGAGGCTTATACGCCATCTCTGGCAAGAGCGTGGCTTCAGGTGGTGGAGGCGGGCGGTAGGTCTTGCGGCACTCGAACGTTTGTTCCGCCTCTACCGCTAGGTCGAGCAGCGTTTCGACGCTGTCGACTTCTACCCGCCGGACCATCGATTGCAGCTCTGGCCGCAAGTTACGATGCAGCATATCGAGCTGCTGGTCTCGGCTGGGCATGGGGGAGAGCTTGCGCATGATAGCGACCAGGCAGGTGATATAATCACGTACCGGCTCGTCAACCCCTTGCGTCCGGCTGTTCGCTTCGGACGCTAGCCTCTGTTGGAACCTTCTGGAGGTTCCATACCACCGTCTTGCTGCTGCCTCAAAATCGGCCCAGCGGGACCACTTACTCTTTTCGTTGCGGTACCAAGTTGCCGCATTGTCAGTGAAGAGTTCCGATAACGATGACAGAACCTCTTATTCTGACAAGTTTGCCAGAGCTCGGCAGTCTTCCAGTCGAGCCAAGAATACATCAATGCTCTGGTTCTTGTCTCCGGAGAAGCGGATTTGCCATTTCCGCACTATTTGGCCGATATCCCGCGACGATTGCCGCGTTGAGTGCCCGATAAAGGTTTCGGGGCCTCCCACGCTCGCGGGATACGCAGAATTGCTGTCCGGGGCAAACGTTGCCGCCGGACAGGCCCCCCCTCCCTAGACACGCCATGCGGTGCTTGGCGTGCAGGATGCGGGTTAGGGGTTGGCTGTGGGCGGGCACGTAGAGGTGTGCTACCGGTCACAGGCTCGTCTGCGTAATGGCAAGTATATGTGTCGGCGAATTGTACCTGCGTTCGCCGACTTTCCGCTTCCTGACTGCTCGATTTGGCCTCGAGCGCGTTCACTTTGGCCGTTAACACTCTAATCTCTGTGAGGAGGTTGGCCATCATCGCCGCGAAAGAGGCTGGCACACGGAACTGGTTATTATTTTCGCTAACCAGCGTGATCCAGCTCTCTTCGTGCCTGCTAGTGCCCTGAGCTTCGCTGTCAGGGTTAGCTGGCGTGCGATAGTGAACGTCTCGTCCAACCGGTGCATTCGTCTGGACTGGCTCATTGTCCAGTCTGGAGGACTCTGCAGTCGGAGTTTCCACTATTTTGTCCGGCTGCTGGGCTACTCCTAGCGTCCGCTCGAGGTTATGCTTAACCCTGTCGTCGCAGAGGAGTAGCTCCCATGGGTGTTCCTCTGTGTCAGCGCCTTCTTCTGACCTCAGTCTATTTATCAGGCGCTGACGTAGCTCACTGCGGCGTACTACGGTTTGGGGATCTTGGCTCCCCTCTTCTGCGAAGTCCGCCGCTGTGTAATTCCCGAGCAGCCAGTTTTGTAGCCGGTCTGCTCGGGCGAACCTGCTGCCATCGGTGCGCAATTGGAGCTGGGCCAAGTTCTCTTCAAGCTCCTTTCCGTTCAGGGTGAAGGCCCAGTCCTCGATGGCAGCTAAAGTTCTTTCCGCCATAGTGTTCGCCGCAATGAAGTGGTGCTCACTTTCGCTTACGCTATTTTCGGTACGGTGTTTGTGAGCACCAACTTCTGAGCGCTCACAAGGGGCTTATCTGCCTTTGGCTGATGATCTGATTTTGGTCTACTGACCGTTCACTTAGTGCTTTTGCCTGCGGAGATTCCTGATTTGACTATTTGTCAGAACAGGTGCGCTCTCGAGTTTCGGTTATCGAGTAGCCAAGCGATTTGGTCCGCGTGAATGCTTTAGTTCCGTGCCAGCTGAGTGAGAATTCAAATAATATTTTTCAACAACCCAAGAAGTAAATAAAAAAATTTTAATTTTAAATATTTATTTGCTGGCCGGAACGATTCTTCTCCTTGCTAATTCACAACTTGTTTGGAGCTAGGAGAAGAATCCTGCGCTGCCTTGAGGGTGCTCAGAATTTCGATATATATATATTATTTAAAAAAAAATAAATAAATTTCTTCTTCCTGAAACAAACAAAAAACAGAGGAAAGAATATATTTTCTGAGAGCACTCTCAAGCCAGATTACTCGCTTGCTGTTGTGCAGGTCAGAAATCTCCGCACCCCTTGTGTGTGCTCTTGACAATCAGAAATCCGAATTTCTCGTTTTCGCTCGCTCTACTGGGAAAAACGAGAAGAGAGAAAAAAGAAAAAAAAATTTATAATTAAAACATTTTACGCGTGCGGTTCGTGCTTCGCGATTTTAATCCTTCCTACCTGCTCTCAGCTCCCTCTACACACGTTAAGGGCGCTAGTTGTGACGGGGTGGCAGGTTTAGAGTTACCTGCCACAGGAGCAATTAACTTCGGGGAACGCGCAATCCGCAAGAGGCGCGGAAATGCCCGCTGCGCCCCCTTGGCAGAAGCTAAAGTCTTGGACGACTTTGCTCCTGGGTCCAGGCTCGACAAGCCGGTCTACGGACCCCACTTACCCGCTGCAACGCCGCGCAATCGTCGTTGCGCGGCTCGTTCGTCGTCCTCACCTGGCTAGTTGATCTCGGAGAGGGCGGTATCCGGGAGGAGAGCTGAAAGCTCCTCGTCGCAATAATAATAAAAAAAACGAAAAGAAAAGTAACGTAAACGAAAAAAATAAAAAAAAGGAAAGAAAAAAAAAGGATTGAATAATTTAAGCGAGAGAAGCTCGCACCAAACAAAACAAAAACGTAGAAGATATAAAATAGGAGAAAAAAACAAAAAGAAACAAATCAAGAATATAAATAAAATAATTTAATAAAAAAAACGGTAAAATAAATAATAAATTAATTAACAATAATAATTACAAAAGTAAAAGAAAGTAAAATAAATTGTAATCACCACGTACGAGGAGCACAGGCGGTGAGGCGCGATATAATGCGCGAGGATGGCTCCCGCGCGCGGCGTATTCCACGAGTGCGAGAGAGAAAGAACGCCTCTCGCACTACGCCTATGAGAGTGAGAGAGAAAGGCCTCTCTCACTCGCGCGCGCCGTCTAATGTACGGGTGCGAGAGAGACGAACACTCTCCCGCACGGAGCCCGTTGGAGCGAGAGAGAGAACGCTCTCCCGCTCTTGCGTGCCGCTTCTACTGCGAGTACGAGAGAGACAACGGGTCTCCCGTACTACGCCGTAGGAGTGAGAGAGAAAGCGCTCTCCCACTCTTGCGCGCCTAACCCTACGCGGGTGCGAGAGAGAACGTAACTCTCTCGCGCCGATCTAACTTGAGTGGGAGATAAAGGTTTCTCCCACTCGCGCGCGCGCCGTATACGCCGCAAGTGCGAGAGAGAAAGTGACTCTTCCGCACGGCTACCACTAGAGTGAGAGAGATACCGCTCTCTCACTCGCGCGCGCTTAAGCTTCTATAGGTGCGAGAGAGAACGCAACTCTCTTGCCCTGTATACGAGAGTGAGAGAGATAGCGCTCCCTCACTCGCACGAACCGCGAAAAATACGAAAATACTAAAACACGGAGTAACCGGCGGAGGTTACTCCTACGCAAATCCAACAACAAAAAAAACAAACGGCTTTACGCGCGAAAATTAAGTCTTAGCGGACTTACTCTTTGGCTGGCCAGCCGCGCACGCTAGACGCTCGTCGAAGATGGCGGGGAAGGCGACTCGGCTTACTCTCGGATGCAAAGTCGACCCGCTCCCGGTCGCCGGTGATCCGCGTCGGTGCCGTCGGCCGGTGTGGGTTCCTTGGCTGCCTGCACAGCCGATGCTCGCCAAGACACCAAAGACACACCCCGATAACCTTCTTCTTCAACGCGAAGAAGAAAAAAACGAAAACGCGTAATCGGCGCGTCCAAAATGGCGGGGATTACACTCTTTCCCGCGGAAAAACTCCGTGAATCGAAAAACGAAAGCGCGTGGCTCGTCCGACGGCGAACTCTATACTGCCAGGAAACGCGGGAAGAAGCTAGCTTGCCTAGCCTGAACTAGCCTAACTTTTCTATACGGCACACGACTATTCTATCTATAGGCGTGTACCGTATTTTCCCGCCCGGGGCCGTAACGTAGCCGAAATTAAACTCGGCTCG
The DNA here is from genome assembly GCA_949987625.1 of Chalcis sispes. NCBI lineage: Eukaryota > Metazoa > Arthropoda > Insecta > Hymenoptera > Chalcididae > Chalcis > Chalcis sispes. Next base: position 26,409,783 of record OX465095.1, on the reverse strand, counting down.
CGAACCGCGGAATCGCGCGAAATATAAACACGCGCGGAAAACGGAGTGTTCTCCGTGACAATATATATCCTACGAAACTACCTGAACCCATCTTCGTACTCATCATCTGAAATGGCGCAACACAATGAAGAAGCCTCTGTTGACTGAAAAACATGTGACAAAGCGACTCGCCTGGGCGCATGAGAATATTGATAGAGATTTTGAAAATGTCATTTTTACTGATGAATGTTCTATATGGGCACGTTCTGTCCTCACGCGAGCCTGGTCAACTTCCACCAATAGGCTTGTTCAGCGGACCATAAAACATGGAATAAAGGTGCATCTTTGAGGCTGCTTCTCGAAGCAGGGATTCGGCACTTTGCACCTCTTTACTGACAACCTAAATGCCGAGAAAATGATAAAAATCTACAAAAAGGCTTCACTGCTATCTGCCAAACGATGGTTCATCACAAAAAATGAAGATTGGATTCTGCAGGAGGACAACGATCCTAAACACCGCAGCAAGCTCTGTACTCAGTGGAAGACTCAATCTGGCATCGTTACATTGGATTGGCCGTCGCAGTCGCCCGATGCAAACCCTATTGAAAATGTGTGGGCATATATTAAACAGAAGCTTCGTGGAAGACGCACATAAACTTTGAAGCAGTTGTCTTACGAAATTCGTCGGATCTGGAGATTCTTGCCACTAGAATACGCCGTCAAATTAGTAGAAAGCATGCCTCGGAGATGCCAGGCAATTATCGACGCCGGTGGTAACTGGACACATTATTGACCGAATTGCATCATTGTTTGTAATGTGTACAATGCATATATAAATATGAAAGTTTCATCAAATGAATTTTTTTATATATTAACACGACCACGCTCTTACTTGACAGACTGTATTTCAGCCTTTTCGATTTTATTCTATTTTTCATTTCCGTCCTTTTTCTTTCCTTTTTCTTTGTTTTTTCTTATTATTATATTTTTTTTGTTTTTTTATTATATTTTTTTTTGCTTGTTAAAAATTCTTTGTTACTTTTTTGTAAATTTTTGTAAATTTATTCTTTCCATTTTTCTATAAAGTATTTTGTATTTTTGATTTATTTTTCTTTTGTTTTTTTTTTATTATTTACTTTTCTCTTTTTGCGACGAAGAACTTTCAGCTTCCTCCCGAATACCGCCCTTCTAGAGATTTCAGCTAGTTTGCGAGGGCGACACTCAAGCCGCGCAACGACGTTTGCGCGGCGTTGAAACGGGTAAGTTGGGTCTGAAAGACGGCTTCTTGTGCCCGGACCCAGGAGCAAAGTCGTCCGAGACCTTAGCGACCAAAAAGGGAGCGCAACAGGCATATTCGCACCTTTCGCGAATTGCGCGTCTCCCGAGGCTAATTGCTTCAGTGGTGGTTTGCCTCTAAAACCACCACCTCGTTACAAAGTTAAGTTGAGAATAATTTTTTTCGAAATTCTTGAGAATATCATTAATGTTACTTTTTGTAAACGATTTTAACTGAGAACCTTATGAAAATAAAATATTTTTCAAATGATTGATCCTTTTTAATAGATTGCAGGTTTTTAATTTTCATACGAATTTATTTACAGTTTAAAAAAAAAAATCGCTATCATTAGCCACATAAGCAACATCAAAATTTATGGTGCCAAACTAAAAACATTTATCCGCTTATCAGTTTTTCCTTTGCCAAATTTGAAATATTTTTATAATTCACTCATAAAGGACTTTTATTGAAGTTATTATTATAAGAAAAATTAAAATTATGGATTTTCTATAAACATTTTTTACATCAATAATAATTTCTACTTTTTACGTCATAAGATGACATTTAAATTTCAATTAATGTTTGTACATCAATATAATTTATCCTTTTAATATTGATAGATATTACGAATAAGAGAACATAAAAAGAGCAGAATAAGAATTTGCGGCGGAGTAGAGAAAAACAAGCGTAGCTGTGCGACGCATACATCCCCGCGTATCGGTGTATGGATAAAAATCGTAAGCCCTACCCATTTTTATTTCTTTTTTATTCTGAAGGCTTTGTCTACTCGATCGCGAAGAAATCTGATTGGCTATTAATTTATTGTTAATTAAACAGTATTTAATTCACCAATCTTAACATAAAAATGTTTTTTTTCATTTCTAAAATTTCTCTCTGCATCTAGCGTTATAAATATTTCAAACCTTAAAAAAACACCCAGTATACATGAGTAACAATAACGTCGATAATTGATTACTTACCTTGGTTGAACACGTCGACCTGGGCAGCTTTCAATGGATGGAATATTGCAATCAAAAATCGTAATAATCAAAATCTATGATCGATATGAGAAATAATTGTACAGTGTGATTTTTCTTAGAAATACTTGTCCAATGAAATTCTACGTGGTCATATTTTTCTTTATGGTATTTTTTTGATCAAATTATGTATGATAAATATTAGCTGAAATCTGTCACTCACTTTCCACGTGCAATGCCACGGTTTTAACTTTTATTTTAACACTTTGCATTTAACTCTTTATTGTTACTATAAAATGAAAGAAAGAGAGAAAAAGAAAACAACAGATTTTTATACTGAAAACGCGTTACAATCCGTAATTACACAATTAAATTTGGTAAGTAGTTTCGGAGAAAATATTAATTTGTAAATGTTAAGAGAAGATAAGATATGATCGCGAACTAAATAGAGATTAATTGAAGGTCTGCAGAAATACTTGATTTTGGATTCACCGTTGAGATTTTCACTTGACTGGCATCGCTGATTTCCAGTAAATCGTAAAGCTTCATCTGTGCGGTCAAAGCAAATGCAAACTCTTTTAAAAGTTCTTTCTTTTCTATAATGGTACCCCATTGTCTGATTCTCAAGTGTCTTTTGGAAAGGATTAAGTTAAATTTGTCTCTCTACACATATAGATTTGATTCCCCGAAAAGAGCCTTGCATTGCTATAGACATCGTACTCTCTATACTAGTTATTTCGGGAGCAATGTACGTTAATGTAAAAATAATGCGTTCTGTTATATAAAACGTAGATATTATAATGTACGCCTTTATTCATAGTACCTTTTATATAAATTGCGATTAGAACATAGTCCTTATATAGTTTTATTAATTGAATTACCCAATGAATATTATTATTATAATAGTTATTAAAAGATAAATATTATTGTTAGAAGTTATCAAAAGCTTAAATGATTAAAAATGCTTTAAATCATTACGTTATGCAACATCCTTCTCCACCCTTAACACATCTTGTGCTGGTATTTTGCTGCCAAAGCAAAACAAATTCTTAGGAATTCATTCTTGCAACGCGCGTTTTCTATTAGGTTGCTGCAGATGAAATGGCCGATTTAGCAATGACATAAAGTTGGCTGCAATTTTAGTGTACTATGTTGGCACAAGGCGGCGCAAATGATATGACATATTGAAGTATAAATACTGCTACCTTGGTTGGAGGAGTCATTTCTGTTTTGCACTTCATAGTAATCGCAAAAACAAAAAGAGAAAGTGAACATGGAAGTGAATCAAAAACGGCTACTTTTACTATACGAATTTAGATTAGAGCATAACGCAACGGAAGCAACGAGGAATATCAACAGCGCATTCGTGCCTGATACAGTTAGCAAATAAACCACTCGGCAGCGGTTCGAAAAATTTCGATCCGGAGATATGGACCTTGGAAATGAGCCACGTGGACACCCAGGACCATCAATCGATAACTACGAGCTGCGTGCATTAGTGGAGTCTGACCCCCGCCAAACCATAAGGGATCTTGCCGATGAATTAGGCGTTCGCAATTCGACAGTTTGCCGCCACTTGCAACTTTATCAACATTTTACGACTAGATAATTTTTGAATCTATGTAATTTCTTGCATCGTCTAATTTAATGTAAACATGTTTTCGGTTAGTTCCGTTGAGTTGAGGCATTGCAAAATGTAAACACCGACGTCTTGATTTGTGATCTCCACCCTTCTTCAGTAAAAATGAGTTATTCATGGTGTAACATGGGCACTATTGAAATAAGCAGATATTTCGAAAAACGTGACTCGAGTATTGAGTTTCTATACAGGCAAATTATTTATAATATGTTGGCCTAACGTTATTATTTTTTCCAACGGCATTATTTAAAAAAAAATCAAACATAACTTTTAGAGTTTTAAAGATGTTAAATTATGATAACATTCAATTTGACCTTGACCTTCAAGGTCATTTGGAGGTCAAGTTGATTTTCTTTTATTGAGAAACCTTATTTTTGACCCCGGAAATAAAAAAAGCGATGAATTCTACGTCCAGATATGACATCGACTATTTTAAAATTTACAAAATGGTGGATCTAAAATGGGAAAAGATTTTCGATAATCAATAAATTCAAGCCAAACTCGGCTTACGAGAGTTTTCGGGGTCGTCAATTATGAATCAGTGGTTATGGACAATGTTTGAGAAATATTGATAATGATGTTGCTTTGTGTGCTGAACTTTCCCTTAATATGCCACGATCACGAAGATCTTTTTATTGAGTCGTAAAACAATTTACCACTGAAAGAACTGTAAAAAACACAAAAAAATTGCAATGTAGCTACACTGGTTAAAATGATGAAACTAATGTTTTAGCTCAAGTGGCTGTTAATCTATACGTTAGTAAAACGTGAGTAAATAGTCTGGACAAATAATTCAAGATTCTAGGATTTTACGAACGAGTGTATTCGAATATTGTGCGTCGAAAATAAAAACACTAAAACGCTATAAATTTCATTCCTTTCGTATTAGTTTACACCAAGAACTTTATGGCAACATTTCCAGAATCAAGTGACTAATCAAGAGTAATAATTTCTAAAACAAAACATAAACTTAATATTTCAGAATAGTTTTTCAGCATCAAAAACTGATTTTTACTAAATTTTGTACATGGGGATCGCTTATCACGTATTCGATTCTAGATTGAAAATTCAAGATGGCGAGCCCAAGACAGTGAACCAAGTCATATTGGCATCTTGAATTTGGTAAATTTAACCGCCGATTAATAATCAACGACCCTGGAAAATCCCATAAACCGTGTGTGGCTTGAATTTGTTAATTATCAAAAATCTTCCACCATCTTAGATCTACCATTTTGAAAATTTTGAAATCGTCAAGGTAATATCTAAACATGAAATTTTCCACTCTTTTCATTTTTGAGATCAAAAATAGGGTTTCCATTAAAAATAAAACTTGACCTCCAAATGATCTTAAAAGTGAAGGTCAAAATTAAATTAAAGGTTATCATCATTTGACGTCTTCAAGACCCTAAAAGTTTAATTGAAAATTTTTTTTAATAACGCTGTTAAAAAAAGTTATTACGTTATGCCAAAATAAATGACTCACCCGATATCACTAACAAGGGAACCACCCCAACCCGACCACACCAATTTTAATAATTTTTGGATATGTTGTAATACTCAAAAAAATATTCGACATGTGTTTCTTTTTATCGGCTGGCATCCACTTTTACAGGGTGAAATCCACCCCTGAAAACCACCTCGAAAAATCGTTTTTTTTTAAATATCTCTGCATCTAATGAATATTTTTAAATAAAATCAACGCCAAAATATTTTTTATAAGTAGGCGCTTCTACTGATATAACTTTAACACCAAGGGGTTGCAACCCCTTTTTCAATAGTAGTCAAAGTTCTATTTTTTTTGCTATTTTGCGATTCAAAATCTGTAAAATAAAGTCGAGTGGGTTAAAAACTGCATTTATAATGAGAAAATAAGAAATTTAAATTGACGCATTTCGGGGTCTTATAAGAAAAACTTTTTTGGGGGTGTGTTACCCCTAAAAACCACCTCTACCAAATCACAAACAGGCTAACCCACCTAACCCTGACCACAGTGTGTCTATTGATTATTTGTTCTGTTATATGTACCATATGACAAGCGAAATATATTAGATAACCAAGCTACGCCTAACCTCTAACCCCTAACCTCAAAAACCCAAAAAACCACCCCTATCAAACCACAAGCAGGTAAACCCACGTAACCCTGGCCACAGCATGTTTATCTATTATTTTAACTAAATATATCCTACATCACAAGCGAGCTATGTCCGCGGAAATTCGACCCTTGACCCCTAATCCGCCCAACCCCAAAAAACCTCCCCTACCAAACCACAAGCAGGCTAATCCAACTAATCCCTGCCACAGCATGTTTATTCATTATTTTTACTGTTATTAAATATATCCCATATCACAAGCGAACTATATTAGCTAACCAAGCTAATCCTAGCCCCTAGCCGTCAAAAATCCAAAAAACTACCCCTATCAAACCACAAGCAAGCTAATCCATCTTAACCTGGCCCCAGCGTGTTTTTTTGATGATTTTTTTTTTTTTTAATAAATTTATCCTACATAATGAGCAATTAATGATAGCAAACCACCGTACCCTTAACCCAATGAATCGCTGAAGAACATCCTTACCAACCCACGAGCAGGCTACCACCCTCAACCCTGACCACAGCGGCGTTTATCGCTCGTTTCTTCTTGAAATAATTGTCAAATCGAAACCTGGAATGAAAGAAGTCACGACTAAAAATAAGTATCTAATGTAATACGTTGTCTTATTATTTTGAAATGAACTTTATTAAGGTTATTCTTATAAAAGACTATATTTTTGACTCATATGTAAATTAAAATGTATTATTTGACATAGTTTTCACAGTAATGATAATCTTCAAAGAAGTGCTTGAAACATAATGACTTTTTACACTAACCACATCGTACTATTGCAACATTCTTACATCCTTCTACTTCGCAGTTGACATTACAAAATTCTCCAAAACTAAAATCAACAGGATAATCAGTTTTATCTGGTTTTTGAGTAATATAGCCGCTTTTATACCAGGAATATTAAAAAATATCCGTATATCTCGGTGAAGAAAACTGGTTATGTACCAGCGATTGTAATGTTATAATGTTATTTCTTACATATAATTTTAAGTCATAATCCATCAGCATTACTTGATCTGAAAATTGCCTCACGAAATTGAAGACTCTTCTTTCAACTTACGATAATAGCAAATAATAAATTACGGTGCCACTTCGATAAATATATTTTAAATTAGAAAAATTAAGCCTGCTTTAGGATTGTTAGGGGTGCTCACACAGCATGAATTAATTCTGAATTAATTCTGAATTATTTCATGATATAATAAAATTATTTCAAAATTAATTATGTATTAATGCTACGTCCGCTTTTTGATTCCTTCAGAATTAATTCATAAAATAATTATAAAATAATTCCAAAATTATTGAGGAATCATTTTACAGAATAATTCTGTAATAACATTCGAATTTTATATATATATTCGAAATAATTTATTATTTGCTATTATTGTAAATTGAAAGAAGAGTCTTCAATTCTTCGCCATTTAAAAAACGGAATGAGTGTTATATATTAAAATTTCAATGTATTAATTTTATATTCATTGTAATTTAGTGTAATAATATAATGTATTGTTTTGTTATTTTTCGTTTAAAGAATAATTTATAACAAAGTTTGATCAGATTACTACTATCATCATTGCTCTTCTAAAAAAGTTATAATGTTCACAAAGCATACGTTATCTGCATTTTTATCTAATCCATGTTTCGAGGAACATAATTTCTTGTGTAAACATCGTTGGGGAAAACATCCGGCTTGCATTTGATAAATAATAACAGTTCAACTAAAGTATATTATTTAGTGTGCTTAATGTATAAATATATTTACTTGTATTTTTATATGAAATTTTCTTAGCACAAAAATATTATAAATAAAAATAAGAAGAAAATTTTTTTATTACTACGTAAGTATTTATGTCACTTCTCACGTGTAATTTTAATCACATGTTTTGATTTATAAAACAAAATATGTATTAAACTAGTTTTTTTTTTTTTTACTTTACAACTGCGAAAAAGATATTTATTTAGTGCTTTAATTTTAGATGTAATTATGAAGGTTAATGCTTTGAACGTATTGAATTTATTATTCGCATATTTACAAAACTTACAAATACTAAGCAGTGAGATTAATTTCAAAGAAATTGGATTATCAGAGAAATTGAAACAAATATTAATAGATGCAGCGCACGAGTTCAATGATGTAGACATGATTGTTGAAGAAACGTTGGATTTCCATGGAGAATATAAAGATAGTGATGCTCAAATAGTCGAAGATGAAATACAACATCACTTTCCTGATCCAGAATTTGCACCAACGAATCATTGTACAAATGATGTTAAAGAAGTATCATTTGAATATAATAATAATGCCGTAGAATATTGAAGAAGCGGAAAAAAGGGAAAAAATTTAAAATTAAAAACTGTAAGTAATAGATTTAAAAAAGTTTCATCAATAAGTCAACTTAAACGTTGGGCCAAAACAATGAATAAAAGTAGTACAGTCTGTCAAGTAAGAGCGTGGTCGATTTCACCGACAGGTCATGAAAGATTTCGCTCTAATTTCTTCGCGAGCCAATACAGAAAAGCTTTGTCCTTGATGCAATGTTAACAAAAATTTAGTTGTCGTTGATCTTTTGAAAGAGAATCACGTTAAACGCCATGAGTGCTAAGTACGCGTCGCGCTACGAGGCTCTGTTCCTTTGCATCCACCCGAAAGGTCCCAAAATGTCGCAATCAGCGGCTGCTAAATATATGAGAAAGTCGAAGGCATTTGTACAGAAGTAGATAAAGCGATATTAAGTGGCTGAAAATGTCGATGATTTACCAGAACGTGGCTCGTTAGGAAAAGTGAACAAGAAAGATGAAAAAAGAATAGTGAATCTGTTTTCGCGGAATCCTGCTTTAACGCTGCGGCAAGGACAAGCAAAATTAATGGCAAAAGGTTTAGATATATCCTACGAAACTATCCGAACCAATCTTCGTACTCATCATCTGAAATGGCGCAACACAATGAAGAAGCCTCTGTTGACTGAAAAACATGTGACAAAGCGACTCGCTTGGGCGCATGAGAATATTCATAGAGATTTTAAAAGTATCATTTTTCCTGATGAATGTTCTATATGGGCACGTTCTGTCCTCAGGCGAGCCTGGTCAACTTCCACCAATAGGCTTGTTCAGCGGACCGTAAAACATGGAATAAAGGTGCATCTTTGGGGCTGCTTTTCGAAGCAGGGATTCGGCACTTTGCACCTCTTTACTGACAACCTAAATGCCGAGAAAATAAAAAAATCTACAAAAAGGCTTTACTGCCATCTGCTAAACGATGGTTTATCACAACAAATGAAGATTGGATTCTGCAGGAGGACAACGATCCTAAACACCGCAGCAAGCTCTGTACTCAGTGGAAGACTCAATCTGGCATCGTTACATTGGATTGGCCGTCGCAGTCACCCGATGCAAACCCTATTGAAAATGTGTGGGCATATATTAAACGGAAGCTTTGTGGAAGACGCACATACACTTTGGAGCAGTTGTCTTACGGAATTCGTCGGATCTGGAGATCCTTGCCACTAGGATACGATGTCAAATTAGTAGAAAGCATGCCTCGGAGATGCCAGGCAATTATCGACGCCGGTGGTGACAGGACACATTATTGACCGAATTGCATCATTGTTTGTAATGTGTACAATGTATATGTGAATATGAAAGTTTCATCAAATAAATTTTTTTATAAATTAACACGACCACGCTGTTACTTGACAGACTGTACTTATCGAGAAAAAATTGCCCGAATCTGCCAGTATACATTAGACAATTTCAAAGCGGCTATTGAAGTTGGTTCGATAGTGAATGACAAGAGTATACGTGAATGGGCGTTACAAGCACAAAAAGAACTCGGCTCAGAAGATGTAAGATTCAAGGCTTCTGCGAATTGGGTATTAAAGTTTAAAGAAGCTCATTGAATTGTGTCCAGAAAAATAAATAAATTTATTACTAAAAAAACATTAGTAGGTGCTTCAGAGCTTCAATCTAGTGCTGAAGCTTTTGTTGCTGACGTAAAATCGTGTATACCAAGAATCGGAATAGCAAATATTTATAATTCAGATCAGAGTGGTTTCCAATTAGAAATGCATTAAGGAAGGACATTAGCGATAGAAGGAGAAAAACAAGTGTAATGTTTAGTACAGTTAGTTTCATCGACAACACACAGTTACACAATTCAACCAAATATATAAGCTACAGGGAAACTTCTATCGCCACTTTTTTTAGTGCTAAAGAAAAAACTGGTGAATTCGGTCCTATAGTACAATCAACTTTGATTAAACGAAACCATGTGCATGTGGAAGCATCAAAATCTGGAAAATTAACTATAGGTGAGATTATTTTTATGTATAATAATGCAATAATATAAAAAAGTATTCTATAGCAACATTTTATTTATTTCAGAGCACTTCGAAATTTGGTTAAAAGAAGTATTTTATTCAAATGTTGGTCCTCAATCTATTCTTCTACTTGATTCTTAAAGTGGACATTGTGATAGAGTTATAGAGGCAACGATGCCAACGAATAAAATTGTTAACATTAAAAAAATTCCCACTGAAACGACAGGGAAGATCCAACCTCTTGATGTATATGGTTTTAGGGTTTAGAAAAATTTCGTGATGCAATTTTCAGATCAAGTAATGCTGATGGATTATGACTTGAATTTACATGTAAGAAATAACATTATACCATTACAATCGCTGGTACATAACCAGTTTTCTTCACCGAGATATACGGATATTTTTTAATATTCCTGGTATAGAAGCAGCTATATTACTCAAAAACCAGATAAAACTGATTATTCTGTTGATTTTAGTTTTGGAGAATTTTGTAATGTCAACTGCGAAGTAGAAGGATGTAAGAATGTTGCAATAGTACGATGTGGTTAGTGTAAAAAGTCATTATGTTTCAAGCACTTCTTTGAAGATTATCATTACTGTGAAAACTATGTCAAATAATACATTTTAATTTACATATGAGTCAAAAATATAGTCTTTTATAAGAATAACTTTTAATAAAGTTCATTTGAAAATAATAAGACAACGTATTACATTAGATACTTATTTTTAGACGTTACTTCTTTCATCCCAGGTTTCGATTTGACAATTATTTCAAGAAGAAATGAGCGATAAACGCCGCTGTGGTCAGGGTTGAGGGCGGTAGCCTGCTCGTGGGTTGGTAAGGGTGTTCTTTAGGGACTCATTGGGTTAAGGGTACAATGGTTTGCTGTCATTAATTGCTTATTATGTAGAATGTATTTATAAAAAACAAAAAAATCATCAAAAAAACACGCCTGGGCCAGGTTAAGATGGATTAGCTTGCTTGTGGTTTGATAGGGGTAGTTTTTTGGATTTTCAACAGTTAGGGGCTAGGAGTAGCTTGGTTAGCTAATATAGTTCGCTTGTGATATGGGATATATTCAATAACAGAAAAAAAAATGAATAAACATGCTGTGGCAGGGATTAGTTGGATTAGCCTGCTTGTGGTTTGGTAGGGGAGGTTTTTTGGGGTTGGGCGGGTTAGGGGTCAAGGGTCGAATTTCCGCGGTTATAGCTCGCTTGTGATGTAGGATATATTTAGTTAAAATAATAGATAAACATGCTGTGGCCAGGGTTATGTGGGTTTACCTGCTTGTGGTTTGATAGGGGTGGTTTTTTGGGTTTTTGAGGTTAGGGGTTAGAGGTTAGGCGTAGCTTGGTTATCTAATATATTTCGCTTGTCATATGGTACATATAACAGAACAAATAATTAATACACACTGTAGTCAGGGTTAGGTGGGTTAGCCTGCTTGTGATTTGGTAGAGGTGGTTTTTAGGGATAACACACCCCGAAAAAATTTTTTCTTATAAAACCCCAAAATACATCAATTTGAATTTCTTATTTCCTCATTATAAATGCAGTTTTTAACCGACTCGACCTTATTTTACAGATTTTGAATCGCAAAATAGCAAAAAAAATAGAACTTCAACCTCTATAGAAAAAGGGGTTGCAATTTCATGGTGTTAAAGTTATATTAGTAGAAGCGCCTACTTATAAGAAATATTTTGGCGTTGATTTTATTTAAAAATATTCATTAGATGCAGAGATATATTAAAAAAACGATTTTTCGAGGTGGTTTTCAGGGGTGGATTTCACCCTTTAGAAGTGGATGTCAGCCGATAAAAAGAAACACGTGTCGAATATTTTTTCTAATATTACAACATATCCAAAAATTATTAAAATTTGTGGGGTCGGGTTGGGGTGGTTCCCTTGTAAGTGATGTTAAATGTTTATCATGTGGTCACGCAGAGACATTGTCTAAAGATGGAAAATTTTGACGATGCCAAAGAGAATACATGACACTGAAAAACAAAATAGAAGTAACAAAGAAATTCAGCTTCAAGCAATCGATCAACACTGGAACGCGGTTGAAACAAGCATATCTACATCCGGAACAATTGTGATTATCTGTGTCATTATACATTTTAAGAAATCCACCGCATCAAGAAGATATGAAGGAAGAGATGAAATTATGTCGCAAAACCGTATGACTGGATAAGATTTACCCGTGAGATTGTAGAGAATTGGTGCTTCAGTTAGTTTTCCCCATAATTGGATGGTCTAGGAATTTTTGTTAAGATTGATGAAACAAAGTTTAGTCGCTATAAGTATTGCCGAGGTCGTGTCATTGACAGGCAATGGCTATTTGACGGTTTTTAACGAGAATCAAGTGTATTTTTCTGTAAGTGGTTGATGAGAGATCCTCAGCGACACTGCTTGAAATAATCAAACGCAGAATTCCTCTAGAAACGACTATAATATCTGATTGTTGGAGGGCGTATTATTTTCTTTGTGAAGCACGTATTTATTAACACTATCTTATTGATTTTTTGATAACTACTTTTCCCTTAATTCTGATCAGATTACAAAGATCTGACAGTTGACTACACATAAAATTTCGTCGTTCCGGATTCAGGAGCGTACACTCAAAATATTAAATGCATTTTAAGTGATGCGCGTTGTGAGTTTCCAAAATTTAGACGACGAAATTTCAACATGAGTGGTTATATTGTCGAATTTTTATTTCATCGAGCTCATCCGAAAATTCGAGACCGAGTATATGACGTTTTCATGGCAATTAGAGAGTTTAACTGCTACAGCATGTATGTAAAATACATTTTAGTACTGTTATTGTTTTTTTATACTACAAAATCATGGGTTTTTTCTAGTATGCCACGTGAATCGCCAATTCATGAATGTACAGCGTCAAGTTCATTGGCACCAATCGAAGTTTGTAGTCATGTTAATCAGTAAAATAAATTTACAAAAATTGTTATAGGTAAAATAAAGATTACTTATAATAAATTTTGTATATGTGTGAGTGTATTATGAAAATTAACATTTTTAGAGATTCTTGCCTACGGATATTGATGAAATTCTGCTCTGAAATCTAAGAATTTCAAAAAATATCGATGTCGTTGAATTGTTACTAAATTTCCCTAATACAAAAAATCGGTCTGGAATGTTATTCTTTATACCTGTATTTAATAGAAAATCGCAAATAAAAATTTAGCGCTATTTTTCGGAAAGCAGCTAAAGTATACAATTTCTGATTGTTATGGAAAATAGATTTTACCATTTAAATTTTTTTAAAATTATTTCATGATATAAATAGTCATTTTTTTTATTAACCTTCAGAGAACGAAGATTTGGGATTCTTGGTCTTTTTCAGAAAATGCATTAAAAAGGTATATAATATGTTATAACTATCATACACGGATATTCTCATCCTTTAAAGATTAAATGTTATTGTACTTGGATTATATAACACATCGTTCAATAAGTCCCGAGACTAACCCAGAGATGGTGCTAGTAGTACCAAACTGGCCACGTTTTCATAGAGTGCGAACCTTTACATGAAACGTGTGAAAATTTCACGTCGATCGGATCACAGACAGCAGAGTTATCGAGGTTCGAGTAAAGTCACTTTGTAATTTGTTTGAAAAATGGAAGAGAGCGAGTTTCGCGTGTTGATAAAACATTGTTTTTTAATGGGTAAACACACCGTAGAAGCCCAGCAATGGCTTGAAAAACATTACCCGGACTCCTCTTCATCCAAACCAACGATTTGTCGTTGGTATGCTGAGTTTAAACGTGGTCGTACGGACACAAACAATGCGGAACGTTCGGGTAGGCCATTGGAAGCCGTTACACAGGAAAATTTGAGTGAAGTGTTGAAAATTGTAATGAAAAATCGCAAAGTGAAGGTCCATGAGATTGCAGAAATGACACAGATATTATCTGGAAGCGTATTTACAATCCTTCATGGAAAATTGAGCATGAAAAAGGTTTTTTCCAAGCGGGTGCCGCGATTGCTTTCAGTGGAACAAAAACAGCAACGAGTCGACGATTTAGAGAGCTGTTTTTCGCTATTTACTCGCAATAAAAAGGATTTCCTGCGTCAATACGTGACCATGGATGAAACATGGATACATCATTTCACTCCGGAGTCGAATCAACAATCATCTGAGTGGCGCATGGCTGGCGAAAGCCGCCCAAAGCGTCCAAAAACGCAGCAGTCTGCTGGCAAAGTCATGGCGTTTGTTTTTTGGGATACACATGGTGTGATTTTCATTGACTCCTTGAAAAAAGGTAAATCGATCAACAGAGATTATTATATTGACTTGTTGGTACGTTTGAAGGAGGAGATTGCAGCAAAACGACCGCACATGAAGAAGAAAATCCTTTTTCACCAAGACAATGCACCATGCCACAATTCCATGAAAACAATGGCAAAATTGAACGAATCGGGCTTTGATTTGCTTCCCCACCCCCCGTATTCGCCAGATTTAGCCCCCAGCGACTACTGGCTCTTTGCTGATCTCAAAAAAATGCTCCAGGGAAAAAAATTTGGCTCGAATGAGGAGGTCATTGCCGAAACTGAAGCCTATTTTAAGGCAAAGGATAAATCCTTCTATAAACATGGTATAGAAATGTTAGAAAGGCGTTGGAAAGATTGTATTACTCTAAAAGGAGATTATATTGATGAATAAAAATGATTTTTGAAAAAAAATGTTGTTTTCGTTGTTAGTCTCGGGACTTATTGAATGATGTGTTATTGAATATTCAGTTAAATTCTTAAAGACTTAAAACAAATAAAATATGTTATTATTATATATTTTTAGTCAAGCAATTTAAGTTAAACATCGAATAATGCCGCATTTCCTTGATTCCTGAAATTAGTTTCTTTATTTATAAATTGATTTAATTTCAATTTTTCTTACTTTTTAAATTTTCAAATCAATTGCTAAATAATTTTTTAACATAAACACGTTTATGTAATTATAAATATAAATAAACTTTATTATTCAATTGAATAAAAATGGTATTATTCAATCTTACATTTTATAATTTAAATTAAAATACAGGTTTGAAGGATAAAATTTATTTATGATGAAAAGAAAAAATATTTTGTTTGAAATTTAAAAACATGAATTGTAATTCAAACCATTGAATGATGTTATCAATTAAGGAGAGTTACTTAATAAAAAAAATGTACGAGTTTCAAATGAAACAATGAAAAGAATGGAAATTACATTATTAAGTTATTCTATTATTGATCATTTATTTGAATTGAGATTATGAATCTGATTTTTATATATCGTCATCAGAGACATTAATTATAAAAAAAAAAAAAATTAACTAACCTAAACTGCGTATCTTTAATCTTTGTATATTATTATTAAAGGCATGAATTCTCGAAAAGTCTTACTAACTTTAGTTTCTTCAAAAATTATACAAGTATTAATTAAAAGTCTTAAATAAATTAGTCAATTTTATTTAATTTAAGACATTTATTTAGTTATTATAAACATTTGAAATAAAATACCAATTTAATTATTTTAACGTCGGTTGCGACGTCACCATGCGTTAAGTTGAGTAACGCAAACTCATAGTTGTCTTTTTGAGCCTAAGCAGTCAAGCTTACGGGCTGGGGATGGCGGAGGAGATTTAAAGCTTTATCTTTTCTTTCTTTTGAGGATGCGGTTGTGTAGTTCGGGACTAAACGCACGTCTAGGCCGAGACTCAGGTCAGCTACGCCGCTCTGGATAAGGTCTTAACCGATGTGATATTATGTAAAAGGTAGTTAGCCGAAACTCAGGCTAAGTTTACCTTTGGGAGGATATAGAATAGATAAAAGTATAGAGAAGAAAAAGAAAACAAAATATTTTTGCGGAATTTTTACATAGGTTTATTATTTACTATTTACAATAAAATTATGTTAATTTAAATTGTACAATCGTGTTTTATTTAAAATTTAACGCATTTTATAAAAAGAATGAAGTTTTTTGTCGCATTTTAAGTGATTAATTTATATAGTGATTTTTAAATAAAAAATGATTATTTAAATAATAAAATAAAGATTGCTAGTATGAATACGAATGATATCCTTAGCGAGAAGAAAATAAAAGTAAGATAATAGCTTAAATAATCATTTATAATTAATTTCTAATTATTCATTAAGGACTGTTAGAGGAGTACTTGTTTGATTATTATTTTCAAAAAGTTATTAAGTAAATATTTTCTAGTATGATTGTAAATTTATATTGAAATTTCTACTATTAATGATCATTTTGATTACAAAATGTAATTATTAATGCAATTATTTTTTATACAATTTTTCTTATAAAAATAAAATAATGTAGCTGGTCGCGGACTATTATTTTATTCTATCAAATAGTGAAATAGTAATAATAAGGATCGTTGAATTGTCGCTAAAATTAAAAATTAAGCTAGAGAAATTAATAGCAGTTGAACGTTGGCCTATTACAGTTGATTTAAATTAATTATTTATTTTAATTTGTTTGATTAATTAATTACTTATTTAAAAATTTTTATTTAATTAATTATTTATTTATTTAAAAAAAATTATTTGCAGTGTATTACAAGAATTCAGGACATTCCAGATTATTGCGCGATGTTCCGAATTACGCTATAAGAAAGACTACCTTGCAAGAATTTGTGTGTCTAACGTCAATGAAATTTGTATTGACCGACTTAGCGATCTAGTTATTTCCACACTTAGTAGGAAGAATTTTATTTTATGATGGCATATGGGCGATTGTTTGTAAAAATTGCATCGTAGTAAAACGGCGTTTAACGAGAGCGGCTATTCAACTCTCGGTTTAGCTTTGGTTGAGTTTTTCAATGATTTACGTCCGTGGGGAGTGCGTCGCGTAGGTTGTAAAGGGGATTATTGTGTTAGGAAAGACAGTAAAGAACTTTCCGGCTGACAAAACACAAAAAAAAAAACGGAGGTCATGCACCGACGTTACAGTATGCTTAAAATTAATTAAAAAATTTTTTAATAATTTTATTTATTTTTATTGTATTTTAATATAAAAATAGAAAATTATTTATTTAATTTAATTTATAATGGCTGAATACTATTATTCTACTTGTAATTGATTTTTTAGTATAAATTAATAAAAATTAAAGTCAATTATGATTGACTTATAAATATGAATTATGTGACAGGTGGCTCTGAGAGGTTAGGCCACTTGCCATGCAGTCGGTATACGAATTCGCGGCACGACTGCATGCAGCGCTATTGATTGACGAATCGATAGTAGAGCGCACGAAATCGATAGCAGCGACGCGAGACGGAGTTCAAGGGGATCTTCTTCTCTTTTACTGCCTGATGTGAAAGACACGTGCCAAGAACGAAAACCCGGTTTTATATCTCAAGATTTTCGAGAATCTAACAGCGCATGCTAAAATAAGTAAGTGGCCACTTATTTCCGTTCGTGTGCATGCCTGTGTATTTTATTCAACGTGATATTGTCGCAAATTTCATTTATAATAATTGAATTACGGTGAATGAGAAGTTAGCTCTCACTCTCACCACATTAGAGTTAAATGTGTGTACGCGTGTACGGGGTTACACGTACGCAACCTTCTGGTAAGCCGCAAGAAGCCGCGATCAACTAGTCAATCAGCCGCTTAGTCATAGGGCTGGTTCACACGTCTTGGTGCACGAACATAGCAAGGCGAACGGGGAACACGCATGCGCAGAGCGTATTTCGCGAAAAACAATTGCGCGAGAATCAAGGGGCGTGTCAGCGCCCCGTGGTAAATATTGGTACTAATCACGGGCGCCTGGCGCACTCATTTATACATTAAATAGATGCATAAAGAATTAAAAAAATTTTTAATTGTACATTTTAATATTTAATTAATGTAATCTATCACATTTGCTCTCTTTTTTTATGTTCTTTCAAATAAAGAAAAAGCATTAATATTCGTGCATTCGTTACGAAGATACGATATGCGCCGCCAAATTTTCATCAAATCGCTCTTCAAGCATTTCATCTAATATCTAGATTCATATTGAGATAAGATAATCTGAACAAGATAATCTCTTGTTTTTCTCTCATCATCTCTTTATATGTATATAACACATCGTTCAATTAGTCCCGAGACTAACAACGAACACAACATTTTTTTTCAAAAATCATTTTTATTCATAAATATAATCTCCTTTTAGAGTAATACAATCTTTCTAACGCCTTTCCAACATTTCTATACCATGTTTATAGAAGGATTCATCCTTTGCTTTAGAATAGGCTTCAGTTTCGGCAATGACCTCCTCATTCGAGCCAAATTTTTTTCCCGGTCGTTTTGCTGCGATCTCCTCCTTCAAACGTACCAACAAGTCAATATAATAATCACTGTTGATCGATTTACCTTTTTCCAAGGAGTCAATGAAAATCACACCATGTGTATCCCAAAAAACAAACGCCATGACTTTGCCAGCAGACTGCTGCGTTTTTGGACGCTTTGGGCGGCTTTCGCCAGCCATGCGCCACTCAGATGATTGCCGATTCGACTTCGGAGTGAAATGATGTATCCATGTTTTATCCATGGTCACGTATCGACGCAGGAAATCCTTTTTATTGCGAGTAAATAGCGAAAAACAGCTCTCTGAATCGTCGACTCGTTGCTGTTTTTGTTCCACTGAAAGCAATCGCGGCACCTGCTTGGAAAAAACCTTTTTCATGCTCAATTTTTCATGAAGGATTGTAAATACGCTTCCAGATAATATCTGTGTCATTTTTGCAATCTCATGGACCTTTACTTTGCGATTTTTCATTACAATTTTTAACACTTCACTCACATTTTCCTGTGTAACGGCTTCCAATGGCCTACCCGAACGTTCAGCATCGTTTGTGTCCGTACGACCACGTTTAAACTCAGCATACCAACGACAAATCGTTGGTTTGGATGGAGAGGAGTCCGGGTAATGTTTTTCAAGCCATTGCTGGGCTTCTACGGTGTGTTTACCCATTAAAAAACAATGTTTTATCAACACGCGAAACTCGCTTTTTTCTATTTTTCAAACAAATTACAAAGTGACTTTACTCTAACCTCGATAACTCTGTTGTCTGTGATCCGATCGACGTGAAATTTTTACACGTTTCATGTAAAGGTTCGCACTCTATGGAAATGTGGCCAGTTTGGTACTACTAGCACCATCTCTGGGTTAGTCTCGGGACTTATTGAACGATGTGTTATACTAACTATACTAAAATAAAATGTATATAGTATTGGGTGTACAACTTTGCTTCCGCCGTTTTTTTCCGAAATGGAGGCTTTATTGTAAAAAACTGGTTATACATTTATGATTCAAGTATTGTCCATCGCTGGCCACTACTTTCTCCCATCTTTCAGGCAGCATACGAATCCCGCGTTGAAAAAACTGGTCATCTTTTGAATCGATCCAATTTTTTACTTCTTTATAAGACCGGAAGTGCTGGTTAGCCAGGCCGTGTGCCATTGATCGAAACAAGTGATAGTCCGAGGGAGCAACGTCTGGAGAATACGGCGGGTGGGGTAGGACTTCCCATTTCAAAGTTTCCAAGTACGTCTTGACCACTTTTGCAACATGGGGTCGAGCATTGTCATGCTGTAAAATCACTTTATCATGTCTCTCGTTGTATTGCGGCCGTTTGTCTTTTAATGTTTGGCTCGAACGCATTAATTGCGTTCGATAACAATCGCCTGTGATTGTTTCAGTCGGTTTTAACAACTCATAATACACTACGCCGAGCTGGTTTCACCAAATACTGAGCATGACCTTGGAATCGTGAATATTAGGTTTGGCCGTTGACGTAGAAGCATGGCCGGGATATCCCCATGATTTTCTGCGCTTGGGATTATCGTAGTGAACCCATTTTTTGTCCCCAGTCACAATGCAATGCAGAAATTTCTTCCATCTTTGCCTTGCAAGCAGCTGTTCACAAACACACAAATGCCGTTAAACATCTCTCGGCTTCAACTCGTACGGCACCCAATTTTCTTGTTTCTGAATCATTCCCATGACTCTCAGGCGTTTTGAAATGGCTTGTTGCGTCACTCCCAATGATACTGCCAATTCTTGTTGCGTTTGACACGAGTCTTGATCAAGTAATGCCTCCAATTCTGCATCTTCGAAAACCTTCTTTCTTCCACCGCCATGCTGGTCTTTGATGTTAAAATCGCCGTTCTTGAAGCGTTGACACCACTCTCGGCACGTTCTTTCACTAATAGCGGCCTCACCATAGGTATTTGAGAGCATTCGATGAGCCTCAGTCGCAGATTTCTTCAGATTAAAGCAGAAAACGAATTATTTTATTAATTAAAGTAAGAAATTAAAGTAAAACGAAATATATATATATATATATATATATATATATATATATATAGCAACATTAATGATAATCGACTATAGTTAAAAAAATGTATTGATAAAAAAAAATACTTAGCAATATTATTTGATTTCACAACTTTCGATAGTCTAAAATGATGATTTTAAATATATGTATGTATATATATATATATGTATATATAGCAACATTAATGATAATCGACTATAGTTAAAAAAATGTATTGATAAAAAAAAATACTTAGCAATATTATTTGATTTCACAACTTTCGATAGTCTAAAGTGATGATTTTAAATATATGTATATATATATATATATATATATATATATATATGTATATATAGCAACATTAATGATAATCGACTATAGTTAAAAAAATGTATTGATAAAAAAAAATACTTAGCAATATTATTTGATTTCACAACTTTCGATAGTCTAAAATGATGATTTTAAATATTCTTTTTAATTTTTAATATTTTGAATGTACGTGAAGAGTTGAATGAATAGTAAATTTTTTAAACTACATTTAAAATTTGCCATAATATTCCTTTTTTCAAAAGGTTGTATTTAGATTTAATAAATTTTATGCAATGAAAATACAAATGAAAATTAATAAAACATTGATAATACACGAAGAGAGCACAGAAAAATATGTTTAAACAACCAATACTTACCATAATTTTCTTTTTATTAAAAAGGTTGTATTTATATTAAGATAAACGTCGTAATCTACGACAAAGGGTTTCCAGCCGTAGAATTGTAATTAATGTAAATATTTTAGTATTTGGAATCAATAAACGCATACTGTGCACAACGGGCACGCATTTCCATTTATTTTTTGTTTCAAGCGTGCCATTTCCGATTACTGCCACCTCCGCGGGCGTGACAACCTTTCGTTGACATGCAAACTGAATAGCCGAGCGCGGCAGAGTATAGAGCCAGCCCAAGGCCTTAGAGTAAAGCCCCACACGCTATAGAAAGTAGGATCCGAGGAAGATTCTTCGTTGTATCGGATGAGCACTGCACGCGAGTGTCATTGCACGACACCTAACATCCGTCGACATTCGTAGCCGCATCGAGGAAGTTGTGTCTGACGCAATGCGCGCGTGCTTAAGAGAACATCGCATTTGCACTTAATATCCACCATATAAATAACCCTGTTACAATTATTAATTATTAACTTTACCTTTATTTAATATTTATCTTTATCTTTATCCAAAATTTATAAAAATAACTATTTTAATTAATTACATTTAATTGATTAAAATAGTTGTTTTTTTTTATTTTTTTTATTTTGGTCATAAAGTTCATATCTCAATAATTGATTGTAATAAATTTTACCTTTTGTAGATTCACCTCTGTCAATTAATGATATGCGTATATTTATTAATATACAAACATCTAAAAACATAAATATTTCTATAGTATATCCTTGATCATTTTTTTAAACGTTATCAGTTTTTTGAAATAAATGATAACAGATAAGTTGTACGTAAACTAATGGTATTAGTTAAATATTTGTGTTTAACTTAAATTTAAATCTTGTGTTATGAGAGCTTCAATCTTTATACCCAGTTGCAAGAATCCACGTAAAAATCCACATGGTAATTCACGTGGATTTTTATATGGAAATCTACACTGTAATCAGTCTAATAACACATTGTATGTGAATTTCCACGTAGATTTCCGCGTAGATTTTACTTGGATTTCCGCGTAGATTTTAACGTGGATTTCCGCATAGATTTTTACGTGGATTTCCGCGTAGATTACCACATAGATTTCCACGTGAAATCAGTGTAGAAATCTACGTGGAAATTTATAAGAAGCATGTGCAATGAAATACTATTAATACAAAATAGTATATTAAGGATAATCATGAAATAAATAGATGAAAACTAATTTTATTAACATATTATTATTATTAATGTTACATAATTTATGAAATAAATTGAATGAACTTATTACTATTATATTATTATTGCATAATTTAATAAACATATTATTATTATTATTACATAATTTATGAACTTATAATAGAAATTGATAATATACACATACAAGTAAAAGAATTTAACATAACGTTTTTTCAATAGGAAATTATCAAATTCAAACCAATATAATCGATTACAAGTCATTGAGACCAATCATAAAATTTTGTCGGTTTGTATCGGATTTAAGTAGTTGTATTCTGCAGAAGAAATATTATTTTATTTGAAAATACAACTGATTAAATCCAATTAAAACCGATAAAATTGTATAATTAGCTTGAATAAGTTTTAACCAATTATATTGGTTTTAATTTGATTATTTCCGATTGAAAAACCGGATACAAACCGATTATCTTTTGAATCCGTTTTAATAAGTTTCAATTTAATATTATTAGTAGGGCAACTGGACTATCAATATCAATCAATCAAACATAATTATCAATTAATTTGTTTTTTCATGGCTTTAGATACCGAAAAAAATAAAATTTGAATTTTATTAAAAAATTTAAGTTAATTATATATTAACACTAAAAAATAATAAGAATAATTTACCTTCTTCTACATCGTTAAGGCCGGCGGGCCAATTAGACGGCCCGAATTCAGCCGTTTTTGGGAAGCGTTGTTGGGCGGGAAAAAAATAATTAGCCAAATGAACTTTTGAGGATAGTTGTATATATATTTAAACTAAAAACAAAAAATTTGTACAATCTTCAGAAACGTATTTTAAGTCCCGTTATCGATGTATTTGTAGAGCGCCTCGCTGTTGACGAATTCAATTTGTGTGCACGATGGCAAAAAAACTAAACGAGCAATCGACTTCATTTATAATGTGTTATTTTCGGTTTCGTTTTCTATTCTATTTGAACTGAAAAAACCTCAAAAAACTTTTAAGTGACTTTTCTACCCAATAGAAGTTTTTTTTTTCTTGAAAAATTACTTTTTGTTTCTACCTTCCAGAAAAATTCGGATTATATGTATTTCTCCCGATTTTTTTAGTTCATATCGAAAATAATTTCATCAAAATTAATAATCTTCTTGGTTCTTTTTTTAGACGAAAATTGCGAGCTGTATCTTGCACACAAATTGGACGCGTCAGCGGCGAGGCGCTCTACAAATACATTGATAACGGGACTTAAAATATATTTCTGAAGATTGTACAAATTTTTTTTTTAGTTCAAATATATATACAACTATCCTCAAAAATTCATTTGGCTAATTATTTTTTTTTGCTGTCCAACAACGGTTTCCAAAAACGGCTGAATTCGGGCCGTCTAATTGGCCCGCCGGCCTTAACTCTTTTTTCAGAAGTTATTGTTCAAGAAGTTTTTTCAGAAGTTTTTGTTCTTTTCATTTGATACAATATTTCTTCAGATATGTATCGTCATATATGATTTAATGCTGCATACGAATAATTGTTGATTATCAAATGTCGGTTAGATTTAAGTAGCCAGTACCGGGAGATATCTAAAACCAAATTAAATTTAATTAAAATTTAATTCAATCACATAATTACACATAAATATTGATAATTAAAATATTAATCTTACCTTTAATGACTTCCAATTTTTCTGGAGTTAAAACTTTTCTGGGTGATGATCTGTTATCAAGTTTTTTATTGGTATCCCTTTGAAGTAGACATTTGTTGCTTAACTTGTTAACACCCCCTTAAGCTCTCGCTAAATTTTTGACGAATTACGATGAATTTATTGATTTTGTTTTTATTATCTTTCATTTACTTGCGTTGTAATCTGTAATTAATAATTTTAGATATTTATACCAAAACTCATTTCTGAATTTAAATTAGATTTCGATAATAAAAAATAAATTACAATAATAAACTCGATACAAAGATATTTACCGATATAAATTTGTTTTTGCCTGAACTCCAGTTGTTAGAATAAAACAATTTAATTACACCTTTGATAAAAACTAAAGCTTTATTAACAACAAATATTAAATTTCCCACATAGCACAAAAGATTTCAGTGAAAGATTCAATGTAACATTTCAGTGAAAACTTGTAGAAAGGTTATATTAAAATCTTACAGATATCTTTCAAAGAAACATAACATTGGAACATCGTATTAAGATAATTAAAACATTACATTGAAATCTTACAAGGAAATCTTGCATCAACCTTGCCGGAGCATTTCACAAAACATTTCAAGAAAGATTCCTGTGAGGTTTTATGAAACATCTAGCTGAAACATTTTCAAAAAGTCGTTGCAAGATTTCTTATAAATGTTTCAGCGAAACCTCGAATTAAACTTACTAGAACATTTCACAAAACATTTCAAGAAAGATTCGTGTAAGGTTTTTTGAAACATCTAGTTAAACCATTTTAAAAAGGTCGCTGCAAGATTTCGTGTAAATGTTTCAACGAAACCTTGAAAAAAACTTGCTAGAACATATCAAAAAACATTTTAAGAAAGATTCCTGTTAAGTTTTTTTGAAACATATAGTTGAAACTTTTTTATAAGATCGCTGCAAAATTTCGTATAAATGTTTCAACAAATCCTTGAAGCAAACTTGCTAGAACATTTTAGAAAACATTTCAAGAAAGATTTCAGTGAGTTTTTTTGAAACATATAGTTGAAACATCTTAACAAGGTCCAACAAGGTTTCGTATAAATGTTTCAACGAAACCTTGAAGCAGACTTGCTGGAACCTTTCTCAACATTTTACGTTAGAATACAGCGAGTTTTCTTAAACGATTTTGTTGTAATATTAGGTGTAGTAAAAAGAAATCCATTATTTTTGCATTAAATTGAAGGTTTTATTTAGCATAGATAGAATGATACGATTTAGTTCAAATATGCACCGTTTTGTTCGATAACTTGTTGCCATTTTGAAGGTAATTTCATAATGCCTCTCCCATAGAAACCCTTGTCTCTATTGTCAAGAAACTGGGACAGTCGATTTTCACAATCTTCTCTTGAGGCGAATTTTTCACCTGCAAAATCATTCGTCATAGACAGGAACAGGTGGTAATCACTTGGTGCCAGGTCCGGACTATAAGGTGGATGCATAAGAACTTCCCAACCAAGCTCCCGGAGCTTCTGGCAAGTCACTATCGATGTATGCGGCCTGGCGTTTTCCTGATAGAACATAATTCCTCTCCTATTGGCCAAAGCTGGCCGCTTCTGGGCGATTGCTTCTTTCAGACGGTCCAGTTATTGACAGTGCAGGTCCGAATTAAGAGTTCGGCCGTAGGGGAGCAGCTCATAGTAGATGATTCCCTGCCAGTCCCACCAAACACACAGCAAAACCTTCCTGACTGTCAATCCTGGCTTGGCCACCGTTTGCGCCGGCTCACCGCGATTTGACCACGACCGTTGTCGCTTGACGTTGTCGTAAAAGACTCACTTTTCATCACCAGTAACCATCCGCTTCAGAAATGGATCGATATTGTTGCGATTCAGCAGCGATTCGCAGATAGAGATTCGGTCCATGAGGTTTCTTTGCGATAACTCGTGTGGCACCCATACATCGAACTTCTTTTTGTATCCAGCCTTATTTAAGTGGTTTCAAACGGTTTTTTGTGCAATGTTTAGCTCCTGGGCAATCGTAACAGTGCTTACGTGACGGTCGGACTCAACGAATTCCATTATTTTATCGACATTTTCGACAATTGGCCTTCCAGAGCGTGGTGCATCTTTGACGTCGAAATTACCGGAACGGAATCGACGAAACCAAAATTGCGCATGATTGGCTGTTACAGTATCAGGACCATAAACACTATTCACATTTTCAGCTGCCTGGCTTGCGTTTTCGCCTTTATCGAAGAAAAACTGTGAAATATGGCGTATTTTCTCTTTGTTAGTATCCATCTTTGACGCGTGCTAAAAAAATACTGAGTCAAGCAATCACAAAACTGTATCGGAAGCTTTTTTAGTACGAAATCTTATCTTCCTAACGCCATCTAGTGTAACCCAATCGCACTTTTACAACGGGAGATACAGACTGCTAAAGCCATCTATTGGCAAAATAATGAATTACTTTTTACTACACCTAATATTTTAGCGAGATCGCTGCGCGTTTTCGTAGATATGTTCAATAAATAAAATATTTTTGGTTTTAAAACCTTTTTTTAACTTTGCAAAAATGCTTAATAAATTTGTTTTTTAAAACCTTTAAAAACCAGCAATTGATTCTGTAAAGATGTGTAAAATTTTACTGCAATATTGCTGGAGTATTTTATCGAATTAATGCTGTATTTATTTATTTCATAATTTTTTTTGTTTAATATATATTTAAATATGGTTTTTATCAAAAAAAAAAAAAAAAAAAAAAAAAAAAAAAACAAATTAAAATAATTGAGGTAAATAATTAGAAAAAAGAACATTTTTCTTGTCATAGGAATCGAACTCTGAAAATCTGATAAAAACAATTCGTAAACTCTTACCTCATCTTTACGGAAAATGTTTATACGAGGATTATGCGCGGACATAGATACATCACAGAAACATTTTTTGAAAGATTTCTGCGAGGTTTCAAAAAACAATGCCGAAATTCTGCACGAAAAATTTCTGCAATTTTTCTGTTAATCTTTTATAAACATAGCGAAAAATCTTTCCTCAACTTTACAGGAAATTTTTATTCGAGGATTATGCGCGGGCATAGATATATCACAGAAATATTTTTCGTAAGATTTTTGCGAGGTTTCAAACCTTTTATCAAACCTTTTATGAAACCTTGCAAAAACCTTGCAAAAATCTTTAGTACTATGTGGGTTGTCTCTCAAATAATCTAGTAATGAAATCGATCGGGGCCTCCGAAGCCTATGGGATAATAAGTTTAGCTGTAAATTGACTCCTAGTGCATCTCAAAACTAAAAATGGCGGCTCCAACATGCCGGCTTTCTTATAAAATTTTATTTCCGTAAATTTTTTGGAATTTTTTCATTGCTAATTTTTAGTTTTTTAACTACTTCAGTATATTTTACAAAAATCACTGCTAAATACCTTTTAAGAATCAAAATATCAATGCCAAACAATTTAAAATGACGGATAATACTGCATTGTTTTTTAATTTTTCATGTACGAGAAGAACCTACATATAAATTTGTAATGTTTTCTAAAATTTTTGAACTAGTTTTAAATTTGATATTATATTTTAAAAATTTAGAATAGCGAATCCAATATGGTGGACGTACAATCAAAAAATTTTATTCTTTATATAAACATAAATAGTTATATTCTACAAGAAATCTTAAGTCAAAATAGCCAAGTAGGGTCTTCTTATATATAATACACTCATTGTGAGGAAATAAATTCAAACATTTATTTTTCGAAAATGTCTAGATATAATCTTGACTGTCTATTTGTTGTCAAACCTACGTTGCTAGACTCTTACTAGAATTTTTCTCCATGCGATGAAGAATAGCTCATACGCAGAGGTCGGCGATAATCAAGAGTCTTTTATGGTAATTCTTTTATAATTTTTTTTTTAGTGTTTATTTTTTATCTATTTTTTTTCTTTAAATTATTATATTCTTTGTTTTTTATCTTTTCTTAAAAATTATTATTCACTTTTTTTCGTACTAAAGATAATTGCAAAATTTTTATTTTATGCAGCGTTTACTCTGGAAAAACAGAATTTACAATTATAATTGCAACAATCAATATTTTGTTGCTCGTAACGAACAATTATTAGTGTTACAAGTGTGTCTATCTCTGGTTTCACTTTTATATTTCATCACATTGCTTTTTTTTGATAGATAGAACTTAGCTACATGTCAACACATATCTTATGACAAACATTCCAAAATTCAAGATTACAAATTTCGTATAAATATCACCCAAGTCCATCTTCTTGTTCTTATGCTTTCAAAAACTTTATGTTACAGTCTGTCAAGTAAGAGCGTGGTCGACTGCACCGACAGGTAATGAAAGATTTTGCTCTAATTCCTTCGCTAACCAATAGAGGAAAGCTGTGTCCTTAATGCATTGTCAACAAAGATTCAGTTGTCGTTGATCTTTTGAAAGAGAATCACGTTAAACGTTATGAGTGCTAAGTACGCGTCGCGCTACGAGGCTGTGTTCCTTTGCATCCACCCGAAAGGTCCCAAAATGTCGCAATCAGCGGCTGCTAAATATATGAGAAAGTCGAAGGCATTTGTACAGAAGTGAATACAGCGATATAAAGTGGCTAAAAATGTCGATGATTTACCAGAACGTGGCTCGATAGGAAAAGTGAACAAAAAAGATGAAAAAAGAATAGTGAATCTGTTTTCGCGGAATCCTGCTTTAACACTGCGGCAAGGACAAGCAAAATTAATGGCAAAAGGTTTAGATATATCCTACGAAACTATCCGAACCCATCTCCGTACTCATCATCTGAAATGGCGCAACACAAAGAAGAAGCCTCTGTTGACTGAAAAACATGTGACAAAGCGACTCGCTTGGGCGCATGAGAATATTGATAGAGATTTTGAAAATGTCATTTTTACTGATGAATGCTCCATATGGGCACGTTCTGTCCTCACGCGAGCCTGGTCAACTTCCACCAATAGGCTTGTACAGCGGACCGTAAAATATGGAATAAAGGTGCATCTTTGGGGCTGCTTCTCAAAGCAGGGATTCGGCACTTTGCACCTCTTTACTGACAACCTAAATGCCGAGAAAATGATAAAAATTTACAAAAAGGCTTTACTGCCATCTGCTAAACGATGGTTTATCACAAAAAATGATGATTGAATTCTGCAGGAAGACAGCGATCTTAAACACCGCAGCAAGCTCTGTACTCAGTGGAAGACTCAATCTGGCATCGTTACATTGGATTGGCCGTCGCAGTCGCCCGATGCAAACCCTATCGAAAATGTGTGGGCATATATTAAACGGAAGCTTCGTGGAAGACGCACATACACTTTGAAGCAGTTGTCTTACGAAATTCGTCGGATCTGGAGATCCTTGCCACTAGAATACGCCGTCAAATTAGTAGAAAGCATGCCTCGGAGATGCCAGGCAATTATGGACGCCGGTGGTGACTGGACACATTATTGACCAAATCGCATCATTGTTTGTAATGTGTACAATATCTATATAAATATGAAAGTTTCATCAAATAAATTTTTTATAAATTAACACGACCACGCTCTTACTTGACAGACTGTATATCTGTAACCATGTAAGTCAACACCACTCCTGTATTTATTATAATGTGAAATAATAGAAGGAAACTCATGTCTTACTTGATTTATTATCGATCACGCTCACATAATTTATTCCACTTTCTTATAATGACTAATTTTATATGAGTCTCACGGATAGTTTTTTTTAAAGCTATGCTCATTTCTATATACTCTTCCTCTTCTGATTGTTCTAGTAGCACGTAAATTTATTTTAAATGTACAAGGTCTAGACTAGTAAAGTAATTATCAAAGTATACCTGATATTGTGATAATTTTTTTTTTCGTAACAGTAAGCAATAACTATGTAATCATTTGAATAACTATTTTCAAACCAAGCGTACATGTACCTAATTTATTTATAGTAGAATATTTATTACAATAAATATTAAAATTTAGTAAATCATCAATAGACGTGTATAAACCCCAACACTTTAAACCAAATATATCTGGTTTACTCGGAATGAATTATTTCAAACAAGAACGACCAAAAAATCTGACCATCATCTGATCTATTGATAGAGAAGTTGAGAAAAATGATAATTGCTGTATGTTTTTTCTTAATAATTCTTTGTCAGAATTAACACTATCATTTGTTTTGGATTTTATTTTTAATTTTATTTCTAAAAATTTCGAGCGATACATTGCTGACGAAACGAGTTCGCGTTTGAGATCTGGATTCGTTGACCAATATTCTTTCTGATTAGTACAAAAATTGTAACTAGATAATAACAAAATACCCACAAATGCATCAGGTTCATCAATACTTATATTTAAATCGTTTTCTTGCGATGCTTCAAGAATTTCAGATTTTATTTTTTTGCTAAAAAAGAGTTCGAATAATTTTACCGGTGAAATATCCTTAAGGCAGTCACCCCGTGTGACGGCCAATTTTTTAAGCTTTTTTTAGGATTTTTTTTGAGGAACAATAAAATTATAGAAGTTTTAACTTTTTAATATAGATTTACTAACATCTCAACAGTAATTTCGACAATTTTCAGGCAAAAATCTTCATTAGAATCTGTGTTGCACTACTCCAAAGACACCCATCTCGAAAAACCCACCTCCACGATATCTCAAAAACGGTTTGACCGATCGCCTTAAAATTTTAATGACAGATTCGTCACTTGTATAGTCGTCAATTAAACTAACATGATGCGGAAATTCCGAGCCGTTTTTTTTTTCGTAACAAAATGATCCAAAAAAATTATGAAATTTAAAAAGTAATCTTTAAAAACATTTCAATTATTTAATTTTTAATATTTTTGAATGATTCTAGTTCATTCGCTAGCAACAGTTTCACAGATTGAAATGCCGTTGGTTTTTTAATTTCATATAAGCCGATCAGCCGGAATCATGAAGGCCGTTGACGCACTTCTTTTCGAGATGGGTGCCTTTGGAGTAGCGCAACACAGATTCTGATAAAGATTTTCTCTTGAAAATTATCTGACTTACTGTTAAAACATTCATAAATCTATAATAAGAAGTGAAAACTTCTATATTTCTATTGATCATCAAAAAAACATCCCAAAAAAAGCTAAAAAAATTGGCCGTCACACGGGGTGACTTCCTTAATAGTTTTTTTCAACTGTTACAGAAAGTATTATTTTATCATTTAAAGCTTCGGTGTGTAATTTTTCTCCTTCAAGTCAAACATAACAAATCAGCAAAAAAGTTCGTTGGCTGACACATATATGGCGTTACTAGAATTAAATCCATATGCTTTTTAGTTAGTATCAACCTTCAAACGATACGCGTATAAATTTGACAGCTTTCGGGCAATTGGTTAGTGAGATATAACATTGTGAGTGAAGCAACTTTTGTTATTGTGAAAAAAATAGATAGAAAAGTTCACAAAATAATTTTGAATGATCGTAAAGTGAAGTTGATCGAGTAAGCTAGGACTCTAAAGATATTAAAGGAACGTATTGGATATATCGTGCATGAATATTTGGACATGCGAGAACTGTGTGCAAAGTGGGTGCCACGCGAGTTCATAATCAATCAAAATAAACAACGTGCTGATGATTCGAAGCAATGTTTAGCGATATTCAATCGTAACAAAGACGAATTTTTCAGACGATACGTGACAATGGATGAAACATGGCTCTATCATTACACTCTAAAGTCCAATCGACAGTCGGCCGAGTATTTGACGAGAGGTGAGATCACGCCTCTTGGGATGGTAGCTCCCTTACATTATTTGCGGGACACCTCACAACACACGCTGTCTTAAGTGGTCGACCTCACTTCTTGGCCGGCGCAGCGGCCGCGCTTTTGCTCTGCGTTGGTCCTTCGCTGAGGACTGGGTCTGCTCCTTGTGCGTTCGTTAGAAGAGTCCCCGCTGCGTCGAGAGAACGGCTCGTCCTCTTCCGTTGGCGATGGTTCGGCAGCTACAATACGTACTTTTTTAACTGGTTGACGTGTACGGGACGAATTGTACAGTCGTCTCCGTCCCTTGTGTCCATGCAGCTTGTACGTGTTGCTGCCGAGGGCTTTGCTGACCTCATAAGACCCCTTGATCTTAGGAGCTAGCTTGCCCACTATTTCCTGCGCGGTGAAAGAAAGGACCTTGTTCTTGGTTCACACCAGTTCGCTTTCCTTGAACGAGTGTTCTCTTCGACACGCGTCATAATATTGCGCCTGTCTCTCTTGTTCTCTCGTCTTAATTTCGGATATGCGCGCGTTAAGTTCTGGTAGCTTCTGCACGCGCTCTGCCCAGTTAAGCACTGCCACCTTCTGCTGTGTATGAGAAGAAGCCTCACGCAGCCTTCTTGCTTCGCTTTTCGGTGGGGTAGGCTGGTGACCGTAGTTGAGCATTACCGCAGGGCTTGCTCCGACGGCGCTCTGCTTCGCCGTATTGAAGGCGAACACCACCTGGTTCAGGCGTACGTCCCAGATATCATGCGATACCTCTAGGCAAGCAACGATCATCGTCTTGATCGTCTGGTTGGCTTGCTCAACCGGATTAGTCTGCGGGTGATAAGCTTGTGTCATGGTGTGATGGGTACCGCGCTTCTCTAGGTATCCATTGATTACTCGATTTTTGAACTCTGTGCCGTTATTGGACAGGAACATCTCTGGCGAGCCGAACTGAAGGGCGATTCACTCGATGAGTGCCTTGAGCGCAGCCTCGGCTTTCACCTACCGCAATGGGACACTTTGACCCATTTGGTGTATACTGATACTGACCCTCAACCACCTTTAAGCGTGGATGCTTCGAGAGCTCCGCTTGCACCTCTTTCAGTCGTTAAAGGTATCATTTATATTTGGTACCTTCCGCCCAGGATAATGCCACTATGGCCGTCCCTTCCTCTTCTTCAAATATCTGTGAAAGAGCATCGGGAACGTGATTGAGTACCCCTTTTTGGTACACAATGGTAAAGTGATGGCCTTGTAGCTCCAAAGCCTACCGTGCCAGCCTTCCAGTCGAATTGTGAAGACTACTGAGCCAGCGAAGGCTGCTGGGGTCAGTTATAACTCTAAACTTGCAGCCCTTTATATACGACCTAAGCTTTACGATGGCCCAAACTACGGCGAGGCACTCTCTTTCTGTGACACTAAAGTTCCTTGTAGGGCTTACAATACAACTCACGTACTCGAGCGGTCGTTCCTCTCCATCGATCACTTGGAGTAACACGGCTCCGACTCACGTGTCACTCGCGTCCGTCTCAATGACTAACTCTTCGTCAAATTTGGAAATTTGTAGGACAGAAGCAGAAACTAGTAGGGCCTTCACTTGCTCGAAGGCGGCTTGCTGCTCCTCTCCCCACTCCTAGCACCGACCCTTCTTAGTTAAGCACGTGAGCGGTTCGACGATCGTGGCCAAATCTTTTGGAAATTAGCGGTGCCACGAAGCCATGCCTAAGGACCTGCACAGCTGTCGCTGATTCTTGAGTGCTGGGAAGTCAATCATAAAAGTGACTTTGGCTGCAGCCGGACTAGAGCCTTCCTGATTCATCAGCACCCCAAGGTATTTTGCCTTGTCTTGGCAGAACGCACTCTTTTCGCAGTTGATTGTTAGACCGGCTGCTTGAATTTGCCTCAATACTTGCTCGAGCTAACGCATATGCTCCTCGAACGTCTCCGTAACGATAACTGCGTCGTCGAGGTAGGAGAATGCAAACGGCTCAAGCTACGGGCCTATCACCATAATAATGAGATGCTAGAAGGTCGCGCCAGCATAGCTGAGCCCGTACGGTATCTTTATAAACTGGAAGAGCCCGAGCCCAGGCACGGTAAACGCCGTGAACGGCCTCGACTCCGCCTTCAGCCGCATCTAGCGATAAGCGCTGCTCAGGTCGAGAGTCAAGATATATCTCGCTCTTTGCAGCGTGCGCAGGATGCTATCCATCCTTGGCAGTGGATAAGCATCCGACCTCGATACTGCATTGACCTTTCTAAAGTCAATGCAGAATCTGTTTTTGTCATTCGCCTTCTTGATCATCACGACTGGGCTCGACCAGCCGCTATGCGATGGCTCGATGATGCCGCCCTATAGCATCTCCTTTGTCTGGGCGTGCATCTCCTCTTGGATCTTCGGAAAGTACGGATACGCTGTCTGCTTGATCGGTCGAGCATCGCTGACGTTGATTGCATGTTTGATCGAATCCGTACACCCCAGTGTCGCTGGTTTCTCTGCCGGCATTCGATCCAAAAGCTGTTGGAGCTGCTTTCGCTCCAAAGGCTGTACGTCAACCAGGTCTATAGCTGACACAGCTGGACTGTCTAATGCGTCTAGTGAGGCCAGTTCTAAAGCCAGCTTCTTTCTGGCTTCCTGCGGTATAGTTAGTTCTTCACTGGGTCGAGGATTGCATTGAATCCTCGAATAAAGTTGACACCGAGGTAACAATTTGCCAGCAAACTAATTAGAATTGCCTCTTCGATGTCCTTGGTCACGCCTGCTACCTCGGAGGATATTTGGACAAATCTAACTATGAAAGCATAATGGTCATGTGCCACGATAGCTTCCTTCTCTTAGCTCAGCATGACTGCGCGTTCAAACGCCGTAGCTATTTGCAAGTATACTACGCTCATTACAGTGTGTGATGCACCCGAGTTAAATAGTGCGCGTAGGGTGTACCCTTCTATGCTCATCTGCAACCACCGCTTTGTGCCTTTCGGGACATCTTGCTCTGGGAGGTCCGGCGTCAGTTTAAGTGCGGGCTCAGCGCTCATGAGCTCCTTCATGGAAGTTCCTTCAGAAACTTGGATTTCTGACTTAGTGGGGAAGGGCTTAGGAATCTCGTCCACACTCTTCCCTGGTCATTTCCCGTACAGCCCGGGCAGAACCTCCTAATCATATTCGGGCTGCCGCAGCCGTGGCAGCTAAACTCCTTTTCCTGCTTCAGCTTGTTCCGCTCGTCTTTCTTCTTTTCTCCCCCTTTAGGAGACGACGGCTTGGGACTACTCTAACGGGAGCGCAACCTAGCCTGCCATTTCGGACTCCGTTTTCTTGGCGGGCTTTTTCTACTTTGCCGTCATTTCATGCGCGCCCTGACGCTAGTGTGTTGAGCATGTGCCTCCATCACTTACGTCAACGCCTTAGTCATTTGGTCGATCGACGATGACAGCTGATTAATTTTAGCAGCAGCGACTTATATTTCGGTTGCGCTCACCTTAGCGCCGACCTTCTGCCGCGCGCCCTTGGTCGAGATCTTTGGGCGATACGCCGCCCCTGGCACTATTGCGTGGTTCGCAGAATCAGGCGTTCTGTTGCCACGTTTCCCTGTCTAACGTCAACTTGGCTTTTTCCGCACGATCTATTAACTCGTCGACCGTGCGGCACTCCATGCAAGTGACGATTCGCTTTATCTACAGGAGCAGATTGTCATGGAGGCTATCCACCATCTGCTCCTCGCTAAGTGCTGGCGTTAACTTAAGCAATATCGCCTCTAGGCACATTATGTAGGTACACGCTGGCTCGTCCGCTTGCTTAAAGCGCCTGCTGGCCTCATCCCTTGACCTCTCCTAGATGTTCGTCTGGGAGCCCCAACGCGCACGCGCAGCCTGGCAAAAAGTTTCCCAGGACTGCCACTTGTGTTAATGGCCCACGTACCACATCTCCGCGATGCCACTAAGTAACGCGGGCAGCGACACCAACATCTCTGGGTCGCTGTGTCTTATGGCGTTCTTCGCTTCAATGACCTTACGGAAGAACACGTCTATATTGCTGGTCGGCTCTTCACGGAACGAGATGTTCCACCGATCAACTATCCGTCCGATGTCTCGGTTTCTCGCCATTTCTGTGTTGCACCACGTGCCGTTACCCTACGCGTTAGTGCTACAATCCCCCTCATCCTGGCTTCATTAGGGTCGGATTTGTGGGATGGCGGGCCTACAGCCGTCCTTGGGGTATCTTCTTTCTCCCTTGGGCTGCCATAATCGGTTATGTAATTGCACGTAAACGTATCCTAAAAGTTTACGTGGTTTTGGCCTGGCGCTTTGCTCTTGCACCTGGCTTATGGACAGAAAGACGTCTTCTCTCTGTACGGACGGTGCACAGAGCCTAGTGTGCCATCACTGCGTGCAACCTCTCATTGGGTACATAAATCCCGCACCTCCTTTTGTATGTCGTGCATGCGATCATTTTCTCTATTGTCCGCATGAGACTCTCGATGCGCCTCTCTATCATAATTTCCCTGTGGGTTAGTGTCGGGTCGTTCGTCTTCGACTCCTCCCCTTCTTGCTCTACGATTGTTAGAGGCGGCTCTCTACCTTGACCTACAATAAAATTGCCAGTGGGTGCGGCTGCTCTCTGTTGTACTCGCTCTTTCTTAGCAAGATTGCTGCACAAAGCTTTTCCTAGCTTCGACTTTGTTTGCCTGTGCTGCTTCTTCTACCTCTGCAGCCTGCTCTTGAAAATCAGCTGCTGTGTAGTTACCCAGTAGACAATTATTTATGCAAGCGAGCTTGGTCATTTTTGGCCCATCTGGCCTGAGTATTAGAGCATGGAGGGTTTCGTCTACCTCCTCGCCCTCCATTGCGAAAAGCCACTGGTCTATCCTTTCGACCGTACTTTCAGACGCCATTTTTCTGTTCTATTTTGGCTACGCTATACAAGACAGTTCACTAGTTGCGATATCGTGAGTACCGCAACGCAACAATATATAAATAAATAAATATGATAATAAATAGATAAATATACAATATTTTTATATGAGAAGAATTTACCTCGTTTATCTACTCGCGATTTCGCAACTTGCACTGGTGTGGCTGTGGAAAGTCAGTCTCCCTCTGACCTATATGTTCACACGAACTTAAGTATCACAAAACAGGGAAACAATCTTTTCTTTTTGTTTTATTTGACCCTCTCGGCTCTTTTGACTTTATTTCTACTAAAGTCCCCTTTGCCAGGCCAAAGACACTTTTCTCACGCACCTAGTTGCCTACGCGGACTCTTGCGTGTGTGTACGCTTAGGCTGCGCCCTCTGCGCACGCTCTGTTCCTCCTTTCTGCATTTGTCCTCTACAATTGCGCGTCCCGAATCCGCTCACACACGTTCTAGGCGCCAGTTGTAACGGTATTTTTGGTAATACACGTACGGAACTCTCCCACGCACATGCGCACTGCTGCAGATGCAACTATCCCGCGATGTGACGTTGAGTGCCCAAAAAACGTTAACCGTCGTGCAACAGTACTCGCGTGTAGTGCCGATCCGATTACAACGCATGATCCGCCTCAGATCCTACTTTTTATAACGCGAGGAGCCTTACCTTAAGGCAGTGCTCTCCGACGGGCTCGGTTATTCAAACTGCATGTCAACAGCAAGTTGACATGCCCGTGTAGGCAAGGGTATTCCAGAAACGGACGATGGAAAGGAGAGAATAAACTTAACGCGCACCCATTATGCGCCGTCTATGTTTATTAAGTCTGTCTTAATAAAACTAAGTACAAAAGATTTATTAATTAACTCGGGACCTTTGCCGAAGGTTGCAAACATAAAATAAAGCAATGCGCAATTATTTATCGCAAGACACGCACTACAGATGCGTAACCTAAATATAATTTCATTCATACCTTAATATACATAATAGTTCAAATATGCCAGTACACATTTTTTTCTAAGAAGAAATTTGCGAAGCTGCGAACTAGAAGGAAGAAACACTCTAAGCTTCGAAAATCAATTGGGAAAGGATATAGTACAGTCTGTCAAGTAAGAGCGTGATCTACTTCACTGACAGGTTATAGAAGATTTTGCTCTAACTCCTTCGCGAGCCGATAGAGAAAAGTTTTGTCCTTGATGCATTGTTAACAAAGATTCAGTTGTCGTTAATCTTTTGAAAGAGAATCACGTTAAACGCCATGAGTGCTGAGTACGCGTCGCGCTACGAGGCTGTGTTTCTTTGCATCCACCCGAAAGGTCCCAAAATGTCGCAATCAGCGGCTGCTAAATACATGAGAAAGTCGAAGGCATTTGTACAAAAGTGGATACAGCGATGTAAAGTGGCTAACAATGTCGATGATTTACCAGAACGTGGCTCGATAGGAAAAGTGAACAAAAAAGATGAAAAAAGAATAGTGAATCTGTTTTCGCGGAATCCTGCTTTAACACTGCGGCAAGGACAAGCAAAATTAATGGCAAAAGGTTCAGATATATCCTACGAAACTATCCGAACCCATCTTCGTACTCATCATCTGAAATGGTGCAACACAATGAAGAAGCCTCTGTTGACTGAAAAACATGTGACAAAGCGACTCGCTTGGGCGCATGAGAATATTAATAGAGATTTTGAAAATGTCATTTTTACTGATGAATGTTCTATATGGGCACGTTCTGCCCTCACGCGAGCCTGGTCAACTTCCACCAATAGGCTTGTTCAGCGGACCGCAAAACATGGAATAAAGGTGCATCTTTGGGGCTGCTTCTGAAAGCAGGGATTCGGCACTTTGCACCTCTTTACTGACAACTTAAATGCCGAGAAAATGATAAAAATCTACAAAAAGGCTTTACTGCCATCTGGCAAACGATGGTTCATTACAAAAAATAAAGATTGGATTCTGCAGGAGGACAACGATCCTAAACACCGCAGCAAGCTCTGTACTCAGTGGAAGACTCAATCTGGCATCGTTACATTGGATTGGCCGTCGCAGTCGCCCGATGCAAACCCTATTGAAAATGTGTGGGCATATATTAAACGGAAGCTTCGTGGAAGACGCACATACACTTTGAAGCAGTTGTCTTACGAAATTCGTCGGATCTGGAGATCCTTGCCACTAGAATACGCCGTCAAATTAGTAGAAAGCATGCCTCGGAGATGCCAGGCAATTATCGACGCCGGTGGTTACTGGACACATTATTGACCAAATTGCATCATTGTTTGTAATGTGTACAATGTATATATAAATATGAAAGTTTAATCAAATAAATTTTTTTATAAATTAACACGACCACGCTCTTACACGACAAACTGTATATCTCCAAAACTTTACTTTTTATTAACCAATTTCTAAAAATTGCAAAATCACTCGATAACAACTCGTGTTCGAACAGGATGAAAGGAAACAATATTTAGAAGCCATATAAAGGTTGTCTCCTCATAAATACACTATTCTCAAAATCAAGCAGACAGAGAATAAAGAAGACATCACTCGAAATGAGACTGTACGCATAGAAACAGAAGAAAACACAAAGGAAATAGACGACGAAAGAAGGAGAATTAGATGAAAGAAATCTAAAAAATAAAAGTTCTGATAACATCATAATAAAAGAAAGAGAAATAGTAGAAGCAGATATAAACAGGGAGAGAGGTGATCAGATCGACGAAATAACGACATGATTTCCTGTAAAGAACAGTTATTTATGTACAAGGAAAATTTTGTTACAATGATGAATAAGTCGTGCGGCGTTGGTGCAATGTTATTATGGTTGCACAACAAATTACCAATACTTAAAAATGTTAAAATAGGTGAATCATCATTGATACATGATAATAATAAAGTTTGTATTACTCTTCCAATAATCCTAAATCAAGACGACTGTATCGATGTGGAAGCGAGTGATGCATTTTGGGATCCAATTCTAATGGCATCCTATGGGCAGAATAAATACTTAGAGTTATAAGTGGGCTATATAAATAAAATCACTGTACAAGGTCAAGATCGCAAAGCAGTATACGATAGAGAGTCGGGAGAAGTGACTTCTGCCTTTACTACGAAAGATTCGGTACAAATGTGAGTCTTTGATCTTATACAGACCGAGCATCTAAAATAATTTTTCTTAGAAGGCTTAACTACCAAAATGTTTGCAACTATAAGTAGTCTATCAATATATAATTTAGACATTGTTACAAACATAAATTGAAAATTTGTATCCGTCGAGAAACACATCAAAACGCAATTAGAACGCTTCTAACTTGATTTAATTTTACAGAAATATAAACTAGAAAGGCGTTAACGCATTAACCCCTTGACATACGAATGAAATGCGCGTTGATGCATCCATAGAATACCATTTAAATTATTAAGAGGAGGAAAGCATTTTCAACTGTCCAAAAAAAACAGCATTGATGCACGGCCGAAACAGATTATCCAATAATATTAAATTGCCCGGTATTCGCCGAAGAGATTTCTTGACGTCTCGGAGACGTCAAAGTCTACCGTGGCATATGAAATACATGACGTCTCAGAGACTTTATTGTATACCAAGGGGCTAAACATTACAGTAATGTCAAATAAGATATGTTTGAATATTAAACAACAAAGAAACACAATTATATGGCACTAGTCGCAGAGGAAGTGGTGCACATAATAAAATGTGTGCAGGCCAACGTGCAACGTAGAAACGCACTAATATGCTATCAAGAACTACTAGTCACTAAAGACAGAAAAAACTATTTATC
The DNA here is from genome assembly GCA_949987625.1 of Chalcis sispes. NCBI lineage: Eukaryota > Metazoa > Arthropoda > Insecta > Hymenoptera > Chalcididae > Chalcis > Chalcis sispes. Next base: position 26,369,192 of record OX465095.1, on the reverse strand, counting down.
ACCACGTACACACATTTTGAAACAATATGGAACAGAAACTACCTGCAACTCGTTAATTCCGTCTATGTTTTTATATAGTACGAGGGTGGTCTGAAAAGTTTCCGACCTAACACAGATACAAGACATTTTTTCTTAATTTTTTATTTCTCAACATAGTCTCCTTGCAATTCTACACACTTCTCCCAGCGATGCTCCCATCTTTTTAACCCATCCAAATAGTACTCGGCGTTTTTCTCTGCAAAATGACTGTTCACGAAGGTGATTACCTCCTCATTTGACGAAAATCTCTGTCCTTCGAGTGCAATTTTCAGATAAAGGAACAAAAAGAAGTCGCTCGGAGCTAGCTCTGGTGAGTAAGGCGGATGGTCAAGTAGCTAAAACCATAATTAGTGGATTTTCGCCATGGCAACCGCTGAGGTGTAATACGGCGCGTTGTCTTGGTGAAACAGGATTTTCTTTTTCTGCAAATGTGGACGTTTTTCTGCAAGTTCTGCCTTCAGCTCGTCAAGTAATGATACGTAGTATGCTCCTGTAATGGATTTCCCTTTTTAAAGATAATCGATTAAAATAACTCCATGACTATCCCAAAAAACAGTCGCCATCACTTCCCCAGCCGAAAAAACAGTTTTTGCTTTTTTTGGAGCCGGTGCCCCTTTTGCAGTCTACTGTTTTGACTGTATTTTTGTTTCGGGCGTATAATAGTGTATCCAAGTTTCATCTACAGTAATTAATAGGCGCCAAAACTCGGATTTATTGCGCCTAAACTGCGCCAATAGAGCGTTGGAAATGTTCATTCGAACACGTTTTAAGTCTAACGTGAGCAAACGCGGCACCCAACGTACGAACAGCTTTCTCATGCCTTATTCTTGATTTAATATGTACAGTCTGTCAAGTAAGAGCGTGGTCGACTTCACCGACAGGTAATAAAAGATTTCGCTCTAATTCCTTTGCGAGCCGATAGAAAAAAGCTTTGTCCTTGATGCATTGTTAACAAAGATTTAGTTGTCGTTGATCTTTTAAAAGAGAATCACGTTAAACGCCATGAGTGCTGAGTACGCGTCGCGCTACGAGGCTGTGTTTCTTTGCATCCACCCGAAAGGTCCTAAAATGTCGCAATCAGCGGCTGCTAAATACATGAGAAAGTCGAAGGCATTTGTACAGAAGTGGAATCAGCGATGTAAAGTGGCTAAAAATGTCGATGATTTACCAGAACGTGGCTCGATAGGAAAAGTGAACAAAAAAGATAAAAAAAGAATAGTGAATCTGTTTTCGCGGAATCCTGCTTTAACACTGCGGCAAGGACAAGCAAAATTAATGGCAAAAGGTTTAGATATATCCTACGAAACTATCCGAACCCATCTTCGTACTCATCATCTGAAATGGTGCAACACAATGAAGAAGCCTCTGTTGATTTAAAAACATGTGACAAAGCGACTCACTTGGGCGCATGAGAATATTAATAGAGATTTTGAAAATGTCATTTTTACTGATGAATGTTCTATATGGGCACGTTCTGCCCTCACGCGAGCCTGGTCAACTTCCACCAATAGGCTTGTTCAGCGGACCGCAAAACATGGAATAAAGGTGCATCTTTGGGGCTGCTTCTGAAAGCAGGGATTCGGCACTTTGCACCTCTTTACTGACAACCTAAATGCCGAGAAAATGATAAAAATCTACAAAAAGGCTTTACTGCCATCTGGCAAACGATGGTTCATTACAAAAAATGAAGATTGGATTCTGCAGGAGGACAACGATCCTAAACATTGCAGCAAGCTCTGTACTCAGTGGAAGACTCAATCTGGCATCGTTACACTGGATTGGCCGTCGCAGTCGCCCGATGCAAACCCTGCATATTTATCATTGCTGAATAGCCAGAAGTCGCTCGGAGCCAAATCAGGCAAATGCGGTGGTTGCGGAACGATATGAGTCGAGTTTTTGGCAAAAAAGTCGCTAAGAACCAATGCAGTATGACATGGTGCATTATTGTGATGAAGGAATTAAGAGTTGTTCGCCCATAATTCTGGCCGTTTTAGACGAATAGCTTCACGCAAACGACGCATAACGCTTGAATAATATTTTTTGTTGACAGTTTGGCCCAACGAAAGGAATTCATAGTGCACAACACCACGATAATCAAAGAAAACTGTCAACACGACCTTGATTTTCGATCGACTTTGCCGTAGTCTTTTGGGTCTTGCTTCACCTTTTGCACGATGATCGCTGGATTCATCGATGGTTTCAGGGTCGAATACGTAAATCCAAGTCTCGTCTCCAGCAATGATGCATTTTAAGTGGTCCTGATAGTCAGACAGCAAAGTTTCACACACATCAACGCGACGCTTTTTTTCCAAAAAATTGAGCGATTTTGGCACCAATCGAGACTTGACGCGTTGGAGACACAAAACATCCTTCAAAATGGTTTGGGCTGAGCCAAATGATATTCCAACACTATCAGCGAGGTCTCTAATTGTCAATCGACGATTTTCGAGCACCAAATCTTTAATTTTTTGGACGTGCCCTCGTCGGTAGACGTTAATGGTCGTCCAGAGCGCGGTTCGTCTTTAACGCGTTTTCGGCCCGCTTTAAACTCGTTGTACCACTTATAAACGTTTTTTTGTGCCATAGTTTGATCACTAAAGGCCTTCTGCAACATTTTCAACGTGTATGCGCAAGAATATTCGTTGCGCAAACAAAATTTGATGCAAGTTCTTTGCTCAACAAAATCACCCATTGTAAAAATCAAAAAATTCACTTTTGGTTGTTTACAAAAACACGTGTAACTCGGAGATAATTAAACCTTTTGACAAACAGACGCTTGGCAAACGTTATAGACAGCCCTACCAACGTAGAAAAAAAAATTTACCTGCCTTCCTAATGTTTGAGAGTTTTAAATGACAATTTCACCTTACTTTTTGATCACAGTAGTATATATAAAATAATTTATCTACGAATCACATCAATGAATATTTATAAAAATATGCATGTAAATATATATAAGCCTGTATCGATAAAAATTTACCTGAAAAAGCATTTTATATTAGCTATAAATTTTATAAAAAGAATAATTGTACATAGATGAAAATTTGTATGATTTCCAATTGAAATATATACAATTGTAAGTGTAATTCACCTATTTTTTAGCTACTATTTATAATATATTTTTAGCTATTTTTAACAGTGATTAATTTTTTGAAAAACATTAAGTGCAGTTAGTTTTTCAGCTGGTTCTTTTTAACCTGGTTTTGCTATTTAATCGTCTATTTACAAATTTAAAAATGTAGATAAATTTAACTCAGCCCAACATAATTTTATTTTTTTTCCAATTTTTAGTCACATTTTATTGTCATCAAAACCATACATAATTGTTAAGTTTCATGACAATGTAAAAATTAGAAGTGCGAGCGTTTAGTTCCTCTAATGTCATTAACTAATTAGTTTCCAATTGATCTAATGAAAGCCTTAAAAAAAAGAAATTTAATCTATTAGAAGTGTGAATAAGTTCTCGCCGTTTTTTGTAAAAATAAATCCATCATTTAAAAAAAATAATAAAAAAACAAGCCAATTAAAGTATTGCCCATCGCTGGAGATTTTTTTTCCATCTTTCTGGCAGCATTTTAATTCCACGTCCAAAAAACGACACTTCTTTTGTGGCTATCCACGAATCGATCAATTTTTTCGTTTCTTCATACGAAGTGAAGTGCTGCTCAGCCAGGCCGTTAGTCATCGATCGAAATACCAGGCTGTTCAATAAGTTTTGCGGTTCGATAAGAGAGGGTGTTGCTACTAGCCTTAATTGTTTTTTGTTATGTTGATATACTCTTTATATAAACGTATGTAAAGTTTCATTTCAAACTGTCAATTCATTCTTTGTTTACAAGCCATTTAGTATCGACATGTCACAGTATTTTTTTACCATGGAAAAAATCAAGTATCGTGCAGTAATTGAATTTTTATTTTTGGAAGGTTTAAAAGCAAAAAAAATTTATGAACGAATGTTGAAAGTGTATAAGGACTCTTCGCCTTCGATTAGTACAGTAGAAAGATGGGTTGCTGAATTTAAACGTGGTCGTACAAGCCTTAAAGACGATCCACGTCAAGGACGTCCAAAAACAGCAACAACTCCAGAAATCGTAGAAAAAATACAGGATATCGTATTAGAAAATCGTCGAGTGACTGAAAGCGATTCAGTAGGAGTCCTAGGCATCTCATTGGGCAGTGTAAGCAATATTTTGACTGAAGTATTGGATTTTAGAAAGCTGTGTGCACAATGGGTGCTGCATTTGCAAACAATGGAACAAAAATCCATTCGAATGCGACTTTCTCAGCAACATTTAGACCTTTGTCGTAAGGATAAAGTGGATTTTGTGCGTCGATTTATCACTATGGATGAGACTTGGATCTATCACCATGATCCTGAATCAAAACAAGAGGCTGAAGAGTGTTGTGAACCTGGTTCTTCGGCTCCGAAACGAGTTCGTGTCCAGAAGTCGGCCAAAAAGGTGTTAGCATCAGTTTCTTGGGATGCGGAAGGAATTTTGTTTGTAAGTTACTTGCAACCTGGTAAAACAATAAATTCTGAATATTATTGTAACCTTTTAGACCAGCTGAAGGAAAAAATTCGTGAAAAAAGACCTGGTTTGCAGAAGAAAATCCTTTTTCATCAGGACAATGCACCGTGTCACAAGAGCATTTTGAAAATGGCTAAAATCCATGAATTAAGGTTAAAATTGTTGGAGCATCCACCGTATTCACCAGATTTGGCTCCTAGCGACTTCCATCTGTTTCCAGACCTAAAAACTTCTTGCGTGGAAAGCGTTTTTCATCAAATGATAAGGTCATAACAGATGTGGAAGCGTATTTTGCAGCCCTTCCAGATGCTCACTTCTAGGACGGAATTCATAAATTGAAATTATGTTAAAACAAGTTTATTAATGTTCAGGGAGACTATACTGAATAATAAAGTGTATTTCAAACCATAAAATTGTGTTTTTCTTATCGAACCGCAAAACTTATTGAACAGCCTCGTAAATAGTAATCAGAAGGCACAAGGGCTAGAGAGTACAGCGGGTGGAATAGAACTTCTCATTTTAGCCTTCCCAGGTATATTTTGACCGATGACGCGACATGCAGCCGAGCGTTATAATGTAGCAAAATCACTTTATCGTGTCTTGGCTCATATAGCGGCTATTTTTCTTACAACGCTCGGCTCAAACGCATTAGTTGTCATCGATAGAGATCTCCTGTGATGGTTTGGTTGGGTTAAAGCAGCTCGTAATACACTACCCCTAGATGATCCCACCAAATGTACAGCATGGGCTTGAAACCGTAGATATTCGGCTTTGGCGTTGATGCTACTGGCTTACAGTAAAGGTGTAGTGTCGCATACAACTGTTTACACGTGGTTCAGTCGGTTCAAGAAGGGTAGAGAGTCGTTAGAAGATGACGAGAGAAGCGGCCAGCCGTCAGCAGCTGTTACCGACGAAAACGAGGCTCGCGTGCGCGCGCTACTGAAGCAGGATTGCCACATATCTCTCAGAATGTTGGCAGACGAACTGAACATGAACAAGGATAGCGTCGCGTTGATTTTGAAAGAAAAAATAAACCGCAGGAAGGTCTGCTCTCGATTTTTTTCCTCACTTTCTCACACCAGAGCAGAAAGAAACTCGCATCCAATGTTGTCAAGATTTTATCGAGACTTACGACACCACTCAGAACTTTCTAACCTCACTTGTGACTGGAGACGAGACTTGGTGCTTTCAATGCGATCCTTCCACGAAGCGCCCGTCATCCGCTTGGCTCAGTCCGGGCCATGCGAGGCCTCAAAAAGGGCGCCAACAAAAATCACGGGTAAAGACGATGCTCATCGCTTACTTCGACTTCAAAGGCCTGATACACAAAGAATTTGTGCCCCCAAACACCACCGTGAATGCTGCGTATTACATAGAGGTGTTAAAACGTCTGAAGCGCCGGAATAATCGCATCAGGCCCGAGTACAAGGAACCGGGATCGTAGAGTTTGCTGGATGACAATGCGCCTGCTCATTCTTCGATCGTTGTGAAGCGTTATCTCGCCGAAAATCAGATCTCAAAAATCAATCACGCCCCATACTCGCCAGATCTGGCTCGAGCCGACTTTTTCCTATTTCCCAAGCTAAAAATGGCCTTAAAAGGACGATTTTTTGAAGATGTACCGAGCATTCAAGCGGCTTGCACCGAGCGTCTCACAGCGATAACTTCAGAGGAGTACCAGAGAGCCTTCGAATCACTCATGGAGCGCTCAAATGAGTGTATATCTAGGGAAGGGGACTATGTTGAAAGATAACTGTAATAAATTTCTTTAGATGTAATTTTCGATTTTTTATTCCAAAAGTTCAGGAACTTTTCCGACATACTGTGTATTATTTATGCCGCACGACGTGTTGTATTACGAGAAGACGCATTGTGTTTTAGTTTGCGCGTAAAAGGGGAAAACGGGGAGATATGACGCGATTTTGTTTGTTCGCGCTGCCTCGAGGCTCACAAGTTTACCGCGGAAATTTTCGTTAAAATAAAAACCGATTGCCGTAAGGCAAGGAGGGGCGCGAGACGCGAGCGGTGAGGATCTTTTTGTATTAGACGAATTTGCGCGGACTAATTAGTATCCTGCGGTCCACGGTCGAAGGAACTTCTCGCAGATAAAACGCAAATCAATCGCATTTCACTTAAGGTTTAACAATTCGTCACTTACATTTACACACACACACACACACACCCGGACCTCTGGTCAATCCTCAATACGGGTGGTGAGCGTCGTTTGCGGTACCACGATACCGCCACGCAATATCCCGCGTTGATTTAGTCGATTGTCTCAACTTTGATGCATCTATATTCAATTATTGTCGTTCATCAACGACACACACACATAACATACTCATACAACTGGACGTGGTTGTAATTCTTCATCTTCGTGGAGTTTTTTTGCCTTAGTGCTTTTCCCCGAGCCAATAAAGGAACGTTTCCTATAAGCTCAAATCGTTAGCGTTTTTTATTTTGCCACATCATCATCCTCATCCTATGAAGAAAACTTCAATATGAAAAACAGCGCAAGTAAGCATTGTTTTTTCGACGCGACATACACACAACATTTTTCTACCGCCATATGACAGTGAAACGGCGAGAACTTATTCACACTCTTAATATAATCTGTAATTAATGTATAATCACTGAAAAAATTATTCTGTTAATAAAATATATTAGTACATTATAATGCATCGTTAATTTTTATTAATGATCAATAATAATATTAAATTACTTTATTTCATTCTTGCATCTCAAGAACAATAACATATTTAAATAGCAACAAATTTTTCATAATTTATTAATTATTTTATAATTTTCAGCCTGTTATCCAGCCATGATCGACAGTTCATGTATTACGGATGGACGTTTGGTGCTCGAACAGTATAATTTTTCAGCTATAAATTTCAATTTGGACATTTATTTGCTAATCATTTCATATGTAATTTTTCATATTTTAGGATATATTTTACTATTAAAAAAATGTAAAGTTTTTTCAAATTTAAAAAAAAAATTTATTCGAATATAGTTTAATACTCCTAATGATTTATCAAAAATATTATAAAAACTGTAAAATTAATACTTATAATAAAAAAATTATTATTTAGAATAGTAAATCATATTTATAAATGTAAATAATTATAAATGGCATGAATGTTATTAATTTTAAAATCTTGCTTTTACAAAAACAAAGGTAAGTTACATATCCATTATATTTATTTATGGGTATCATTTTGTGTCATTTTTATTATATCTAATCTATAAAATCTCGTATATGGCTGCTCTTTCCAAATCGCACTTTACCTCAGCAAAAGTAAATATCTCTTTTTTTATGTACACACCATATGAAACTGCTTTACAATATAAAATTCTGAATTCTCCAAATGCAAACTTCTTAAACTTAAACAATTTAGACTACTAATAAATAAAAGAAAGGGAACAATGAATTCTTTTTTATAAAAATATATTCAATAAAAAAATACGTGGGCAAAGAAAGACTTAGCGACTACAGATTTCCTAGAACCCTGAATTAAGAACAGAGATCAGTAACACAGATCCGCTGTCAAAAATTTTTTCATTCTTATAAACGAAGGATTCATAAAGAAGTACCATTGAAATTCTCTTAGCACCACTGGTTCTAGCAATTTGCGATCGTTCTCACCAAAAAGAAAATAAGGAACAAAGTTTGGAAAATCTGAAGACGTCATCACTTGAAGAAGAAAACAAAACCTCTTTCCAAACAATTTATCAAACACTAATTAATTTATTCATTAGAAAATTTTCCGTTACTCCAATTAGGATTAGTCCTTAGAGTGGTCCTTAGATCAAGTTAGTTTGTAAAAAATTGTAATAAAGCCGAAAAAATTGTTTTGAAAACTAATGTAATCTAGTAAAACAAATCTGGATTAAAATTTGCTTTGAAGTTCGTGCTGCTATCCTTGACTCCCAATTAAAAACAATAGAAGAGATCAAGGATTTTTTAAAGAACACTTGCATGCCTAGCAAGCCAGAGCAACAGCTGCTAGATGAGCTTGACAACGAATCCAAAAGTGATGACGAAAGTTTTATCACATTTTCCAGCCATGCAAGACTGTCTCTTACAAATTCAGCAGACTGGCAATTACGAGCCTATTTAATCTATCAATTATAAATTATTAACAAATTAATTAAACTAATCTAGCTAAATGCAAAACTCGCACACTCCATCTCTTCATTCAGCCCAATTCAGTTCAGCATATTTCTCGTAAGTTCAATGAAGAAGTTTACGAAGGCCTTCATAACAGCAGAAGAGTCAGTATGTTCCAGTTACTATATAAAGTAATACAAGCAGGAAATAAAGCCATCGTCGATTGGAATTTACAGCCTCACAACAGCTCTTTGCTCTAAACAAACACAGAAAATTATCAAAATCTAGTCAGAAACTATGAAACAGGACACTAGCTAATAGGTTTTCGTTTCTAGCTGACAAAATGTAGCAAGGAAGAGGGACCAAGGAAAAAAAATATGTGAAAACATGGAAAGGAGGGTTATGTTATACTTAATTTCACTACAGTTTTATAAACGTTCCGCTTAATTACTCACCAAAGAGAGTTGTCGATATACTTTTACTGGCACCTTCGATGGATTTCTCTTCCGGCACCTGTTCCTGCAGATATCTGAAACAGAATAAATGCTTTATTCAACCTTAAATAACTTAAACAGCATGCGGCGCAATTACGCTCTGCGATAAGCGATTTCTGCGTCTCGCGCTGTACACTAACCGCGGTCAAATGCAAATACGACGAACTACTTCCTTTCAACGGCCCGAGTGTCCTGATCACCTAGGTTCAGACTAGCGATCCACGTTCACATGCTAAGCGGTGCAGTCCCAGAGACAAACGAACGCTACGCCTGACGCGAACCGCTGGTCTCGTCCCGCCTCGCAGGACTCCGATGGGCTCTAACCACTCCTTTCCGTTATTCTTTCCCTACCGTACCTTCTCGCTCTTTTTCTACTTCTTCGTCTACTAATAAACTCTTTTAAAACTTATTTTCTTTCGATTATTCTCTCTTCTACATCCCCATTCTCCTTCCTAGAGACTTTGAAAGATCTGCGCCCGTGAGCTCAAGTCAAGTCTGCATTTATTTCTTGTTTGCCTGCGAAGCCCATTTTAAGTCATTATTGTGAACGATTAAACTAGATTGAATTACTGCTTTAAAATTATCTAAACTAAATAGACATAAAAATAGATTTGATCTTCCTCTATTTGTGCTTCAAATAGTGCTCCGAATAAGTGAAGTGATCATCCATTTATTGTATGTAAAAAGCAAGTATAGCCTCTTATTATTCTAATATGTCTAATTTTATTATTTGAATTATTATGATTATGATTATTATTGCTGAACTAATACATTCAAATTTTATTAGATTTCTAAGAATTTGTTCCATGTATTTTCTGCTACATACGAGAAGGTATTTTCAGTGAGAGGGTTATTTATAAATTCGCTTTGTATTTTACTTTATTCTTGCATTTCCCGGGCTATAACGTATAATAAAGATGATTTTTCTAGAGGAAACATAATATGTTGTTGTAGTTATTAAAAATCTTGTGAATATATTCCGCTTGTTACCAGTGTATTCATCTTTTTTGGTTTCCATGAAATTTTTATTTTTTGTTTGAATATGGTGATAGTATTTTCTGCTTCTTTAGGCTGTGTGATGCAGATTGCAGTCTGTTTCTGATCCTGTTTTTATTGGAAGTACAAATTAGTTCGGTTCTTTTTCAAAAGATGGCTCTGGCTATTATGAATATTTAATAATAAGAGCTGAAGTAGGTAGTTCCAGAGAGGTTAAACATCTGTCAATAATATTTAGTTTATATCGCTTCGAGTTTCATAAAAAAATCTTGTTTTTAACTCTGTTAAATATGTCCAATTATGTGCTAACTAAGTAGCATTTGCGGGAGGTTTTAGTTTTCTGTATTAATTGGAAGAAAAGTGCAGCTGAAGCGCATCGAATGCTTGTGGAAGTTGAGGGTAAAAATGCTCCAACTGATAAATCGTGTAGGGAATGGTTTCGACGTTTCAAGAATGGAGATTTTAGCGTTAAAGACAAGCGTCGCTCTGGACAGCCAAAAAAATTTGAAGACAAAAAGTTGAAGGCATTACTCGATGAAGATCCGAATTAAACGTAAGAGGAGCTTGCAGAATCATTGGAAGTGACTCAATAAGCAGTTTCTGTACGATTGAAATTTTTGGGAACGATTCAAAAGCAAGGCAATTGAGTGCCTTATAAACTGAAGCCGAGAGACATTGACAGACGATTTTTCTATCGCGAGCAGCTGGTTTAAAGGCAACAAAGAAAGGATTTTTTATAATGAATTGTTATTGGGGATGAGAAATAGATATTCTATGATATTCAACCCCAAGAAGAAAAATACTACGCTATGCCCAGTCAATCGTTGTCATCGACCTCAACATCAACACCAAAGCCGAATATTTATGGTTCGAAGATCATGTTGTGTATCTGGTGGGACCAAATGGATGTTGTGTACTATGAGCTACTACAACCTGACGATACTATATAATACGGTCGATCGGTATAAGCTGCAATTGATTCGTTTAAGCCGTGCATTACGAAAAAAACGACCGGAATACAAGGAAAGACATGACAAAGTTATTTTTCTGCATGACAACGCTTGGCCTCATGTCGCAAAAGTCGTGAAAAAATATTTGAAAACGCTCAAGTGGGATATTTTGCCGCACCCACCGTACTTTCCGGACATTGATCCTTCTAATTACTGGTTGTTCCGAGGGATGCAGCACGATCTGGTAGGTCATCGGTTCACTTTTTTCGCAGAAATCGAAAATTGGCTCCTAACTTGCATCATCTCAAAAAACGAGACATTTTTTCGAAATGGAATTCAAAAATTTAATTTAATCATGTAGCTACGAGGGTATGGTAAAAAGTTTCCGGTCTGACCAAGAGATGGCGCCAACAGGTAAAGTGTTTGGCTTGTATTCTATAGCTCACTAGCTTGTATATAAATTTTCAGGCCGATTGCTCTATAAGTTTACATTTAAGAGCTAATTGAACAAAACTCCATAATTGATGACGTAAAGATGGAAAAATCAGAGAAGCGTGCGGTCATCAAATATGTTATTTCTGTTTAAAAGGCCTAATATTATTACAAATTAAAGAAAAGCAGATTCCATACTAAAAGACTCTTCCTCATCATATACAATGGTCAAACAATGGGTTTATTAAGGGGAGGTTCTCGTCTAGCGACCCAAAAATTACGTGATTTTCGTGATTTTTTTTCTCATGGAAGGAAATAAAAAAAGTAGCCAAGTTTTTTGGTACTTATTGAGTATGTTATTAACTACTTTTACAAATTTTTTTGAACAAAAATAACCAATAGTTTATTAGTTACATGCATTGAAAAATAGTCATAAAAAAAAAGACACCTCCACGGGCGGCAAGGTAACTCATCCAATTTTTGTCTGAAATCAAAAAATCAAAGTTTGTTATGAATTACAAGACATTTGCTGGATCTTAAACTAAAATCACGAACAAAAATTAAAAATTAACAAAATGGCGGACTTGCAAAAAAAAAAATATTTTTTTGCACTTTTTTTTGCTCTAAAAAGTGTAATAATAATAAAAATAATCATTGTGAAATTATGATTCTAAGTCAAGATCCAGCAAATTGAATAATCTTTAAAATAAAAATTTATCTCGATATCTATCATAGTTTTTGAGATATCTTGCCGCCCGTCTCAAAAAATATGGTTTCCAGAAAAACGCGTTTAAAGTTTTAGTACGCGATTTAGTACGTAAAAAGACGACTTCGGTTTTTTGACTATAACTTTAAAAATAAATTGAATGTGGCAAAACGGGTTTCGCGAGCGTATTCTACGAGACATTTGCTAACTTCTGAAGCAAAAAAAAAAAAAAAAGATTTTTTGGTCGTGCTTGATGAGAACCTCCCCTTAATTTAAGAAGGGTCGCACGAACACTTCTGACGAACCACGCTTAGGACGCTCTGTTGAGGTCACAACTCCTTAAATGATTAAAAAAATTTATAAAATAGTAATGGAGGGCCGTAGATTAAAACTAAAGGAGATAGCTAAGGCAACTAAAATGTCAACTGAACGTGTAAGCAATATTTTACATGAACATTTGAAGATGGAGACGCTCTGTGCTAGGTAGGCGCCGCGTTTGCTAACGGTCGATCAAAAATTCACCCGGGAAACTGTTTCAATTAATAAATTGGCGCTGTACAAGCGAAACCTCAGCGAATTTTTACATAGTTTTATAACTCTAGATGAAACTTGGATTCACCACTACACTCTTGAAAATAAGCAACAGTCAAAGCAATAGATTGGACCAAGTGAACCAGCCCCAAAGATACTAAAAATAATTATATCGGCGAATAAAGTTATGTTAACTGTTATTTGGGTCGAATAAGAAATTCTTTTATTGATTACCTAGAGAAGAGTGAAACCGTCACTGGCCAATATCACGCAAAGTTACTGCAGCGTTTGAAGAACGGAGTGGAAAATGAACGACCTCACTTGGCGAAGAAAAATTTCTTGTTTCACCATGACAACGCACCTGCCTATTCGTCAGTTGTTGCGATGGCTAAAATAAACGAATTAAAGTTCGAATTGTTAACCCAACTACCATATTTACTAGGTTAAGTCCAAAGCGACTATTATTTGTTTCCGCACTTTAAAAAATGGCTTGGAGGTAAAAAATTTGATAGAACCGAGGAAGCCATTGATGTTGTAAATAAGTATTTTAAGGAACTTGACATATCGCACTATAAAAGTAGTATCACTTTATTAGAGCACCGTTATAAAAAATATATTAATCTTGATGGAGATAATGTTGAGATATAAAAAAAAATAAAACACAAAAAAGTTGTTTTTCTTAATCAGGCTGAAAACTTTTTACCCCACTCTCGTAGCTCTATTACAACAAAAAAAACTATGTAGTTTTCCGCGCTACACGCGCACGCACACGCCGTGTCACTATTTTGGAATCACAGTTACTCCTGCATACGAACTAAGCACAAAAAAATAGAAGAAAACTACTAGGACCTCAAATAAGTTCATACTGTTTTTTTTTTTAAATAAAAGCTTTATTTAAAATATAAGGCACAAAAACATTTGACTCAAAGTATTGCTCATCAGTAGAGACCACTTTCTTCCATCTTTCTGGCAATATATAAATCCCGCGTCGGAAAAACGATATGCCTTGAGGCTATCCAAGTATCGATCCATTCTTTTGTATCTTTGTAAGAATGAAAACGCTGCTCAGCCAGACTATGTGCCATCGAACAGAATAGGTGAAAATCGGAAGGGGCTATATCAGGTAAATACGGCGGGTGAGGTAGAACTTGTCACTGAAGCATTCCCAGGTAGGTTGTCATTGGTTTTGCAGCATGAGGCCAAGCGTTGTCCTGTAATAAAATCACTTTGTCGCATCTCTGATTATAAAGCGGCCGTTTTTCTTTTAGGGCTTGACTCAAATGCATCAATTGAAGTCGATAGCGGTCTCCCGTGATAGTCTCATACAGCTTGAGCAGCTCATAATAAATGACACTCTGTTGATTCCACCAAATGCAGAGAAGAAGCTTCGAACCATGGATATTTGGTTTTGCGGGCGATGTTGATGCACGGCCGGGCTTACCTCACGATTTTCTATGCTTTGGATTATCGTAGTGTATCCACTTCTCATCGTCAATCGCGATACGGTGGAAAAAACCTTATCTTTTCTACTGTTAAAAAAGTAGTTCACACGTGAGAAAACGCCGTTTGACGTCTCTCGGCTTCAATTCATACGGCACCCAATATCCTTGCTTCTGGATCATTCCTAACACTTTTAAACGTTTTGAAACTGGTGACTCATCTACTTACAATATTTTTGCAAGTTCTGCTAGCGTTTTACATCGATCTTGATCAAGTGATTCCTCCAATTCTTTATCTTCAAATTGATACGGTGCGCCAGAACGTTCTTTATCCTCAAGTTTAAAATCATTATTTTTGAAGAGGCGAAACTAGTCTCTGAATGTCGTATTCGACAGAGCATTGTCACCGTAAGTCTCAATAAAAATTCCGTGTGCTTCAGCTGCAGATTTCTGTTGAATAAAATAGTGCAATAAAATTCCCCGCAAATACACTTTATTTAGCACAAAAGAAAATATTTTTAGAACCAATAAAAAATTGCTTTGTTTACACTCAAGTGAACTATCATTAAATGAAATTTAAGGTTGGATGCAGTACTTCCTTGCAGATGCGTCACCATTCGAAATTCCATACACCGAGTACTGCTACTGCTACCTTTAAAGAAAAAGCGAGAACTTATTCAAGGTCCTAATAATATATTACGCCACGCTTCCCAGTCGTCGCAAAAAAAAATTAATAAATAAATAAAAGAGAAACAAGGGAAATTACGCCCTTACACCGCGGTTGGTCAACACAATTGCAAGATGTCGACCTTGCGAGATTTGTCCTTGTCAGATGCTTATCTGACACTTGCGAGACGTGGTGAATCCTTTCAAATTATCCTGAATTCGAACCAACATCGAACAAATAATCCAACAACAAACTTTATTTATGATGACTTAATCCTCTTAGTTTCTTTGTGGCGCGGTAATCCTTGACTCGTGATTTCTAACAAAAAATTGCGGCGAAGTTGGGTTGATGGCAAGGTGTCTGTAGGCTAAGATGCTTAGACGATAACTGATGCTGATTTTTGTCGCGGTCTTTGAAATTTCTATAAGGAAATCGGAAATCACGGTGCCACCGTCTTTCTCGCTCTTCCATTTGTTGATTGACGTTGTCATCGTGTTTTCCATTAGCGTATTAAATTCTCTTTAATTCGCGTAATTAATTCCTCTGGGATTCCGTATCTATTCGGACACTGCGGTGTGCTGCCATCTGCGATTCAGTGCGAATTTTGAACCTATTTATCTTGTGTATACCAGTAAGTGGTGCAGACCGCCATGCATCCGGTCTTTCTAGTTTCAAAATTGTCTGCAAGAAAGAGCGGATTGAAGTGTATATTAGTTGCGCATCCTCATAATAATATTAGTAAGCTCCATAGCTTCGTATACACTTATGTAAATTGTAGTGTAATTTTGGCGCTTAGTTAGCTGGCGTGAGCGTATACGTGTCTCAAGTACGCGTACTATCTTTCTTTCTCTTTTCTTACTCGCCGACGCGCGCCCCTTTTCACGCAGTTCTGCCGTTCTGTTGTCATTGCCGCGTCGCGTATTCGGCCTCCTCATAGCCTTTTCTACTTCGGCACCTGGGGTGCAGGGAGAGGGAGGCATTTGCGAGAGCAGAGTGGTTTAGGTGCGGGAGTGCCGGATGGCGACACATGGTTACTCGGAGGCGCGCGAAAATGGCGCGATGCCTTTACGAGGCGAGCCACCATAACCTCTTCGTGGTTATTGCGCATCTCCGTTCTCTTCACCGGGTATCGGAGTCCTCTTCTTCGCTGATGGGAGATAGAGTTAGTGATGCACTTGAAGTGCATTGCGCATTCATATACAGTTGTGTAAGTTTTTTTTATTGAACACTAAGTTGAAGTCAATTCTTCGCTTCAGACTTTCTCTGTCCCTCTCTTCTTCGCTTTAATTATCGGTTGCTATGCAACCATCGATCACATCGTGTTCGTGTCGCGGGTGCACTCAAATTTTAAATTATTAATGTTTAAATAATTATTCATTTGTGTGCAAGAATTTGGGTACAAAATATGTGTAGTTTTCATTAGAACATTAAAATAAAATACATTTACTACATTGTTGAAACAGAATATGATCACGTCCATACATTTCAGATAATTTAAGGGGCGAAGACCTTCTAAAACTTTTAATTTTTCAATTTTTTTTTTTTACTTTAAAAATTAATTAACGACCTAAAGAATATATTTTCAATGTTTTCATGTTAATAGAAAGTCTAAAAAGTCCCTAGAAAGTCAGTGAAGCGATGAGCGTCAGAAGTACCGAAAGCAGGTAAGCGATCGCGCGCTCTTTACAACCTATACCTTTTAATTTCTTACCTAAATAAGTTTTGTACTTTATTATTTAGAAAATAGGGCGTACTTCAAACGATTATTCAGATTGCGTAACTATCGTTTTTATTTGCACACAAACAGTCAACTAAGAGAGGCTTGTTTTTAATGCACAATCCAGTGTCTTGTTGTTCTTATTTTGAATCGCGTTTTGAATAATTACCTAATAAAATGAGTTGTAAAGTTGATACAAATAATCCAAATGACCGTCCAAACTATCCTTGTTGTAAAAAATTTTAAGGAAATCAATTTTCCAGTGTACCAAACATGGAAGTTCATGAAGAGCCCAACGACGAAACTAGTGTGTCTGCAAAAAAATTGAAGTCATCGCTGGGCAGTTTTAATGTTAGCCAAAATTTTTGCTATAGAATCATTGAGTTTGTTAGTGTATTTTCTGCTCTTGCCGATATATAAGTGAGCAAACTGAGCAATTAGAAAGTGCCGTTTAGACAATCAGGTGACAAAGGACACGGCTTCAGAATTTCGGTTACTTGCAGATGTGGTACTTCACTTATTCCATCAAGCCCGTTTATTCATTGTGCATATGAAATAAACAGACGTATTGTTTTTGCAATGCGTTTACATGGTGTGGATCGAGAAGGTATAAACATTTTTTGTGGCGTAATGAATTTAGACAGCAATGCATTAAGTAAACATGCTTATGAACGCATTATCGAACATATACATACTTCCGTCAAAAAATTGTTTGATGCCACATGTAAAAATGCAACTGAAGACGAGAAAAGAGAAAATAAGGCAAAAGAAAAACTTTACTAAATTTTACTGTTAGCGGTAATGAATCTTGGGAGAAGCACGGCTTCTCATCTTCGTACGGCGTAATTACGCTAATAGCCTATTATTCGGAAAAAGTAATTGATTTAGTTAAAAAAAGCAGCTACTGCTAATTATGTATGTACTTTCAAAATAATCCCGACAATCCAGGAGGCGCTGATCACGAAGAAAGTTGTAACATTATAAAGGCTCTGCAGGCAAAATGGAATCGATGCGATTCTTAAAATGTTTGACCGTTCCGAAGAAAAGTATGGGGTACGTTACATTAATTATGTTAAAAATGGTGACTCAACATTCAAAGCTGTATTAAATGCTAGTCCATACGAATATGTTGAAGTTAAAAGAGTTAGTGCGTGGGTCACATAGAAAAGCGTATGGAAAGCCGCCTTCGAAATTTAAAAAAGACTGCAAAGCTAAGTGGAAAAGGCGGACTAACCGATGTTGTGATTGAAAAATTAACAAAGTACTATGGTCTTGCGATATGAAAAAACACGCAGTCGAAAGATAGTACGAAAAAAAAAAACTATAGCTATATATAGGGTGGGTCAGGGAAGTATTCCTATTTTTGAAATTGCGTTGTCAGTAAAGGGAACATATTGGAGGAGTGGGGGTAAGCTCAAATGACAAAGTTTGCGCTTTTTGAAGGAAGTTTTCGTTAGTGCCGCTGTCAGCAGAAGCCATACAGTCTGTCAAGTAAGAGCGTGGTCGACTTTGCCGACAGGTAATAAAAGATTTTGCTCTAATTTCTTCGCAAGCCGATAAAAAAAAGCTTTGTCCTTAATGCATTGTCAACAAAAATTCAGTTGTCGTTGATCTTTTTAAAGAGAATCACGTTAAGCGCCATGAGTGCTAAGTACGCGTCGCGCTACATAGCTGTGTTTCTTTGCATCCACTCAAAAGGTCCCAAAATGTCGCAATCAGCGGCTGCTAAATATATGAGAAAGTCGAAGGCATTTGTACAGAAGTGGATACAGCGATATAAAGTGGCTAAAAATGTCGATGATTTACCAGAACGTGGCTCGATAGGAAAAGTGAACAAAAAAGATGAAAAAAGAATAGTGAATCTGTTTTCGCGAAATCCTGCTTTAACACTGCGGCAAGGACAAGCAAAATTAATGGCAAAAGGTTTAGATATATCCTACGAAACTATCTGAACCCATTTTCGTACTCATCATCTAAAATGGCGCAACACAATGAAGAAGCCTCTGTTGACTGAAAAAGATGTGACAAAGCGACTCGCTTGGGCGCATGAGAATATTGATAGAGATTTTGAAAATGTCATTTTTACTGATGAATGTTCTATATGAGCACGTTCTGTCCTTACGCGAGCCTGGTCAACTTCCACCAATAGGCTTGTTCAGCGGACCGTAAAACATGGAATAAAGGTGCATCCTTGGGGCTGCTTCTCAAAGCAGGGATTCGGCACTTTGCACATCTTTACTGACAACCTAAATGCCGAGAAAATGATAAAAATCTACAAAAAGGCTTTACTGCCATCTGCCAAACGATGGTTCATCACAAAAAATGAAGATTGGATTCTGCAGGAGGACAACGATCCTAAACACCGCAGCAAGCTCTGTACTCAGTGGAAGACTCAATCTGGCATTGTTACATTGGATTGGCCGTCGCAGTCGCCCGATGAAAACCCTATTGAAAATGTGTAGGCATGTATTAAACGGAAGCTTCGTGGAAGACGCACATACACTTTGAAGCAGTTGTCTTACGAAATTCGTCGGATCTGGAGATCCTTGCCACTAGAATACGCCGTCAAATTAGTAGAAAGCATGCCTCGGAGATGCCAGGCAATTATCGACGCCGGTGGTGACTGGACACATTATTGACCAAATTGCATCATTGTTTGTAATGTGTACAATGTATATATAAATATGAAAGTTTCATCAAATAAATTTTTTTATAAATTAACACGCCCACGATTTTACTTGACAGACTGTAGGTATAAAAAAAATTTCATACGCAAATAGAGCACAGTCCTTACAAAAAGAAATCCTCGAAGCAGCAAGACGTGAAGGGAGAAACACGTTAGGTTTTGAAGAACAACTAGAACGAGATATTGTGAAATATTTTTCCAAAGGATTACGCGCGAAAATTAGAATGCATATGAGCATAGCTCGCAACCTAGAAGTAACGACAGAAAAGGCGATCGAAATAGAAAAAGAATATGGCTGCAGAGAGACTGACGAAATTTCCGAAATGAAAAGAATGTTGGAAAAATTAACTACAAAAGAAACAACACAAATTAAATATATATCAAGTAATCCAAAATGCCAGTCGTGTGATAAATTCAATCACACAGCTCAAGATTGTTGAAAATGGCGTCAGCAAAGGACAATAGTCCCGACAAGAAGGCCCGAGCCACATACAAGCCGAGCCTGGGCGTGGCCACAAAACTCGCATTAAGTGCAAAGATGGCCTTGTGACTCACACACGGAAAATAGAGAACGAAAAGCGCATCAATAACACATCGTTCAATAAGTCCCGAGACTAACAAGGAAAACAACATTTTTTTTCAAAAACCATTTTTATTCATCAATATAATCTCCTTTTAGAGTAATACAATCTTTCCAACGCCTTCCCAACATTTCTATACCATGTTTATAGAAGGATTTATCCTTTGCTTCATAATAGGCTTCAGTTTCGGCAATGACCTCTTCATTCAAGCCAAATTTTTTTCCCCGGAGCATTTTTTTGAGATCAGCAAAGAGTCAGTAGTCGCTGGGGGCTAAATCTGGCGAATACGGGGGGCGGAGAAGCAAATCAAAGTCCAATTCGTTCAATTTTGCCATTGTTTTCATGCACTTGTGGCATGGTGCATTGTCTTAGTGAAAAAGGATTTTTTTCTTCTTCATGTGCGGTCGTTTTGCTGCGATCTCCTCCTTCAAACGTACCAACTAGTCAATATAATAATCACTGTTGATAGATTTACCTTTTTCCAGGTAGTCAATGAAAATCACGCCATGTGTATCCCAAAAAACAGACGCCATGACTTTGCCAGCAGACTGCTGCGTTTTTGGACGCTTTGGGCAGCTTTCGCCAGCCATGCGCCACTCAGATGATTGCCGATTTGACTCCTGAGTGAAATGATATATCCATATTTTATCCATGGTCACGTATCGACGCAGGAAATTCTTTTTATTGCGAGTAAATAGCGATAAACAGCTCTCTGAATCGTCGACTCGTTGCTGTTTTTATTCCACTGAAAGCAATCGCGGCACCCACTTGGAAAAAACCTTTTTCATGCTCAATTTTTCATGAAGGATTGTAAATACGCTTCCAGATGATATCTGTGTCATTGCTGCAATCTCACGGACCTTCACTTTGCGATTTTTCATTACAATTTTCAACACTTCACTCACATTTTCCTGTGTAACGGCTTCCAATGGCCTACCTGAACGTTCCGCATCGTTTGTGTCTGTACAACCACGTTTAAACTCAGCATACCAGCGACAAATCGTTGGTTTGGGTGAAGAGGAGTCCGGGTAATGTTTTTCAAGCCATTGATGGGCTTCTACGGTGTTTTTACCCATTAAAAAACAATGTTTTATCAATACGCGAAACTCGCTTTTTTCCATTTTTCAAACAAATTAGAAAGTGACTTTACTCTTACCTCGATAACTCTGCTGTCTGTGATTCGATCGACGTGAAATTTTTACACGTTTCATGTTAAGGTTCGCACTCTATGGAAACGTGGCCAGTTTGGTACTACTAGCACCATCTCTGGGTTAGTCTCGGGACTTATTGAACGATGTGTTATTTAAGAGCGCAGAATGCAACTTTTTCGGAAGCATATAACAAAAGATACAAGCCCGTAATATGTAGATATTGCAATAAAGAAGGGCATATTCTAGAACATTGCAGGACGCGCAAATTTAATAATAAAAAAAAAGGAAAACTGTAAAAACTCTACTCGCCAGGGCGCAGAGGAGGAAGCGAAGTATGCACCGCGCCCATCGACAAGTACACAGGAGCCTCAATCACCCAAAAATATGTACGATTAAACAAAAACGCTATTTCTCCGACCATTGCGCTCTTTGACGCGAAAAGTGAAAGAACAATAACATTAATTTTAGACTCAGAAGCAGGACCAAATTTATTAAAAATTAAAAATATCAGTAAATACAACGATATCAACACTGAAGAAATTTTGGAAATAATAGGTATAACAAGCGAAAGCATTTTTACGATCTGAAAAATTAACATTTGATTTCCCTAGTTCAATATTAAATTTCACTTAGTTTCAAATGAGTTTCCAATTCAAGAAGAAGGATTATTGGGAAACGAATTCTTTTCAAAATTGAATACAAAAATCGACTATGAAAATAATAGCCTAATAGTCGATCAAGATAAAATTCCATTCATAAAAAAATTTAACGTGACCAACACACTGCAGGTGCAGGGAAGGAAGGAAAATGAAGGAACCGAGAGCAATAAAAATAGAGAAAAAGAGAGACTTCTACCATACAACGAGACAAAGAAACAACGACCGCTCGACGGCCGGGAGCAGATACAAAGCCCTAGGCCAAGCCGTGCCGTATCTATGAATGAACGTAAAGAGATAACAAAGAGCCGGAAGTTTCCAGAAATAAAGAGCAACGCAACTCATACGAAGCAATAGACGAATACAAGGGAGATTGTAACGAAGAGCGTAAGACAAAATATATCGAATGCTAGTTCAATCTAAGGGAAATGTCAAGAATTAAAAGTAGATGTTCTACAAATCCAGGGGCGCGAGAAAAGCCCTAATCCAAGTCGTGAATCGGAATTAAAGGAAGATTCGATTCTCTCTGAATTAAAGAAAACTAGCAGTAAGCAAGTTTTCGAGACAACTACGCAAAAATATGAGTTGTCAGAATCAAATCTAAGGAAGATAAACGTAAGAACAGACACGCTTAGCGATCAAAAAATTACAGGTCTAATATCTCTCGATGTTCCACGAGAAAATAAAATAAAAAACATGTGTTTGGAAACAAAGAACCAAATACACTCTCTGAAAACAATATTGCGTTGTTAAATAAAATTTGTAGCCAGAACAAAAATTTTGAAAAGGAAGAAAAGGAAAATACGTCAAGTAAGATATTACTGCGAGAGGCATCGCGAGACCAAGAGAAAGAAATTAACACATTATTCGGCTCTATGAATAACAATAAGAAAGGAAAGGAAGTCTCTTTTGACTCAATAAGACTTAATGATATAGCTCAAAGCTGTACAAGTAAAATTATGCAAGAAACTGACGACGAAAACGAACTCTTGGAAAATTTAAGCACGATACACAATATTTTAAATAAAAGCCTACACGAGAAACATGTGTTACGAGATAACTCGGAACAGCTAGAAGCTTCATTTGGAATGCTTTTTAAATATTTTGTAACAAATTTGAAATTTAAGAAAATTGAAGCAAGGATGAAAAATTATTTACTTGAATTAAAATATAGGAGTGAAAACACCCCAGGGAAAATTATACATTAAATTATCAAGAACGTAGTAGATGCAAAAAAATTGCTTAAAGGAAAGGGTTGCAAGAAAAAGAAAAATAGCTCGGCAATACTCTCAATCGAAGCATTCACACGCAATGAACGCATTAAAACAATAAAAAAACTATTACGGCTCTAGCACTTAGCTCCAGAAGAACGCAGAGAAATAGATAAATTAATCGCCGAATACAATGATATCTTTTATATTCTGGGAGAGAGACTCACTGCAACGCACATTCTTAAGTTAATCATTCCTACAATAGACGAAGTATCTGTCACCTCCAAACAATACCGCCTACCTCCTGTGCATAAGGCAGAAATAGAAAGGCAGGTATCGGAGTTGCTTGACAAAGGGATAATAGAACCCTCGACTTCGTCTTACTCCAGTCCATGCTTTTTAGTCCCTAAAAAGGAGGATTTACAAGGACGAAAGAGGTATCGAATGGTTATAGACTATAGGAAGTTAAATGCAAAAACTCTCGATGAACAATTCCCGCTACCAAATATAAATGAAATTTTAGATCAATTAGGAGGCGCAAAATATTTTTCTGTGTTCGATTTAGCATCAGGTTACCATCGACTTGAAATCGACGAACGAGATAGACATAAAACAGCATTTACAACATACGAAGGCTTGTATCATTTTAATCGAGCATTGTCTATTGCGTTATCAGGTTTAACAAACCAAGAACTCTTCTTTTTCATCGACGATACAATTTCTTATTCAAAAACCCTGCCCGAGCATATAAGCAGATTAAAAAGATTATTCAAAAGGCTATGACTAGCTTTTTTGAAATTACAGCCGGAAAAATGCGAGTTTTTCAAACGAGAAGTTACGTATCTCGGGCATTTCATAAGCGCTGAAGGAGTACGGCCAAATCCACATAAATTAGAAGCAGTGCAAAATTACCCAGTTCCAAAGAACGTGAAAAATATTAAACAATTTTTAGGACTCGTGGGTTATTATCGAAGATTTATTTACCAATTTGCAAAAATTGCGAAGCCATTTACGAGTTTGTTAAAGAAAGACACGGAATTTACGTGGTCAAATGGAGCTCAAAATGCGTTCGAAACGCTAAGAAATAAATTATGCGAGAAACTGATATTAATCTTTCCCAATTTTAAAAATACTTTTAATCTAACAACAGACGCGTCGGGATACGTGGTAGGTGGCATTTTGTCACAAGGAAAGATCGGCAGCGATCATCCCGTCGCTTACGTGTCTCGCGTGCTCACAGATGTGGAAAAAAGATAGGATACGTTTAATAAGGAGGGACTGGCACTCGTATACTGCATAAAGCACCTTAGACCTTATTTGTTCGGCTGACAATTTTTTCTCATAACGGACCACAGACCGCTTGTATGGCTACAAACGCACAAAGTTACCAACTCGCGAATAACGCGGTGGCGTCTTATGCTGGCTGAATATGATTTCGAGGTGATTTATAGAGCAGGATGACTTAACATAGCCGATGCGCTGTCAAGGAATCCGGTAGAAAGCGTCCGCATAATTTCGCAAACAAAACAGAATGCGCCGGAGATCGAGCAACTTGCACTTGAGCCGCCGAGCAAAACGCTTACGCAGCCCACCCACTCAATGACTACTCGGGTTCGAGATTACATTGAGTCTTATTGAGTTATTTAGAGGCAATAAAACGGCTAGCTCCGAGAAAACGCGTAACAAACGCAGAAACACAGGAAATTGTACCTATTATTGAAAACACTCAGACGGAGAGCATAGAGCAAAGCCCTGATAATAATAATATGCAAATAGAAAAGTCGCAAAACCCCTCAGTAAAAAATTTATGTGACGCTACACACAGTGAGGTTTCGTACATAAAGAGCACTCAGAATAAAACCCTAGGGAAAGAGAACGGCTACGAAAATGTAAAAGAGAGAGAGTTATATAATAAGAGAAAAATAAGAAACGAAAGTTTTTTTGATAATACAGTAAAAAAGAGAGATATGGGAGATAGTAGGGTAGACACGGAGAAAGACGAGAGCGCCGATATTCATGCGCAAAATTAACCATTTATATTTTGTAACAACAAACGGAGAGCCGTGCGATAAATTGCCGGCTTCTAAAAATTTAAATATAGGTGAACCAGCATTGATGCAAGTAAATAATAAAATTCATATTGGACTTACAATACGGGGAAAAGGACAATTAGGCCTATATGAACAAATAAAATTTTAAAAATTTTATGCACAAATCTAAAAAAAACCTTAACGGAACTAGACATTGCATCAATCAGTATACAAAAATCTCAACACATAGAAAACTTATAGTGGAAAGAAATTATTAAAAAATTACGAAAAGTATTATTTAATAGTAATACAAAATTAATAATTTACCTCGGCCTTGTACGCTATCCACCACTCGAGGAGCGCGAGAGAATAATGCAAGAAGCACATAGCTATACAGTGGGAGGACATAGAGGAGTGAACAAGACATACAATAGAATCAAACATAATTAAAACTGGAAAAATTTGAAAGAAGACGTTCAAAACTTTATAAGAAAGCGTTTGGACTGCCAATTAAAAAAATTGGTGAGAGTAAAAACTCGAGCACCAATGGTAATAACAGATAGCGGAAGCCCCGCAATGGATCGTCATGCGATGGACATAGTAGGCCCATTACCCAAAATAACGAGAGGAAACAAATATATTTTAACTTTTTAAGATTTATTAACAAAATTTACCATAGCTGAGCCTCTAGCAGCTACAACTACAATAGACGTTGCAAAAGCATTAATAAGAAGGGTTATTTGCACGTTTGGAGCACCACGGGTAATTTTGACAGACCAAGGCACAAACTTTACAAGCCAACTTATGAAAAAGGTAGCAAAAAGATTTTGGATGAAGCAGGCAAGAACGACAGCTTTTCACCCGCAATCAAACGGATCATTGGAGCGCTCGCACACAAGTCTAGTAGAATTTCTGAAAATGTTTGTACACGGTAACAAAGCCGACTGGGATGAATATTTCAAATTAGCTACTTTCAATTTCAATACAGAAGTGAGTGAAGCAACGGGGTATACGCCGTTCGAACTCGTTTTCGGGTATCTAGCGAGAACACCCACAAGCGACCCTCTTGAGACAGATGATTTATTGCCGACATTCGACGGTTACCTACAAAACTTGGCAACGCGTTTAAATACGCTACAGAAAATAGCAAACGACCATCTTTTAAAAGCAAATTGGAAATCAAAATGCTACTACGACAAAAGGTGCAACGAAAAAAACACTACAAACTAGAGAATATGTATGGCTACAAAAAGGGCCAAAACCGCACAAGTTTGATAACCAATACATAGGGCCATATTTAGTACACGACGTCTCTGAAAATGGGAACGTAAAAATTTAAATAAGCAATACAAAAACCAAGCTAGTGCGTATTAACAGACTACGCAAATCTTATATAGAACCTTCTATCACAACCCCAAGCAAATAATACATAAATAATAATGTATGTTGTGACGTGGTGTTTTGCACCAGTCACATGAGGAGGCCAAAGCATAGCTTGTGCGCCTCCTCGTAGCTGAAATACCCCCCCTTTTACAATCTTAGCAGTCGCGCAGGACTGCCACGCTTGACCCTAACTAACAGCCACGCAGGTACAGGGGCTTTGAGCTCAAGTGAAAGCTCTAGCGAGGAGCTAGTCTCAGGAGCCCCTGGCTAGTCGTAGCAGTGCTCACACACACTGCAGCAGGGTTCCTCTCCAAGCTCCTTCCTCTCCAAGCTCCTTCCTGTCCTTGTAGTGGTCCCCGTACCTGCAACCTCCCAGACAGTAATTAAATAAAGAAGAAAATAGTAGTAGCAGCTGCACCTTGAAAGGAAGTACAAGCTGCCACACAACATCAAAGGAAAGTGGAAGAGGAGGTTAGAAGGCTGGCAAAACACAGCATTTGAGTGCAAGTAATTACGCACCTGAAGGTGTCTAATAGCGTTGCCTCGCTGCCGCTGCAAGCAGGCTATAGCTGTCACCGACACCGCTGCTTCGCTTCCTCAACCGCTCGCCGTCCGATCCGCAGTTGTTGATCCGCCGTACTGCAGCACCTGAAAAAGAGAAAGAAGAAGCAAATGAGACGACGCCTACCAGCTATGGAACGCGTCGACTTACCTGGACACCTAAAGTAGATTCTCGCCACTCCAGGGAAGAAACACAACAAACTGGCATTCGCGGGCGGATAACCTAAACGCGCGCTGCTGGCGAGCAGTAATGTCAACTGCTGACAGCACTGAGCGCGCGTGGCGGCTACGTCGCGTAACGTACTTTACACGTAAGTTGCGCCGGCGCAGAACGATCATCAAAAAGCCGCTCTCGCGAAAGTGCCACGCAATAAGCTTCTCGTTCACTCCGTTCGGGACCGTTTTAGCGAAAAGTCACAATTAGCGAGCAGTCGACACTCCGTTCGGGTCCGTTTTAGCGAAAAGTCACAATTAGCGAGCAGTCGACACTTTGTTCGGGATAATCGTTTGAGCAACAAGTCGCAAACTAAGATCTTTTTGCAAATAAAAACGAGCGAGCGTCCGGGTAGTAGCTGAGTGTGTATGAGAATAGCTGGTGAGTGCCAAGGTGCAGTGGCAGCTGCCAGGAGGCATATCTTCCCCGAATCGTCCCCGTATCCTTTCCGGCTGAGTGTGTGCGACCGCGTCGCATGTTACGCGCCGTTTTGGACCGTTGTGTATGCTGTACGCCCGCGACCGCTCTAACCGTGAGTTAGCCGCGCAACGTATTTGCTGCGCAAGAAACCGTGCTACACTATTGTAGCTGGCGCCCTGGGCTCGCGTAAAAACACGATAAATTCTTGTATTTGTAATTTAGTTTAAATAAACGTATTTATTCGTGTGCTTATTTAAATCGATAGTTTTACCTTGCACTAGTAAGCAACCCGCCCGCTTCCCCCCATTACATTTGTACGCCACCCTGATACCCAGTGGCGTTACAATGTATAGTAATATATAATGAAAATATATAACAAAATCACAGTGTGTCCTATGGAAAACGGAACTTTTTCGAAATAAAGACAAAAACTCAATATTTCGGCAAATCTCATTTATTTTATTCAAAATAGTCTCCTTTCGCATCAATACAACGTTTTGCACGATCAATTAACATATCAAATGAGTTTTTAAGATTATTTTTATCCATCGACTTTAGTATGTCGGTCGTCGCTCTTTGGATGGCCTCTACGTCGGCATAACGTTTTCCTTTCATAGGCAAGTGCAATTTGGAGAACAAGTAAAAATCGCATGGAGCCAAATCCGGCGAGTACGGTGAATGGTTGATGGTTAAAATGGAATTTTTGTTAAAAAAATTCATGATCAAGTTCGATCGATGAGACGGAGCATTACCATGCAACAAAAGCCAGCTCCCTTTTTCACGGTATTGTGGCCGCACACGACAAATACGGCTGAGCAAACGCTTTATAACACCAAGATAAAACACAGCAATAATCGTTTGACCAGGTGGAACGAATTCACGATAAATAATACCCTCCGAATCGTAGAAACAAATCAACATTGTCTTCACTTTTGACTTTTCAAGACGACTTTTTTTCGGATTGGGCTCGGTTGGGTGCTTCCATTCAACACTTTGACGCTTGGTTTCGGGATCATATTGAAAACACCATGTCTCGTCACCAGTCACAATTGATTATTTCAAGTTTGGGTCCTTTTTTGACTCTTTAATCAAATCCTTACAATGTTGAATTCGGAGCAATTTTTCGTAGTCGGTCAATTTGTGTGGAACGAAGCGTGCACACACCTTCCGTAGATTCAAATGATCGGTCAAAATGCGATGAATTGAATTTTTGGGCATATTTAATTCCATTTTCGTGTATCGCAATGAAGATTTTGGCTTATTTTTTATAAATTCACGCACTTTTTCAATGTTACTTTGAGTAATTACGGTATTCGAAGGACCTGGATGTTCGTCGTCCTGAATGTCTTCACGACCTTCCTGGAACCGCTTATACCACTCATACACTCTGGTACGGGATAGACAATTATCGCCATAAACTTGTTTCAGCAAATTATGCGTCTGAGTAATGGATTTACCGAGTTTAAAACAGAACTTAATATTTGCTCTTTGTTCGAAGTTCATTTTTCGACCGATGCCATAAGCACACTGTCACTTTGAGCGCGATATTTTGGTTTCCATTAAACCAAATGTCATACAATTTTGACAGGATGTCAGTTAAGAATGGACCTTTTCATTGCTAACATCCACCAATAGGTGGCGCCAATATAAATCGATGTTTTGAAAAAGTTCCGTTTTCCATGAAACACACTGTATATATATATATATATATATATATATATGTAATAAAAATATGTAATGAAAATATATATAAATATATATAACACATCGTTTAATAAGTCCCGAGACTAACCCAGAGATGGTGCTAGTAGTACCAAACTGGCCACGTTTCCATAGAGTGAGAACCTTTGAATGAAACGTGTAAAAATTTCACGTCGATCGGATCACAGACAGCAGAGTTATCGAAGTTAGAGTAAAGTCACTTTGTAATTTGTTTGAAAAATGGAAAAAAGCGAGTTTCGCGTGTTGATAAAACATTGATTTTTAATGGGTAAAAACACCGTTCAAGCCCAGCAATGGCTTGAAAAACATTACCCGGACTTCTTTCCATCCAAACCAACGATTTGTCGTTGGTATGCTGAGTTTAAACGTGGTCGTACGGACACAAACGATGCGGAACGTTCGAGTAGGCCATTGGAAGCCGTTACACAGGAAAATGTGAGTGAAGTGTTGAAAATTGTAAAGAAAAATCGCAAAGTAAAGATTCGTGAGATTGCAGAAATGACACAGATATCATCTGGAAGCGTATTTACAATCCTTTATGAAAAATTGAGCAATGCACCATGCCACAAGTCAATGAAAACAATGGCAAAATTGAACGAATTGGGCTTTGATTTGCTTCCCCACCCCCCGTATTCGCCAGATTTAGCCCCCAGCGACTACTGGCTCTTTGCTGATCTTAAAAGAATGCTCCAGGGAAAAAAATTTGGTTCGAATGATGAGGTCATTGCCGAAACTGAAGCCTATTTTGAAGTAAAGAATAAATCCTTCTATAAACATGCTATAGAAATGTTGGAAAGGCGTTGGAAAGATTGTATCACTCTAAAATGAGATTATATTGATGAATAAAAATGATTTTTAAAAAAAAATGTTGTTTTCGTTGTTAGTCTCGGGACTTATTGAATGATGTGTTATATAAAAGAGATTTAGTGCAGGCAAAACAATGCAGAAAATGCCAGGAGCTGCAACCAATTGCCATCTATCAAGAAGAACCTTGGGATGACGACTACCCCAAGTAGAGCCGCAGCCAAATGGGGAAACTATTAGAGATGTTTCACTACTACCATATAAAAACGGCCAGTGTGAAAAGTGCAAATGGCCTTCGCCCATCTGGAGGGATTGCCTCGAGTGCATGACAAGCATGATCAATGAAGGATTTGACGTTGACACTTAGATCCATGAATGTAAAATTCGGAACGTGAACGAGACCTAGAAGGGCCAGCTCATTGCATAAGTGCAAGGAACTACTACCGGTACAAATATCCATCAGCCTTGGTCAAGCAAAATCGGAAGAAGCAACATATTTGAAGCTAGTCGACCGTAAAACTAACAGTGACTAGTGACAGTGCAAAATATAGAAAGAAAACCACATAGGTAATTGCCAATAATATACATATACATGTTGAAAAAAAAAATATACCTACATATATCTATCTATAAGTGCAGGGACTCATCATTATTATTATTATTGAAACAAAAAAAAATAATAAATATATATACGTGTGCGAGTAACAATAATATACTAATGTGATCAAAAAGTAAGGTAAATTAGTTTATAAAATGTAAATTCTTTATTTATTCTTCCAAATCAATTTCATTCCCTTTAAAGTCATCCCCGTCTGATAAAACGTACTTTTGCCAACGCTTTTTCCAGTCCTCGAAACAGTCGGAATAGCCTTTTTTCGGTATGGCCTTCAAGACCTTCTTCGATTCGGTTTTTATCTCCTTAATCGTGTCAAAACGGCGTTCCTGCATTGGCTTTTTGAGTTTGCTGAATTGCCAGAAGTCGCTCGAAGCCAAATCAGGCAAATGCGGTGGTTGCGGAACGATATGAGTCGAGTTTTTGGCAAAAAAGTCGCTAAGAACCAATGCAGTATGACATGGTGCATTATTGTGATGAAGGAATTAAGAGTTGTTCGCCCATAATTCCGGCCGTTTCAGACGAATAGCTTTAAGCAAACGACGCATAACGCTCAAATAATATTTTTTGTTGACAGTTTGGCCCGGCTGAAGGAATTCATAGTGCACCACACCACGATAATCAAAGAAAACTGTTGACATGACCTGGATTTTCGATCGACTTTGCCGTGGTCTTCTCGGTCTTGCGTCACCTTTTGCACGATAATCGCTAGATTGGTCGGTGGTTTCAGGGTCGTAAACGTAAATCTAAGTCTCGTCTCCAGTACTGATGCATTTTAAGTGGTCCTGATAGTCAGACAGCAAAGTTTCACACACATCAACGCGTCGCTTTTTTTCCAAAAAATTGAGCAATTTTGGCACCAATCAAGACTTGACGCGTTTGAGACACGAAACATCCTTTAAAATCAGTAGGGCTGAGCCAAATAATATTCCAACACTATCAGCGAAGTCTCTAATTGTTAATCGACGATGTTCAAGCACCAAATCTTTGATTTTTTGGACGTGGCAATCGTCGGTAGACGTTGATGATCGTCCAGAGCGTGGTTCGTCTCTAACGCGTTCTTGGCCCGCTTTGAACTCGTTGTACCACTTATAAACGTTTTTTGTGCCATAGTTTGATCACCAAAGGCCTTCCGCAACATTTTCAACGTGTCCGCATAAGAATATTTGTTCCGTAAACAAAATTTGATGCAAGCTCTTTGCTCAACAAAATCACCCATTGTAAAAATCGAAAAATTCACTTTTGGTTGTTTACAAAAACACGTGTAACTGGGAACTAATTAAACCTTTTGACAAACAGACGCTTGGCAAATGTTATAGATAGTCCTACCAACCTAGGGAAAAAAATTTACCTGCCTTCCTAATGCCCGGGAGTTTTAAATGACAACTTCACCTTACTTTTTAATCACAGTAGTACATATATAATATATTGTATTACAACAATACATACGCATGTTAAAATATACATATATTATTATACAAAATAAACTCTAAGATAACATAAATATCTTGTGCGTGAATTTACTTTTATATGTAATTATTAATATTCCGAAATTAATACATTTTTTTATATTAGAAAAAAAAAAAAAACATAATAATAAAATCATGTCAGTTAATTATATGTAAAAAAATAAGAGGGTTGTATCCAAACGGCATGAGTGAGTGAGAAGAGTGACAGCGCCCGGCGCTAAATTTCCTTAAGGGGGGAGATGTCACGTCGTACTATGACGCGACGCTGTATTTTTCTTTTTTTGTTTTGTTTTTCTACCACCCACGGCGACGCTACATCGTGAGCTCGGACGGTACCATCTGTGCATCTTTTACCTTTTTTTTTCTTTTTTTCTCTTTATTATTTTACATTTCACTTTTTTTTATTTCCTTCCTTTTTACCTATGAAAAGCGCTACCGCTACAGCGATAACATCAAGGTACGGAAGCACTGATGCGGAAAGAGTATTAGAGTATGCGTGTATGAATCATGACTAAGAACACTGGTGTTCTACTTTCAGACCATCCCTTTTTTGATAAGGAACAAAGATGCACGTCTAGTTTTTGGCCTATATAAAGGGGTTGGACGATACACCGAGAGGACCAGTCTTTTCCCGAAAACGTTGTCGTGCGTGGAAGCTCTGCCGGCTGGCTACACAAGGGCCGGTCTTTTCCCGAAAACGTTGTCGTGCGCGGAGGCTCTGCCGGTTGCTACACAGTCAGTAGTCTTTTCTTACATTATTCTCGTACGTGGAAAGTCTGCCAGCTTTATTGTATGTATACCAACGCGGATGAATAAGTATAAAGTACGAATTGTGTAAATAAGTCTAGCTAACTCAGAAGTTGTAATTGGATGAAGCCACCCGCCAGTTCAAAGTTTAATAAATAGAACAGACATTTTTACAAAACTCTTAAAGCCAAACTTAAATTTCCTCCCCATTCCCGCCAAGCAGCAGCCGAGCCAGCCAGCTAGCCAGCCTTCAGCCAGCGACACCAGCGCACTCAAAACAACGTAAGAACATCTCTCTCTACATCTCTCAGCTCCTCTCGCCTGAACTTCATTACTCATGCGATACGTCTCTCTGGTCCTCATAGAGTGCACGTAGACAAATCAGGCATACATATAAAATAAATATGCATATCTCTCTCTCTCTCTCTCTCTCTCTCGCTCTCGCACGCTGACTCCAGTTCTCTGTCCCTCTCCTTCGACCTGCGCTAGTATATACTGTAACGCCACTGGGGATCAGGGTGGCGTACAAATGTAAAGGGGGGGGGGGGGAAGCGGGCGGGTTGCTTGCTTGCTAGTGCAAGTTAAAACTACCAATTTAAAATAAGCACACGAACAAATACATTTATTTAAACTAAGATTACAAAATACAATAATTTATCGCGCTTTTACGCGAGCCTAGGGCGCCAGCTACAATCGTGTAGCGCGGTTTCTTGCGCGGCTAATACTTTGCGCGGCTAACTCACGGTTAGAGTGGTCGCGGGCGTACAGCATACACAACTGCCGAAAATGGCGCGTAACACGCGACGCGGTCGCACACACGCGGTCGCACACAGACCCGAACGGAGTGAACGAGAAGCTTATTCCGTGGCACTTTCGCGAGAGCGGCTTTTTGATGATCGTTCTGCGCCGGCGCAACGTACGTGTAAAGTACGTTACGCGACGCAGCCGCCGCGCGTGCTCAGCGCTGTCGGCAGTTGATATTACTGCTCGCCAGCAGCGCGCGTTGAGGTTATCCGCTCGCGAGTGCCAGTTTGTTGTGTTTCTTCCCTGGAGTGGCAAGAATCTACTTCAGGTGTCCAGGTAAGTCGACGCGTTCCATAGCTGGTAGGCGTCGTCTCATTTGCTTCTTCTTTCTCTTTTTCAGGTGCTGCAGTACGGCGGATCAACAACTGCGGATCGGACGGCGAGCGGTTGAGGAAGCGAAGCAGCGGTGTCGGTGACAGCTATAGCCTGCTTGCAGCGGCAGCGAGGCAACGCTATTAGACACCTTCAGGTGCGTAATTACTTGCACTCAAATGCTGTGTTTTGCCAGCCTTCTAACCTCCTCTTCCACTTTCCTTTGATGTTGTGTGGCAGCTTGTACTTCCTTTCAAGGTGCAGCTGCTACTACTATTTTCTTCTTTATTTAATTACTGTCTGGGAGGTTGCAGGTACGGGGATCACTACAAGGATAGGAAGGAGCTTGGAGAGGAAGGAACCTTGCTGCAGTGTGTGCGAGCACTGCCTCGACTAGCCAGGGCTCCTGAGACTAGCTCCTTGCTACAGCTTTTACTTGAGCACGAAGCCCCTGTACCTGGGGAAGGTACAGTATGTACAGCCCTGTGTGGCTGTTAGTTAAGGTCAAGCGTGGCAGTCCTGCGAGGCTGCCAAGATTGTAAAAGGGGGATATTTCAGCTACGAGGAGGCGCATAAGCTATGCTTTGGCCTCCTCATGTGACTGGTGCAAAAACACCACGTCCCAATACATATACTTATTGCCACCCGTCCTCGGCAGCTACGGTTGACCGAAATAGGGAATTAAACCTTTTTTAATTATTCAATTTAAAACTTAGTAAAATAAGTTTTTCTGTCGTTGCGTCGTCTCCTAGGACGTAACATCTAAAAGCTACAATAGAATGAAATATACAAAAATGGTATTAAAATCAATTAAAATGAATTTAAAATCAATTATACAAATTTGCAATGAAGACAATTTTTTTTTGCGAATGAATCCGAATAAGAGTCGATTTATTTGTATTTCCATAACGCAATAGAATACAATGCAAAAAAGCATACTATTCATATTTATTAAAATCAATTGAAATTAATATAAAAAATTTCAATAATAATTAAATTAGATTTGAAATCAATTAAAGTCAATAGCTTCGTAATTGATCGATTTAAGATTAATAATTGAGAATATTTGAATTTATAAGATTAAATTGAATTTTTATTTATTCCTATTGATTTCAACTGACCATTTTTAGCAGGGTCGACAATTAAAATTTATTATTCTTGTATAAGTAATAAAATTTTAAGAGCGAAATACGAATTTAAATACAAAAATATAATAAATTTTTGATTATTACTTAAATTTAGAAAATACTTTACACTATAGAAGAAATTTTGAATGTAGGATTAATACAAGTGTGTATCGATCGCCATGCAACTTATAATTCAAATTTAAATCTTAGATTTACAAGCGTTGCGTAGCGGAATGGTCAGGGCGTCTGTTTTATAATACGAAGAACCCGGGTTCGATTCCATCGTAGGTCAAATATTTTTCTGCATTTTTTCCCTTAAATAATGTGTAAAATAACATGTGCGACAATTCGAATAAACGATTAAATGTAATGCGGATGTTTATAAAAATGTATAATTATAATAAATAATAAAATTCTAAAATATATAAAATAGTTAATTAGGGTTACAAATGATCTTTTAGAAAAATTGTATAAAAGATTACTGGAATCATACATGAAATATAACTGACAGCTTTTACATTAAATATTTTGATCTTTGTTAATATTCTGTAAAAGCTAACTGAAAGATAATCTTTTGCAAGGTTTCATTCAGTGTTACTCGTTTTTACTCATCAAGGGGCGCACCAGCGCTCCGTGGTAAGCATTGGTACTAACCACAGGCGCCTGGCGCACCCTTTTACACATTAAATTGATGCATGAAAAAATTAAAAAATTTTTTTTAGGTATACATTTTAATATTTAATAAAATGTAATCTATCACCTTTGCTATTTTTTTTATGTTCTTCAAATAAAAAAAAAGGCATTAACATGTGTGCACTCGTTACGAAGATACGATATGCGCCCCCAAATTTTCATCAAATCGCTCTTCAAGCATTTCGTCGAATATTTAGATTCATATAATGTAAGATAATTTAAACAAGATAATCTCGTGTTTTTATCTCATCATCTCTTTATATGTATTGTTACAAGTGTAAATTTGTTCACGCCCGTTAGCAGCGCAGGCCCTTTCTCTGGTCCTGCTTTATCTTCTTTTGTGTGTGTGGGGCCTTGCCTAAGGCCCCGCTACCGGTGCTGCTCCCACCGGGCTCGGCTACTCAGTTTGTGTGCCAATGCTAAATCGGCACACCCACGGGGGTGGCGGTATTCGGGATAGGAAAGATGTAGGGAATTAATAAATACAAACGCACCGGCTCTGTGCTTATAGCTTATTTAATAAATAAAAATAACAAAACAATACAAATTGCGATAAGTTATTGCGGAAAGGTACATCAATGCGAAGAGCAATTAGTATTGCCTCACACGCAATACTAATTCTCGAGGTGCGCACTGTGCATGCGCACCCTCTTCGCTTCACGCGGCTACACACACACGTGTAGTCTATGGACGACAGATATAGAAAGAGCAGTTCCCTCTCTATACTGCCGTAGTCCGTGACTGCCCAAATGAGAGCGTCTCTCCCTCTTACTCGACGCTGCAGTCTATGGTTGAGCGAGAGAGCTCGTTCCTCTCGCTCAACTGCGTGCTCGCAGGTTGTACGAGTAAGAGTGGCTTCATCTTACTCGTACGCCTATTCTATGATAATGCGAGAGAGAGATTGATCCTCTCACTCGCACTCGTACGGCCTAATCGGTTTTTGAGTTACGCGGTCTCGCGCATAACTCTTCTTTACATATATATATATATATATATATATATATATATATACAGGGTGCGCCATCTAGACAGGACCTATTTAAATGTTAAATAACTCCGCCATTTTTCAGCTGATTTTGACAAGTCAGCCAGATTCTGAAACGTCAGTCATTGCCATTTTAGTCATGCATCGATTTACGCCAAAAAAGCGGGCTGAAATTGTAGCGCTGTTCATTGAAAACAATCGTTCAACTGTGAAAACTGTGCGTGCTTATCGTAAAAAATATGGGACATTCGGCGCCTTCCGCCAAGACAATTCGTACTTTGGTGAAAAATTTCTTTGAACACGGGTCTGTAGCTACTCGCCCGCGACCCATTCGACCGCGTCCGCAACGCTCCAATGAAATTGTTGAAGCGGTTAGAGAGAGTGTTGCCGAAAATCCAAGTGTGTCGTATCGCCGTCGTTCTCAGCAGCTGAACATGAGCGGAACCACTTTAAGAAGAATTTTGAAGGATGATCTCAATCTTTTTCCATACAAAGTGCAACTTACTTAAAGATTGTTGGAAACGGACAAGTTTTTGCAGAGCAAGTTCCCGGGACGCGTTGTGTCGAAAAAGGGTGATTTGGAATGGCCTCCTCGTTCGCCGGATTTGACGGCGCCGGACTTTTTTCTGTGGGGCTATTTGAAGAGTAAGGTGTATGCCAGCAAACCGAAGACTATTGAAGAACTTAAAGCTAATATCACAGCGGAAATTTCTGCTATAACGCCCGAAATGTTGTCAAATACAATGCAAAATGCCCAAAAAAGGGCCGCTTTGTGTGTGTCTAATGGAGGTGGTCATTTGATCGATATTGTATTCTGAGTGAATTGTCAATAAATGGCATTGTATATCGTAAATAAATCTTGTTCATTTTCCAAAATCGGCTGAAAAATGGCGGAGTTATTTAACATTTAAATAGGTCCTGTCTAGATGGCGCACTCTGTATATATGCCTGACGCGATCGCACACGCGTCAGGAAAACTCAATATAATTTAGTCGCGGACTAAATATGCTACCAAGTGGCCACTCACTTGATGAATAACTAATAGCGGTATCGTCCCGTCTATTACTCTGCAGAAACGCTGCGGAAAACCCTCAAAGAATTCCTGTCTATTTTCTGATTGCTCGAAGCACGTGCGGCGTGTCGGACCGGCGAAACGAGAAGGAGGCTTGAGGGGAGGGCGCCTCCTTCCCCTCTTGCCTATCGGTTTTCCCGCGTAGCGCTATCGATTCTTGATCGATAGTGCCGCGTTTCGGTACGCCGCTGATTGTCGCGCCTTTTCCCGCGTGAAACACTATCCAAGCCCCACTATCCAAGCGTTTCAATTGGGGTGTGGGTCACAAGTTCGCGCGCGTCTTGCGAGGTGAAGCCGAAGCGTGTTCTCCTACGCCCTTCGCCTTCCTACTACCCGGTGGCCTTCCCGGGCCTCGCTTAGCGCGCACCTACCTCTGGTCGCTCCCTGGTCGACGGTGGCTCCCTTACATTCGTTGTGGGACGCCTCACGACGCAGACCGTCTTTCGGGGTCGCCCGCGCTTTCTGGCCGGCGCAGTGACTACGCACTCGCCTTGCGAAGATCCCCCGGGGACCGAGCCTTCTCCTGGTTGGCTCGTCAGGAGGGGCCTCGCCGCGTCAAGAGTACGGCTCGTCATACTCTCGTCCTCTTCTGGTGGCGACGGTTGAGCAGCTACGTACTTCTTGAGCTGGCTGACGTGTACGGGACAGATGGTACATTCATCTCCGTCCCTAAGCTTGTACGTTTTGCTGCCCAGGACCTTACTGACCATGTAAGGCCCTGCAAACTTGAGGGCTAGCTTTCCTGCTGTCCCCTGGGCTGTGGAAGAAAGCACCTTGTTCTTTTTCCACACCCAGTCACCTTCTTGAAAGAAGAGCTCTCGGCGGCGCGCATCGTAATAGCGCGCCCGCTTCTCCTGCTCTTTGGCGGCGATTTTGGAGGCGCGCGCGTGAAGCTCCGGTAGCTTCCGCACGCGCTCTGCCCAGCCCGGTATTGCTTCCTCCTGCAATACCTGCGCGGAAGCCTCACATGACGTGCGGGCTTCGCTCCTTGGAGGGGCGGGCTGTCGGCCGTAGTTGAGCAGCCCCGGGCTCGCTCCGACGGCGCTCTGCTTCACCGTGTTGAAGGCGAACACCACTTTATACAGGTGTTCGTCCCAACGATCGTGCGATTCCTCTAAGCAGGACACGATCATCGTCCTGTTGGCCCGCTCGACAAGATTAGCCTGCAGATGGTAGGCTGGTGTCGTGGAATGATGGATACCGTGCTTCTCCAGGTATCCATCCACGATCCGGTTCCTAAACTCCGTCCCATTGTCGGTCAGGAGTACTTCTGGCGAACCGAATCGGAGCACGACACGCTCAATAAAGGCCTTGAGGACGGCCTCGGCCCTCACCTTCCGCAGCGGGACACATTCGACCCACCTCGTGAATAAATCCTGAAAGACCAGGATGTATTCGAAGCCCTTGCGGCTTCGGACGAATGGCCCCATCACGTCGGCAGCTACTACATGCCATGGCCGCTCAATGAGCCTCCTGCCCATCAAGCCAGCTGGAGCCTTCTGCTCCACCTTGCACTGCTGGCAGACTTGGCATCTGCGGACGTAATCTGCCACACAGTCGACCAGCTTCGGCCAGTAGTACTGCCGCGTGACCCTTTGTCGGTTGTCGGTGCCGACTGACCGACTTCCGTTGATGCGACCTCTACTTCAGCCGCGCTTACTTTAGGGCTGACCTTCGGCGGCTCTCTTCTCGTAGCTGTCTTCGGGCGGTAGGCCGCCTTCGGCACTACCGCATGGTTCAGGGGAACGGGCGTTCTGTCGTCCCGTTCCCTCTCCAGCGTCAACTCGGCTCTTACCGCACGGTCTATCAGCTCATTAACCGTGCGACACTTCATCCGAGAGACAATTCGTTTGATTTGCGGGAGCAGATTATCGTGGAGACTGTCCACCATCTACTCCTCGCTCAGTAGCGGCGATATCTTCATAAGTATCGCCTCCAGGCACGTTATGTAGCTATGTCATTTTTGTATATTGTAAATGTACTTGTATACATAGAAAGTATAGCTGAAAGTTTGGAATCTTATTTTTTGTAATTCGTACCTAATCATGTTTCAGTTATAACATACACAAACTATTTTAGTACCGAAAAATATATCTTGATTATATAAATTACCATGAGCATTACCATCTACTTGTTTAATTTCAAACATAGACAAACTATTACAGTATCTAAAAATACATGTTGATCACATAAATTACTGTGAGCATCATCATATACTCTACAAGTGTCCGGCAAGTATGGTTTTAATTATATGTCACAAGTAACTTTTTGTGAAATATATAAGTTGTAAAAGAAGATAGCATGAAAGATATAGAAAAATATAGTTAAAACAATTATTTGATTTGAGTGGTTTTATTCAAAGCAACTTCCTACTATCGTACGAAAACAATATGAAATTATATGTAAATTATTGAATTAAATTAAAATAAAAACTAAATAAATGTAAGAGTAAAAAGAATCATTTTACATGATTGATATTCTGTATACTTCGATAATTCAATTCAAAGTAACATTTTAAAAGAAAATTGTAAAAAATATAAAATAATATTTTTTAGTATTAACTAAAATTATAAAATAAATGTGTTCGACACAAATATTGAAATACTTAACAACTTTGAATAGATTTCACAACTTTCGTGCGTAGAAATTTGTGTAATGACTTTTTATTAATCCGATAAGTAAATGATGACCAGGTAGCGGTCAAAAAATACATTAATAAAAAGAAAGATGATATTTAGCGATATTATTATATTTTATTGCTTTCTTTAGTCTAAAATATTTTAAAATTAAAGAAAATTTGAAAGTATGTTTATGAAAATTAATTATTAATTATATTTTTTCATATTTTTCAATAACAACGAAAACGATAATTTTTTTGCATTTAAAAGATTGTTGTATTTACATGCAGATATTCATTAGCATATTATATATAACAACATTGATAATCAGCTATCGTTAAAAAAAAATGTGTTGATAAAAAAGAGAATACTTAGCAATATTATTTGATTTCACAACTTTCAAGAGTCAAAAATGCTGATTTTAAATTTACTTTTTGATAAGTTACTCACAGGTGCCATACTAATATTTGATATATTGATAATTCATGAAGAGAGCACAGAAAAATATGTTTAAACGACAACCAATACTTACCATAATTTTCTTTTTATTGAAAATAATGTTTATACAAGGATTATGCGCGCAAACAGAAACATCACAATAGCATGTTTCGTAAGATTTTTACGAGGTTTTACTTTGCAAAAGTCCTGCATAAAATGTTTCTGCAATATTTTTGCCAATCTTTTAAAAGCATAGCGAAAAATCTGTCCTCATCTTTACGGAAAATATTTATACAAAGATTATGCGCGGGCACAGAAACATCTCAATAATATTTTTCGTAAGATTTTTGCGGGGTTTGAAACCTTTAATGAAATCTTGCAAAAATCTTTCATGCTATGTGGATAATGCAGATTTGACGGTATTGATTGTTATTTATTAGGTTGCTGCAGATAAAATAGCCGATTAAGTAATAAATTTTTAAAAAGCTGTAATTTTTTATAAAGACAATTTATTTAATCAAAATAGGTACCAATAGATGCAACACACTTTTCCCAACGAGATACAAGTATATTTTTTCCAGTTTTGTAGAAGTCCGAGTTTCTGGTTCAAAGAAACTTCTCGAAGGCGTTTTTGACAGCAGCTTCATTATTAAATCTTTTTCCTGTCAAAAAGTGATCCAAATGTTTAAAGAAATGATAATCTGTTGGTGAGAGGTCTGGTGAATATGGAGGGTGAAGAAGAGTCTCATAGCACAACTCGTATTATTTTTGAACCGTTGTTCTCGATACATGAGGTCGTGCGTTATCATGAAGCAGTATCACTCCATCCCTGTTGACAAGCCTAGATTGTTGGACTATCAATTTCTGATGCATTTCATCCAGTTAAGCACAGTATGTCTCAGCATTGATGGTTTCGCCAGGTTGCAGGAATGAATAGTGGATAACTCCAGCTACAGACCAGCAAACAGTTACCATTATTTTCTTTGGATAAAGGCTTGGCTTCGGCATGTGTTTTGGCGCTTCATCGGCATCTAGCCATTGGGCCGATCGATTGCGACGATTATCGTATAAAATCCACTTTTGATCGCAGGTCACAATTCGGTGCAAGAACGGTTCACAACATAATACACTAAAATTGCAGCCAACTTTATATCATTGCTAAATCAGCCATTTCATCTGCAGCAACCTAATGTATTTACTACTGTGATCAAAAAGTAAATTAAAATTGTCATGTAAAACTCCCGGGCATTAAAAAGGCACGTAAATTTTTTTTCTAGGTTGGTAGGACTACCTATAATATTTGCCAAGCGTCTGTTTGTTAAAAGGTTTAATTATATCTAAGTTACACGTGTTTTTGTAAACAACCAAAAGTGAGTTTTTCGATTTCTACAATCGGTGATTTTGTTGAGCAAAGAACTTGCATTAAATTTTGTTTGCGGAACGAGTATTCTTGTGCGAACACTTTGAAAATGTTGCGGAAGGTCTTAGGTAATCAAACTATGACTCAAAAAAACGTTTGTAAGTGGTACAACGAGTTCAAATCGGGCCGAGAAGGCGTTGAATACGAACCGCGCTCTGGACGACCATCAACGTCTACCGAAGAGGGCCACGTCAAAAAAATTAAAGATTTGGTGCTTGAAAATCGTCGATTGACAATTAAAGACCTCGCTGATAGTGTTGGAATATCATTTGCTCAGCCCAAACCATTTTGAAGGATGTTTGGTGTCTTAAACGCGTCAAGTCTCGATTGGTGCCAAAATCGCTCAATTTTTTGGAAAAAAAGCGTCG
The DNA here is from genome assembly GCA_949987625.1 of Chalcis sispes. NCBI lineage: Eukaryota > Metazoa > Arthropoda > Insecta > Hymenoptera > Chalcididae > Chalcis > Chalcis sispes. Next base: position 26,326,493 of record OX465095.1, on the reverse strand, counting down.
CGTTGATGTGTGTGAAACTTTGCTGTCTGAGTATCAGGACCACTTAAAATGCATCATTACTGGAACGAGACTAGGATTTACGCATACGACCCTAAAATCACCGGCCAATCCAGCGATTGTCGTGCAAAAGGTGAAGCAAGACCGAGAAGACCACGGCAAAGACAATCGAAAATTAAGGTCACGTTGACAGTTTTCTTTGATTATCGTGGTGTGGTGCACTATGAATTTCTTCCGCCGGGCCAAACTGTTAACAGAAAATATTATTTGAGCATTATGCGTTGTTTGCGTGAAGCTATTCGTCTGAAACAGCCAGAATTATGGGCGAACAACTCTTGGTTCCTTCATCACGATGATGCACCATGTCATACTGCATTGGTTCTTCGCGACTTTTTTGCCAAAAACTTGACTCATTTCGTTCCGCAACTACCGTATTCGCCTGATTTGGCCCCGTGCGGCTTCTGGCTATTCAGCAAACTCAAAAGGCCAATGCGGGGACGCCGTTTTGACACGATTGAGGAGATAAAAACCGATTCGAAGAAGGTCTTGAAGGCTATACCGGAAAAAGACTATTCCGACTGTTTCGAGGATTGGAAAAAGCGTTGGCAGAAGTGCATTTTATCCGACGGAGATTACTTTGAAGGGGATGATATTGATTTGGAAGAATAAATTAAGAATTTACATTTTATAAACAAATTCACCTCACTTTTTGATCACAGTAGTATTAAGTTTAATTTGTTTTAATTGTTTTTAATTGTCTGTTTTATATTGATTTCTATACTTTCAAATTAAGTTTATACCTTCTAATAGATTTAAATATATAATTTCGATTCTAATTTATTGATTTCTATTTATACTAATCAAATTCTATTTATCTCAATTATTTTTAATTGATTAAAGCTGCTGGTCCATCGATTGATCCTTATTAATTTTAATTGATTCAATTAATTTCTTTTACAAAATTTGAAGGCACGAACCGCATTGAAAACAATTGATTATTTTCCTATTCTTTTTAATTGTCTATTTTTAGCAGGGAGTCGCTATGCTTTACAACAAATTTGAAGAGGGCATTTTATAATTGAAAGTCCTTGGGGAGGGTGTCAGGAAATTTAGCAAAATGTTTGCGGCCTAAATTTTTTTGTCGTATTTTGTGTAAACACCCTGCTAAAAAAAATAGATTAGAACTAATTGAAATCAATTAAAATGTATTAGAGCCAATTAAATTTAAATCGATTCTAATAATTTTTAAATGGTTTTAATAAGTTTTAATCAAACATTTTTGCAGGACAATGAAATAATATATTAAAAATCAGTTTTTTGCTCACAGCTTCTAAACCATTGTTGCTGTTGACAAAAAGTAAAATATTTAATTGCAGCTAAAACTACCTATGAAATAAGCCAAATTGAGTTGAAACTGGTTAATTTTTTTTTAAACTCATAAAACAGCAAATTTAACCCTTTAATGAAATTTCATGTAAATAAGTTTTGCTTTTAAATAGTGATAGTTAATTTACTCAAATTGAGTATGCATAAAAGATTATTTACTGGGGGAATTTATGGCGCAAACTCAAATTGGGTGCATGATCAAGAAGCACTGCTCTTAATAAAAGCATTAAAAGACGGATTTGTTTTTAGTGCGCACGCGCTTTGGTAGCTGACTGTACGGTTAAAGTCAGTGAAACAAAAAAAATATATTAAAAAAGAAGAAGTTATATATTAGTAAAATATAATGAAAGTTCAATTAACAATGATAAAAATTCAATATTTTAAGAGTAAGTATTTTCCAATGTAAATTATATTTCAAAATATCATTATCGTACAATTTACTTTTTTTTATAAGATAAATTCATTCTTTTTAATATTAAGATTCTTCGCGCTTTTTTTAAATTTTCTTACAATTTGTGTATTTAATTATATCGCAAAATGTTTATATTGGACTATTAATTATATAGAATACATTCATTGATACTGTTTTGAAATTCATATGATTTTTACTTTTAAGTAGTCTTGATATGGTTTAGAATTGAATTATTTATAGTTTGCTTTACAAAGCGCTAGCAAATCTTGGATATAAATAAATTACTAGCAAGAGGTAAAAACAGTTGAAAGTATTTTAGTTAGAAATATGACATGTGTAAATTATACAGAAAAATAAATTGTACAGAATGCAACTTGATTTTTTAATATATTTGAGAAATAGGTATTTACATGTTTCAAAAGATATTGTATATAAGCTTTTTATGTTTTAAATTTCTTTTATGTATGTTCATTTAGAAATAATCGACAATTATGGATAATATATATACTGTTATAGTATTACTGATAATCACAATCACAACGTAAAATTTTACATATTTGTAATACAAATTTGTATTTTAAATTTTATTAAATAGGTTTTTATATCTTAAAGAATAATCTACTTTCTTTTTCAAACAATAATTATCATGATAATATGCAGATTAAATGTGATCACTTTGATTATTTATTATGTAAAATAAAAAACAATTTATGTTTTATTTATATTTTTCAGTATTTTGAACATTCAATAAATAAATAGTTATATAATTTATTTTTTATAATTTTTGTATAGTGATAGTTTAATTATTTTATATAATAAAGAATATATTACATTGTAAAATCATTATCAATATATATATATATATATATATATATATATATACATACATTTATATTTATTTTTTATACACCTTTCTTTATAGGAGATGGAATCTTTTATAAATTTATTTGGAACTAATAAATATAGACCAAAAAGAAATGAATCTTGTGATAATATTAAGAATCAAGAAAATAATATTTCGGATCCTAATAACATTAAAGATAATGAAGAAAGATTACCTCCAGAACCAGAACAAGGAAATATAGAGTATAAATTAAAATTGATTAGTCCTTCTAGTCAAAGGTTTGAACATTTAGTTACTCAAATGAAATGGCGTCTTCAAGAAGGTCATGGAGAAGCTATTTATCAAATTGGTAAGTTTATTTTACAAAAGAAAATCAAAATGATTATTTATATATCTTGCTTATAGGTGTAGAAGATAATGGAAGATTGGCTGGTTTATCAAGAGAAGATATGAAAGCTTCTTTAGATACCTTAAAGGAAATGGCATCTAGATTGGGTGCAACAATTAATATACTTCGAGAACGATCAATGTTTTCACAATCAAATAATAATTCTTCAAAAACTAAAAATAATAAATCTGATGATAAAAGAGTAGCTGAAGTTTTAATACGAAAACTTCGAAAAGATGATAAAGATGAAGAAAGTGTAATTGATTTGCGACTAGCAGTTATGGGTGGTCAAGATGCTGGAAAGTCTACATTACTTGGTAATCTTTTATTCAATTGTTAACAATATAATTACTAGTAATTTTCATTAAAGTTTTATAAAATATGAAATTATAATTTTGTAGGGGTATTAACACAAGGACAATTAGATAATGGTAGAGGGAGATCTAGGTTAAATATGCTTCGTCATTTACATGAAATAAAATCAGGTCGTACATCTTCAATATCTCATGAAATTATAGGCTTTGATAATGAAGGCCATCTTTTAAATTATGCTGAAATGACAACAGCAGAAAAAATATGTGAACATGCTTCAAAAGTTGTTACTTTTATAGATTTAGCAGGCCATAGAAAATATTTAAGAACAACGTTATTGGGATTAACAGGTATAAATTGTTTCTAATTGTTTAGTAAATTATTTATTAATGCTTAATAATTATTTATCTGTGTAAGTAAAATTTTAATTTGTAATCTTTTTCATACAACTTTAACTAAATTTTTTAGTAAATAAAAATACAATTATACGAAATTGTGCAAATTTTTTTATTTTTAGAAAATCCACACCAATGTACTTGCATATAATTTTATATTACTATTTTTTATTTTTGATACTTCCAAATTTTTAAAGTGCACAATTCTTTATAATCTATAAAACTATTCTTTCACATTTTCAAATCTGAAATTTCATCATGAAATCAATATAAAAATATTATTTGTTACAATTTTAGTTAACAAAGTATTCCTATTCCCATTCTATTTTTCTTAATCATAATTATAATATTAAGTGATATAGTTCTTTGAACTATATTGATTATGGAATCATTTTTATTCAACTATGTTTTATTTTCAAATGATCCGAATTTATTTTATTTTATCTATTTGATGATTTAAGTTATTTTATGGATATATTTAGTATGTATGTTATGGAGTATTTATGGAGGATGTTGAAATAATTATTCTACATTAGGTATCAAGAAGTATCAGATCTCCTGAATACTTTCTCAGGTATGATATTTTTTAAAAAGATTAAGGTCAAGCTTTAAATAATTTTCAACAAAGAATTCAATGACCTTTTATATTATCTTTAAGATAACTTGCAAGATTCTTTGAAGGTCAACTTTTTTAATGGGATTCCCCATTTTCTACATTGGCAATCGAAAAGGCGTGGAATTTTACATTAATTTTTTTTTTATGTTTCAACGTCCACTGTACGCTACCTTTGTCTTGAAAATTGACACGGAGCCAAACCTGGGACCTGAATACATATTTGAATACAAAATTTTCCCCTTTTTTGATCTCTGGTGTAAAGAATGAGGATTTACATTTAAAAAATTGAAGTGACCTTCCAACGATTTTTAAGGTTATGTTCACAGTCAATTTTAAGGACTGTTTATTGCGACTTGTTTAATTAAGTAATTTTATTACTTTTAATATTTTCTGAAAAGCTTCTATTCTTAAAAGTATTTATACGTTACTTAGCTTAAATGACTTTAAATTGAGCTTTAAGGTCAAGCCACATCAATGACTAGAGTGCACATTTAAATGCAAAATTTCACACTCTTTCAATTGTCAATGTAGAAAATGGAGTATTCCAATTAAAAAACAAAAAATGTTGACCTTCATGTAATCTTTCAAAGTATTTTCCAGGTCAAATTAAAAGTTCTTATTGAATTCTTTGTTGAAAATTATTTAAGATTTCACCTTAACCTTTTTGATAAGTTCCGTACTTGAGAAAATATTTATACGACCCGTTTTTTGTGACATGTCTATTTAGATTTTTACCCAGTTATTACCCTGTATATTTATATTGTTGACACCGATGGTTTCAAATCTGGAGATTTTTTAAAAATCTGGAGGATTGATTGCCAGATTAAGTTTGTTTTGTAGCGTTTGTCCATATATACATTGATGGTGTTTACGTATTCGTAATGTTTCACGGTCATTCCTGTAAAAATAGAAACCTATCGCTGCTATTATTTTGTGTGTGTGGTCTGGTTCTAAATTTATTTAAGAAGTTAAAGAAATAAAAAATTCTTAAATTTTTAGTGATTCTTAAAAATGCTTCATTTCAGTAAAAAAATAAATAGGTTTCATATAATCTTAAGAAATAATATGAAAAAAGTTTGTAAAAAAAAATTTTTTTTTGTATTCACGGACTTGATGAAAATTTTTTAGGAAAATTTTTTAGCTAAATAAATTATTATATGCATCGGATAGCTTATTTATGCAATTTCAAATTGCTTTTATTTAGACCTTGATACGACCATTTTTTACTGAGATACCGAACTTTTCATGAAAAAGGATTATATCGTCTTTGATCATTGATATCTTAGCAACCAATAATTGTTAGTCTGATTGTAATCGAACAGAAAATTTAAGGGCGGTTTCAAAAACTTAAATTCCTCGTGGCATTGCTAAACGCTCTCCCTATATCCACAAAGGCACCTATTACCGATTCCTTTGCTTCTATTGTTTTGTCAATATATCCAACCACTGAATCTCTGTGGATATCCCTACAGTTTATGTATGTTGTCCGCTATGTAGCAGATAGTGTACTAGTACCTCATTTTACATATAGAGCTCTACCAATTTTTACAGCGCCTTCAGCATTAAAAAGATCTACTTAATCGGTCTAAAACTGTTCACTATGGAGTGGTCATTCTTCTTGGGTTTGGGTGTGAATAAAACCTGTGTTTTCTTCCAGTCTTTTGGACCGTATCGTCATGCGATGCATTCTCTGAAAATGTATTGGGTAAAGCTGACATACAACAGGTTTTCGTCCGATGCTCCGAGCGAATCGTTCACGGCACATTACCCCCTGTATCATGCATCCCTCAGCACGGTATCTCACAACCTACATTAGAGGTAGTTATTACCTAACAGTGCTACCATCATCACCGGTTAGAGGGGGTTGTTTGTTGGTCCCTCCAATTCAAAGGGCATGCTTGTCTACTCAAGGTGAGTCAAGACACTACGCCCTCTTAAATTTTTTAAACCAGACCTTGACTTACCCCGAGGGATTCATCAGAAGGTCTCACCCCCCTGGAGGGCCCGTTAATAGGGATGCGTTACCCTGAGAGCCTGTTTTTAGGGATCCGTTAATCGGAGAGCCCGTTTACAGCCATTTAGTATAATTGGGAGTGACCCAGTCCAATCCGGTTCCTTAGTGGAGAGAAGATTTTATGTCTTACGATCAAAAGGTAAGCCTCCTCAGCGTTCCCCAAGGGTACTCTTTAAGGTCCTACAACCCTTAGAGAGGGAACTCTTAATTTAATTAAATTAAAAGTTGATATCTAAAACTGAATTTTGACCTCGATTTTTACAAGATTTGATTTTCGAAATATTTTATGAAGTTTATTTATTTTTTCAAAATCAGTTTTTTTAAAACTACTCTTTTTTCATTAATAAAAAAAAAAAAAAAAATTGAACAGTTTTTCAAAACGTTAATTTTCTTTTTTATTTTTATTTTGTCAAGGCGGTATTTATTAGAGTCCGAAGTCGCTTGTTTGAAGAAGGTTACACCTATTATGTTTCTGATCAAGCATTTCCAACAAAATTTCACCCGCCCGGTTACAGCCTATAAAGGCAAATCAGTGATAATATAGGGCGATATTTCGCGAACGTGGAGAACACCTTTGATAATTATTCGTGAAAATACGACTGCTGAGCGCAATATTGATTAAATTTTGAGGCTGATCATGCTGCTAGGCATCAACATATAAGGAAGTTCTTTTCATGCAAGATAATTCATGCCATTACACGGCTAACTTTATAAGACGTTTCTTTCGACCCCGATCAGTCGTCGATTGCGACGAAAGTATCTGAATTTACTGTACTAGCAGAATAAGAGAGCACATTCCAGCGAATTTGGAACTTGATCTTGCAGTCTGGAATTGCCCAGTGCATTAATATGATCTTATGTTTAAGGATGATGATTGAGAGTTGTAGTGGCAATTAGACGACTGATAATTAATAGATAGACAGACAAATTCACTTGCAGAGCAGCGAACTGTTTTTAGAAGTATATTATACTTTGTATCATGTCAAATAAAAAGGACAAAATTTACGAGATGACAGAAGATGTGCGACTAGTATTTACGACACGCTATTATCTGTTCCGAAGCTCGGTAAAAATCGCTTCTGGCACAAAACAGGAAAAAGCTCTGGTAGCCGGTAAAGACCGCACAAATGCTGGGGTTAATCAATTTCCATAAAGAAGAGCCGTAAAGGTTGGTCAAAGTGTCCCTACAAAAGAAACATTAACCAGCTGGGAGAAAAGTGACTCTTCGTTCGTGAAAATCAAAAAAGAAATGGAGGTGTTGACTAAAATTCATAATGGAGAAGAAGAATCTCTATAAAGAGCTTAAAAACATGTTGAAGAGTGCTATAAAGGCACTAAAAGACTATGAGAGACTACGCGGGACAAAGGGGAGACGCATACTCAGTGCCTTAGAGAGACGAGGGCGACCCAAACGTCTCATATCTTCCAATATAAAGAAATTAAAGAGACTAAGGGAAAAAAGGACGAGCCTTATCACCTTCGAAACCGACGTTGAAAAAGATCAAAATAGACACTCTTACTACCAAACCACATCAGCCGGAAGAAACTGACTAGGTAAAAGTGGTGGGAAGGAAGAAAACAATAGCAAAAGAGATGAGAAGAACTATCCAAGAATCAAACAAAAGAGTTCTTACAGTCTGTCAAGTAAGAGCGTGGTCGACTTCACCGACAGGTAATGAAAGATTTTGCTCTAATTCTTTCGCAAGCCGATAGAGAAAAGCTTTGTCCTTGATGCATTGTCAACAAAGATTCAGTTGTCGTTGATTTTTTAAAAGAGAATCACGTTAAACGCTATGAGTGCTAAGTACGCGTCGCGCTACGAGGCTGTGTTCCTTTGCATCCACCCGAAAGGTCCCAAAATGTCGCAATCAGCGGCTGCTAAATATATGAGAAAGTCGAAGACATTTGTACAGAAGTGGATACAGCGATATAAAGTGGCTAAAAATGTCGATGATTTACCAGAACGTGGCTCGATAGGAAAAGTGAACAAAAAATATGAAAAAAGAATAGTGAATCTGTTTTCGTGGAATCCTGCTTTAACACTGCGGCAAGGACAAGCAAAATTAATGGCAAAAGGTTTAGATATATCCTACGAAACTATCCGAACCCATCTTCGTACTCATCATCTGAAATGGCGCAACACAATGAAGAAGCCTCTGTTGACTGAAAAACATGTGACAAAGCGACTCGCTTGGGCGCATGAGAATATTGATAGAGATTTTGAAAATGTCATTTTTACTGATGAATGTTCTATATGGGCACGTTCTGTCCTTACGCGAGCCTGGTCAACTTCCACCAATAGGCTTGTTCAGCAGACCGTAAAACATGGAATAAAGGTGCATCTTTGGGGCTGCTTCTCAAAGCAGGGATTCGGCACTTTGCACCTCTTTACTGACAACCTAAGTGCCGAGAAAATGATAAAAATCTACAAAAAGGCTTTACTGCCATCTGCCAAACGATGGTTTATCACAAAAAATGAAGATTGGATTCTGCAGGAGGACAACGATCCTAAACAATGCAGCAAGCCCTGTACTCAGTGGAAGACTCAATCTGGCATCGTTACATTGGATTGGCCGTCGCAGTCGCCCGATGCAAACCCTATTGAAAATGTGTGGGCATATATTAAACGGAAGCTTCGTGGAAGACGCACATACACTTTGAAGCAGTTGTCTTACGAAATTCGTCGGATCTGGAGATCCTTGCCACTAGAATACGCCGTCAAATTAGTAGAAAGCATGCCTCGGAGATGCCAGGCAATTATCGACGCCGGTGGTGACTGGACACATTATTGACCGAATTGCATCATTGTTTGTAATGTGTACAATGTATATATAAATATGAAAGTTTCATCAAATAAATTTTTTTATAAATTAACACGACCACGCTCTTACTTGACAGACTGTAGCATGCCGAGCTCCAATAAGTCTGTTACGGCGGAACTAAAGCGCACTCGCTTGAATGCTATAAAAATTAATACAACAGGAAAAATCTCTTATGCAGAAATCATTAGAAAGGTAAGGGGGTTGGCTGATCTGATGAGTCTGGGGGAAAGAATGATGCACTTTAGATGGACTAGAGCAGGGGAGCTACTGCTCGAGTTGGGAAAAGTTGGGATGGAGACAACTCAATTGGAAAAATTAGTAACGACTACGCAAAAGAAAGTAGCTACAGTGTGGTAGTTGACGCATAAAGAAGCTCTGACTATCCTGAACATAGACGATGCCAAAACGGTAGAAAAAGTCACGAAGGCAATATCACTGGCCATTGGGCTAGGAATATGGATCCAGCATATATTCGACTAAGATCATTTATCGACGCCAAGGCGGTCAGTATGCTGTTTCCGGCTATATCTGCGAAACATTTTTTAAAAAAAGATAGAATAAAATCGGATGGATTAACTGCCGAAGACGTCTGCATATGGCAACTACAAGTTGTTATAAGTCCCATCTAATAGGACGTGTCTCCAAGGGCTGCAAAAGCACGATCGATCACTCCAAACAGTGTTACCGATGTGGCGTGTAGGGGCGTAAGGCAATGGATTACACGGCTACTAGTTAACGAACATTGGAGGAGACGGAAGCATTAAAGCATAATGGCTAAGACATAGCCATTATCAGTGAGGAATACAGAAAAACTGAGCTGGTAAGGGATACCTAGGTAAAGCGTTGATCTGGGTATGTGGAAATCTGTATATCCGTCAAAATGCTTGACCCACAACTTTGGTCTACCTGTATGTAAGTGGCTGATATGAGAATGAACAGCTGCTACCTTCCGCTCAATGATGACATTGACGAATTCTTGAGCTGTGTGGATACTATTGTGGGTAGTGCTATGGCTTTAAAATTTCCAGTTGTGACTGAGGGAGATTTTAACACTTGCGATACTGGAACTAGAGATAGCCAACACAGGAATATCGGCGACATATTCCAAGGTCGGCAAGTCCTCTACTGTTGACTTGACCTTTATAGACCCTAGGCTAATGGGAGAAATGCTTAACTGGAGGATGAGTAATTGTTATACAGGCAGCGATCATTATGCGCTTATGTAGGAACTACAAGTTACTCGTAGGATATCCGTAGATGTCAACAGCAGTAACATGAAGGGATAGGCACCAAGAATTTTTAACCGAGAGTTATTACTTTATTTAGTAGAAGATATCAAGATAGAGAAACGGCTGAGGAGAGAGCTGAAAGTCTGACATAAGAAATAATAGCCTCTATATGAAAAAAATCAAATCCCCGCAGACGAATACCAGTATATTGATTAAACGAGGATATTGCAGCTATACGTCAAGAGACTATAGACCAAATTGACCCCCCTAGCTATACACCAAATTGACCCCCCTAATCGCAAACCTTTAGCGCAATGTCTGCAAAATGACAACATTCGTGGCGCACACGAGACGTCCAGCTGCCTCGGCTTATGACCATCATATGGTGAGCATATGCTGAGCACTGAACCCGCACGCGTATCAAAATGTGGACACGCGTGCTACATATATGCAGACATTATGACTAGCTGATGCGAGTATTTTGCCGGCAGTTTGCCGATTTCAAATTTTTACCGCGCACACATGCTACCGATGTGCCAGCATTATGTGGTTCCATTTTTTAAAAATCAAGTTGTTAAAATTTATTATTTTTTTTTTTTTTTTTTAATAAAGATTTATTTAATAATTATAATAATAAATATTACATATATTATAAACTATAATAAATATCGAATATAAAAATTGATACACATTATAATTTGTAGTCTCAAAAATGGTTGATATAGACTTGTCTCCATTCAGCTATCTTTTACAGCTTTTGGCCGAAGTTCAGCAGCAAAACTACATATTTTCGACCTACAATTAAAATAAAATAATTAATAATATTGTTTTTAATAAATAAAAATATAATTATTGAATAGCTGTGAGAATTAAAAAAAAACTTACCAATGACTTTAACCGTTTAACTTGTACGCTCGAGTTAATTCAAGCGCGCCACACTCGAGATAATTCGAGTGGCGTTGTATTTTATGCTCCTATAATTTTTCACACTCCTATAATTTTTCATACTCGAATATAATCGAGAATTCAAAATAATAATGTGAAAGCAAGAAAAAAAAGGTTTAATTCATATTTATTATTTACATGGGATTGTAATCTATAAATAATAATTTTTGTATCTTTTAGCTAAAACAATGGTCTAAATTGTGTTTGTTTTACATAAAAAAAAATTGATTTTTTTTGCCTGTTTTTTTTAAAAAAACTGTGCGTTAAGGGGTTAATATTAGTAATCAAAATTTAGAGACCAGGATGAAAGACTCGTACTTTCAGTCTATTTTCTGAGTTCTACGTTGAAAGCAGAAAAAAAGAGTACCTATACCAAATAATTAAATAATTATTACGTATAATGTAAAAAAATAGTTTTTTCAAGCAGAGCACGTATAAAGAATATTAATTATAATAACTAAATCTTGCCTAATAATATTTATCTTTTAAAATATTAAAATATTGAATTTAAAAATTAAAATTATAAATATCATATTTTCATTGTAACGGGTTAACAAATTTTTTTTGTAATTATAAAGCTGCATTATTGAAGAAATAAATTTTGATAGAAAAAATATTAAATAATTTCACGTGATCTCATTTGAATATAATGAGAATAAACTTTTATGTAGAATGTTCTATCTTTCTTTGAGCTATTGAATTTAATTCACCAGCAAAAGCTTCGAATACTTTTCTTGCTAAACTTGGATTCTCTGTTATACAAGCACTTCTCTGTAACATTCAAATTTGCTACATAAAACATTTAAATATTTTATTTTAAATTTACAGCAATATTAAAGCTACATTTGATAGCAAAAATAAGATAATTAGAATTTGAAAAGAATTGAAAAATAATTTAATTAATCGAGACTTCTTACTGACTTTTATTGAAAGGAAGTGAGTGTTAACGTAGCACTTTTATTTGATATCAGATCTTCTACCAAAAAGATGTTCGTCAGAGTACTTGTAAATTAATTAATTATTTAATTGATTTGTTATTTAAAGATAATGAACACATTCTTAAAAAATATTGTTTTACTCAAGTTAACCAATAATAAGTATACAATATGATTTATATAAATTCAATTTTTTCTAAAGTTTAAGACCTGAAGCTTGAGTTTTTTGAAACTGGACTATTATAAAGACGTAAAATTTTGTAAGCAAGATCTATGCATGTATTCCAAGGAATATGACTGCATGCATAAAATAATTGCATATCCATATTGAGATCCATAGTCTCTTTCTCCATCACATCATGATAGGCATCCGCAACTGCAAATTAATAAAAAATAATAACACGATATAAAGTGATTTATATAGAGTGATTCATTATGAGGTCTGGTTCTTAATCTACAATAAAAGGCATTAAGTTGAATTCTATAGTAAAAATTTTATTGTGAGTCGAAAGAACAATCTATGACATTCACTTTCTAAAGATTATCTCATTTAAATGTTGACCGTGACTACGCCGTAAATGGTCCATCCTGAGGGTTCAATTTTGGACGACGCGTTTCAGCATAGCGACCGATATCTCTCGGATGACACGAGTAATGTTGGCTTGAAAATCGTCGATGAAAGCTGGCTTATTCCTAAAGACCAGAGACTTCGTGTAACCCCAAAGAAAATAATCTAAAGGTGTGATATTACACGATCTAGGCGGCCAATTTACTGTTCCAAAACGTGAAATCAGGTTCTCACCAAGATGATTTCTCAATAAGTCCATTGTTTCTCTCGCTGTATGCGAAGTAGCGTCGTCTTGTTGAAACCAAAGTTCACCGATACCGGACCGGACTCATTTTGAAAGAAATATGGACCGATGATTCCACCGGCTTATAAACTACACCAAACTGTGCATTTCTGTGGCTTTAGTGGTAGCTGTTGAAGTTCTTCAGGTTGTTCATCAGCCCAAGTACGGCAATTCTGCTTATTGACGTATCCATTGAGCCAAAAATGCGCCTCATCACTGAACAAAGGTTCGCGATAAAACAGCGGATTTTCATTGAGCTGATTCAGAGCGCATTCACCAAAAACACGACGCAAACCTAAGTCGCCCGGCTTCAATTCTTGCACGAGTTGAAGTTTGTATGCCTTAAAACCAAGATCTTTACGTAAAATACGCCAAGTTGTTGCGTACGACAAACCAAGCTATGGAGAACGACGCCGAATCGATTCGTCACGGTCTTCAGCCACACTCTCAGCTACAGCCGCTATATACTCTTCACTATGTGCTGAATGTGGTCTAATCGGTCAAGTATCATTCAATAATGTATGCTGGGTTTCAAATTTGCGGATGGTATTGGCTATAGTGGTTTTGGTAGGTCGACGATGCATACCATAAGTTGCTCTAAGAGCACGAAAAAAATTTCTCACAGAACGCTGATTTTCGTAATACAGCTAAACAATTTGGATACGTTGTTGCGGTGTTAGTCTTTCCATGATGATTTGTCAAACAATACTGAATAAAAATTACATTGCAGTTTGACATGAGTCACGCGTGATCTGTAAAAAAAAGCCTATTGAAAATCAAACCTCATAATGAATCACCCTTTATTAGATTAAATTAATGTTATATCATAGTTCTTACCTGATATCTCTTAAATTATGTTGAAGTGATAATTTTCTTCTTCTAATAATCAATAATACAAAAACAAATCTTAACAAAGTTTTTTTTCTTATTACATAAAATAGCTATACAATATATAATATAATATTAAAAATACTTATCTAATAAATTCTCCAAATAGAAAAATTTTCTAACACTTTAAATAAATTATTGATTATAACTTGCGTGTAACTTGCGTATTCACTTATACTGCGCACTATACAAGGCGATTTGTAAGTTATATGAAAGATATAGTTAGCACGCATGTAGAAAATGCGCGTAATATAACCTCGAATGAGGCTGCTATGCAAGCCACTAATGTGCTTGCAATTCGTAATTGTGGTTGCGATGCCGTCACGCTATTTCGTGAAAATTATTCGCGAAGCATGTACATTTTGTCAAAAAACTACTGAAAATTGTCGATTTGAATCTGGCGGAGCAATTTAGGCAGGAGAAATTTTTTTTTCTAGGTTGGAACAACTGTCCTTAATGACTATGCCAAGTTTAAGCGGAATCTGTCGGCGAGTGTGTTTACGGTAGCTGGTTAAGTCAGTCGATGTCAATAGTGCGTGGCGATTTTTTACAATGGGTGATTACGTTGAACAAAGAATTTGTCTAAAATTTTGTGTTGCGAATGAAATTTCGTGTGCCGATGCATTGAAAATGTTGCAAAAGGCTTTTGGTGATAAAGCACTATCGAAAACCCGTGCGTATGAGTGGTACAAAGCCTCCAAGGAGGGTCGTAAAGTCGTCGAAGACTTGCCTCGTTCCGGACGCCCATCGACGGCTTCGACCGCAGATAATGTCGATAAAATTAAGGAAGTGGTGCTTGAAAACCGTCATACCAGCTTGAGAGAGAGCACATGAACTTAAGATATTTCACGAGTCCACACGTACGATTTTAATTGATATTTTGGGCATGAGAAAGGTGACCGCAAGACTCGTTCCAAAAAAGCTTAATTTTCTTCAAAAACGCTATTGTGAGCAGGTCGCTTCGGACATGCTAGATCGCGCCAATTCCGATCCCGCATTCATGGAATGCATCATAACTGGTGACGAAACGTGGGTGTACGAGTACGATATGCAAACAAGCCAGCAAGCATCAGAATGGGTGGGAAAGAACGAGCCGAAACCGAAAAAACCACGCCAAAGCCGCTCAAAAGTGAAGGTGATGATCATTGTTTTCTTCGATATCCGTGGCGTGGTGCACTACGAATTCGGTTCAGAAGGTCAGACGGTAAACAAAGAGTATTACCTAGGCGTTATGAAATGCTTGCGTGAGCGTATCCGTAATAAGCAGCCAAATTTGTGGGCGAACAACTCGTGGATTTTGCACGACGATAACGCGCCGTCTTACCGAGCTACGATTATGACCGACTTTCTCGCCAAAAACTCAACGAACACGCTTGAACAACCACCGTATTTGCCAGATTTGGCTCCCTGTGACTTCTTTCTCTTCCCAAAACTTAAATTGCCGCTCCGCGGCACCCGTTTTTAGTCGATTAAAGCCATAAAACAAAATTCGGCGCGCGAGCTGAAAGCCATCCCGGAAAGCGCCTATAAAAAATGTTTCGATGATTGAAAGTGCCGTTGGCATAGATGTATCGGAGCAAATGGAGACTATTTTAAAGGCGACCCAATAAATTTTGATTATTAAACGTAAAAATGGTGTTTTGATTTCAAATTCCCGGTCTTTTTTGACAGACAGTATATATATATATATATATAACACATTGTTTAATAAGTCCCGAGACTAACCCAGAGATGGTGCTAGTAGCACCAAACTGGAAACGTTTCCATAGAGTGCGAACCTTTACATGAAACGTGTAAAAATTTTACGTCGATCGGATCACAGACAGCAGAGTTATCAAGGTTAGAGTAAAGTCACTTTGTAATTTGTTTGAAAAATGGAAAAAAGCGAGTTTCGTGTGTTAATAAAACATTGTTTTTTAATGGGTAAAAACACCGTAGAAGCCCAGCAATGGCTTAAAAAACATTACCCGAACTCCTCTCCATCCAAACCAACGATTTGTCGTTGGTATGCTGAGTTTAAACGTGGTCGTACGGGCACAAACGATGTGGAACGTTCGGGTAGGCCATTGGAAGCCGTTGCACAGGAAAATGTGAGTGAAGTGTTAAAAATTGTAATAAAAAATCGCAAAGTAAAGGTCCGTGAGATTTCAGAAATAACACAGATATCATCTGGAAGCGTATTCACAATCCTTCATGAAAAATTGAGCATGAAAAAGGTTTTTTCCAAGTAAGTGCCGCGATTGCTTTCAGTGGAACAAAAACAGCAGCAAGTCGACGATTCAGGGAGCTGTTTATCGCTATTTACTCGCAATAAAAAGGATTTCCTGCGTCAATACGTGACCATGAATGAAACATGAATACATCATCTCACTCCGGAGTCGAATCGGCAATCATCTGAGTGGCGCATGGCTGGCGAAAGCGGCCCAAAGCGTCTAAAAACGCAGCAGTCTGCTGGCAAAGTCATGGCGTCTATTTTTTGGGATACACATGGCGTGATTTTCATTGACTACCTGAAAAAAGGCAAATCGATCAACAGTGATTATTATATTGACTAGTTGCTACGTTTGAAGGAGGAGATCGCAGCAAAACGACCGCACATGAAGAAGCAAAAAATCCTTTTTCACCAAGACAATGCACCATGCCACAAGTCCATTAAAACAATGGCAAAATTAAACGAATTGGGCTTTGATGTGCTTCCCTATTCCCCGTATTCGCCAGATTTAGCCCCCAGTGATTACTGGCTCTTAGCTGGTCCCAAAAGAATGCTCAAGGGAAAAAAATTTGGCTCGAATGAGGAGGTCATTGCCGAAACTGAAGCCTATTTTGAAGCAAAGGATAAATCCTTCTATAAACATTGTATAGAAATGTTGGAAAGGCGTTGGAAAGATTGTATCACTCTAAAAGGAGATTATATTGATAAATAAAAATGATTTTTTAAAAAAAATGTTGTTTTCGTTGTAAGTCTCGGGACTTATTGAACGATGTGTTATATTAGGTGCAGTATAAAGAAATGCATTATTTTTGAATTAAATTGAAGGTTGAGCATGGAGAGAATGACACGATTTAGGTCAAATATGCACCGTTTTGTTCGATAACTTGCTGCCATTTTGGAGGTAATTTCATAATGCCTCTCTCGTAGAAACCCTTGTCCCTATTGTCAAAAAACTAGGACAGTCGATTTTCACAATCCTCTCTTGAGGTGAATTTTTACCTGCAAAATTATTCGTCATAGACAGGAACAGGTAGTAATCACTTGGAGCTAGGTCCGGACTATAAGGTGGATGCATAAGAACTTCCCAACCAAGCTCTCGGAGCTTCTGGCGAGTCACTATCGATGTATGCGGCCTGGCGTTGTCCTAATGGAACACAATTCCTCTCCTATTGGCCAAAGTTGGCCGCTTCTGGGCGATTGCTTTTTTCAGACGGTCCAATTCTTGACATTATAGGTCCGAATTTAGAGTTCGGCCGTAGGGGAGCAGCTCATAGTAGATCATTCCCTGCCAGT
Organism: Chalcis sispes; assembly: GCA_949987625.1. NCBI lineage: Eukaryota > Metazoa > Arthropoda > Insecta > Hymenoptera > Chalcididae > Chalcis > Chalcis sispes. The sequence continues at coordinate 26,308,954 of OX465095.1, read as the reverse complement.
CCCACCAAACACACAGCAAAATCTTCCTTACTGTCAATCCTGGCTTGGCCACCGTTTGCACCGGCTCACCGCGATTTGACCACGACCGTTGTCGCTTGACGTTGTCGTAAGTGACCCACTTTTCGTCACCGGTAACCATTTGCTTCAGAAATGGATCGATTTTGTTGCGATTAGCAGCGATTCGCTGATGGTAATTTGGTCCATGAGGTTTCTTTGCGATAACTCGTGTGGCACCTATACATCGAACTTCTTTTTGTATCCAGTCTTATTTAAGTGGTTCCAAACGGTTTTTTGTGCAATGTTTAGCTCCTGGACAATCGAGACAGTGCTTATGTGACGGTCGGACTCGACGATTACCATTATTTTATCGACATTTTTGACAATTGGCCTTCCAGAGCGTTGTGCATCTTTGACGTCAAAATTACTGGAACGGAACCGACGAAACCAAAATTGCGCGTGATTGGCTGTGACAGTATCAGGACCATAAACACTATTCACTTTTTCAGCTGCCTGGCTTGCGTTTACGCCTTTATCGAAGAAAAACTGTAAAATATGGCGTATTCTCTCTTTGTTGGTTCTCATCTTTGACGCGTGCTAAAAAAATACTGAGTCAGGCAATCACAAAACTGTGTCATAAACTTTTTTAGTACGAAATCTTATCTTTCTAACGCCATCTAGTGTAACCCGATCGCACTTTTACAACAGGAGATACCGACTACTAAAGCCATCTATTGGCAAAATAATGGATTACTTTTTACTACACCTAATATATATAACACATCGTTCAATAAGTCCCAAGACTAACAACGAAAACAACATTTTTTTTCAAAAATCATTTTTATTCATCAATATAATCTTCTTTAAGAGTGATACAATCTTTCCAACGCCTTTCCAACTTTTCTATATTATGTTTATAAAAGGATTTATCCTTTGCTTTCAAATAGGCTTCAGTTTCGGCAATGACCTCCTCATTCGAGCCAAATTTTTTTCCCTTGAGCATTCTTTTGGGACCAGCTAAGAGCCAGTAATCACTAGGGGCTAAATCTGGCGAATACGGGGAATAGGGAAGCACATCAAAGCCCAATTCGTTCAATTTTGCCATTGTTTTAATGGACTTGTAGCATGGTGCATTGTCTTGGTGAAAAAGGATTTTTTGCTTCTTCATGTGCGGTCGTTTTGCTGCGATCTCCTCCTTCAAACGTAGCAACTAGTCAATATAATAATCACTGTTGATCGATTTGCCTTTTTTCAGGTAGTCAATGAAAATCACGCCATGTGTATCCCAAAAAATAGACGCCATGACTTTGCCAGCAGACTGCTGCGTTTTTAGACGCTTTGGGCCGCTTTCGCCAGCCATGCGCCACTCAGATGATTGCCGATTCGACTCCGGAGTGAGATGATGTATTCATGTTTCATTCATGGTCACGTATTGACGCAGGAAATCCTTTTTATTGCGAGTAAATAGCGATAAACAGCTCTCTGAATCGTCGACTTGTTGCTGTTTTTGTTCCACTGAAAGCAATCGCGGCACCCACTTGGAAAAAACCTTTTTCATGCTCAATTTTTCATGAAGGATTGTAAATATGCTTCCTGATGATATCTGTGTTATTTCTAAAATCTCACGGACCTTTACTTTGCGATTTTTTATTACAATTTTTAACACTTTACTCACATTTTTATGTGTAACGGCTTCCAATGGCTTACCCGAACGTTCCGCATCGTTTGTGCCTGTACGACCACGTTTAAACTCAGCATACCAACGACAAATCGTTGTTTTGGATGAAGAGGAGTTCGGGTAATGTTTTTCAAGCCATTGCTAGACTTCTACGGTGTTTTTACCCATTAAAAAACAATGTTTTCATTAACACGCGAAACTCGCTTTTTTCCATTTTTTAATCAAATTACAAAGTGACTTTACTCTAATCTCGATAACTCTGCTGTCTGTGATCCGATCGACGTGAAATTTTTACACGTTTCATGTAAAGGTTCGCACTCTATGGAAACGTGGCCAGTTTGGTACTACTAGCACCATCTCTGGGTTAGTTTTGGGACTTATTGAACGATGTGTTATACTAAGTGTCCCATTTTAAAAAATGCATGCAAATATCTGTGAACTGAAAATCGGTGGGAAAAACTTTTTTTTAAAATTTGTAGGATTTCGAGGGAAACAACTCATAGTGATCTTGACCATGACATTACAGGTTGATGTTGAACATGACTATATAGGTTATTTGAAGTTCGAGTCAATTTTTTTAAATACAAACCCCTATTTTTGATTTCGGAGATAGAAAGAGCGGGACACTTTACGTCTGGTTATGACCCTGAATATAACTTTGACCAGGACTTAAACGATGACCCATTCGGTGATTATAATCGATTAATTGAAAAATCTCGAAATCTGTTTCTCCTAAAAAGAGTTCCGGACAGAAGTTGTGGAGAAAGATACCGAACGTTAAGCTTGACCATGAATTTGACCATGACCTTGATCGTGATCCTGGAGATCATCTTAGGGTTAATTCAATTTTGAATGAAAACCCCTATTTCTGACTTAAGCAAAAGTGAACTATGTGATTAAACAAAGTGAAAAGTCATTTTTTACTGCAGGATCACTCCCTTGTTAATTTTTTTGTCAACAGCTTTATAGTGGGATACTCTTCATCACCTTTTCGAGCTGAGATTTTTTTCCCACAAATTTATAGCAAGATATTTTTCGCAGTATTTTTTGAAATTTTATTTTCCTTCTTGACGATTTTGCAGTAGAATTATCTCTATAATTATTATATTAGCTTATATTATCTCTATAATAAAAATACACTCAGCAAGGGTATATCCGTTCTGATTTTTGAGATATTTGTGATCTGGCAAGACATGTGCTTTTGGCACACTAACCTCTGACTCTGTGTCAATCATAAGAATATTTGGAAACTGGTTCTGTAGGAGGTTGAGGCTTACGAAAGGTATAGTTCTGCAGGTTCCTATGGCATTAATTCTTCTCGGAATTCTTTCTGTTCTATCGGCAGTGATGAGCGCACTCGAGGTCGTGGGGTCTTTCCGGTAGCGTTCTGTTGGGGAAGACTTCTTTCGTTTTTTGGCTGATTGTATTTTCTGTTTTTACATTCTATGGTCATGTGCCTCTTTATCTGGCAGTAACTGCAAATTTGTACTTGAAGAAGGTTGGAGGATCTTTGTTGGTGGCAGATCGCTGCCGTATGGCCGGGCATGTCACATTTAAAACACCGTATCTCTGCTCTAGACGTATTGTTTGTACGCGTAAAACAATTCAGCGCTGAGTATCCGAGCTTATTGCATAATTGACAGATTTCGGCCACGAATCTTGCTTCTTATTAATATTACTAGGTAAACCTCATCGTAAGGGGTTATTATTTCCCTTGCGTCATCGCATCCTTCTAAGAATTGGCTCAACGGAATGTTAACGCCGTTGATTTCGGGGATTACGCTGAGTGTATCTTTTAATGTTATTGGTTGAGCCGTGCCTTACGCAGAACTAGCCTTCAGCGTTGGCGTAGCCATGTTTACGGTAGAGAAAAATAAAAACGGAGATTCTTGTTCGTGGGGGGTAGTGTCTAGTGAGATCAGGGGTTGGTATGGGAGTGCAGTGGATAGTTGGGTGTCCGTTCCCCTTTTCTTCCCTGATTTCCTTTTACTCTCGATACATTTTGCTATGTCCTTTTTCTCAATGTTTCCTTTATCTTCGTCGTATAAGGGCGGTTTTACGGATCGGAAACTCGTAGCGGTGTCGCTAAAGGCCTCAGTCAGGGTAACCGCGGAAGGTCCTAGTTGCTGATTTATATTGCGAGGTATGAGGGGTCTTCGAGCAAAAAGATCTATTATGTCGATCTTGTTCCTTAATTCAGGGTTGTTTGCGATTTTTAATCGCGTGACTCTTTTCTTGTCCATATATTTTTTTTATGTAATGTTTTTTTTTAATTAACGTAGGTGAGATAATAAATTTATGAAATTTAATACATACTACAGTTATCATTTATCATATTATACACTCTGACAAAAAAGTATCCGGAAATTCTCATTTGAATTGCTCGCGTTGAGTATTTTTAAGTATTTGAAGTTTCTGTATGTTGGTAGGACTGTCCGTAATTACTATGCCAAACATGAGTGCGGTCTGTCAACTAGTTTGTTTACGACAGCTGTTGAAACCAGTCGACCTCAGTGGTAGTCTGCGAATGTTACAATAGAAAAAAAAAAAAAATTGAATAAAGATTTTGTCTCAAATTTTGTGTTTTGAACGAAATTTTGTGTGCTGACTCGTTGCGAATGTTGGCAAAGGCTTATGGAGACTCTGTTTTATCGAAAAACCAAGTGTACGAATGGTACAAAGCCTTTAAAAACGGTCGGGAGATCGTCGAAGATTTGCCTCGTTCAGGACGACCGTCGACCTCTTCAACCAACGATAACGTCGGAAAAATCAAGAAAATTGTGTTCAGAAATCGTCATGCCAGTGTTAGAGAGATAGCTCGTGATCTCATTATCTCTCGTGAAACCGATCGTTTGATTTTGGTGAACCAATTAGGCATGCAGTGCGTCGCCGCTCGGCTCGTTCCGTTAGAGCTGAATTTTCTTCAAAAACAGTACCGGATGCAGGTAGCTGCGACATGCTGGATCGTGCGAATTCTGATCCCACGTTCATGGGACGGATCATAACTGGTTTCGAGACATGGGTCTATGAATACGACACACAAACGAGCCAACAATCATCGGAATGGGTGGGAAAAAATGAGCCGAAACCGAAAAAACCTCGCAAAAGTCGTTCGAAAATCAAGACGATGCTTATTGCATTCTTCGATATTCGTGGTGTGGTTCATCATGAATTCGTTCCGCAAGGTCAAACGGTCAATAAGGACTTCTATTTAACTGTTTTGAGACGTTTGCGTAAAAATATTCGCCGTAAACGGCCGGATTTGTGGCAAAACAATTCGTGGAATTTGCACGACGATAACGCACCATCTTATCGAGCCACGATTATTAACGATTTTAAGACCAAACACTCGATAAATACCATCGACCAGCTACCTTATTTGCCTGATCTAGCCCCGTGTGACTTTTTTCTTTTCTCCAGACTGAAATTATCGCTCCAGGGAACCAGATTTGACTCCATAGACGCTATAAAAGAAAATTCGCAGAAAGAGCTGAAGGCCATCCCTGAAAGCGCCTATAAAAAATGTTTCCATGATTGGAAAAAACGTTGGCACATGTGTATCGCTTTAAATGGAGCATATTTTGAAGGAGATTCAATAAATATTGAAGAAGTTTAATATTTTTGCGTTTTATTTCAAATTTCCGGATACTTTTTTGTCAGAGTGTATAATATAGTTGTGTTAATTGCTAGATTTTATAGTAACATCAATCGTTAAATTACTTTATTAGTTATTAATTCTCATTTTTGTTGGCGCGATATTCTCTCCTTATTATATAAGTGTATGTCTTATCAATTTGCGCAATATTATGGGTAGATGTACGACGGCGGTTTAATAAGTATCCGTGTTTGACGACAGAGGGCGTTCCTGAGGGAAGTTGGTATTATCAGCGTGTGCTGCCATCTATTGAACAACGGTAAAACAAATTTCAGACTGATTGATAGGTTAGTTTGGATATGGCAGCCATTCAAGTAAGATGTGTTTCGGGATTTTTGCTAAGATGGAAAAAGAGCAGTATCGTTCGGTAATTCGCTTTTTGTTATTGGATGGAAAAAAATGCGAGGCGATTAAAGGAAAGGTGGATGCTGTTTATGGGGATACTTCGCCATCTATGACCATAGTTAGATATTGGTTCAACAAACTTAAACGTGGGCGAACATCCGTTTTTGATTAGGAGCGACCGGGACGCCCGGCAGACATGGTTAACGAGGAAATCATTCAAAAAGTCTACGACATGATTCTCGCTCATCGATGAACGAAAGTGCGTGAAGTAGCCGAAGCCGTAGGTGTGTCGACCGGAACGGAAATTAATATTTTACATGATAAGTTGGCGATGAAAAAATTGTCGGCCCGATGGGTGCCGCGATTGCTCACGGTGGACAACAAGCGGATGCAGCTGTTAACTTCGAAGCAGTGTTTGGAGCAATTTAAGCGAGATCTAAAGGAGTTTTTGCATCGAGTGTTCACCGTTGATAAAACCTGAATTCATCATTACACACCAGAAACTAAGCAACAATCAAAACGATGGATTTCTCCCGGTGAATCTACTCCAAAGAAGGCGAAGACGGTCCCATCGGCCGGAAAGGTCATGGCGACGAGTTTTTGGGATGCGAACGGCGTCATTCTCATAGATTTTTTAGAAAAAGGAAGAATGATCACTGGACAATACTACAGTGAGTTATTGGGCCGCTTTGACAAAAAATTGAAGGAGACACGGCCTCATTTGACGAAAAAGAAGGTGCTGTTTCACCATGATAACGCACTAGCACATTCATCCGGAGTTGTCGCCGCCAATGAATTGCTGCCGCACCCCCCGTATTCACCCAATCTGGCTTCCTGCGACTTTTTCTTGTTCCCTAACATGAAGAAATGGCTCGCGGGAAAAAAATTTAGCTCAAACGAGGAAGCATCGCCGAGATAGAGGCGTGTTTTGGAGAGTTCGACAAATCCTATTTTGTGGAGGGGTTAAAATGGCAGGAACGTTGGGATAAGTGCATCTTTCTAAAAAGGGACTATGTTAAAAAATAAAAAAAAATTTTTTGAAAAAATGGTGTCTTCATTTCTAACGCGGGTACTTATTGAAATGCCCTCGTATACACTAACTATATCGTTTTTAACGAGTAAGTCAGATACGAGACTCAATGCCTCGACGTAGTCTGTCTACTGCAATTTGTGATGAATTAATTTACTCTCTCCTTTTCTTAAGAGCTGTGAAAAGTTTTGCGGCTTGATGCATTTGTCTAGTAGCTTTTTATCGAAGACCAAGGTACAACGATTACATGAAAAAAATGTGCTTGACTGTAAGAGAAGTAGCGAACGATTTTTTCTATTTGCTACATAAGAAGAAAAAGCAGCAACAGCCAAAGAGAAAAAAACTGAAGATGCCGACGAACTTACTGTATCAGGCGACGGAACATGGAAAAAAAGAGGCTTCTCATCTTTTTTTGGCGTCACCTCGTTGATCGGTTACTTCACAGGTAATGTTCTTAACATGTTTGTCAGAACTTCATACTGCCACAAATGTAAAACTTGGGAAAGTAAATTAGGCTCTGCCAAATACGAAGAGTGGCATGAAGCTTATGTAAATGCTGGAAAGTTTCAGGCAAATCATTCTAGTGCAGCTGGAAATATCGCAACTGTCGCGATATCGCAACTATATCGGCGACGGTGACTAAAACTTACTCCGGGATAATGAATTCTAAACCTTATGGTAATGATACTTCAATAGTGAAAAAAAAATGTGTAGGACATGTTCAAAATGAATGGGCACTCGTCTTCGCAAAATAGTCAGAAAGACCGTTGTAAATACTAAAACTAGCGCTGGAAAGAAGATCAAAAGAAAGAGTCTGTCTGGTAAAGGGAAGCTTACATTTAAAATGATTGATAAACTCACGGTATACTACGGTTCAACTATTGGACGATACTCTGATTCCGTGGAAAATATAAAGAATGCTATCTGAGCAACGTTCTTTCACTACAGTTCGACGGACGAGAATCCACAGCATAAAAAATGCCCGAGCGACGCGGACTCGTGATGCGAATGGCAAAAAGCTGCAGCTGCTAATGCATTGAATTCGTTTAAACACACGTACAGTGTTTCCAGGGATGTTTTGAATGCCATCAAGCCTTTCTATGAAGATCTGAACAAAGATGCCCTCCTGGAGCGATGTGTCGGAGGCTTTACGCAGAACAACAATGAGAGTTTGAACCAACTTGTTTGGAAAATCTCACCAAAGCACTTTAGTGGAACCTCTGTCATCGTTTAGATTGCAGCTCATGTGGCAGCCTGTGTCTTTAATGAAGGTTCTTTTGCTTTACTAACCTTCATGCAAGAAATGGAAATGAGTAGTGGACCAACCGCTCACGAATGGTCGCGATCAATTGACTCCACGCGTATAAACCGAGCAGGGCAGGAAGCTGAAAAGCAGACTAAAGAAGGCAGGATCCTTCGTAGACAGGATCAAAAAGATGCTTTAGACATCATGGATGATAGCAACATCCTTTATGGACCTGGCATCGATGATTCAGTGTGAGGTAAGCTGATAAAAGTCGCTTATAAACGTTTTATTCCAAATTTTTTCGTGTTCAAAATTTTAAAGCGTTTTTCCCACAACTCACGTTTTAAAGTCGGTGCCTCTTATAAGTTCAAAACTACTGCACCGATCCTTTTGAAATTTTGAACACTATTTCTGTGCATAATTTACGAGGTATTTAATCGTTTATTGTCGCACATGTTATTTTGTACATTATTTTACGGAAAAGAACGCAGAAAAATGTTTGATCTACAGTGAGATCGAACCCGGGTTCTTCGCATTATAAAACAGACGCATTAACCATTACTCTATGCAACGTTTGTAGAACTAAGATTTGAATTTGAATCATAAGTTGCATGGCAATCCATATATACTTGTATTAATTTTACATTTGAAATTTCTTCTATAGTGTGGAGTATTTTTTTAAATTAAGAAATAATTAAAAATTTAATATATTTAAATACATAATTTTACTCTTAAGATTGTAATACAGATGCAAATATAATAAATTTTAATTGTCGATTTATTTTCATCCAAAATCAAAAATAAATTTTTAAGATAACAAATGACTGCTGCAAGATTACGATTAATATTCAATGCACTTTTCATGGAAGCTAACAACATGCTGTTATGAAATTTTCTTGAAATCTTCCCGATGAACTTTTGTGGAAGCTTACAGAAATCTTTTTGTAAAGATTTGGCTGAAGTTTACATTCAATATTAACGCAAAAGTTTATCGATAGCTTACAGTAAAATTGCAAAATACTTTCAAGAAAGCTTTCAGTTTTTGTTTTTTGAAAGATTACAGAAGGTTTTTGGAATAAGAAATATTTTTAATTATATATTATTAATTAAATATTAATAAGAAATTTTGCAGTGACCTGGCTAAAATATTACGACAAAATATTTCAAGAAACTTCTCTGTATTCTTACGTAAAATATTTTGAGAAATCTTCCAGCCAGTTTGCTTCAAGTTTTCATTGTAATATTTACCAGAAATTTTGCAGCGACCTCACTAAAATATAATGACAAAATATTTTAAGAAACTTCCCTGTATTCTTTTATAAAATGTTTTGTAAAATGTTCCAGCAAGTTTGCTTCAAGATTTTGTTAAAACATTCATACGAAATCTTGGAGCGACCTTTTTAAAATGTTTCAACTAGATGTATCAAAAAACCTCACAGTAATCTTTCTCGAAATGTTTTGTGAAATGTTTTAGCAAGTTTGTTTTAAGGTTTCGTTAAAACATTTATACGAAATCCTGCAGCGACCTTTTTAACCCTTTCAGCCCCAGTGGTTTCGATCGAAACCACTTTTGCGTTCAAACGTTCATAACTTTGTAAAAAATCAATATTTTTTTGATTTTCAAACGCCAACGATCCACGAAATTATTCTACTTTGCAACAAAAATTTATAGTGCAAAAAATTAATAACAATTTTGTGGTTATAACAATATAAACAAATAAATTTTGGCAGAAATTTCGAAAAAAATTGCCAATTATCGAATTACGTGGAGTTAGGCTTATAAAAATGAACACACAGGGGTTTTTGGGGTCACTGATTATGAATCCAATGTCAGATTTTAAAAATTAAAAATGGCCGATTCAATATATTGGGTGTAAAACTTTGCTTCCGCCGTTTTTTTTCGAAATTCAAGGCTTTATTGTAAAAAACTGGTTATACATTTATGATTCAAAGTATTGTCCATCGCTGGCCACTACTTTCTCCCATCTTTCGGGCAGCATACGAATCCCGCGTTGAAAAAACAAGTCATCTTTTGAATCGATCCACGAATCGATCCAATTTTTTACTTCTTCATGAGACCAGAAGTGCTGGTCAGCCAGGCCGTGTGCCATTGATCGAAACAAGTGATAGTCCGAGGGAGCAACGTCTGGAGAATACGGCGGGTGAGGTAGGACTTCCCATTTCAAAGTTTCCAAGTATGTCTTGACCACTTTCGCAACATGGGGTCGAGCATTGTCATGCTGTAAAATTACTTTATCATGCCTCTCGTTGTATTGCGGCCGTTTGTCTTTCAATGCTCGGCTCAAACGCATTAATTGCGTTCGATAACGATCGCCTGTGATTGTTTCAGTCGGTTTTAACAACTCATAATACACTACGCCAAGCTGGTCCCACCAAATACTGAGCATGACCTTGGAACCGTGAATATTCGGTTTGGCCGTCGACGTGGAAGCATAGCCAGGATATCCCCATGATTTTCTGCGCTTGGGATTATCGTAGTGAACCCATTTTTCGTCCCCAGTCACAATGCGATGCAGAAATCCCTTCCGTTTTTGCCGTGGAAGCAGCTGTTCACAAACACACAAATGCCGTTCAACGTTTCTCGGCTTCAACTCGTACGGCACCCAATTTCCTTGTTTCTGAATCATTCCCATGACTCTTAAGCGTTTTGAAATGGCTTGTTGCGTCACTCTCAATGATCCTGCCAATTCTTGTTGCGTTTGACACGAGTCTTGATTAAGTAATGCCTCCAACTCTGCATCTTCGAAAACCTTCTTTCTTCCACCGCCATGCTGGTCTTCGACGTTAAAATCGCCGTTCTTGAAGTGTTGAAACCACTCTCGGCACGTTCTTTAACTAATAGCGGCCTCACCATAGGTATTTGAGAGCATTCGATAATCCTCAGTCGCAGATTTCTTTATATTAAAGCAGAAAATTAAAACCTCCCGCAAATGACGAGAATTTGGCTCGTAAGCTGACATGTTTAATCGAGAATAACTTTATGATGCAGACACAAATCGACTAATATTTCGACGGCGTTATGTTTACAAATACCTAAGCTTATTGTATGACATTTATGATCTATTCATTTCAACTACCACTTACCGCTACAGCCATCGATTGCAAAACGGCGGAAGCAAAGTTGTACACCCATTAGTAGACGATTTTTTAAAAATTCATTCTTTTGGCCTGAAACTTATTACTTGAAGGTTTTTGGGGTCGCTGATTATGAGTCCGATGTTAGTTTTATGAAATTAAAAACGACAGATTCAATATTGTGGACGAAAATTCAATAAGTTTACTTGCACTCCAGAAAATGACCACTTAAAACTAATATCAGATTCCTAATCTGCGACCCCAAAAACCTCCGAGTGTCAAATTTCAGGCCAAATGGATCAATTTTCAAATAATTCGTCCTCCATATTGGATCCGCCATTTTAAATTTCAAAAATATGATTTTGGATTCGTAATCAGCGACCCTGAAAACCCCAAAATATAGAATGTGACGAAAATTGCGTTACTCTAAAAAAGTCAGGGCTGAAAGGGTTAAAATGGTTCAATTAGATGTTTCAAAAAACCTTCTAGAAATCTTTTTTGAAATGTTTTGTAAAATGTTATAGCAAGTTTACTTCTAGGTTTCGTTGAAACATTTGTACAAAATCTTGCAGCGTCCTTTTTGAAATGTTTTAACTAGATGTTTTAAAAAACCTCACAGGAATATTTCTTGAAATTTTTTGTGAAATGTTTTATCAAGTTTGCTTCAAGGTTTCGTTGAAACATTTATACAAAATCTTGCAGCGATCTTCTTAAAATGTTTCAACTATATATTTCAAAAAATCTCACAGGAATCTTTCTTAAAATGTTTGTGAAGTATTCCAGCAAGGTTGATGCAAGATTTCTTTGTAAGATTTCAATGTAATGTTTTTATTATCTGAAAACGATGTTACAATGTTATGTTTCTTTGAAAGATTTCTGCAAGGTTTTAATATAACCTTTCTACAAGTGTTCACTGAAACCTTACATGAAATCTTTTACTGAAATCTTTCGAAATCTTTCGTGCCGTGTGGGTCTTGTACTTAAGTGTAAAGATCGTTTTTTGTCATATGATTACAATATCCTTAGGAAAATTCATACAATAATTTATTAATACGAGGTGTGTTCAGAAAATAACGGAAATTTTTTAATTTCGCGGGTTTGGAGCGTCCGCTTGTCAAAATTTTTTTTTTATTATGTTGGTACACGTACCCCTGAAATATGAAACAATTTTCAGCTGTATTCATTGTTTACTTTATCAGTGGCAGCCGCGAAGTTAAGACGTGGTTTTATGAGCTCGGCGATTTTTGTTTGTTAAAAAAATGGATCAAAGAATTTATATCAAATTTTGCGTAAGAAATGAAATAAAAAGTAAAAAAGAGTGTGAAATGTTATCAAAGGCTTATGGTGAGTCCGCTATGAGTAAAACAATGGTTTATGAGGGGTATAAGCGTTTCCAAGATGGCCGTGAAGACGTTGAAGATGACGAACGCCCCGGACGCCCCAGCACATCAGCAACCGATGAAGAAGTGGGAAAAGTGAAAGAAATGGTTTTAAACAATCTCCGAATGACAATCAGAGAAATCGCTGATGTTCTTGGCATATCGATTGGCTCATGCCATGAAATTTTTTCAAATGTTTTGGGTATGTAATGCGTGGCAGCAAAATTTGTTCCAAAACTGTTGAATTTTGGACAAAAACAACGGCGAATGGAAGTTGCTCAGGAGTCACTGAATGAAGTCAACAACGATGAAGAATTGCTAAAGCGTGTTATAATAGGTGACGAAACATGGGTTTACGGATATGACGTCGAAACTAAGGCTCAATCGTCCCAGTGGAGGCATTCTGGCTCGCCAAGACCGAAAAAGGCTCGACAAGTGCGGTCAAACGTGAAGGTTATGCTCACTGTGTTCTTCGATTTTAATGGCATAGTGCATCATGAATTCTGGCCACGAGGTCAAATGGTCAATAAAAAGTACTACCTACAAGTTCAACGCCGTTTGCGTGAAGCAATCCGAAAAAAAGCCCGGATTTGTGGCAAAACAAATTATGGCTTTTGCACCACGATAATTAACCTGCTCATACTTCATTGCTTATTCGTAAATTTTTGGCCAAAAACAATACTGTAACGATGCCCTAGCCTCCATATTCGCCAGACATGGCTCCGTGTAACTTCTTTCTATCTCAAAAAATTAAGAGAATCTTAAAGGGCCGTCGTTTTACAAGCATAGATGACATTAAAAGTGCATCGCTGAAAGAGCTAAAGGCTATCCCAAAGATTGAGTTTCAGAAGTGTTGCAAAGATTGAAAGAAGCGCTGGCACAAGTGCATATCAAAATGGGGACTTCATTGAAGGCGGCAATATTAATGTAGACGAATAAATAAATATTTTTTTCAAAAAACGAAATTTCCCGTTATTTTCTGAATACACCTCGTTCATATCATTAATTTATTTCCTATTATATGTCGTTTTTGAATCACTTATTTATTATTTCCTTATTATTTATCATTTGTCTTTTCTATTTTCACCAATATTACTGAAAGTTTGTCATATATTATTCAAAAAAATAAAGTTGTTTTTTTAAATCAAAATTATTTGTATTATTATAGACTTATATCAGTAGGATCATATTTGTAGTCTGATAACTTTGTATATCGTTGCACCGATAAAAATTACGACCAAAAGTATATATTTTTAATTACTTATACCTAACACATCGTTTAATAAGTCCCGAGACTAACTCAGAGATGGTGCTAGTAGTACCAAACTGGCCACGTTTCCATAGAGTGCGAACCTTTACATGAAACGTGTGAAAATTTTACGTCGATCGGATCACAGACAGCAGAGTTATCGAGGTTAAAGTAAGGTTACTTTGTAATTTGATTAAAAAATGGAAAAAAGCGAGTTTCGCGTGTTAATGAAAACATTGTTTTTTAATGGGTAAAAACACCGTAGAAGCCCAGCAATGGCTTAAAAAATATTACCTGGACTCCTCTCCATCCAAACCAACGATTTGTCGTTGGTATGCTGAGTTTAAACGTAGTCGTACGGACACGAACGATGCGGAACGTTTGGGTAGGCCATTGAAAGCCGTTACACAGGAAAATGTGAGTGAAGTGTTAAAAATTGTAATGAAACATCGCCAAGTGAAGGTCTGTGAGATTGCGGAAATAAAACAGATATCATCTGGAAGCGTATTTACAATCCTTCATGAAAAATTGAGCAGAAAAAAGGTTTTTTCCAAGTGGGTGCCGCGATTGCTTTCAGTGGAACAAAAACAGCAACGAGTCGACGATTTAGAGAGCTGTTTTTCGCTATTTACTCGCAATAAAAAGGATTTCCTGCGTCAATACGTGACCATGGATGAAACATGGATACATCATTTCACTCCGGAGTCGAATCAACAATCATCTGAGTGGCGCATGGCTGGCGAAAGCCGCCCAAAGCGTCCAAAAACGCAGCAGTCTGCTGGCAAAGTCATGGCGTTTGGTTTTTGGGATACACATGGTGTGATTTTCATTGACTCCTTGAAAAAAGGTAAATCGATCAACAGTGATTATTATATTGACTTGTTGGTACGTTTGAAGGAGGAGATTGCAGCAAAACGACCGCACATGAAGAAGAAAATCCTTTTTCACCAAGACAATGCACCATGCCACAATTCCATGAAAACAATGGCAAAATTGAACGAATCGGGCTTTGATTTGCTTCCCCACCCCCCGTATTCGCCAGATTTAGCCCCCAGCGACTACTGGCTCTTTGCTGATCTCAAAAAAATGCTCCAGGGAAAAAAATTTGGCTCGAATGAGGAGGTCATTGCCGAAACTGAAGCCTATTTTAAGGCAAAGGATAAATCCTTCTATAAACATGGTATAGAAATGTTAGAAAGGCGTTGGAAAGATTGTATCACTCTAAAAGGAGATTATATTGATGAATAAAAATGATTTTTGAAAAAAAATGTGGTTTTCGTTGTTAGTCTCGGGACTTATTGAACGATGTGTTAAAGTCACGTATTGTCTGAAAGAATGATTATACACATTGCTTTTATGGCAATTTACTACAGGGATGGAAATCAGTTAATTTTATCGTTTCCATAATTACATTACATATACAATACGTGCATGTAAATATAAATGTTTCTTTAGAATTAAAACAGAAACACACACACACACATACACAGACACACGCACACACACACACACAGATATATTAGAAAAAGAATACGATCGAATGATTCAAAGGTAAAGTTATTATTATAATACGATTAATATTTAGAATTTTTTTTTTTTTTTATATTAACTTTTATTTTATTATTATCATTTTACGCAGCTAGCGTTAATGAAAATTAAAAAAAACAAATTATAATTAAATAGGTAGATATTTCACTTGCAATTATGTTTTATGTAAAATCAATTTAAAAAAGAAAAAGAAAGGAAGAAAGGAAAATACAAATAACACAACCACACAAAAAAAACATTTTCGGGTTCGGGGGCCCGACCATGTTCACTATATGTTTTTGGGGTCGCTGAATCCGAATCTGGGATCAGAATAACCCCATCAGGCCAGGGTTTTCCATAACCTTAAAAAAACCCCTTTATTAAGCCATATAACGATAAACCCTTAAAGTCAAACCCTTTAACCTCTTTAAACCATAACACAATAACCCCATGATATCTCGAAACCATAATTCCATAATCATATAACCCCATCACATCATATAGCTTTATCTTATAAGACCTTTTATGAAATGACTAGAATAAAAAACAAATGACTAGAATCAAAAACCAAAGACTAGAATAAAAAACGAATGACTACAATCAAAAACCAAAGACTAGAATGAAAAACGAATGACTACAATGCATAAATATAAAATATATCAAAAATACTAATAAGTATCTAAACATCTAGGTAAAAAATGTAAAAATTAAATATATTATATACCTCTCTTTTTCCCTACTGTAGCGGGTTCTTTTTTCATCAAACGATCTATTTAATGCTTTTCGCTTTCGATCACTGTTTGGTATATCTCGTTTTATAGTCCAACAACAGTCTGCCATCATACACAGTGTGTCCCATGGAAAATGGAACTTTTTCAAAATAAAGACAAAAACTCAATATTTCGGCAAATCTTATTTATACTATTCGAAATAGTCTCCTTTCGCATCAATACAACGTTTTGCACGATCAGTTAACATATCGAATGAGTTTTTGAGATCATTTTCATCCATCGACTTTAGTAGGTCGGTCGTCGCTCTTTGGATGGCCTCTACGTCGGCATAACGTTTTCCTTTCATAGGCAAGTGCAATTTGGAGAACAAGTAGAAGTCGCACGGAGCCAAATCCGGCGAGTACGGTGAATGGTTGATGCTTAAAATGGAATTTTCGATCAAACAATCCGTGATCAAGTTCGATCGATGAGACGGGGCATTATCATGCAACAAACACCAACTCCCTTTTTCACGGTATTGTGGCCGCACACGACGAATACGGCTGATCAAACGCTTCATAACACCAAGATAAAACACAGCAGTAATCGTTTGACCAGGTGGAACGAATTCACGATGAATAATACCCTCCGTCCGAATCGTAGAAACAAATCAACATTGTCTTCACTTTTGACTTTTCACGACGACTTTTTTTCGGATTGGGCTCGGTTGGGTGCCCATTTCATTCAGCACTTTGACGCTTGGTTTCGGGATCATATTAAAAACACCATGTCTCGTCACCAGTCACAACTGAATATTTCAAGCTTGGGTCCGTTTTTGACTCTTTAATCAAATCCTTACAATGTTGAATTCGGAGCGATTTTTCGTAGTCGGTCAATTTTTGTGGAACAAAGCGTGCACACACCTTCCGTAGATTCAAATGATCGGTCAAAATGCGATGAATTGAATTTTTGGACATATTCAATTCCATTTTCATGTATCGCAATGAAGATTTTGGCTCATTTTTTATAAATTCACGCACTTTTTCAATGTTACTTTGAGTAACCACGGTATTCGAAGGACCTGGATGTTCGTCGTCCTGAATGTCTTCACGACCTTCCTGGAACCGCTTATACCACTCATACACTCTGGTACGGGATAGACAATTATCGCTATAAACTTGTTTCAGCAAATTATGCGTCTCAGTAAAGGATTTACCGAGTTTAAAACAGAACTCAATATTTGCTCTTTGTTCAAAGTTTATTTTTTGACTGATGCCACAAACACGCTGTCACTTTAAGCGCGATATTTTGGTTTCCATGGAACCAAATGTCATACAATTTTGACAGGATGTCAGTTAAGAATAGACCTTTTTATTGCTAACATCCACCAATAGGTGGCGCCAATATAAATCGATGTTTTGAAAAAGTTCCGATTTTCATGGGACACACTGTGTATTAACATCTCACCGTCCCTGATAACGAGTTTCCATGACTCTTATATCTTGGTTAAAGCGTTCTCCCTGCTCTTCACTAAAATGTCCAAGACTCTCTGGGAATTTATCAAGATGCACATCCAAAAAGTGTAATTCAACATTCATCCTCATTTTCTAAAGTCTTCAACCATATTGGCAACAATCCGTTTATACTTTAGGCTCTTATTATTACCTAAAAAATTGTGACACGCATCTTTAAAACTCAACCAAGCTGCTCTCTCAAGCTGATTCATTTTTTTAACAGCATCTTTGTCTCTATGCATTTTACGAATCTGTGGTCCATCAAATACTCCTTCTTTTAACTTGGTCTCTTAAAGTATAGGGAATTTACAAGAGAAATATTTAAACGTTTCTTCTGTTTTGTCCAGAGCTTTCACAAATTGTTTCCTAAGACCAAGTTCTATATCCAAAGGAGAAATGAGAATCTTTGATGGATCTACGAGAGATTCATTGATAATATTGTTTGAACCCGGGGTAAAGGATGATTTTACGGGCCACTGTTTCGATTTACTGTAATGATTTTGTCTGTCTCTGCTAAAAAAGTAAAAGTATTTCCATATTCTCGTACTTATCGTTCATAACGGTTGAGTGAGCTATTGGTATCGGAGCATAAATATTTGTATTATGCAGCAGAAAAGCTTTAATACTTCGTTTTAAAGAGTCTATGAAAAGTCGCCAATCTGAAGCTTGGTAAGAATTCGGTTGGTATACATTAATCAAACCTTTAACATCCTCACAGAACACTAAAGATGATGTTTCATCTTGGACGAAATACTTTTGGAATTCACAATCATGATTGCTATAAAATGAAACTTTCGTTTTAGGTTCCAAAAAATTCTTATTTTTCAAAAATGAAGCTAAAAACTTAGATCCGTCTTCTGTGATGTGTGTTTGGTGCTTTCCTGCACGCTAGAATTATAATTTAGCATTGCTATTTCGATCCATTCGTCCCATTTGTTGTTTTCGTCGGTATATTGTTTTAGGAATTCGCCGAGCGCGTGGTGAGATCTTTCCAATGATCCATTCGATTGAGGGTGGAAAGCAGTCGTTGTGATTTTCTCAATTCGGAATCTCTTCGCGATTCTACTCATGAGATGGCTCAAGAAATTTTTTCCTTGATCTGTTAGGATGGCTTTTGGCACTCCGAATAGGCATATGAATTTTCTGATTAAAGCGTCTGCGATGGTGGTGGACAGCACGTTCTCTAAGGGGACGGCTAAACAAAATTTTAATAACTGATCTTGAATGGTCAGGATATATTCATGTCCTTTGCTCGTGGGTTTAAGTGGTCCTACTATATCCATAGCGATTTTGTCGAAAACACTGCCGGGTGTATCAGTGATCATCATTGGCTGTTTTGTTTTTAAACGTACCAACTTTTTTAGTTGGCAGTCGAGGCATTGTTGGACATGACATTGTACGTCATTTTTTAAATTTTTCAAAAAATATGCTTGATGTATCCGGTTAAAGGTTTTTGAGACTCCTCAATGACCTCCAATCGGTGATCTGTGCAATTCTGAAAATATTTCGTCTCGTTTTTCGTTAGGGACGTATTCAAGTTTTCCGTTACAAACTATGGTTTTGATTGGTGTGTCTTTAAAGGTGGATTTTATTAGGCTCAAAACTTCGGACCATTCGAGATTTTCTATAAATTTGCTCTTACCTATACTGATAGTTCTCTGTTTTAGGTTCATTAGTAAATCTTTTAGAGTGGTCAATATTTTAGTCAAGTTACTTTTTATTTAAGTGAGGGATTCGGGTTGTTCTCCTTTTATACACACTGTGAATAAGGACTTTCGACCTTTGCGTTTCACTCGGTGTACCTCACCTATTAACAAACCTTTGGTAGTGTTTATTTTGTTGTGTTTAGTCAATATTTTTGCGCCTTCGTCGCAATTATCTCCGTTCGAGGCGGTGAAATGAACTATGTTATCGTTTCGAGTGTGTTGGGGTTCCCTTATTTCTATTACGGGTCGTTCATTTAATATTTCCTTGTCGCTAATCTAGGATTCATCGAGATCGGAATCTTTTTCATTGTCGACTTGGGGTCTGGATGGAAGCGCAAAAGGTTTGGGGTTCGCGACTTCGTCGGGATCATCGTCTTCGCTCTCTTCGTAGTTGATGTTTTTCTTGGGTCGCGGGACGACTCTTTCCATATTTTGGCAATCGGTTTGGCTTTTCTTGGGTCTTCGCCTAGGGTTTTTTCGTATTGGTTCCGCAAGTTTGGGTGACAAAGGCCTTTCCTGGGTTTCATCAGGAGCGGGTTCTTTTCTTTTTAATTGTGCACGTGTTACTACGTTAACGGCACCTTCTTCAACTGGGTTACGTGATAATGCATCTGCGTTAGCGTTTAACTTTCCTGGTTTGTAAATTATCTCATAATCGTATTCAAATAACTTAAATCGCCATTTTTGGACCCTAGTATTCAAGTCTGCCATTTTGAACCATACCAAGGGTTGGTGGTCGGTTATTATCGTGAACTTTCGTCTGTATATGTAGGATCTAAACGTTGTTACACTGTGTACTACGGCTAAAGCTTTCTTCTCATATACTTCGTAGTTATCCTCTGTACCGCGTAACATGCGCGATGTATAAGCTATTGGTTAATCCTTCCCAATTTCTCCTTGAGACAGGACTCCTCCTACTGCGTAGCCTGAGGCATCCGTCGTGATTATGAAAGGTTGTGAAAGATTTGGGAATTGTAACACGGGGGCAGTACACAACATATCTTTTAGCGAGTTGAAAGACTCTTCTGTTCTTTCGTTCCATTCGAATGGTGTCTTTTTCTTTAGTAATTTAGTCAGGGGTTTTGAGATGTATGCAAATCCCTTGATAAAACGACGATAATATCCTGCTAGTCTGAGAAACTGACGGACATTTTTCATATTTTTGGGCCGAGGAAAGTTCTTTACGGCTTCCAATTTCTTCGGGTCGGGGCGCAATCCTTCCCCGCTAAGCATGTGGCCAAAATATGTGACTTCGCGTCTTAAAAACTCGCATTTATCAGTTTGCAGTTTCAAACCTGCTCGTTTCAAGCGTTGCATTAGAGCTGTAATTTTTGAGTCGTGTTCCTCTATGCTGTTTGCGTAAATAACAATGTCATCAAGATAAGCAAAAAGACTTACGCCCTGTAGTCCCTTTAAGAGTTTATCCATTAGTCGTTGAAAGGTAGCGGGTGCGTTTTTTAATCCAAACAGCATTTGTACAAATTCATAATGGCCAAATGGTGTGCTAAAAGCTGTCTTGTGTGCGTCTTTCGGGTCCATCTTTATCTGGTGAAATCCTGACGCTAAGTCGAGCACTGTATAGTATTTGGCTGGTCCTACTTGATCGAATATCTCTTCGATATTAGGAAGTGGATACGAATCGCCTATTGTTTATTCGTTCAAGGCTCGAAAATCTAATACCATGCACCATCTAGGGCGGCCTTGTGAGTCTGGTTTCTTGGGTACGGCCCAAACCGGGACGTTGTGGGGTGAATTGTAGTTTTTTATGATTCCTGCCTTTAGTAGATCATTCACCTGTCGGTTTATTTCGTCTTTCAACGAATGCGGAAAGCAATACTGCTTAGCGTGGACTGAGTTGTCGTCAGTTGTTAGGATTTCGTGCGTAATAAGATCTGTACCCGGAAGATCGTCTCCAGGTAGGTAGAATGTGTCTCTATTGTTCTTTACTAATTTGGTTGCATATGCTTCCTCTTGTTCATCCAGGTGGTCCATACGTAGGTGATCTTCAATGGTTTCTTTGAGT
Source organism: Chalcis sispes (assembly GCA_949987625.1). Taxonomy (NCBI): domain Eukaryota; kingdom Metazoa; phylum Arthropoda; class Insecta; order Hymenoptera; family Chalcididae; genus Chalcis; species Chalcis sispes. Next base: position 26,287,799 of record OX465095.1, on the reverse strand, counting down.
TCAGGATCTTCGCGAGACCTAGGGTCTCCGAAGTCAGCGGTTGACTCGAGTTGATAGTCTAAATCGATAGCAAATTCGTTTTCTGAACTAAGATAACTGTTCCTTGTAGCTGCATTACTACCGTGATCTTCGTCTTTTATGATTTCTAAAATATTCCCCTCTATGTTATCTACAGTCTGTCAAGTAAGAGCGTTGTCGTGTTAATTTATAAAAAAATTTATTTGATGAAACTTTCATATTTATATATACATTGTACACATTACAAACAATAATGCAATTCGGTCAATAATGTGTCCAGTCACCACCGGCGTCGATAATTGCCTGACATCTCCGAGGCATGCTTTCTACTAATTTGACGGCGTATTCTAGTGGCAAGGATCTCCAGATCCAACGAATTTCGTAAGACAACTGCTTTAAAGTGTATGTGCGTCTTCCACGGAGCTTCCGTTTAATATATGCCCACACATTTTCAATCGGGTTTGCATCGGGCGACTGCGACGGCCAATCGAATGTAACGATGCCAGATTGAGTCTTCCACTGAGTACAGAGCTTGCTGCGGTGTTTAGGATCGTTGTCCTCCTACAGAATCCAATCTTCGCTTTTTGTGATGAACCATCGTTTGGCAGATGGCAGTAAAGCCTTTTTGTAGATTTTTATCATTTTCTCGGCATTTAGGTTGTCAGTAAAGAGGTGCAAAGTGCCGAATCCCTGCTTTGAGAAGCAGCCCCAAAGATGCACCTTTATTCCATGTTTTACGGTCCGCTGAACAAGCCTATTGGTGGAAGTTGTCCAGGTTCGCGTGAGGACAGAACGTGCCCATATAGAACATTCATCAGTAAAAATGACATTTTCAAAATCTCTATCAATATTCTCATGCGCCCAAGCGAGTCGCTTTGTCACATGTTTTTCAGTCAACAGAGGCTTCTTCATTGTGTTGCGCCATTTCAGATGATGAGTACGAAGATGTGTTCGGATAGTTTCGTAGGATATATCTAAACCTTTTGCCATTAATCTTGCTTGTCCTTGCCGCAGTGTTAAAGCAGGATTCTGCGAAAACAGATTCACTATTCTTTTTTCATCTTTTTTGTTCACTTTTCCTATCGAGCCACGTTCTGGTAAATCATCGACATTTTTAGCCACTTTATATCGCTGTATCCACTTCTGTACAAATGCCTTCGACTTTCTCATATATTTAGCAGCCGCTAATTGCGACATTTTGGGACCTTTCGGGAGGATGCAAAGGAACACAGCCTCGTAGCGCGACGCGTACTTAGCACTCATGGCGTTTAACGTGATTCTCTTTCAAAAGATTAACGACAACTGACTCTTTGTTGACAATGCATGAAGGACAAAGCTTTCTTTTATCGGCTCGCGAAGGAATTAGAGCAAAATCTGTCATTACCTGTCAGTGAAGTCGACCACGCTCTTACTTGACAGACTGTAATTTATGTTGGCTTAGTTCAGCACTTTTTTTTTATTCATGTAATTTCCACTTTATTCGATTTATTAATTTATTTTTCTTTGTTTAATTCGTTATTTTATTATTTTATTATTTTAGGTTTATTTATTTGTTTTTTTAATTACTCGCCTTAGCTATGTTAATTTTATTCTTTCATCTATCTTTTATAATTTATTTGCTTGCTATTGCACTTTTTACTTATTCATTCATTTCTTCACTTATTGTATTAGGTTGTTATTAAAAATTTTTTTCGGTTACTTACTTTAAATTCGTTTATGATTTAATTTATTTATTATTTCTCGTGGTTTACTTTTTCACTTGTTTCAACACTTTCTTTTACAATTCACTTATTTTTATCAATATAGCACGGTTAACACTTCTGTTCACCTTATTATTATTTTATCATTAATCGGGTTTTTAGTTTATTTATTATTTATTCTCTTCTTATTTAATATTTTATTAACTTATTTGTCACTTTTTTTTCCCTTTTTTTTTTTTATTTATTTGCCTTTTTGCTTAATTATCTTTAATTTATCTCTTTTTATTCTCTTAACACTTTATTTGTTATTTCACTTTAACAACAACAACAATTTGTTTCACGTTAACACTTTATTTATTATTTATTATTACACTTTACTATTTCACTTGTTTTTCTTTATTTTACTTTATTTACTTGTATATTGTATCAATATATTATTATATATTTCTTATGAAATTTTTTTTTTTGTATCTTATGCTGTTTTATCTTATTTAATTCCTTTTATTTCTTGTTGTTCATCTCTTTCTGCTTATTTGATTTTCACGATTTATTACTAAATTTTTTTATTTTGCATTATTATTTTTATTATTGCACCTTTTTAATTTATTATTAATTTATTTATCCTTCTTAGTTTGAGTTTTTCTTTGTATTTTATCTTATATTGATTTATTCATTATTTTATTTCCTTTTATTTAGATTCAATTTTTATTTCATTTATAATGTTTATATTTAATATTTCTCTTTTGTTATTACTTCTACTTTTAATTTTATTTGTTAATTTGTTTTAAATATGTCACAATAATATTTTTCTCATATTCGTTTCGTTATTATCTCGTACAAAGATAGAGAGAAAAGTGAAAATAAAAAGGACATCCTCTTACAAACTCGCAGTTTCCTCTAAAGATTTTTAGGAGCAAAGAAAATTAATTTCTTTTCCCTTTTTCTTAAAAATCCCTCCGGGGCCTCCAAAATTATTTTTGTAACGTCGGTAGCGCTACTTCTTGACTGATTTTAGTCAATACTGCAATTTTTGCCGTTTTTGAGCCTAAGCAGTGAAACTTATGGGCTCGGGTTGGCAGAGGATAATCGTGAGAGTTTTTAGGAGAGGTGTGTAGTGCGGGATTGAGCAGTTGCAAAAGCCTCTATTCCTAAATCGGAAGCAGGCTCGAGCCCTACTCTGGATGAGGTCTTACCAAAGTGACTTAGGTTCAGAATAATCGGCCGCTTTTCGGCCAAAAACTCTGTTGGAGGATTGAGAAAGATGTGGAGAAAAGAATATGTAAAGCAATTTTAAAATTAAAACTCACTCTCTTTATTGAAGGTATTAGGCAGTGGTGTCCAGTCCTCTCTCTCTTTCTCTCTATCTCTCTCTCTTTCTCTTGCTGTGGTTGACTTCTCGTCGTCTTCTTCTTCTTATTTATAAAATTGAATAGTCTGTTTGGCGTAGCTGGTTTGTAGTGGCTTCCTAGTAATTCCCTTGTAGTTGCTTAAGATCTGCTCGTAGTGATAATACCTTGCTTTTTCGTAATAATGTTTTGCGTAGTACGTGGTCCGTAGTAATGCTTCCCCCGTAGTATTTTGCGTAGTACGTGGGTCCTCGAGTGCTGCCTGAGGTCTGCTACCTGGTGATCATTTAGTGCCGTATTCAACTGCGTTGGAGAAGCTACTCAGCAAATTCCTTCTTTGACCGGGAAATTCGGGAAGAGGCCGAGTTTTTTAGGTTTCCCTCTTCCGGGCGGCTTCTCGGTTAGAGAGAGAGAGAGAGAGAGAGAGAGAGAGAGTTAGAGAAAGAGATGAACCATTTTTACAGAGTTTTTACAATAAAATTACGTTATTGTAAATTGTATTTAAGGTTTAACGCGTATTACAACAGAACGAAGTTTTTCGTCGTATTTTACATAATTAGGTAAAGAATGAGTATTTAAATAATAGAGAAAAGATTAATATTAGTGTTTTATTATTACAAAGGAGAAAATAATGATATTTTTAAATAGTCATTCTTCAAAAGTTATAATTTTTAATTAATGGACTGTTGTGGAGGAGTACTTGTTTTAAATTATTAAATAAATGATTGTAAATTTATATTGAAATTTCTATTATTAATAATAATTTTGATTACAAAATGTAATTATTAATACAATTTCTTTTTGTACAATTTGGTTTGTAAAATAAAATTGCTGGTCGTGGACTGTCATTCTATTCTGGTGAAATATTAATAATTAGGATCATTGAATGGTTAATTTCAATTAATTTTTTTTTTTTTAATTTATATAATTAATTACTTATTTTTATCTTATTAATTATAAAAAAAAAAAATTGTTTTGAGTGTATTACAAGAATTCATGACATTCTAGATGATTGCGCGATGTTCTAAATTACGCTATAAGAAAGACTACCTTGCATGAATTTGTGTGTCGAAGGTCAATGAAATTTGTATTGACTGACTTAGCGGTTTAGTTATTTCCTCACTTAGAAGGAAGAATTTTATTTTATTATGACATGTGTGCAATTGTCTGTAAAAATTGCATCGTAGTAAAACAGTTTAACGAGAGCGGCTATTCAACTCTCGGTTTAAGCTCAGGTTGAGTTTCCCAATGGTCTACGTCAGTGGAGAGTGCCTCGAGTAGGTTGTGAAAAAGATTGTTGTGTTAGTAGAGAACTTTTCGGCTGACAAAACACAAAAAAACGAAGGTCATGCACCGACGTTACACGAGGAAGTCATCATTGAGACAGAGGCGTATTTTGGAGAGTTCGACAAATCCTATTTTTTGGAGAGGTTAAAAAAATGGCATAAGCGTTGAGAGAAGTGTATCTTTCTTAAAGGGGACTATGTTAAAAAATAAAAAAAAATTTTTTGCAAAAATGGTGTCTTCATTTCTAACGCGGGTACTTATTGAACTGCCCTCGTACTACCGTGACTAAACGTGTCTTCATTGAAGAACTCCATGAATTACTTAAACTAGAAAAATATAAAAAAGTCATAAATGATGATGGCTCAATAGTTCCTCCAAAATTATTAGTATTTTTGGATTCATACGAAGCAATTGGAAAGTCATTGAGCTCAAAATACATGTACACAATATTGAAATTAAATCGTTATCAGCTTCATACTTATATATTAAATTTTTTAAATATCGATCAAATACCGAATGCAATCGAAAATAGTTTAGATGATTCCGGTTACGAAAACCCGTCATTTACAATAGACATTTCTGAGATATGGAAAGAAATTCAATTTAAAGAAGTTAATTATGAATTAAAAACCCGAGGTACTCCAATAGTGAGGACTCTAAAGCGCAATGCTTGGACAAATTATCTATTTGAAGAAATTTTAAATGCGCGAAGCTAAAATGTCTTCTATTGTTTAAGCGCTTGAAAACATCTGATTCTGGATATGCCATTACAGTAAAAGTATTTTGTCCCGAGTGTGATTGTGAATTCACAGGTTATGTAATTGAAAAACTTATAAATAATGAACCTGTTATAATGGAATGCTATCTCCGAAATTATGATGCTTCTTTTAGTCATAAGAATAAGCGACAATTAAAATTTTCGAAACGAGTAGATGTTGGATAGGAATCAGTAGAATGTAAAACATTACCTTCAGTTTGGCGTCGAAAAGAAGCCAAGAAGCTAATGAATTATGGTGACAAAGAACCTCCTGACTTGTTTAAAGCCTCCACTCTACGAAATTTAAAACAAGAACGGCAAAATAACATGCTTGAAGTCAAATCAGCAAATATTCTCGAAAATTTGCGACTTTTAAAATATGATACCAAGTTCGAAGGTTCTATTCGTTCAATGGGTTTAGATCCTTTTTTTATACACTACTTCTCTAATAACAAATTCCAATATTTTAAAAGCATTATAATATTGTGTTTATTGACTTAACTGGTTCGTTAATGAAAAAAATTAAATTACCAAATCGAGAATTATCTCCTCATATTTTTTTATATCAATGCGTCACAAAAATTGGTAAGAGTGCACGTGTTCCTGTTTGTCAAATGATATCAGCAGTACAAAATACCAATGCTATCTCTTACTGGCTTTTCTAATTTCTGAGAATCGGATCAGAACATAATCGTTTATTTCCAGTGCCAAAAGAAGTTATCACTAACTTCAACAGAGCTTTCTTAAAAGCAGTAGCTCGAGCTTTTGCAAAAAAAATACTCTCTCTGATTACCTATCGCATTGTTTTCGTTTACTTTTAGGGGACGATTCATCCATCCCATGTAGTATGCTACGTCTCAATATTTGCCACTTTATAAACCTGTTAGCTAAATAGAAATGTTGGAACAACGTTCACAGAAGAATAACAGAATTTTACATGAGAAGTATTGCAGCTTTATGTAATCGAAATACTTTGAAAGCTATAGAAAAACATGCAAAATCAATATTTATAATGGCTTTAAATAGTAACATAGCTCCGGGCAATTCTACAGAAATATCACAACATTTTTGAAAGATTCGATTACTGGAGTCAGTATCAAAGTCAAATATTTGGATTTAACAGAGTATCAAGCAAACGTCCATGATAATGAGGATGATGATGAATTTTTGGTTTAAACAAATATTTTCTTATGGGTGAATAATAAACGAGGGTAGTCCCAAAAGTACCGGACCCGACAAAGAAAACAGTAAAAAATTGCGAAAATGTTTTTTATTTTACAACATATTCTCCTTTCAGTTCGATACACTTTTCCTAACAATGTTCAATAGCTTCTATACCTGCTTTATAGTAGGAACCGTCAAGCTCCTCAAAATACCTATGAACCGCAGACTTTACCTTTTCATTGTTGGCAAATCTTTTGCCGCCGAGCCATTTTTTAAAATTCGGAAAAAGAAAATAATCCGAGGAAGCCAGATCTGGCGAATTGGGTGCGTGAGGAAGCAATTCGAACTTTAACTCATTAATTTTAGCCATCGCAATGACGCACGTGTGGACTGGTGCATTGTCGTGATAAGAGAACACTTTCTTTTCGTCAGATAAGGCCGTTTTTTCTTGATTTCGTCACTCAAACGCTGCCGTTGATTTTCTTTCCTTTTTCGAGATAATCAATAAATATTATTTCACGCGCATCCCAGAAAACGGATGCCATGACCTTGCCAGCTGACTGAACTGTCTTTGCTTTCTTTGGAGCCGGTTCTCCCTTTTTAGTCCACTGCTTTGACTGCTCCTTGGTCTCAGGTGTAAAATGATGGACCCATGTTTCGTCGATGGTTATGAATCGACGCAAAAACTCGGCTTTATTGCTGCGAAACATTGTCAAACACTCGATGAAAACATCCTCACGCTGCTGTTTGTGCTCCATTGTGAGCAAACGCGGCACGTATCGTGCGCACAGCTTTCTCATGTCCAAATTTTCGGTCAAAATGCGATGCACAGCACTTTTTGAAATGCCTGTCATGTCTGCTATCTCGCGCACTTTTAGTCGACGGTCATCCAATACCATTTTGTGGATTTTCTTAACATTTTCTGACGTAGTGACCTCACTTGGTCGACCACTGCGGTGATCATCTTGGCAGCTCGTACGACCTCGCTTAAACTTAGCTACCCAATATTTGACCGTTGTAAACGAAGGAGCAGACTTCTACAGAGTAGAATCTAACTCGGCTTTGATATCGGTTGGACCTAGACCTTTCAAATGAAAGTATTGGATCACATAAGGATGCCCGATTTTTTCCATACTTTTGGGACTACCCTCGTATTACAAACATGTACAGAGCAAGTCCTCAACGAATCACAAACAGAAGAAATTAATGCCTATTATTGTCCAGCTGTAGCTAAAAAATTTAAATCTTTATTTTCCTATTTTCCTTTGTTTTCTGATATAATGCCTCCAAAGTTTGGTTATGACTCTACGAAACCTGCCTCCGCAGCAATAGAATCCGAATTTAATGATTTAAAAAACAGAATATTTAAAAATAACTCTTTACCAATACTAATTGATAAATTTATAGTGCATCATCTGACTAAGTTTCCAAGAAAATTAAAACTTGGCATAGCAAGTGACATTGTAATCAACAGATTTAAAAAAAGTAGATTTTATAGAAAAAGCTGTGCAAAATGATGAAATCATAAAAGAGGAAGTAAAAAATGATAAAATAATATTAGAGAGGGCGAATAATGATGATATAATATTAGAGGGAATAGAAAATGAAATCATAATAGAGGGAGTGAAAAATGAAAAAAATGATAAAATAAATTCAATCGATCGAAAAAATAATAAAAAAAGCACTGAAAGTAGTAAAGATGAAGGCTTTGAAGAGTTATTTGAATTGCGGCAGGTAGAAAATTGTAGAAACAAGATTAAAAACATTAAAAACCAGATAAAATATATAGATTCAATGCCTTAATTTGATCCATCTTTAAAATCTACAATTATACTTTCAGTAATTCTAAACGGTATTTTTTGTAAAAATGTTAACTATAATGGAAAAATTCTTATTGTCTCTAATACTTGTGCTTTTAATAGTATTTGTCAAATATTAGCAATAGCTATTACGAATAGTTCCCGCTATAAATAGCCATTAATTTAAATATCCCTATTATAAACACAGCACTCATATTAGTAGAAAAAGGTTTAAAAAAAGAATTTTACCCAGAAAGAGCTAAATTGTTGCATGATTTGCCTACATACGCACCTGAAAAGGGTAGCATAAATATATATAAGTTTCGAATTTGGAAAACTTAGGGTTTGTATGAGAGTCTGAGTTTGAATAAGTCGACTCGAGTTGTTGCAGTAAAATAACTAATTAAATATTATTTAAGGTTACATATTAACACTATTTACACTATTGATAACATATCGATTAACACAATACATGAAACAACAACAAGTTGGATTTAACCAAGTGCTTTGATTAACAATAGTAATTGTGAAGCAAAATTAATAACAATTTATGATCACGAAAAATGTGGCTGCCTAGCGTGGCTGCCTAGCGACGTCTGTCTAGCGACGTTTGTCTCCCTGACCACAACCGATGCGAAGTTTGTAATGAACGTCACTCAACCGTCTGGCCGAAGGTAACTTGACCGAACGGGCAGGCGGCAAAGTTTGAAAAGAGGTTTCAAATTTACATCCCCCCCCCCCCCTCAAGAACGAAGAAGGAATTTCGGATTAATGGAAAAGGATGAGTTTGCTTGCGTGAAAAAGGTTTGATCCTTTTTTCCTGAGACCGCTATCGACCTCATATATTACCTCAGAAATTTTCCTTTTTATTCTGAATGGCCCTTCTCTGATTGGATCCGTTTTTTTCCTGTTCAATTTGTTTCCTTTGTTTATGTGAATGAGATCATTTTCGTTGTATTCATGTTTGTTTGTTTTCTCGTCGTAATACCTCTTGTTTTGCTCGTGAATCTTTTTCGATTGCTCAAATGCTTTTCTTCTATTTTCATCTAAGTTTTCGACATTGTTCTCGTTTAGTTCATCAGGTAGTATTGATTCTTCTTTTCCAGTTAGTAGGTAAGAGGGTGTAAAACCAGTGGAACTGTGTATAGTATTATTATATTCGTGCACGCATTCTTGTGCAACAGCTGGCCAGGAGCGTGTTTTGTTCTCGTAGATTTTACATCGTATTCTGTTGACTAGTGTTTGATTTGTCCTTTCATTTAATCCGTTTGAAAAGGCACAATCTACTTGCTGTAAAGATGAGTCTTATATTTTCTGATTTTAAGTATTTTTTGAAATCATTCGAATTGATACCTGCGTATTGATCAGATATAAGCGCGTCGATCTTGTTAGTATTTTTTGTTGATTTAACTAGTTTAATAAAATTGTCGGCTGTTTGGGTTGACGATGTTGTGATAAATGCGTATCTTGTGAAGTGATCTGTTAATAAATGCAGATATTTTTTTGTGCTTTTGTTTCCCGCAAAACCACCGACTGTGTCTAATGAGACTATTTTAAATGGCTTTGAGGCTGGACCCAGCTGGGATAACGGAACCTTGTAGTTTGCAATTCTAGTTTTATTCTTGATACATGTTTCACAGGAACGACAAAATATTTTTATGTGTTTGTGCATATTTTTAAAATAAAATTTTGTTGTTATTGTCAAGATCATTTGTTTTACTCCCACATGACCTCGTATTTCACGAACTTTTTTTATTAGTTGCTTACCAAATGCTTCAGATAACCAAATTTTCTCTTTATTGTTTAGTGATCTGTAGATGATATCGTTCTTCTTTTCACATTTGTTATCTAAATGGAAATTTTTTTGATCATTGATTATTTTGTTTATTTCCAAAAAGTTCACGATTTTTACTGCTGAGCTTTCGAAGTTATCTTCTTCTTCTTCTAGGACAGGGTTGCGAGATAAGCAATCCGCTTCCAATATACCAATTTCCAATTTAAATTTCGCGGTTTTATCGTTTGGATTAAACTTCTTTTTTTAGGTTGGTAACACTGTGAAAGACATCTGTGTCAAATTTTATGTCGATATATTCATTAGTTTATAAGTGACGCTCATTTTTGTGAACATTAAAAAGTGATTTCTGCAATTTTTATTATGCCAGATTTCAGTGAGCAAAGAAGTTGCATTAAATTTTGTCGGGGAGAAGACTTTGTTGGAAAGAAATGTTCACAAGTGGTACAAACAGTTCGAAGAAGGCAGAGACAGCATTGAAGACAAAGAGTGTCCTGGACGACCATCGACATCAACTGATATGAAACACGTCAAAGTAATCAAAAATCTTGTGCACAAAGATCGTTGGTTGATAATTAGAGACCTTGTTGATACTGTTGGTGTTTCATTTGGATCGATTCAAGTAATTTTAAAAGATCAATTGGGTCTCAAATTCGTCAAATCTCGATTGGTTCCTGAAACACTCAATTTTTTTTAAAAAGAGCGTCGTGTTAATGTCCGCGAAGAGCTGCTTTCTGACTACTAGAACATCATGGAACACATTATTACGGAAGATGTGACATGGATATATGCCTTTAATCTAGAAACAACCGATCAATCGAGCGAATATCGTGCCAAAGGTGAAGCAAGACCAAAAAGATCACGTCAAAGTCGTTCAAAAATCAAGGTCATGTTGACAGTTTTTTTCGATTATCGTGGTATTGTGCATTCAGAATTTCTTCCGCCGGGCCTAACTGTTAACAAGGAATATTATTTGAATCTTATGCGTTATTTGCGAGAAGCAATTCGCAAAAAGTGGCCGGAACTGTGGCAAGACAATTCATGGTTTTTGCATCACGATAATGCACTGTCGCACACCGTATTGATTATTTTTCGACTTTTTGGCCAAAAATTCAACTCATATTGTTCCGCAAACACCGTATTTGCCTGATTTAGCGCCGTGTGACTTTTGGCTGTTCAATAAACTTAGAAGACTACTCCGGGGACATCGTTTTGACTCGGTTGAGGAGATTAAACGTGAATCGCTGCGGCAATTGAAGGCAATTCCGGAAAAGGACTTAAATGCCTGTTTCGAGAATTAGAAAAAACCTTGGCATAAGTGAATTGTGTCGGGCTGGAACTACTTTAAAGGTAACGAAATAGATTTGAAAGAATAAATAAAGAATAAAAAAAAAAAAAAAAATTAGTCTCATTTTTTGACGATAGTAGTACAATATATTAACGCTAAAGACGCTATTAAGACCTTGCGAGGAAGTGAAAGGACGTATCGCGCCATCATCGCTGATCCCCCAAAGATTTCAAAAGCCAACCAGGAAAAAAACTAAGGGCACGCAAAGACAGTATACTCTAAATGCATGCTTTGGGTGGACTGTAAAACATTTGGAGACTATTTAGTTTCGTACTAAATACAATGTCAAATAATAGAACGTAAAAGAAATCCAAAAAATATAAGAAACCAGAAAACCGAAGTCCTTAAAGAATCTATAATCTTGGGTATTCAATATTTATAATAACCGTAAACAATGAAACTTATGTATAGGTTAAGAATCGATTGTTAACGTACAGACCACGCAGCATGTCTGCTGTTGACCGGGACGGTAAACGTCTTTAAGAGAGGAAAGGATTTTACGTGACATAAAAATAAAAATCTTAAAATTAAAATTAATTAAATAAAATCTTTAAATTATAAATAAATTTATGAACCGATTTAATAGATTCATAATTATAAATAAATTGATGATCAAATAAACTAGTAAAAGATATGCTGAAAACCATATTTTATCGTATACTAATTAAAACCATAAGAACAAATATACAGTATATAAATGTTAAATGAATATTAAAATGTGTGATGACGCCGTGCGCTCTATTCGATAAAACGTCTATATATGACAGTAACACATCGTTCAATAAGTCCCGAGACTAACCCAGAGATGGTGCTAGTAGTACCAAACTGGCCACGTTTCCATAGAGTGCGAACCTTTACATGAAACGTGTAAAAATTTTACGTCGATCAGATCACAGACAGCAGAGTTATCGAGGTTAGAGTAAAGTCATTTTGTAATTTGTTTGAAAAATGGAAAAAAGCGAGTTTCGCGTGTTGATAAAACATTGTTTTTTAATGGGTAAAAACACCGTAGAAGCCCAGCAATGGCTTGAAAAACATTACCCAGACAGGAGTCTCTATCCAAACCAACGATTTGTCGTTGGTATGCTGAGTTTAAACGTGGTCGTACGGACACAAACGATGCGGAACGTTCGGGTAGGCCATTGGAAGCCGTTACACAGGAAAATGTGAGTGGAGTGTTAAAAATTGTAATGAAAAATCGCAAAGTGAAGGTCCGTGAGATTGCAGAAATGACACAGATATCATCTGGAAGCGTATTTACAATCCTTCATAAAAAAATTGAGCATGAAAAAGGTTTTTTCCAAGTGGGTGCCGCGATTGCTTTCAGTGGAACAAAAACAGCAACGAGTCGACGATTCAGAGAGCTGTTTATCGCTATTTACTCGCAATAAAAAAGATTTCCTGCGTCGATACGTGACCATGGATAAAACATGGATACATCATTTTACTCCGGAGTCGAATCGGCAATTATCTAAGTGGCGCATGGCTGGCGAAAGCCGCCCAAAGCGTCCAAAAACGCAGCAGTCTGCTGGCAAAGTCATGGCGTCTGTTTTTTGGGATACACATGGCGTGATTTTTATTGACTCCCTGGAAAAAGGTAAATCGATCAACAGTGATTATTATATTGACTTGCTGGTACGTTTGAAGGAGGAGATCGCAGCAAAACGACCGCACATGAAGAAGAAAAAAATCCTTTTTCACCAAGACAATGCACCATGCCACAAGTCCATAAAAACAATGGCAAAATTGAACGAATTGGGCTTTGATTTGCTTCTCCACCCCCCGTATTCGCCAGATTTAGCCCCCAGCGACTACTGGCTTTTTGCTAATCTCAAAAAAATGTTCCAGGGAAAAAAATTTGGCTTGAATGAGGAGGTCATTGCCGAAACTAAAGCCTATTTTCAAGTAAAGGATAAATCCTTCTTTAAACATGGTATAGAAATGTTGGAAAGGCGGTGGAAAGATTGTATCACTCTAAAAGGAGATTATATTGATGAATTAAAATGATTTTTGAAAAAAAATGTTGTTTTCGTTGTTAGTCTCGGGACTTATTGAACGGTATGTTATGTTTGTTCGTCTATGAAATATGTGATGCTTGCAACAATACTGCAAGTTGATTACTGTGGGAAGATCCAGGAGACATGAAGAATAACATTATTCTTATAATTAGAGAATAGTATTCTTCCAATATACGTATAGTTTCCTAACTCTTATCGGCGCACACACACTTAGAGAAATGAATGTACTAAAGTTGCGTTTTTGTTAGAAGGCACGAGAAAGGCTTGGAGTTTACGAAGATTTATGCTGATGCCTAACAAGCAAAAATCTCACGATGCATCTGCGATTGAGTCTTTAAATATTGGGGAAGAGCGGACCCGCGAAGAGAGTTTTTTGGGCGTTCGTCAATTCGTCAACTATACAAGAGTTTTTTTGTTCGTCAATTTACAAGAGTTTTCTGATATATCGTCAATTTGGGAGTTCGTCAGTTTGTCAAACAAAAGGTTTTTTTTGTTCTTTGCCGTTCGAGAGTTTCGACTGTTCGTAGTTCCAGAATTCGGGTGTTCAGAGTTTTGTGGTTCATCTCGGTATGTTCTAACATTCTTGTGAAATTAAAATAATTATAAAGTGAGAGATTAGCGACGTGCTGAGTAGAAGTGTGAAGTATATTTATTTTTGTAAAACCAAGAGTATAAATCTGTACCGTCCGGTGTGCCACCATCGCACATACTGGAAATTATTAATAAAAATATATTTATACAACCATACACGTGTTTGATTGATTGAAAGATTTGGAAACCTAGGGGCCTGCCTTAGCAATTCTTTGCAATTACAAATAAGGTAAGGTTTAAATTACTAAAATGTATGTCATATTGCAATTTTTCCTATGCCCTTACGGGTCAAAGGCGTCGACTCGTTCGGACCCCGTAAAAAGATATAGAGCTAAGATCGTTTTCAGTTCGCGATACGTGAGCGGGCCCGGGACGGATAAATGGGTCCCGCATTAAAATAAAAATTAAAGTTTGATTTTGTGCGTGTTTTCCAGCACTCAACATCGTATTCAGTCAATAATAAATTATTGTTTTTGTCAACATTAACTTTGCGAGCTTCTGACGTAATTGTGATTGTTTTCATAGTCACCATTGAGATATGCCTGACTCTACAGCCAATGAAATCGTGGACATTCTACTTTCCTTGGGAGAATGTCGACGCAATTATTGTTAAGCATCAATGCTGTTTGTTAATAGATTTCCAAACAGATAACATTCCCATGTTACGGTAATCAGGAATATCGATTCGCGAGGCCAAGCAGGAAATTTTTCTCAAAAAAGGCGCAAACGAAATGAAGAAGTTAATGAAAATCATCTTTGATTAGTTGTGGTATTATCTATGTTGCATTTGGATCCTCACATTAGCGAACGTCATATTTGACGAGATTGAGGAATCCTTAGATCGACAGCTAGCCAATTGTGAAGAAATGTAAAGTATCATCCCTATAACGTTTAACCAAATCTTAACTGCTGCCGATTGTTAAAAGAGAATAACGTTTTGTCAGTGGATAACGCAGCAAATTATTAACAAAGAAAATTTCTTTAAATACGTTATAATTAGTGATGAGGCCATGTTTCACACTACTGGTATTTTGAATCGTCATAATGATCATTATTGGTCTCTAGTAAACCCTCATTGGATGCAAGAAGTTGACTATCCACATCGCTATTTAGTTGGTCCTTATTTTTCTAAAGGCTCAGTAGAAAAAGGAAAATTACTTGCAATTAATTAGAGATGAATTATCGACTTTGCTCGAAAAAGTTGACTTTAATACCAGAAATAGAATCTGTCTTCAACAAGATGGTGCCTCTCCTCATTTTAGTTTATGCGTGAGACTCTTTCTTAATCAAAGATTTAACAATCGGTTAATAAATAGAAGAGATTCCGTAGCGTGGCCTTCTCAGTCACCTGATCTGACCCTGCTAGATTTTTATTTATAAGACTTCTTAAAGAATGTGTTAATGAGAATCCGGAGTAAGTATTGAAAAATATTCTACGTGGTATACTACTCAACACAATTACTAGTTTTCAGAAATGCATCAATCGTTGTTTACAAGTTAATGGAACAACTTTTGAACATCGTTGAGCAATAATCTCTGATCTTGCCTTGACTAGTCGGGTTCTCGAGCGATCTTTTCTTAACTGGTCGGTTGTTTCCGTGGCCTTACCTTGACTGACCGATTTTCTATATTAGGACTTTCCTTTGGAAAATAAAATTAATCTTAAAAAAATTTGGAAGGTCAAGGTCATAATCAATATCATATTTGGTCATAAAATTTTTTGCTCTGTCCATTTCTGGTGTCGAATGTGGAGATCCCTATTTAAAAAGATAACTTAATCTCAAAATACTCTGTAAGGTCATGGTCAAGTTGAATGTTTGGTGTCTCCCTGTACAACTTTTGTCCAAAACTTTTCTGTAAGATACTCTTAATTCGAGATTTCTGGGTTTATCGATTATAATGACCTTGTGCGTCATGGTTTAAGTTCTGGTCAATGTTCTGTTGAAGGTTATATCCAAACGTAAATTTTCCCGCCGTTTCCATGTTTGAGGTCAAAAATAGAGGTTCCAATTCAACAAAATTGATTTTTTCATATATTCTCCGACCAATTCTTAGCACTTCTTGTACTAAAAAATTTTTTGTACAGTTAATCATAATCGAGTTAAAAAATTCTTCATTTCTTTTATTTTATGCGTTATCGTCTTTTAGCTGCAATACAATAATTACGTTGCCCAACTCTTATCTTTTTGGATGTTTACGATTTTATAAAGAGTCTTGTTTTTTTGTCTTAACTTTTTTCTGAATTTTTATTTATTTAATATTTTTTTTTGTTCTTTGTATATTCTTATATATTGCTGTTTTCTTTTTTATTTTTTGAATATTTTGCTTTTTTTTTTTTTATGTAGAATTAAAAAGCATTTAGTGCAGAAGTAACATTCGCAATCAAAACAATTCCGTGTTGTCCTCAAGCTTCATTTTTCAAAACAGCGAATTCGTCTTCTTCGTGAATTATATTTATGAAATTTCAAATCACATGTACATCATATTTACGCAGTAAATATGATTTACTCACTTTTATAGTTACATCTTTGGTCGATATCTTATCATGTTCTTTGCACATATTGTAAATTACTGTTGCATTTACAATAGACGATTGTATAATTCGAAGAAAAACTGACCACGTCCACTGTTTGATTTTATTTTTGGTGAAACTTGTGACGGAGAATCTGTCATAGGCCGTCGACGAAGAGTGTAGAATGTTTACATTCTTGCTCGACTGTCGCCAGGTTGCCGGTTGGGAAATGCCCGTTTAGGAGAACTTTTCGGAAAGCCGGCAACGCTCGAAAATTACGCGATTTTCGAGCTCGCGGCGAAGATCGGCAGGAGAATTAGGGAGCAGTGAGGGAAGGGGAGAGAGGGGAAAGCGCAACAGTTAGTTTAGCTGTGCACTCCCGCGGAATAGGTTGGTTTTTGAGAGAGCTCTGCGCAAAGAATATATAGAGAAATTTTTGTGTGGCAGGGAAGAGAGAGAGAAAGAGTCGGAGTGAGAAAGTGCAGCCAAGGGACGAGGTGTGTGTGTGTGTGAGAGAGGAGGAGTGAAGGAGACAAAGTCGAGGGTGCTACGAGAGGAAGAGAAGCGACAACGGCAAAAAACATCTTAGCCGAGAGCCGAGGGACGACGAGATTGAGAGTCGGCGGGAGGCGACCGGCGGTTGCCACCGCGATTTCAGAAGCCGAGGGTGAGGCGGAGACAGGAAAAATCGAGGCGAGATCTCAGCGAGGTCCGGCGGCTCTTCTCCGGAGGGCTAACTGCAGGAGCGAGGTGCAGCGAAGCCAGGGGAAGCTGCCAGGAGCTTGATGGCCAGCGAACGAGCTTCGCGAATCGCAAGGGTGAGTCCTTTCTTCTATTCGTGCGAAATAGCGAGAGCAAGAGAGAGAGAGATAGAGAGAGAGAGAGAGAGAAAGAGAGCAAGAGTGTGTATTAGCGGGTTTGCGGTGAGGGTGGCGAGGTATTGCCACTTCCCTGCCCTGGGGAAGCGATAGGCCTCCGTCGGCTGGGAGACAGTCACGGGCGACCGGCCTGCATTTTCGCGACACAAACAGCGGGAGAGAGAATGAGAGAGAGAGAGAGAGAGAGTGCGCGAGATTGAAACATTATTTTAATAGAATATGATTTTTTTTGTGCAAGGCACTCAGGGCGCACGTAGCTAAATCGGCTACGACGTGGTGCCTACGTCACAAATGGCGACCGTGACAGCACCTTGGTAATCCCTAGGTCCTCATAGTGTACATCGCTGAGCTCGCCCAATGTAAACATTGCGCACGAGTCTCTTGCCGATGTACAATTCCTTAAATATTATTTGAGAAAGTGATTTTTCAAGCGGCGTAAGTGCGAGAGAGACAGTTGGCCCACTCGCGTGACGAAGATACGCACAAAGAGGAAGGGCCGATTGCTAGCCTAGAGAGAGAGAGTTGAGTGCGCTCGTACTAAGTGCACATAGCACTTATAGCGAAAGCGTGCGTTTGGACTTAGTCGATTTTTCGACTCGTTCGAACTTAGTCTATTTTTCGACTTGTTCGAACTTAGCCTATTTTCCGACTTGGTGAACTTAGTCGATTTTTCGGCTCTTCGGACTTGGCCGATTTTTTTAACTGGTTTGAACTTAGTCATTTTTCGGCCGAGGGGACTTTGTCAGATTTTTTGAATTCGAACTTAGTCATTTTTTTTCCTCGACCGAGTGGAGTTGAAATTTCGCAAGTTCATACTTAGCCGATTTCTTGACCGATTCGAACTTAGTTCTAGTCAAAAAAGGGGGGGGAGTGTTGAGGGGGATTTGGTAGTTCGTATTTTTTGTTTTTTTTTTTTTATCTCGTTTGCTGCAGGACACCGAGATGGCGGATTACGAACAATTAATGATTTGTATGCTGAGCAGGTCTCGGGCGGCCCGCCAAGTCAGACGAGAGATCGGCGCTCTCCCGGTTGAGGACGTCTTCCGACGGCTGGAAGAGCACGGTCTTAGGACGAGAGAAGAAGGTTTGGAGTTGCAGAAAGAAGGATTGTACGTGATGATGATCCGAGCGTGTCGGTGCCGTGGTATGACGATTACGACGTCGACCCTGCAGCTCCTCCCGCGCCGATCCCAATGTCGTGTAAACGACTCTGTGAGACCAGGAAGTGGTCTCGACGAGGGAGCAAAGCAACGCAGAGTACCTCGGAGGATCTCACGAGTAGAGAGTCCGACACAGGGAATTAAGCGGGGCAGGAGGCACTGAACTCTTTGAGGATTGGTGACGCGGCCCGCACTCCTGCTCGGAGCAGTGCGGGGAGAGTTTTGGAGCCCAGGTGGATGGAGAGTGGAAGAGCGGAGGGGCCTCACTGGCCATCCGTCGTATTGCCGCTAGCAACTACAAGCGCGGCAGCGCCTTTCATAGGCATTTCGGCGGGATTGACGTCCTTGGCGCATCCGGCGGCCCCGGTTTCGACCGTTGCGGCCCCTGCGTCGACGTCACCGCTGAACTCAGGACCGCAGCAACCTGCTACGGTAGTCGTCGGCGCGGAGCAGTGGCAATCTATCATGAGTCAGCTGACGGAGAACAAAAATGAAATTAAGGAGTTGAAAGAGCTTCTGCTATCTTTAAGTTTATCCTTAAAGGCGACTCCGATGCCGACGTCGACCAGGGAGTTAGGGACTGCTCAGAGCAGACCCCCCCCCCCTTCCCCCGAGTCCAGCGCACCGTCAGCCAACGGCACAAGGACCGTGGCGGGCTGCAAGCGTACGTTCGAGTACGTCGAGCACGTACGATATGGGTGTTCGGCCAAAGACTCAACAAGAGCTGGGAGTGTTTAAGCACCCCCGAAGAGCACGTTTCGTTATACGCTCGCGGTGGTGAAGCGGCGGCAGCTCATCGGGGAAGAGGAGAGATGCGTGGCCCCTCCTGCAGTCAGTCAGAGGAAAGACAACGTGATGATAGGGCCACAGCGGAGCGTCAGCGGTGCTTGAAAGCGATGAAGCAGTGGGGAGTGACGTTCGCTGGCAGGAACAAGGAGGATTCGCCCGAGTTCATCGCGCTGATGGAAGATTTCCAACGCTTCTATTCCTACGGCAAAGAGGCGATGCTGAGCGCTTTGTCAGTCGTCCTCACCGATGCAGCACGCTTTTGGTACAGGGGGATCAGAGAAGACATCTACGATTGGCAGGGATTTCTTCGACGTTTCCGTGATCAGTACTGCTCTGAGGTCGAGGAAAAAACAGTGATGAGAGACTCGGAGAAGCGTACGCAAGGAAAAGGCGAGAGTGTCACACGATACATATCGTGTTTCTGCGCGATTGCAGCTCATCTAAAAAACCCGCCGCCTATCTCGCAATTGGTACAGATGGCGTACGAGCAGTTGCAACCTGAGTACCGGTTGTTCATGGCCGCCTCATCGATCTGCAGTTATGATGATATCATAACACACGGCAAACGGTGCGAGAAGAATATGCGCATGAACGAGCGTTTTTCGGATCCGCCTTCGAAAGACAAGTCTGTCTTCCCAGGGGCGGCCTTCACCGGTACTCCGAAGCGCTCTAACAAGATAGCTGAAGTGAGAGAGTCGGAGAAGAAAGGGATGTCCTCGTCGGGGCAGCCGGCAGAGTTGGAGAGCCCCAAGGGAACCACTAAGAAGAAGAAGCGCGGGGGAAAAAGGAAGAATTCCAGTTCCTCGAGCGGTGACGAAGCTGCGGCTGTGCAGTGGGCACCGAGGAGTCCCACGCCGCTGCGGAGCTACACGGCAGTCGCGCGGGCCCCGCCAGCTCCTAAGCAGGCCTTAAAGCAGCTCCTGGCGTCGGTGTCTTGGCAGATACTGATGAGAAGGTCTCAAAAGGGACCCAGCTTGCCGCCGAAAGGCCTCTCGCCGACGCCTACGGCGACTGCGCGGGCCGGCAGCCCGTTCTGTGGTGTCTGCTATACGTGTCAACGGGTGGGACACAGAGTGTCGCTTTGGCCCCAGAGGCGGTGCTTCGCGTGTGGGTATCTCGGCCACTTTGTGGCAGAGTGCCCTTCGACGCCAAAGGTGCCACTCAAGCGCGGCGAAGCGATCGCTAACTCGTCGCCTATTACCTGCCAGATATGCGGGACGGCGGGAGTTACTGCCCTCATCTGTCCGCGATGCGTGCCCATGGTCCTGCGCATGGAAAACGAGCGAGCAGGTTTTCCAAGTCGTCCGGAGGACTCTGCGGTTCGTCGGTAAATGGACCAAGAAGGACGGCAACAGCTATAAGCGAGCCGAGGGGAAGTGCGAGTGAATAGAGAGAGAAGCTCATGCGCAGCGAGTATTTGCACCAGGTAGTGCACGACTTCTTTAAAAGCGTTAAGCCTGGAGACAATCATTTACTTAGCGGGCCGCTAGTTTCAGACGGTGCGTCTGCCTTTAAGGTCGACAACCCCACCGACACTTCGCCGTCTCCCTCCATGCCCGGTAGATCTTCGCAAGATTTCGTGGCGAATGCGGGACGGCGTGCGGCGAACTGTAAGAAGTCGCCAGCGACTACTCCAGTTCAGGTGGGGGGGGGGGGGGCGAGTTTGACTCGGCCATGCCTAGCCAAGACAACGGAGATGAATATGCTGTCGACGTATGCGCGGAGAACAGGTTGTTTTTACCTGTTTTTCTGAGCGGACGTGTTGTTCGTGCGCTGTTCGACCCAGGTGCCATGATTTCACTTGTGAGCATTGAGGTTGCGGAGAGGCACAAGGAGAAGTGGTGGTCGTCGCACGTCGTAGTTAAAGGCGTGACCGGCCACGCTAGTCGAGTGAGGGGCTTGCTCGAAGTATTCATCGAAGTTGATGGGGAGCGAAAGATGTTGCAGCTTCGTATAGTCGACGGAATTGACCACGAGGTTATTCTCGGCATGGACTTCTGTCAGAAGCTGCACATTGAAGCAGTGTTTGATGAGAGGTTGTGGAAAGTGAGGGGTGGAGTGTGGAGAGATTTTCAGCCGGGGAAAGAGAGTAGTGTGGTGGACGCGCGGATTTTTGCCGAATGTGCGGGTCTGAGTGAAGTCGAAGACGAGCAGAGGCGGCTGGTTGCAGAGCTGGTCGATAGGCTCATACCGCCACCCTCGCAAGTCTTAAGTTTTACCACGCTAATTGAACACCATATCAAAGTTCAAGACGCCAGACCCGTTGGACATGCGCCTCGTAGAATGGCTCCAAAGATTTTGGAATTCGCGCAGCAAGAAGTCCAGCGCATGTGTGAGCAGGGGATAATAGAGCCAAGTGCCAGCGAATGGTGCAGTGCGCCGGTTATAGTTTGACAAGGGAAAGGGAAATATCGATTTTGCATTGACTTTAGAGATTTGAACAAAGTCACGCGCCGTGATCCGTATCCCATGCCGAATATGGATTCGATTCTTGACAAGCTGCGGAAGGCGCAGTTTATTTAAAAAATCGATCTAAAAAAGGCTTTTCACCCAATATTGTTGAGCAAGGCGAGTCGAAAGTATACGGCTTTCGCTGTGCCGGGTTCGGGATTGTATGAGTTTTTGCGGATGCCTTTTGGCCTCGAAAACGCCCCTATCGTTCTTGTTGGGCTTGTCGACGCGCTTGTCGGGCCACATTTTGAGCCGAACGTCTTCGCTTACCTCGATGACATCATCGTGGTCACGGAGACGTTCGAGGATCATCTGGTTTGGCTTGAGAGAGTCTTGCGAAAACTGGCCGAAGCTGGCCTTGAGGTGAATCGAGAGAAGTACGAGTTTTGTTGCTTGAGTGTGCAATTTTTGGGTTTTAGACTGGATCGAGAAGGTTTGCGGCTCGATCCTAATCGAGCTGCCCCCGTCCTCGGGTTTCCCGCCCCGAAAAACGTCAAACAGCTACGTTCGTTCTTGGGTATGGTTACTTGGTATTTGAGGTTTATTGCACACGAGTTGGAGCTCAAAATACCTCTGGTTAATTTGCTCCGTAAACAACAGCCGTGGGTATGGGAGGAAGAGCAACAAGAGGCGTTTGAGGTCTTGAAAAGAGCTCTGGGAGAGGCACCGGTGCTCGTTCGTCCAGATTTTTTGCGGCCGTTCACGGTGCAGTGTGACGCGAGCGACTAAGCGATAGGAGCCGTGCTCACGCAAAAGGACGACATAGGTGAGCATCCGATCGTGTATGTCAGCCGAGTGTTGTATCCGGCCGAAAAGAACGACACGACTACGGAGAAAGAGTGCCTCGCCTTGCTGTGGGCTATCAAGAAATTCCGGCCGTATATAGAGGGATCACACTTTACGGCGATCACTGATCACAGTGCCCTCAAATGGTTGCGAAACTTGAAAGAGCCTACAGGCAAACTCGCGCGATGGGTCCTGGAGATGCAGCAATGAGACTTTGCTATAGTGCACAAGAAGGGCGCTCTACATCATGTTCCCGATGCTCTCTCTAGGTCAATTCCGGGGGATGAAGAGGAGATAGCTGCGTTCGAGTCGGTCTCAGACCCGTGGCATATCGAATGGGTGAACAATGTGCGGCGTTATCCGAATAAGTTTCCCGAGTGGAAATTAGAGGACGACCTGCTTTACCGTTATGCCCGCGATGACCAGCTGGATCTGGTGACCCTCGGAGAAGAAGGGTGGAGATTGGTGGTGCCGGCGGAATATAGAGTAAGAGTGTTGGAGGAGGCTCATTGTCATCCGTCTATGGGTCATTTCGGTGTCGAAAAGACCCATGGCCGAGTGGCGAGCGAGTACTATTGGCCTGGTATATATCGTGACGTTCGTGACTTTGTCTCGCGTTGCGACGTGTGTCAGCGCCATAAAGTGTCTTAGGCGGCCCGTCCGGGCTTGATGGGGAAGAGAATTGTAGAAAGGCCGTGGGCAGTCGTAGTGGCTGACGTAATGAAGTTCCCCCGCAGTAAAAGCCAGTTTAAATACATCTTAGTATTTCAAGACTTATTTACTCGCTGGGTAGAGCTCAAACCCTTACGTTTGGCCAATGGGAAAGTCGTTGCCCGAGCATTTGAAGAGCTCGTGCTATTCCGTTAAGAGACTCCTGACTCTCTGCTCACGGATAACGGGACGAAGTTTGTAAATAAACACCTGACCGAGGTCCTGAGCGAGCACGGAGTTGAGCACGTTACGACGCCGCCTTACCATCCGCAGACAAATCCCGTCGAGCGTTCGAGCAGAACGCTGAAGACGCTCATCGCGGCCTTTGTCAAAGCCGATCATCGGCAATTGGACGAACATCTGCACGAAGTGTGGCACGCGATGAACACGGCGGTGCAGTCAAGTCACAGGGTTTCCCCAGCATTTTTAAATTATGGGAGAAACCCTCGGCTAGCCAAGTAGTTGCGGAGAGAGGTAGAGAAAGGCAGCCCAAAGCTAAGATTAGACCCGATTATTTAGGCCGATCGGCTTAAGCGTCTCAGCGTGCTGAGAGACTTGGTCCGGCGTCATATTCATGAGTCGCAGAGGCAAAACGAACGCCAATATAATCGGGGGCGGCAATTCGCGGTATTTAGTCCTGGGGATACGGTGTTGCGACGAAAGCAGGTCCTGTCAAGCATGGCAAAGGGAGTTTCATCGAAACTTGCGCCTAAGTACGACGGACCTTTTAAGATCAAGGAGGTACTGTCTCTGACCGTCTATCTTCTTGAAGATTTGGGTCGTAGGTCCTCGAAGGCGCATATCTCTGACTTGAAGAAGTATGTGCCTCCGCGGACCCTTTCTGGAGGGGCAGAGTAGAGGGAGCATTATCTGGGTGGTACGGAGTGGGGTAAGGAAGCAAAAGGCGGTGGCAACTAGTAGCTGTCCAACAGCTCGTTGTATCAGTTCACTAATCTTTAGTTGTTGTCGCGTGTGTTATTGTGTTTCAGGTCTTTGATGGAGACACACACTGCATTTGAATTCGCCGAATGTGCTGAGGAGATCGAAGCCCAGCGGCTTCGCGAGCGAGATGAGGAGAGGCGTCAGTTACAGCGAGCTGTTTTGGGCAAATCCTCGTCGGTTGTGCCCGCGGCCTCTGCCCCGCTGGTAGAGCGGGCCGCGGTGGTAACGGGAGGGCCGATTCCGAGATTTGTCGAGCAGGACTCTTTGTCCCGCCCTGACCTCCGGAGTCAAGGCCTTTCCTTCGCTGAAGCGCCCCCCTCTGGTGTTGCGGTAGAGAGTGTCGCGTGGTCGGCCATGGAGGTGGAAGAAGAAAGCCCACTGGAGGGTTGCGGCCAAAAGACGCAAGAGTTGGAGGCGCTTCTAAACAGCGAGGGGAGGAGAGATGAGGAAGAGAAGCGCCACAACTCCTGCACGTCAACGGCGGAAGTACCTGAGAGCTCTGGGTGGCCGGCGGGTTATGCCGATGACTTGAGGCGAGAGGAGGCTGTTCATCAGCGCGCCCTTGCTTCGTCTTGGCCGAGGCGGCAGAGGCCGAATCCTCGCCGGCACTTCGAGCCCGATGACTACGAGTCGGGCCCGTCAACCTCTTCGGTGGAGTGCGTCAAGGCAAGAATTAGAGGAAGTCGGCGTGAGGTGGCTGGTGGCCTGCGGGTCAGACTTGCCCCAGAGACGAGAGGTGGTAAGGCGACCCCACGCGGAGGAATTTCCTTGTCGGTCAAGGAAATTCCCCGTTGCTGATCCGTGGATCCTCCTCCTCGGACCTGTTTCAATTGCTGGCAGCCAGGGCGCGGACAACAGCAGTGCCCGCGCCCAAGGACGGCCCAGATTTGTGGAAACTGCGGCCGTCGCGGTGTGGCGACGTCGTCCTGCCCCCGCTGCCGTGATTCCTACAGGGCCTGGAGAAGGACACTGGGCTTGAGGGTTGCCGCGCCTGTACCCGAGCCTCAGAGGGTGGAGCCAGAGAGGCCCCAGCCGGCCCCGGCAGGGGAAGAAGAGAAGAAGGGAAGCAATCTTGAGGCCTCCCAGGACGAAAGGGCCTGAAAGCGCACTACCTCCCAGTGCCGTCGGGATCGCTGCAAGAAATGCAACCCCGTCGCGCCCCCTGCGCCGGTGTCCTGCGCGGTTTCAGCGCTCGGTGGAGCGGCCGCTTACATCAACCGCCGGATGGCAGTCGAGGAGCTTCGGCGAGCGGAAGTGGGGTTTCTCCATCAGCCACCAGGATGGAGGTCAAGACTGCTATTGAAGCCGACGTGGAGGCTCGCATGCGAGCGAATCAGGAGGCTGAGAAGAGGCGACAAGACCAGGAGAGACGAGTTCTCTTTGAGAGAACGAGGGCGACTTCCCCACAACCCGTGATCGCTACATGCGTCGAGGTCTCGGCCCAAGCTGGCCTCTCAATCCCTTTGCCGCTGCCTCCTACGGAGCCGTCGGCAAGCTGGTCGGTGGCCGTTGAGCCATCCTTTCCCCAAGCTGAGGAGCACGTAAAGTCGGTGGAGGACTGGCTCCGGCTGATGGGCAGCCTGAAATACGTCTCCCCGGAAGTCCAAGGATTGGTGGCCAAGGCTGTGGCAATGAGCACCATTGCCCGCCTGGAGAATCGCCAGGGAAAATGAGGTGAGTTTCCTTTCCTCTCTGACTATGGGTAGATTTTCGCGGCCGTCTGAAAGAGAAGGGTACTATCGTCGACGACTGGTGCTGAACTTTTCCTCCTATAAGGAGGTAGAGTTCAGGGGGGGGGGGCTTTGTGACGGAGAATCTATCATAGCCCGTCGACGAAAAGTGTAAAATGTTTACATTCTTGCTCGACTGTCGCCAGGTTGCCGGATGGGAAATGCCCGTTTAGGAGAACTTTTCGGAAATCCGGCAACGCTCGAAAATTACGCGATTTTCGAGCTCGTGGTGACGATCGGCGGGGGAATTAGGGAGCCGTGAAGGAAGGGGAGAGAGGGGAAAGTGCAACAGTTAGTTTAGCTGCGCACTCCCGCGGAATAGGTTTGTTTTTGAGAGAGCTCTGCGCGAAGAATATATAGAGAAATTCTTGTGTGGCAGGGAAGAGAGAGAGAGAGAGAGAGTCGGAGTGAGAAAGTGCAGCCAAGGGACGAGGTGTGTGTGTGTGAGAGAGAGGAGGAGTGAAGGAGACAAAGTCGAGGGTGCTGCGAGAGGAAGAGAAGCGACAACGGCGAAAAACATCGAGGGACGACGAGATTGAGAGTCGGCGGGAGGCGACCGGCGGTTGCCACCGCGATTTCAGAAGCCGAGGGTGAGGCGGAGACAGGAAACATCGAGGCGAGATCCCAGCGAGGTCCGGCGGTTCTTCTTCGAAGGACTAGCTGCAGGAGCGAGGTGCAGCGGAGCCAGGGGAAGCTGCCAGGAGCTCGACGGCCAGCGAACGAGCTTTGCGAATCGCAAGGGTGAGTCCTTTTTTCTATTCGTACAAAATAGCGAGAGCGAGAGAGAGAGAGAGAGAGAGAGAGAGCGAGAGTGTGTATTAGCGGGTTTGCGGTGAAGTTGGCGAGGTATTGCTACTTCCCTGCCCTGGGGAAGCGATAGGCCTCCGTCGGCTGGGAGACAGTCGCGGGCGGCTGGCCTGCATTTTCGCGACATAAACAGCGGGAGAGAGAGAGTGAGAAAGAGAAAGTGCGCGAAATTAAAACATTATTTCAATAGAATATGATTTTTTTTGTGCAAGGCACTCAGGGCGCACGTAGCTAAATCGGCTACGACGTGGTGCCTACGTCACAAACTCTTTTACATCTATTATTATACTATTAAGATTGACTCTACCCATAAACTTACTATAAACAAGAAAAGCTGAAGGAAACTGGTATTCTACCTTACTATAAGCACGAGATGAGTATCTTTTTACCGGATTGCAGGACTAACAAAAGCTGCTGTGGAGAAAAGAGAAACCTGTTTGAAATTAATGAAGGTAATAAAGTTGATTCTGCTATTTTCATCATAATTAACTCCTAACAATCCTCTAATAGTTTTCTTTTTGAAATTCATACTTTATTTGTATTATATTTCGACATACAGTACCAGTTACCCTTAGACCATTTTTCTTCAAATGTACTAACAAATCAGAACTTGTGAAAAAATTATCCATGCACAAATAATGTTTAGCTAACTTTTTTTTGAAACATCTATCAACAGCTTGTTCACTATTTACAGAACAACTGTGGAGCCAAGCGCACATGAAGACATTATTTTTATTACCTTTTTTTTTACAATAAATTTTTAAATCAAACTAATACCAATTTACATTACACAAACTCCAAAATTTCAAACCAAATTTATCAGGTTTTGAAGGTAAGTAATGTTTCAAAGTAGTCCGACCGAAAAATCGTACCATCACCTCATCTACAGAAAAAGCCGTTAAAAATAATTTAACTGTTAGATATTTTTTCTTTATCAAAATTGTTTTGATCACATGTTTAAGAATATATTTTCGATTTTATAGAATTTAACTGATTACGACTCATAACTGAAGCAATATCATATTTCAATAATGGATCCGTAGACCGATACTCATATGACGATGTTTGAATATATGTTATCAACAATAAAATTTGAATGAGAGTATTGAATAGTTCTGTTGATACTTCTAATCCATTTTCAGACGACGCATTTATATGCTTTTTGAGTTCATTGGTAAAAAATAACTCAAAAAATTTCATGGGTGTTCTTTGGTAAATGGATTCTTTTATCTTATCGTTATGAAGGATATCATTATTTAAATTTTCTGAGTCAATTTTATCTCTTTTGACCCACGCACGTACGTGCTCTTCTTCAATTTTTTTATACGTGTATGTACTTTCTAAAAACTGTACAATACGAAACCTTTGCTAAAGGGATCTCATGGATAATTGGGATCTCAAAACAATGGAAACTAACATTTCATCATCATCCAAGCTCTCGTTTTCTGAAGAATCATTCTCGTCAAAACTGGGATTGTTCAAATTTGGTATAAAACAATTCCATCGTCCTCGAAAGTCTGTTCATCCGCGTCAGAATGATTTTTCGAAAGCTAAGCTATTTTGTGCTTTGGCATTTTTATTCAATTGCTTTTGAAAATAATAAAAAGAAATACAAGTTAAATATATTGTATTGAAAAATATCAAAATTTCAAAACAAGCGAATAAGTTATTTAAAGTAGTATAATATATTTATAAAATTTTGGAACTTATTTTGAAATACTTATGTCAAAGAAACATAAATATATAAAATTGTTATAAAACAATGAAAACAAACATTTTATAAAAAAAGTCGCATTCATAAGAATGTACATATGAGGTTTGTTCAAAAAGTAAGTTAACTTTTCATATAGCGTGGACAACGTACATTCAATTATCGATTTTTCTTGTTGTTGTGTTGGTACAAATGTTCCGAACATATGTTCATAGTTTCAAGTTTTTAGCATACTTAGTTTGTTTTTGACAGATAGAAAGATTAGACGTATTTTAATAT
Source organism: Chalcis sispes (assembly GCA_949987625.1). Taxonomy (NCBI): domain Eukaryota; kingdom Metazoa; phylum Arthropoda; class Insecta; order Hymenoptera; family Chalcididae; genus Chalcis; species Chalcis sispes. The sequence goes on along the minus strand of OX465095.1, from coordinate 26,259,223 downwards.
GCTCGACGATTTTCTATTATTATAAAAAATAGAGCAAAGAATTTGCATTAAATCTTGGGTAAAAAATAGAATCAAGTGCTCTAAGACACTTGAAATATTGACAGAGGCATATGATGAGTCTGCTTTAAATAAAATAAATGTTTAAAAGAGGTACAAGCTCTTCCAAGATAGCCGAGAAGATACCAATGACGTACCTCGCTCTGGACGTCCCAGCACATCAATAACATATGATAATGTCGAAGCTGTGTAGAAAACTGTTTTGGAAAATTACCATAGGAGAAGTTGCTGAGAATGTTGGCATATCGGTCGGCTGGTGTCATGCAATTTTTTTTAATGTTTTGAGCATGAGACGTGTGTCAGCAAAGTTTATTCCGAAATTTCTAGATTTTGATCAGAAGAACCGTTGCATAAGCATCGCTCAGGAACTCATGAATGACATCAATGATGATCCTCATTTGCTCAAAAGTATCATAACGGTGACGACTCATGGGTATATGGTTATGACGTCGAAACCGAAGCCCAATCGTCCTAATGGAATCACCCAAGAGAGCCAAGCTAAAAAAAAGCACGCCATGTTCGATCAAATGTCAAAAATTTGCTCATTGTTTTTTTCGATTACCGTGGCATAGTGGATCATGAGTTTTCACTTTGTGGTCGTACAGTCAATAACGAGTATTACCTTAAAGTTATACGCCGTTCGCAAAAAGCAATATGAAAAAAAACGTCTGAAATTGTGGAAAAACATTTCATGACTTTTGTATTACAATAATACATCTGTTTATTTATTGTTGCTTGTAATGATGTGTGAGATTAGTGTGAGATTTTCTGGCCAAAAACAATACAACAATCATGTCTCAGCCACTATATTCACCGAATTCTTCCGCCTGCGGCTTCTCCCTGTTCTCAAAACTGGAGAGACCTATAAAAGGACGAAGATTTGCAACAATTGAGGCAATAACTGCATCGCTGAAAGCGCTCAACGCTATACCAAAAAGTGCTTATGAGAAGTGTTTCAAGGATTGGAAAAAGCGTTGGCAAAATTATATTGTATCTAAGGGAGATTACTTTAAAGAGGTCAACATAAATGTAAATAAATAAATAATTATTTTTTCATAACGAAATAAAGTCACCTTACTTTTTGAACACACCTCGTATATTGTTAAAACCCTCGAATACTAAACAAGAAAGATAGGGAGTTCGACTTAAAACATTAATTTGTATACGTTGAGGATCATTCTTTAATATCTCAATTTTATTACGTATTGCTAATATGCAGATATTGCACATCCGAGTCGCAGGAGTGATATCAAGCGGGGCCCCGTCAAAATCATCAGAAAAAAAAATCATAATAATTGTAGTAATGATTATAAAGATAATTTGAAAAAGAGTAATATAAAATCCGCCTCAGCATCAAACTCACAAACACACGCACACACATACACACGCGCACGCGCACATGCACATACGACAAACTCTGCTGCGCTGGTCCAAAGCCTGAGACTCCTAAGGGCCACAAATCTGAGGGCGGAGAAGGAGGGGGTACACAATACTGACATAAAACCCAAACGCACATCCATACAGACCCACAGCTACTCACACACACCTATCCACATACACATCCACACCCAAACCAACACCCACACCCAAATTTACACCCATACATAGACACCAAACACTTTACAATATTACTTAAATGAATATTGAAGTTATTCTTGCTGCAAAGCATGCCATGATGTGCATATCCAAATAACGGCATTTTTACGTACTACTACCCACTATATCTCCAAAACTGTCCATTTCCGGTCGAAGTGCCAATTGGGACTTTTGATCTACCCAAAAAAAAACTACCTATTTACGAATTTCTAACCAAATTGATGACCGGATTTTTCCCATTAGTTTTGTGCAGGGTCCTTATGACATGCATCTGCAAGTTTATTTATTCGGAGCTTAAATTAATTTTCTCTGGTTTTTTTTTACAAAACAAAAGCTTTATTTAAAATATAAGGCAGAAAAATATTCCACTTAAAGTATTGCCCATCACTAGGGACCACTTTCTCCTAACTTTCTGGCAGTATATGAATTCCGCATCGTAAAAATGATATGTTTTTTGAGGATATTTAAGAATCAATTCATTCTTCAGTATCTTCGTAAGAATGGAAGCGCTGCTCAGCCAGACCATGTGCCATCGAACGGAATAAGTGAAAATCTAAAGGTGCTATATCAGGTGAATACGGTGGGTGGGGTGGAACTTTCCATTAAAGCGTTTCCAGGTAGGTTTTCAATGGTTTTGCAACATAAGGCCGAGTGTTGTCATGTAACAAAATCACTTTGTCGTGTCTCTGCTCGTATAGCGGCCGTTTTTTTAGGGCTCGACTTAAACGCATCAATTGAAGGCAATAGCGATCTTCCGTGATAGTCTCATTCGGTTTGAGCAACTCATAATAAATGACACCCTGCTAATCCCAACAACTGCAGAGAAGAAGCTTCGAACCATGGATATTTGGTTTTGCGGACAATGTTGATGCATGGTCGGACTTACGCTATGATTCACGCTTTGGATTATCGTAGTGTATCCACTTTTTATCGCCAGTCACAATACGGTGCAAAAAACCTTTTCTCTGCTGCCGTTGAAGCAGTAGTTCATACGTGAGAAAACGCCGTTCGACGTCTCTCGGCTTTAATTCATACGGCACCCAATGTCCTTGCTTCTGGATCATTCCTAATACTCTAAAAGGTTTAAACCTATTGACTCATCTACTTGTAATATTTTTCTAAGTTCTGCCATTCTAAGTCTGACGTCGGTCTTGGTCAAATAATTCCTCCAATTCTTTATCTTCAAATTTTTATGGTGCGCCAGAACGTTCTTTATCCTCAAGTTCAAAATCATTATTTTTGAAGCGTCGCAACCAGTCTCTGCATGTCGTATCCGATAAAGCATTGTCACCGTAAGTCTCAACAAGAATTATATGTGCTTTAGCTGTAGATTACTTTTAAATAAAATAGTGCAATAAAATTCCACGCAAATACACTTTATTTGGCACAAAATTAGAAATTTTCATAACCAATAAAAAATTACTTTGTTTACGCTAAAGCGAACTATCATACACTGAAATTTAAAGTTAGTACTTCCTTGCAGATGCGTCACCATTCGAAATTCGATGCATGGAGTACTGCTCCTGCCATCTTTGAAGAAACAGCGAGAACTTGTTTAAGGTTCTAATATGTTATTATGAAGATTGCCGCATAACTTATTATTTATCTTTAGAGCTCTAATCGTGGTTTAATCTGAAGGTGCCGCTCTCCCGTTTCTTTTTGCCTGTTTCATTATTCAAAAAGCATGTTCTTTTGTATGTGTTATTTTTCAAATACACATAATTCGAACAATTTTAATCGTATCAAGAAGATTTTTTTCATTTTGTTGGCGATCATCTATAATTTAAGAGAAACTTGATGCAATATTAAGTACGAGTGGATAACGCATCTCCATTTTTTGATAAAGTCCAAACATTTTTTTCCTTAGAGAATTTAAATGTTTGATGCGTTACCTAGATCGTCCCAACTTTTTTCGATAATAACCCACAGATCATCGTAAAATACACTTTTTAACAAACAATTTAATAAAAATAATGCTTTTACTATTTTTCTAACCAAATAATTCCATTTTGAAGTTACTTGAGCATTTTTAATGAATACCGCGATGGTTAAATGCCGAAATTATCATTATAGGAAATGATCCGTATTAAACATTAATTCCACCACGTAGAATGAATACTATTCAAGAAATAGAGAAAAATATATGAACCCAATAGAATCTTCATTTTCTTACTAAAATTGTTTTCACTTCCTGAAATTAAATCTGCTCAAATTGTAGCCTACTAGAGGCAGCATTAAGTTAGAGCATCATCGCAGTAAAAATAAGTTTTAATTGGTATCGCGTGTTTTTAGACGGCACCAAAAAGCTGGTCCTCATTGTCCAAAGCTTGGTTAAGATCAACCTAGGGTTACTACGAATTGGAAGGGTCGCGACATTGTTGATAAAGCTATGCGCAACAAGAGTTAAGCGTCTCTGGCTCAATCTGGTCTGTAACAGAGCTACAATTTAAGTAGACTTAATGTCAGTGAGCTGAATCATTTTTAGTTGGAAAATAAAGTATTCTTTAATTTTCTATTTCACAAAATAAAGCCCAAATATTTTCAAAATGGCATTACTTGGTCAAAAAAAATCATAGACTTGTATTTCTTTTATGTTGAAATGTTTACTTTACAATGGTCTATGTATTGTTTTCGGCAAAAAATCGAAACAATTAAATTTTGAACAGTTCCAGTTACTGATAGTTTTTTTTTTCTATATGAATCATAAGATCCGGATTGTAAAAAAAAAAAAAAAAAAAATGCTAAAATACAGATGTTATTAATTCAGCTTTTTTTTCGTTGTTTCTAATAAAGTTGAAGGCAACTTCGTAACAACTCCAGATCCTAAGCAAACCGAAACTAAAGTATTCCGAACATCAACTTCCGATTAATCTGTAAAAATATTGGAATCATATAAATAATCTTCAGAAGCATAAAGTGCCCATTTTTTTATTCTAAATCATACCGGTTCATTCTTAATAAAGTACCTAATACCAAACTTCCCGAAATATTTTACTATTGCTTCATCTATTAAGAAATTATAAACAAAAAAACCAAATTTCATGCAGCTTCTCAGAATAAGTCACATAGATATCTCACCTTCCAGACTTCGTCAGTTTTATCTTCATCTTGATGTTTCTATTAGGTGCGCAACTAAGTTACCGCTGTTTGTCAATAGATCGCTCCAGCAGTAAGTGCTTGTCGATTACGACATCGAAAACGTTATGAAGCAAGCATAGACATATGGTAAACAAATCGCTTTGACATATTAGTAATTTTGTTTTGGCGTTATATACAATACTTTTGGTTGTGTAAAAATGTCTTATTTTGTGCCAAATAATCGTCATTTGCGGGAAGTGTTACTTTTCTTTTTTATTTGAAGAAAACGGCGGCTGAACTACATCGGGAGCTGCAAAACGTTTACGGAGATGCTGTCCTAATTGTAAGTAAAACAACGTGCCGTGATTGGTTTCGTCGCTTCAAAGATGGTGATTTAGATATTGACGACCGTCCACGTGAAGGAAGGCCAAAAATCTTTGGAGACGCTGAATTGGAGGCATTGCTGAACGAGGATCCATGCCAAATGAAAAATAAGCTTGCTTTAAAATTAGAAGTTACCCGCCAAGCCATTTCCAAGCGATTGCATGTGTTGGAAATGATTCAAAAGCAAGTAACTTAGGTCTCTTATGATTTGAAGCTAAGGGACGTTAAGCATCGTTTCTTCGCCTGTGAGCAACAGCTCCAGCGGCAAAAGAAGGAAGGGTTTTCTTTATCGCATCATGGCAGGTGATGAAAGATTGATTTATTACAGCAACCCAAAGAGAAGAAAATCATAGGGACTGCCCGGTTATGCTTCTACGTCGTCGACTCGGCCCAATATTCAGACTGCGAAGGTTATGTTGTGTATTTGGTGGAACCAGGTCGGTGTTATTTATTATGAGCTGTTGAAACCAAACAAAAACATCACTGGGCAAAGGTATCAAATTCATTTAATTTGATTTAGCCAAGTACTACGCGAAAATCAGCCACAATATGAGCAGAGGCACGAAAAAGTGATTTTACTACATGACAACGCTCGGTCTCATGTTGCCAGTTCCGTTAAAACCTACTTGGAAATGCTCAGATGGGAAGTTTTACTCCACCCGCCATATTTCCCAGGTATTGCGCCGTCCGATTATTGTTCCGTTTAATGGCACATGGTCTAGCTGATCAGCAGTTCCTCTCATATGAAGATATCAAAATTTGACTTGATTCATGGATAGCTCCAAAAGACGAACACTTTTACTGTAACATTATTCGAACTCTGCCAGAAAGATAGGAAAAAGTTGTAGCTAGCGATAGGCAATACTTCGAATGATTCATTTTTAACCATTTTTTTACAATGAAGTTGCATTTTCATCAAGAAAAATAAGAACTTAGTTGCGCACCTAATAATATTTTATATACTTCTTGATGGCAATAAATGCGTTTCTCGCATTAGTTTTGTTATTACTGGACATTCAAAAATTCACTTTCTTGATTCATAATCACGAAGATTTTTTCTACAGTTGAATATCGAAATAATAATTATTACAATAAATTTTTCAAGATTTTCTTTACTCAAATCGAAATGATTCTCGGAAGTGGCTTCGATGATATTGTTTTTCATTAAATTCGAGACAAATAACTCAAACAACTTCAAAAGTTTTTCCAAAGAGAATCAATGATGAAAAAGATGCACTGCTGAAGTTACAGCTATCCTCTTTAGTAGGATAATCATGAGTATCATTGAAAGCATTATGTTTCTAATCTAAAATGTAAATGGGTTCTATTAATTTTCAAGTAACATACTAATGTAAGAACTGGTTATATGTTCATATAAACTTGAAGAAAGTGTACGAGATAATATATTTTCATCTACATCACACTACAAAACTTTATCTGAATCGGTATTCTAAACAAAATCAGATGAATTAGCTACTTTCTGTCTTGACATTACCTAATATTTTACAAATTTGGAATATAATAGTATGATGTATTTATATTTAAAAGTTCTAAAGTCTAAACCTAGGCACAAACTCTAGAGCCCTTAACTCGAAACCCTTAAACCACCAAAAACTTTACTTCAAAATTGTTATCAAAATTATTATCAAAAGATCACATTCAATTAACAAACGTATCCAACCGTTGGCCAGCCACTCAAACGTGTTCTCTCAGCGGTAGAATTTGTTATATAAATAAAAAAAAAAAACTTTTAGAAGCTTCTACAAGGTTTTTCATAGCAAAGAAAAAAGTCAATCAACTCACGCACCCTACCGTTTTATATAAACAAATTGAATTTTGACAAAAAAGTTTTAAATAGGTTTTCGTCACAATATTTCTCATTGCATCGATATATTATACAATTGGTTTTCTAAAATAACAATTATCATAATTTGTTTAAATAACTTTTTGTAAGCAATTGCAAATAAAAAAAGAGAAAACACAGGTATTTTTATTTCATTTGCCTATGAATGGCATATTTATTTTGATTCTATCCAACCCAGTTTTTGCCTGGATCTTAATGAGTTAATCAAGTTCTTCGCAAGGGTAAAAATACTATAATAGTATAGTACAATATGATTATATTGATGATAATTATTGTGTCTGTGTTTATATATATAAATATATATATATTTTTTTTTTTTTTTTGTTGATATTTGAATAAAATTGTTTGCAATAATTTTTATTTTTATTTAAAATTTTTAAAATTCAAAAATTTTAAATTCTTAAAATACTTTATAAAAAAAATTTTTAGGTTACTCTCCTCACTATGTAATGTTAGTTGTTGCACCTCCTGTTAATGAAGTTGTCCAAGAACATATGGCATTGTGTCTAGCTCTTGGGTTGCCGTTTTTTGTGGTAGTTACGAAAGTGGATTTAGGATACTGTGATCCTTGCAAAATTTTATCTCAATTACAAAATTTTGCAAGAATACAAAGCTATGATAAAAATTTTATTTTACGCCATAAGGATAATGAAAAATTACAAAATAATCATCTTGATATATCAGTATTTGCTGTAAGTTGCGTAACAGGTGAAGGATTGGATAAGTTAACAGAATTCATTAAAGATTTAAATCCAATAGAGTCTGTGCCTCCAGATTCTGATTCTGATTCTTGCTTGTTTCAAGTAGATGAAACGTTCAGGTATTTATAATAATTTATACTAAATTTTATTGTAAATTGAGGTTAAAATTTCATCGTATTTACATACGTAATACGATAAAACGTTAATACTTCTGTAATAGTAATAATAATATTTACTACATGTTTTTTTATATATTTTTAAATTTAAAAACTTCAAGAGTGGCTGGATCGACAGAACCTATTTTAGGTGGTTTACTAATTAAAGGATTTATAGCCTTGGGCACAAAGCTATTAGTTGGACCATCTCCAAATGGAGAATTTAGTCCAGTCAAAATTGTTAGTTTACATCGAAATAAAGCACCTTGCTGCCTGGTACGAGCATCTCAAAGTGCTAGTTTGACACTGGCACCGTTAACGAAAAGAGATTCACCTTTACCTCATCTTCGTCCAGGAATGGTTTTAGTTTCTATTCGGGATCACCCACATGCTACTTTGTTCTTTCAGGTATGTTATACATAAAGAAATATATGATAATATAAACATTATTCTTTGTTTATCGGTCTGGAGCTCGATGAGTTGTTATGTTCTTACCTAATTATTATTGTTTTATAAGCTTTTAAGGATTACGTTAATGACAGTATTGAAAGTTGAGTAAAAATAGTAGAATGAAAATTTCCATGTCATAATAAAATAATGCACGCAAAAATGTAAATATGAAACCCAGTATTGTGAATATTTAAAACATGTAAGTAACGATATCACGCAAATCAGTTAGCAAGAGTATCTGTCAGTCAAAATATAAAAAACTAGAAAATATATTGGATGTACAACTTTGCTTCCGCCGTTTTGCAATAGATGGCTGTAGCGGTAAGTGGTAGTTGAAATAAATAGATCATAGATGTCATACAATAAGCTTAGGTATTTGTAAACATAACGCCATCGAAATATTAGTCGATTTGTGTCTGCATCATATAGTTATTCTCGATTAAACATGTCAGCTTACGAGCCAAATTCTCGTCATTTGCGGGAGGTTTTAATTTTCTGCTTTAATATGAAGAAATCTGCGACTGAGGCTCATCAAATGCTCTCAAATACCTATGGTGAGGCCGCTATTAGTAAAAGAACGTGCCGAAAGTGGTTTCAACGCTTCAAGAACGGCGATTTTAATGTCGAAGACCAGCATGGCGGTGGAAGAGAGAAGGTTTTCGAAGATGCAGAATTGGAGGCATTACTTGATCAAGACTCGTGTCAAACGCAACAGGAATTGGCAGGATCATTGGGAATGACGCAACAAGCCATTTCAAAACGCTTGAGAGTCATGGGAATGATTCAGAAACAAGGAAATTGGGTGCCGTACGAGTTGAAGCTAAGAGATGTTGAACGGCGTTTGTGTGTTTGTGAACAGCTGCTTGCAAGGCAAAGACGGAAGGGATTTCTGCATCGCATTGTGACTGGGGACGGAAAATGGGTTCACCACGATAATCCCAAGCGTAGAAAATCATGGGGATATCCCGGCCATGCTTCCACGTCGACGGCTAAACCGAATATTCACGGTTCCAAGGTCACGCTCAGTATTTGGTGGGACCAGCTCGGCGTAGTGTATTATGAGTTGTTAAAACCGACTAAAACAATCACAGACAATCGTTATCGAACGCAATTAATGCGTTTGAGCCGAGCATTGAAAGACAAACGGCTGCAATATAACGAGAGACATGATAAAGTGATCTTACAGCATGACAATGCTCGACCCCATGTTGCGAAAGTAGTCAAGACATACTTGGAAACTTTGAAATGGGAAGTCCTACCCCACCCGCCGTATTCTCCAGACGTTGCTCCCTCGAACTATCACTTGTTTCGATTAATGGCACACGGCCTGGCTGACCAGCACTTTCGGTCTTATAAAGAAGTAAAAAATTGGATCGATTCAAAAGATGACCAGTTTTTTTAACGCGGGATTCGTATGCTGCCCAAAAGATGGGAGAAAGTAGTGGCCAGCGATGGACAATACTTTGAACCATAAATGTATAACCAGTTTTTTACAATAAAGCCTTGAATTTCGGAAAAAAACGGCGGAAGCAAAGTTGTACACCCGATATAAATAAGTCAAAATTGTAAAATATTTTTCACTATAAAAAATTGTCAATATTTGACACAGAAGTAAAAATACGGAAAGCAAAAGTAAAAAAAAAACATTTCGACAATTTTGTCTTATACAATACAGCAATACAGTAAAAAATAAAAATAATTTGTAATGAGATTTACAGATACTGCTTAAGTAAGTAGCTAAAAATCGCTGGCTTAATCTAAGTGAGGCCAGATTATATGTGCATAAAAGGATCCTATTTCGCAGATGTCCATACCTGAGAAGAATGTAAACCATTTTCCATGCGCCACTGAGGAATTGAGAGCTTCTTTAATTCTTCTCTAGAAAAGCACCTGGTCTCATGTTTTCTGAAATATTTCACTACATACGGAGATTGCTTAAGACAGTCACCCCGTATGACAGCCAATTTTTTTTTTTTTTTTTTTTTTTTTTTTTTTTTTTTTTTTTTTTTTTTTTTTTTTTTTTTTTTTTTTTTTTTTTTTTTTTCTTTTCTTGAGGAACAATAAAAATATAGAAGTTTCAACTTATTTCTATATTAACATTTCAATAATAAGTCAGATAATTTTCAGGCCTAAATCTTTATCAGAATCTGCGTTGCACTACTCCAAAGACACCCATCTCGAAAAAAAGTGCGTCAACAGCCTCCATGATTCCGGCTGATCAGCTAATCTGAAATTAAAAAACCAAGGCATTTTAATCTGTAAAACTGTTGCTAACGAATGAACTAGGATCATTCGAAAATGTTGAAAATTAAATAACTGACATGTTTTTAAAAATTAATTTTCAAATTTCATGATTTTTATGGATCATTTTTAACGAAAAAAAAAAAAACGGCTCGGAATTTTTGCATTATGTTAGTTAAATCGACGATTATACATGTGCCGAATCTGCCTTTAAAATTTTAAAGCAATTGGTCAAACCATCTTTGAGATATCGTGAAGGTGGATTTTTCGAGATGGGTTCCTTTGGAGTAGTGCAACACAGATTCTGATAAAGATTTTGGTGTGAAAATTGTCTGACTCACTGTTGAAATGTTAATAAATCTATAGTAAAAAGTTGAAAACTTCTATATTCTTATTGTTCCTGAAAAAAAAAATCCCAAAAAGAGCTAAAAAAATTGGCTGTCACGCGGGGTGACTGCCTTAACCTTTTCCGTCCCAAAAACCAAAAATTTTTTTTAACTATTTGACCTCATGATTTTTTTATAAAATGTTCTAGAGAAAAAATTAAGGCAAGATTTCTTTAAAGCCTTTTTTTTTTAATTTCGTTAAGTATTTAAACCTATGATAAATATTAAAAAAGTTATGGACATTTATTTAAGGAAAAATGTAAATTTTTTAAGGTAATTTTTTTAAAAATCGTTTTTTTCAAAGGGTAACAGTTTTGTGAGGCCGTTGTATTTATGACGTAATTAGGCATAAATATTTTTTTTTCAGAAACCTTAAAAATGTCATTTTTTACGCAAAATTCATAAGTTATTCATTACAAAGTTTCAAAATATGTAAATAATTTAGAATGTCTATCTTGATTCTGTTACAAGTTAGTAATAATATGACATAAACTTCATTTATCCATAGAAAATTTTAATTATTAAAGAAAAATCGAGAAAAATCGCAGTTATTTGATTAAATATGATACTGCCGAGCTATTATTCGCTTTTATATTCTTACGTGTACAAATGTTAGATGTGTTTGAAAAGTGAGGTGACTTTATATTATATTATTATAACTAAGCCTTATAAGTTCTAGTCAAAAGACAATCGTTATCAGGAAGGTAGTGGGCAATATACTAAGTGCAAGTTGTAGAGATTGGAATATTCGTTTTTTTATTGAAACTCATTTTTTTTTATTGTAAAATATTCAAAGTGTATATAAATAAAAGATTGATATTATTTAATATAAAGTTGATAATGAAAAATACTTGGTAACGTCAGTGTCTCAAAAAAAAAAAAAAAAAAAAAAATGAATAAATGATAGCAATTTATATGGATTATTAACGATAAATAAAAATAAAAAATATTATCAACAAAATTATAAATAAATAATATAAAGTATAATTATAGGATAAGGTATAAGAATAAATAAGAAAATGAAACGAATTAAGAAAAAGTTACAATTAAATATTGAATAAATGACGAATACAATCATGAGCGAAAGAAAATAGACGAAGAGGATTCAAGGCCGCGAAACGGCAAGGGCATTGAAATCAAAAGTCGAAGCAATCGTCGTATATTTTATGTAACGCTATTTATTGAAATAAAAAAGCTGAGTAGAATTCAAGCATAAAAAAGTAAAAGAAAACATGCGAGCAGCGAGATTATTTTATATAGAAAAGTAAATAACACATCTTACGAGGGCGGTTAAATATGATGGAGACAAACGCTGTAGATGGCGCGCATGTATGTTTTGAAGGTCGTGGCTTGAGTATGTGATAGCTGGGTCCCTTACGAACAGTGTAGCATAGTTTTCGTCGGGAGTGCATGTTTCACACGCGTGCTGCGACCATGAGTGAACGTCAAGTGCCGACCGCCGTTGCGCAATGTATTGTCATTCGTTTTTTAGTGTGGGAAGGCGTTAAAAACACCGAAATTTTTCTGCATTTGCGAAATCAATTCGGTAGTGAGTGCCTGAGTAGGGCTGCTGTGTTTAAATGGGCCAAAGCATTCAAGGATGGTCGCGAAACCGTCGAGAATGAGCCGCATGATCGTCGACCGCGAACCAGCGTCACACCAGACAACATTTGCCGCGTAGAACAACTCATTTTGCAGGACCGTAAGATGAATCTTTGAGACATTTCGGCTGAACTCGGCATCAGTATTGGTAGTGTAAAGTCTATTATCCACGAACACCTTCAATATCGCAAAATAACAGCGCGATGGGTTCCTAAACTGTTGAACTTCGAGCGAAAATTCACGCGATTGGAAGTTTGTCGCCGCTTGCTGACGCGATACGAGGTGGAGGGAGACGGTTTTTTAACGCGAATCTTCACTACAGATGAGACATAGGTACACTATTATACTTCCGAAAGTAAGGTGTCGTCTAAAGAGTGGAGGAAGAAGGGGGAAGAGGCGCCAGTCAAAGCGAAGACAACCAAGTCCGCAGGTAAGGTTATGTGTACTGGGTTCTGGGACCGGCGGGGCGTGCTGTACGTCGATTTCATGCGCACATAACGTTCCATCAATGATGCATACTACTCTAACCTTCTGAAAGCACACGTGAAACCCGCTTATCGCTCGAAACCGAGGAGCATTCCAGCACAGAGTGCGATTCTTCTCCAGGATGACGCGCACCCTCATACCACGCGTCTCACGCTCGATACACAATCGAAATTGGGGTGGGAGGTACTGGAACACCCCCCCCCCCTACAGTCCGGATTTATCACCCTGCGACTACCATATGTTTGGACCACTGAAAGAAGCCCTCGGAGGTCAAAGATTCAACACCAACGACGAGGTAGAGGAGTTCGTGCGCACATGGCTGTCCGAGTTGCCCAAAGAATTCTTCGATATCGGCATCAAAAAGCTTCCGGTAAGGTGGACAAAATGCGTAACTTGTAAGGGGGAGTACCTAGAAAAACTGTAAATTTTTGTAAATTTTTTCGATAGTAAATAAACGTCTCAGAACATTTGTCTTGATCATATTTGAACCGCTCTCGTACAAATAAGTAGAAAATAAAAATAATAAAAAATTTGAATTAAGTGAGAAGGTATTGCAAATAGAAGAAATCATAGAAAGCCAGTAGCCCGAAGAAGTTAAAATTTTATGAGGTTCCACCAGAGTTACTGGATGAATAAAGGATAAAATAATTTATTTTGCATAAATATATAGGTAAAGAGAATGCTCAAAAAAAATGTGAAAACAATTGGCGAAATAAATTATTTGAACATGTAAAACGAATAAAAAAAGTTACAAAACTTGTTAAGCAACAAAATAACTCGAAATTTGTGAAAATCTTAAAATTTGTGTACATGTAAAGACGTAACCATGTCTTAGCAAGAAAACAAGAAAAACGCATCTTTTAGAATATTGTAACATATTAAGTAATTGTTAATAGAAGCTCATAGAATTTGGTCTCAATCAAGGGTCGGCGAGAGTATATAAAGCTGAGCAGACTCCACTTGATTTTAGACGCTCAGACACGACAGTCGAGAGTTAATAGACTATAAGCTTCTAACGAGTACCGATGTAAGATAATAGAATGATTTAATAAAATCAAATTTCGAAATTCGAACTTATTGTTTTAATCAAAGTCTATGTGTGAAATCAAGACGTATGACAGAAAAATTATACATTCTCCAATCGAAGACATTTTGCCAGTGATGTAGGTGTCCAAGTATTGGTAATGCTGTAGTTTTACACACTCAAAGATTCTATGCTCACTCTGAAAGTATATAATCCTTGAGCAGGCCGAAGATTTTCAGGCATATTGGTACTGTGTTCGAAAAAAGAAACCGCACGCGAATTCTAATATCGAATTAGTGTGTTTGGTTTAACACCTATATATTAGTTTGCTACGATACTGCATTCGCTAGCAAGTATGTAGGTATAGCTATACTCAAATTTAAAGCTCTTTAAGTGCCAAATGTAAACATTATCGGTTTAACGACCGTGGTCGCGTCTCTCTAAGACGTCACACAGTGGCGTATGGTCGTAAATTTTATATTAGCGTAAAAGAAAGTCTGAAAATTTAGAAAATTAACGAGACTCAAAAATAAATCGACAAATTCAATATATATTGTTAAAACTATGAGTAGGATTGTGGTTATTAATGGATATACGTTCAAACTAATAAAAATTTTCTAAACCGTTTGGGATAGCGCGTACCGACTGAACACGATACGCCAAGTAATTTAATATTCTATATCGCCCTGGGGGTCATAAATTGAAATAGATAATGCAAGTGCAATGACGGGTTAACTCGTCGTCGGTCAACAACGTTTGGGCATGAAAAGACGAGTTAACTCGTCACTGGTCAGTAAAGTGTTAAGCTGATTTACATGTGCTGTTGTTTCATAATTCATCTTATTTACGCACTCTTTAAGTATCGCTAAGTCCTACTCCTACAATCACAAGTAGTCCACTAAACGCAGGTTGTAATTTATCAGATTGCCTGGTAGCTATTGAATTATGTTGCATATAAATAATATCACCGACTTTGTATTTTACATAAGTATATCGATGTAAATCATAGGGTTTCTTATATTTTGACTACTCTGTTTCTATATGCGCACGTGTTTCTCTTCGGACATCAGATGGAAGTGTATAGATTTCAGAATTTTGAGTTATGAACCGTAAATTACTGTCGACAAAGTTTTATCCGTTGCAGCGCTAACTGATGAGTTTAAGTCGCGCTCGATCTTCTTTATTTTATTCTTGATTTTCATCGCAGGTAACAACGTTTGATTAAGCCTACCGAATAACCCATTAATGCCCATGGCCAATCCATGAGCCCGATCAGCCCCTAACCAATGTAAAACAGGACATTATCCCTAATTATGCAAGAATATGGCAAAATCCCGAATTTTTCAATTTTCTTTAACAATTATTGTTTAAACAAATTATGCAAAATTCACTTTTTCAAAAATCTGACAGCGGAAATAGATTTAACGTCAAAAATTACTAGAGGAATGACTGATAGTTTTATGGTTATACAATTTGTTAAATAATAATAGCGTTGTAAGCAATTAGTAATGTAAACCATGTGTATGTGTATGGGCGCCGGAACTGAACAAAATTCCTAACCAATGCTAACGTGCTATGGAATTCCAAATTTTTCCAAACTGTTTATATAAATGAAATAACATTCCTTCCTCGATCATCGAGGTGAAAATACTTTGAATCATATTTTCATACTAACGTGTTGTATGCCATAATTATTATTTCTCATATTTCCGTAATCAATATAATTATCGTTGATTCGTAGCAAAATATTTCATACAATATTTTCAAACTGTTTAAATGAGTTTTTCCGCGATGGCTCTCTGAGATAATTCAGTTGTTTTATCCCGATATCCCAAGTGAATGTTATATGACGAATTTCCGAGAATGATTTTATTTTGTCTAACTAACTAAAACTACTGTAATATTGATATATCTATTGGATCAAACAATTTTACTTCAAATACTGAACATGTCTCGAAGAAGACGTTTGCAAGTTCGTGACTTACAAGATGTTGTATTTATGGAGGTTGAAGTACACCATCAGAATCATGTGAACATAGCTCTCATGCCAAAGGCAGATGATTCGTCGGATTCTGATGCGTCAGACTACGCAGATGATGGTGAAGTATGCTCAAGTACATTTTTACCATATGGATCATTCGAGCAGGTTATAAGTAGGTATAATAATACCCAAAAAACTTTAGAACCTAATCATGAATATTTGTGGAAAGAGGGTTCACATGAATATAATGACCCTGAAACGTCTGACGATCATTTTTTGCATGAAAGTATTGCCCAGAGACTCAAACACATGAATTCATATGACCTTTTCCATTTATTTTTTTCACAAACCATGAAATCACATATCATTGAAGCCACTAAGAAAAACGATTACGATTTATTAGATGAAAATCTTGACAAATTTATTACAATATTGATTTTGTCTACTTTCAATATTCGCAAAAGACAAAGACATAATTGGTCGGAGAAGAGTACTCTTAAATTAGATGTTGTTAAAAAATTAATGAGTCGAAACAAATTTGAAGAAATCAAGAAGAAAATACGATTTTACAAATTACAAGATAAGAATGATAAAGATCCTGTCTAGAAAGTCAGAAAATTACATGAATTTTTTAGAGAGAATTTGACAGAATTTGGCTGGTTCAAGCGTAATCTTTCAATCGACGAAATAATGGTCAAGTATTTTGGTCGCCTTGCTATAAAACAGTGCATTCTGAACAAACCAATCAGATTTGGTATCAAACTGTGAGCAACATGATCCAATGATGGATTTCTTTTTGACTTTGATATTTACTGCGGTAAGAAAGGCAAAGAAATGAATTCATCTTTCCAGAATATTGCACTTGGATCAAAAGTTGTGATTTCTATGATACAAAAATTACTGAGAATGGAGGAACCTCAAAAATTACAATTCTTTTGTTTGTACTTCGATAATTTTTTCACTTCATCTGATCTTTAATTGCACCTGAAGAAGTTAGGGTTATCGGCAACTGGTACAGTCATAAAAGATCGTGTAAAAGTCGATACAAAACTCCCTGATAAATCAGCAAGAGGCACTTTAAAATGTTTTCTCGAGGAGTTATCTAAAATAAATTGTATAACAGTGATGGACTCAAAACCAGTCTCGAGTCTCTTAACTGCTCATGGCATTTTTCCTAGAAGACCTCTACAACGATATTCTAACGAAGAAAAATCTAGAATTTCTATTAAGTTTCCTTTTTCATTTGTTAAGTATAATGAAAAGATGGGTGGTGTCGACTTGCACAACCAGCACTGCAATGATGTGATACCATGTTTCTGAAGTAAGAAATGAACTTGGTGTCTCTTTTCAAGACTAATTCAAGCATCTATTGGAAATTCTTTGGTTTTCATAACAATATCAATCGAGAAAATAAAAAAGGCACTCTGGATATCGCTTTTGATATAAAGTGTGTTGAATATGTTGAATATAAAATAATTTAAGGCATCAAACACACCTGTATGATGAGAGTAGATGGTACAGATTGTTCAAGAACTGAAAAATTTTGTAGCTTATGTCAATTACCATTGTGCAAGGATCACATTTCCACCCATCTTTTACAATAGTGGTGTTATAACTTTTATCATAGAAATAGTATTTTGCGTTTTTCTATTCTTTAAAACTCTTAAAAAAAAATTGTAAAAAATAAAAAAAAAATTCAAAAATTCAAAAGTTAAATAAAAAGAAAAATGGAGTGTAAATCCTACCGCTGCCTCCTGGTGTCACACTATGGGACAGTGGATTTGATAGAACTACTACCTGAAGTCGAGGGTACAAATGTAATACAGGAAAGAGAGAAATATACATCTTGAAAAACTGAATGACATTTTTCGAAACTCTATCAGAATCGATTTCCGCTGTTAGATTTTCGAAAAAATGAATTTTGCATCATTTGTTTCAACAATAATTGTTAAAAAAAATTGCAAAATTCGGATTATTTCCATATACTTGCATATTTATGGCCAATATCCTGTTTTGCATTATTTCCTAAGTGCTCGGGCTCATAGGTTGGCCATGGGCACTGGGGTCCATATGCTTGCGGCAGTTTCCATTTCATTATTTGTTTATAACGTTATTATTACTTATCGAATTGGATTATCTTAAGACTAATAGTCATTTTTTTAGTAATTTTCGACGTAAAATCCATTTCCACTGTCAGATTTTTGAAAAAGTGAATTTTGCATAGTTTGTTTTAACAATAATTGTTAAAAAA
This sequence comes from Chalcis sispes, assembly GCA_949987625.1. Classification (NCBI taxonomy): domain Eukaryota; kingdom Metazoa; phylum Arthropoda; class Insecta; order Hymenoptera; family Chalcididae; genus Chalcis; species Chalcis sispes. Next base: position 26,240,967 of record OX465095.1, on the reverse strand, counting down.
AATTGCGAAATTCGGGATTTTGCCATATTCTTGCATAATTAGGGCTAATGTCCTATTTTACATTGATTCCGGGGTGCTCGGGCTATAAGCCATTGGCTTATAGATGTCTGATTGAGTTTAGTGTATGTTTAATATCATGACGTAAACCGAAATTTTGAAAAAGATGTGACGTAAAACTTGTGCTACGATCTGAAATAATTCCTCCGGGCGCACCATATTTTTCAAATAAACTCTTCTAACTTTTTGGCAGTCACTTGAGAGGTTACGTTTTGAATTGGTTCAATATAGAAAAATCGCGTTAATGTATCGATTACTCCTAGAACATTATTATTTTCACGCACTGTAGTAGAAAATGGTCCTACGTGATCTATATGAATTACACCGAGCAGCCTTTTACCCGGATGAATTAGATGAAGTTCCCCTTGACCCGCGCCTGTTTTTCTTTTTGCAAGTATGCATTCTAGACAGTTTATTATGTGTACTCTTACGTTTTATTTACTCCAAAATAATTACTTAAATCATGGTAGCGTATAACAAGTGATTTGCACTTAATGCCCATGCTATCGCCATAAATTCAAGGCGATTCGAACGATATTTTTCTTCAGCTTCGATAGTACATCGACTAATTGTATAAACCATTTTGAATGCATCGTTCGGTTTATCCGCTGAAATAAAATAGCACCGAGGCCTATCTTAGATGCATCAGTATGCAATTCAGTTTAAATCGCCCTTGAATTATATAATTTTAAAATGGATTGTGATACAAGTTTTATTTTAATTAAATGAAACGCTTTATCCTGATCGTTACTCCAAGTAAATTCTTTATTAGATTTTAGTAAGCTAGAAAGTGGACGAGCAATTTGCAATAGAAACAAACGAGCAAAGAAACTCGCTAAGCCTAGAAATCGTCTTATTTCATGTTTATTTTTCGGTTGAGCAAATTCATTTATAGCGCGAATTTTTTTATCACCTAAGCGGATTTCTCCCTGTACAAGCACATAACCTAAATACAGTCTGTCAAGTAAGAGCGTGGTCGTGTTAATTTATAAAAAAATTCATTTGATGAAACTTTCATATTTATATATACACTGTACACATTACAAACAATGATGCGATTTGGTCAATAATGTGTCCAGTCACCACCGGCGTCGATAATTGCCTGGCTTCTCCGAGGCATGCTTTCTACTAATTTCACGGCGTATTCTAGTGGCAAGGATCTCCAGATCCGACGAATTTCGTAAGACAACTGCTTCAAAGTGTATGTGCATCTTCCACAAAGCTTCCGTTTAATATATGCCTACACATTTTCAATAGGGTTTGCATCGGGCGACTGCGACGGCCAATCCAATGTAACGATGCCAGATTGAGTCTTCCACTGAGTACAGAGCTTGCTGCGGTGTTTAGGATCGTTGTCCTCCTACAGAATCCAATCTTCATTTTTTGTAATGAACCATCGTTTGGCAGATAGTAGTAAAGCCTTTTTGTAGATTTTTATCATTTTGTCGGCATTAAGGTTGTCAGTAAAGAGTTGCAAAGTGCCGAATCCCTGCTTTGAGAAGCAGCCCCAAAGATGCATCTTTATTCCATGTTTTACGGTCCGCTGAATAAGCCTATTGGTGGAAGTTGACCAGGCTCGCGTCAGGACAGAACGTGCCCATATAGAACATTTATCAGTAAAAATGACATTTTCAAAATCTCTATCAATATTCTCATGCGCCCAAGCGAGTCGCTTTGTCACATGTTTTTCAGTCAACAGAGGCTTCTTCATTGTGTTGCGCCATTTCAGATGATGAGTACGAAGATGGGTTTGGATAGTTTCGTAGGATATATCTAAACCTTTTGCCATTATTTTTGCTTGTCCTTGCCGCAATGTTAAAGCAGGATTCCGCGAAAACAGATTCACTATTCTTTTTTCATCTTTTTTGTTCACTTTTCCTATCGAGCCACGTTCTGGTAAATCATCGACATTTTTAGCCACTTTATATCGCTGTATCCACTTCTGTACAAATGCCTTCGACTTTCTCATATATTTAGCAGCCGCTGATTGCGACATTTTGGGACCTTTCGGGTGGATGTAAAGGAACACAGCCTCGTAGCGCGACGCGTACTTAGCACTCATGGCGTTTAACGTAATTCTCTTTCAAAAGATCAACGACAACTGAATCTTTGTTGACAATGCATCAAGGACAAAGCTTTCCTCTATCGGCTCGCGAAAGAATTAGAGCAAAATCTTTCATTACCTGTCGATGAAGTCGACCACGCTCTTACTTGACAGACTGTACTGAACACGATGCTTTCCTAATTTACATTTCTGGATATTTAAATTTAACCTAGCATCCCATAGAAGTTTAAGTACAATTTCCAGGTTATGCATCAATTCACTCCCATTTTTTGCATAAATGCAAATGTCATTAATGAAATTAAAAGCTACTCCGTTTTTCGGAACTGCACCTAAAACTTTATGCATTAGTTTAGCAAAATATTGCGGTTTACTTACGAGTCTAAATATCGCTCATTGAAACTGCCAGGTTTGCATCTCTGTTATCAACGCGGTTTTTTCTTTAGTCGCTTCTGACAACGGCATTTGTTAATATCCTCAAGCAAGATATAATATTGCGAAAAGTTTTGCTTCGTTTAACTGTTCTAATAAATCATCAAAATTATGAATTAGGTAATGCACGGGTTTAGTTATTTTATTGAGCTTTCTAAAATCGATTACCATTTAAAGAGTTCCGTCTTTCTTTCAAACTAAAAATGCTTGACTTGCGAATGCGAACTCCGTCTCTGTACTATACCCATGCGCTTATATTCCTTTACAATATTGTTTAAATCTTTTTAATTGCGCGCGTTTAAATATGGTTTTATTTGCACTATCGCATCGTTATGAGTTTCGATATTTATTGATATTTTACCCGTTTTACCAATTTCATCTAAATTTTTCGTGACGCGATCTTTACAATTATTTAGAAGTTTAAATAAATCAGCCTTTTGTTTAAGCGTTATGTCACTGTCTACTTTAATTTCATCGCTATTTACTATTTCTTTGCGTACTTATAGTTCTTATAAGTTTTTTACTTCACTAATAGATTTTCTAACCGCATCTCCGATATTTAATATTAATGGTTTATTTTCTAAATTTTCAACAGGTAATGACACCTTCTTGGTATCTATAATAACGTTAACGACGTTAATACTTCCTGGTTTAAGTTCAATAGATTCTAATGAACGTGCATGTATATTATTAACTGCACCGAAAACATCTGGATCAACATCCGAAAATGTCAGTTCGTGTCCGTAATGCACATAGCTCAAATTGAGGATTCAGTAAACGGTCTACCTAAAATTACATTATATCTTTGTGCGGTATGGGGTATAATACGCAGGTCTAATTTACACGGTTTCAAATTACCTAACCTTATCAACTTGCTTACTATGCCCGGTGACTCGACTCTATAACTACCAAATCTTTCTAGAAGTGAACGCGCGTGGTTTACTTTAAGCTCCTCGCGGACAATGACTATCTCTAATCGTACACACTGACGCGCCCATATCTAATTGTGCAGTAAACTTGCTTTTTACGATCTGTATTTCACGAATAAATTTTTGTTCCGTTTCAAATGAATGCTGCTCAGTAACTACATTAATTTCTTCAATTTCAACTCTTGATATTCTAACGGGGTTAAATGCATTAGCATTATATATATTACATCTAGAGGTTACACGACCAAGACGTTTACATAAAAAGCACTTAAATTCACGACCCTGCTGAGTACAATCGCGCAAAAAATGCCTCGCAACTCCACGCCTATAACATCTTACAGCGCCACCACGCGTTTCTTTGCTGTTCACATTAACGTCATCTCACCGACTGATAGCTCCATCTTGTGTATGTTATGAAACGGTTGCTCCTAGCTCTCCTCCTGCTCTCTAATTCTCAAAATGTCCTGTTGCACCGTTGATCTTCTTTTAAAGAGGTCTAAACCGCACTGGTTACGAAGAATCGTTGTACTCGTGACGCGTTGTAATTCTGTTTCTTCTTGCTTCGTGAATTCTTTCGCCTCAAATAAGATATTGTAAAATTACGTCTATTGACACATATTCACATCCAATCGCGTAATTCGCTAATTTTCTCGTTCACAATCCCGATGCAACTTTGTCATAAATTTCAATAACCGTAAAATTCAAACGGTTGCACAGCCATAATTTATCCAATATAATCTCGTAAAAGTTCACGGGGTTTTTGTGATCGAGTTGTCATTGTCTTTAACATTTCACTTCGAGTCCGCAAACACGTAAATGTTCTAGTAAAACTCGTTCGAAAAGTTTCAGAATCTGTAATCGTAGCTGTCTTCGTCATTAGCCACTGCTACGCTCCTTTTCTCAATTGAAATTTGGCAACACTGAAAGTCGCGGAATCCGTCCAGTTTTAAAGATTTTCGGAATTCATCAAATCATTTAGCCATGCTTAAGCCCGTTCTGATTCTTCATTGCCATGAAATTCTCTAATATCTTCCTGTGATCCCCATATCGACATCAATTGATCTTGGTCTGATTGTCTGAAACTTTGTACTACTTGGCTAAGCGAACATATTGCCGTTGCTAAAAATTTCGACTGCGACGCATTTCTGTAAATTTTGAACTTATCTTGCGCGTTGTTCTCTTTCTTCCAATCGCCTTTGCTTCTGTCTATCCACTTCTGCTAATGCTGCTTTTAACTATTTCTGTGTTTCTGAAATTTCGCCCCTTAAAACTTTATATAAATTTTGGTTCTGAATGAACTTTCCAGAATCTTCGCTCGGCGTCATACACAAATTACACTATCATTTCTCGAGCACTCTATATTTTGTAAAACTTGCACTTTAGTCCATAAAAAGTTTATGGCAATATCCCAGTTCTGAATTGATTGTTAATTATTATAACTAAGCCTTTAAAAGTTATAGTCAAAAGACTATTATTGTCAGGAACATAGTGGGCAATATACAAAGTGCAAGTTAAAGAGATTGGAATATTTGTTTTCTTATTTAAACTCATTAGATATATTTAAAACATTTAAGGTGTATATTAATAAATGGTTTATATTATTTAATATAAAGTTATTAATTAAAAATACTTAAGGGGGGAAATCACAGTAGCACACAAAAAAATAGGCATATTTTCGGGAATTAATTTTGGCTGAATAAAAGTATTAATCGAAAATCTGTAAAGTAGGTTTTATAGCAATACTAAGAAAGTACAAAATGTAATTTTTTCAATAGAAAATATTTAAAAATGGCGGCTGCGCAGCATATGCTCCATGGCGCCTATTTTTGAAAGCGTGTCGATGGCCGAAGACGTAGACTCCTTAATTTTTGACCTAAAAGAAAAAACTAAAATTTTTTAGTTTTCATATAACAAGAACTAGCGAGCTACGTAGGATTTTTTTGATTTATTGATTTTTCACAAAATATTGCATGTTTAAAAATAAAATTAAATTTTTAACAAAAAAAAACGCCATTAAATCTTCGAAAAAAAAATTAAGCCATATAAAATCAAAAATCTTACGTAGCTCTGTGAAAAAAGATATTTTGAAGCTACTGTCAAAATTTTAAGTCGATCGGTAAAGATTTGCTTGAGTTATGTTTTCGGCGAGCTTGAAAAAAGTGGTTTCGAGAAAAACGCGTTTAAAGTTTTAAGTACTGAGAAACCATACCTGAGTGGCGTTACCGCAGAATGAAAAATTTTGGCACTCGGACACTTTTGCCGTGTTCCATCATTTGGTATATTATTTTTAAGACCCTAAAGCACCTTTTAGGCGAAAAAAATTTTTTTCGAAAAATTGAAAATTTTACTGTGATTTCCCCCCTTAAATCATAAGCTATCGCGATAAAATAAGTACACACGCGACTAGCTGCCTAACACGCTAACGTTATTGCTTTAATCGCGTGGACTCTTCAATTCAGACTGACTCGCGACTAGGCCTAGCAACACCCAAACGCTTTATCTTTGTTAACATATGCGTAGCTTATCTAATTTTTTTCATCTTAACATATTTTTGTAAAAAAATGTTTATTTATTCATTAATATTCATGTTGTTTCCTTCAAAATAATCCTCAGCAGATACAATACATTTGTGTTAACACTTTTTCAATCCTCGAAGCACTTTTTATAAGCACTTTTTAATATAGCCTTGAGCTCTTGTAGCGATGCAGTTGCTATTTCCTCAATCATTGCAAATCTTCGTCCTTTCATAGGTCTCTTCAGTTTTGGGAACAGGAAAAAGTCGCAGGGGGCCAAATCCGGTGAATATTGTAGCTAAGGCATGATTGTCGGGTTTTTTGTTTGGCCCAAAACACAAATAACGATGTATGAGCAGGCGAATCCACAATTCCAGATGTTTCTTTTTTCGTATTGTTTCTCGCGAACGGCCCATAACTTCAAGGTAATTCTATTTATTGACTGTACGACCTCAAAGTAAAAACTCCTGATGCAATACGCCACGGTAAACGAAAAAAACAACGAGCAAAACTTTGACATTTGATTGAACTTGGCATGCTTTTTTCGGAGTTGGCTCTTTTGGGTTAATCCATTGGGACGATTGGGCTTTAATTTCATCATTATAACCATGTACCTATAATTCATCACCAGTTACGACCTTTCCGAGCAAATCAGGATCATTGTTTACATAATTCAAGAGCTCTTAAGCGATGCTCATGTGACGGTTCTTCTGATCAAAATTAAGAAGTTTCAGAACAAACTTCGCTGACACACGTCTCATACCCAAAACATCCGAAAAATTGTATGACACGAGCCGACCGATAAGCCAAAATCCAGCAGCGACTTCTCTTATGGTAATTCGACGATTTTCTAAAACAATTTTATTTACAGCTTCGATGTTATCATCTGCTGTTGGTATACTGACGCGTCAAGAGCGAGGTTCGTCATTGGTATTTTCTTGGCCATCTTGGAAGAGCTTGTACTACTTGTAAACGTTTTTTTTACTTAAAGCAGAGTCACCGTATGTTACTGTCAACATTTCAAGTGTCTTAGAGCACTTGATTTTATTTCTTGCACAAAATTTGATGCAAATTTTTTGCTCCATTTTTTATAATTATAGAAAATCATCGAGCATATGAAAATAGTCTAATTTTTCTATCAGTCAAGAACAAACTAAGTATGCTAAAAACTTAGATCTATGAACCTAGGTTCGGGACATGTGTACCAACACATCAACAAAAAATTGATAATCGAATGTACGAGGGCAGTCCCAAAAGTACACGACCCGACAAATAAAACAGTAAAAAAATTGCGAAAATGTTTTTTATTTTTCAACATATTCTCCTTTCAGTTCGATACACTTTTCCCAACGATGTTCAATAGCTTTGATACCCGCTTTATAGTAGGAACCGTCAAGCTCTTCAAAATACCTACTAACCGCAGACTCTACCTCTTCATTGTTGGCAAATCTTTTGCCGCCGAGCCATTTTTTCAAATTCAGAAAAAAAAAATAATCCAAAGGAGCCAGATCTGGCGAATAGGGTACGTGAGGAAGCAATTCGAACTTTAACTCATTGATTTTAGCCATCGCAATGACGCACGTGTGGACTGGTGCGTTGTCGTGATGAAACAACACTTTTTTTTTCGTCAGATTGGGCCGTTTTTTCTTGATTTCGTCACTCAAACGCTGCAATAAGGCTGCATAATATGTGCCGTTGATTTTCTTTCCTTTTTCAAGATAATCAATAAATATTATTCCACGGGCATTCCAGAAAACGGATGCCATGACCTTGCCAGCTGTCTGAACTGTCTTTGCTTTCTTTGGAGCCGGTTCTTCCTTTTTAGTCCACTGCTTTGACTGCTCCTTGGTCTCAGGTGTAAAATGATAAACCTATGTTTCGTCTATAGTTATAAATCGACGCAAAAACTCGACGCAAAAACTCGACTTTATTGCTGCGTAACATTGTTAAACACTCGATGGAAACATCCTTATGCTGCTGTTTGTGCTTCATTGTAAGCAAACGCGGCATCCATCTTGCGCACAGCTTTCTCATGTCCAAATTTTCGGACAAAATGTGATGCGCAGCACTTTTTAAAATGCCTGCCATGTCTGCTATCTCGCGCACTTTTAGTCGACGGTCATCCAATACCATTTTGTAGATTTTCTTCACATTTTCTGACGTAGTGACCTCACTTGGTCGACCACTGCGGTGTTCATCTTGGCAGCTCGTACAACCTCGCTTAAACTCAGCTACCCAATATTTGACCGTTTTAAACGAAGGAGCAGACTTTCCCAGAGTAGAATCCAACTCGGCTTTGATACCGGTTGGACTTAGACCTTTCAAATGAAAGTATTGTATCACATAACGATGCCCGATTTTTTCCATATTTACAAATTTACTGAGAGCGTTCACTTCGGATGTCGTAAAAGAAATAATAATAAACGTACCGTTATGAATTTTTCACATTAAGTTGTTAAAAGGTGGTATTGTCAATCAGAGTAATTGTTTTTTTAAAACTAGCTGTATTCATAAGTCAGGTCGGGTATTTTTGGGACTACTCTTGTAGGTTGCCCACGCTATTTGTAAAGTCAACTTACTTTTTGTACACACCTCGAATATTTAGATTGTATGTGTGCCCTATAGCAGTACATACTGTACTGGCAACACGTTCTTCAGCCGACAAATCATTTTGTCGTTGCCCGACTCTTACTGCTAAAAGGTAAACGTGAATTAAAGAATCTTTCTTTTATTTCTTTTTTGTTTTTCTTGGATTTTTTAAAATTTTATTACTTATTTCATATATTTTATTATGTAGTTTTAGCTGTTTTTTTATTTGTTACCATTTTTTATAGTTTTTTTGTCACGTGAAACTATTTTGAATATGTTTAACAAATGTACTGTGTGCAATCTTTACAATACTAGTAGCTTAGTATTCTGCAATTACATGAACAACTTCCTCTTGCTTTAGATTTGTAATGGCTGTGATTATTGAAATTCGATTTTTTTAAATAATCCTGTGCAATACTCAATGCCAGGTTCTTTACAGACAATTTTGTAGTTTTTTCTGGACGAACAGGGTTTGACAAAATAACAGCATTGAACAAAGACAACTGAGTTATTCTCAAAAATATTGAGAAAGTCTACTTCTTTGCTTTTATTGATGGTGATGCTTTATTACAATACTGGTCATATATGACTACACCGCCCATATACTTATTATAAATTGTAAATGCGTCAGGCTTTTTGATGCCGACTTTTTTTTCATTTCTTTCAAATGTTGTTTGACATTTTTTGCAGATCCAACTGCAACAGCTGTTAAAAGTAATGATACTTCCTTGGTATTTATCCAAAAAAACGATCAACATTGCCTTGAATTTTGATTTGGACATCCTTGCTTTTTTGATTCTGGGCGATTCAGGCGTCTTCCAATGCATCGATTGCCGCTTTGTTTTAACATTGTATTAAAAAATCCACGTTTCGACGCAAGTAATAATGTTTTTTATCAGTCCGGAACCTTTTTTTAACCTTACAAGGAAACCTGAGCAGACCTGTTGATGCAAGAGCTTTTGGTCAGGAGTCAGGTTTTTTGGCACCAACTTCGCACAGACTTTTGTCATGTGTAATTCCTGGTGTAAAATTTGTCTAACCGTTTCTTTATCGGCGTTTACAGCCTCGGCAATCATCCGGATGCTCATTCCACGATCTTCACGCACAATTCAGTTGATTTTGGTCCCTGTTTCCGGAGTTGAAACAGTGACAGGGTGACCTGGGCGTTGGTCATCTTCCGTGCTCACTCGGCCCTCACTAAAGCGCTTACACCACTCAAAAACACGCGCACGAGATAGAGAATTGTCCCCATAAGCCTCTTGCAACAATTTACAGCACTTAGTCGGAGTTTTTTTCAATTTAACGAGAAATTTGAGATTGATACGTTGCTCCTGTTTTTCGTCACACATGGTTTTCGGCACAAGAAAAAAACACGTTCGTTTCAAACCGCTACTGCACAAATACAATAAAAGTGACGAGAACGTGTTCTGGTACGTGCATAGACAAGATATCTAGATACCCAACGCACTACTGGTTTTTCCCTACCCCTTTACGGCGCCCTTTAGGCGCGCAGTCTCGTTATTGAATAGCCAGACCTCGTATACTACTGTAATTAGAGAGTAAGGTGAATTTGTTTATAAAATGTGAATTCTATATTTATTTTTCTAAATTAATTTTATCTCCTTCAAATTAATCTCCGTCCAATAAAACGCACTTTTGCCAACACTTTTTCCAGTCCTCGAAACAGTCGGAATAGTCTTTGTCCGGTATAGCCGTCAAGACCTTCTTTGATTCGATTTTTATCTCCTCAATCGTGTCAAAACGGCGTCCCTGCATTAGCTTTTTGAGTTTGCTAAATAGCCAGAAGTCGCACGGAGCCAAATCAGGCGAATACGGTGGTTGCGGAACGATATGAGTCGAGTTTTTGGCAAAAAAGTCGCGAAGAACCAATGTAGTATGACATGGTGCATTATCATGATGAAGGAACCAAGAGTTGTTCGCCCATAATTCTGGCCGTTTCAGACGAATAGCTTCACGCAAACAACGCATAACGCTCAAATAATATTTTTTGTTGACAGTTTGGCCCGGCGGATTTAATTCATAGTGCACCACACCACAATAATCAAAGAAAACTGTCAACATGACCTTCATTTTTGATCGACTTTTCCGTGGTCTTTTCGGTCTTGCTTTATCTTTGGCACGATAATCGCTGGATTGGTCGGTGATTTCAGGGTCGTATGCGTAAATCCAAGTCTTGTCTCCAGTAATGATGCATTTTAAGTGGTCCTGATAGTCAGACAGCAAAGTTTCACACACATCAACGCGACGCTTTTTTTCCAAAAAATTGAGCGATTTTGGCACCAATCGAGACTTAACGCGTTTGAGACACAAAACATCCTTTAAAATGGTTTGGGCTGAGCCAAATGGTATTCCAACACTATCAGCGAGGTCTCTAATTGTCAATCGACGATTTTCAAGCACCAAATCTTTGATTTTTTGGACGTGGCCCTCGTCGGTAGACGTTGATGGTCGTCCAGAGCACGGTTCGTCTTCAACGCGTTCTCGGCTCGCTTTGAACTTGTTGTACAACTTATAAACGTTTTTTTGTGCCATAGTTTGATCTCCAAAGGCCTCTCGCAACATTTTTAACGTGTCTGCACAAGAATATTCGTTCTGCAAACAAAATTTGATGCAAATTCTTTGCTCAACAAAATCACTCATTGTAAAAATCGATAAATTCACTTTTGGTTGTTTACAAAAACACGTGTAACTCGGAGATAATTAAACCTCCTGACAAACAGACACTTTGCAAATGTTATAGACAGTCCTACTAACCTAGAAAAAAAAATTTACCTGCCTTCCAAATGCCCGGGAGTTTTAAATGATAATTTCACTTAACTTTTCAATCACAGTAGTATATTATTAGGTTGCTGCAGATGAAATGGCCGATTCAACAATAAAGTTGGCTGCAATTTTAGTGTATTATGTTGGCACAAGGCGGTGCAAATAATATGACATATTAAAGTATAAATACTGCTACCTTGGTTTATGGAGTCATTTCTGTTTTGCACATCATAGTGATCGTAAAAACAAAAAGAGAAAGTGAACATGGAAGTGAATTAAAAACGGCTACTTTTACCATACAAATTTAAATTAGAGCACAACGCAATAAAAGCAACGAGGAATATCAACAACGCATTTGAGCCTAATATAGTTAGCGAACGAACCACTCGGCGGTAGTTCGAAAAATTTCGATCCGGAGATATGGACCTTGAAAATGAGCCACGTGGACACCCAGGACCATCGATTGATAACGACGAGCTGCGTGCATTAGTTGAGTCTGACCTCCGCCAAACCATAAGGGATCTTGCCGAGAAATTAGGCGTTCAGAATTCGACAGTTTGCCGCTACTTGCAACAACTTAGAAAAGTGAAAAAGCTTGACAAATGGGTTCCGCATGATCTTACCGAGCAAAACATGACGTGTCGAATTTAGATTTCAAGTTCTCTTCTTTCCCGCAACAAAAAGGAACCGTTCTTGCACCAAATTGTGACCTGCGATGAAAAGTGGATTTGATACGATAATCGTCGCCGATCGGCCCAATGGCTAGATGCCGATAAAGCACCAAGACACATGCCGATACCAAGCCTTCATCCAAAGAAAAAAATAGTTACTGTTCGGTGGTCTGTAGCTGGAGTTATCCTCTATTCGTTCCTGCAACCTGGCGAAACCATCAATGCTGAGAAATACTGTGCTCAACTGGATAAAATGCATCAGAAATCGATAGTCCAACGACCTAGGCTTGTCAACAGGGATGGAGTGATACTGCTTCATGATAACGCACGACCTCATGTATCGAGAACAACGGTCTAAAAATTAAACGAGTTGTGCTATGAGACTCTTTCTCACCCTCCATATTCACCAGACCTCTCACCAACAGATTACCATTCCTTTAAACACTTGGATCACTTTTTGACAGGAAAAAGATTTAATAATGAAGCTGCTGTCAAAAATGCCTTTGAGGAGTTTCTTCGAAGCAGAAACTCGGACTTCTACAAAACTGGAATAAATGTACTTGTATCTCGTTGGGAAAAGTGTGTTGCATCTATTGGTACCTATTTTAATTGAACGAATGGCCTTTATAAAAAGTTACAGCTGTTTAAAAATTTAATACTTAATCGGCCATTTCATCTGCAGCAACCTAATAATTTTTAATACTATATTTTAAATTTGTTAACCCGTAACCCAGTTATGTTTATGATTTTTATTCAAATATTTTATCGGCAGAATAGTTTCAAAAAACCTGTTTATATGATAATATATTTTATATTTCATATAAATATTCTCCATCAATCGGATCTTCATCGCTGAGTAAATCAGATTCTATGTCGGAATATTTAGCGCCAGGTATTAAAAAAATGTCAATACGGTTTTTGTAATCAAACATTTGGTACGATCTTCTTTGTAAAATATCCGTAATATTTTGGTATGACAACTTCCATGGTTAATCACTTGATCGTTTCTGTTTTTACATTATGAAAAAAGATCAATAAATTGTAAACTTATCTGTATACAAAAATAGAGGTACGAATAGAGACAGTTTCTTTTGTTCCATACATAACTAAATAATGCAAAAATTTTTTTATATTTATTGAAATTATAAAAAAATAATAATTCTGTAATCGGGAAATTTCAGGTATCAACGATGGGATTTATTTTTTATAATTTTCAGGTAAAACTTTTCAAGAGGTTACAACATTATAAGACTATTTGCTTGGAAAATATTCAACTCTATAATTTGTATATATACATATGTATGTATTTACGAGGTATGGCAGAAAAGTAATGAGACTAGCAACACTGCAAGCGATCTGGCAACAGCGCGCTGTTGCCGGATCGCTTGCACGTGTATCAATACCTTCTCATGGCTTAGTGCGAGTTTCAACTCCTTCTGTTAACGACGTGATTTTTGTGACTGCTATTAGTGAAGTCGTCTTTTGGTTGTGCGTCACGTAAAATGGAACAGCGGAATTTGGAGCAACGTTGTGCCATTAAATTTTGTGTTAAGCTTGGAGAATTGACAAGTGTGACGTTTGAAAAGTTAAAACAGGCCTATGGAGAACATTCTTTATCCCAAGCTCAAGTTTTTCGCTGGCACAAATCATTTTTGAAAGGCTAAGAACACGTTGAAGATAAACACCGTTTAGGGAGGCCTTCAACTTCAAAAACCTACGGAAACATTGAACGTGAAAACACTCTTGTGAGATCAGACCGTCGTTTAACATTAAGAATGTTATGTGAACAATTGAATTTGAACAGATTTAACGTTCATCAAATTTTGACTGAATATTTGCACATGTGAAAGGTCTGTGCCAAAATGGTGCCGAAAAATCTCACAATTGAGCAGAAGGACAATCGAAAGAACAAGGGCCTTGATCTTTTTGACAGAATCACCAATGATTAAGATTTCTTTAGTCGTGTGATTACAGGTGATGAATCATGAATTTTTTAATAAGATTCTGAGACCAAGAGGCAAAGTGAGGAGTGGCACACTGCGAGCTCTCTCTCACCTCGACTCAAGAAATCTCGAATGAGCAAATTGAAGATCAAATCAATCCTGATTTGTTTTCTTGTTGTCTGCTCCTGCAACACCTCGTATATGAACATATTTATGTAACTGAATATATACAAAAAATAAACGTATGGGGTTATTACGTGCATGAGTGTAAAGGCTAATAATATGTTAATTTGGCAATATCATATTGAATCTAATAACTGCGATTTTTTTAAATCTTTCTCTAATAATTGAATAACTTACAAATTTCACGTTTAAATAATATTTTAATATTAGGTGCGCAACTAAGTTCTTGCTATTTTTTTTGATAAAATTGCAACTTAATTGTAAAAAAATGGTTACAAATGAATCATTCCAAGTATTGCCGATGGCTAGCTTCAACCTTTTCCCATCTTTCTGGCAGAGCTCCAATACCGTTACGGTAAAAGTGTTCGTCTTTTGAAGCTATCCATGATTTTAGCCAATTTTCGATATCTTTATATGAGAGGAATTGCTGATCAGCTAGACTATGTGCCATTAAACGTGACAAGTGATAATTAGACGGCGCCAATATCTGGGGAATATGGCGAGTGGGGTCAGACTTTCTATTTAAGAGTTTTCAAGTGTGTTTTAACGGGCCTGGCAACGTGAGGCCAAGCGTTGTCATGCAGTAAAATTACGTTTTCGTGCCTCTGCTCGTATTTTGGCCGTTTATCGTGTAATGCTTGGTTTAATCGCATCAATTGAATTCGACACCGTTAGCTATTGATAATTTCGTTTGGTCTTAACAGCTCATAATAAATAACACCGACCTGGTCCCATTAAATACACAGCATAACCTTTGCAGTGTTAATATTGGACCGAGTCGACAACGTAGAAGCATGACCGGGCAGTCCCTATGACTCTCTTCTCTTTGGGTTGCTGCAATGAATCCATTTTTTATCACCTATTACGATGCGATGAAGAAAACCCTTCCTTCTTTTGCCGCTGGAGCAGTTGTTTACATTTAAGAAAACGACGCTCAACATCTATGTCTTGGCCTCAAATCATAAGAAACCCAAGTTTCCTGCTTTTGAATCATCCCCAACACTTGCAGTCGCTTAAAAATGGCTTCGCAGGTAAGTCCTAATTCTAAAGCAAGCTTGTTTTCGGTTTGGCATAGATCTTCGTCGAGCAATGTCTCCAATTCAACGTCTCCGAAGGTTTTTGACTTTCCTTCACGCAGACGGTCGTCAATATTGAAATCGCCGTCTTTGAAGCAACGAATCCAATCACGGCACGTTGCTTCACTTACAAATCGAACAGCATCTCCGTAAACGTTTTGGAGCTCCCGATGTGCTTCGGCCAACGTTTTCTTCAAATGAAAGAGAAGCAACACTTCCCGCAAATGACGATTATTTGGCACAAAATAAGACATTTTCACATAACAAAAGTATATAACGCCAAAAAAAATTACTAATGTGTCAAAGCGATTTGTTTATCATATGTCTAAGTTTGCTTCACGACGTTTTGGATATCGAAATCGACAAACACTCACTAATGGAGCTATCTATTGACAAACAGCGGCAACTTAGTTAAGCACCTAATAGTTTTCGAAGAAAAATTACTTATGCCAAACACGCCAGATATTCAATGGTCTCACAAAATTGTTTCTCTTAGAAAAAAACGATTTTTAAAAAAAGTACCTCAAAAAATTTGCATTTATTCCCAAATAAATGCCTATAACCTTTCTTAATTTTTATCATAGGTAAAAATGCTCAATGGAAGTAAAAAGAAGAGGCTTTAGACTGTCAGAAACCTTGTCTTAAATTTTTTCTACGACTTTCTATAAAAAAATTATGAGGTTAAATAGTTGAAAAAAATTTTTGGCTTTTGGGACGAAAAGGGTTAAGGCGCATGAATCTCCACATAAAAATGGCAAAGTAATATAGTCTTTACGAATATGTCTTTAATAAACTCAGGGGCTTTCTGTAGGGAGTTATGTGCTTGTCCCTAACTATGCCAAAAGAATTGCCTACACGTGAGTAACTAGGTCTATAAGGTCTGATATACTCTGCTTCAAAATTGTCAAAGCTCACTACTGTATAATAATCAAGAAGAGGACAGATCTAAGTGTTCACTAGTTTCCGATGTAAACTTCGGTGGTACACTGCCTTATAAATCTAGAGCTATATGTCGCTCTTGTCACTTATTTGGTTAACCATACTAACATTTGCAGGGGTAATCTCTTATAGACTATTTATATATTTGTTGCACCCCAGCAGAGGTTACATAGCTCGCGCCGCCCCAAGTAGTCCAAAGACACCTTTGTAATAGTTGGCGAAGGGGACCTAAATCTGTAGGTTGTTAGCGGAAAATAAATGATTGATCGTTGTTAGATCTAGACTGAGTAAAAAACGATCTAAAGAAAAAATCCCGTGGGAAGTCAAGAAAGAAAAAAGAAAAAAAAACATTCTCAGAAATACCAAAATTGTTTTGACTTAGCCAGAGAAACTGCTGTTTTGTAACAACACGTTAAACACGTGCAGTAACATACGATTGATCCACAGAAGAGCACTTTTTGAGAAATTATGTTATTGAAGTCGAATAAAAGTAGTGAGTAAAAAATTCTTCAAGCGGTGGTAAAAAAACGGGTAATCTGCCTAAACCAAAACATCAGCGAAGTCCCTTTCTTTATCTAGACAAACGCAGAAAATCCTGCTGGTAAGACAGGTTCCAGTAGTCGCATTAGCTTTTGCCCCGGATGGATCTGATTGCCTGGATACGTCTGTGATAAAAGCATTGGCAGCTCCGAAAACCATTTAACCCACAATCCGCTGAACTCGCATCTGAAAAACAACCGAAAGTAAATTTTTTGATTTTTACAATAAGTGATTTTGTTGAGCAAAGAACTTGCATCAAATTTTGTTTGCGGAACGAATATTCTTGTGCGGACATGTTGAAAATGTTGCAGAAGGCCTTCGGTGATCAAACTATGGCACAAAACGTTTGTAAGTGGTACAACGAGTCCCAAGCGGGCCGAGAACGCGTTGAAGACGAACCGCGCTCTGGACGACCATCAACGTCTACCGACGAGGGCTACGTCCAAAAAATCAAAGATTTGGTGCTTGAAAATCATCAATTAACAATTAGAGACCTCGCTGATAGTGTTGGAATATCATTTGGCTCAGCCCAAACCATTTTGAAGGATGTTCTGTGTCTCAAACGCGTCAAGTCTCGATTGGTGCCAAAATCGCTTAATTTTTTGGAAAAAAAGCGTCGCGTTGATGTGTGTTAAGCTTTGCTGTCTGACTATCAGGACCACTTGAAATGCATCATTACTGGAGACGAGACTTGGATTTACGCATACGACCCTTAAACCACCGACCAATCCAGCGATTATCGTGCAAAAGGTGAAGCAAGACCGAAAAGACCACGGCAAAGTCGATTAAAAATCAAGGTCATGTTGACAGTTTTTTTTTATTATCGTGTTGTGGTGCACTATGAATTGAATCCGCCGGGCCAAACTGTCAACAAAAAATATTATTTGAGCGTTATGCGTCGTTTGCGTGAAGCTATTCGTCTGAAACGGCCGGAATTATGGGCGAACAACTCTTAGCTCCTTCATCACGATAATGCACCATGTCATACCTCATTGGTTTTTCGCGACTTTTTTGCCAAAAACTTTACTCATATCGTTCTGCAACCACCGTATTCACCTGATTTGCCTTCGTGCGACTTCTGGCTATTTAGCAAACTCAAAAAGCCAATGCGGGGACGCCGTTTTGACACGATTGAGGAGATAAAAATCGAATCGAAGAAAGTCTTGAAGGCTATACCGGAAAAAGACTATTCCGACTGTTTCGAGGACTGAAAAAAGCGTTGGCAAAAGTACGTTTTACCGGACGGGGATTACTTTGAAGGGGATGAAATTGATTTGGAAAAATAAATAAAGAATTTACATTTTATAAACAAATTCATCTTACTTTTTGATCACAGTAGTACATGTTTTTTCTTATCAGCTAACTTCCACTTTTCAGGACATAAAATGACCCCTAAAAAAAGAGTAGAAAACAGTTTTTTTTAATATCTCATTAACTAATAGGGATATTTAAACGATTCAAACGGCAAAAAACTTGTTATGTAATGTAAAAATTAACTTCATAATTTTTATCCTATAATTTTACAACTTCTAATTTTTGTGGAGGTAAATTCAATTTCTATTACGTATTTTTCGATTTAAAACTTTTCAAATTTTATGAAAAGAATTGCAAATAATTTTTTTTACAAAAATATAAAACTGAAGTTCACTCGTCTTGGGATTTTTTAAAAATCACCTTTTCAGAAGGGTAACCAACCCCTAAAACGAAATTTCTAATTTCTCCTAGTGTATTAAGATTATTTTAATGATTCAGACGGCAAAAAACTTGCTATTTAATGTAGAAATTTCGTACATAATTTAAATTCCATTATTTTAAGACTCCTTGTTTTTATAGGGGTCAATTAAGTTTTTATGACGTATGTTTTGATTTAAAACTTTTTAAATTTTATGAAAATAATTGCAGATAATTTTTTTTTTTTTTTACAAAAATGGAAAACTAAAGTTGACGCGTCTTGGGGTTTTTTAAAAATCACTTTTTCAGAGGGGTAACCAACTCCTTAAACGAAATTTTTAATTCCTTCTAGTCTATTAGGAATATTTTGATGATTCAAAAGGCAAGAAACTTGTTATTTGATATAGAAATTTTGTGCGTTATCTTTATCTCATAATGTAGCATTCGTTATGTTCTAGTAGAATTAATATTGTATTCAATCTTAATATGTCATTAATAATCTTTTTGGTTACTTTTATAATTAAGTTTACTTTTATCATAATTTTTATAATTATGGTTAAATAACGATTGTTATAAAAATATTAATAAAATTGTTATTACTTTTATTATCATTATTACTACTGATATTATTGTTACTGCTTTTTGAACAAAATAATAAGTAGTTGAACAAACATCAGGTAAGTACAGAATATTATTAGAAAATAATTTAAATATAATTAGAATAGAATGTTGTATTTTATTCATAGCCACCAGTCAGGTTCACCGCAGAAAACTTGAATCATTCGACTTATTACAATTGCAGAACTTTGAAGTTCTTATTGCTACAAAGACAATAATAGCGGTAACAACTAAAATTATCAAGTCTTTTAATTTTCTTTAATAAGTATTTTTTAAATATATACAAGGGTAGTCTCAAAAGTACCCGACCTGACTTTTGAATACAGGTAGTTTTAAAAAAAAAATTACTGCGATTGACAATACCACCTTTCAACAACTTAATGTGAAAAATTCATAACGGTACGTTTATTATTATTTCTTTTACAGACATCCAAAGTGAACGCTCTCAGTGAATTTGTAAATATGGAAATGATCGGGCATCGTTATGTGATACAATACTTTCATTTGAAAGGTCTAAGTCCAACCGATATCAAAGCCAAGTTGGATTCTACTCTAGGAAAGTCTGCTCCTTCGTTTACAACAATCAAATATTGGGTAGCTGAGTTTAAGCGAGGTCGTACGAGCTGCCAAGATGAACACCGCAGTGGTCGACCAAGTGAGGTCACTACGTCAGAAAATGTGAAGAAAATCTACAAAATGGTATTGGATGATCGTCGACTAAAAGTGCGCGAGATAGCAGACATGGCAGACATTTTAAAAAGTGCTGTGCATCGCATTTTGACCAAAAATTTGGACATGAGAAAGCTGTGCGCAAGATGAGTGCCTCGTTTGCTCACAACGGAGCACAAACAGCAACGTGAGGATGTTTCCATCGAGTGTTTGACAATGTTTCGCAGCAATAAAGCCGAGTTTTTGCATCGATTCATAACTATGGACGAAACATGGGTCCATCATTTTACACCTGAGACCAAGGAGCAGTCAAAGCAGTGGACTAAAAAGGGAGAACCGGCTCCAAAGAAAGCCAAGACAGTTCAGTCAGCTGGCAAAGTCATGGCATCCGTTTTCTGGGATGCGCGTGGAATAATATTTATTAATTATCTCGAAAAAGAAAAAACAATCAACGTCGCATATTATGCAACCTTATTGCAGCATTTGAGTGATGAAATCAAGAAAAAACGGCCCCATCTGACGAAAAAAAAAGTGTTCTTTCATCACGACAACGCACCAGTCCACACGTGCTTCATTGCGATGGCTAAAATCAATGAGTTGAAGTTCGAATTGCTTCCTCACGCACGCTATTTGTCAGATCTAGCTCCCTCGGATTATTTTCTATTTCCGAATTTGAAAAAATGGCTCGGCAGCAAAAGATTTGCCAACAATGAAGAGGTAGAGTCTGCGGTTAATAGGTATTTTGAGGAGCTTGACGGTTCCTACTATAAAGCGAGTATCAAAGCTATTGAACATCGTTGGGAAAAGTGTATCGAACTGAAAGGAGAATATGTTGAAAAATAAAAAACATTTTCGCAATTTTGTTTACTGTTTTCTTTGTCGGATCGAGTACTTTTAGGACTGCCCTCGTAGCATTAATAAATAAAAGTTATAGAGTAATTCTTACAAATAATCAAACTAATTATATACTCTTATCATGTGAGTATTTTTAAAACTGTTCTTTATTTTATTTTATTTTCTTTGATTATATTAGGTGTAGTAAGAAGTAATCCATTATTTTGCTAATAGATGGCTTTAGTAGTCTGTATCTCCCGTTGTAAAAGTGCGATCGGGTGACACTAAATGGCGTAAGAAAGATTATATTTCGTACTAAAAAAGCTTTTTATACAGTTTTGTAATTGCTATACTCAGTATTTTTTTAGCACGCGTCAAAGATGGACACCAACAAAGAAAAAATACGCCATATTTTACAGTCTTTCTTCGATAAAGGCGAAAACGCAAGTCAGGCAGCTGAAAATGTGAATAGTGTTTATAGTCCTGATACTGTAACAGCTAATCGCGCGCAATTTTGGTTTCGTCGATTCCGTTCCGGTAATTTTGACGTCAAAGATGCACCACGCTCTGAAGGCCAATTGTCAAAAATGTCGATAAAATAATGGAAATCGTCGAGTCCGACCGTCACGTTAGCACTGTTTCGATTGTCTAGGAGCTCAAAATTGCACGAAAAACCGTTTGGAACCACTTAAATAAGGCTGGATACAAAAAGAAGTTCGATATATGGGTGCCACACGAATTATCGCAAAAAAACCTCATGGACCGAATTTCCATCTGCGAATCGCTGCTGAATCGCAACAATATCGATCCATTTCTGAAGCGGATGGTTACTGGTGATGAAAAGTGGGTCACTTACGACAACGTCAAGCGACAACGGTCGTGGTCAAATCGCGGTGAGCCGGCGCAAACGGTGGCCAAGCTAGGATTGGCAGTCAGGAAGGTTTTGCTGTGTGTTTGGTGGGACTGGCAGGGAATCATCTACTATGAGCTGCTTCCCTACGGCCGAACTCTTAATTCGGACCTGTACTGTCAACAATTGGACCGTCTGAAAGAAGCAATCGCCCAGAAGCGGCCAGTTTTGGCCAATAGGAGAGGAATTATGTTCCATCAGGAAAACGCCAGGCCGCATACATCGATAGTGACTTGCCAAAAGCTCCGGGAGCTTGGTTGGGAAGTTCTTATGCATCCACCTTATAGTCCGGACCTAGCACTAAGTGATTACCACCTGTTCCTGTCTATGACGAATGATTTTGCAGGTGAAAAATTCGCCTCAAGAGAAGATTGTGAAAGCGACTGTCCCAGTTTTTTGACAATAGGGACAAGGGTTTCGACGAGAAAGGCATTATGAAATTACCTCCAAAATGGCAACAAGTTATCGAACAACGGTGCATATTTGACCTGAATCGTATCATTCTATCTATGCTAAATATCTCTATCCAAAACAAAACACTTAGTAGGTCCTTTCCAGGACAGCATATAGGCCAACATCAGCCTATACGGTTGTCCAGTCCCTAATTTCATTTCTATCCCTAAAAATTCTTACAACTTTAACTCCTCCGCCGTTCTGAGCCCATAAGTTTCAGTACTTAGGCTCATAAAGGCGAAAAGCAGTTCGCGTTAATTTAAAACGCGGTTGCGACGTCAACCCGACGTTACAGGTGTCTTCATTTCTAACACGGGTACTCATTGAACCGCCCTCGTATGCTTTTATTCCAATACGTTGGTTCTCTTGCATATCGAGAATATTAAAAATTTAATTTAATGACGCGCAGTTCGTTTCGTGGTACAAGTCCGTCCGTTCAATTATCAGCATACGCGCAGGTGCGCTTATGCTTGCGCAAGATTTTTGATTTTGATGTTACGAAAAGCTCTTCGTTTAATGTAAAGTGCAGAGAGCGCGTTGTAACCGTAATTTTAAATTATTTTTTTCAATTTTTGTATTTAATTCAAGTGAGTAAACACTTATTTTTTATTATAGATATATTTAATGAGAAAGCGCAGGAGTTATTAGAAGGCATAGATTTTAGATTCTAATTTTCTTTTATGTTATTATTTAGTTCCTATTGTTGTTATAAGAATTTGCTTTTTTTTGTTAAATATAAATTTCTTTTGTGATCAAATTTTTTTTATTTATCTCGA
The DNA here is from genome assembly GCA_949987625.1 of Chalcis sispes. Lineage (NCBI taxonomy): Eukaryota > Metazoa > Arthropoda > Insecta > Hymenoptera > Chalcididae > Chalcis > Chalcis sispes. The sequence continues at coordinate 26,218,318 of OX465095.1, read as the reverse complement.
TATTGAACATATCGTCGGATTCCCTACAATAAAATCCGACTGGCAATTTCCAGGCGTTCTTGAAAATTATAAATTAATCGAAATTACTCAAGTATAACTAACAACAAGGTGCACCTCGTTACGTAGTGCCGTAACAGATCTTTCAAAGTCGAGGAAGATTATTGCAGATTCGTTTATTTAATAACAAAACGAGTTGGTAGCGAAGAACGGCTTATGAAAAATAAGATCTGGCCTCGTATGACGAAAATAAAGATCGCACAAGAAATTTTGAGGAACTCAACAAAATGTTAGACGGCAATACTTCGACACCGAATCACAATAACGCGACGCGTTTTGATACAACGGATATTTTAAATGCATTAGATACAATGCGCAAATAAATTGTCATTTCGACGGCAGGGATTTATACCGATTTTTAGAGAGATTATAGGAATTACAAACTTCTTACGGTTTTTTAGGTGATCAAATGTTAAAAGGTTTTCCGGAATTATTTAAAGGCGTTGCGTTGTTATGGTTTAGGAATAACGTAGAAGGGTTCAATACCTTAGAAGTTTTAAAAGAAAACATGTGACAATTTTAACTATCGCTCGGCGAATTAAGACATTTAGAACAAATTAATGATAGAGTACCGAGAAAATGAATCATTTCGAGCGTACATTACAACATTATTGACGCTAAAGCGATAGCGAAGAGGATACAGTCTGGAACAACAATTATTAATGTAGATATTTATTTATTTCTAGAGTTATATATACATAAAATTTATCGATTGAATACAGAGTTCGCTTATAATTAAATAATAATACACTGTACAGTCGCAAATCCGCAGAGAAAAATAGAATTTCCTGTTCGCAAGTCCGGATTAACAAAAACAATAAAAATGCCAGCTATTTTTACTGTAACTATAGTATAAACTATAGTAATAAACTCCAGCCACACATCCACACATTCAGCAACCGTACCTATACATTCATATAATAAACATGTATTCACAAGAATGTGTGTATCTATGTCAAATTTTCCGACAATGGATTGTACTATCCTTCATACATTCATGCTTAGTAAGAGCACTAGAGTGCACTTACCGGCCAAATACTGCTTCACAGATAGCGCATTATGGGCAGGTGCGTTGTCCTGGTGCAAAATCCACGAGTTGTTCTTCCACAACTTGGGCCGTTTCTTACGAACTCGTTCTCGCAGTGTTGCCAAAACTAACAAATAGTAAGTCTGGTTGACAGTCTGACCCTCTGGAACCCATTCAGTCATCACGATACCGTTAATGTCGAAAAGAACGATCAAAAGCCTTGAATTTTGATTTAGACATCCTTGCTTTTTTGATTCTGGGCGATTCAGGCGTCTTCCAATGCATCGATTGCCGCTTTGTTTCAACATCGTATTGAAAAATCCACGTTTCGTCGCAAGTAATAATGTTTTTCATCAGTCCGGAATCTTTTTTTAACCATTCAAGGAAATCTGAGCAGACCTGTTGACGCAAGAGCTTTTAGTCAGGAGTCAGGTTTTTTGACACCAACTTCGCACAGACTTTTGTCATGTGTAATTCCTCGTGAAAAATTTGTTTAACCGTTTCTTTATCGGCGTTTACAGCCTTGGCAATCATCCGGATGCTCATTTGACGATCTGCACGCACAATTTGGTTGATTTTGGTCACTTTTTCCGGAGTTAAAACAGTGACAGGGCGACCTGGGCGTTGGTCATTTTCAGTGCTCACTCGGCCCTCACTGAAGCGCTTACACCACTCAAAAACACGCGCACGAGATAGAGAATTGTCCTCATAGGCCTCTTGCAACAATTAACAGCACTCAGTCGGAGTTTTTTTTAATTTAACGAGAAATTTGAGATTGATACGTTGCTCCTGTTTTTCGTCACACATGGTTTTCGGCACGAGAAAAAAACACGTTCGTTTCAAACCGCTACTGCACAAATACAATATTAGTGACGAGAACGTGTTTTGGTACGTGCATAGACAAGATATCTGGATACCAACGCACTACTCGTTTTTTTCCCCACCCCTCTACGGTGCCCTCTAGGCGCGCAGTCTCGTTATTTAATAGCTAGACCTCGTATAGTTTCCACCCTCAACTGCCTGGCAACGTGTTACAGCTTTACGAATTATGCCTTTATTAATAGTAATAATTCCATCCCTCATTTTCTGCTGAAGTTCATCGAGGTTTACTGGTTTCGTTTGATATACCTTATCTTTTAAGTAACGCCAATAAAAATAATCAAGCAAACCAAGGTCAGGAGATCCAACTGGCCATTCTGTTGCACCTCCTCTGCCTATCCATCTTCCTGGAAACACTTCATTTAAATAAGCAATTACACCTCGCCCATAATAAGGTGGTACACCGTTTTGCTGGAACAACGTTTGATCAAAATCATTGCCCACGATTGCATGAATCGCTTGTATGATTTCATTTCAGAGCATGTTCTTATACTTAAGGGGAGAAATACCTCTAGGAGCGTCAAAAATAGGCATTTTTCAGGAATACTTTTAGAGGGGATAAAATAATTAGATCATTTTGAAATCTCAATATGAGTTTATTACAACTTTAAAGTTTAAAAAAAAATTTTTTTTTCGGATGTCCAACAAAATGGCAGCGTTATAAAGAGTCTTTTGACGCCTGTTTCTCGTGATATTGAAAAGTGCTGCAGCTGCCATTTTTTTTCTTTTGATCTGAAAAATATGAAATAAGTATCATTCGTTTACTGACATATTAAGAGGAAGGATATACCTATAAAATGATAAAGTGCAAAATTGAGAATTTGGGAGATATTTTACTTGGAAGATCGAATTTTCGACCATTTTTTCGACTAATTCGACTCGAAAAAAATTTTTTATTTACCTATACCTTTCAAATTTTAAACATATTCTTTTCGTGATATTACTGAGAGAAACACCTCCGAATTTCATCCAAATCGGTCAAACGTTTCAACATGTTAAAACTATTGATTCTAGTGACTTACCGATTAATCGGTATCGGATTCCAGGCACATACAGTAGTCCTTCAACTTCCTAGAAAAGCATTGTCTTTCGCTAGCTGCTGTTTGCGGGCTATACGAGCTTCTTTTGTGTTAAGAAGACTCATCCGGTTCTACCATACAATCCGCGTCCTATCAGAGGTTTCGGCGAAAACTCTGCAGTTGGTGCCAATAATTATGTCCAACGCATTCATAATCCTTAAAATCAAAGAAAATCCATCATTAAATAGCTTATAAGCAATGTAGGCCAAAATTTCAACAATTTCTGCTCGTTCATGCTCGATATTTTTTTTCATTTCTTCGTCAACAGTATTCTGTTATGAAAAATCAAATGACGACTAAGCAATTGCATAAATATGCTCTGAATAAAAGCATATGAGTTCTAATTATATGTATATTAAATAATGGAACAAGTGAGGGAAGGTTGGATAAAGAAATCAACAAAATTTATTTCGCGGGAGAAAGGCGACTTGCCTCGGCGTAAAAACTCTCACGGAACACAGAGAAAAGCCAAGACAAGCGAAGATTTTATTCAGACTAGAAATTATATAAAATAAAAGAGACTCTAATAAAGACAACCAAAGAAACGCAATCGTAATTAATCGTAATTCGCCGCGAGGTACCTTTCGCACGTTGGAGAGCTCTCCTACCTTTACGGTCGCCGGGAACGTGGACAGCACGACGTAAAGTCCTGGCCGCTTGTAGGAGGAATGCACCTTCCTCGGTCGCAGGACGTCTCGACGTCTCGAGGGAACCAATCCTGGACCACGGGCAGACCTTTGCAGTCCTGCTGCTTAGGTGGCAATCGCCGGATGGAGATCGGCACGTCGAGGATGCTCGCACATGGCCGACGTCCCAACACTCGATAAAAAACACTCTCGCTGGACGCCGCTCGCACCACACACACACTCACACGACGCGACGCACCGGCTACAATAATAAAGAGGTCAACCGCCCTGAAAAGGACGTACGTAAAGATCCAAGACACACGATAGATATATAAAATTAATTATCAATCAGAGATAAAACGCAAAAGTGGCTGATTCCTCGGGAGGAGTTGTCAGTACTACTAGCACAAGCTTGCGAATCGAGAGAAACCGCGCAAAAACAGGGAGAGTCCCCTGGCGGCGCATGCGCTCGACCGCTCTCGCCGCAGCGATCGACGCGCTACGACGTGAATTTCGTATTCCCCTCAATGCCGTACATAACCCGAACATTCTGCCCGCCTTCGTCTAACCAACGAATTAGACCCTTGACTGTTAAGAGAACAGCTTACTTTGCCTTCTCCTCCAATGTCAGAGGGCAAAGTCGAGCAACATGTCGTCTGAAATAAGAGGTCGCTGTCTTGATGATAACGACTCGCACCAACCCATCTGGATCAGGATGCACCTCGATGACCCTGCCCAATGGCCATTTCGATGGAGAGTACCGATCATCCTTGACTAGCACCAGCTGACCTACTGCAAAGTTTTCGCAAGGATTTTTCCACTGTTCCCGCTCTTGTAAGTAAAGCAGATACTCGGTCGACCAACGCTTCCAGAAGTTGTTACGGATATTCCTTCATTGAGGAAATAAGAGGGAGTAGGCGCCCTTAGATCGTTGCCGTCAGCATTCAACGCACCCAGAGGACGAGAATTGTGACAGGCCTCGATTTCTACGAAGACTGTGGAAAACTCCTCAAACGTGAGAGCATGCTCGCCAACAACCCTTTTCAAGTGATACTTTACCGATTTAACCCCTGCTTCCCACAAACCCCCATAATGAGGTGCACTAGGAGGAATGAACGTCCAGTTGGTCCCATCGTTGGCAAGAACAGCGCCAACCTATTTGTAAAAGTCTGATGCACGATGAAACATACCCTTTAGTTTTTTATCAGCTTCTTGGAAATTTGTGCCGTTGTCGCTGTAAAGATTTTGGCAAATGCCTCGTCTCCCAACGAACCGACGGTACGCGCAAATAAACGACGCTGAAGGTAAGTCACTGACGAGCTCGAGGTGAATAGCTCGAGTCGCGAAACACACAAACAGAGAAATGTAACCCTTAAAGGAGCGATTTCTACGACCTTTCGACATCCGAATCTAAAAGGGCCCTGCGTAATAGAGTCCGGAATGAGAGAAGGCCCTCCTACTCGTCACTCTGTTAGCAGGAAGTTCGCCCATGAGTTGTTGAGCCGAATGAGACTTCACCCGTTGACAAGCAACACATGCGCGAATCGTCGATTTAACAAGCCGATTTCTACCTAGAATCCACACCTAAAACATTAGAATACTCGATGTCAAAGATGGACCACCGTGAAGACACTGATGATTAGCGTGTCGCACAAACAACAAACTAAGAGCAGAGTTCTGAGGCGAAATCGGAGGGTGTTTTTGATCGAAAGAGAGACCGGAGTGAGCCAATCGACTTCCTACACGCAAAAGTCCATCCTCATTGCCCAGAAACGGGTTTAAGTTACGGAGACGATTGCCCTTCGGTAGTCTCTTTCCTGTTCTCAACAGCCTAATCTCCTCAGTGAACGCACCTGCCTGAGCTAGACGAATGACTGTCACCCGAGCTGGAGAGAGCTCAGCAGTGGTCAAAAAGAAGGACGAAGAGCTCTCTGTCGGCTTTCCCCTGTTCAGAATACGCTCAAGTGCACGTCTGCAGAGCACTACGACACGAACAAGTCTAGTTAACGTTGAGAATCGAGTTAGAACCTCGGACTCCTCGGAACTCGGACGAGCGTGATTCGTCCAAACCGGGCCAGCAGGCTAAGGCCACTCTGTTGGAAGCATGGATAGCCATACCGGGCCCTGCCACCATAGAGTACTGTTGGCCAACTCTTCCGGCTGAACTCCTCGCGTCGCCAAGTCAGCCGGATTCTCCTTAGTCGGAACGTGCGCCCACGTTGCCGATGGCAGCTCAGTTTGAATCAGCGAAACTCGGTTGGCTACAAAATTCTTCTAGTGGCACGGATGTTTACGAAGCCAAGTGAGCACGATCTGACTATCAGACCAGGCAATTATCGGCAGCCCTTGCAGAAAATCTAACTTAGTCACATGCAAGATGAGTTTGACAAGAAGAGCTGTACTACACAACTCTAAATTGGGAATGCTCACTGTTTTCACTGGAGCTACCTTCGACTTAGTTGCTAATAAAGAACCTCGGAAATGTCCGTTGTCCTTGTCGATTTGCAAATAGACCACTGCAGCATACGCTCGAGAAGAAGCATCTGAAAACCCATGTATCTGGTTAGAACAAGTAGCATGACCACCTAGCCAACGCTCAATTGACAAGGAAGGCAATGCAGATAAACCCTTGCAATAATCATACCAGCGCTCGCGAATCTCAGCTGGTGAAGCCGAATTTCAATCGCACTTCATAATCCACATATCTTGCATCAAGATCTTCGCAATGGCCGTGACTGGAGCAAGCCAACCTAATGGATCGAATAATCAAGCGATGTTCGAGAGGACGGACCTTTTCATATAAGCTGCGGACAAGTTCTCCACGCTGGCAGCATTGGACCTAAAGTTGTCCTGCGATGGAACCCAGCGAACTCCTAAGGCCTTAACCGACTCATCCTCGCTGATCTGCTTCTCCGAGACCTGCCGTGTTGAATCAGGAAGAAGCTCTCGATGGTTCGCAGCCCATTTGTCCAACTCAATTTCAGCGGAATCTAACAGCTTAGTAAGCTCGACTCTCTTTTGGATCGCAACCGACAGATCATTCGCCCCTGCGAACGTGTCGTCCACGTACGTCTCCGACTTCAGACAACGAGCCCCGAGTGAAAACCGATGGCCTTCATCCTTGACTAACTGCGATAAAGTGCGAATTGCTAAGTAAGGAGCACAAGCCGTTCCATACGTGACAGTAGTCAGGGGAAAATTGACAGGTTCAGATGCTGCGTCGAGCGCCCAGACGACCCTTTGGTAGTCCTGATGTTCTGGATCCACCCGAATCTGTCGGAACATCTTGACTATGTCAGCTGTGAATGCAAAACGATACCTACGCCAATTCAAGAGAATCAAGGAGAGATCACGCTGCAACGGAGGTCCTGTTAACAAGAAAGCGTTGAACGAGTGCCCATCTCTCGTACGGCGAGAAGCATCAAACACTACTCTCAGCTTCCACAATAAAGCGGGTTCTTGGACTACTGAATGATGAGGCAGATAGCAAGCGTCAGGATTTGATATCTCCGACCGTGGAACGCGTACCATGTGCCCTAGCTTCTCGTACAGCTCCATGAAGTCGCAAAACGCTTTAGCCATCCTCAAATCACGTAAAAAGCGACGATGCAAATTGGAGAGAGAGCCAAGAGCTATACCTTGAGACTCTTTCGCAACTGACGGAAGATCAGGCTTCAAAGGCAGCTTCACCACATACCGACCCTGTGCGTCCCTCTTGTGAGTGTCCATGAAGATTTTCTCGCATCTCTCATCCTCCGGTTTCAGCTTCAGTGGTTGCGCTAAGAACTCCTCGAGCGTCTAAAACCGCTGCAAAAACTTATCTAAATCGTCCTGATAAGCGCAGTGAAACACCTGAACTGGAGGATGGGTCGCAGCCCCTGCCGCCCGCCGTGGCATATCTGCCTCCATTGGCCCGAAAGCGATCCAACCAAGTACGGTGTTTGAGCGACTACTTACGACGTAGTGAATCTTTTTACACTAGAGTGAAGTAACTGACCATAAAGATCAGCTAAAATCATGTCGATTTTCTTCGGAACTGCAAACTCAGGATCAGCCAGAATCACGTCAGAAAACTGCTCTCTCGCCAAAGCCTCACTAACTTCATAGGAAGTAAGAAGCGACGTGAGTTTAGGGAGACCTAGCATCTCAGTTTCGACCTCAAAGCCCGAATCTACCGCTGAACGAAGAGTGATAAAAACCTTGGAAGCTCCATAAAAACCTTCAAGTACCTAGTGATGATGAGCCTCGGATTATGGTAACAAACCTCCAACGCCTTCCATGTGCTTGCATAGTTAGCGTTGGCAGTTGGCACATCTTTGACCAAATCAGCCGCACTCCTGGTCAAACATATCTTCAAATACTGCAATCTAGTCGCATCGGCAATCCAAGGCAAATCATGAACCATGTTCTTGAAGTTATCCCGAAAGATCGCCCAATCCTCATAATTTCCTGAGAAGGAAGGAAGAGAGATTTTTGTAAGTTTTGTGAGCCCAGACTCTGACAGAGTAGAATTTAGAAGTCCACCAGTAAGTGTAGATTGATCAGCGATCTCCAACTGCGACACAAATGTCAAAAACTTATCAAGAGCCTCCTCATACGCCCCTTGAAGTTCGTTAAATTCATCTTAGCTGACGTACGTATCGTTCTCAGCGTCATCTCTAGCAACAATATCAGAATAAACCTTTCGAGCCTCCTTCCAGATTTGCTTCACCGCATCGATTCGTGCTTGAATTATATTTTTATTAAGTGACGCACGTGGTTAAGCGAATAAACTAAGGGCTATGCAGTCCCTTAATTTTCTCCACGCGCCTTTCCTGTGAGGCGGTCAGCTTTTTCAACGCTAAGGAAGCCATAGTAAACCGGCCTTAAGAGACGAAAACGAGAGAAAAGGTAATCCTCAATTTGGAATAGATTCGAAACTCGAGAAAACAAAAATAAATAAATAAATATGCTCAAGAAGAGAGAAAAAAATCCACAGCTGATACAAGAAGTCACAACAAGAGGAGAAAGCACGGCAAGAGTGTGCGAGTCACCAGTCAATACCTAAAATCTACGTGTTTACACCGCAAGACTGCGGTGCGATGCCGAAGCGTATAGCTGATGCAGGAAGCCCTAGCGCGCTTGCCGACAACGGCCGATTCCGCGAATCGCCGCGAACTTTTTAACGACTCGCTCGCTTACTAATTCACTATGAAATTATTGATTTTTCAACCCAACCAATCACTCACTCCTCACCCGGGGCACCATGAATAAAAGCATATGAATTCTAATAATATGTATATTAAGGGAAGGTTTACTTTTTTATTGACCAAAACAACAGTTTATTTTGGAATTTTTTTTTTCATAGGAGGAAATTAATAAACAACTTAAATCGTTTGCTACTTGTTTAATACAATAAGAAGCACAAAAAAAATTATTTTTATGATAAAATATCGTGACGGTAATTAATGGCACACCCCGTAAAGTGACCATCTCCAAAAAAGGTGGCCCGCTGTTGGCCACTCGAGCACCTACAAAAATGAACGAAAATTAAAAATTGTAAAAGTTTTATAAATTAAATGAATGTAGTCAGCATCTGACCTACAATCATTGCTAAAAATCAGAAATTAACAAAATGGCGGGCATTTGAATTTTTTTTATTACTGAGTGTTTTTTCACTCTTTAAAGTACTCTAAAAATAAAAATAATGCATATATCATCTTGATTGTAGTCCACTTTCCGATAAATACTTTAACAATTAAAAAAAAAAAAAAAAGTGATCCATTGAATAGTTTTTTAGTAATCGTGGCCAACAGTTCGAAAAACGTGGTTTCGAGAAAAATGCGTTTAAAGATTTGATTAAGGGGGGAAATCACAGTAGCACACAAAAAATAGGCATATTTTCAGGAATTAATTTTGGCTGAATAAAAGTATTAATCGAAAATCTGTAAAGTAGGTTTCATAGCAATACTAAAAAAGCACAAAATGTAATTTTTTCAATAAAAAATATTTAAAAATGGCGGCTGCGCAGCATATGCCCCAAGGCGCCTATTTTTGAAAGCGTGTTGATGGCCGAAGACGTAGACTCCTTAATTTTTGACCTAGAAGAAAAAAACAAATTTTTTTAGTTTTCATACAACAACAGCTAGCGAGCTACGTAGGATTTTTTTAATGTATTGATTTTTCACAAAATAGTGCATGTTTGAAAATAAAGTTGAATTCTTACTAAAAAAAAAACGCCATTAAATCTTTGATAAAAAAAACTAAGCCATATAAAATAAAAAATCCTACGTAGCTCCGTGGAGAAAGATATTTCGAAGCTACTGTCAAAATTTCAAGTTGATCGGTAAAGATTTGCTGGAGTTATGTCTTCGGCGAGCTTAAAAAAAGTGGTTTCGAGAAAAACGCGTTTAAAGTTTTAAGTACTAAGAAACATACCTGAGTGGCGTTACCGCAGAATGAAAAATTTGGGCACTCGGACACTTTTGCCGTGTTCCATCATTTGGTATATTATTTTTAAGACCCTAAAGCACCTTTTAGGCGAAAAAAATTTTTTTCGAAAAATTGAAAATTTTACTGTGATTTCCCCCCTTAACGATTAATCTGTGTTAACGTTGGTCTCGTTTTTGTTTAATAGCCTTAAAAAAAATAAATATACGACCAAAAAATTTTGGGAATATATTCTACACGTAATTAACTACAAAAAACTGTAAAAAAAGAAAAATCGATTTTTTGGCTCAGAAAATGGTAAACCTCCCTTTAAATAATGGAATAAGTGAGGGAAGATTAGGTAAAGAAATCGACACAATTTATTTTGCGGGAAAAAGACGACTTGCCTCGGCGTAAGAACTCCCACGGAACAGAGAAAAAAGCCGAGACAAGCGAAGATTTTATTCAGACTAGAAATTATATAAAATAAAAGAGACTTTAATATAGACAACCAAAGAAACGCAATCGTAATTAATCGCAATTCGCCGCCAGGTACCTTTGGCACGTTGAAGAACTCTCCTACCTTTACAGTCGCCGGAAACGTGGACAGCACGACGTAAAGTCCTGGCCGCACGTGGGTAGGATGCACCTTACTCGGTTGCAGGACGCCTCGACGTCTCGAGGAAACCAATCCTGGACCACGGGCAGACCTTTTCAGCCCTGCCGCGTAGGTAGCAATCGCCGGATAGAGATCGGCACGTCGAGGAAGCTCGCACATGGCCGACGTCCCAACACTCGATGAAAAACACACTCGCTGCACGCCGCTCGCACCACACACACACTCACACGACGCGACGCACCGGCTACAATAATAAAGAGGTCAACCGCCCTGAAAAGGACGTACGTAAAGATCCAAGACACACGATAGATATATAAAATTAATTATCAATCAGAGATAAAACGCAAAAGTGACTGATTCCTTGGGAGGAGTTGTCAGTACTACTGGCACAAGCTTGCGAATCGAGAGAAACCACTCAAAAAGAGGGAGAGTCCCCTGGCGGCGCACGCATGCACTCGACCGCTCTCGCCGCAGCGATCGACGCGCTACGACGTGAATTTCGTATTCCCCTTAATGCTGTATATAACTCGAACATGCTCCATGATTTTAGTGTAACTGCTTCGACTGAGTCTAGTGCACAGGTTCATGAGATTGCAAAAGGTATTGATTTCTTGTCTTGCGACCACCAAAAGTCTCATGACTAACACAAGCCTTCGATTGATTTTGTAACCAGTATGAATCAAAGGTCCTGAATTAATTTCTCGATTACCGCACCGCCACGTAACGACAATTTTGAAACCCAGGCCTCTATGTCCTGACTCTCCAAACTTTATCCTTTGTTTGCATACAGAACAAATTAAAATGTCTGATAGAGCCATAAAAACTGTTAAAAATTAAATTATTCTATATGCGTGCATAGAATTTGTACGGATATCTCCTGTAAACGCAGACTTTAGTTTTTTAGCACTTGCACTTTTACCGTCACTTGTACTCGGCCCAAAACTCTCCCCGCTCGCATCAGTGAATTGATTTCCATAAAATCGTTTTTTTTGTTGCACATTTCCGAGCTATATTATCACGAGCTCCTTTGGATAGTTCGGCGCTGTAGTTTTGAAAATTCAACCGCTCACGACGAACTTTCAAGCTAAACTGACTCTATTGCACGCTACCTTACCTTAATTAGCTGGTATAAATGCAAGCCTCATTTTATCGAATGCTTTAAAAAAATTATTTCTTAATATGACCTTAAAGATCAAGATATTACTTTAAGATAGCTAGGGCAATTTTCTACAACGCTTTGCTGCAACATTTTCTCTGAGCGACGCCTACTTTTCAAGATATCCAGCAGGTCACTACTTGACCTTGACTTGACCTTTCGCGGTCAAATTCTTCCAATGATAAAGATCATATCTAAACGTAAAATTCTCCGCTCTTTTCATTTCTGGTGTTAAAATTGGGGCTTGCTCTTTAAAAAAATGGACTTGACCTTGTAATGACCTTAAAGATCAAGATCAAGGTCACGACCGAGGTCGCGGTTAGATAGCCAGGGAAATTTTCGATAGCTTTTGTCTCAACCATTTTTTTGAGCAATGCCTACGTTTCAAGTTATTCAACCAGTCCGGGATTTTTTGAAGACCCTGTATGTGTGTGCACGTCGAGATACTTGTCACACACTCATTAAACATATTTATTAAAATTATTATTGGGTGTACAACTTTGCTTCCGCCGTTTTTTCCGCAATTCGAGGCTTTTTTGTAAAAAACTGGTTATACATTTATGATTCAAAGTATTGTCCATCGCTGGCCACTACTTTCTCCCATCTTTCGGGCAGCATACGAATCCTGCGTTGAAAAAACTGGTCATCTTTTGAATCGATCTACGAATCGATTCAATTTTTTACTTCATCATAAGACCGGAAGTGCTGGTCAGCCAGGCCGTGTGCCATTAATCGAAACAAGTGATAGTTCGAGGGAGCAACGTCTGGAGAATATGGCGGGTGGGGTAGGACTTCCCATTTCAAAGTTTCCAAGTATGTCTTGACCACTTTTGCAACATGGGGTCGAGCATTGTCATGCTGTAAAATCACTTTATCATGTCTCTCGTTGTATTGCGGCCGTTTGTCTTTCAATGCTCGGCTCAAACGCATTAATTGCGTTCGATAACGATTGCCTGTGATTGTTTCAGTCGGTTTTAACAACTCATAATACACTACGCCGAGCTGGTCCCACCAAATACTGAGCATGACCTTGGAACCGTGAATATTCGGTTTGGTCGTCGACGTGGAAGCATGGCCGGGATATCCCCATGATTTTCTGCGCTTAGGATTATCGTAGTGAACCCATTTTTTGTTCCCAGTCACAATGCGATGCAGAAATCTCTTCCGTCTTTGCCTTGCAAGCAGCTGTTCACAAACACACAAACGCCGTTCAACATCTCTCTGCTTTAACTCGTACGGCACTCAATTTCCTTGTTTCTGAATCATTCCCATGACTCTCAGGCGTTTTGAAATGGCTTGTTGCGTCACTCCCAATGATCCTGCCAATTCTTGTTGCATTTGACACGAGTCTTGATTAAGTAATGCCTCCAATTCTGCATCTTCGAAAACCTTCTTTCGTCCACCGCCATGCTGGTTTTCGACGTTAAAATCGCCGTTCTTGAAGCGTTGAAACCACTCTCGGCACGTTCTTTCACTAATAGCGGCCTCACCATTGGTATTTAAGAGCATTCGATGAGCCTCAGTCGCAGATTTCTTAATATTAAAGCAGAAAATCAAAACCTCCCGCAAATGACGAGAATTTGGCTCGTGAGCTGACATGTTTCATCGAGAATAAATTTATGATGCAGACACAAATCGACTAATATTTTGATGGCGTTATGCTTACAAATACCTGAGCTTATTGTATGACATCTATGATCTATTTATGTCAACTACCACTTACCGCTACAGCCATCTATTGCAAAACAGCGGAAGCAAAGTTGTACACCCAATATTATTAGAAAAATTAAAATAATCGATTTTTTATAAAGATTTTTTACATAAATAATGATTTCTTTTTTTTTATGAGATGAAATTTAAATTTAAATTAAGAAAAAATAAAACAGAAACGGAAACAACGCTCGAACTTACTTACGCTTGTCAGTAGCTGGTACGAGGGCAGTCCTAAAAGTACCCGATCCGACAAAGAAAACAGTAAAAAAATTGCGAAAATGTTTTTTATTTTGTAACATATTCTCCTTTCAGTTCGATACACTTTTTCGAACGATGTTCAATAGCTTCGATACCCGCTTTATAGTAGGAACCGTCAAGCTCCTCAAAATACCTATTAACCGCAGACTCTCCCTCTTCATTGTTGGCAAATCTTTTGCCGCCAAGCCATTTTTTTAAATTCGGAAGAAAAAAATAATTCGAGGGAGCCAGATCTGGCGAACAGGGTGCGTGAGAAAGCAATTCGAACTTCAACTCATTGATTTTAGCCATCGCAATGACATACGTGTGGACTGGTGCGTTGCCGTGATGAAACAACCCTTTTTTTCGTCAGATGGGGCCGTTTTTTCTTGATTACATCACTCAAACGCTGCAATAAGGCTGCATAATATGCGCCGTTGATTGTTTTTCTTTTTTCGAGATAATCAATAAATATTATTTCACGCGCATTCCAGAAAACGGATGCCATTACCTTGCCAGCTGACTGAATTGTCTTTGCTTTCTTTGGAGCCGGTTCTCCCTTTTTAGTCCACTGCTTTGACTGCTCCTTGGTCTCAGGTGTAAAATGATGGACCCATGTTTCGTCTATGGTTATGAATCGACGCAAAAACTCGGCTTTATTGCTGCGAAACATTGTCAAACACTCGATGGAAACATCCTCACGTTGCTGTTTGTGCTCCATTGTGAGCAAACGCGGCACCCATCTTGCGCACAGCTTTCTTATGTCCAAATTTTCGATCAAAATGCGATGCACAGCACTTTCTTAAATGTCTGCCATGTCTGCTATCTCGCGCACTTTTAGTCGACGGTCATCCAATACCATTTTGTGGATTTTCTTCACATTTTCTGACGTAGTGACATCACTTGGTCGACCACTGCGGTGTTAATCTTGGCAGCTCGTACAACCTCGCTTAAACTCAGCTACACAATATTTGACCGTTGTAAACGAAGGAGCAGACTTCCCCAGAGTAGAATCCAACTCGGCTTTGATATCGGTTGGACTTAAACCTTTCAAATGAAAGAATTGTATCACATAAAGATGCCCGATTTTTTCCATATTTACAAATTCACTTAGAGCGTTCACTTTGGATGTCTGTAAAAAAAAATAATAATAAACGAACCGTTATGAATTTTTTACATTAAGTTGTTGTAAGGTGGTATTGTCAATCGCAGTAATTGTTTTTATAAAACTACCTGTATTCATAAGTCAGGTCGGGTACTTTTGGGACTACCCTCGTATATGACTAATTCCACCTCAAATCATGCAGACTGACTTCATCTGTATCTAATAATCACCTTATCTTTTATCAAACGTGCAATTCATTTAACAAGACAATTTTAATAATAATAAGGTGGTTTGCAAAAATTAAATTTTTATCTGCAAAAGTATGCCAATAAAAGAAACGGTATGATTATACATAAATTGCGTAATTTGTATTTAGGCGAATTTGACATTACATTTGACTTAGACTCATCGTGTCAAAAAAAAAAGAATGTGCTGTGCTAAATTAAAAGGTTGCGGTATAAATCATTACAAGTCATCAGTTAATGTAATATACATACTTTTTCAATATTGAAATCCGGTACCAAGAGTGTAAAGAACATCTTTGGCCACAATATAGTTGTGAATTTGAAAGTATGCTATCTTCTGAAGCACTTTAGAAGAAAAGTTTAATAGACCTACAGGTCGAAAATCAGACAAGTCAGTTGCATTGGTGACTTTTTTCGAAGTGAGCAATTATGCTCTCTTTTAGGTTCTTGTAAAGACTTCCTACTACAGCAAGAAGTTAAAAATGCAAACTAAAAATTGACCAATGGCTAGAAGAACTTTATCTCCGCTAATATCAAGGTTTTTTGTATGTAAGAAATTTTCAGACTTAAAACCGTCAGTTTTAGATCAGCCACGAAGAAGTGAATAGCAAGTTCACCATAATTCGGCTTAAAAAAAGGCAACATGCAAGTCAACTCGAAAAAGAATACAATATGTCAAACCCTCCTCGCAAATGCCTTAAAACCTAAGAATAGTCTATAATGTAGTAAGAATTAAAACTTTGACGGGTTTAATATCTTAGATGCCAGGAAGATAATTTAAATAATATTCTAATTTTTTATTCTTGATTGATGAACGAAAATTTAATAAAGGTTATAAGATTACTAATGTTCTTATAATTGTTTGCAGGACCTTCTGTAAATCATGTAAGCTGTATGTTAATAATCCTATACATTTTTCATGTTCATAAAACCTATCATTGTATAATACACAGACGACTGAAAATAGTGAAACGATTGCTAATATATACCTAACATAACAATGGAATAGGAGTTGTGTAATAAAACGGACTCTAGGGACTATTAGGGTTATTGAAAATCACTTGGTATGCACTGCGGTAAATGATTAAACTGACAATAAATGTTTACGATCATTTAGACTATTATAAAAAATACTAGCAAGTAATTTTGAATCCGACATATAATTTGTATTCTTTTTTCATTCTCTAATTTATCTTAATCAAAATTTAAGGCTTTAGCACTCAAAGCAGGCTTGAAATCATTAGTATCAGGTCTGCCTTGAAAAAATGAACTACATAGTTCACGAAACATCAGCTAAAAAAAATTCAAATACTTCTAGATGACTATTCTTTCTCATAAAGTAATTTTTAGAATATAAATTGAAAATTTGAATTTGAGGGCACATAAATTGATAAATTTTTTGAATACTCGTGATAATAGATATTATAAAATTTTATTAAAATTTTTTAATTCTCTATTACTTTACGATTTTTATTTTTAATATGATTTATGCATAAAATCTATGCAATGGTTCCATGTTTATACTGTTAAACTTCTCTATTTGATTGAAATAAAGTTAAATTTAATTATCAAATATTAAATTTAACTAAACATGAAATATAAATTAGATCTCTTTTCTTTTAAGTTCATGCACGAGATGTACTGATTATTAAGAAGCGTAGCACGTTGTTAGGCAACATTTATTTGTTTATGTCGTATATTGAATTTAACTGCGTCGATTAATAATCGTTTTTATAATTATAATTTTTCAAATATAATTTTATAAATATAAACTTATATTTGAAGTATTCTCAATATATTTTTTTATAATTGAATATTAATACAACTTGTTTTTAAATTATTTTATTGCAGGCAACTTTAATAATAGTATATCACTCTACTGCTATTTATCCAGGATTTCAAGCAACAGTACATGTTGGTAACGTAAGACAAACTTGCATTATTGAAGGAATAATGGATATGAAGGAAGATGGATTGCAAACCAATGATACTGCATCAGTATTACTCAGATTTTTAAATCATCCAGAATATTTACATGTTGAAATGCGGCTTTTATTGCGGGAAGGACGTACGAAAGCTATAGGAAGAATTACACAAATTTTTCCACTAGCAAAAATTAACTCAAATAACAAAAAATAAAATAAGAAGTATGTCTGAAAGCTATAGAAATTTTTTTAATAAAAATTATATATTTACTACTCTATAATATTTATATAAATTGTTATATTAATAAGATATTTCACTGTATCGGTACATTAGTAAATTTATTCTGTAATTTTCTTAAAATAATATATTACAAGACATATATATTCTATAAACAAATAAGCTTTTTAAATAAAAGAAGATATTTTAAATATTTTGAATAAAAATGAGTGTTTTCAAATGTACAGATACCTAAAGGAAGTATATGTTTCAATTTAACATATGTGATAATGTAGAAAAATATAAAAACAAAATTTTCCAAACATTATATAGATCAAAAATATATAAATAAATGTATAAATAAATATATATGTTTATATACAGCCTGTCCCTCTAAGCACTGGAAATATTCATAACGCTGGATGCAGGGAGAAAGTTTAAAAATAAAAAACCTTGTTACGTTAAAATCGGTAAAACAGTTACTAATTAATTAACAATAGATTAACAGCTAATCTGATTTCTTTGCAATCAAGTAGACAGGCCTTGAAAGAAAAAAAAAACAAAAATGGGTAGGGCTTACGATTTTTAACAGTACACCGATATGCGGCAATGTGTGCGTCGCACGGCTACGCTTGTTTCTCCCCACTTCACCGCGAATTTTAACTCTGCTCTTCTTATATTCACTTATTCGTAACATCTATGAATTTATTAAAACAATAAATGATTGTATTAATGTAAAAACATTAATCAAAATTTAAATTTCGTCTTATGACGTAAAAAATGGAAATCATTATTTACGTAAAAAATGTTTATAAATATCCATTATTCTAATTTTTCTACTAATAATAACTTCGATGAAAGTGCTTTTTGAGTTAATTATAAAAATAGTTTAAATTTGATAAAGGAAAAACAGACAAGCGAATAAATGTTTTTAGTTTGACACAGTGAATTTCGATATTGTTTATGTATTGATGTTTACGATTTTTCTTTTCAAACTGTAAATAAACTCAAATAAAAATTAAAAATCTGAAATTTATTAACGTGTTTGAACATTTCGAAAAATATTTTATTTTCGTAAAGTTTTCAGTTACAAGCTTTTACAAGCAGTAACATCGATGATATTCTCGAGTATTTCGAATACAATTGTCTTAAACTTAAATTTTTAATATAGAAAAAAAATATATATTCAATAGAAAAAAAAACTAAGAATACTTTTTATTAAAAATTTTATGTAGAATACAACAGCATTCTTTATTTTTAAAAAATTTGAAATTTTGAAATTTCATCCGCCATATTGGATCCAGATTATAAATTTAAAATAATGACCCTGTTAAACGCAGAGATATTTGGAGCCGCTATTTTAAAAACAATTTAAATCTAATAGTAAGTGTGAAGTTAGCAGCCTCCAAAATCTATAAAATGAATACTTGTACACATTTTTCGAAAAATAATTTTTTTTTTTTTAATTTTGAACATATCATTTTAAAAATTTAAGATTTTTTCCAAAAACAATCTAGAAAATTGAAAGAATGCTTTTTGCTAAAATACTTTTTATTTAAAATTTTACGTAGAATACAGTAATTTTTATTTTTGACAAATTTGAAATTTTTTAAATCTTATCCGCCATTTTGGATTCACCATCTTAAATTTGCAAAATCTGATAAATTTATAACCAGCAATTGAAACAACTATTAGGTTGCTGCAGATGAAATGACCGATTTAGTAATACATTTTTAAACAGCTGTAACTTTTTATAAAGATAATTTATTTAATCAAAATAGGTACCAATAGATGCAACACATTTTTCCCAACGAGATACAAGTACATTTATTCCAGTTTTGTAGAAGTCTGAGTTTTTGGCTCGAAGAAACTCCTCGAAGGCATTTTCGACAGCAGCTTCATTATTTTTCTTTTTCCTGTCAAAAAATGATCCGAATGTTTAAAGAAATGGTAATCTGTTGGTGAGAGGTCTGGTGAATATGAAGGGTGACGAAGAGTCTCATAGCAGAACTCGTTTAATTTTTGGACCGTTGTTCTTGATACATGAGGTCGTGCGTTTTTATGAAGCAGTATCACTCCATCCCTGTTGACAAGCCTAGGTCGTTGGACTATCAATTTTTGATGCATTTCATCCAGTTGAGCACAGTATTTCTCAGCATTGATGGTTTCGCCAGGTTGCAGGAACGAATAGTGGATAACTGCAGCTACAGACCAAACAGTTACCATTATTTTCTTTGGATGAAGGCTTGGTTTCGGCATGTCTTGGCGCTTTATCGGCATCCAGCCATTGGGCCGATCGGCGACGATTATCGTATAAAATCCACTTTTCATCGCAGGTCACAATTCGGTGCAAGAACGGTTCCTTTTTGTTGCGGGAGAGAAGAAAACTTGAAATCTCCATTCAACACGTCATGTTTTGCTCGGTAAGATCATGCAGAACCCAATTGTCAAGCTTTTTCACTTTTCCAAGTTGTTGCAAGTGGCGGCAAACTGTCGAATTGTGAACGCCTAATTTCTCGGCAAGATCCCTTATGGTTTGGTAGGGGTCATACTCCACTAATGCACGCAGCTCGTCGTTATCGATCGATGGTCCTGGGTGTCCACGTGGCTCATTTCCAAGGTCTATATCTCCGGATCGAAATTTTTCGAACCACCGCTGAGTGGTTCGTTCGCTAACTGTATCAGGCCCAAATGCGCTGTTGATATTCCTCGTTGCTTCCGTTGCGTTGTGCTCTAATTCAAATTCGTATAGTAAAAGTAGCCGTTTTTGATTTACTTCCATGTTTACTTTCTCTTTTTGTTTTCACGATCACTATAAAGTGCAAAACAGAAATGACTCCATAAACCAAGGTAGCCGTATTTATACTTTAATATGTCATATCATTTGCGCCGCCTTGTGCCAACATAATACACTAAAATTGCAGCCAACTTTATGTTATTGCTAAATCGGCCATTACATCTGCAGCAACCTAATAGTATAATTATTTGTTGCAAATCATGAGTGAGAGGTTAGCTCTCCCTCACCTATAGTAATGTTAGTGTATATACAGGCGCGCGAGATTAAACGCTCGTAGTCTCCCGGTTCGCTGCAAGAGGCTGTGACCAATCTGCCGACCAGCCTGCAATTATAAGGGCTGGTTCATACGCCTTGTTATGTGAACAAAGCAAGGCGAGTGACGGAACACGTATGCGCAGTGCGTGTCTTGCGATAAGTAATCGCGCGTTATTACATTTTTGTTTGCAAGCCTCGGTAATGATCCAGAGTTAATTAATAAATAATTTGTACATAGTTTTATTCAGCTTTATTTAATAAACTTGAAGTACGCATAACAGGTGTGCGTTTAGTTTTTCTCCCCTTTCCAGCGTTCTATTCCGAATAACGCTATCCCCGCGAGCATATCAACTCGCTGTTGACACGCAATGTGACTAACCGAGCACCGCCGGCATAAGGGCCTAAGGGGAAAGCCCCTCACCTATAGATAGTAGGATCCGAGGTGTATCCTACGTTGTACGCGAATCGACACTGCATGCGAGTGTCATTGCTCGGCGGCTAAAATCCTTCGGCACTCAAGGCCGCACCAAGGGATAACTGCATCCAAAGCAGTGCGCTCGTGCATGAGGGAGTCCAGCACGTGCACGTAATATCGAACATCAATAACCCTGTTCCAACTAGCGCTTAGAACGTGTAAGGGTGGATTTGGGATATGTAATCGTAGAGGGCGTTCACAGAAAGGAGGAACGGACCCAGAGCATACGTAGAGGGCGTAGGGTTGACGAGTTGATAGACCGTGCGGCGAAAGCCGAGTTGACGTTGACGGGAACGCGGCGACAGAATACCCGATCCTCCAAACCACGTGATAGGACCAAAGGCGGCATATCACCCGAAGATTTTGACCAAAGGCTCGCAGCAGAAGGTCGGCGCTAAGGTGAGCGTAACCGACGTAGAGGTCGCTGCTACTAAAGTCGATCGGCTGGCATCACCGATCAACCAAATGACTAAGGCGTCGACGCAAGTGATAGAGGAACTTGCTCAACACACTAGTGTCATGGCGGGCACGAAACAACGTGAATGTAGAAGAACCCCGCTGCGAAAAAAGAGCCTGAACAGACAAGCAAGGTCGCGCTTTCTCCTGTGCAGTCCCAAGTCGGGTTTTCCCATAAGGGGAGAAGAGAAGAAGGGCGAACAGAGCAAACAGCCAAAGCAGGAAAAGGAGTTCAGCTGCCACGGCTGCGGCAGACTTAATATGATCAGAAGGTTCTGTCTGGACTATTCGAGAAACAATCAAGGAAGAAAGTAGACAAGATCCCTACCCTCTTCCCCACCGAGTGAGAAATTCAAGTTCCCGAAGGAACTGCCACGGAAAAGCTCATGAGCGCTGAGCCAGCGCCCGATCTAACGCCGGACTACCCAGAGCAGGGTATCCCAGAAGGTGCTAGGTGGTGATTACAGGTGAGCGTAGGAAGATATAACTTACGTACACTATACGACTCGGGTGCGTCGCACCGTGATGATCGCTGTAGAATTGCAAAAAGCTATGGCGTGCGGACGCGTGGTTATGCCGAACCAAGGGAAGGGAGATATCGTGGCAAATGGCTATTGTGCTCCAATGTTTTGGTTTGTCCAACTACCCTTTGAGTTGGTAGGCGTGATCAAGGACATCGAAGTTGCGATTCTGATCAGTTTCCCGGCAAATTGTTACCTCGATGTCAACTTCATTCAAGGTTTCAACGCAATCCTCGACCCGGTGAAAAACCAGCTATGTATGCAGAAAGCCAAAAGGAAACTGGCTTTAAAACTGGTTTCACTAGTCGCATCAAGCAGTCCAGCTGTGTCTAGGCCTGGCTGACGTACATCCCTTGGAGCGAGAAAAGCTCCAACAGCTCTGGGACCAAATGCTTGCAGAGGAGCCAGCGACACTGGGGTGTACGGATTGGATCAAGCATGTAATCGACGTCGGTGATGCTCGACCGATTAAGCAGAGAGTATATCCATACTCTCTGAAGATCCAAGAGAAGATGCACGCTTAGACGAAGGAGACGCTGGAGGGCAGCATCATCGAGCCATCGCTTAGCGGCTAGTCAAGCCCAGTCGTGATGATCAAAAAGTCGAATGGCAAATACAGATTCTTCATTGGCTTCAGAAAGGCCAATGCAGTATTGTGGCCGAATGCTTATCCGTTGTCGAGGATGGATAGCACCCTGCGCAAACTGCAAAGAGCGAGATATATCTTGACTCTCGACCTGAGCAGCGCCTATCGCTAGATGCGGCTGAAGGCGGAGACGAGGCCGCTCACGGTGTTGACCGTGCCTGGACACGGACTCTTCTAGTTTATGAAGATGCTGTACGGGCTCAGCTACGCTGGCGCGACCTGCCAGCATCTCATTGATATGGTGATAGACCCGTAACTTGAGCTGTTTGCATTCTACTACCTCGACGCCGCAATTATCGTCACGGAGACGTTCGAGGAGCATATGCAGTGGCTCGAGCAAGTATTGAGATTCATTCATGCAGCCAGTCTAACGATCAACCGCAAGAAAAGTGCGTTCTGTCAAGACAAGGCAAAATACCTCGGGGTGCTGGTGAATCGGGAAGGCCTTCGCCCGGATCCAGCTAAAGTCGCTTCTATGATCGGCTCCCCGGCACCAAAGAATCTGCGACAGCAGCGCAGGTTCTTAGACATGGCGTCGTGGCACGGCAAATCTCTAAAGGATTTGGTCGCGATTGTCGAACTGCTCACGCGCTTATCTAAGAAGGGTCGGTGCTACGAATAGGGGGAGGAGCAGCAAGCTACCTTTGAGCAATTGAAGGCACTATTAGCTTCTGCTCCCTTCCTTTAAAGTCCCAATTTGATGAAGAGTTCGTCATTCAGACGGATGCGAGTGACACAGGAGTCGGAGCCGTGTTACTCCAAGTTATCGATGGAGAGGAACGACCGCTCGAGTATGCAAGTCGTACCCTAAGCCCTGCGGAGAGGAACTACAGCATCACAGAATGAAAGTGCCTCGCCGTAGTGTGGACCATCGAGAAGTTCAGGCCGTAAGTGGAGGGCTACGAGTTTAGAGTCATAAGTGTCCATAGCAGCTTCCGCTGGCTCAGTAGCCTCCACAATTCGATTTGAAGGCTGGCGCGGTGGGCCTTGGAGCTGCAAGGCCATCGCTTCATCATTGAGCACCGGAATGGGGCACTCAATCACGTGCTCGATGCTCTTTTACGGATGTTCGAACAAAAGGAAGAGCTGGCCATAGCCGCGTTATCCTGGGCAGGAGGTACCAAAGATGAATGGTATCTGCAACGACTCAAAGAGTTGCAAGAGTAATCCTCCAAGCATCCCTGCTTAAAGGTGGTAAGGGGTCAGCTATATAAGTACGACCCCAACCCGAACATCGAGGATGCACTAGGAGACGACGACGACGCATGGAAGGTCATCGTCTCAATGGAACGGAGTAAGCAGGTTCATTAACGATGATCCCGCGGTAGGGCATCTTGACCGAGAAAAAACGTACACCTGCGTAACGCAGCAGTACTACTGGCCAAAAATGGCAGACTATGTAGCAGACTACGTACGCAGATGCCAAATCTGCCAGCAGTGCTAGGTGGAGCAGGAAGCTCCGGCCGACTTAATGGGAAGACAGCTCATTGAGCAGCCATGGCAGGTGGTAGCTGCTGATGTAATAGAACCGTTCATCCACAGCTATCGAGGCTTCCGAGTACATACTGGTATTCCAGAATTTATTCACCAAATGAGTCGTATGTGTTCCACTGCGAAAAGTGAAAGCCGAAGCCATGCTCAAGGCACTCATCGAGCGAGTTGTCCTTTAGTTCGGCTCGCCAGAGGTGTTCTGTCCGATAACAGCACGGAATTTAAGAATTGAGTAGTCGATGAATACCTACAGGAGCATGGTATCCATCACCTCAAGACACCAGCTTATCACCCGCAGGCTAATCTGGTTGAGCGAGCCAACCAGAGGTTCAAGACAATGATCATAGTCTGCCTAAAGGAGTCACATGACCTATGGGATAAATACCTGAACGAGGTGGTATTCGCCTTTAATACGGCAGAGCAGAGCGCCGCCGGAGCAAGCCCGGTGATGATCAACTATGGTCGCCAGCCGGCTTCACGCAAGAGCGAAGCAAGAAGGCTGTGGGAGGCTTCTTGTCAAGCACAGGAGGAGGCAGTGCTAAACTGGGCAGAGCGAAATTGCGACGAGAGAGCAAGAGAGACAGGCACGAAATTGCGATGAAAGAGCAAGAGAGATAGACGCGATATTATGATGCGCGCCGAAGAGAACTCTCGTTTATAGAAGGCGACCATAAAAGACAGTGTGCATTATGAGGCGTCCCGCGAGTAGTGTAAGGGAGCCATCGCCGAACTAGGCTTTACCTAATCCCGTCGGGAACGTAAGACGAGGCCCGGGAAGGTAACTGGGCACGAAAAAGGCTAGGGGCGCGAGCAAGAGCGCTTCGACTTCGCCTAGCAAGACACGCCTAAACTCTAGAATACCGCCCGGCAACCCCAACAAATCCAGAGGGAGTAGTTAAAGTAGCTGCCAATTCAGGCTAAGCGACTGGGGGAGGGGTATGACAGGTGGCCATGAGAGGTTAGGCCACCTACCATGCGGTAAATACGAGAGTTCGCGGTGCAACTATACGCGGCGCTGTCGATTAAGGAACTGATAGCGCATCGCGGGAAATTGATCTGAGCGACACGAGACGGGCAAGTGGGGATACTCCTTTTCGTTTTTCCCGCCGGAACGTGATACACATGTGAATAATGGAGGACGCTAATTTTCGGCAACACAGATTAACAGACGAGTTCCGACGCTCTCAGAATAATAGTAAGTGGCCTCTTAAGTATTCGGTGTGCATGCCGTAAAATCTAATCTGCGCAATCGCGTCAAGTAGTATAATGATTTTTTGCAAAGTGTGAGTGAGAGGTTAGCTCTCACTCACCCATAGTAGTGTTAGTATGTGTACACGTGCGCGAGACTATACACGCGTATTCTTTCAGTTGGCCGCGAGAAGCCGTGACCAACCCGTCGACCAGCCCGCGAGTATAAGGGCTGGTTCACACGCCTTGCTACGTGAACATAGCAAGGCAAGTGACGAACACGTAGGTGCAGTGTGTGTCTTGCGAGAAGTAATTGCGCGTCGTTATATTTTTGCTTGCAACCCTCGGCACGGGTCCAAAGTTAATTGATAAATCATTTGTGAATCTACAGAACCTTCAATCGTTTAAGTCCCAAGCAGCGCGATCGCGCTGCTGAAATTTTATGTCGAGAAAATCTAGCACATTTAGAGCATTATGGACAACTGACGGTGCGTTACCGATTGTCGAAGTCTCGCGCTCAGATTTACTGACGCAAGTGCATCGCACAGCTTATTTTAATAGTATATCTTACATATACTTATAAATAGTGTATTTTACAATAGGTAGAATAATACTATAATAATAATAATTTTTATTTCGCAATAATACAAAATTGAAATAATTACAAAATAACAAGAACTCATTTTGAGAAAGCGCGGTTGCGCTGTTTGGAATTTTTTAGGTGTTTTTTTAATACACTCTGGGACTCAAACGGCTAAAAGATGAAACTCACAAAGTAATCATTGGTCATCGCAAATCATGCAACTATAAACTGTCACCTGAAGAAACTTGCAAAAATCCAACAGGCAAATTGTGTTCTACTTGCAAAATATACTATTGCCCTACTTACATCTCGCAACGTATTCTAGATGCAAACACGTAGAACATTCAATATACTTTCATTCTATTGTTAGCACAGTGCTGGCAAAAAGCAAATTTTGCAAAAAAATAAACCATAGGTGGCGGTATCCAACTCTAAGCCAACACATTGTAAAACGCAAAGAGATAGTCATTGGCATGGATCGTGCTTGAAATAAATCGACACGTGATTTATAATAAAGAACTAAATTGATTTATTAGTTTAAAAGACCGAAATTACAAGGTATAGCACCGATTTACGTGGCTTGCCCGGCATAATGCAAAAATAGTCCCCTTTGCCGAAAATGCGCCCACTCTTGCTGCGCCCTTCGCGCAACGTAAGACCAGAGCGAGTCTTCACTCTGTGTACTCTGCCGCGTCCGCGCTTTGCTCGCACACGGCAGAGTCTCCCTCCTCCCGGCACTCGTTACTTCGTGCTGCCAGCTCTCCTACCGAGAGTCGCCTCGGTGGTTCACGCCTAACTGTAATGGAAAACTCGCGTGAGCTTCCTATCGTGCGCCGCGCGAATAACCTAACCTATGCTTGATGTGCCGGTACACACAGGAGTTTCCTCTTCCTAGAGTCGATATTCCCCAGGAAGCCTATTCGGACGCGCGTACCCTTTGCTACAGCAACGGCGGGTGAGCTGGATTCACGTGTGCGAGCTATTCGCTTCTCTCTTGCACACATGAAGAGTCACGCACTCTCTCTCTCTCTCTCTCTCTCTCTCTCTGACGGCTCGTCTCTGGCGGGACGAATTCGCTTCGCGTTCCGCGACACGAGCTATGCTCAACCGAGTGGCAACTCACCTTTGTAACCTGTTCGTCCTCTTGTCGCCTGATCTACGTTGCCTACCCCTTCCTCGCCTTCACGTGGAGGTGTCCCTCTCTTTTCCTTTTGTTCTTGAGAGGAAGAAAACTATTCACGCTGCTGCTTTGGCTTTTTCCCGCGCGCTCACACGCCTTAATATGGACGCGCTAACTGACCAGACTGCTCTTTTTTCCGCGTTTCCTTACACCCGCGCCCTTGACTCGGAGAAAGTCAGTAACTTTCTCTTGTTACAAAATAAATAACATATAACGATATTTTTCTTGTTGAACATTTATATTTTTTTTATTATAATAAATAAACATGTTGTAATTAATAGTTAAATTGTTTTAATAAATCGTAAAAATTACGCGTAAATAAAGAAGATAATTTTTTATAAAGTAAAATAATAAATAAATGTTTTTAGGATAGTTATAATAAAATAATTAGATAATTATTTTACATAATAATTCACACACATGATTTTGGCATTCGATCACCTTTATATCAAGGCATTAAAACTCGGTTCTGATTTAGTGCCTAACAAGGAAAAAATCTACCTTACACATAGCGATACCTATTCGTTTGATGTTGTAAAAGTCTACGAGTTACAAAGACGCTACCATCAATACCTTAAACTTAAAGACGGTTGTCTCTGTCCAGCAGTATACTGTCACCTTCCCGAGGTTTTAAATACACATCTCACTGAAACAGCAAACGAAGTTGTAGTAGCTTTCGAAACAAGACTTTTTGCGCATAACGCGCACGGCTATTACCCTTAATGAGCGACACGCAAACTACGTGACTTATTGGAGCCTGCAATATGAACCGAAACATCAAAAAAGCCCGCTAGCCCAAGTTTGATTGTAGACAAATAAAAATAAATAAAATAATAAAATAATTCAATAATAATAAATGATAAATAAAATAAATCGATAAAAATAAATAATAAATGAAATTATGACGGGATAATACATGTCGGGAGAACGCTCGGCAATGTAAATTAATAGTTTAAATTAGCAAATCTGAAAGAAAAAAATAAAATAATAAAATTTGTAATTGAAGTATTATTTAATTAAAATTTTTTACTTTTCAACATTAGAATTTTATTAGTTTGAATATCTAAATATTAAAAAAAAAAAAAAATTTTTACCACAAGTATTCGATCTCGAATCCCAGGGGTAGAAGGAAATAACTGAATGCGCACGGCTAGCGGAAGAAGTTACTATCTCATTTCAAGAATTGACATTGGCTTATCTGATTTTCCGTAGCATAACTTAGTGAATAATTATTAATTTGATAGCTAATTATTTGTAATTCAATTATAATAATCAACTAATAAAATATCAACATGAAAACTTTACTCACTTTAGCTACTTTAGAATTAGTTGTGATTACTTTTTATTGAATATTTTAATAAATGAAATGGAGTTTTATACGCAAGTACATTACACATTGCAGCCGAAAAAATAATTTAATCAATAATTATTTAAAATTAGTAATAAAATATTATTTATGTGATACGCTTATATTATATGTCGGTGTATTTTTTATATGAATTTCAAATTTAAGTTTATTTTTCAAGTATTCAATTAAAAAATAAATATTTTATTCTTCACTTTTTAGAGAATTCTTTCATTAAAATTTTTCATTAACGATTCATTTTTTTTTTATTTTTATGTCAAATAGAAGTTTTGTTTTATTATAATTTTGTTGTCAGGAGTTTCTTTTCATATCGAATTAAAGTTTTTATGACATTGGTTTTGATTTCGTAAAAAAATCCCAATTTTCGTGGTGTATTAAAATGCTCTTTTGAGTTTGCGCACATTTGCTGCGTTTACACGAAATGTGCGTGTAAACTCTCCTCTTTTTATCATGCGCGCAAACGTTCCCTCTCTTTCTATTATACGCGTAAACGCTTCCTTTTTTTCTATTATAAGTAGCGTAAACGTTCCTTTTCTTTCTATTATGCACGTAAACGTTCTCTCTCTTTCTATCATGCGCGTAAATGTTCCCTCTCTTTCTAATGTGCAACTCAGTTCGCTGCTAGACTGTAAGGCGGCAGCAGCTTCTGGCGCGCAAAAGTTTTCTCGCATTTTTACCATGTCTCTGGCAATCTCCCTATTCATTTCTGATAGAATGTCATTGCCTTCACGAACCGTATGAGGGATTTGGAAGCGCATATTAATGAAGTTCATAAAATAGCCGTCAACAAACAACATCTAACCTATCAGAATTCAGTTATTGCCAAATAAAAGGACATGCAATCACTTAACCCTCCGTCCATGTCGTGGGTCTTTTTCGTCCGGGCGAAAATTTCTACCTGAAATTTCTCGGACACCGGCGACGGTGGCGCCATTTGAGTGTTACTGAAAAAAAGTTTAGGTTTGAGGGTCTGTGACCGCGCGGGCCCAGGTGTGGCAGTCAGTTATACGCGAAACGCCAAGCAGTGCAAATATCAGAAGGGACGTTTTCGACCCACGACATGGATGACGTAAGTGAAAATGACAATTTTTTTTTTTTGTTTTTTTCATCAAATATGCATATTTTTGCATTATAAACCGTAAAAAAAATCCTAACTTATATATTTAATTTAAGGAGAGTACTACAGGAGTTAGAAGAGCGGAGGAGGTTTATTCACTCCGAAATCGTGAGCCAATCGATTATTTTGGTGGTGAAGCATCGGACGACGAAATTGATAATGTCCTAGACGAGGAGGAGTGCAGTAGTGTCGGTTCTTGTGAAGAGTATAGCAGTGTCGACGGTAGTGACAATAATGATTCCGATGAAGCGGAGCCCGAGCAAGAAGATTCCATCAATGAACAGAGAAGTGGACGGAAATATCTTTACGGCAAAGACAAGACAAAGTGGTCAAAGAAGCCACCGGAAACCCGAGGTCGACGATCTGAACCTTTGGTAATGCACTTCGCTACTCCAAAAGCTGGAGCAATGAATGTAACCACTCCTTTGGAGTCATGGAATCTTTTTTTTACGGACTCCATTATGGATATAATCGTTAAATATTCCAATGAAGAGCGAGAGAGGAAATTGCCAACAATGTCCGAGGATTCGCGCGCTAGATATGCGTTTCGTCCTATAGATGTGATTGAGATACGAGCGTTCATCGGCCTTCTGTTTTACGCCGGTGTTTTGGCACAGAGGAAATCTTTACTCGCTGAAATTTGGTCGACGGAGTATGGTATGAATTTGTTCGTGTCAACAATGAGCGCGCAACGATTCGAATTTATTTCAACAATTCTACGTTTCGACGATCGCAGCACTCGCGTCGAGAGACGTGAAGCAGATGCTCTAGCGCCAATTCGGGAAATATGGGACTTGTTTATCGAGCAATGCAAAATTAATTATAGTCCTTCAAATACTGTAACCATCGATGAGCAATTATTGGGCTTTCGAGGAAAGTTTTCGGCGAGAGTGTACATAAAATCGAAGCCAGCGCGTTACGGTTTCAAAATAGTGTGTATGAACGACGCGAAAACATTCTATATGATAAATGCCCTCCCTTATACGGGTAAAGTAACGTGTAATCGCGGCGAAAAAGTTTGCGAATATTATCTTCGAGCTTTATCGGAGCCTATCTGGCATACCGGTCGTACCATCACTTTTGATAATTGGTTTACCACCATTACAGCCTATAATTTGATGAAAAATGAGCGAGGCTTAGACGTCGTCGGAACCATAAGAAAAAATAAACGCGAGATTCCAGTTTCATTTGTGAGGCCAGTAGCGATCGGTACTTCCCGTTACGCGTACGACCTTGGTAAAAAACTAACTCTAGTTTCTTTTACTTCAAAAAGAAACAAAGTCGTTCTTTTGGTCTCGAGTCTTCATAGAAGAGGCGTTGCAGGTACATCGGGAAAACCAGAAATTATTGAATTTTATAATAGCACAAAGGGTGGTGTCGATACATTCGATAAAATGATATCGAGCTATACCGTAGCGCGAATAACGAACCGATGGCCCATGAGACTATTTTTCGGCATGGTCGATCAATCGGGTATCAACGCGTTAGTCATTTATAATTTAATTCAGCGAAACGAGAAGCTAACACGAATGAATTTCCTCAAAAAATTATCTTTACAATTAGTTCGACCGCATATGGAACGTCGATGCAAAATTCCAAATATTCCGAGATCTCTAAGACAGAGCATTCATCATATTTTAGGTAATGACGAATCCAGCGTCGAATATCCGAATAAAATAGAAAAACGACGACGATGTTCCTTGTGTACGAGTAAAGATGATAAAAAAACAAACCAATGTTGTGGTCGATGCGGCGTCCCGGTATGCGAAAACCACCGAATCAACCTATGTTCACATTGCATGTAAATGAAGAAACATTTTGTCGCTTCATTTTTCAATGTTATTTTCAACTTCGTAATATAAATAAATAAAAAAAAAAAAAATCCCTCAACATTGAGCGTTTTTCTCTTCGATACCTCGTTCTAGCCTCCCAAAAATACGTCTATGTTCCCGTTGATGAATAGGGTATCTGGTTCAATGCTACAATTTCCCAATATTTTTTTTCTCAAAGAGCAACCTTTTTACTTTTAATAACCGCTAGTGAAACCTTTTTTCGATGATTTCTACTCACGCTGGATTTAAATGAAAAAAAAAAAAAATCTTCACATTTTTTTTGATATTTGATAAAAAAAAACATATAAAATATGGAAAAAGTGGAAAGTTTCCTTTGCAGGCTTCAAAAGTCGAGTCTAAAGATTAACCAGGAATTTTTTCAGATTTTTCCATAAATAATTGAGAGTGTAGTAGCGCGACGGGCAAAAACGACCCACGACATGGACCGAAGGTGCCAAAAAACACGACATGGACGGAGGGTTAATGCTGAAAAAAAAAATATAACCAGGTAAAAAGTAAGAGGAGTCTCCCACAACAGAGCGCCGCCAGACCCCGTAGACCCAAGTGCGTTCAGCTCTCCCGATAGAACTAGAAGACTTCAGAAAAGAATTAGTGCCATAAAAACTTGCAAAACTATACCGTTCGTGAGCCTCAACCTCCTCCAAAATAGGTTCCCTAACATACTCATGATCTACACAGGATAAAAGGTTAGTGTATTAAAAATGCACGCCTTGTTAAATCATAGATATCTTAAGACCTAAAATGAGTTTATATTGTAAGGCTTAGAAGGCAAAACAGAGAAAGAATTGAGAAAGGCAAAAATAAAGATCAGAGAGGCTGTAATCGAATTTATCGTAGTACATAATAATTTCCCGATCTTCTTTGACGGAGACTTAGCAGGGAATTTTTTCGAAACCACAGGTAATGATAGTAAACAATAAACACGTTAATATACTTTGGAACGATGAAGATTATCCTCACCTGATAAAGAATTTGCACAACATCGCGAAACAAAAACCGGATTGCCCTTTATAAAAATATTGAATCCTCCGGCTTTCACAGATAGGAAGCTGTTGATCGATTCAGGATCCAAGGTAAACCTTATAAAATCAAATCTAGTACCACATGAAGAAGAAATTGATACGACATAAAAGTATAACTTAAAAGGAATTGGGAAAAGAATCATACTTACTTGAAGTACGGTGGTGATTTACGAGGGCGGTTCAATAAGTACCCGTGTTTGACGACAGAGGGCGTTCCTGAGGGAAGTTGGTATTATCATCGTGTGCTGCCATCTATCAAACGATGTTAAAACAAATATCAGGCTAATTGATAGGTTAGTTTGGATTTGGCAGTCATTCGAGTAAGACGTGTTTCGTGATTTTCGCTAAGATGGAAAAAGAGCAGTATCGTTCGGTCATTCGCTTTTTGTTTTTGGATGGAAAAAAATGCGAGGAGATAAAAGCAAAGTTGGATGCTGTTTATGGGGACACTTCGCCATCTATGACCACAGTTAGATATTGGTTCAACGAATTTAAACTTAGGCGAACATCCGTTTTTGATGAGGAGCGACCAGGGCGCCCGGCAGACGTGGTTACCAAGGAAATCATTCAAAAAGTCTACGACATGATTCTCGCTGATCAACGAACGGAAGTGCGCGAAGTGGCAGAGGCCGTAGGTGTGTCGACCGGAACGGCAATTAATATTTCACATGATGAGTTGGCGATGAAAAAATTGTCGGCCCAATAGGTGCCGCGATTGCTCACGGTAAACAACAAGCGGATGCGGCTGTTAACTTCAAAGCAGTGTTTGGAGTAATTTAAGCGAGATCCGAAGGAGTTTTTGTGTCGAGTTGTCACCGCTGATGAAACCTGGATTTATCATTACACACTAGAAACTAAGCAACAATCAAAACAATGGATTTCTCCCGGTGAATCTGCTCCAAAGAAAGCGAAAACGGTCCCATCGGCCGAAAAGGTCATGGCGACGATTTTTTGAGATGTGAACGGCGTCATCCTCATGGATTTTTTAGAAAAAGGGAAAACGATCACTGGACAATACTACAGTGAGTTATTGGACCGCTTCGTCAAAAAATTGAAGGAGACACGGCCGCATTTGGCGAAAAAGAAGGTGCTGTTTCACCATGATAACGTACCAGCACATTCATCCAGAGTTGTCGCCGCTAAACTGCATGAATTGCGTTATAAATTGCTGCCGCACTCCCCGTATTTACCCGATCTGGCTCCCTGCGACTTTTTCTTGTTCCCTAACATGAAGAAATGGCTCGTGGGAAAAAAATTTAGCTCAAGCGAGGAAGTCATCGCCGAGACAGAGGCGTATTTTGAAGAGTTCGACAAATCCTATTTTTTTGAGGGGTTAAAAAAATGACAGGAACGTTAGGAGAAGTGTATCTTTCTAAAAGGGGACTATGTTAAAAAATAAAAAAAAATTTTTTGAAAAATGGTGTCTTCATTTCTAACATGGGTACTTATTGAACCGCCCTTGTACTTGTTAGAAGGTATGGTAAAATTAAACTTCATAAAGAACGATGTGTACATCTCAGGGGTAGGTTTATTAGGCTGCAATTTTCTGCCTGATTGCAAGGTATATATCGACTACCTTGATCGTGTGATGACATGTAACGGGATCGCATAATTCTTTGAAATCGGAACTGCGTTCAACAGCATAGACAACAAAGAAGAAAATATTTTGAAAATTATAAGGGACGAAGATCGCGACATTAATATAGCCACAAAGAACAGCTTCCGAGAATGAAATAGCAGGGGACCTAGATTACGAACTTAAGTCAACCGCTGACTTTAAAAACTCTGGGTCTCACGAAGAACCTGAAGTCAAAGAAAACATTGAAAACTACTTACGCATGAACCACTTAGATGATTAGCACACATTATTGAACTAATAAAGAACAATAAAGACACCTTTTACCTACCTGGAGAGGACCTTCCTGGTACAAACTTTATTGCGCATAAAAACTGACGATAACCCAGTCCATACCAAGCAATATCGATTTCCGCACTCGTTGAAGGACAAAATAAACCGACAAGTGAATGACCTATTGAAAGCAGGAGTCATAAGAAACTCTAATTTATCACACGTCCCGATCTTGGCCGTACCAAAGAAATCAGACGCTCAACACGCGCTAGATGCTGCATGGTGTTAGATTTCCGAGCTTTGAATGAAAAAACTATAGGTGACTCTTACCTGCTCCTAAGCATCAAAGAAATATTCGATTAAGTAGACTCAGCCCGATTTTACACAGTACTTGATTTAGCGTGTGAATTCCACCAAATAAAAATGGATCCGAAAGACACGCATAAGACGACCTTCAGCACACCATTTGAGCGTTACGAGTTCGTGCAAATGCCGTTCGGATTAAAAATTCTCCCGCGACCTTTCAGCGGTTAAGCCGTAAGAAACTTTCCGCGGCCGAAAAATACGAAAAATTTTCGGCATTTTTTGGCAATTTTGGCCTTCCTTTGACTAAGCTATTAAAAGAGGACACTCCCTTCGAATGGAATAAAAAAACATAAGAATCGTTTAATCAATTAAAAGAGATGTTATGCACGGCTCTAGTGTTGCAATTTCCAAACCTATCAAGTTTTTTTTTTATTACGACAGACGCCTTAGGCTTCGCGGTTAGAGGAGTTCTGTCTCAAGGAGAAGAAGGTCAAGATAAACCAGTAGCTTATACTTCTTGTATGTTGCGTGGTGCAGAAAGCAATTACGAAGTATATGAAAGAGAAGCTTTGGTTGTAGTGCACAGTTTGACAGCGTTCTGGTCTTATGTATACTGACGAAGATTCACGATAATAACCGATCATCAACCAATTGTATGATTCGAAACTGCCGATCTAAATGGCAGGGTCCAAAAATAGTGGTTAAAATTATCTAAATATGATTATAAAATAATTCATCATTCCAGAAAATTAAATGCAAATGCTGACGCATTATCACATAATCCAGCCAAAGAAGGTACCGTTAACGTAGTGACGTACGCACAAGAAAAATACTCCTGCAGTCAATGAAGCCGAGAAAGAACCATCGGTGTCGGCACCCAAAAAGACCGCAGCACGCACGAAAAAAAAAACAAGAAAAAATTAATAACGCCCGAATCTCAAGACCTAAGAAGATCGTTAACTACGAAGATAGCGAAGACGATGATTCCGATGAAGCTGCGGATCGTAAACCCTTCTCGCCCCCATCAAGATCTCAAGTTGACGATGAAGGAACCTCCTATTTCGACGAATCCGATGTTAGCGACGAAGAAACATTAAATAATCGACTCGTCATAAAAATAAGGGAACCTCTGCATATTCGAAACAGCAACATAGTTTACTTCATCGCCTTGAACGTAGAAAGTTGCGATGAAGGTGCCAAAACACTGGCTGAGCACAATAAAATAAGCACCATCAAAAACTAATCGGTAGGCGAGGTACACCAAACAAAACGCAAAGATAGGGAGTCCATATTCGCATTATGTATAAGAGGGCGACAGCCCGAATCTCTCACACAAATAAAAATTAACTTGTTCAAAGGATTGACCACTTCAAAAGACTTACTCATTAACCTAAAACAAAAAACTATCGGTGTAGGTAAAAGTAAGTTTATAGAAAACCTCGAGTTGTCTGAAGTCACAAGCTCAATAAAAACTTCCTTTGAAGACACGCCGATCAAAACCATAGTTTGAGCGAAAAGCTGAATTATGTCTCTGTCAAAAAGCGAGATGGAATATTTTCAGAATTGCACAAATCACCGATTGGAGGATTCCGAGGAGTGTTGAAAACCTTTAATCAAATAAGACAAAGGTATTACTAGGAGAATCTAAAAAACAACAGAAAACGTTGTATTCAGCGATGCCTTAACTATCAGTTGAAAAAACTAATGCGGCTCAAGACAAAACAGTCTATGGTAATCACTGATATACCAGAAACTGTTTTTGATAAAATTGCCATAGACATTGTAGGTCCCCTCAAACCCACGAATAAGAGCAATGAATATATCCTGACTATTCAAGGCCAATTATCGAAATTCTGCTTAGCCATTCTTCTAGGAAACATGCTATCCACCACTATCGCAGATACACTAATAAAAAAGTTCATCTGCATGTTTGAAGCACCTAAAGCCATACCGACAGATCAAGGGAAAAATTTCTTGAGCCACCTCATGAATAGAATTGCGAGAACATTCAGGACGATGGCTTTTCATCCCCAATCGAATGGATTTTTAGAAAGATCTCACCACACGCTCTGTAAATTTTTGAAACAATACACTGACAAGAATAACGAGTGGGATGAATAAATCAAGGCGGCAATGTTGAACTACAAGACTAGTATGCAAGAGAGCATCAAACACACACCACACAAAGTTGTGTTTGGAAAATTGGCACAACTGCCATCTAACGACCCATTACACGCAAATAACATGCTTCTAACGTACAAGGATTAAATCACAGAATTGGTCACTCGCCTAAATGACGTTTAAAAACGTAAAGCATACGAAAATCTAATTGGGTCCAAAGAACACAATAAAAAAACTCTACGATAAAAAAATTAATCCTAAGAGCTTTAAGGTAGAAGATTATGTGTTCTTGTTAACCGGACCTGAGACAAGAAAATTTGACAACCATTATTCGGGCCCATATGAGGTGTTTGAAATCCTCAAGTCACATAATGTCAGGATACAACATGAAAAAGCGATAAAATAGTACACACAAACAGGTTACGGAAATTACACGTAAAAAAGGAAGTTATAATTAAAAAGAAAAAACGACCGCTCAACAAAGGCAAAGAATAAAATACAAACCCTAAGAGTAAGGCGTAAATGTTATATAAATATAAACTTTAAAAAAGGCATAAATAAATGAAAAACAGGCATTAGCGATTTCTTTTTTATATTTCAGATGAACTTAGTGAAAGTATTTGTTTTATAATGCTTTCTTGTTCCAGTTTATAGTCTCATTGGCTATTATTGCGGATCTCGCTAATTAAACATCACCACTGTATCTCTACTATGTTAGACGTTGACGATTGCGAATTCTCCAACAACTCTTTAAATGTATTCCGTCGTTACATACGATTGTTACAAATAGTAAATTATCGCTAAACTCGTGTAATACAGTGTAAAGTTGAGATACAGCGGACCGTATATTATTGCGGAATGTCCTCACATAATTCAATAGTAAATCATGGTCAGGTCAAATTTATACACGAGATTAGTGGAAAAGCGTGCGAATAAATGTCCTGTCCAGCAAGGGCAGCGAAAACTTATGCGGCTACACAGTGGTCAAGACCGAACATCCTAAGCTTTTTATCCTTGAATCCAGCAATGGATATTCATTCGATAAACCAGGAAAAATGACGATAGAAAATCTAGACATTTTTACGTATGTAAATTCCAAGTTTGTGTTCGTCGGGAAACATATTATAACTCAAATTAAGTCTTTATATTACAACGTAATACAACAACAATGCATGATAGAAAGACAGACCTTGTTGAATACTCTGACGATAGCCAACTAATCACCAGACGTGTTTGCCATCAATCTGATGAACGGTCCCAGATATATGGCCATTACTGTTTAAGAAGTGATGCACATTATCAAATATGTGCCCCTGAAATTAAAGTTCCAGCATGAAGAGTATTGTTACGCACAATTGGAAGTTATATGTTACAATCGAACGCAATATCTGACGCCAAAAACTCATGTTTCGAAGGACCACGGCACTAGAGTTTCATGCAACGCTATCCTACTTCCATATTATAGAGTGAACGAAGAATGGATGAAGATCATACGAGACCGATCAAAGGCAAGTCATCATTTTCTTTGAAACCATTCACTCGGATGACATGGAAATACATAGACCCTGCTTTACTCGCCACCAGTGAAATCTATATGGAGCATGACCTGAAGCAGTTACAGAAACGCATTATGTTCTCAATTAAAAGACCTTTACTGCTTAATAAGCTTACTAATGAGATTCACGGCTAATTTATCATCGATAACGAAGGAATAATATCCAAAATTCTTAACGAAGACATATGAACAAGGGCTTAAAACCGACTATTAACGTTCAGAACCGTCAGCTTAGCGATAACAGCCATTTTATTAATTCTTTAAGGCATAAGAATGTTAGTAAGAGCGGTAGTAAATGGATTTCTTCTCCATCGCATATACGGATATTCTGTGCATGTTTCGGCAGCCATCTGTGGATCCCTAGCAAAGTTATTTATTACGATGCGACCCTCGGACTTCCAAGAAACCAAACACGTTACCGAAGCACAACACGACCTAGAAATAGGACCCCTACATCTAACATACGCCATAGAATAATAAGTGCCGATTACACTACCACTTCGATCTGCACCAGTAATTACAAAAACCCCGGGTGCAACCATAATGCAACCACCAACACCACAAGTACCAACGCCAACCAAAAGCTTTTTCCACTACGAACATTAGAAAAAAAGCTGCCCTAACCATAATAATTACATGGAACCAATAAAAAGATATTATTATTATTCAGTAAACTATAAACAATTATATTAGATGCGCAACTAGGTTCTTGCTGTTTTTCTTGATAAAAATGCAACTTTATTGTAAAAAACGGTTATAAATGTATCATTTAAAGTATTACCTATCGCTAACTACAACTTCTTTCCATCTTCCTAGCAGAGCTCGAATACCGTTACGGTAAAAGTGTTCGTCGTTTAAAGCTATCCACAAATCAAGCCAATTTTTGATATCTTCATATAAGCGAAATTGCTGATCAAGCAGACCATGTGCCATCGAACGGAACAAGTGATAATCGCACGGCGAAATATCTGGAGAATATGGTGGGTGGGGTAACTGTGGATGGGACTTCCCATTTGAGCATTTCCAAGTAGGCTTTAACGGATCCGGCAACATAAGGCCGAGCGTTGTCATTTACTAGAATCACTTTTTCGTGCCTCTACTCGTATTGTAGCCGTATTTCGCGTAGTGTTTGACTCAGACGCATCTATCGAATTCGATACCGTTGCTCAGTGATCGTTTTGTTTGGTTTTAACAGCTCATAATAAATAACACCGACCTAGTCCCAGCACTATAACCTCCGCAGTGTAAATATTGAGCCAAGCCGACAACGTAGAAGCATGACTTTCTTCTTTTTGGGTTACTGTAATGATTCCATTTTTTATCACTTGTCACGATGCAATCAAGAAAACCCTTCCTTTTTTTTTGCCGCTGGAACGGTTCACAGGCAACAAAATGATGCTCAATGTCCCTTAGTTTCAAATCATAAGGAACTCAAGTTCCCTGCTTTTGAATCATTCCCGTCGCATGCGATCGCTTGGAAATGGCTTAGCGGATAACTCTTAGTACTAAAGCAAGCTTATTTTTCATTTGGCATGGATCCTCGTCGAACAATGCCTCAAATTCAGCGTTTCCGAAGATTTTTGGCTTTTTTCCACGTGGACGGTCGTCAATATCGAAATCATTATCTTTGAAGCGATGGAACCAATCACGGCACGTCGTTTCACTTAGAGCAGTATCTCCATAAACGTTTTGGAGCTCTCGATGTGCTTCAGCCACCGCTTTTTTTCGAATGAAAGAAGAAAAGCAACACTTCCCGCAAATGACGAATTATTTGGCACAAAACGTGACATTTTCACACAACAAAAAGTGTATGAGGCCAAAACAAAATCACTTATGTGACAAAGCGATTTGTCTATCATATGTCTAAGCTTGCTTCATGTGGTTTTAGACGCCAAATATCGGAAGCACTTACTAATCAGCATTTAAACACTTACAATTCTTCATTACAAATACAATAAGACGTTACTAATGTAATAGTAACGTCAAAAATAAACTATAAAACAAAAAAAAATTCAAGGTCAAATACAAATGCCCAAGAAAGTAATAAAATAAGAAAAAAAACATAATAATTTTAATTAAAATAACAAAAAGATTATAACTATAGTTAGAATTAAGTTACGAACTTAATTCTTTTTTGTAGCATAGCTAAAATTTAATTTAGTCTGATATTGTAATAAAAAAATTTTCAAATTGTTATTACTAATATTAGTTTTAAGAAGTTATAATAATTTCTGTAAAATTGACATCCTCTTTCGACTTCTCTTTCTACGCTATCAAGAGGGCACACCCTCGCAAGGGCTTTTTACGCCCTTCTCCCTGCCTTGAACCGAGAGGCCCGCCGCGAAAAGGGGGTCCGAAAAACTTGTTCTTTCCCAAATTTTCCTATCAATAGGGAAATTGCGGACTAGCTTTGTCAATGTGCTTTAATACTGCACAAAACTTTCGGCAAACAGCAGACCTCACACAGCATTCAAGGGCATTACTACAACGAGCAGAACTCAGGCAGCACTCGAGCGAATAACTTCAACGAGCATCCAGTCAAGCCAAGCAGACAAAGAAAAAGATACGGAGCAAATTATATAAATTAAAAAAAAGAACAACTAATTTAAACCGTCCTTCTTAGAACGAAACAATTCACCGTTCGAATAATTTTTTTTTTAACATTTTTCTACCGCCCAGTGAAAATCGACTACCAGAAGCTTTCAGAGGTAGACAGAGAGAGACAGAGAGAAAGAGAGAGAGAGAGAGAGAGAGAGGGAGAGAGAGAAAGAGAGAAAAGATTGTCCACATTCGTCGACATTTCAAAATAAATGAGTTTACTTTCAAAATTTTTCTTTTCTCTTTTTATGCTATTCTTTTTCCACCAAAAGGTAGAGTTAACTTGAGTTTCGGCTAACTACATTTTACCCTAAAGTCACTTAGATGGATCATTTCGAGAGCGACGTAGCTGGCCTGAGTTTCGGACTAAACGTACGCTTAGTCCTGCAACACCCATTATTTTCCAAAGAAAAAAAATGGAACCGCGTTGTGC
This sequence comes from Chalcis sispes, assembly GCA_949987625.1. Classification (NCBI taxonomy): domain Eukaryota; kingdom Metazoa; phylum Arthropoda; class Insecta; order Hymenoptera; family Chalcididae; genus Chalcis; species Chalcis sispes. The sequence goes on along the minus strand of OX465095.1, from coordinate 26,177,213 downwards.
TGGCACATCGGCAGCGCATATGCGCGGTAAAAATTTGAAATCGGCAAATTGCCGGCAAAATGCTCGCATTGGCTGATCATGATGCCCGCATATTTGTAGCACGCGTGTCGCACATTTTGACACACGTGCGGGCACAATGCTCGCCATATGCTTGCCATATGACGGTCACCGCGATAGCAGCACGTGTTCTACATTTCTGTACGAGGCGAGTATACTGCGAGCGTGGAGTGTAGCATTCTTTTAATTTTGTTGCCGACAATTTGTCAACATGTTTTCTTTTATGGCGTCTATGGAGTCAAATCTGGTTTCCCGGAGCGGTAATTTTGGTCTGGAGAAAAGAAAAAAGTCACACGGAGCTAGATCAGGCGAATAAGGTGGCTGGTCGATGGTATTTATCGAGTGTTCGGTCTTAAAATCGTTAATAATCGTGGCTCAATGAGATGGTGCGTTATCGTCATGCAAAATCCACGAATTGTTTTGCCACAAATCCGGCCGTTTACGGCGAATATTTTCACGCAAACGTCTCAAAACAGTTAAATAGAAGTCCTTATTGACCGTTTAACCTTGCGGAACGAATTCATGATGAACCACACCACGAATATCGAAGAAAACAATAAGCATCGTCTTGATTTTCGAACGACTTTTGCGAGGTTTTATCGGTTTCGGCTCATTTTTTCCCACCCATTCCGATGATTGTTGGCTCGTTTGTGTGTTGTATTCATAGACCCATGTCTCATCACCAGTTATGATCCGTCCCATGAACGTGAGATCAGAATTCGCACGATCCAGCATGTCTGCAGCTACCTGCATCCGGTACTGTTTTTGAAGAAAATTCAGCTCTAACGGAACGAGCCGAGCGGCGACGCGCTGCATGCCCAATTGGTTCACCAAAATCAAACGAGCGGTTTCACGAGAGATGTTGAAATCACGAGCTATCTCTCTAACACTGGCATCACGATTTTCGAGCACAATTTCCTTGATTTTTCCGACGTTATCGTTGGTTAAAGAGATCGACGGTCGTCCTTAATTAGGCAAATCTTCGACGATCTCCCGACCGTTTTTTAAGGGTTTGTACTATTCGTACACTTGGGTTTTCGATCAAACAAAGTCTCCATAAGCCTTTTCCAGCATTGCAATGAGTCAGCACACGGAATTTAGTTCAAAACACAAAATTTGAGACAAACTTTTTGTTCAATATTTTTTCCATTGTAACATTCGCAGACTACCACTGAGGTCGACTGGTTTCAATAGCTGTCGTGAACAAACTAGTTGATAGACCGCACTCATGTTTGGCATAGTAATTACGGACAGTACTATCAACATACAGAAACTTCAAATACTTAAAAATACTCAACGCGGGCAATTTAAATGAGAATTTCCGAATACTTCTTTGTCAGAGTGTATATACTCCAGTGATCAAAAAGTAAAGTGAAATTGTCATTTAAAACTTCCGGGCATTAGTAAGGCAGGTAAATTTTTTTTCCTAGGTTGGTAGGACTGTCTATAACATTTTCCAAGCGTCTGTTTGTCAAAAGGTTTAATTATCTCCGAGTTACACGTGTTTTTGTAAACAACCAAAAGTGAATTTATCGATTTTTACAATGGGTGATATTGTTGAGCAAAGAACTTGCATCAAATTTTGTTTGCGGAACGAATATTCTTGTGCGGACACGTTAAAAATGTTGCGGAAGGACTTCGGTGATCAAACTATGGCACAAAAAAACGCTTATAAGTGGTACAACGAGTTCAAAGCGGGCCGAGAACGCATTGAAGACGAACCGCACTCTGGACGACCATAAACGTCTACCGACGAGGGCCACGTCCAAAAAATTAAAGATTTGGTGCTTAATCGTCGATTGACAATTAAAGACCTCGCTGATAGTGTTCGAATATTATTTGGCTCAGCCCAAACCATTTTAAAGGATGTTTTGTGCTTCAAACGCGTCAAGTCTTGATTGGTGCCAAAATCGCTCAATTTTTTGGAAAAAAAGCGTCGCGTTGATGTGTGTGAAACTTTGCTGTCTGACTATCAGGACCACTTGGAATGCATCATTACTGAAGACGAGACTTGAATTTACGCATACGACCCTAAAACCACCGACCAATCCAGCAATTATCGTTCAAAAAGTTAAGCAAGACCGAAAAGACCACGGCAAAGTCGATCGAAAATCAAGGTCATGTTGACAGTTTTCTTTGATTATCGTGGTGTGGTGCACTATGAATTCCTTCCGCCGGGCCAAACTGTCAACAAAAAATATTATTTGAGCGTTATGCGTCGTTTGCGTGAAGCTATTCGTCTGAAACGGCCGGAATTATGAGCGAACAACTCTTGGTTCCTTTATCACGATAATGCACCATGTCATACTGCATTGGTTCTTCGCAACTTTTTTGCCAAAAACTCGACTCATATCGTTCCGTAACCACCGTACTCGCCTGATTTGGCTCCGTGCGACTTCTGGCTATTCAGCAAACTCAAAAGGCCAATGTGGAGACGCCATTTTGACACGATTGAGGAGATAACTGAATCGAAGAAAGTCTTGAAGACTATACCGGGAAGACTATTCCGACTGTTTCGAGGACTGGAAAAAGCGTTGGCAAAAGTGCGTTTTATCGGACGGGGATTACTTTGAAGGAGGTGAAACTGATTTGGAAGAATCAATAAAAAATTAACATTTTATAAACAAATTCACCTTCATTTTGTAAATATAATATTTCCATTGTATAAACAAAGTCGCCCGACTTTAATTCTTGCACGAGTTGAAGTTTGTTTGCCTTAAAACCAAGATCTTTACGTAAAATACGCCAAGCTGTTGCGTACGACAAATCAAGCTGTTGAGAACGACGCTAAATCGATTTGTCACGGTCTTTAACCACACTCTCAGCTACAGCCGCTATATTCTCTTCACTACGTGCTGAATGTGGTCTAATCGGTCGAGTATCATCCAATAATTTATGCTGAGTTTCAAATTTGCGGATAGTATTGGCTTTAGTAGTTTCGGTAGGTCGACGATGCACACTATAAGTTGCTCTAAGAGCACGAAAAAAATTTCTCATAAAACGCTGATTTCCGTAATACAGCTGAACAATTTGGATACGTTGTTGCGGTGTAAGTCTTATCATGATGATTTGTTAAACAATACTAAATAAAAATTACATTACAGTTTGACAGGAGTCACGCGTAATCTGTGAAAAAAAGCCTATTGAAAATTAAACCTTATAATGAATCACCCTTCATAAGTACTTTAAAACCGTTTTTCTAGTCAATGCTGCTCGAATGAGTAACAAGAAAGCATCAATAAAATGTTTATATTACCATCTAATCCTAAACAATGCGCAACTAAAAATTAGAACAATTATGCATTTTTGTAGTTTCCGAAAAGAGTTTTCATTAAAAATAAACAAGTTCTTAAGTTTGTAAAAAATCTAGATGTACTAGTTCGTTATTAGGTTTACACTTGCAATTACGTTATTTATTTATGTTGTTTTTTAAATTTACGTGAACTATTATTATATTTAAAAAAAATATTTCAAACATTTTGGGGAAATTTTATCAGCTATGCATTTAACAATATCAATACAAATAGTATAAAAATTATCTACGCAATTAAATTACTATAATACAAAATTTCTATAAATAAAGTTGATTAATCTAGACCCATTTTACATAAAAAAAGAACTCATCAATTTTATAGTTTTAATATTAATCATTATAATCATTCAAAACGATTGATTGAAAGACAAAATATTGGTGTAGCTTCTGTTCTAAATTATACTATATATAGTATATAGGCCAAACGATAACGAATTTCCAAGAATCTATTCGAGTATTTTAATTCGGCTGTCGTTATACCTCCTCATCCGTAACATTTACGATAAATTTATTTGACTGCTATTTCCAGTTGCAAGAATCCACGTGGATTTTTACGTGGAAATCTACACTGAAATCAGTCCAATAACACACTGTACGTGGATTTCCGCGTAGATTTTTACATGGATTTCCGCGTTGATTTTCACGTGGATTTTTGCGTAGATTACCACGTGGGTTTTAACGTGAAATCAGTGTAGAAATCTACGTGGAAATCAGTGTCGATATCTATGTAGAAATCAGTGTAGAAATGTACGTAGAAATAAGTGTAATCACGCACATAGATCGAAAGGTTTTTAAAATGTTTTTAAAACGTTTAATGAAAGGATAAAAACCTTTTTAAAAGCTTTCAAAAAATTTTTTTAAAATGTGTTTATGTCCGTTTTTAAACCCTTCAGCAACGTTTTCTAGCTCCTTTTATAAACCTTTTAATACAAGTTCTAAAAACATTTCTATAAAAGTTATAAGAAATATTTAAAAAAACAATTTTGAAAGTAGTTGATTAAACCTTTTAAAATACTTTTTTAAAACCTTCATACGAGGGCGGTTCAAATATGATCGAGATAAATGCTCTGACACGTTTATTAACCATCGAAAAAATTTACAAAAATTTACAGTTTTTTTAGGTACTTCCCCTTACAAGTTACGCATTTTGTCCACCTTTCCGAAAGCTTTTTGATGTCGGTATCGAAGGATTCCTTTGGCAACTCGGACAGCCATGTGCGCACGAAATCCTCTATCTCGTCGTCGGTGTTGAATCTTTGACCTCCGAGAGCTTGTTTCAGTGGTCCAAACATGTGGTAGTCGCAGGGTGATAAATTCGAACCTTAGGGGGGGGGGGGGGGGTCCAGTACCTCCTACCCCAATTTCGATATTGTATCGAGCGTGAGACGCGCGGTATGAGAGCGCGCGTTATCCTGGAGAAGAATCGCACTTCGTGCTGGAATGCTCCTCCGCTTTAAGCGATAAGCGGGTTTCACGTGTGTTTTTTTAGACAGTAAGAGTAGTATGCAGCATTGATGGAACGTTGGGTGTGCAGGAAATCGACGTACAGCACGCCCCACCGGTCCCAGAACACAGTACACATAACCTTACCCGCGGACCTGGTTGTCTTCGCTTTGACTGGCGCCCCTTCCTCCTTCTTTCTTCACTCTTTAGACGACACCTTGCTTTTGGAAGTGTAATAGTGTAGCCATGTCTCGTCTGTAGTGAAGATTCGCGTTAAAAAACCGTCCTCCTTCACCTCGTATCGCGTCAGCAAGCGGCGACAAACTTCCAACCGCGTGAATTTTTGTTCGAAGTTCAACAGTTTAAAAACCCATTACGCCGTTATTTTGCGATATTAAAGGTGTTCGTGGATGATAGACTTTACACTACCAATACTGATGCCGAGTACAGTCGAAATGTCTCGAGCATTCATCCTACGGTCCTTTAAAATGAGTTGTTCTACGCGGCAAATGTTGTCTGGTGTGATGCTGGTTCGCGGTCGGCGATCATGCGGCTCATTCTCGACGGTTTTGCGATCATCCTTAAATGCTTTAGCCCATTTAAACACAGCAGCTCTACTCAGGCACTCACTACCGAACTGATTTGGCAAATGCAGAAAAATTTCCGTGTTTTTAACGCCTTCCCACACTAAAAAACAGCTGACAATATGTTGCGCAACGGCGTTCGGCACTTGACGTTCACTCATGGTCGTAGCACGTGCGTGAAACATGCACTCCCGACGTAAACTATGCCACACTGTTCGTAAGGGACCCAGCTATCACATAATCAAGCCACGACCTTCAAAGCATACATGCGCGCCATCTACAGCGTTTGTCTATATCATATTTGAACCGCCCTCGTAAAAACTTTAATTAAGTATTTTATATATTTAAGAATTTTATTTTTCATTATGATTATACACATTTTTAACATACGCATTATATTCAATCATTTATTCGTATTGTTGCACATGTTATTTTACACATTATTTTACGGAAAAAAACGCAGAAAAATGTTTGACCTACGGTGGGAGCGAACCTGGGTCCTTTGCATTATAAAGCAGATGCCTTAACCATTACGCTATGCAACGCTTGTAGAACTAAGATTTAAATTTGAATCATTAGTTGCATGGCGATCCATATACACTTGTATTAATTTTACATTTAAAATTTCTTCTATAGTGTAAAGTATTTTTTTAAATTAAGAAATAATTAAAAATTCAATATATTTAAATTGTAATTATATCTTAATTTTAAAAAATACTTTACACTATAGAAGAAATCTTAAATGTAAAATTAATACAAGTGTATATCGATTGCCATGCAACTTATGATTTAATATATTTAAATACATAATTTTGCTCTTGACATTTTATTACATATGTAGTACCATCTCAAGAGCGAAATTATGTATTTTGTAACGAGTGTAATTAGCTACGTCCCGTTAGCAACGCAGGATCTTCCTCTGGTCCTGCTTTTATTCTAGTGTGTGTGAGGGGCCTTGCCTAAGGCCCCGCTGCCAGTATTGCTCCCCACCAGGCTCGGCTGCTCAGTTTGTGCCAATTCTCGATTGGCACACCGGCAGAGGCGGCGGTTTACGGGATAGGGACGCTAAATGGAATTAAAAATAAGGAACACGCCCCTGCAGTTTGTTAATAGCTTATTTTAAATATTAAATAAACAAAATAATACAAAAGGTAATAATTATTGCGGAGAGGTCCGTTTACGCGAAGAGCAATTAGTATTGCCTTGCGCGCAATACTTATTCCCGAGGTGTGCACTGCGCATGCGCACCCTTTTCGATTCGCGCGGCTACACACACACGTGTAGTCGATGGACGACGGATATAGAGAGAGCAGTTTTCCCTCTATACCGACGTAGACTGTGACTGCTCGAGTGAGAGCGTTTCTCTCACTCGACTATGTAGTCTATGGTTGAGCGAAAGAGCTCGTTCCTCTCGCTCAACTGCGTGCTTAATGATTGTACGGATGAGAGTGACTTTCTCTCACTCGTACTCCTATTCTATGATTGTGCGAGAGAGAGAGAGAGAGAGAGATCGATCCTCTCACTCGCACTCGCACGGCCTATCCGAATTAGAGCTACGCGGTCTCGCGCGTACGCTTCTCTATATCTATATATGCCTGACGCGATCGCACACGCGTCAGGAAAATAAATATAATGATTCGCGGACTAATTATGATGATGAAGTGGCCACTTACTTTAGCTACCAAATCGACGGGGTTGTCCTCGCGGTATCTGCGGCTAATGCTCGGCAGAAAAACTCCTTAAAAAATCGCGTAATATCCTCAAATAAATTCAAGCACGTACGGCACTTATCACTGGCGGAACGAGAAGAAGGATTAAGGGGAGGGCTCCTCCTTCCCCTCTCGCTTATCTTTTTTACCGCGTAGCGCTATCGATTCCTTGATCGATAGCGCCTTTTCCCGCGTTGCGCCGCGAACTCTACCTTGCACTACATGGCAGGCAGCCTTATCTCGATAAACCACCTGTCACAATCTAAATATATTAAAATTGTAATTATATCTGAAGTTTAAAAAATACTTCACACTATAGAAGAAATTTTAAATGTAAAATCAATACAAGTGTATATGGATTGCCATGCAACTTATGATTCAAATTTAAATCTTAGTTCTACAAGCGTTGTATTGCGTAATGGTTAGGGCGTCTGCTTTATAATGCGAAAGACCCGGTTTCGATCCCACCGTAGGTCAAACATTTTTCTGCGTTTTTTTTCGTAAAATAATGTGTAAAATAACATGTGCGGTAATGCAAATAAACGATTAAATATAATGCGTATATTATAAATATGTATAATCATAATAAATAATAAAATTCTAAAATATATAAAATACTTAATTAAAGTTTTTATAAAGGTTTTTAAAAAGTATTTTAAAAGGTTTCATTAACTACTTTCAAAAATGTTTTTTTTTAATATTTCTATAACTTTTATAGAAATGTTTTTAAAACTTGTATCTAAAGGTTTATAAAAGGAGCTAGAAAACGTTGCTGAAGGGTTTTAAAATGGACATAAACTCATTTAAAAAAAATTTTTTTAAAGCTTTTAAAAAGGTTTTTATCCTTTCATGAAACGTTTTAAAAACATTTTAAAAACCTTTCGATCTGTGTGGGTTTCTACACTTATTTCTACGTAGATTTCTACACTGATTTCCACATAGATATCGACCCTAATTTCCACGGAGATTTCTACACTGATTTAACGTTGAAACCCACGTGGTAATTTAGGCAGAAATCCACGTAAAAATCTATGCGGGAATTCACGTAAAAATCTACATGGAAATCCACATACAGTGTGTTATTGGACGGATTTTAGTGTAGATTTCCATGTAAAAATCCACGTGGATTTCCATGTAGATTTTCACGTGGATTCTTGCAACTGGGTTATAAATAATAGTATTTTTGGCTGTAGTACGTATGATAATACAACTTAGAACATTTCAATTATTTAAAATTTTGCAAATAATTAAACAGTAATAATGATTTCCAATTCATGATTCATATCGTACCCTTTTTAAAAACTAATCATTTTAATTTGTCTGAAAATTTTCAGCAATAATATGTATACTTATTCATTAGCAATAGTGTATTAAAAATTATGAAAAAGTTTAAATTTAGTTTAATATTTATTATAATTTATGAAAACCGATTTTAAAAATAAAGCCACTCTAAAGAATAACGAGAAAGCATCAATATCATATATATTTTCTCATTTAATGTATGAACAATGCTAAACAAAACACAACAACAATTATGCATTTTTGTAGTATTCGGAAGAGGCTTTCATTAAAAATAAACACCATTGTTAAATTCATAATATAATTACTATAAAACCTTTTTTAAAGTTAATGCCACTCGAATGAGTATTGAGAAAGCATCGATACCATGTTTATTTTTCCATTTAATGTATAAACAATGCATAACTAAAAATAGTAACACTTGTGCATTTTTATTGTATTCAAAAAGGGCTTCTATTATAAATAAACAGCATTAAAAAATTTCTAATATAAGTACTTCAAAACCGTTTTTAAAGTCAATGCTACTCGAGTAAGTATTGAACCACCGATCACTTTGCAAGTCATTGTCCTCCTTATAAGTTAGTAGTTAGCAACTTTCCTTCGATGCGGTTATCTCTATTATAATACAATTATTTAATATTAAAACTCCATTTTTACTTTGATTCAGAAAATTAAATTATTGATACAACGTTGATCTAAAATTTAAAGAAATTATGATAATTATTTTTCACTCACTATATTTACGATTAAGAACGAAATTGAAAATATAATAATCGACCTATTTGGAGCATACACATAGGAAAAGTGGAAGTGGGCGTATATTCCAGTCATATTAAACTGTAGAAGATCGTCTGTCGCACACGTACAGCATAGTACGAAAAATCTACCCGTTATCTAATCTCTTTAAAAAAAACTTTTCACAATAGGTATAATGTTGGCAAGTAGAAGTTGTTTTGTATACCATTTTAAAAACATTATTTTTCAATTTTTCAAACATATAATTTATAGATAAAAAATTCGTATAATTTTAATATAACCATATTTTTAAAATTGCTTTTTATTCTTTACATTTCTATACTATTTCATCTTTTATTAATTAATTGTATATTTACAAACTTAATGTCGTAACATATTTTGTGAAAGATTGATTTCATGAAAAATATTTGAATAATAGTTATTCTTTTGACGAATATAGTTTCACAAATCACTTGGATTTATAAAAAATTATATTTTACATTTTCCCTTGTGACGTGGTGTTTTGCACCAGTCACATGAGGAGGCCAAAGCATAGCTTGTGCGCCTCCTCGTAGCTGAAATATCCCCCTTTTACAATCTTGGCAGCTTCGCAGGACTGCCACGCGTGATCCTAACTAACAGCCACGCAGGGCTGTACATACGCTACCTTCACCAGGTACATGGGCTTCAAGCTCAAGTAAAGGCTCCAGCGAGGAGCCAGTCTCAGGAGCCCATGAATAGTCGTGGCAGTGCTCGCACACACTGCAGCGGGATCCCTCTCCAAGCTCCTTCCTATCCTTGTAGTGATCCCCGTACCTGCAACCTTCCAGACGGTAATTAAATAAGGAAGAAAATAGTAGTAGCAGCTGCACCTTGGAAGGAAGTACAAGCTGCCACACAACATCAAAGGAAAGTGGAAGAGGAGGTTAGAAGGCAGGCAAAACATAGAAGCACAGCATTTGAGTGCAAGTAAATACGCACCTGAAGGTGTCTGATAGTGTTGCCTCGCTGCCGCTGCAAGCAGGCTATCGCTGTCCCCGACACCGCTGCTTCGCTTTCACAACCGCTCTTCGTCCGAGCCGCAGTTGTTGACCCGCAGTATGGCCGCACCTGGAACAGAGAGAATATAGACAAATTAGTCGACGCCTACCAGCTATGGAACGCGTCGACTTACCTTGATCCTCCGTACATCTGAGGTAGATTCTCGCCGCTCCAGGGAATACACAACAACAACACTGGCACTCGCGAGCGGATAACCTCAACGCGCGCTGCTGGCGAGCAGTAATATCAACTGCCGACAGCGCTGAGCGCGCGCGGCGGCTGCGTCGCGTAACGTACTTTACACGTACGTTGCGCCGGCGCAGAACGATCATCGAAAAGCCGCGCTCGCGAAAGTGCCGCGCAATAAGCTTCCCGTTCACTCCGTTCGGGTCCGTTGTAGCGAAAAGTCACAATTAGCGAGCAGTCGACACTCCGTTCGGGTCCGTTTTAGCGAAAAGTCACAATTAGCAAGCAGTCAACACTCCGCTCGGGTCCGTTTGAGAAATAAGTCGCGATACCAGCCGTATCTTTTGAAACGATAAGAGCGTGCGAGAAAATTGTATTGTAGTCCAAAGCGTGGAAGAAAATCTGGTAAGTGCATCAAGGTGCAGCAGCTTTTACTAGGAGGCATCCCTGCAACGAATTGTCCACGTATACTTCCCGGCTGCGTGTGTGCGACCGCGTCGCGTGTTACGCGCCATTTTCGGCCGTTGTGTATGCTGTACGCCCGCGACCGCTCTAACCGTGAGTTAGCCGCGCAAAGTATTTGCCGTGCAAGAAACCGCGCTACACGATTGTAGCTGGCGCCCTGGGCTCGCGTACAAACGCGATAAATTCTTGTATTTGCAATTTAGTTTAAATAAACGTATGTGTTCGTGTGCTAAATTTTTAAATCAGTCGTTTAACTTGCACTAGCAAGCAACCCGCTTCCCCTCCTTTACATTTGTACTCCACCCTGATCCCCAGTGGCGTTACATCCTTAATTGATGATAAAATTATGGCTGCTTAGTGAATTTATTTTTAGAGTTTTATGTTTAATTTTATAATTTCACGTACAGAAAGTTATAAAATCAAAAAAAATGTCAAGTATTTGTTTCCTTTGTTTTACATTTTGCACATTGTACAGTGTATTACGTAACTTCATTTATGTGATCCGGCTTCCGAATTTTAATTATAATTAATTAAATAATCTACTATTAATTTGCGATAATTTCTAATGTAAGTGAAGCAAAGTAATGAAATTTTACCATTACCAAAATTCAAATTTCAGCTAAATAAAGTTGTAAAGTATGTAAAAAAAATTGTCAAGTATTTCGATTTGCTTTTTCTTTAGATCGAAAAATTGATGTACTACTGTGATCAAAAAGTAAAGTGAAATTGTCATGTAAAACCTTCGAGCATTAGGAAAGCAGGTACATTTTTTTTCCTAGGTTGGTAGGACTGTCTTTAACATTTGCCAAGCGTCTGTTTGTCAAAAGGTTTAATTATCTCCGAGTTACACGTGTTTTTGTAAACAACCAAAAGTGAATTTATCGATTTTTACAATGGGTGATTTTGTTGAGCAAAGAATTTGCATCAAATTTTGTTTGCGGAACGAATATTCTTGTGCAGACACGTTGAAAATGTTGCGGAAGGCCTTTGGTGATCAAATAGGCACAAAAAAACGTTTATAAGTGGTACAACGAGTTCAAAGCGGGCCCAGAACGCGTTAAAGACGAACCGCGCTCTGGACGACCATCAACGTCTACCGACGAGGGCCACGTCCAAAAAATCAAAGATTTGGTGCTTATAAATCGTCTATTAACAATTAGAGACCTCGCTGATAGTTTTGGAATATCATTTGGCTCAGCCCAAACCAGTTTGAAGGATGTTTTGTGTCTCAAACGCGTCAAGTCTCGATTGGTGCCAAAATCGCTCAATTTTTTGGAAAAAAAGCGTCGCGTTGATGTTAGTGAAACTTTGCTGTCTGACTATCAGGACCACTTAAAATGCATTATTACTGGAGACGAGACTTGGATTTACGCATACGACCCTTAAACCACCGACCAATCCAGCGATTATCGTGCAAAAGGTGAAGCAAGACCGAAAAGATCGTGGTGTGATGCACTATGAATTCCTTCCGCCGGGCCAAACTGTCAACAAAAAATATTATTTGAGCGTTATACGTCGTTTGCGTGAAGCTACTCTTGGTTCCTTTATCACGATAATGCACCATGTCATACTGCATTGGTTCTTCGCGACTTTTTTGCCAAAAACTCGACTCATATCGTTCCGCAACCACCGTATTCGCCTGATTTGGCTCCGTACGACTTCTGGCTATTCAGCAAGCCTAAAAGGTCAATGCGGGGACGCCGTTTTGACACGATTGAGGAGATAAAAACCGAATCGAAGAAGGTCTTGAAGGCTATACCGGAAAAAGACTATTCCGACTGTTTCGAAGACTGGAAAAAGCGTTGGCAAAAGTGCGTTTTATCGGACGGGGATTACTTTGAAAGGAATGAAATTGATTTGAAAGAATAAATAAAGAATTTACATTTTATAAACAAATTCACCTTACTTTTTGATCACAGTTGTATGTAACACATTTACTATAGATAAACTATTGCATTTACTAAAAACGTATTTAGACAAGAAGTCTAAGCAACTTATCAATAATTATATCGATAGCTGATAAATAATTAATAGATATATGTAGATGTTGAGTTTGCATTAAAAAAACAGACAATAAAGAGTTTACATACATTACTATTTTAATACATACTTGGCGGACCCGTCGTTAGGTAGTACATCGGTAAATAAATATCTTCTGCAATCAATATTTATAAATGAATATGCAATTGCTTTGGTATTAGAATTTAATCACAGTTTTGTTATCAAGACGCATAATGATAAATATAAAAATATGAAAAGTCTTTGACTACAATTGTTTTAGATAATTTACACGCATTGGTATATAATTTATAATTATTTTTTTTATAAAATTGTATTTAAATAATATAACTTAGGTATTTCAAATAAAACTTTTAACAATAATTTTTTACAATTAAATTAATTTTGTTTCTGAGTTTTATAAAATACTGAAAAAATTTTAAATTGGAATATGTCACTGTCAAAGCTCTTTTATACAGTAACAAAGAATTTTTTTTTAATGTTTTCATATACAAATAGTAAAATGTTCTTCTCATTTCTAGAATAAATTTAATATTTTTAAATTTAATATTTTTAATGATTTGATTTAAGAATTTTTTATAATATTAGAAACAAAAATTTTCATGATGTTTTTGTTTGTGAATTATTAAGTATAATCACTAAGTTGTTTTATTACGATTATGGTATGAGAGGCAAAATGTGCGTTAAAAACTTTCACCTTGGACTACCTAACGACGGGTCCGCCAAGTATGTATTAAAATAGTAATGTATGTAAACTCTTTATTGTATGTTTTTTTAATGCAAACTCAATATCTACATATATCTATTAATTACTTATCAGCTATCGATATAATTATTGATAAGTTGCAAAAACTTTTTGTTTAAATACGTTTTTAGTAAATGAAATAGCTTATCTATAGTAAATGTATTACATACATCAATTTTTTGATCTAAAGAAAAAGCAAATTAAAATACTTGACAATTTTGTTTACAGATTTTACAACCTTCTTTAGCTGAAATTTGAATTTTGGTAATGGTAAAATTTCATTACTTTGCTTCACTTACATTAGAAATTATTGCAAATAAATGCTAGATTAATTTAATTAATTATAATTAAAATTCGGAAGCCGGATCATATAAATAAGGTGACGTGATACACGGTACAATGTGCAGAATATGAAACAAAGAAAACAAATACTTGACAATTTTTTTGATTTCACAACTTTCTGTAGGTGAAATTATAAAATTATACATGCCTGGTGTACAAGTATGAAATGCAGATTTTAAAAGGAAAAATAACACGTTAAATTTGGTAGAATAATCAAAAGTGCTTTATTTAAAGTCTGCTCCATCATTTTTTACACATTTTTCTCATCTTTCGGGCAATTTGTGAACACCACGCCAGTAGAAATCTTCCCCTTTTGCCGCGAACCATTCATCGAGCCACTTTTTGACATCTTGATAGGAATCATAGCGCTGCTCAGTAAGTGCGTGACCCATCGATGCAAACAAGTGGTAATCAGAAGGAGCTGAATCTGGTGAGTAAGCTGCATAAGGCAGAACTTCCCAGTTGAATGCTTCCAAAGTGTCGCGAACCGGTTTCGCCGTATGTGATGGAGCATTATCATGGAGAAAAATAACTTCGTGTTGCCTCTTTCGGTATTCTGGCCTTTTTTCAAGCAGCAAACGGTTTAAATCGGTTAATTGTTGTTGGTAACGTATAGTATTGACCGTTTTCTCAGGTTTCAATAGCTCATAATAGACCACGCCCCACTGGTCCCACCAAACACAGAGCATCGTCTTTTTGCCAGAACGATTCCGTCTTGCGGTCGATGTGGATGGTGTTCCTGGGTCTACCCATGATTTCTTGCGTTTGGGATTTTCAAAATAAATCCACTTTTCATCCCCTGTTTCTATTCGATGCAAAAACGACTTCCTTTTGTACCAAGCAAGCATAATTTTCCATGTGATTTTGCGATTTTCCAGTTGCCTGTCATTCAACTCATGTGGTACCCATCTACCACTCTTCTGAAAAATGTAAGTACTTTACTAAGTATTTAATACGTTTTCATAAAAAAGGCTCATCTTCATGACATGGCCTTCCGATTTCAATCCCACATAACACTAAAGATTTTTGCAAAGTTTTTGCAAGGTTTCACGAAAGGTTTGAAACCTCGCAAAAATCTTACGAAAAATGTTTCTGTGATGTACTTATGTCCGCGCAAAATCCTCGTATAAACGAGGATTTATAAACATTTCCTTCAAAGTTGAGTAAAGATTTTTCGCTGTGTTTATGAAAGATTTACAAAAAAATTGCAGAAATATTTCGTGCAGAATTTGTGTGATGTTTTTTGAAACCTCGCAAAAATCTAACGAAATATGTTATAGTGATGTTCCTGTGTCCGCGCATAATCCTCATATCAACATTTTCCGCAAAGATGAGTAACATTGAATGCAACCTTGCATAAAGCTTCTTGTGAGCTTTCTAGAATGATTTTTTCAAACTCCCCAAAAGATTTAATTATCTGGTAACGTCGGTGCATGACCTCCGTTTTTTTTTGTTTTGTCAGCCAAAAAGTTCTTTACTGTCTTTCTTAACACAATAATCCCCTCCACAACCTACTCGACGCACTCTCCACTGACGTAGACCATTGGGAAACTCAACCTAAGCTTAAAACGAGAGTTGAATAGCCGCTCTCGTTAAACTCAGTTTTACTACGATGCAATTTTTACAGACAATCGCACACATGTCATAATAAAATAAAATTCTTCCTTCTAAGTGAGGAAATAACTAAATCGCTAAGTCAGTCAATACAAATTTTATTGACATTCGACATACAAATTCTTGCAAGGTAATCTTTCTTATAGCGTAATTTAGAACATCGCGCAATCATCTGGAATGTCATGAATTCTTGTAATACACTCCAAATAATTTTTTTTTCATAATTAATTAAATAAAAATAAGTAATTAATTGAACGAATTCAAATAAATTATCAATTTAAATTAACTGCAATAGGCCAACTGTTATTAATTCCTCTAGTTAATTTTTAATTTCAGCGACAATGCAACGATCCTAATTATTACTATTCCACTATTTAATAGAATAAAATAATAGTCCGCGACCTGCTACATTATTTTATTTTTATAAGCAAAATTGTATAAAAAACAATTGCATTAATAATTACAGTTTGATTATTAATAGTAGAAATTTCAACATAAATTTACAATCATACTAGCAAATATTTACTTAATAACTTTTTGAAAATAAAGATAATCAAGCAAGTACTCTTCCAACAGTCCTAAACGAATAATTACAAATTAATTAAAAATGATTATTTAAGCTATTATCTTACTTTTATTTCCTTCTCGCTAAACTAAGGATATCATTCGTATCCATAATAGCAATCTTTTTTTTAGTATTTAAATAATCATTTTTATTTTAAAATCACTATATAAATTAATCCTTTAAAATGCGACAAAAAAACTTCATTCTTTTTATAAAATGCGTTAAATTTTAAATGGAAGACGATTGTACAATTTAAATTAACATAATTTTATTGTAAAAAGTAAATAATAAACCTATGTAAAAATTCTGCAAAAATGGATCACCTCTCTCTAATTCTCACTCTCCCTCTCTCTAACCGAGAAGCCCGCCAGGAAGAGGGGGCCCAAAAAACTTGGCCTCTCCTCGAATTTCCCGGCCAAAGAAAGAATTTGCTGAGTAGCTTCTCCAACGCATTTAAATACGGCACAAAATAATCACCAAGGAGCAGACCTCAGGCAGCACTCGAGGACCCACGTACTACGCAAAATACTACGAGGAAAACATTACTACGGGAACATTACTACGAAAACATTACTACGAACCATCCACTACGAGCAGACCTCAGGAAGAGACCACACAAAAAAGAAGACGACGAGAAGTCAGCCGCAGCAAAAGAGAGAGAGAGAGAGAGAGAGACAGAAAGAGAGAGATCTTCCTTTTTTTTCACCTCACATTCAATAAAAAGTAAGTTTTTCTAAGATTTTATATTTTTCTTTCCTACTTCCAAAGAGATAGTATTAGCCAGAATCGGATAAATATCTCTATTCTCAAAAGACTTAGTAGGTCTTTTTCCAGGATAGCATATAGGCCAATGTCAGCCTATACTGGTGTCAATTCCCGATATTCAAGACTTTATTCCTAAAAATCTCGCAAGTTTAACTCCTCTGCCGTCCCGAGCCCATAAGTTTTAGTACTTAAGCTCATTAAGGTGAGAAGCAGTCCGTGTTTTTTTTACGCAGTTGAAACGTCACCACCAACGTTACAATCTTCCAGGAAGCCTTCACAGAATATTGACGTAATATCGAAATATCTGACTTGAGAAACTGACAGTTATCTCCCATTGAAGATTCCAGTAACCTTTTACACAATCTTTGTGAAAGATCATTTGTAACCTTTATTAACTTTTATTAAGTATTTTATATATTTTAGAATTTTATTATTTATTATGATTCTACACATATTTTTAACATCCGCATTACATTTAATCGTTTATTCGCATGTCGCACATGTTATTTTACACATTGTTTTACGAAAAAAAACGCAGAAAAATGTTTGACCTACGGTGGGATCGAACCCGTGTCTTTCTCATTATAAAGCAGACGCTTTAACCATTACGCTATACAAGGCTTGTAGAACTAAGATTTAAATTTGAATCATAAGTTGCATGGCAATCTATATATACTTGTATTAATTTTACATTTAAAATTTCTTCTATAGTGTAAAGTATTATTTAAAATTAAGAAATAATAAAAAATTTAATATATTTAAATACACAATTTCGCTCTTGAAATTTTACTACATATACAAGTATAATAAATTTTAATTGTCGATGTATTTTTATTCAAAATAAAAAATAAATTTTTAAGATAACAAATAGCTCTGCTGCAAGATTACGATTAATATTCAATGCACTTTTCATGGAAGCTAACAACATGCTTACATGAAATTTCATTAAAATCTTCCCGATAAACTTTTGTGGAAGCTCACAGACATCTTTTCTTAAAGATTTGGCTGAAGTTTACATGCAAAATTAACGCGAAAATTTATCGATGGCTTACAGTAAAATTGCAAAATACTTTCAAGAAAGCTTCCAGTTTTTGTTTTTTAAAAGGTTACAGAAGGTTACGAAAAAAGAAATATTTTTAATTAAATATTATTAATTAAATATTTCTAAGAAATTTTGCAGTGACCTTGCTAAAACATTACGACAAAATATTTTAAGAAACTTTCCTGTATTCTTTGAGAAAATATTTTGTAAAATATTCCAGCAAGTTAGCTTCAAGTTTTCGTTAAAACATTTACACGAAATCTTGCAGCGACCTTTTTAAAAAGTTTCAACTATATGTTTCAAGAAACATTACAGGAATCTTTCTTGAAATGTTTTGTGAAATGTTCTAGCAAGTTTGCTTCAAGGTTTCGTTGGAACATTATACGAAATCTTGCAGCGATCTTTTTAAAATGTTTTAACTATATGTTTCAAAAACCTCACAAGAATCTTTCTTAAAATGTTTGTAAAATGTTCCAGCAAGGTTTTAATATAACCTTTCTACGAGTTTTCACTGAAACCTTACATGAAATTTTTCACTGAAATCTTTCGAAATCTTTTGTGTCATGTGGGCTGTTACTGTTCGATGCAAAAACAACTTCCTTTTGTACCGAGCGAGCAAAATTTTACATGTGATTTTGCAATTTTCAGTTGCCTGTCATTCAACTCATGTGGTACTCATCTACCGCTCTTTTGAATTTTCCCCATCGCTCGTAGGCGATTGGAAACAGCTTGTTGAGAAACTCCTAATTGCTGTGCGAGTTGTTTTTGTATTTACGAATCATCTTTCTCCAACAATGTTTGCAAACCCATATCTTCGAATTTTTTTGGCGGTTTTCCATGTCCCTTGTCTGCAACGTCGAAGTCATCTTTTTTGAAACGCTGACACCATTGTTCATACGTATCATGCGGTGGAGCATGTTCACCATAAGCTTTTCATAGTAACCAAAAGAATTCAACAGCAGTTTTCTTCAAATGAAAACAAAAAATTAATGCTGTCCGTGAATGCTCTTTGTTCGATATAAATTTTGACATATTAAATACAACAATACAATACGATGCACACACTTTTTCAGTCTATCACTAATGCGCGTCTGAACTTGTTGATGACAAAAAAAAATGGCGCAGTGTCAAATCATAACAGCTTAAACTGCATTGGTACACCATCTGTTATCTAAAATCTGCATTTCATACTTGTACACCTGGTAAACCTCTAAAAATAAATTCACTAAGCAGCCATAATTTTATCATCAATTAAGGAAAAATGTAAAATATAAGTTTTTATAAATCCAAGTGATCTGTGAAACTGTATTCGTCAAAAGAATAACTATTATTTAAACATTTTTCATGAAATCAATCTTTTACAAAAAATGTTACGATATCAAGTTTGTAAATATACAATTAATTAATAAAAGATGAAATAGTATAAATATGTAAAAAATAAAAAGCAATTTTAAAAATATGGTTATCTTAAAATTACACAAATTTTTTATCTATAAATTATATGTTTGAAAAATTGAAAAATAATGTTTTTAAAATGGTATACAAAACAATTTCTATTTGCCAATATTGAACCTTTTGTAAAAGGTTTTTTTTAAAGAGATTTCATTACTTTCGAAGAGCCTGCAAAACGTAATTAAAATATTATGTTGTTCCAAAAGTAAAAGAAGGTATTTCATTATATCTATACATTTTGAATAATGTATATTTTGATAAATTAAATAATCTTTTATGTTTCAACAAATAATATTTTTGATAAAATATAAAAATATTCACTTGCAAATTTTCTTGCATTTTTAAATTTCAAAGTTACGCCTTGGTCGCGTTTCCGCGCATTTTAACTTTATGTCGCGCGCGTAAACTTAGCATTTTCGAATATTTAATATTTAAAAAAACAGTTAAATGTAGGAAAAATATTAAAAACAAGACAATGAAAATTTGAAAAAATATTTATTTTATTTATGAATTTATAATAAATTCTATTACAAAGAAAAGTTTTAACGATCATCGACATTGATAGTCGTCAGTCTATTGAAAAAAAAAATTTTTTTTAATTCTAATAAAATCTGAAAATATACAAAATAAAGACAGAATATTAAAGTTTAGAAGAAATTTTATAATTTTTTGAATTCAAAATATTTATAACTCAATTTTTTAAATTTATTATTATTAAATAATAAAATAAATTTTACATAATATACAATAGAATTTTGTTGGATTAAACTCAATTCATTATAATCTCATGAAATATAAACAAACCATTAATACTTCTTTTGTTGGTTTTGAACTTTATTTTATACTAATAAATATTTGAAAAGCTAACTAACATTCATCATTTCTCTGAAACGAGAATAATTAAGACTGTCAAAATCTCCAGATGTGCCATCATTTTGAAAATTTCCAATAAACTGAGCATTTTCTTCACTTTTATTAAAATTGCATTTATTATTATTTTGAGAATTTTCGGAGGATTTATCTTTATCTATTAACTTTTGTAACTTATGTACTGGAGATGTAATTATATTAACTTCATTTTTATCTAAATTTGGAAGTTCATTTATCTGTTGAGTTAATGATTTCTCTAATTTATAAGAATAAGAATCAAATTTAAACTCATCAACTATAATATAAAATTTCATAAATTAATATATTTTTATCAAATGCTATATACGAGGTCTGGCTATTAAATAACGAGACTGCGCGCCTAGAGGGTGCCGTAGAGGAGTGGGGAAAAAAACGAGTGGTGCGTTGGGTATCTAGATATCTTGTCTATGCACGTACCAAAACACGTTCTCGTCACTATTATTGTATTTGTGCAGTAGCGGTTTGAAACGAACGTGTTTTCTTCTCGTGCCGAAAACCATGTGTAACGAAAAACAGGAGCAACGTATCAATCTCAAATTTCTCGTTAAATTGAAAAAAACTCCAACTGAGTGCTGTAAATTGTTGCAAGAGGCCTATGGGGACAATTCTCTATCTCGTGCGCGTGTTTTCGAGTGGTGTAAGCGCTTCAGTGAGGGCCGAGTGAGCACTGAAGATGACCAACGCCCAGGTCGCCCTGTCACTGTTTTAACTCCGGAAACAGTGATCAAAATCAACCAAATTGTGCGTGCAGATCGTCGAATGAGCATTTGGATGATTGCCGAGGCTGTGAACGCCGATAAAGAAACGGTTAGACAAATTTTACACGAGTAATTACACATGAAAAAAGTCTGTGCGAAGTTGGTGCCAAAAAATCTGACTCCTGACCAAAAGCTCTTGCGTCAAAAGGTCTGCTCAGATTTCCTTGAAAGGTTAAAAAAAGATTCCGGACTGATGAAAAACATTATTACTTGCGACGAAACGTGGATTTTTCAATACAATGTTGAAACAAAGCGGCAATCGATGCATTGGAAGACGCCTGAATCGCCCAGAATCAAAAAAGCAAGGATGTCTAAATCAAATTTCGAGGCAATGTTGATCGTTTTTTTCGACATTAACGGTATCGTGATGACTGAATGGGTTCCAGAGGGTCAGACTGTCAACCAGACTTACTATTTGTCAGTTTTGGCAACACTGCGAGAACGAGTTCGTAAAAAACGGCCCGAGTTGTGGAAGAACAACTCGTGGATTTTGCACCAGGACAACTCACCTGCTTATAACGCGCTATCTGTGAAGCAGTATTTAGCCGGTAAGCGCACTCCAGTGCTCGAACACGCGCCGTACTTGCTAGATTTGGCACCGTGCGACTTTTTTTTGTTTCCGAAGATAAAATCTGCTTTAAAAGGAACCCAATTTGAGTCGATGGAAGCGGTAAGGCAAAAAACGGCAGAGCTCCTAAAGGCCCTCACCAAAGAAGACTACCAGCACTGCTTCGATCAATGGAAAAAACGTATGGAAAGGTGTGTGGCGAGGGAAGGGGAGTATATTGAAGGGGAGCATTCGAATGTAGAATAATTTTCATAATAAAACCCTTTTTCGTAACCAGTCTTGTTATTTAATAGCCAGACCTCGTAATCTTTAAATCAAATTACCGAAGGTCTTCGATGACATTTGAGGTACTGCCTCAAAGTTATTCGAACTGAGTTTTTGTTCAATTAAATTTTGTTTACTACATTTTTTATCAGAACTATTATTATCTTTATTATCTCTATTTTTCCATTTTGAATTATTTGCAAGCTCAAACTCACAAGATTATAAAGATGAATTTTTCACTTGAAAATTATGCTTTACATTACTTTTTATTCTATTTCAGTATTTTATATCACTAGTTGGTAAAATTGATCTATTCGATTTATCTGGGGTACAATTGCTATTTCTACCTTATTCATTTTTTCCATCATTTCTTCTATTTGTTTAGAAATTTTCGGATCTATAGTTGCCTTTATAGGCATTTTCAATGGAAAGCAACTTTTTTTCTGATTTGGAGTTGTAAATATTTTAGGGCTTTAAGATATTTTATCATTTTAATTTATTTTTTGATTAAGTAAAAAATCTTGAGACTTTACTAAATTACTAGACTTTAAATTTTGACAAAGACTATTATTTAGCATATCATATTATCGAAATCACTTAGTTTTTGTTCAGTAAAATTTTTTTCATTATAACTAAATGGAGGCGTATGTTTTTCTGAAATATATTTTAAATCTTTATAATTATTCAATGATGTGTTGTGAAAATCTTGAAATTCATTTTTGGTTTCTATTATTAGAGTATCACATTGTTTTTCTTTAGAATTATTATTTTCCAATTTTTTATCTGTTTGTCGTATTTTTGCTTTTCCTCTTTGATATGAACTTCGTAATCGTTGACATATTTTAGCTTCAAATTCGGAAAACTTTTTCAATACTGTGATAGGAATGTTGTCAAAAGCTGTAAAAAATTTTTCTAATATTTCTACTTGAATATCTTTGAGATCATCCCTTCCCGTCTCTAATTTTTCTTTTTATATCTGAAATACAAATGATTTTTCAATAAATTATATACTAATGATATACTGTAAATGCTATATAGGGTGGGCCATTTTAATTTCCCCACCTAAATATTTCAAAATCTAAGCAAGATACGGTAAAAAGTTTTAGACAAAAGTTGAAAAACGCATATTTGGTCAAATAACAGTCACCTTTAGCTTGCCTTGCAGTTGACCTTAAAGGTCAGTTGAAGGTCAACTTTATTTTTGTAAATGGAAACTTCTATTTTTGATGCCGAAATCAGAAAAAGCAAAAATTCTGCATTAAATTTGTTTAGGACAAAATTTTGTTATATGACCTCCAAGAGGTCAAATATCAAGGTCAAATATCTTAAAAAGCTGTTTCTTGCATTTTCACTGCATTATCATGGTTTTTAGGAGAAATAAACTAATTTATTATTATTCTAAAGCACCATCATTACTTATCCTACTAACCCTAAGTCCAACATTTACATATTACCCCCCCCCTGCCTCGCAACCCCCTCCACCCCTTACAACCCCCTTCCTCTTAATATTAACTATTCAATCTCAAGTTTTATCCTCAAAATCCCTATTTTTGATGCTGGAATCAAAATGAACGCAAATTCTACATTATTTTTGTCCTAAAGAAAATTTTATTTTGACCTCCAAGAGGTAAAACATCAAGGTCAAATACCTTGAAAGGCGTTTTCATACTAACATGACTTTTGGGAAAAAATAAATAATTTTGTACACGTGTTTGAATTCGAATTTTTTAGCGAAAAAAAAAATAATTTTTGACTTTAAAACTGTATAATTTGGAAAAAAAAATTTTCAAAAACCCTTATAAGGTTCACTAGATAAACATGTTTTGAACATATTTGCACACAAATGAGGCCATTAGGTCGCGTGGTATTATTGGGAAATTTTCCACCGAAATTAACCTTATTTTCAAGGCGCCTTGGAAGATCAGCTATCACACCGCCATTTTATTTTCAAATGTCATAAGGAAAACACACACACTTATTTCCTCTGCAACACCCTTACACCTCATTGATCTCAAATACTATTTATCACTACGCTGCCTACCCAAAATTCTACTCGCTTGTAGGGAGAGGTGAGTAGGGCATTTGCGGGTAGAGCTTGCGGTGGGAAGAGGAATAAAGATAAGTGTGAACTTCGAGTCGACGTCGAAGTTGACTTTCACAATTATTTTAAGGTCATCTTTACATTTTGAGATAAAATCCTTTGTTTTCGATTCTGGAATCAACCTCTATTTTCCAAACCGCTAATCTTCTCTTTTACCTACGTGTACCCTGCACATCTCAAATTTTATCCTTACTGTCTACCACTACTCTATTTTTCCAAAATTCAATCTACTAGTAAAATTCATTTGGTAGGGTATTATTCAGTAGATTTCAAAATAGGAAAGACAATAAAAATAAAAGTAAACTTTAATTTGACCTTTAAACTAACTTTTCAAGTTATTTTAAACTCAACTTTATTATTTATAATGAAAACCTTTATTTTTAATGCTGAAATAAAAAGTAGACTTCGAAAATATTTTAGAAGAAGTTAATTATCTTATCTTTGAAAAGTTACGTTTCTCACAAATGTTTTGAATATCTGATTCTTAATCGTGAAAATCGTTAACAAATTTCTGATTCATGTGACTTTTTGTTAAATGACAAAATTAATTATATTTTTTTTCAAATTTTACATTTTGGCCAATCTTAGAAAGAACATTTATAATACAATTGCAGTCGGGGCTTTATTTTTTTTCTTTTCATAAGTTTTTAAAATTTTAATTATTATTTTATCTTAATTCTGCAAACGTGACGATAGAACTAAAAATGGCTGACTATTAGCCCCATGATATTGTTGATATGATAATGCTTCTAAAGGAAAGTCATAATAATTATCGTGCTGCGACAAGACTGTACGCAGAACGCTTTTCTAATTGAAGACATCCTGATCATAGAACAATAAGTCAGTTGACACAAAGAGCTCGTGGTGTACAGCTGATCCGTCAACGCAGGCGTCATGAATATGACAAAAATGATGTTCGTGTTGTGACTGTTCTTGCAATTATTCATCTTGACCTTCATATTAGCAGTCGCCGAGTTGAAAGAGAAATCGGTATACCTAGAAGAACCTTCTTGAGAATCCATAAGTTCTTAGATACCATGCATATCACATAACTTTAGTTCAAGAGTTACAGTTTCATCATTTTCAAAAGCGCATTGTGTTTTGCCAATGGGCTTTAGATATGATAGAAAGAGATCCTGATTTTGTCAATTGTGTGCTTTTTTCTGATGAGGCTAAAATTCAAAGTGACGGGGAGCTCAATAGGCATAACTGCTATTATTGGTCTGACGAGAATCCTCACTGGCATAGAACAGTCAATCATCGAAGATGTTGGAGCCTTATGGTATGGTGTGAAATTGTAAATGGGTATTTAATTGGTCCTTACTTTTTTGAAGAAAATGTTAATAGGAATACCTATTAACAGTACATTAGAGATCAGTTACCAGTGCTGATGGAAGATGTCTATTTAGAGACGCGACGAAGAATGTGGTACCAGCACGATGGTGCACTAGCACATTTTGCACAGATTGTACCGAATTTCTTGAATAAAAACTACAATGGTAGATGGATTAAACAAGAAGGTCCTATAAACTGGCCTGCTTGTTCACCTGATATGACTACCCCGGATTTTTTTTTATAGGGCTCTATAACAAATGTTATTTTTGAACAACAGCCTACGACAAGATTAAACATGCAAGACCGCATTAGTCGAGCATGTGTTACGATCCCAAGGCAAACTTTGCTTAACACCGTGCGCCATTTTGAAAGACGTTTGCTTTTGTGCCTTGAAGTAGAGGGACGTATCTTTGAACATTTGCTTCGAAGTTAAATTAGTAATCGTAAAACCAGTGAAAGACGAGAGGATTTACTTTAATCCAGCACCCCGAATAGTAAGAGGCTGGGGGATTCACTTTAAGCCAGCACCTCAAATAGTAAGAGGCTAGGGGATTCACTTTAAACCAGCATCCCGAATAGTAAGAGGCGAGGAGACTCACTTTAAACTAGCACCCTAAATAGTGAGAGACAAGGAGACTCACTTTAATCCAGCACCCCAAAGTAAACAGAACTTACTACGTCCACGTCGTTGTTTCTGGCAACTGGATCTGTTTGTCCAATCCATGGACCATTGTGATTTTTATCTTAAAAATTCCACATAATCCATGTAAAATTTACTGGTGAACCATCATTCTGGCAACACAATCTTTGTCACTTGTCTAAATCGACATTTTTTATTAGTTCTGGTAACTGATCTCTAACAAACTGTCTATAGATATTCCAATTGACACTTTCATAAGAAATGTACGAACCAATTATATATCCGTTAACAATTCTACATCATACCCATAAGGCTCCAAGGTTCTGGTGATTTACTGTCCTACGCCAGTGAGGATTCTCGCCAATAAGGATAATTATGACTATTGCTTTCTCAGCCACACTAAGATTTAGTCTCATCAGAGAAAAAGCATAAAATTTAAATAATCAGAATCATTTTTTATCATCTATAAAGCCTATTTGTAAAACACAATGTGACTTTAAAACAATGAAACTTTAACTCATGAACTAAAATTATGTGATAAGCATGTATCTAAGGACTCCGAGAATTCTCAGAAAAGATCTTAATAGAATAATGGATAGATTTGGCTACTGCTTGGTTACTGATAATATGAGGGTCTAGATAAATGATTACAAGAACAGTCAAAGTAGGAGTGTTGTTATTATTGTATTCGTGGTAATAACCTATTCAACCCACCTTCACCAACGGATTAAATTTCGAGTAAAGAGCATGGATAAGCATAAAATTTGAGATAGATGGGGTGATGTTAGGTCAAAGAGGGTTATTGGGTTATTAATTTATTTTTCCTGCAAACCACGTTTATGCAGTGAAAATGCAAGAAACGGCGTTTTAAGATATTCGACCTTGATTTTTGACCTGTTGGAGGTCATAAAACAAAATTTTGTTTTAAACTAATTTGATGTAGAATTTTTTGCTCTTACTGTTTCTGGCATAAAAAATAGGGGTTCCCATTTAAAAAATAAAGTTGACCTCCGAGTGACCTTAAAGGTCAACTCCAAGGTGAAGACGTTTAGACTTATAGGATTATTTTCTTTTGTACTTTAAAAGTAATTATACTGGACTGATGACTTGTTATTATTTAATGTTTCTTATTCTTTAAAATGATCACAATCATCATTCGAGCTGTTCTATAAGAAAAAAAAGTGAATATATTTTTTTAAATTCATACTCATTTATAAAAATTCATAAATTACTCATTTATAAATTAAAAAAAGGATCTGAAAACAATTCTAATCTCACAATAGATATAACAGAATCCATTTTAGTTAAGACACAAGCATTATGTGATATTTCTACAGGAATGTTTGTTAAATCTATGGAATCAGATAAATTAGAAACTGTAGATTTGATGAGATCAGTTTCTTTGTCAGTATTATCAGTTTCAGTATCACTTATTATAGTTGTTACGTGCGGGGCTACACGCACAACGCGAAATTTAAATATTTATTTTATTGCGGGACCCGCCAACGCGTCCCGTACGGGCCCGCCCGCGCATCGCGAACCATAGGGACCTTTGCCGTTGCGCCGAACACATACTTCGGGGGGGAATTGCCGCCTCTGCCCCATTACTTAATAATTAATGAATCATTAATCAAAAGAAAATTAAAACCTTACCTTGTGCTGAACTCTGCCCTTTTTATTGAGATCGCCGTGAGGAGTGAGAGTGGAAGGTTATGATTCACAATAGTGTCCTTTTCTGGTTTTTAATAACTTTATTCAGTTCACAGGTTTTTGTATGCTTCACAACACAGCACGATGCGCGCCGTACTCCGTGACGGAAATTGATAAAAAGAATTAAATGATGGAAAAAAAAAAAGGTTGTTCCTTACTTGTAGTTAACCCGACAAAAATCAGACTGATAATCTATCCCCCGGTTACTACTGTCAACTCCGGTTCTCCCCTTTTGCGGCCCGTTGGTACTCATATTTAAAGACCTTGAGGTGGAGGCATCGTGGGGGTTTTTGCTTATTTTGCATCAGCGCGAGCCTCGGTGGACTCCCGAGTCTCCCCCCGCCTCCCGACTAAACTGCAACCTTAGACATTTTATTCGTTCAAATGTGTGCGCCGAGGCGAGTTGAGCAACACAACTCTCTAAAGGTGTGTGTGAAAAATATCTGACTGTAAGAATACGATTATTTTCCATGTCTCCTGGGTTTTTTCCACAGGAGTCAATTTGCAGCGTGAGTGCAAGTATCACCCACCTTTTTCTAACACTCTGTTGTACAGAGTTCGTCAACCTGCGCGCTCAGCATTTTCACACATTAAACGTACACGTCTATGTGTTGCAGTGGTACATTGAACCGTTTAATTTTGATTTTTATAAATTCTTAATTTAATTATTATTGTTTATTTATGATATTTGTTTATTTATGTTGTTTATTTATTTAATTTAATTATTTAATTTAATTATTAAAATTTTGTCACGTAACATCCTCCCCCCCTTAAAGACGTTTACCGTCCCGGTAAACAGCGGACGTGCTGCGTGGTGTATGCGCTTACAACAGACTATTAGCCTATATATTATGGTTTGTTAATATTACATACTTGCCAAATGTTATTAGCCTTATATTATTGTTAGTGTCGTATTATAAAGGTTGATTAATTTGCTTAGGGTCGTAGGCAGTCTAAATATTACTTTATAACATTTATGATAGCCCACAAAAAAGGGGAAGAATTAAATTATTTAGATTGCCTTTACATAGAAAAAGGGGTGCTTAATTTAGCTTTTTTTTTTTTTTTTTTTTTTTTTTTTTTTTTTTTTTTTTTTTTTTTTTTTTTTTTTTTTTTTTTTACAATTTATAAGCAAACAATCCAAGCTGATTCCCTTATTAATATGATAAAAATTTCTTAGGACTGTCGGTAAAATGGAACCGTTTGGATTGTTTTTACAAGTTTTATTCTGTTATATTGGCTAAATATTAATATGGTTATAAGATTCAGTGTTATACTATATGTGTTAATCTTTTAGATTTATTCTTAATCTTCTTTTATCTTGATTGATGAGGATGAAAGTGTGTGTTGGTTGATGTTCATGTCCCTTCTGGTATCAATGGTCTGCCTAATTGCGTGTTTATCTTCGCGCATGGCTTTTGATTTGAAATCTGGCGTGGTGCTAGGGACTTGATTAATAGTCTTTTCGTGTCTTGCAATAGGGTCTTTGCTGGATCTTGATTCTTCACTCTCGAACTTTTGGATTACACTCCTTATTTTTTTCAAATGCCCTTGACGGTCTTTCATTTGACACTGTATTTGGCACGTAATTAGATGGTCTTCAAATGTTTTGCAGTCTACCCAGAGCATGCATTTCGAGTGCAGTGTCTTCGCATATCCTTGGTTTTTATCCTGATCTGCTTTCGATATCCTCGGGGGATCGTCGAAAATAGCACGGTACGTCTTCTTACTTCCTTTCAAGGCCTTAAGAGCATCCTTAGCGTTAATAAACTGAATGTATCCGCAAGTGGCCTGTCTTTCAATATTTCGGATGATCTTGATGAAATCTAATGGTCCAAATATTCGAAAGTCCTTAAAGAGTTCTTCTTCTGTTATATTCCAAGGTAATTGGCAGAATAGTCTAGTTCCAGAGGGTCTGGTAGGTATGGCCCTTGACTTTGCTTTGTTCCGTAATTTACGTAGCTCTTTAGTTTTATTTTCTTCGTTAAAATACCTTATCTTTAGTATTCCGGCTGGATCCCCATCTCCATTTAATCGAATGTTAACACTTCTTATTGGTCCCTTTTCTTCGGCTCTTTCTACAGCAGATGATAAGGAGGTGATGCAAGGATTGTAAAATACTAAACTGCCTTCCCCTTCTGGATTTTTAATCACGTTGATTCGGCATCGCCCAGCCATGGTCTTTTCGGATTGAGTTTTCTGGAAGCTAAGGTTGTGGATTAGGCTTTATAGACGCCGAGTTTGGAATAAACTGGGGTTTATTAGTAGGATATAGTTTTAATTGTGGTCTTACGGAAACATGTTCCGTTGGGTCTTTGTTCCTTCTCGTGGAACGGTTGTATACTTTAAGGTTACGGATTAATCAGTGTCCGGGATCTGAATGGATAATGTTTGTGGATAGGGCAAGGGTTGTGAGGGAATTAATGGTTGATTTATCCATCTTCCAGGAACTAAGGCCTGTTCTGGTATCTGTAGTGTGTAAGTCTGGCCTTCGTATGTTGGTTGATTTTGTAGGTCAATTGGGCTCAGAGGTGTTTCCTGCATACGATGCGCAGGGGTAGTGTCAGAGATTATTTTAACTTTGCGTTTGGTCTGATATTGATGTTGCAGCATTCTTCGGGTATGACACTTCCAGGCAGTGAAGATGAGTCCTACGGTGATTAGAATTTGGCCCAAAGCTCCACCGTATATTAGATAATGCGTGTTGGAGATGCTTCTCTGATGGTTTCCTACTTGTTTTAAACGACGGGTAATCTTCTCTATCGACTCTTCGCGGTTTTTCCATCCTTTAACGTCTGGTGCAGGGGCTTTTGAGATCTCTGTTTCTGGAGTGCTGATCAGTTCTTGATGATATTTTAACATGTCCGGGAATATGGCCTCTACATTAAGGGTTATCTCTGGTTTGTATATGTATTGAAAATCGTTGCGTTGGTTCCCTTCACTTATGAGAAGATGTTTGTCAGTCTTGCCTATACAGCCGGGTGCCATACGTAAAATTCCTGCCTTCTGGAGGTGTATATTTTGGTCTGGTTGTCCTGGACAGATTAGACGTAAGTCTTCTTTTTGTCCTAAGGAATAGAGCCAGGATCCATCCATCCTTAGGTAACTCCATTGAGTGACGTTATTGGGAGTTATGGTTACATCGCAGGTTTTCATTATTTGTATTCTGGGTCTCAGCAACATCGATACCTCGCAATCTTCTTGAATAGTGGTTTCAGACAAGGGTCCGTTGGTTGAGCATATGTAGGCATAATGTGTATGTTGGCAATTCTGCAGGTCCTCATAATTTATTTTCATGTACTGCCGTTGGTCCGTTCCAATCATTAGGTATCTGTGGCTTGGCTTAATATATCCTGTTCCTATCCAATTATTGTTTATTGTTTGCGATACAGCTAATGGATGCAGTCTGTAGAGGTTGTAGGGTACTCGTTCTACTAATGGAAGGTGCATGATAATTAATAACTTCCCGTTGTTGTAAACCGCGTCTAGTTGCGCAATTCTTGCGACTTCTTCTGCCCTTAAATGTTGAACCGGTATTGGAAATTCTAGTGCTCCACTTGCTTTTGCTATGTCGGTTGTTAGGTGTTTTAGTATATCTTTATTCAAGAAGGAAGGATCCACTTTGCGTTCCTTAAGTCCCTGTATAGTTTGCAGCATTCGTCGATTACTTTCTATTAGATGTTGCATTGCGACGTCTATCTTACGAGCGTAGATGGTTAAAGTAATTAGATATCTTAATTCATTTTCTCCACTGACAATGAATTTGAATTTCCGGTCCATGTCCTTTTCCATTTGGTTTATTACCTCAGCATGGGCCTTCGTAGTATTGTATAACTCCTCCAGAGATTTGGTTATTATGTGTTCTTTCTTATTTACTAGGTACACTAGCTCCTTTTGGTCAGTGAATAACTGGTCTATGTTGGTGTTTATTTTGTCGACGTCTTCTGCCGTGACTAGTCCGAATAGGCTTTTACTGAGGCTTCCAATGAAACCTAAGGGCACCATCCGCTTGTACCTCATGCTTCCTGGAATTTTTATAGGATCTTCTACGGTTTGTCCCATATCAGAGAGCATGGTTTGTATCTCTGTCTGTATTTGAATTAGGGTGTTTTGTCTTGCTTCCACTAGGTCTGTCCCGAGCATAGCCCTACAAGTGTTCTCTTCCATGAGTGCGGTACAATTAGCGAGTAGGGTTTGGTAACTGTCGATCGTCCCGTGAGTTTCTAGAAAATCTTTTATGTTCACATAAATTGTTACCTGCCAGTCAGCCCTTTTTAATCGTACTACTTCCATGCGCTCATAATACATTCCTGGATTTTCTTTTATTAGTTCTATCTCGAAATTCTTTCCTGTGAGGTCTGGAGAAGTTCCTGCATGTACCATTATCACGTAGAAGAGACAGAGAGACTTGTGCATGGTTTCCTGAAACGGTTATTCCTTTTATTCAGGGGCTAACTTTAACTTATCCATGTGTTTTCTAATACGTCTGCCATCGGGTAATTCTAATATAGCATTGTTTATACCCAATATTTCAACGATTTTCAAAGGGTTATTATAATATTTATCGAACTTTGATGTTCTTATTTCCTTGAGCACATACACATAGTCTCCGACTTTGGCTCTTAGTTTCTTCTCTTTACTATCATATCGAGTTTTGGATTGTAGTTTAGCTGCTATCTGATTATCCCTGGCGATGTTATTCATTTCATCCAATCGAATAAGTAAGTCCCGTAGGTACGTGTTATATGTATTCAGTTTTTCTTCGACTGGTATTTTGAGAGGGAATCTTGCGATTCTTCCGAAGCCCAATTCATAAGGAGTGAATTTAGTGGCAGAGTGTAAGCTGGTGTTGTAAGTGAAAGCTGCGAAAGGTATTAATCTATCCCAGTCGTTATAAGATTCTGAATATGTTCGGATAAAATCAGTTAATGGTGCATGGCTTCTTTCTAATGATCCATTGGTCTGGGGTCTATATCCTGACGTGGTAAGATGTCGTATTTTAAATATTTTCATAAGTGTTTCCGTCAAATCTGACAGGAAACTGGTTCCTCTGTCTGATAATATTGCTTTAGGAGCCCCAAATTGACATATGAGGTGCTTAGCTAGAGCGTTGGCTATTGTGGTAGATCGTAAATTAGGTATTGGTACAACTATCAAGTATTTTGTTAGATTGCATTGCATGGTCAGCATGTGGCAGTTGCCTCGAGGGGTCATTCTCAATTTGCCAACGGTGTCGATGGATACCTTATCAAATGGTTCGATCGGTGTGTCCGTGATAATCATGGGCTCCCTTGTCTTAGTTTGATCCAACTTTTTCATACTGCATTCTCGGCACTTTCGGACATAATTCAGAACGTCGTTTCTCATACCTGGCCAGTAATGTCTCTCTCGGATCTTCTGATATGTTTGGTTTACACCCTTGTGTCCCCCTATCAAGCTCTCATGTAAGTTTTGTATTATGCCATTTCTCTCCTCTGGTTCTGGACAATTCACCTTTCCGTAACACAGGGTTACGTTGATTGGGCTACCTTCAAATGTTTCTGTCAGCAGCTGAGCTAATAATCCTGCCTCTAGGGTATCCAGCATGTCTCCTTTTCGTGAAATGCGAAAACTGGTGAGGTTTCTTTGATGCATTGTAGTTCTAAGATTAGCTAAAGCGGTCCTTATGTTCGGAATAGTGAGACTGTCGAAGTACTTATGTTTTATAACTACTGATAGTATGCTATGATTCTTATATGGTGTAACCAGGATCTGTCCTACCTTTGGTCTGGTTTCCTTTAATTTCATTTGATTTATTGCTCCTATATGAATCAATAACCTGGTTGTACTCGTTATGCTCTCAATATCGCTAGTGATGAAGTGCACTAGGTTGTCTCTTTTGTAAGTGAGGCTTTGTCGAGATGCTTTAATGTTATTTCTTGAAATCAGTAGAGGCGGGAGTTGTTGTTCTTCTAAGCAGTCGGTATCTTCCGAACTTCGGTCACTGTGATCGGTGGTGATAGTTTCATGCGAATCGGTTGAAGATATGCATAATGAGATCAGGGGTAGTAATTCGTTGAAAGAATGTTTGGGCGCTTGGTCATAATTTATATTTATATTTGGTGTTTTTTCGAGTAAGGTCTTATGTGAGGGTTCTTTAGAGTCTCCGGGAATGCAACCTGCCTCGCTAAAACGCAAGTGTTTCTTTACCTTCCCTGTTAGGGGGGTACTTTTGGCTTGTGGTTGTTGGTTGCAACTGAATGGTGTGTCTGAAATGGGTTTAGGTGCTTTTCTTTGTATCCCATGTATATTATCTGAATCTTCCGCGTCGGCGTCACTGTTTGTTCTATAATTAATTTTGTTATCCAAGGTTAGGGGAGTCAGATTCCTTGTGCTAACCGGAGGCTGTCGTTCCAGTTGTGCCACTCGCCGTTCCATAACGTCGTCGTTAAGAGTTTGGTCGTTGTAGGGATCTATGGTGTCTAAGTACTCCTGATATTCGGGATCTACTATATCTCCTTCAGAGAAATTACTTTTACCTCCAAGGGTGTTGTCTCTATCTCTCAGCAGTTCGACAGAGTTATAGCCATATTGATTATATATCTTGTTATAGATCCTTCCCAGAGACGCGTTAAAATTTCTCCAGTCTATGGTCGTTTCTACGTTTTCCGTAACTTCGTCGCCTAACTTTTTGCTTGACGTTAGAGGTTTTGAACTTCTACCTGCTCCTTGCGATTCGTCAATAGA
The DNA here is from genome assembly GCA_949987625.1 of Chalcis sispes. Taxonomy (NCBI): domain Eukaryota; kingdom Metazoa; phylum Arthropoda; class Insecta; order Hymenoptera; family Chalcididae; genus Chalcis; species Chalcis sispes. The sequence goes on along the minus strand of OX465095.1, from coordinate 26,142,826 downwards.
TTCTTCTTCTTGATTTTCTTCTATGGCGGTGACCTCCTCGGTCTCACTTCCCGAGTCTGCGGTAACCTCCTTACAAATTGGTAATTTATCCTTTTCTTGGCGGTGTTGAGTGTCGATGTCAGAATCCGATTCTTCGGTGGTTTCTTCCCGCAGCCCGCTCCTTCTAGGATCAGCTCTCGGTGGCACTTCATCTGTGTCCGTGTTGATATCAATTGACTTTGTACTTCTTGATGCTAGCTCCGAGCTGGTTCCGATCTCGGTATCCGTAGGGGAGTTTGTAGGAAGTGACCCTTGATTTGGTGGTATTGCATCTCTTCCGATTGCTTTTAGTTTATGTGTTGTATTGGGCGTATTGACAGATTTAGTAGGGAGCCTCTGTGTACGGGTATTAATAGATTGGGTCACGGATAAGGGTTTACGGATACTCCTTGATGCTTGAGAGGTTGTCGCTCCTGAGGTACGAAGATCATTTCCTGTATTTTGGTTAGTCTTAGCTCTAGTTCTATGAGCTACGGTGCTATGGTCTATGACAGGAGGTGCTTTGGTAGTTTTCGAGCCAGGTGGCCTCCCTCGCCCTCGGCTTGCTGTTGCCGAGCCAGACGCATTTCCTGCAGGCCGATTTCCTGTTCCGGGGGCTTTGGATTTCTTTTCTTTTCTTGGCTGAGACGCTACCTTATTTAACACCAATATCCTAAGTTGCGGTAGTTTATCATTGATCGCTTGCTCAGTGGTGTCTATTACTGGGTTGCGGGACAAAGCGTCCGCATTACTATTTAAACGTCCCGGTTTGTATTTGAAAGTATATTGATACCCGGTGAATTTGAACATCCATCGCATCAATCGTTGCCCAGGGTCAGTTCTATTATGCATCCAATTTAAAAGTTCATGATCTGCTCGTAAAACAAATCTTTTTCCTAGTAGGTAGGGTCGGAATTGGTGCATGGCATATAATGCGGCTAAACATTCTTTTTCGGTAGTACTATAATTCCTCTCAGCCTTATTTAGGGTTCTCGATAAGTATGCTACAGGATGATCGAATCCGTTCAGTTCTTGGCTTAGTACTGCTCCAATTGCGTAGTCAGAGGCGTCGGTAGTCAACGTGAATTCTTTCTCAAAATCCGGATAAATTAAAATAGGGCTTTCACATAACCGCTTCTTCAGTAGCTCAAAACTTTCATCCTGTTGCGGTCCCCAGTCACTACACTGCTGACCTTTCTTTAAAAGATCGGTTAGTGGCTTTGCAATTTTCGAGAAATTTTCTATGAATCTTCGATAATATCCTACCAGCCCTAAGAATTGTCGAATATTTTTTATAGTAGTTGGTTTTGGGAAGTCTTTTACTGCCGAAATCTTCTTAGGATCTGGTTCAACTCCTTTTTCACTGATCACATGCCCTAGGAAGGGGACTTCACGTCGTAAGAATTCAATCTTGTCAGGTTGAAGCACCAGCCTAGCATCTCTCAGGCGATCTAAAAGTTGTCTCACTTTTCTATTATGGTCCTGCAAATCTCTTGCGTATACTATTATATCATCGAGATATACAAGCATTTCTGTGTTTTGGAGTCCCTTCAATACGTTATCCATTAGTCTCTGGAACGTAGCAGGTGCGTTCTTTAACCCTTCTGGCATGCGTACATATTGGTAGTGACCGTTTGGAGTAGTGAAGGCGGTCTTGCATTTGTCTTCTGATCTCATAGGTATCTGTTGAAATCCACTGGCCAAATCGAAGCATGTAAAGTAACTTGCTCCTCCTAGTTTATCTAAAATATCTGCTATATTGGGTAGAGGATATGCATCCCCTATAGTTTTCTTATTTAGCTCCCTGAAGTCAATAACTATTCGCCAACGGGGGTTACCATAACTGTCTGGTCGTTTCGGGACTACCCAAATGGGCGAGGACCAAGGTGAATTTAAGGGTTCTATAATACCATCCTTTAGTTTCTTCTTTAGTTGATCACCTATGACTTCTCTATGTTTTGGGGGGTGTCGATATTGCTTGGTATGTATGGGTACATTATTTTCTAATGGTATCTCGTGTTCCACCTTCTTAGTAAAAGGGAGGGGATCTCCTGGTAATAAGAATACATCACAGTATTCATCTATTATCTGGTTCACGCTGTCTTTTTCCTCCTGATTGAGGTGACCGACCCGAATTAAACTCCGTAGTATCTGAGCTCGTTCCCATTGCTGGCCTATTCTGTTCGGTGGCGTTTCCGGTTCAGTATCGGTGTCAGGGTCGAATTCGGGGGTAGCATATTCAAACGGCAGTATTTCTACGGGGTCTATATTTACGCAGATGTCTTCTTCTTGGGTATTTATTGCCATCACTCGGCAAGTATTATGGTCATTTCGTACTATTCCTTCCCCTATATATACCCGATCATTGTTGAGATCTAATTTGGGCAGATATCCTTCTTTCAACTCGCTGGGCTTGATAGCTATCTGCAGTATCTGTCTTGTTCTCCCTTTTAATACATATTTGTGTTCGGATTTTTGTTGGTCGAGGGACGATTGATCTAGATCTAGTTGATTGTCTGTGAACAATTTGCTTATGAAAGTTTCGGTTAAGTCACTATGTTCTTCACATGGGTCACTTGCTTTATATATCCTTTTGGTTTTCAGCGTATATTGATCACTTGTTGATTGGAAAGGAATAGGGTGCATAACATCTTCGCTTATCATTAGGGCTTTGTTATGATATGATATAACGGCTTCCTCCTTTTTTAAATAGCCTCGTCCAATTATCCCATCTTGGTCAATTTTGATTTTATCTGTCACAACATGAAACTTCGCGGGTGACCCTTGTATGGTCAAATAGGTGGTACCTAAAGTTTTTACGGTCTCATCTGTAATCCCCCCTAGTGTACCTATATCGCCTACATCAATCTGGAGATCAGGATGCAGGGAACCGAGTTTAATTAGATTAACCGAGGCTCCATTATCTATCATAAAGTTCAACCATGGTACTCGACCCTCATGGATGCGCAGCCTTATTACTGTGGGTTCGTCATCCCCTGAATCTTCTTCTCGAGGTCTTGCACACGTACTAATTCGCCTAATGGTCTCTGTATTTTGTTTTGGACCAGCAGGATCTGCCCTCGGGACTCGTCTCTCGTTATTGGGGGCTCTTGTCTCCTTGCGTATAGGGTCGATTCGGTATTGTATGGGCTCGTCAGCGGGATATCGTGACGAGCCCCTGTCGAGTTTAAATTACTGTTTGTTGGTCTTATTTCTTGGGTGGGATTATTAGCTGATCTTCTCCACGATTCGTTAGGCCACGGTTGCCCTGCCGGGTTTTGATTCCACGGCCCTCCATAATTATTTCTTACCCTGAAGTCATTCCTAACATAGTCGTTGTTATTGTAATTCGGCTGGTGGTTAGCGTATCCTGTTCTGGAATTTTCCCTCATAGGGTTATATAAGCGTGAATCGTTATTGTATTGTGCGTAATACCCATTCCGGTTAGTCCGCTGATACGGCTCCAAGGGTCCGTTCGGACGCTCATAATTTCCTCTGGATGGGAAGTGATACATCGGACGATAATGTCCTTGTCGCGAATAGTCCATTGGGTCATGGTACTGCGTTGGTCCATATTGTCTATTCGTATTATGGCCATTAGTCCTGTTAGTCCAAGCTCCTGGTGATGGAATTTCTTTCGCTATGACTCGAACGTTTTTACGACTATACTCACGATCGTTTGGTCTATAGTTTATACTGCCTCGGCCTTCCGGATAGGACCTATTATTTCTATGTTTAAATGCGTTTGAGAATTCGTCTTCCTCCTCATCACCTTCAATTTGTCTATGTCTAGGCTTTGCGTCTGGTAGGATGTGCCTTTTAATCAGATTTTCTAATTCTACGGCGGCTTGATACGCCTCATTTAAATAAGCAGGCCGTTGGCTGTGCACCGTAGTGGCGATTTCCGCTGGTAATCCCTTTTTGAACATTAGCAGCGCTACCTCTTTTAATGGCTTGATCCGCTCGGCTATTTGTTGTGATGTCACTCCTGGTTGCCTTAATGCTCCACGAGCTCCCATTAGTAATATGTTTAATCTGTCATAAAACATCCCAACTGATTCTCCCTTTTTCATCGTTATGTTGTGTATTTTCTCTGAATAGTAAGAATAATCCTTCCCAGGCGCGAATCGCTCTTTTAAATGTTTTACTAAGGACTCCACATCTTTAAACGCATATCCATAGATACAGTCTCGGGCTTCTCCTTCTAAGCATCCAAGTACGTTTTTTATATACGTGTCCTGTTGGCTCTCCGAAAGTTGGGCAGCCCCATTTCTGACATCTATTAGGAAATCCTTAAGTGGTCTGTTGTATCCATTAAAGGTTTTTAAACCCTTAATGGCGTTCTTCAGATTGAGACTTGATGCCATTGTAGTCACTAGGGCTCGGATGGATTCATCGGTGTTTTCATCAGCACCTTGAGTACGTTATGCAGGTTCCTCTCCCTCCCTGTGTGGGTTTGGGGTGATTGGGTTCGCTGCGTCGAACATATTGGTCTTGAAATTTGGTCTAATTGTTTTGGTCTCCGTCTTAGCCTCTGTGTGCTTCATTCCGATCTTTTTTTTTTCCTTCTAGATTGTATTCTTGTTAATCCCAATATATATTAAAGTTTGGTCTTCGTTGATTCTGTCCTTGGGGTTGTTTAGCTTTACAAGGTGCAACCGAGGCGGATGTCCAATTTATACTTATATATTTTATCGTTGAAATAATGGGTGTATATTGACGTTATTTCGTAATTATGGGTGCTTTGGAGCAGAAATAATTAGATGTTTATGAAAATATATATATATATGTGTATGTTTATGAATAATTTATATTTATTATTGTATTTGATTATAACTATCAGATATAGAAGTGTACTTAGTTAAGATGGGCAATTTGATAGAGATAGGGGCAGAGGCGTCATATATTATCGGATGATACTATTCATAAATGCAATTACCCGATTTTCAATTGTGATGTTTATTTAGTGAGTTGTTATCTATCTCTCGTGTTCTGTGTCACAGAAGGGGGAATAGGAGGGGAGTTGAAGAGGCATCAGTACGGTTGCCCAATGCCATTAAAATTTGGCTTAATGTTTGGCCTTACCAATCATCCTTTGCCTTGGGAGGTGGCTAGGATTCTATTTTTGGAAAAGTGATATTAAGAGTTATGGTGAAGGGGGGGGGGGGGGGGGGGGAATTCTATAAAAAATGGGAGGAAAGGAAAAATTAGAGCTCCGTGACTTGATCCTCTTGTTCATATTCCTGTCTGGGGTCGATGGTAAGTGGAAGCAATCCTCTGCAGTGATTACAGAGAATTGCTTCCTCCAGCTCTCGTCGGTGCGTCTGATCTGTGCATTCCTCCACGACTTGTTCTACATGCAGGTTTCCATTGGCAATGGCACCCATGCATTGAAAACAACTCCTCCAGAGAGGCAGGGGCCACTTGCATCTCTGGCACTGCCCTTTTGAGTAGGGTGGTAACTCAATTTTATCCCAGACGCGAGGGGAGTCATCCCACGCCGTGCGGCGCCACTCGGTGTAATCATCATCCCAGGGTTCGTCCCGGGAGATGATAATTGCCGGCCGGTCTCGGCACTTTCTACACGTCGTCCAATTGTTTAAATCCCTTTGGTGCTGTGCGTTCCTACACTCCCAGGCGTCTGGGTACACCTCCTCGGTGTTGCCTCCCAGCCAATTGACTAAACACGCTTTGCTGTCCCTCCAGACAGGCAACAGTTGGTGGCATACGTCGCACTCTTCCTCGGAGGTGGCGGGCCCAAAGCAACCATCTCCATATCTAAGAGACAGCGTTCGTATGTGGTCAATGGCATAATGACCATATTCGATGGAGTTGCGGAGCTGCATCTCTTCAATCCCATCATCGAAAGCCATTCCATCATCAATGGAGAATAACTCAGGGTACTGTAATGCTGTGTTCTCCTCGTGCAGCTCATACCTCTCCTTCTGATGCTGTGCTATGCTGGTGGTTACGAAAGAGCTTAACCTTATGCCTTCTCCTTCTAAAAGGTCTATAAGGAACTTCGTCCCTGGCCTTATGGCCGGGCTAGCTTGTCCTTGTATCCTCTTGAATACATGTAAATAAATCTCTTTACAGAGAATCCCGTCCATAGCTAAGTACTTTGCTCCTTTTCTTGTTTTCATCCTTTTAGTTCTTTTTGTGCGGTGGTACTGTACCACCTCGCCCATGATGAAAAGTCCCACCAGCGCCATTAACCTGGGTACTGCTATCTCCTGTCTTTTCTTTTTTTCAAGCCTGCTGCGGATAGGAAGGGGGAAAGAAAAAAAAAAATGATTATGAGACAGAACGAGAGATTGTCATGGGCAAAAAGATAAGAATTTACGATCAGCTGCAACGGGGCCCCTCCGATTGGGAAAAGATACTAATCCATTTTCTAAAAAATATATATATATATGGGGTATTATACAACATTATATAGTATGTATATATCATTTCAATGTTTCCTATTATGGCTGAGATATATCATTTAAATTAACGCGAACGTATTTAAATCAATTATTTAACGATTGTATTATTAGTGTTGGTATTATTATTAATCAATATATTGCTTATTTATAATTTATAATAGTAAGTTGTATTAGATTTATGATTTATTATAATAAAGTAATTATGAAGCATTGTTAATTCGCATGAGCTACCCGGCAGTTAGTTATTGAGACCAAGGTAATTACAACATGAATGATTATGGGTTATCGTTAGTAATGTAATTTTTCCCTCCGCTATCTTGCCTGAATTTCATGATACATTGTCTCTGTTAGTGTTATTGCGACCCGATATTTCGGATCAAAGACCTGTTAGGTTTTATTTGTGGCGGGGTTTGATTAATGGTGACCCCTCTGCCGATACTTAGATTCTCAGCGGTGGTCGAAATCGTATGCCCGCCGACTAGGAGGGAATACCAGGAGGGACATTGCCTCTTAATGTGTGCTATATCAAAATAGCGTTACGGCAATGTCGGGTTTCAAGGATGGAAGAAATCTCCTTTTCATTGATAATCGTTATGACCTGATTCGTTCTTCCCTAATCGATATGGAAAGAACAAATCTTGCTTCATAACCCTACCAACTATTTCGTGAGAGTTACTTAGGATAAGAAGGTTGTCACCTGCCGCTCATTCACTCGATCGTGAGGGCCTTAACACCCGACAAACTCAGTTATGAGTCAGGTGCGGCAAACCCTCACGGCATCTTGGTAACGAGTATTAGGGTGACAAAAAATTTGCAACAACTATAATACTTAATTCAAAATATTTCTTTTTTTTTTTTTTTTTTCCGCTTTCTGCTATCGGCCACTTGGTTGCAACGTGATAACTAACTTGGCAGAGAAATACTCTCGTCCGCGAAAGCACTCGCGGCTTGCAAGCCAACGGCAGTCAAGCAGCGCATAATTCTACTAGAACAATAAGGATCAGGTCTTGATCGTTTTCTCGTTGACGCAATAATTCCTGAAGGCAACGTATCATTGGTTAATTTATTTATTCAGTTGTATGTATGTCCCAATATTAGTTCAATGCATGCAAGTTTAACTTAGTCATCGTAAAATAATAAAGTCTCGCGAAACAATCTGCACTATAATGAAAGAGTAGTACCACCGTGTTTTTGCATTAAAGGTAATTACCAAAAGATGATTGCGGGTATTGTAGAAAAAGAAATAGCATAACAAAGATTATTATTACAAAATTTTGTACGTTTGTTTGTTTGCTTGTGCGCTTATTCCGAAATTATTAAACGTGTATTCAGAGTTTCAATGGATAACCTAAGCTTAGTTCAAAGCATCTTACAGGCAACGACAATTTTCCGTTATTATGCAGTGTAATATATTTATAATATTATGCGCTGCTACATACAAAATAGTATGAATATGGCTGCTGCACGCAGAACATTGAAAAAGGATTTTTTTTTTTTTTTTTTTTTTTTTTTTTTTTTTTTTTTCTAATAAAAAGTTCTAAAATTAAAAAATTTTAATTCTACTATACATAATGTTTTTAGGAAAAATAAAAAAGTTTCAAATATATTAATTTTTCAATTAATATGTAAGTTTAATCTAACGGAGATTATTAGCATAGGGTTAATCGTGACACAATAAATGTATATATTTTTATGTTTTTATTTATAATATGGTTAATAACATGGTACAATAATATAGTATACGATGCATACATTAATATTAAGTAATATTGTAATAATTATCAAAGCAGAAGGTGTAATTTTCCTTTTTTTTTGTTTCAAATAATCAACTTGCTTCACTCTGTGACCTTAATATTTTCACTCATAATAATTCATTCAATTTATAATCATTTATTCACTCTTTATCACTAATTTTGTCTAATTTAAAACACTTTATTTACTCACTATCGCGTTATTTTCATTTATTGTATTTTTATTTATTCATGTTTTTATTTATTGATTCGCTGCACATTATTATTATTCTTTTATTTTAATTCGCACATATATTTTTATTTTTACTTCACTTTCTTTTATTTTATTTTTCTTTATTTATCTTTCGTTTATTTTATTCATTATTCTTTTATATTATTATTCTTTTATTTTATTTATTCACGCACTTTTATTATTATTTCATTTATTTTTCTTCTTTATTTCGTCGATATTATTCTTTTTATTTTATTTTATTTCGCATATGTATTTTTACATCACTTCTTTTTATTTTATTTTATTTTATTCATTATTTTATTTTATATTATTATTCTTTTACTTTATTTATTCTTTTATTTTATTTATTCACGCACTTTTATTATTATTTCATTTATTTTTCTTCTTTATTTCGTCGATATTATTCTTTTTATTTTATGTTATTTCGCATATGTATTTTTACATCACTTCCTTTTATATTATTTTATTTTATTTATTATTCTTTTATTTTATTCACTTTTATTTATTCGCGCATTTCATTATTTATCTATCATTTCATTTATTTTACTTCTTTATTTTTCTTTTGTAGACCACTTTCACACTAATATTAACTTTTACTCCTTTTGTCACAGAGCGAATAGTTGAAGATCATAAGCTCACATTTTCACACTTTCTCTACTGCTTATTATTTTTATTTATAAAATTTTAAATCACTTTTAATTTACATGTGAGCGAATAAGAAAAAGAACCTTGAAGATCAGCTGCGCGTTATCTCGCCGTGACGTAAGATTTATCGCTGCATTCCTAGCATGATCACTCGCATGCCTCGGCGATCCGACGGCCGGGCAAATCACGGAAAGAACGGCATTAGATCTCAAACTAAAACACTTTAATATCCAAAAATGCTTTTCTTCTATCATTTCTGATTGAATTTTTAATCCTATATTTTTTCCAAAATTATTCACAACATCACTATTATATTGACATAACCACATTTTGAAATAAATTTAATAAGTTTGATATTCAATAATTTTATTAAATAATTATTTTATAATTTAATTTAATAATTTCATTAAATATTTAAAATTATTATTAAATAAAATATTTTTCTCCTTTTTTTTTTTATAAAATGTTATTATTAAATAAAAATTTTTCATTTAGTTTATCACTTTGTTTCATTATTCACTGTCACATTTCCACTTATATTATTCACTTTCACTTTTCTTTCTGTATATAATTTTTTTATGTATATTTTTGTTTACTTATACGTATGCCATATACATACACATACACATATCCCACTTCCACTGTATAATGTTAAACAAAATTTTCCGCGTGGTATTTTGTTATATCAATGTGAAAATTGCCACCGCATTCGTAGCATAATCATTTTCACATCGCGGCGATCCGACGGCCGGGCTTCGCGCGGAGAGAACTACATTAATTCTCTTTAATTATTTTAATATATTTATTATCAACATATAGATCGTTGTACTTAAAATGAAAATGTTTGTATTCACAATAAAACAATAAAAATATTCACATTTGTCGAAAAATAAGAACATTTCATCCTATAAAAATTTATTAACACTATTCTAATAATTTCATCGCCGTGGCGATCCGACGGGAGATCGCACGGTGAGGTTTATACTAGTTTTCTTTTGCAAAGCATAAAATAATTATATAACCTAATTATTCAGATGCAAAAAGAATTATTAATTTTAATACAAATTTTTAGTTTGGGTTAATAGACATCATTAATTAATTTGAATTCAACATAGCTAGCATATTGATTTTATTAATATGATTAATTTTTAATATACTTTTCAATCACGTAAGTAATAAAACCTTAAGAATAAAATTATAAAATTATAAATTATAAATAATTATTTATAAAATAATTTTATTGATACTTTCCTATTAATTAGCAATAAAAATTTTTGAAATTAATTAAATTTTTTTTTCTTTTTTTTTTTTTTTTTTTTTTTTTTTTTTTTTTTTTAAACATTATATATAGAATTATAATATATTTAATAGAAGAATTACCTTAACTTTAATTAATTCTTGGAATTAAAGCGTACACACATTGTTTTGATCAACTAAGCGGAGAAAATTTTCCACTGTTCAATCGTATGTTACATACTTTGTTATAAAATGTTGCACGAATTTTCAAGCATAGGCACTATTATATGATGAAAATTTAATAACTATACAATAAATGACAGTTAATCGCATTAGTTATTTAAAATCTGTGTAACATAATCGAAAAAATATTTTCTCAGACATGAGAAAGAAGGCAAGTTTAACAATAATCTCCATAACAAAATTAACAATAATACAACTTAATATCCTAATTTAAATGGCTCTTTATCATAACTTGTTATTATCAAAGTAAAACATCTTTGATTAAAATTTTCTAAAATTTTTGTATAACTTAGGTTATAGTTATCATCCTTAGTTTTTGTAAATAATTACTAAATAATTTATCATTAATTTATACACCCATATATATTTTATATAATTTTTAAAAAAAATGATTTTTTTGTTATAAATTATTATTTTCAGTTTTCTCAACATTCAACCTGGGTATATTTAAGATTACTTTAGATTTCAAAGGAATATTTTATTTATTATGTTAATAATTTATTAGTTATGTAAAATTAACTTAAATAATCAAGACTTTTCCCTTTTTGAATAAATATGTGAAACTGTAATCTATTTTATTACTACTTTTAAGTTCATAACATAGAAGATTTTATAAATCAGTTATAACTGTCAATAATTAATTAAATAATTCAAATATAATTGACATAATTAATACAATAAAAAGTCCCTCAGTGTTAGCGGCTACCCGGCGCCTCCACCAAAAATTTCGCTGTTACGTGCGGGGCTACACGCACAACGCGAAATTTAAATATTTATTTTATTGCGGGACCCGCCAACGCGTCCCGTACGGGCCCGCCCGCGCATCGCGAACCGAAGGGACCTTTGCCGTTGCGCCGAACACATACTTCGGGGGGGAATTGCCGCCTCTGCCCCATTACTTAATAATTAATGAATCATTAATCAAAAGAAAATTAAAACCTTACCTTGTGCTGAACTCTGCCCTTTTTATTGGGATCACCGTGAGGAGTGAGAGTGGAAGGTTATGATTCACAATAGTGTCCTTTTCTGGTTTTTAATAACTTTATTCAGTTCACAGGTTTTTGTATGCTTCACAACACAGCACGATGCGCGCCGTACTCCGTGACGGAAATTGATAAAAAGAATTAAATGATGGAAAAAAAAAAAGGTTGTTCCTTACTTGTAGTTAACCCGACAAAAATCAGACTGATAATCTATCCCCCGGTTACTACTGTCAACTCCGGTTCTCCCCTTTTGCGGCCCGTTGGTACTCATATTTAAAGACCTTGAGGTGGAGGCATCGTGGGGGTTTTTGCTTATTTTGCATCAGCGCGAGCCTCGGTGGACTCCCGAGTCTCCCCCCGCCTCCCGACTAAACTGCAACCTTAGACATTTTATTCGTTCAAATGTGTGCGCCGAGGCGAGTTGAGCAACACAACTCTCTAAAGGTGTGTGTGAAAAATATCTGACTGTAAGAATACGATTATTTTCCATGTCTCCTGGGTTTTTTCCACAGGAGTCAATTTGCAGCGTGAGTGCAAGTATCACCCACCTTTTTCTAACACTCTGTTGTACAGAGTTCGTCAACCTGCGCGCTCAGCATTTTCACACATTAAACGTACACGTCTATGTGTTGCAGTGGTACATTAAACCGTTTAATTTTGATTTTTATAAATTCTTAATTTAATTATTATTGTTTATTTATGATATTTGTTTATTTATGTTGTTTATTTATTTAATTTAATTATTTAATTTAATTATTAAAATTTTGTCACGTAACAATAGTTCTGTTCAATAAATTATTCTTAATATTCAATGAAAATACTTTAGAAACTAAAAATATAAACAAAAATATATTTATTACCTTAAAGGAGCAGCTTTATTTTCAATTTTTTGAAAAAAAACCTGAATGAGTAGGCTGAAAATTACATTGATTTACCACTTTTTTGGACATTCTTAATATTATTAATATTTATTCAAAAGAGAAATTTTAATAACATCCGATATATCCAGGATAGGTTAAATCAAACAAGCGTTCTTACACAATTATTTTATCTCGTTAAATCAAAAAATAATATAGGTAAAAAAAAATTGATATATTTAATTATTCGAATCACATTATTTCATTTACTTGAAAAAAAAATACATTTAAATAATGTTTTATTTTCACTGTTTCTATCAGCGCGCGTTTTCCTCGAAATCTCAGATATGCTGATTAATATATTTAGAGGTTATGCATTTTGACGGCACATCGTGCTCGATTTTGGCAGCCTGCCGTGTGGGCGCTCTTACGTAGCGGTTTTATATATAGGGTGATTCATTATGAGGTTTGGTTTTTAATCTCAAATAAAAGGCATAAAGTTGAATTCTATAGTAAAAATTTTATTGTGAGTCGAAAGAACAATCTATGACATTTACTTTTTAAAGATTATCTCATTTAAATATTGACCATGACTACGCCGTAAATGGTCCATTCTGAGGGTCCAATTTTGGACGACGCGTTCCAGCATAGCGACCGACATCTCGCGAATGACATGAGTAATGTTGGCTTGCAAGGCGTTGATTGAAGCTGGCTTATCCCTGAAGACCAGAGACTCCGTGTAACCCCAAAGAAAATAATCTAAAGGTGTGATATCACACGATCTAGGCGGCCAATTTACTGGTCCAAAACGTGAAATCAGGTTCTCACCAAAATGATTTTTCAATAAGTTCATTGTTTCTCTCGCTGTATGCGAAGTAGCGCCGTCTTGTTGAAACCAAAGTTCACCGATACCACGGGCTTTAATTTTAGGTAGCAGAAAATCCGTTATCATGGCGCGATAGCGGTCGCCATTGACGGTTACGTTCTGACCGGACTCATTTTGAAAGAAATATGGACCGATGATTCCACCGGTCCATAAACTACACCAAACTATGCATTTATGTGGCTTTAGTGGTAGCTGTTAAAGCTCTTCAGGTTGTTAATCAGCCCAAATACTACAAATCTGCTTATTGACGTATCCATTGAGCTAAAAATGCGCCTCATCACTGAACAAAATTTCGTGATAAAACAGCGGATTTTCATTGAGCTGATCCAGAGCCCATTCACCAAAAACACGACGCAAACCTGAGTCACCCGGCTTCAATTCTTGCACTAGTTGAAGTTTGTATGCCTTAAAACCAAAATCTTTACGTAAAATACGCCAAGTTGTTGCGTACGACAAACCAAGCTGTTGAGAACGACGTCGAATCGTTTTGTATTACAAATATAGTATAAAAAAATCTACTTTGATAAGCTAACTTGAATTTAATTGGTTTTATACGTCATCTCAACAAAATACCTAACGTTTATGGATAAAAATTCAAACTAACATAAAAGATGTGTTTCTATCAAAAAATACTACAATATCTTAGCATCATTTCAATTATTTTTAATTTTAATCTTCTAACATGTTCTCGATGCCAAACAAATTTTTGTTGTCTGTATAATTCTAAAATAACATCTGAGGATACTTATGATTATTTTAAATTTACTACCAATGGACCATGCTCTGGCTATCTATTTAAAAAAACCAATGAATTAGATGAAATAAATGATATTTCAGCAATGGATTATTTTGAATACGAGGTCTGGCTATTAAATAACGAGACTGGTTACGGAAAAGGGTTTTATTATAAAAATTATTCTACATTCAAATGCTCCCCTTCAATATACTCCCCTTCCCTCGCCACACACCTTTCCATACGTTTTTTCCATTGATCGAAGCAGTGCTGGAAGTCTTCTTTGGTAAGGGCCTTTAAGAGCTCTGCCGTTTTTTGCTTAACCGCTTCCATCGACTCAAATCGGGTCCCTTTCAAAGCAGATTTTATCTTCAGAAACGAAAAAAAGTCGCACGGTGCCAAATCTGGCAAGTACGGCGCGTGTTCGAGCACTGGAATGCGCTTACCGGCCAAATACTGCTTCACAAATAGCGCGTTATCGGCAGGTGCGTTGTCCTGGTGCAAAATCCACGAGTTGTTCTTCCACAACTCGGGCCGTTTTTTACGAACTCGTTCTCGCAGTGTTGCCAAAACTGACAAATAGTAAGTCTGGTTGACAGTCTGACCCTCTGGAACCCATTCAGTCATCACGATACCGTTAATGTCGAAAAAAACGATCAACATTGCCTTGAATTTTGATTTGGACATCCTTGCTTTTTTGATTCTGGGCGATTCAGGCGTCTTCCAATGCATCGATTGCCGCTTTGTTTCAACATCGTATTGAAAAATCCACGTTTCGTCGCAAATAATGATGTTTTCCATCAGTCCAGAACCTTTTTTTAACCTTTTAAGAAAATCTGAACAGACCTGTTGACGCAAGAGCTTATGGACAGGAGTCAGGTTTTTTGGCACCAACTTCGCACAGACTTTTGTCATGTGTAATTCCGCGTATAAAATTTATCTAACCATTTCTTTATCGGCGTTTACAGCCTCGGCAATCATCCAGATGCTCATTCGACGATCTGCACGCACAATTTGGTTAATTTTGGTCACTGTTTTCAGAGTTGAAACAGTGACAGGGCGACCTGGGCGTTGGTCATCTTCAGTGCTCACTCGGCCCTTACTGAAGCGCTTACACCACTCAAAAACACGCGCACGAAATAGAGAACTGTCCCAATAGGCCTCTTGCAACAATCTACAGCACTCAGTCCGAGTTTTTTTCAATCTAACGAGAAATTTGAGATTGATACGTTGCTCCTGTTTTTCGTCACACATGGTTTTCGGCACAAGAAAAAAACACGTTCGTTCCAAACCGCTACTGCACAAATACAATAATAGTGACGAGAACGTGTTTTGGTACGTGCATAGACAAGATATCTAGGTACCCAACGCACTACTGGTTTTTTTCCTCACCCCTCTACGGCGCCCTCTAGGCGCGCAGTCACGTTATTTAATAGCCAGACCTCGTACATTCGTATATACAATCTTTAAAAAAAAACCTGTTTTAAGGGGTAGAATGCTGGCAAGTAGAAGTTGTTTTTTATCTCATTTTAACATTATTCTTCAATTTTTCAAACATATAATTTATATAGATAAAAAATTTGTATAATTTTAATATAACTATATTTTTAAAATTGCTTTTTATTGTTTACATATTTGTACTATTTCATCTTTTATTAATTAATTGTATATTTACAAACTTAATGTCGTAACATTTTTTGTAAAAGATTGACTTCATAAAAAAAAAGGTTTAAATAGTACAGTTATTCTTTTCACGAACACAGTTTCACAGATCACTTGGATTTATAAAAACTTATTGGGTGTACAACTTTGCTTCCGCCGTTTTGCAGTAGATGGCTGTAGCGGTAAGTGGTAGTTGAAATAAATAGATCATAGATGTCATACGATAAGCTTAGGTATTTGTAAACATAACGCCATCAAAATATTAGTCGATTTGTGTCTGCATCATAAAGTTATTCTCGATTAAACATGTTAGCTTACGAGCCAAATTCTCGTCATTTGCGGGAGATTTAATTTTCTGCTTTAATATGAAGAAATCTGCGACTGAGGCTCATCGAATGCTCTCAAATACCTATGGTGAGGCTGCTATTAGTAAAAGAACGTGTCGAGAGTGGTTTCAACGCTTCAAGAACGGCGATTGTAACGTCGAAGACCAGCATGGCGGTGGAAGAAAGAAGGTTTTCGAAGATGCAGAATTGGAGGCATTACTTAATCAAGACTCGTGTCAAACGCAACAAGAATTGGCAGGATCATTGGGAGTGACGCAACAAGCCATTTCAAAACGCCTGAGAGTCATGGGAATGATTCAGAAACAAGGAAATTGGGTGCCGTACAAGTTGAAGCCGAGAGATGTTAAACGGCGTTTGTGTGTTTGTGAACAGCTGCTTGCAAGGCAAAGACGTAAGGGATTTCTGCATCGCATTGTGACTGGGGACAAAAGATGGGCTTACTACAATAATCCCAAGCGCAGAAAATCATGGGGATATCCCGGCCATGCTTCCACGTCGACGGCCAAACCGAATATTCACGGTTCCAAGGTCATGCTCAGTATTTGGTGGGACCAGCTCGGCGTAGTGTATTATGAGTTGTTAAAACCGACTGAAACAATCACAGGCGATCGTTATCGTACGCAATTAATGCGTTTGAGCCGAGCATTGAAAGACAAACGGCCGCAATACAACGAGAGACATGATAAAGTGATTTTACAGCATGACAATGCTCGACCCCATGTTGCGAAAGTGGTCAAGACAT
The DNA here is from genome assembly GCA_949987625.1 of Chalcis sispes. NCBI lineage: Eukaryota > Metazoa > Arthropoda > Insecta > Hymenoptera > Chalcididae > Chalcis > Chalcis sispes. Next base: position 26,126,063 of record OX465095.1, on the reverse strand, counting down.
ACTTGAAAACTTTGAAATGGAAAGTCCTACCCCACCCGCCGTATTCTCCAGACGCTGCTTCCTCGGACTATCACTTGTTTCGATGAATGGCACACGGCCTGGCTGACCAGCACTTCCGGTCTTATGAAGAAGTAAAAAATTGGATCGATTCGTGGATCGATTCAAAAGATGACCAGTTTTTTTAACGCAGGATTCGTATGCTGCCCGAAAGATGGGAGAAAGTAGTGGCTAGCGATGGACAATACTTTGAATCATAAATGTAGAACCAGTTTTTTATAATAAAGCCTCGAATTTCGGAAAAAAACGGCGGAAGCAAAGTTTTACACCCAATATATTTTACATTTTTCCTTAATTGATGATAAAATTGTGGCTGCTCAGTGAATTAATTTTTAGAGCTTTATGTACAATTTCATAATTTCACCTACAGAAAGTTGTGAAATAAAAAAAAATGTCAAGTATTTGTTATCTTTGTTTCACATTTTGCACATTGTATCGTGTATTACGTAACTTGATTTATATGATCCGGCTTCCGAATTTCAATCATAATTAATTAAATAACCTATTTACTATTTACTTGCAGTAATTTGTAATGTACCAGGTGTACAAGTATGAAATGCAGACTTTAGACAACAGATAGTGTACCAATACAGTTTAACCCATTAACACCCACGAGACACGTTTTTCATCGTTTATTTCAGAGCTCTCTAGAGGGATCAATTCCGGCCTTGAAAATTTTTGAGCACATGAATTTTTAAGATATTAATCTTTCGAATGGTTACTATTAAAATGAGAAAAGAAATTTTTTTAACTCTCAAAGGTAAGGTCAAACCAAAAAAAAAACGAAAATGAAAAAATTTTTCTTTAATTCCATTTTTTTTCTACTTATCGTTGTGCAGTCACCTCAAAATGTTATAAAAAGTGTCCTTGGCATCTCAGCTTTGAAAAGACCACTTCTTGAGTTTAACAATGTCTTTTGGATGATCCAAAATGGCGCCCGGAATGAAAAATTTCATTCAAAATCTTTCGGGCGCTCTAACTAGAGAACTGAGAGGTTTAGCAAAAAAGTTAGAATAATAATTTCTTAAAATTCATTAAAGAGTACACTCGAGCTATTTTAGATGATTTTGTTCATATTTTTGGAAATTTGTTTATGCAAATTATTGAAAATTGAAAAAAATTGTTTTTTGGTTCTGAGAAAATTTTTGTGTATTCTTCAATCAATTTCGAGCACTTTTTATACTTTACAATTTCTTTGAGATATTTTTCGAGTAGAAAGATATGGGAATCTGAAAATCACTGTAGTCCTTAGCCGCTGGTACCTATAATAAACACAACATTGCCCGGTTTTCACCATGAGGTGAACTTCATTAAAAACCTTTCTTTTTGTTTTTTTTTTTTTTATATTTATTTATTTTTTTAGTTTTTTTATATTTTAAAAAAGTAAACATGCAAAATTCGGACCTGATTTCAATTTTTTTGCCCATGAGTTTTTATAAAACATTTATCACAATAGTTCGCATCATCACTTTGGATGCAATTTCGAAATATTCAAATAATGAAAGAAACGTTATCACAATAATCAAGATTTTCGATGTTGATGAAGAAGTCGAACGAATGAAATAATCAATTTATTAAAATTTCACTTTATTCGTAAGAAAATTACAAAATAAGAAAATCGCAAAAATCAAAAAATATTTTATTGAAACTAGAAAATTGAAACTACAAATCTTTGTTTGGAAATAAGATGTATCGCGAATACACTTTATTTAATCATTTATTCATTTATAATAAATCTATACATGAATGTAAAACAATATTTTGTTTTACAATAATAAAAATAAATTCTACTGGAGTACAAATCAGCTATAGCAAGAGTAAAAAAAAAAAATTTCCACCTTCCGTATCTTTTTACTCGAGAAGTATCAACTTCTCGAAGAAATTGTAAAGAATAAAAAGTGCTCGAAATTGATCAAAGAATACACAGAAATTTTTCCAGAACCAAAAAAAAATTTTTTTTATTTTCAATAATTTGCATAAACGAATTTTCAAAAATAGTAACAAAATCATCTAAAACGGCTCCAGTGTATTCTTCGATAAATTTTAAGAACTTTTTATTATTGTAACTTTTTTGCTAAACCTCTTAGTTCTCTAGTTCGAACGCCCGAAAGATTTTAAATGAAATTTTTCATTCAGGGCGCCATTTGAATCATCCAAAAGAGATTTTCAAGCTCAAAAAGTAGTCTTTTTAAATCTGAGATGCAGAGGACACTTTTTTATTAACTTTTGAGGTGACTGCACAACGATAAGTAGAAAAAAATGAAGATAAAGAAAAGTTTTTTTTCATTTTTCGTGTTTTTTTGCTTTGACCTCATTTTTAAGGGTTAAATGTTTTTTTATTTTAATAGTAACCATTTAAAATATCAATAAAAAATCTTAAAAATTCATGTGCTCAAAAATTTCTTAGACCAGAATTGATCCCCTCTAGTAAGCTCTGAAATAAACGATGAAAAACGTGTCCCGTGGGCGTTAATGGGTTAAGCTGCTATGATTTGACACTGCGCCATTTTGTTGTGTCATCAACAAGTTCAGTCGCGCATTAGTGATCGACTGAATAAGTGTGTGCATCGTGCTGTATTGTTGTGTTTAATATGTCAAAATTCATACCTAACAAATAGCATTCGCAGACAGCATTAATGTTTTGTTTTCATTTGAAGAAAACTGCTGCTGAATCTTTTCGGTTACTACGAGAAGCTTATGGTGAGCATGCTCCATCGCAAAATACGTGTGAACAATGATTTCAGCGTTTCAAGAAAGGTGAATTCGACGTTGCAGAGAAGGAACATGGAAAATCGCCAAAACAATTCAAAGATATGGGTTTGCAAGCATTGTTGGACGAAGATGATTCGCAAACACAAGAACAACTCGCTCAGCAATTAGGAGTTTCCAAGCTGTTTCCAATCGCCTACGAGTGATTGCGAAAATTCAGAAGAGCGGTAGATGGGTACCATATGAGTTGAATGCCACGCAACTGGAAAATCGCAAAATCACATGTGATATTTTGCTTGCTCGGGACAAAAGAAAGTCGTTTTTGCATCAAATAGTAACAAGGAATAAAAAGTGAATTTATTTTGAAAATCTCACACGCAAGAAATTATGGGTAGACCCAGGAGCACCATCTACATCGACCGCAAGACGGAATCGTTTTGGCAGAAAGACGATGCTCTGTGTTCGGTGGGACCAAAGGGGCGTTGTCTATTGTAAGCTATTGAAACCGAGGAAAACGGTTAATACTACACGTTATTCACAACAATTAACCGATTTAAGCCGTTTGCTGCTCGAAAAAAGGCCAGAATATCGAAAAAGGCAACACAAAGTGATTTTTCTCCATGACAATGATCCATTACATACGGCGAAACCAGTTCGCGACACATTGGAAGCACTCAACTGGGAAGTTCTGCCTTATGCGGCCTACTCACTATATTTGGCTTCTTCTGATTACCACTTGTCTGCATCGATGGGTCACGCACTAACTGAGCAGCGCTTTGATTCCTATCAAGATGTCAAAAAATGGCTCGATGAATGGTTCGCGGCAAAAGGGCAAGATTTCTACTGGCGTGAGGTTCACAAATTGCCCGAAAGATGGGAAAAATGTATAAAAAGCGATGAAGCATACTTTGACCAAAGCACTTTTGATTATTCTACCAAATATAACGTGTTCTTTTTTCTTTTATAATCCGCATTTCATACTTGTACACCTGGTAAGTAAAGCAAAGTAATGAAATTTTACCATTGACGAAATTCAAGTTTTAGCTAAAGAGCTTGTAATAACTGTAAAAAAAATTGTCAAGTTTCGATTTGCTTTTTCTTTAAGATCGAAAAATTGATGTATGTAATATTAGGTTGCTGCAGATGAAATGGCCGATTTAGTAATAAATTTTTAAACAGCTGTAACTTTTTGTAAAGACAATTTTTTTAATCAAAATAGGTAGTAATAGATGCAACACACTTTTCCCAACAAGATACAAGTTCATTTATTTCAGTTTTGTAGAAGTCCGAGTTTCTGGTTCGAAGAAACTCCTCGAAGGCATTTTCGACAGCAGCTTCATTATTAAATCTTTTTTCTGTCAAAAAGTTATCCAAATGTTTAAAGAAATGGTTATCTGTTGGTGAGAGGTCTGGTGAATATGGAGGGTGAGGAAGAGTCTCATAGCACAACTCGTTTAATTTTTGGACCGTTGTTCTCGATACATGAGGTCGTTCGTTATCATGAAGCAGTATCACTCAATCCCTGTTGACAAGCCTAAGTCGTTGGACTATCAATTTCTGATGCATTTCATCCAGTTGAGCACAGTATTTCTCAGCTGATTTGATATTAATAGTTTCGCCAGGTTGCAGGAACGAATAGTGGATAACTCCAGCTACAGACCACCAAACAGTTACCATTATTTTCTTTGGATGAAGGCTTGGTTTCGGCATGTGGCTTGGCGTTTCATCGGCAACTAGCCATTGGGCCGATCGGCGACGATTATCGTATAAAATCCACTTTTCATCGCAGGTCACAATTCGGTGCAAGAACGGTTCCTTTTTGTTGCGGGAGAGAAGAGAACTTGAAATCTTTATTTGACACGTCATGTTTTGCTCGGTAAGAACATGTGGAACCCATTTGTCAATCTTTTTCACTTTTCCAAGTTGTTGCAAGTAACGGCAAACTGTCGAATCGTAAACGCCTAATTTCTCGACAAGATCCCTTCTGGTTTATCGGGGGTCAAACTACACTAATGCACGCAGCTCGTCGTTATTGATCGATGGTCCTAGGTGTTCACGTGGCTCATTTCCAAGGTTCCTATCTCCAGATCGAAATTTTTCGAACCACCGACGAGCGGTTCGTTCGCTAACTATATCAGGCCCAAATGCGCTGTTGATGTTTCTCGTTACTTTCGTTGCGTTGTGCTCTAATTTAAATTCGTATAGAAAAGTAGCCGTTTTTGATTCATTTCCATGTTCACTTTCTCTTTTTGTTTTTACGATCACTATGAAGTGCAAAACAGAAATAACTCCATAAACCAAGGTATCAGTATTTATACTTCAATATGTCATATCATTTGCGCCGCCTTGTGCCAACATTGTACACTAAAATAGCAGCAAACTTTATGTTATTGCTAAATCGGCCATTTCATCTGCAGCAACCTAATACATTTACTGTAGATAAGCAATTTCATTTACTAAAAACATATTTAGACAAAAAGTCTACGCAACTTATCAATAATTATATTGATAGCTAATAAATAATTAATAGATATCTGTAGATGTTGAGTTTGCAGTAAAAAACATACAATATAGAGTTTACATACATTACTATTTACATACATACTGCAAGCATTAAGAAATATCCTAATGTAACAGTGTCAAAATACTACACATACTGTCTGTCAAAAAAGTGCCGGGAATTTTAAATTAAAACAACATTTTTACGTTTAATAATCAAAATTTATTGGGTCGCCTTCAAAATAGGCTCTATTTGCTCCGATATATTTATGCTAATGGCACTTCCAATTATTGAAACATTTTTTATAGGCGCTTTCCGGGATGGCCTTCAGCTCGCGCGCTGAATTTTGTTTTATGGCTTCAATCGACTGAAAACGGGTGCCACGGAGCGGCAATTTAAGTTTTGGGAAGAGGAAGAAGTCACAGGGAGCCAAATCCGGCGAATACGGTGGTTGTTCAAGCGTGTTCGTTGAGTTTTTGGCGAGAAAGTCGGTCGCAATCTTAGCTCTGTGAGACGGCGCGTTATCGTCGTACAAAATCCACGAGTTGTTCGCCCAAAAATTTAGCCGCTTCTTACGGATACGCTCACGCAAACGTTTCATAACGCTTAGGTAATACTCTTTGTTTACCGTCTGACCCTCTGTAACGAATTTGTAGTGCACCACGCCACGGATATCGAAGAAAACAATGAGCGTCACCTTCACTTTTGAGCGGCTTTGGCGTGGTTTTTTCGGTTTCCGCTCGTTTTTTTTCCACCCATTTCGATGCTTGCTGGCTTGTTTGCATACCGTACTCATACACCCACGTTTTGTCACCAGTTATGATGCATTCCATGAATGTGGGATCGGAATTGGCGCGATCTAGCATGTCCGAAGCGACCTGTTTGCGATAGCGTTTTTGAAGAAAATTAAGTTCTTTTGGAACGAGTCTTGCGGCCACCTTTCTAATGCCCAAAAGATCAATTAAAATCATACGTGTGGTCTCGTGGTATATCTCAAGTTCATGTGCTATCTTTCTTAAGCTGGTATGACGGTTTTCAAGCACCATTTCCTCAATTTTATCGACGTTATCTGCGGTCGAAGCCGTCGATGGGCGTCCGTAACGAGGCAAGTCTTCGACGATTTCACGATCCCCCTTGAAGGTTTTGTACCACTCATATGCACGGGTTTTCGATAGTGCTTTATTACTAAAAGCCTTTTGCAACATTTTCAATGCATCGGCACACGAAATTTCATTCGGAACACAAAATTTTAGACAAATTCTTTGTTCAACATAATCACCCATTGTAAAAAATCGTCACGCACTATTGACATCGACTGATTTAACTAGTTACTGTAAACACACTTGTTGACAGATTCCGCTTAAACTTGGCATAGTCATTAAGGACAGTTGTACTAACCTAGAAAAAAAATTTTACCTGCCTAAATTGCCCCGCCAGATTTAAATCGACAATTCTCGGTACTTTTTTGACAGAATGTAAATCTCTTAGGTGAATCAATTGAAAAAGTTATCTAACTTGTTTTTTCATATCTAAAAAAAGTACGAAATAATTTTTTTTAAATATAATAACCAAAATATTAATAAATATTTTGTTTAAAAAATAATTCTTACTTCCCTCGTCATTATGAAAATGTTAAAAATAAAAAATATAACTCTCCTTCTGAAGCAGTCGGATAATTAACTATTAAATACATAAAATAACAATTTTTCTTAATAAATAATGACATTTATATTTGATAATATATTTTTCTTAATATAATATTTTTCTCATATAATATTTTTCTCCGATATCCGTAAATCATCAGCTCGAATATGTCGCAAGATTAGTTTTTTTTTACTATTTTTTAAATGTAGAATGGTTTATAATGGCATCCTCAAAAAGCCGTAAGTTTTTTTGAGGCTCATCCTCAAAAGACCGTAATCCTTTTTGAGGATGGTCCTCAAAAGTTCGAGTTCATGCTGAAGTTTTTTGAGAAGAAGCCTCAAAACGCCCAAAAAGCCTCAAAAGACTTGAAATTTGCTGAAAAAAGGCCTCAAAGCTCCGGAAACATGTATATGTATATATGTATATATGCTGGGTGTCTCATTTTAAAAAACGGATGCATATATTTCTAGAGCTAAAGGTTCTAAAAAAATTTAAAGTCAAAAGTCATTGGATTTCGAAGCGGTCGTGTAACTGTGACCTTGACTATGACTTTAAATATGGTCTTTAAGGTCATTTAAAGGTCAAGTTGGTTTTTCTAAATAGAAACCTTTACTTTTGACAGCAGAATATATTACGTCTTATAATGACCTTGACTTTGACCTTGAGTATAACCTTCAAGGTCATTTGATGGTCAAATCATTGTTTCAAAAAGAAAGCTTTTCTTTTGACCCCGGAAAAGGAATAAGCAGAAAATTTCATGTCCAAACAGTTATGACCTCGACCATAACCTTGATGGTCATTTTGAGGTCAAATTAATTTTTTCTAAGGGAAATCTCTGCGTTTGGTCATGGAAATGAAAAAAGGTTGAAAACTTATGTGGGATATCTTTTATCATGACAATGACCATGACCTCGACCATCACCTTCAAGGTTACTTGAAGGTCTAGTTATATTTTTTTTAAATTTTAATCCCAATGTCGATACTTAATATTTTCGTTGGCATTCTTCTAACAATAATCAAACAATGGTTCCCTTAGTTTAGTTACGCATAATAAAAAAAATTTTAAATAAAAAGGCAGTGAATGTTTTTAAATTAATTTTCATTATTAATAAATGAACTAAAATAAAATTAGACATACAGCAAATAATATTTTTGCAGCTAATAATACTTTTCTCAATAAACTAAGATTCTTTCCTAATAACAAGAGAAGTTTGATAGTCCCGAATTTTGTATTATTTTTGCTTTGATCTAACACTCTAATAGGCGGCGATCACCTTCAATGAATAACATATTTTATTACAATCATTCTGGAAACATGAATAAATTCTTTTTTGGTTAATTTCTTGATAGTGGATTTGGTTGCCATATAGTGGTTTCTGAATAACAGTGGCCATATAGTGATTTCTGAAGTTGTCATTAATTTAAATCAACTTTGTCATTCATTGTAAGTTTATTTGAATGCGAAATTGAAGCATCATTTTGAGAAATTTTGAGTTTTTACAAATTCTCTTTATAATTTGTTTGTTTTTTTTTTTTATTAAATTTGTTTCTTTTGATATAAGTTTTATTTATTTTAACATTTTTTTATTATGCCTGACTACACAGCTAATGAAATTGTCGATATTCTTCTTGTGTTAGGAGAATGTTGACGAAATTACGTTTAAGCTTCAATTTTGTATGCTGCTAGATTCCCCAAAAGACGTCATCCCAATGACACTGTTATTCGTAGTATTGAGTTACATGGCCGACAAAGTAAGTTCGCTTGTAAAAGTAGGTCCATGTTAACAGAAGATTATGCTAATAATCCTTAAATGATTGCGGTACTAGCTATGGTGCACCTAGATCCTCAAACGAACGAGAGCTTGGTGTAACAACTTCAACAGCCAGCAGATATCTAAAAAATGTGAAGTGCCATCCGTATCACGTATCTCTGAACCAAGCTTTATCGGTTAAAGATTATCAAAGAGAACTTTTTTTGTCAATGGGCAACGCTGCAGCTTAATAATGATGATAATTTTTTCAAATATATTGTGCTTAGTGATGAGGCTATATTTCAAAGTACTGGCGTCTTGAATCGCCATAATTGTTACATTTGGTCTCCAGTTAACGCACACTGGATGCGACAGGTTGGCCATCAACATCGCTGGAGTTTAAATGTATGGTGCGGAAACGTTAATGGCTATTTGATTAGCCGTTACTTTTATTAAATAAATAATTTGCAGATAAACTTATTTGCAGTTAATAAGGGATAAACTCCCAGTTGTGCTTAAAGAAGTTGACCTTAATATGAGAAATAGATTATTGCTACAACAAGACAATGCTTCTCCACATTGGACAATCATTGTAAGAAATTATCTAAATGAAAGATTTAACAATCGATGGATAGGTAGAGGAGGTCCTATAGAATAGCTACCTAGGTCACCAGACCTTACATCGCTTAACTTTTATTTATTGTGCTTTACGAAAAATGAGGTTTATAGAACCAGACCAACGACAAAACAAGATATGAAGGTGAGGATTCGGAATGCATGTAATACCATACCGCGAAACGTGTTATTAAAAACGATATTGCATTTTCGAAAACGAGTCAACTTGTACATTCGAGAAGATGGAGCAACTTTTGAACATCTTTTACCTTAAATAGCTCTTTTTATTCTGCCTCAGCTGAAAATACAGCCTACATCGATGAATGATCTTGCCTTAACTAGCAAGGTCTGTGCTTGGTCTTGCCTTAGCTGGATGGGTCTTTGTCCGATCTTGCCTCAACTGGCTGGCTCTTTGCTTGGTCTTGCCTTAACTGGCCAGATTTTTGATTAGTAAAATTTTCTGTTTATGTTTTCTGAGGTTACCAGTAAGATTTTTTATTTAAAATGTTCAACTTGACTTAAAATGACCTTGAAAGTCATCGGCAAGGTCATGGTCAGTCATATTAAGACGTAAAATTTTCTGATCTTTCGTTTTCCGGGGTCAAAAGTAAAGGTTTCCGTTGAAAAAACAACTTTTCCTTCATATGACCTTGAAGGCCATATTTAAAGTCATGGCGATGGTCAAGTTAGAAGCCTCTTTCAAAATCTAACAACTTTTGTATGAAAACTTTTTTCATAATACCTTTAGTTCTAGAGATATATGCATCCGTTTTTTAAAATGAGATACCCAGTATATCCACTCGATTAAATTAAGTTCCAAGTCTTTTGAATAACTTAAAATTTTAAAGTTAATATTTAAAAAAAACGCATTTTTTTTTAACAAAATACCTGCGTGAAACAATTTTTTTTTTTTTTTATTATTTTTATTACCTTGAACGTGCTTACTATTGAATAACGAATTTATACCTTTATATATTATGAAAATCAATAGTGTTGCTGGCAACTACAAGCAGTTAATTTAAAACAATAAACACCTAAAGCACATGTATATTTATGTAATAGTAGCTGCTATATTCAAAATCAATTTAATTATTGTTGAATTATGCTTTTACTCGCCGTCTACTGGTTCTGGCATAATTTTCATTCGTTCGTCGTTGATCCTAGAAAAGGTTATTAATATTGCGTTACGCGATATCCGAGTGCCATGCGACTTCAAGATGTGAGTTTCAGGGATAAAAATTGTGTCCAGTTGTTCCAAGATACTTGTAGTTCTACATAATAGTGCTCACCATGATAGAACTTAACTTCTGCAGGCACACATTTGACAATGTGTACGACTTCCCCGGCGGTGGTCGCCATATATTCTGATCCTTTCATGAGATTGTAGGCAAATTCGTCTGGTGAATGGTTGGCTATTGCTAAATTTTAAGAATGTCTGCTATTCTGCATTGTTGTTGTATCACGCATTGCTGTAGTACAATGACTGTACCTGTACCCTGGTATATTTTTCTACATACACAAACTTAGAATTCACCTACGCGAATATGTTTAGGTTGTCGAGCGACACCCCTTCTCCCAGTCTATCAAAAGAGATGCCTTTGCCAGTTTCTAAAACAAATAGTTAAAGGTGTTTCGTTTTTACTATAGTACATCCGCATAAATTCTCGCTTCCCCTGTTTGTCAGCGTGAAAGTTACATCGTCGGTGATTAGTGAATATACAATTTTGTCGTTATCGGTGTTGATTTCCGTAATTTTATTGGCGAGTCCTTCCTACAAGACCCCGTATCGATCGAATTTACACTGATAAAATTCTGTGAATTTATCTTTTACTCGTATAACTTCTTATTTCGTAGTTTTAATACAACTAGGTTTTTATAAGCAAGTTTTAAAATGCTGTTTAGCTGGGTTACTAGGTCCGTGATGTAATCCCTACATGTGAGATACATGTCACTCGCTTTTAAGGGGTCATTTGGTGGTAACCGTGTTCATTTTTCTAAATACCACCTCGTAGGGCGTGTGTTTTGTGCTTTCTTATACGCTGGTATTATAATTTAACATGGCTATCTTAATCCATTCGTCCTATTCATTGTCTCTATCAGTGTATTCTTTTAGAAGCTCACTAAGTGCATGATGAGATCTTTCCAATGATTCATTCGACTGGGGATGGGAAACGGTGGTTTTAAGTTTCTTTATTCTAAATCTTTCATTGATTCTATTCATGAGGTGACTTAGAAAATTCTTTTCTTGGTCTATCAATATCGCCTTAGGTGCTTCGAATGAACGAATTTCTTGATTAATGCGTCGGCGGTAGTAGTAGCTAGAGTGTTTTGTAGGGGTACGGCTAAACAAAACTTTGATAATTGATCCTGTATTGTCAACACGTACTCATTCCCTTTCTTGGTGAACTTAAGGGGCTTTACAATAGTCATCGCAATTTTGAGAAAAACAGTTTCCGGTGTATCGGTGATTGCCATAGGCTGTTTCGTTTTGATATGCACTAGTGTTTTTAGTTGGCAGTAGAGGTTGTTTAATGCGCCGCTGTATGTCATCTTTTAGATTTTTCCAGTAATATTTTTGCCGAATTCGATTGAAGGTCTTAGATACTCCTCTATGTCCACCAATTAGTGCCTGTGGAGTTTGTAGAAAACTTCACCCCTCTTATCGATCGGGACGTTTTTTAGTTTTCCATTACAGATGAAGATTTTAATGGTAGTATCAGTAAATGCATCTTTAAGGAGGCTCATGATTACTGTCTATTCCACATATTCTATATATTTATTTTTAACGACGCTGAACATTTTTTGGTCGAATCTCGCTTATAACTTATTTAAGTTTCCCAAAGTATTCGATAAGTTTTCTTTAATCTGTGTGAGAAAAGCCAGCTGATCTTTTATACATAGCGTAGATAGATTTTTTTGCTTTACGCTTTTCGCGGTGAATTTCTTCAAAAATCAAGTTTCTTACAACGTTAATCTTGTTATATTCGAACAGCATTTTGCTGCCTTCCTTACAAAAATGTCCGTTTGAGGCCACTAAATAGACTATATTGTCATTCCTAGTATGTATTAGTTCTTTTATTTTTAGTATAAGGCTGCGGCTTGTAACTTCATTGTCTTCGAATTCGTCGGGGAATTCCGATTCCTCGTCTGACTTTGGTACGGACTTTGCGGGTGTGGTGAAGGATTCAGGTTTCGCAGGCTCGTCAAAGTCGTAGTCCTCGCTTTCTTTATAGTCGACCTTTTTCTTGAGTCGTGGTGTGCTCTTTCCTGCAATCGGAATGATTTCTTGAACCTTTGTACGTCGTTCTCTGGATTTTTTAGGTGCCTGCGCTGTAGGGTTGACTACCAATGGTTCTTTTTCGTCTTCGTCGGCAACGCGGGCATTCTTCCTTTGTTGTGCGCGTGTTACCACGTCAATGGCACCCTCCTTAACTGGGCTGCGCGACAAAGCGTCAGCATTTGCGTTTAACTTTCATGGTTTATAGATTATCTTGTAATTATATTCAGATAACTCAAACCTCTATTTTTGAACTCTCGTATTAAGGTCGACAGTTTTGAACTACACTAATGGCCGGTGATCCGTTATTATTGTAAATTTCTGCCCATATACGTAAGATCGAAATGTTGTTACACTGTGCGCTATGGCTAGAGTCTCCTTCTCATAAACTTCATAATTACCTTTGGCGCCACGCAGCATCCGGGAAGTGTAAGCTATTGGCCGGTCTTTCCCTATCTCTCTTTGTGATAGGACTCCTCCTACAACGTATTCTGAAGCATCTGTAGTGATTATTAAGGGCTGAGATGAATTGGGAAACTACAGTACTGGCGCGTTGCACAGTATTACCTTTAATAAATTGAACGCTTCCTCAGTTTTCTCGTTCCTTTCGAACGTAGTCTCCTTTTTGAATAAATTAGTTATAGGTTTAAACTGTTGTGTCAATTTCTTCTTCGGGCGGTATCAGACTTGATTTTATTAAATTTATTTCTGACCCTGAATTAACTAATTATCTCCCCTCCGTGAGAGAAGGTGGATTAAGGATTTTTATGAACGGTAAATCAGTTTTTACGTTGCTCGTGATATGCAGATTCTTGATCAGGTGAGGGCGATCTTCCTCGTTCCAAATTACTTTAATGTATTTATTATTTATCGTCATTAGGTTATTTTTAAAGTCTTTTTCTGCTTTCTAGTTTCGTAAAAGTTGGCTCCTAATACTCCATCAAAAGAGATGGGAAAATCATTGAGTACTGCTATAAATTCGATTATAGTCTCCTCGAATTTTATCTTCGCTTTCCCCAAACCTTGCTCTGCCTCATCTCTTTAGCTTTGCAGGATGTATCCGTTCTGATTTATGAGGTATCCGTGATCTGGCAAGACAAGTGCTTTTAGCACACTAACCTCTGACCCTGTGTCGATCATAAGTGTGTTAGGGAACTTGTTTTGTATAAGCTTGAGGCTTACGAACGGTATACAATAGTTTTGCAGATTCCTATGTCACTAATTCTCCTCAGAAGTCCTTCATTTCTATCGGTAGTGATGATCGCACTCGAGATCGTGGGGTCTCTCCGGTGGTGCTCTGTTGAGGGAGGCTTCTCTCGTTTTTTGGCTGATTTTATTTTCCCTTTTTACATTCTGTGTCTATGTGCCCCTATATCAAGCAGTAACTGCAAATTGGTATGTTGGGCAGGTTGAAGTATCTTTGTTGGCGGCAGACCTCTGCCTCATAGCCGGGCATATCACGTTTTTAAATTCTTCACCTGCTGTTAGGTTATAAGAGAGTATATGTATAATTTCTGTACACTAAACGCCATCTAACCCGAGCTCTATACTAACCGGCATACATTCTGTCGAAAAAGTACCGGGAATTGTCGATTTAAATCTGGCGGGGCAATTTTTTTTTCTAGGTTAGTGCAACTGTCCTTAATGACTATGCCAAGTTTTATCGAAATCTGTCAACGAGCGTGTTAACAGTGGCTGGTTAAATCAGTCGATGTCAATAGTGCGTGCTGATTTTTTACAATGGGTAAATACGTTGACCAAAGAATTTGCCTAAAATTTTGTGTTGCGAATAAAATTTCGTGTGCCGATGCATTGAAAATGTTGCAAAAGGCTTTTAGTGATAAAGCACTATCGAAAACCCGTGCGTATGAGTGGTACAAAGCCTTCAAGGGGGGTCGTGAAATTGTCGAAGACTTGCCTCGTTACGGACGCCCGTCGACGGCTTCGACCGCAGATAACGTCAATAAAATTAAGGAAATGGTGCTTGAAAACCGTCATACCAGCTTGAGAAAGATAGCACATGAACTTAAGATATCCCACGAGTCCACACGTACGATTTTAATTAATCTTTTGGGCATAAGAAAGGTGGCCGCAAGACTCGTTCCAAAACAGCTTAATTTTCTTCAAAAACGCTATCGCAAACAGGTCGCTTCGGACATGCTGGATCGCGCCAATTCCGATCCCGTATTCATGGAATGCATCATAACTGGTAACAAAACGTGGGTGAATGAGTACGGTATGCAAACAAGCCAGCAAGCATCGAAATGGGTGGTAAAAAACAAGCGGAAACCAAAAAAACCACGCCATAGCCGCTCAAAAGTAAAGGTGATGCTCATTGTTTTCTTCGATATTCGTGGCGTGGTGCACTACAAATTCGTTACAGAGGGTCAGACGGTAAACAAAGAGTATTACCTAGACGTTATGAAACGTTTGCGTGAGCGTATCCGTAAGAAGCGGCTAAATTTGTGGGCGAACAACTCATGGATTTTGCACGACGATAACGCGCCGTCTCACAGAGCTAAGATTGTGACCGACTTTCTCGCTAAAAACTCAACAAACACGCTTGAACAACCACCGTATTCGCCGGATTTGGCTCCCTGTGACTTCTTCCTCTTCCCAAAACTTAAATTGCCGCTCCGTGGCACCCGTTTTCAGTCGATTAAAGCCATAAAACAAAATTCAGCGCGCGAGCTGAAGGCCATCCCGGAAAGCGCCTATAAAAAATGTTTCAATAATTAGAAGTGCCGTTGGCATAAATTTATCGGAGCAAATAGAGCCTATTTTGAAGGCGATCCAATAAATTTTGATTATTAAACGTAAAAATGTTGTTTGATTGGGTGTACAACTTTGCTTCCGCCGTTTTTTTCCGAAATTCGAAGCTTTATTGTAAAAAACTGGTTGTACATTCATGATTCAAAGTACTGTCCATCGCTAGCCACTACTTTCTCCCATCTTTCGGGCAGCATACGAATCCCGCGTTGAAAAAACTGGTCATCTTTTGAATCGATCCACGAATCGATCCAATTCTTTACTTCTTCATAAGACTGGAAGTGCTGGTCAGCCAGGCCGTGTGCCATTGATCGAAACAAGTGATAGTCCGAGGAAGCAACGTCTAAGGAATACGGCAAGTGGGGTAGGACTTCCCATTTCAAAGTTTCCAAGTATGTCTTGACCACTTTCGCAACATGGGGTCGAGCATCGTCATGCTGTAAAATCACTTTATCGTGTCTCTCGTTGTATTGCGGCCGTTTGTCTTTCAATGCTCGGCTCAAACGCATTAATTGCGTTCGATAACGATCGCCTGTGATTGTTTCAGTCGGTTTTAACAACTCATAATACACTACGCCGAGCTGGTCCTACCAAATACTGAGCACGACCTTGAAGCTGTGAATATTCGGTTTGGCCGTCGACGTGAAAGCATGGCCGGGATATCCCCATGATTTTCTGCGCTTGAGATTATCGTAGTGAACCCATTTTTAGTCCCCAGTCACAATGCGATGCAGAAATCCCTTCCGTCTTTGCCTTGCAAGCAGCTTTTCACAAACACACAAACGCCGTTTAACATCTCTCGGCTTTAACTCGTACGGCACCCAATTTCCTTGTTTCTGAATCATTCCCATGACTCTCAGGCGTTTTAAAATGACTTGTTGCGTCACTCTCAATGATCCTGCGAATTCTTGTTGCGTTTGACACGAGTCTTGATCAAGTAATGCCTCCAATTCTGCAGCTTCGAAAACCTTCTTTCTTCCACCGCCATGCTGGTCTTCGACGTTGAAATCGCCGTTCTTAAAGCGTTGAAACCACTCTTGGCACGTTTTTTCACTAAAAGCGGCCTCACCATTGGTATTTGAGAGCATCCGATGAGCCTTAGTCGCAGATTTCTTCATATTAAAGCAGAAAATTAAAACCTCCCGCAAATGACGAGAATTTGGCTCGTAAGCTGACATGTTTAATCGAGAATAACTTTATGATGCAGGCACAAATCGACTAATATTTCGATGGCGTTATGTTTACAAATACCTAAGCTTATTTTATGACATCTATAATCTATTTATGTCAACTACCACTTACCGCTACAGCCATCTGTTGCAAAACGGTGGAAGCAAAGTTGTACACCCAATAATTTAAAATTCCCGGTACTTTTTTGACACACAGTATAGGTATGCATGTGTGCGTAAGCGACTGCGCGTTTACCGTCTCTTAGAATATAAGTTAGATTGTATCAGTACGCCGTACTGACTGCATGGCACCATCCACGGCCACTGGCCATGGTAAAATATATCAAATAAATATTAATTTATAAAACAACGTTTATAATGTCAAATAGTATACCGCCCTTCAATAACCAATCATGGTAGCAGAGCTTAATCGTCAAAAATCGCCAAAAAGTGAATTTTCGTTGTGCCTTGTGCCTTGATGATAGTGCATGCTTATCGTTTGACTGTATATGAGTTTGCCACGGCGGCAATATATTAGGTGTAGATAAAAGAAATTCATTATTTTTGCATTAAATTAAAGGTTTTATTTAGCATAGACAGAATGATACTATTTAGGTCAAATATGCACCGTTTCGTTCGATAACTTGTTGCCATTTTTGAGATAATTTTATCATGCCTCTTTCGTAGAAACCCTTGTCCCTATTGTCAAAAAACTAGGACAGACGATTTTCACAATCTTCTCTTGAGGCGAATTTTTCACCTGCAAAATCATTCGTCATAGACAGGAATAGGTGGTAATCACTTGGTGCCAGGTGCGGACTATAAGGTGGATGCATAAGAACTTCCCAACCAAGCTCCCGGAGCTTCTGGCGAGTCACTATCGATGTATGCGGCCTGGCATTGTCCTGATGGAACACAATTTCTCTCCTATTGGCCAAAGCTGGCCGCTTCTGGGCGATTGCTTCTTTCAGACGGTCCAATTGTTGACAGTACAGGTTCGAATTAGAAGTTCGGCCGTAGGGGAGCAGCTCATAGTAGATGATTCCCTGACAGTCCCACCAAACACACAGCAAAACCTTCATGACTGTCAATCCTGGCTTGGACATTGTTCGCGCCGGCTCACCGCGATTTGACCACGACCGTTGTCGCTTGACGTTGTCGTAAGTGACCCACTTTTTATCACCAGTAACCATCCGCTTCAGAAATGGATCGATATTGTTGCGATTCAGCAGCGATTCGCAGATGGAAATTCGGTCTATGAGGTTTCTTTGCGATAACTCGTGTGGCACTCATACATCGAACTTCTTTTTGTATCCAGCCTTATTTAAGTGGTTCCAAACGGTTTTCTGTGCAATGTTTAGCTTTTGGGCAATCAAAACAGTGCTTACGTGACGGTCGGACTCGACGATTTCCATTATTTTATCGACATTTTCGACAATTGGCCTTCCAGAGCGTGGTGCATCTTTGACGTTAAAATTACCGGAACGGAATCGACAAAACCAAAATTGCGCGCGATTAGCTGTTACAGTATCAGGACCATAAACACTACTCACATTTTCAGCTGCCTGGCTTGCGTTTTCGCCTTTATCGAAGAAAGACTGTAAAATATGGCGTATTTTCTCTTTGTTGGTGTCCATCTTCGATGCGTGCTAAAAAAATACTGAGTCAAGCAATTACAAAACTGTAACAGAAGCTTTTTCAGTACGAAATATAATCTTTCTAACGCCATCTTGCGTAACCCGATCGCACTTTTACAACGGGAGATACAGACGACTAAAGCCATCTATTGGCAAAATAATGGACTACTTTTTACTACACCTAATATTAATATATACTCGATTTCTTTATTGAAACGCATATGATATGGAAATAGCTAATCTTGTGCTGCGTAATAGTCACAGCATTTTTACGATTATAATTTTTTCAGTGCACATGTGTTTTCTAGTAAATAAACTTATCAAGTTAAATTCGTTTTAAAGTGATGTTCAAAACACGTGCAAAATTTTGTGCATAAATCAAATTTGTCATCACGTTTCTTTCATAGTGCGTAATTGTGAACTTTGATTTTGTCGAAAATCAGTATATAATATGTGCCTTGTCTCCGCCACTTTAAGCGCTTTATAATATAGCTAAGCTATAAACTATCTTGCCTTCGAGCATTATATCAACTGTGCACAAGTTTGTCACATACGAAAGTGACTATAACACATCGTTCAATAAGTCCCGAGACTAACCCAGAGATGGTGCTAGTAGTACCAAACTGGCCACGTTTCCATAGAATGCGAACCTTTACATGAAACGTGTGAAAATTTGACGTCGATCGGATCACAGACAGCAGAGTTATCGAGGTTAGAGTAAAGTCACTTTGTAATTTGTTTGAAAAATGGAAAAAAGCGAGTTTCGCGTGTTGATAAAACATTGTTTTTTAATAGGTAAAAACACCGTAGAAGCCCAGCAATGGCTTGAAAAACATTACCCGGACTCCTCTCTATCTAAACCAACAATTTGTCGTTGGTATGCTGAGTTTAAACGTGGTCGTACGGACACAAACGATGCGGAACGTTCGGGTAGGCCATTGGAAGCCGTTACACAGGAAAATGTGACTGAAGTGTTAAAAATTGTAATGAAAAATCGCAAAGTGAAGATCCGTGAGATTGCAGAAATGAGACAGATATCATCTGGAAGCGTATTTACAATCCTTCATGAAAAATTGAGCATGAAAAAGGTTTTTTCCGAGTGGGTGCCGCGATTGCTTTTAGTGGAACAAAAACAGCAACGAATCGACGATTCAGAGAGCTGTTTATCGCTATTTACTTGCAATAAAAAGGATTTCCTGCGTCGATACGTGACTATGGATGAAACATGGATACATCATTTTACTCCGGAGTCGAATCGGCAATCATCTGTATGGCGCATGGCTGGCGAAAGCCGCCCAAAGCGTCCAAAAACGCAGTAGTCTGCTGGCAAAGTCATGGCGTCTTTTTTTTGGGATACACATTGCGTGATTTTTATTGACTACCTGGAAAAAGGTAAATCGATTAACAGTGATTATTATATTGACTTGTTGGTGCGTTTGAAGGAGGAGATCGCAGCAAAACGACCGCACATGAAGAAGAAAAAAATCCTTTTTCACCAAGACAATGCACCATGCCACAAGTCCATGAAAACAATGGCAAAATTGAACGAATTGGACTTTGATTTGCTTCCCCACCCCCCTTATTCGCCAGATTTAGCCCCCAGCAACTACTGGCTCTTTGCTGATCCAAAAAAAATGCTCCAGGGAAAAAAATTTGGCTCGAATGAGGAGGTCATTGCCAAAACTGAAGCCTATTCTGAAGCAAAGGATAAATCCTTTTATAAACATGGTATAGAAATGTTGGAAAGGCGTTGGAAAGATTGTATCACTCTAAAAGGAGATTATATTGATGAATAAAAATGATTTTTGAAAAAAAATGTTGTTTTCGCTGCTAGTCTCGGGACTTATTGAACGATGTGTTATATATATTTCAACTTGTGGATTTGTATTGGAAATATTCAACCTCTTTTGGAATTCATTGTTAATTTTTTGGACATTGGCACTTTCTCCAACTTTTCACATATACGTACATCGTAAGGAATTTTCGTGATATCACATCGACAATATATGTATTCCAAAGCTGTATAAGTAATGTGAAACACATATTAGCGCCGGCGAGTCTATTAAATTGCATTTGAATTGCTTAAATATAACTTTAGTATATTACTTTAAATTATTTTGCAATTCAAAAATTTATTCAATAAATGTACTCGATATAACAAATAAGTATATAAATCAATTAATTTTGAATAATAATAAGTTAAAGTACTAATATTGAAGAGTAAAATCATATTTACTCTGGTTAATCGTATTGTGAAAAAATAATCATTCGACTTTGAAGATATTTTTTAAAAAATTTTTAACAAAATACAAAAAAAAAAAAAAAATTTAACTCTAAAGATTTTTCTTAGTTTTCAGTTGTTTTATTTAATATTTTGCGCTGAAACATATTCATTAAAAATTAACATTTGGTTCATTTATTATTTAATGTAAAATTCTTAGGCATCAATCGTAATTTGAATTTAGTTTGCAATCATCTGAGTGACTTAACTAATTGATTTTCAAACTGTTTAATCAATTTATAAAAATTTAATTTCAAAACAGCTCCCTTTGACACCTAGTGAATTTATTTTTATATTGTAAAAGAATATTATCGTGTATTTTATACACATTAAGTTTCATAAGGTCAATTGAATTTGATATTTTACATCTTTATATATACGTTTACGCTTGATTACCGTATAATTCTCGTTTTTCGTTTAAATACTTATATCAAATATTTTATTTCACATAGCTTTGCAATAAACAAGCGACTATACTTAGTGAAACTGAGCCTTGCCAGCACACCTCTGTTTCTTTAATTTTGTTTGTTCATTTCATTATATTAAACTCATTTAAAATTTCTGAAGACGAAAGTACAGTCGAACAAGAGTTAAAATCTTAAGTAAATCTTTTAAAGAACCTTAAAATTTTTGTTGACAATTCAATAAGAAAGGTGGCCGCTGATAAACGTACAGAATCCCATTTTAAATCGAGATTAGAATTATTGAATTTATACCGGGAAAGATTTTTTGAACGTATCGATAAGCTTTTGGCGTACGCTGACGAATATTCAAAAAATGAGTACTTTATTAAAGACCTATATACGGAGGGTGAAATGGCTTATATCACAGCAAAAAATGTATTAACGAATGAATTAAATAAGTAAATCAGTGTCAGTGCAGCAGCTTCAGCAAGTGAAAGTACAGCAGATGCAACTACTAACCAAACCAATGTAGCCTACGCGCAACCCTCAAGTCATTCGACCCTTAAAGTAGAAATACCTAAGTTTGATGGTACCCAGAGGTCCTGGGATACCTTTAAAGATATGTTTAGTGCCGTGGTAATTAACGATACTAGAATCGCTAATGCTGTAAAATTGCAGCACTTGGTAAATAATGTGCAAGGCTATGCTAAGCTAGCCTTACAAGGTATCAAGGTCAATTCAGTAAACTTCCAAGTAGCATGGGATAAACTACTTCGCAGGTATGACGACAAAAAACGTCGTCTGAATTGTTATCTAGATACATGACTTAATTTACTTGTCGTTTATATAAAATCCTCTAGAGAACTTAGTCTACTGTAGATAGGGCTGAAAAAGCAGCTAAGGGTCACGTAGATTTACAGTGTCCCCGTTGAATCGTATGACATTTGGTTTGTTTATTTGATTATTAAGTGACTCGATAGCGAAACAAAAGAGAGCTGGTCCATTCATGAAGAAAATAAGAAAGGCTACTCAACATATAAAAATTTGTTAAAATTTTTAGAAAATAGAATCATTAGTTGAGGTGAACTTGACGCAGAGCACAAATCTAATGAACCAACTTCAAAAAATAAATCTCCAAAAAATATCGACAGAACTATAAACTCTTACCTGCTGCAAGAATCCAAAAAAGTTTTACCGTCTTCTTCAAGTCAACGCGGTAACAAAACATATAATAAGAAATCTTGTTTGTATTGTTCTGGTTCAAATCATACCATATTCAAGTGCTTCAAATTCATCAGACTGGGCTACGCCTCGAAAATCGAATTTTTAAATTCAAAAAGCATGTGTCATAATTATTTTTCTAGTAAGCATACTTCATCTGTATGCACAAGTAACTGTCGATGCACTGCAAAAGGCTGCGGTAAAAAATATAACTCACTTTTTTTCTGGACAAGCAGGTTGGAGTCCAAGTTCATAAAGCCACAATCGAGCCTAATTTAGTCGTTTCAGATTGCTCGTCTGGTCCAATGAATAGGTCCATGAAGTCAGCAGCGGATCAGTTGATCTCTTCAGAAACACATAATGCATTATCAGACCAGTCTGTTTTGCTTGCTACGGCATGTATCATTCTTGAAAATGATGCCAGTGATAGCATCGTAGCGAATGCATTAATTGATCAGGGTTCGATGAGGTCGTTTATTTCCAAAAAAGTAGTATCTGCGTTAGGACTTAAACAAACCCATATTGACGCTAACATAAAGGGAGTAGGTAACACTCTTGCTGCTACGTCTTATGGATTCTGTCGCCTAACTCTAACTTCTTATATGAATAAACATTTTATTTATGATTTTCATGCTTTAATTTTTGGAAATTTAACTTCACAATTGCCCCCCAAAGAGGTTGAAAGGTCTAATTGGGCGCATTTAGACAACCTAAAATTGGCAGACCCCGAATTTATGAAGCCAAAAACTATTGATTGTATTTTAGGTGCTGAGATATTTCCACAAATCATTTTAAAAGGAATGAGAAAAGGTTCAGCTGATGCCCCAATGGCTCAACAAACGACCTTAGGTTGGATTTTAACAGGTAAAGTTTGTCCGCTGAACAACGATTGTGTGGATTCTCGTATCTATTTCAATTCTTTTTTCACCTAAGATGATCTCCGAATCTCCAATGCTTTAACCCAATTTTGGGGAATAGAAAGGATACCTCTTAAGACCTTACTAACAGCTGATGAAGCAGCCTGTGAAAAGCATTTCGTTGAAACTGTTTTTAGGACAGATGGTCGGTATGGCGTTTGCCTGCCCTTTAAATCTAACCCTTCGTTTCCAGGTTCAGGAGAAATTGTTCTAAAATCATGGTCAAGGTTAAGGAATTGTTTATCAAAGAACTCTAAATTAAAACTGGCCAACGAAAAATTTACGTTGGAGTACCTAAATCTAAATCATATGGAACCAGTTCCTATGAATGATTTGAATAAGAGTGATGTTTACTACATTCCTCATCATGCTGTCTTTTATCATGACAAAATTCGTGTAGTATTTAATGCATCTATGCCTTCGTTCAACGGTATTTCCTTCAATTCTTCACTTTATGCTGGGCAAAAGCTACAGCAAGACATTGTCCATGTACTGCTTAGATGGCGGTGTCATAAAATAGTGTTTACGTGCGACATTGTAAAAATGTTTCGCCAAATTCTAATACAACCAAAATATATGAATTGGTTAAGAATTTTATACAATTTTGGGCAACGCGTTCAACATTTCAGACTTTGTACGGTTACTTACGGCACTGCTTGTACTTCCTTTCAAGCCTTGCGGATATTAAAGCTATTAATAGACGATCATTGCTCACACAATACCAAAATGTCAGAACTGTTTCGTCAATCATCTTATGTGGACGATTTCTTCGGTGGGACAGATACATGTCGGCAAGCATAAAAGGTTAGGTATGATTTAATCAAAACTCTAGCACTCGCAAAGATAGAGCTAGGTAAGTGGTCATTCAAAGACAAACTATTGTCAAAGGATTTAGTTAACAGTAGTGTTGATCAAAGTGACAAAAGTGTCGAAATATCAGAAATGGCTAGTGCCCTTGGATTAAAATGGTCCCCCACGCTGGACAGCTTTTCATTTTAAGTAAAGCCATTTATTAATTTAAAGTTGAGTACTGTATCTACCACAATTATCGAAACTAAAAATTCGCCAAATCATAATTCTTATATCGTAACTAAACGAAGGGTATTGTCTGACTCTTTAAGACTATTTGACCCGCTTGGTTAGGTGGCCCCCATCCTAATTCAATTTAAAATATTTTTGCAAGATCTCTGGATCGATGGTCTTGATTGGGACACACCTTTGTCTGAGGAGTTGTTATACTCTTGGGAGTTAATCAAAAGTCAGGTAGAAGGTTTAGAATCCATTAAAATTCCATAATAGTTTGGTGGCATTGCAAGCACGCAATGGACCTTGCACGGATTCGCCGATGCATCAAAGCGGGGATACGCTGCTTGCATATATTTTGTCCCAGCTTCTGGCGCTCCCTCGCTCATTTGTTCAAAAGATAGGGTCGCACCCGTTAAAACCTCGTCGATTACAAAATTAGAGCTCTTAGCTGCTCATTTACTAACCAAATTAATCTAATATGTCCTACCAAGCTTCGTCGTCAAATCTGTGGAAATTCACTGTTGGAGTGACTCCAGAAATGTCTTGTGCACGTTAAAAATTACTCCAGCTAAACTTAAATTTTTTGAGGCTAACAAAGTCAGTGATATTATCACGATATTACCCAATGTTCATTAGAAATATCTCCCCACTGATCAAAATCACGCAGACTGCGCTACAATAGGTTTATCGGCCACAGTGTTGAAAAATTTCTCCTTGTGGTGGTCTGGGCCCCACTGGCTCCAGGATGAAAACAGATGGCCTGATCAGCTGGACCTAATCCATAGTGATATTCCTTTACTTAATGCCTTGTTAGTCAATATCATAAATAAATCCAAAGGTTGGTTAGACGATTTTCAAAGCTTCAGCAAGTTAATTGGGGTAATATCCACAGCTTGACGATGGCTTCTCTACAATAAATCAAATAAAGCAAATGGGATGCCAAATACACTTTGTGCAGAAGAATTAGGTTCCGCTCACGATAAAATATTTCGCCTTGACCAATCTTTTCATTTTTCAAAAGAAATCGTAAAATTAAAAAAGGGCGAATGAATTCCGAGAAAAAGTAAAATAGCTTGCCTAAATCCATTCTTGGTTCGAAAGGTATTCTTCGAGTATATAGTAGGGTGGACAAATATCCTTTTCTTACGTATAATGAAAAATTCCCAATCATCTTAGACAGATACAGTAGTTTGTTAAGAATGCTTGTTAGAGATTACCACTTAATGTTTTTGCACTGTGGACCTCGACTCATTTTGTCCGCCATTCGTAGAAAATACTACATTGTCTGTGGAAAAAAGGCGATCAAGTCGGTACTTTACAAATGCCCTAAGTATCTTAGGTATTCAGGACGTTGCTTGTCCCAACAAATGGCACCTCTCCCCTCCGACCGTCTTGAGTTTGAATATCCTTTTGCCACCATCGATCTAGACTACGCTGGTCCAATGAAGGCTATACCCTCGAAAGGTAGAGGAGTTACGTCTACGAAAGGTTACATTTGCATTTTTATTTGTATGGTAACGAGAGCTGTTCACATCAAAATAGTTTTTGATTTATATACCAAAACCTTTCTAGCTTCATTTGACAAATTTTATAATAGACGTAACCTTCCTCGGAAGATCCACAGCGACAATGGGCTTGCCTTTCAAGGAGCAGAAAAGAAGATTAAACTATTGTTCTCTAAATCTTTCTCCGAATTTCGCAAAATCAAAGAGTATGTTAGTAATCTTAGTGTTTCTTAGTCATTTTAACCTCCCTACGGACCCCATTTTGGCGGAATTTGGGAGGTGCCCGTGTAACCCTTTCGGTACTATTTTAAAAGACTGGTAGGTGAATCCTCCCTTACCCACGAAGAGCTTTGAACTCTCGCAGCACAAATAGAAGGATGCTTGAATACACGCCCTCTTTGTGCAATTAGCGTTGAGAATCGAGATTCGACATCATTAACGCCAAGTCATTTTCTGGTTGGACGACCCTTAGGAAATCTATCTCCACCCTCAGATAACTCTGACATAGGTAAAACATATGCTAATAAATGGTCATTAATTTTGGCTATGAGAAATAACTTCTGATCAACTTGGAAAAAGGAAGTACTTCATCAATTAATGCAAACAAATAAATGGCATTTCCCTCAGAGAAACCTTAAGGTAGGCGATATTGTTATATTAAAGGACAAAACTACTCTACCAACTTATTGTTTATTAGCTAAAGTCATGTCAGTTCATAACAGTAGATCAGGGCTAGTTAGAGTAGCTACAGTGAAAACTGAATCATTGACCTACACCAGAGCCGTGCATAAGTTAACTTATTTACCAACATATCAGCAGGCACAAAAGGTGTACTATTTCTTCTTAGCTTTGACATAACTGCGTTAAATGACTTGAAAGGTTGTGCATGATAAAATAAACCTATGTTCAACCGTGATGGTGTTAGTCAAAAGCTAAAGCATAATTGTTATTATTAATTTACATACTTCTTTTAGCTTAGATTTTAAAGATGGAATTATTTAAGCTTATTATAATGCACATTCCATATATTTTATTAAAAATCAATTTATTTTGTTTACACGGATCAATAGAAATACTTTAATTTTGCATCTGGTAGTAAAAAATTATTTTTGTTGCACAGTCATGCAAGGCGGGCAGTATGTTCGGTTATGAGAGAGTATATGTATAATTTCTGTACACTAAATGTCATCTAACCCGAGCTCTATACTAACCGGCATATAGATATACATGTGTGCGTGAGCGACTGCGCGTTTACCGTCTCTTAGTATATAAGTTAGATTGTATCAGCACGCCGTACTGACCACATGGCACCATCCACGGCTATTGGCCATAGTAAACTATATTAAATAAATATTAATTTATAAAACAACATTTATCATATCAAATAGTTTACCGCCATTCAATAACCAATCACCTGCAAAAGGCTAGAACTAGAGTGTTAGCGTTGAGGTTCCGGATTCTCAGATACACTTTCATACTTCAATGGTTGATTATAAATATTTTCTTCATCCGCATCTACTTTATTAGGTACTTTAGGTTGTTCTATTTTCATTTTGACTACTCCTGATTGCAGTTCTTGAACTTGAATAGTTTCTTTATCTAGTATCCGGGTTTATTGACAGACGTTGGCTACGCGCCTGTTCTTCTTATACTGCACCGCTATATGTCCTTTTTGTTTACATATTTAGCATGTCATATCGTTATTTTAGAGGTTGGCAGTGTGGCCTGGCTGACTGCAAATTTGACATGTTTTTGCCTTGAGGAAGCAGGTCGGAATGTCCAGGTTTTTTACGGAAACAGGATATTCCTAACTTATTTACTCGCGCTTCGTATCTTGTTTTCTCCAATCTTTTCGGCTCTGGTTTTGCAACCTCTTCGTTCGTATAAAATAAACCTTTTTTATATAGTCGCTGTTTATCGCGAACGGCTGTTCTAAAGGCGATTTGTCTTTTGGTAAGTATCGCGTTTTTGACGATGTCTAAGCTGTTGTTTGTCGCCTTTATCCTTTTCCCTATTTCTGGTTTCAGACCCTGTTTAAAGCATTCTACTATGTGTTTCTGTCTGCGGTGGCTATTTTATGAGCTTCGATAATCTGCGCTTCTGAATCCCGTATGCGGTTTGCGAAAGAGATTATGTTTTCAGTATCCCGCTGGTTACCGAGTTCTCCTAGCAGCTGTTGATCAGTTTTCGTCGAGAAATAGATTTCTTTTAGAAAATCTTTCAATTTATCTATCGTGTGGAACACGGTTCCAAGGATTGCGGCGCGGGCTTCTCCACGGATCTTGCTCCTTATTAATCTGACTAGGTTAACCTCATCGTAACGGGCTATCATTTCCCTCACCTCATTGCATCCCTCTAAGAATTGGTTCAACGGAATGTTAAGGCCGTTGAACTCGGGGACTACGCTGAGTGCATCTTCTGACGTTATCGGTTGAGCCATGCCTTCCGCAGGACTCGCCTTCAGCGTTGGCGTTACCATGTCTACGGTAGAAAAAAATGGAAATTGAGATTCTTGGTCGCGGGGGGGGGGGGGACAGTGTCTAATGAGATCAGGGATTGGTTTGAGAGTACAGCAGGTAGTTAGATGTCCGTTCCTTGATTTTCTTTTACTCTCGATATCCGTTTCTGTGTCCTTTTTCTCAATCTTCCCTTTATTTGTGTTGTATAAGGGTGGTGTTACGAATCGAAAACTCGTAGCGGTATCGCTAAAGACCTCAGTTGAGGTAACCACGGAGGGCCCTAATTGCTGATCTGTGTAGCAAGGTGTGAGGGGTCTCCGGGCAAAAGGATCTATTACATCGATCTCATTCTTCAATTTAGAGTTGTTTGCGATTTGTAATCGCGTGACTCTTTTCTCGTCTATATAATTTTTTTATGTAATGTTTAGATTCAATTTACTTAGGTGAGATAATATATTTATGAAATTTAATATATACTATATTTATATACAATATAGTATTAGTTGTGTTAATTGCTAGATTAATTAGTTACATCAATTGTTAAATTAATCTATTAGTTGTTAATTCTCATTTTTGTTGGCGCGATACTCTCTCTTTATTATATATATGTATATTTCATCAATTTGCGCAATATTATGGGCAAATGTACCTTATTCTATGCACTAATTATTATCATCCTTGTGATTATTTTTAATATTATTCTTATTATCCAAAAAAAAAAAAAAAAATTGATTTTTGCACTAATAACCTCAAAAAAAAAAATGTTAAAGTGAATTTAGAGTGAAAAGGATAAGAGGTTTATTGTATGCGTATAAAAAGAATAATTTATATTGAAAAGGGGGAAGAGAAAGGGTTTGAATGACTTTGCACCGTTTTTACTTTAATGGATTGTTTTTTAGAATGGCGCTCTTCATAATAGCAAAGGACTTCAATCAGTTTTATTACAATTCTTCTAGATATTTCGTTAGTGTGTATCGCCGTTGCAGATCGACTTCCCGTATCTATAAGTCGACCGGCTCTTCTTTTTGAATGTCTTTCTTCTTCTTAGGTATTTTAAAATTCCGTTTTATAGTTTCGATGCCGACTGAGCGTAAAGCGGGGAACTCCCCGTGCGCACACTGCAACCTCTCCATCCTTCCGTCAAGAGTGTTTGTTGTTTGTCGGGCTTTCTTGGCTTCAGCCTGCTTTGCTTTAAAAACCAATAATTTTTCCTTGCGCTCTATGCATTTGACTAGGTATTTAGCGTCAGAGTGCCACCGCTGGCCCTGAGCTTCCTTGAGGGCCTTAGTGTGCCTTTTCCTTTATCTGGTGTTCATGCACCTTTTTATGCGTGTCAATCCTTGCATTAACCCCTTGATATACTCTTCTGTGGAATAACCGAGGTGGTTATTGGTGGTTTCGTTATTAAAGTTCACTGGGGAAAAAGAAAGAAGTGTAAAAAAAAATGAGAAAGGAAAGACGAAAAAAAGAAATAAAGGAAGGAAGATATACATGGTTAATACACGATTTGCAGTGCGACTAATTGCGCTGCAAGCGCCTCTGCTTCTATTAAAATTTTGACCGACCAACTGGCAACCGTTTCTGTACCTTCCCAGAACTTTGTCAGTTCTTGATTGACTCCGCTAAATTTGTCTTCTATCGTTTTCCTATCTCTATGGTAACAAAGTTTAACAAAGTTTACTAAGAATCGTCCTATTCTTTATTGTTTTTTAATCGAACTACCCTATCAGTCAATATTGAGATTAACCGCTGTATGCTGCCCTGATTTGATTCTTCGTAATTTAGTGGGAACATCGGCAGATTTTGATTATTAATTATTCATCATTTGTTCTATCAAGAAAATTCTCCGCTATGTAAAATGAAGAAAATTCTCTTCAATTTTTTATTTGATTCGTAAATTTTATTGCTCATCTATTTATATTGATAATTTTCTATCTATTTTCTATCTAACGGTCCTTCTTTATGATTCGGATTGTATTTCCAACTCCAATCAGTCACGCAGTCTACGTGTTGGCTGTCGAGGTAGAACCCGCAGTGTTCTGCCCCAGGCAGAGGCTCGTCTCTAACACCCCAATGACTCCTTGCGCTATATCAGTTAACTGTCTATTTGAGACTTCATGTAGATGGCAATATGTATAGCAAGACAAATACACCCGTCCTCAAGTTTTAGATACTCGTGACCGCGGTACGTTTTTATGACGCCAGACGAAAAACTACTAATATGAAAGATGTAACACATCGTTCAATAAGTCTCGAGACTAACAACGAAAACAACATTTTTTTTCAAAAATCATTTTTATTCATCAATATAATCTCCTTTTAAAGTGATACAATCTTTCCAACGCCTTTCCAACATTTCTATACCATGTTTATAGAAGGATTTATCCTTTGCTTTAAAATAGGCTTCAGTTTCGGCAACGACCTCCTCATTCGAGCCAAATTTTTTTCCCTGGAACATTTTTTTGAGATCAGCAAAGAGCCAGTAGTCGCTTGGGGCTGAATCTGGCGAATACGGGGGGTGGGGAAGCAAATCAAAGCCCAATTCGTTCAATTTTGCCATTGTTTTCATGGACTTGTGGTATGGTGCATTGTCTTGGTGAAAAAGGATTGTTTTCTTCTTCATGTGCGGTCGTTTTGCTGCGATCTCCTCCTTCAAACGTACCAACAAGTCAATATAATAATCACTGTTGATCGATTTACCTTTTTCCAGGTAGTCAATAAAAATCACGCCATGACTTTGCCAGCAGACTGCTGCGTTTTTGGACGCTTTGGGCGGCTTTCGCCAGCCATGCGCCACTCAGATGATTGCCGATTCAACTCCAGAGTGAAATGATGTATCCATGTTTCATCCATGGTCACGTATCGACGCAGGAAATCCTTTTTATTGCGAGTAAATAGCGATAAACAGCAGCTCTCTGAAGCAACGTCGACTCGTTGCTGTTTTTGTTTGACTGAAAGCAATCGCGGCACCCACTTGGAAAAAACCTTTTTCATGCTCAATTTTTCATGAAGGATTGTAAATACGCTTCCAGATAATATCTGTGTCTTTTCTGCAATCTCAAGGACCTTCACTTTGCGATTTTTCATTACAATTTTTAACACTTTACTCACATTTTCTTGTGTAACGGCTTCCAATGGCCTACCCAAACGTTCCGCATCGTTTGTGTCCGTACGACCACGTTTAAACTCAGCATACCAACGACAAATCGTTGGTTTGGATGGAGAGGAGTTTAAGTAATGTTTAAGCCATTGCTGGGCTTCTACGGTGTCTTTACCCATTAAAAAACAATGTTTTATCAACACGCGAAACTCGCTTTTTTCCATTTTTCAAACAAATTACAAAGTGACTTTACTCTAACCTCGATAACTCTGCTGTCTGTGATCCGATCGACGTCAAATTTTCACACGTTTCATGTAAAGGTTCACACTCTATGAAAACGTGGCCAGTTTGGTTCTACTAGCACCATCTCTGGGTTAGTCTCGGGACTTATTGAACGATGTGTTATACCCTAACTGTATGGTTTTTAACGTTGTTTAAAAAAAAATTTCTCTTCTCTTATACAATAACTTTATTCTCAATTAATTTGTAGCATTCTTTGTGTGAGAAAAACTTATCTATGCTTTTACAATTTATAAAGATATTTCATTTTTTGATTTATCGAAAGCAAAAAAAAATTTGTTTGGCGTTCAGAAATTTTTGTAATAAGTGCTATTTTTTCTTTAATATTCTTTTCATTAAATTTTTATTCATATATTATTATTATTTAGCGGTTTGATAAATTTGATGAAATTTAATTTAATTTTAAACTTAAATATTTATTGTCAAAAAAAATATATTATTAACTTTTATTAAATTTTATTTTTATTTTATTTATACACTTTAAATATTATTCACCTAACTTAGAAACTTTTAATAAAACTTATTTATAGCGTATTATTTTTTTATAAATATAGAAAGGAGAAAGAAAAGATAAAGACTGATTAAAATATGGAAAATTTCGTAACTTGCAGTCACCACAAGTTATGAGAATTTTGATTTCCTCAACAACTCAAAATTCCTCCTGGGCTTCCAACAGAAAAAGTGTGTAACGTCGGTGTTACATTTGCGTAAAATAACATACACTGACTACTTTCACCTTTCAGCGCCTAAGCATCAAATCATATGGACGCGGGAAAGCTGAGATTTAAAGAACAAGATTTTGTTAAAAGTGAGAGTGTGTTTCTAGATAGAGACGAAGCAAGAGGCTATATTTCAAAAACGGTACCAGCCTCGAGCCCTGCTCGGGAAAAGATAGAAGCGAACGTGTGTCACAGAGAAAGAAACGAGTGTTTGCTTTTTGGCCGAAAATTCTATCGAACAAAAAAAAAAAAAAATTAAAGAGAAAAAAATGAGAATAAATACAAATAAACTTACTTTATTTAGTAAAAGCGTAGCGGAAGGCGATTCTTCACTCTCTTTTTCCGTCTCTCTCTCTCCCTCTCTTCGTCCCTCACTCTTCCTCCCTCCCTCTCTCAATCTCCCTCTCTTTGCCTTCCTTCCTCCCCCCTTCCCTCACTCACTCCCTCTTATTTTCTCTCTCTCATACTCTTCCTATCTCTGTTTCTCGCTTCCTCTCTCTCTCTCTCTCTCTCTCTCTTTGCATCTCTTTCTCCTTCTCTTCCTCCATCCCTTTCTTTCTTTTTCTCTCTTTGCCTCTCTCCCTCCCTCTTTTCCTCACTTCTTTTTCTCTATTTCTCTCTCTTTTATTTTCTCTCTCTCCTTTCTCTCTTTCTTTTATTGCATCTCTTCCTCCCTTCCTCTCTTTCTCCATATTTCTTTCTCTCTTTCTCTCCCTCTCATTCTGGTTCTGCCATTCTCCTTCTTTCTCTTCGCTCTCTCTCTCTTTTTCTCTTATTCGCTCTCTCTCTCTCTCTCTTTCTCTTATTCGCTGTCTCTCTCTCTCTCTCTTATTCTGACTCTGCTATTCTCCTTCTCTCTCTTATTTGCTCTCTCTCTCTCTCTCTCTCTTCCTATCTCCTTCTCTCTATTCCTCCCTCTCTTCCTACCTCCCTCTCTTACTCTCTTTCTTCCTTTGTCTCTCTACCTCCCTCTTTTCCACTTTCTCTATCTCTTACTCTCTTTCTTCCTACGCCTCTTTCCCTTCCTTTATTCTTTTCTCACTTTCTTTCTCTTTCCCTCTTTGCCTCTCTCTCTCCCTCTCATCCTCCCCTTCTTTCTTTCTCCCTTTTTTTCTCCCTCATTTTCTCTTTCTCTCATTTTCTGTCTGCCTCTGTTCTTCTCATCCCCTCTTTCTCTCTCTCATTTACTATCTGCCTCTGTTCTTCTCATCTCTCTCTCTCTCTTATTTATGTCTATTAGACAGCTGCGAGCACAGAAGTCAGCTACTACTTCGTCTACTGGATCGGCATCTGAATCATATCGACCAGCAAACATGCATTTTCTACTTTTAGTAACTCTGAAGAGTGCTGCCCTAGCTCGTAGAGCAATAGCTTCCAAAATTCGTGCAAAAAAGCTGCATACAGAGCAAATTGCTTCATCACTCTCATCCTTTATGCAACCATCAGTCACTATTACTCCGGCGCTTATAAACCTAAACGAGTTTCTCTCACTAGCTCTTTACCGGCTTAAAGTGCGCCTTCTGGAAAAGTCAAGGGACAAGAGGCTGAATTTCTCCGTCTTTGTAAGGAATGGACGTGTCTTTGCTCGTCATACGATGAGAGGCCTCTCTATGCCAATTGATACTGAAGAAGATGTTGTAAATTTTTTAAGTATGATTGTGCCTACTACCGCCGTGACTCAACCTGCAACGTCCAGCTGGACAACCCACGCACCACTACTGTACAAGTACGCTCTCTCTCTTTATCTACTTCTGTCCTTCCCTCTCTTCATACTTTATCTCCTCTCTCTATTCCTCCTTATGGTTCGAGGTATTGTCCCAGTGAGGATGCTCTTCGAGTCTGCCATTTCAATGCCAACTCGATTTAAGCGCACATTGAGCTGGTCAGGCTCTTCTTGGCTTCTCGCCCTTATTTTCACGTAATTGCTGTAACTGAGACTAAACTTTATCCCATTGTTGATGACTCTTTGGTATTACTTGAGGATTTTACGTTATACCGTTGTGATCGTGACACGAGAGGTGGTGGTGTTGCGCTTTATATTCATAATACACTTTCATCTATTAGGTTCCTGCAGATAAATTTGCCGACTTAGCAATGACATAAAGTTGGCTGCAATTTTAGTGTATTATGTTGGCACAAGGCGGTGCAAATGATATGACATATTGAAGTATAAATACTGCTACCTTGGTTTATGGAGTCATTTCTCTTTTGTACTTCATAGTGATCGTAAAAACAAAAAGAGAAAGTGAACATGGAAGTGAATCAAAAACGGCTACTTTTACTATACGAATTTAAATTAATGCACAACGCAACGGAAGCAACGAGGAATATCAACAGCGCATTTGGGCCTGATACAGTTAGCGAACGAGCCACTCGGCGGTGGTTCGAAAAATTTTGATCCGGAGATATGGACCTTGGAAATGAGCCACGTGGACACCCAGGTCCATCGATCGATAACGACGAGCTGCGTGCATTAGTGGAGTCTGACCCTCCGCCAAACCATAAGGGATCTTGCCGAGAAATTAGGCGTTCACAATTCGACAGTTGGCCGCCACTTGCAACAACTTGGAAAAGTGAAAAAGCTTGACAAATGGGTTCCGCATGATCTTACCGAGCAGAACATTACGTGTTGAATGGTGATTCCAAGTTCTCTTCTCACCCGCAACAAAAAGGAACCGTTCTTGCACCGAATTGTGACCTGCGATGAAAAGTGGATTTTATACGATAATCGTCGCCGATCGGCCCAATGGCTAGATGCCGATGAAGCGCCAAGACACATGCCGAAACTAAGCCTTCATCCAAAGAGAATAATGGTAACTGTTTGGTGGTCTGTAGCTAGAGTCATCTACTATTCGTTCCTGCAACCTGGCGAAACCATCAATGCTGAGAAATACTGTGCTCAACTGGATAAAATGCATCAGAAATTGATAGTCCAACGACCTAGGCTTGTCAACAGGGATGGAGTGATACTGCTTCATGATAACGCACGACCTCATGTATCGAGAACAACGGTCCAAAAATTAAACGAGTTCTGCTATGACTTTTCCTTACCCTCCATATTTATCAGACCTCTCACCAACAGATTACCATTTCATTAAACATTTGGATCACTTTTTGACAGGAAAAAAATTTAATAATAAAGCTGCTGTCAAAAATGCCTTCGAGGAGTTTCTTTGAACCAGAAACTTGGACTTCTACAAAACTGGAATAAATGTACTTGTATCTCGTTGGGAAAAGTGTGTTTTATCTATTAGTACCTATTTTGATTAAATTAATTGTCTTTATAAAAAGTTACAGCTGTTTAAAAATTTATTACTAAGTCGGCCATTTCATCTGCAGCAACCTAATACATTTTTATGTTCCTCGACGCATGTCTGGACTGCTGGGCCTGAACTACCTGAATACCTTTTTTGCGAGGCTAGATCGTCGACTGCTCCTGCCATTTTCGTGGGAGTGGTCTATCGACCACCACATGCTCCATTTTTAGCAAATAGTGATATTATTCCCACGCTCACCTGTGTTATACACAATTATAGCACTAAAATATTGCTTGGCAATTTCAACACTGATCTCTTTGCTCATAGCGATGATGCTAATTTCCTGATGAGCCTGTTCAATGAGAACTGGCTATACTGTTTACCTTACGGGAATACACATCATACTGCTACATCGGATACCTGGCTTGATTAATGAATTGTGGATGCCAACGATGTTATCCTTGATTACTGGAAGACGGTTTCACCATTCATTGACGGACATGACTTGATTGCTGCAACTGTACGTTCCTCTCTCACTAAACCACAACTACAAAATTTTATCTTTCGTGACTTTAACTCAACGGACACTACTGCTTTAGTGACATACTTACGCACAAACTTCTGCTCTATTTGTGCTAGTGCTGCTCCTTTGGAAGATTGCTTAACCTGCCTTTATTCACATCTTAATGACGCAATTGCATTATTTGTGCCTACTAAAACCGTCCGTCAGAGGAGCACCCACCGACCCTGGTACAATCCTGAAATATATAGACTACTAGATGACAGAGACAGACTTTACAGACATTTTAAACGCTCTCAACTATTGTCAGACCTTTATAAATACAGGACGGCTCGTGATGCTGTTTTCCACCTGATTACATCAGCTAAACAACGCTACTACTATGACAGACTGTCTTATATCTCGGACTCGAGAGCCCTTTGGAAGGAGCTTCTTCATCTTGGTATTTGTGCGCCGGCTACAGCGTCCCATCGGCCTTTTACTGCTTCTAATCTGAATAAATACTTTGCGGATGTGGCCCATGATCCAAATGTTCTTTTAATTGATGAATTTGTTTCTTCTCTCAGCTCCAAACTTACCTATAAACCACTATTTAATTTTAGCCCTGTTACCCTTGCCGAAGTACGCAGCGCAACCTCTTATTCCGCGTCCCAAGCTAGAGGATTTGATGGGATCCCACAAGCGTTCATCATTGACACCTTCCCCATACTTGGACCTACTATATGCAGTATCATAAACGATTCACTGAAGGACTCTATTTTTCTATCCATCTGGAACAATTCTCTTATAATTCTGCTGAAGAAGACTGCGTCGCCTAAAGATATGAGTGACATTCGTCCTATCTCGTTGCTATCGTTTCTCTCGAAAATTCTTGAGCGTGTCGTCCACCAACAGCTCTACAACTATTTGGAAACCAGAAAGTTGTTTAATTCTTTTCAAACTGGATTTCGGAAGGGACAAAGCACTAAGATGGCATTTCTTAAATTGACAGATGATGTAAGGGCAGGAATGAATAAGCGCTGTGTTACTTTGCTACTCATGTTTGACTTTAGCAAAGCCTTCGATAAAGTCTGCCATGTTAAATTGCTGCGTAAGCTACTTGCTCTGGACGTTTCGCCAGATATTGTCAGATGGTTTGCCTTCTACCTGTCAGGTAGGAAACAGGCAGTATTGGACGCCAATGACTGCCCTTCCGCATTGTCACTCAATACAGGAGTCCCTTAAGGTTCTGTACTCGGTCCTCTACTATTTTTTACATTAATGATGTTGCTGTCGGCTTTGACTCCTCGAGTAGTTATCTCGTTAATGCGGATGACCTCCAGATTTATTTGACGTTTCCTCTGTCTGACATTGCTACCGCGATTCAACTTATGATTCGACAAGCGCAGCTCGTCTCTGAATGGGCCGATGCAAACAACCTTAGTCTGAATGTCCGTAAAACTAAAGCTATAGTATTCGGATCTTATTATTACATTAACTTACTCTTGCGTATGAACGTCCATGGAGATATTGTTAAGGGTTCACTTGTTAAATTTGAATCCTCTGTATGCATCTTGGATTTACATCATTCCAGTACCTAAAGTTATGTCTATTGACATTGCCATTAAGCTTAAAGGTTGCTTCATCTGAAAATACAATTTTATTAAAAAAATATTCATCAGCAGTTTTTTGAATCATCTTGATGATTCACAAGTCACAAACTCTACGCTTTTAACTGGATCATGTTTAAACAATTCATGTTCAAGTTTAACTTTGTATGGATGTAACTTAAATTTTTGTCAAAATATTATGCACTGATCAGACAGTAATATCATGTCGCTGATGCAATTTCGTAACTGTACTGTGGCAATCTTGATTCATTGAAAGAAAAACATCTAGTTAATTTTCTTAAGTAGTTGCTGTAACTGCACGACCCGATCTAAAAAAATCTTTTATACTCGCACTTAAATTAAAAGGCGTAATTCTCCTTTGTATTGTCGATTTAGATATCGGTTACATTCCTACCCTAGAAGTATCGTTGACAAAGATCCGTACATTTTCATTAGGTCTCGTCCTGTCATCGTAAACTTTCATAATAAGAATAATAATTTGCTCTCGTTCAGTGAGAGAAGCCATGTTACATTCAGATAAAGGAATAATCCAATAGAAAAATTTAAATTTTAGATTGCATAAATAAAAACCAATAAGATCGTAAGACCTAAAAATTACGGAAGGAAGTATGAATAAAGAAAACGGCTAGATTATCAAAGAATATAAAACGCAGTTCTTGAAAGTAATAAAAAAATCATAAGTAAGGAGCGAACTTAATGATGAATATTAAAGTTGATGGAGTATTAATATTCAGTATTAATAAACGAAATCAATTTAGAGATATTCTATATTATATTCTTTCGCTCACACAATTATTATTTTTCGTTGATTAAGACTCTGAAGTCAGATTTTAAGAATTTTAAAATTTATGATGGCGAATCCAACATGGCTGACGAAAAATTTTAAATTTGTTCAGAAGTGTACTAAAAACTTCTTACGTGGGTTTTTGATGTCGCTGATTACTCATTTGTGGTCAAAATTTATAAATTTAGAATTTCAATATGACGGGTACAACATGGCAGATGGAGGGGATAAAGGTCAGGGTCAAGTTCATGACTGAGATCGCCATCAGATAGCCAAGGAAATTTCCAATAACTTATGTTTTGAATTATTTTTTTGAGCGACGCTTACTTTTCAAGATAACCAGCCGGTCAGTGCTTGACCTTGACTTGACCTACCGAGGTCAAATTTTTCTAATGATAAAGAGCGTACATTGATGTAAAATTGTTCGCCCTTTTCATTCCCGATGTAAAAATCGGGAATTGCCAAGTAAGAAAATGGAATTGACCTTCAAATGACCTTGAAGGTCAAGATCAAGGTCATGGCCGAGATCGCGTTCAGATAGCTAGGAA
The DNA here is from genome assembly GCA_949987625.1 of Chalcis sispes. NCBI lineage: Eukaryota > Metazoa > Arthropoda > Insecta > Hymenoptera > Chalcididae > Chalcis > Chalcis sispes. The sequence continues at coordinate 26,087,284 of OX465095.1, read as the reverse complement.
AATTTCCTACAACTTTTGTCCCATTTATTTTTTTTAGCAACGCCTACGTTTCAAATTATTTAACCGGCTCGAGACTTTTTGAAGATCCTGTATATACCGGGTGTTTAAAACCACCGGTCCACCCTTTATGAAACATTTAAAAACATTGTATATAAAAAACTGACATTGCTATTATTAATAATACCGCACCACACATTTACTTTCCCAATATGTTGGTTATCTATTGCCCTTAACCAGTGAGGATTTTGTAGTGCCCAGTATTTACAGATGCATCACTCTTAAATGTACATTCGTCTGTTCATGAAATTCTTTGATGAAAACCTGCTGGTTGACCACGGCACCAATTACAAAATTGAAGACGTTGGGCTATGTCATGATTATTAAGGGGTCTGTCTAGTAACTCACTTTTGAAAAATAGTTTTTTTTTTTTTTTTTACTTTTTTCGAAAGTAAATATATTAAGAAATATTGTGTGAAAATTTTAGAACGATCCGAAAACTCTAACATTATTTTTGAACGCTTCAAAGGTAGGTACCTCTAGCGCGCTGACCGCGAATTTCAAAATTTAAACGCGTTTTTCTCGAAACAACGTTTTTACTCGCCTTGTTAATGAAATTTTCGAAATTACTTGACCGATCCTTATGAAATTTGAACCACATATTCTTTAAACCTATCGCTATGTCCCCAATAAATTTTTTTCAAAAATTTTGAATTTTACTATATTTTTTTTTCAAAAATCGGCGAAAAAAAACCGGTTTTTTGAAAATTTTTTGTTTTTTCTTCACCATTTTTTTTTTTTTTTAAATAATTGAATAAAATTCATAGGGGACATAGCCATTGTCATACCAAACCTAAAGCACTTTGATTTTTTTGTTTCAGACAACACAGCTCCGAGATTTTATCAACAAGGCGGACCTACCTACTTTTCGAGGTGTTGCGTTTGGCTGACGTTTTTGGTCATAATACATGTATAAAATAAAAGAAAAAATTTTTTTTATGTATTTTAAGAGTGTATTTACTAAGCCTAATAACTTTTATATCATTACCTTTATCCAGTATCCCAAGAAATAATCACGAAAATCGCGTTTTTTTCGGCACGAGCTACTAGACAGACCCCTTAAGATCTTGGTATAATTACATTCTGTAGGGATGAAACTTATTGTCTTTCAAAATGTTACGGATGGTACAATAATTAATACTAAAATCCATTTCCCTTCTTGTCAGAGAATCATATGGAGCAATAATCGATGATGCTACAATATCTGCCGATCTTACATCTCTAATACGTTTTTTGATTTTTCATCCTTTATTATGATAAGGTTGCAAAATCCCATTATTTTTTACTCGATTTAGAAGTCGAGAAAAGATTTTGCTAGAGTGTGGAAACTGGTCAGGAAATCGTACCCTCCATAACGGCTCAGCAGCAAAAAAAGACTCAGCTTCAAATAAAATTTAAAGTATATCGCATGCTTCTTCATTAGAATACACCATTTTTAAAAGAGAAAAACTTAAATTTTATCAGGATAAAAATTTATTTCAATGTAATGATAAATAATAAACCTCAATAATGTTTTGAACTTACTTTCATGGTATATCAAGTAAAAAATATCCTAGAAATGTACACATACTCGCCAGATCTGGCTCCAGCCGACTTTTTCCAATTTTCCAAGCTAAAAATGGCCTTGAAAGGGCGATTTTTTGAAGATGTACCGAGCATTCAAGCGGCTTGCACGGAGCATCTCACAGTGATAACTTCAGAGGAGTACCAGAGAGCCTTCGAATCACTCATGGAGCGCTCAAATGAGTGTATATCTAGGGAAGGGGACTATGTTGAAAGTTAACTGGAATAAATTTCTTTAGATGTGATTTTCGATTTTTTATTTCAAAAGTTCGGGAACTTTTCCGACATACTGTGTAAGCACCACGTCGTAGCCGATTAAGCTACGTGCGCCCTGAGTGCCTTGCACAAAAATAATATATATTGGGTGTACAACTTTGCTTCCGCCGTTTTGCAATAGATGGCTGTAGCGGTAAGTGGTAGTTGAAATAAATAGATTATAGATGTCATAAAATAAGCTTAGGTATTTGTAAACATAACGCCATCGAAATATTAGTCGATTTGTGTCTGCATCATGAAGTTATTCTCGATTAAACATGTCAGCTTACGAGCCAAATTCTCGTCATTTGCGGAAGGTTTTAATTTTCTGCTTTAATATGAAGAAATCTGCGACTGAGGCTCATCGAATGCTCTCAAATACCTATGGTGAGGCCGCTATTAGTGAAAGAACGTGCCGAGAGTAGTTTCAACGCTTTAAGAACGGCGATTTTAACGTCGAAGACCAGCATGGCGGTGGAAGAAAGAAGGTTTTCGAAGCTGCAGAATTGGAGGCATTACTTGATCAAGACTCGTGTCAAACGCAACAAGAATTGGCAGGATCATTGGGAGTGACGCAACAAGCCATTTCAAAACGCCTGAGAGTCATGGGAATGATTCAGAAACAAGGAAATTAGGTACCGTACGAGTTGAAGTCGAGAGATGTTGAACGGCGTTTGTGTGTTTGTGAACAGCTGCTTGCAAGGCAAAGACGGAAAGGAGTTTTGCATCGCATTGTAACTGAGGACGAAAAGTGGGTTCACTACCATAATCCCAAGCGCAGAAAATCATGGGGATATCCCGGCCATGCTTCCACGTCGACGGCCAAACCGAATATTTACGGTTCCAAGGTCATGCTCAGTATTTGGTGGGACTAGCTCGGCGTAGTGTATTAGGAGTTGTTAAAACCGACTGAAACAATCACAGGCGATCATTATCAAACGCAATTAATGCGTTTGAGCCACGCATTGAAAAACAAACGGCCGCAATACAACGAGAGACATGATAAAGTGATTATACAGCATAACAATGCTTGACCCCATGTTACGAAAGTGGTCAAGACATACTTGGAAACTTTGAAATAGGAAGTCCAATGCCGCCCGCCGTATTCTCCAGACGTTGCTCCCTTGGACTATCACTTGTTTCGATCAATGGCACACGGCCTGGCTGACCAGCACTTCCAGTCTTATGAAGAAGTAAAAAATTGGATCGATTCGTGGATCGATTCAAAAGATGACCAGTTTTTTGAACGCGGGATTCGTATGCTGCCCGAAAGATGGGAGAAAGTAGTGGCCAGTGATGAACAATACTTTGAATCATAAATGTACAACCAGTTTTTTACAATAAAGCCTCAAATTTTGGAAAAAAACGATGGAAGCAAAGTTGTACACCCAATAATTGCACTATGCTTCAGTCTTTCTCTCACTCTCTCTCTCTATCCCGCTCTCTATGACGCGAAGATGCTGGCTGGCCGCCCGCGGCTGTCCCTCCAGCCGAGGGAAGCCTGTCGCTTTCCGGGGGCAGGGAAGTGGCAATCCCTTGCCACCCTCACCGCAAACCCGCTAACACACACTCTCTCTCTCTCTCGCCCTCGCTATATCGCGCGAATAAGTGAGAACACTCACCGTTGCTGTTCACAAAGCTCGTCCGCAGGCCGTTGAACTCCCGGCAGCTTCCTTCGGCGCCACTGCACCTCGCTCTTGCTGCTCTTCTCCGGAGAAGGGCTGCTGGACCTCGATGTGAATTCACCTGGACACTGTCTATCTTCGCCTCACCCTCGACTTCAGATGTGGCGGTGGCAACCACCAGTCGCCTCCCGCTGACACTTGATCTCCTCGTCCCCCGGCTCTCTGCTACGCTGCGCTTCTCCGTCGTCGCTCCTCTTTCTCGCGCTGCAGCCTCGACTTCTTCTTCTTCACTCTCTCTTACTCTCTCTATCTCTCTCTCGCATACCTTTACCCTTGGCTTCACTCGCGACACTCCCTCTAATACAAAGGAACAGAACTATGTTCACCACGGGACTTGTCTTTTCGTCCACGCGGGAGCGCGCAGCGAAAACTCACTCGCAAGAGAGCACAGCGTAACTGCTCGCTATGCTTGCTCTTTTCTCCCCTTCCCTCACGGCTACCAAAATTCCTCGCCGATCGTCACCGCAAGTTCGAAAATCGCGTGATTTTCAAACGTTGCTGGCTTTCGGAAAAATCCGCATTTTCGCGGCTAAACAGGCTTACACAAGCTGGCAACCTGGAGACGGTCGCGCAAGAATGTAAACACTTACATTCTTTGTCGACTACCTATGACGGATTCTCTGTCACAGAACTAACTAGAATTAATAAACTTTTAATGAGAATGATACTTTTTACGTTATTTTCGAAGCTAAAATTATATTTTAGAATCAACATTAAACGATAACATTCAAATCATAAGTCATTTCTATAATTGTCTAGATCTTATGTTATAATAATATTTAAATTATATTAATTATCAAAGTGAATCATATACAGGGTGACAAATGGGAAGTTGCCTTAAGTAATTACTTATAATTTTGAGATGAGTGCAGGGAAAAAAATAATAAAAATACATATTAAATCAGTGAAGTGGTCATTTTTATTTGAAATAGGTTTCAGTTTAATCGAACCTTTTTAACAGATACATATTACGTTATAAAAAAAATGACAAATCCTGGCTAGGGAATAACTATTAATGGTAAATATTTTCGAAGTGATAACCATCTGAACTTGCACAATAGTCAAGCCGTTTTTGGAAACTATGAAAAACTTGTTTAATTTTAGATGTGGAAATACTAGAAATTCTTTTTCTAATAGCTTCTCTTAAATTATCTTTAGTCTTGGATTTTTTCGCATAACAGTAATCTTTGAGGTAGCCCCATAAGAAGAAATCACACGGGCTTAAGTCCGGTGAACAAGGGGGCCATTCTATAACTGCGTGTGCAAACTTGGGATATCGTAAGCCGATGACGCGTTCGCCGTAAACTTCGTAAATAGCTTTAAATACCTCTTGAGTTCTATGCGGTGTAGCACCATCTTGCATAAAATAATAGTTCCTGACTAATCCACGTTTCTTAGCGAATTGAAAAAATTTTGTAAGGATGTAACTTAATGAAATTTTTTATTATTAATCTTAGTGTATCTCAATTTAGTTATAAAGCTGCTGCAGTTTTTCTTATTAAATCCATTGGATTATTCTTGACATGTTTTTCGACCTCGGCAACCTTATCTTCTGTTGTAACTGTGTATGAAGGACTAGGAAGATTATGATGACGATCGTCAAGAGTATAATAATTGATGAAGTTATCAATTACTCTGAGAAAGAAGTAAAAAAAATTTAAAAACTTTATTAAAAAATGCGGTCATACGATAAAGACAAAAATAATTTTTTTCATTCTTACCTTCTCAGAGTATTTTGACTGGCTACTCTTTTATTTCGAAACTTAGTACGAAAACCTCTATACGCTTCAGTATAGTTTTTACCTCTAGAATAAAAGCACTAGATGAGATACACCTTTTCTTCGTTCGTAAGGTCACTCATTTTAAAGTACACATATTGCTCTTTACGGCGTCTCAATAGAAACTGACAACATTCTAGAACGTACCTACGTGAGCCTAGCCTTATACAATACAGAAGAGGGGGAAAGAGATGCATATATCTCAGGCAACTTCCCATTTGTCACCCTGTATATAAAATTATAATTATGAAATAAAATACACCAGGAAAACTATTACTCAAATATGTTTGCTTAATACTTACTTTGTATTAATGGTTAATTCAACAAAAATTGTAACAAATGTTCTTATTATTCCTTCAAGAATAGACAATTATATATATATATATATATTTAAGTTAAATTTTCAATTAAAAATATTGTTACTAATGTAATAGTAACATCAAAAGAAAGACTGACAAACTAAAGTATTAAGGTCACATGCAAACAATCATTAAAAAAATCTTCTAAATAATAATAAAAAAGAAGACAACATAATAAAATATTACCAAAATCATAATTATAGTTATAATTAAGCTACAAAATTGATTCTTATTCGTAGCCTAGTTTAAATTTTACGCAGATTAATATTATTATAAGACGTTGTTAAATTAAAAAATATTAATATTAGTTTTCAAGTTTATCATATATTTTGTAAAAATGGATATCCTCTTTTGATCGTTCTCTCCCTTTCCACCATCAAAATGACACATTCTCGCAAAGGCTTTCCACATCTTTTCGTCAATAATTAAAGGTGTCTGTAGAATTTTGTTAATGTCCGTAGATACACATCAAAATTCAAATATGTCCGTTGGGTTCCGTAATACTCCGTAGCTTTCCGTGAAAAATAAAAGGTGTCCGTGGACTTCCGCAGTAGTCCGCAGCTTTCCGTAGAAATTCGAAAGCGTCCGTGGAATTCCGTAATTGTCTGTAGCTTCCTGTGGTTAATAAAATGTGTCGGTAAACCTCCGTAGTTGTCCGTAGCCATCCGTAGTAAATCCAAAGCGTCCACGGGGTTCCGTAATTGTCCGTAGCTTTTTGTACAGAATAAAAGATGCCCGTAGACCTCCGCAGATGTCCGTAGCTTTCCGTAGAAATTTAAAAGTGTCCGTGGAGTTCCGTATTTGTCCCTAAGTTCTCGTGGTTAGTAAAATGTGTCCGTAGACTTTCGTAGATATCCGTAGCCTTCCATAGAAATTCAGAAGCATCCGTGGGGTTCCGTAATTGTTCGTAGCTTTGTGTGCAGAATAAACAATGCCCCTAGACCTCCGTAGATGACCGTAGCTTTCACAAGATATTCCAAAGCATCCATAAGGTACAGTAATTCTCCGCAGCTTTCCGTGAATAATAAAAGGTGTCCTAAGAATTTCGTCAAAATTCAAGAACGTCCGTTGGGTTCCGTAATTGTTCGTAGTTTTTTGTAAAGAATAAAAGATGCCCATAAATCTCCGCAGGTGTCCGCAGCTTGAATCGAAAACGTTCGTTTAGTTTCGTGATTCTCTCTAGCTATCCGTGGAGAATGAGAGATGTCCGCAGACCTTCGTAGATGTCCGTAACTTACCGTAAAAATGAAAAAACATCGGATAGGTTCAGTGATACTCCGTGGCTTTTCATGGATAACAAAAGGTGTCCGTAGACCTTTGTAGATGACAGTAGCTTTCCGTAGAAATTTAACACCCGCGAGGTTCCGTAATTGTCCGTAGTTTACCGTGAAGAGTAAAAAGTGTCCGTTAACTTCCGTAGATGACTGTACCTTTGCGTAGAAATTTATGAGCATCTGTAAGCTCCCGTAATTGTTCGTAGTTTTCCGTGAAAAATTAAAAATGTTCGTAAACTGCTTTAGATGTCCATAGCTCTTGGTAAAAATTAATAAACGTCCGTGAGATTTTGTGATATTCCGTGGCTTTCTGTGGATACCAGGTGTACAAGTATGAAATGCGGATTTTAGACAACAGATAGTATACCAATTTAGTTTAAGCTGTTATGATTTGACACTGCGCCATTTTGTTTTGTCATCAAAGAGTTCAGACGCGCATTAGTGATAGACTGAAAAAGTGTGTGCATCGTATTGTATTGTTGTGTTTAATATGTCAAAATTTATATCGAACATAGAGCATTCGCGGACAGCATTAATTTTTTGTTTTCATTTGAACAAAGCTGCTGCTGAATTCTTTCGATTACTACCAAAAGCTTATGGTAAACATGCTCCATCGCAAAATACGTTTGAACAATGATTTTAGCATTTCAGAAAAGGTGAATTCGACGTTGCAGAGAAGGAACATGGAAAATCGCCAAAAAAATTCAAAGATATGGGTTTGCAAGCATTGTTGGACGAAGATGATTTGCAAACACGAAAACAACTCACACAGCAATTAGGAGTTTCTCGACAAGCTATTTCCAATCGCCTACGAGCGATGAGGAAAATTCAGAAAAGCGGTAGATAGGTACCACATGAGTTGAATGACAGGCAACTGGAAAATCGCAAAATCACATGTGATATTTTGCTCGCTCGGTACAAAAGGAAGTCGTTTTTGCATTGAATAGTAACAGGGGATAAAAAGTGGATTAATTTTAAAAATCCTAAACGCAAAAAAACATGGGTAGACCCAGGAGCATCATCCACATCGTTCGCAAGATGAAATCGTTTTGGCAGAAAGAGGATGCTCTGTGTTTGGTGGGACCAGAGGGGCGTGGTCTATTATGAGCTATTGAAACCTGGAAAAATGGTTAATACTACATGTTATCAACAACAATTAACCGATTTAAACCGTTTGCTGCTTGAAAAAAGGCCAGAATACCGAAAGAGGCAACACAAAGTAATTTTTCTCCATGTCAATGCTCCATCACATACGGCGAAACCAGTTCGCGGCACATTAAAAGCACTCAACTGGGAAGTTCTGCTTCATGCGGCTTACTCACCAGATTTGGCTCCTTCTGATTACCACTTGTTGGTATCGATGGATCACGCACTTACTGAGCAGCGCTTTGATTCCCAACAAGATGGCAAAAAATAGCTTGATGAATGGTTCGCGGCAAAAGGGGAAGACTTCTACTGGCGTGGTGTTCACAAATTGCCTGAAAGATGTGAAAAATGTATAAAAAGCGATAGAGCATACTATGAATAAAGCACTTTTCATTATTCTACAAAATTTAGCGTGTTATTTTTTCTTTTTAAATCCGCATTTTATACTTGTACACCTGGTAATAATAAATGCCCGTAGACCTCCGCAGATGTCCGTAGCTTATACTAGAATTTCAAAAATATCCAGGAGTTTCGTGATACCTTGTAGCTTCCCGGGGTTAAAGAAATGTGTCCGTAACCTTTCGTAGAAATTCAAAAGCGTCCTTGAAGTTCCGTAATACTCCGTAGCTTTCCGTCGTTAATGAAATGTGTCTATTTGCTTTTGTAGATGTCCGAAGCTTTTCGTACAATTTCAAAAACGTCCGCAGAGTTTCGTAATTGTCTGTAGCTTCACGTGAAAAATAAAGTTGTCCCATAAATTCCGTTCAGGTCCGCAGCTTTCTGTAAAAGTACAAGAACGTCCGAGATAGTCCGTAAGAGTGTCTGTAGCTCTCCGTAGATAAAAGAAGGTGTCCGCAACTTACCGTAAAAATTTAAAAACACCGGATAGGTTCCGTGATACTCCGTAGCTTTTTGTCGACAATAAAAGGTGCCCGTAAACCTTTGTAGATGTCCGTAGCTTTTTGTGGAAGTGTCAAAACGTCTGTGAAGTTTCGTAATACGCCGTAGCTTTCCTTAAAGAATGAAAGGTGACTGTAGACTTCTGTAGATGTTCGTAGCTTTTCGTAGAAATTTAAAAGCGTTTGAGGGGTTACGTAATTGTTCGTTGCTTTTATGGTTCACATAATGTGTCCGTAGACTTACGCAAATGTCCGTAGCTTTCCGTAGAAAATTCAAAGCGTCCGCGGGGTTCCGTAATTGTCCGTAGCCTTCTATGCAGAATCAAAGATACCCGTAGATCTCCGCAGATGTCCGAAGCTTTTCGTAGAAATTTAATAACGTCCGCGAAATTCCGTGATACTCTGTAGCTTTCCGTGGATAATAAAAGGTGTATATAGACTTCCGTAGATGTCTGCAGCTTTCCGTTAAAGTAGAGAAACGTCCGTGAGATTCTGTAACGTCGATACGCGACCTCCGTTTTTTTTCTCGTGCCTCTCCTACCACAATAAAGCCCCCTCCACTAACATACTTAACCCAAGCTAAGCTGTGAGTTGAATGCGCGCATGACCTATAAAAAAGTAGCCGCTCTCGCTAAACGCAACTGATTACAATTCAATTTTTACAAATGAACCTATGTAACACCGAAACATATTGTGCATCACGCAAATACACACAAATAAAGATAAAATCATGCTTACACAGCAGGAACGATATTTTCTTTTTTAAGTAGATCACTAAGTCGATCAATAGGAATTTTATTTAACTTTTGCAAGGTAGTTCTTTTTTTTAGTAAGCATCTACGAGTATAGCGTGATTTGAGACATCACGCAATAACCTGGAATGTCCTGAATTACTCTTGTAATACACTCCTAATCATATTTGAAATAAATAATTAATTAATCAAATTAAAAAATATATATATATATATATATATATATATATATATATATACAGTGTGTCCCATGGAAAACGGAACTTTTTCAAAACATCGATTTATATTGGCGCCACCTATTGGTGGATGTTAGCAATGGAAAAGTCTATTCTTAACTGACATCCTGTCAAAATTGTATGAGATTTGATTCAATGGGAACCAAAATATCGCGCTCAAAGTGACAGTGTGTTTGTGGCATCGGTCGGAAAATGAACTTCGAACAAAGAGCAAATATTAAGTTCTGTTTTAAACTCAGTAAATCCTTTACTGAGACGCATAATTTGCTGAAACAAGTTTATGGCGATAATTGTCTATTCCGTACCAGAGTGTATGAGTGGTATAAGCGGTTCCAGAAAGGTCGTGAAGACATTTAGGACGACGAACATCCAGGTCCTTCGAATACCGTGGTTACTCAAAGTAATATTGAAAAAGTACGTGAATTTATAAAAAATGAGCCAAAATCTTCATTGCAATACATGGAAATGGAATTGAATATATCCAAAAATTCAATTCATCGCATTTTGACCGATCATTTGAATCTACGGAAGGTGTGTGCACGCTTTGTTCCACACAAATTGACCGACTACGAAAAATTTCTCCGAATTCAACATTGTAAGGATATGATTAAAGAGTCAAAAAAAGACCCAAACTTGAAATATTTAATTGTGACTGGTGATGAGACATGGTATTTTCAATATGATCCCGAAACCAAGCGCCAAGTGCTGAATGGAAGCACCCAACCAAGCCCAATCCGAAAAAAAGTCGTCTTGAAAAGTCAAAAGTGAAGACAATGTTGATCTGTTTCTACGATTTGGAGGGTATTATTAATCGTGAATTCGTTCCACCTGGTCAAACGATTACTGCTGTGATTTATCTTGGTGTTATAAAGCGTTTGCTCAGCCGTACTCGTCGTGTGCGGCCACAATACCGTGAAAAAGGGAGCTGGCGTTTGTTGCATGATAATGCCCCGTCTCATCGATCGAACTTGATCACGGATTTTTTGATCAAAAATTCCATTTTAACCATCAACCATTCACCGTACTCGCCGGATTTGGCTCCGTGCGACTTCTACTTGCTCTCCACATTGCACTTGCCTATGAAAGGAAAACGTTATGCCGACGTAGAGGCCATCCAAAGAGCGACGACCGACATACTAAAGTCGATGGATAAAAATGATCTCAAAAACTCATTCGATATGTTAATTGATCGTGCGAAACGTTGTATTGATGCGGAAGGAGACTATTTTGAATAAAATAAATAAGATTTGCCGAAATATTGATTTTTTGTCTTTATTTTGAAAAAGTTCCGTTTTCCATAGGACACACTGTGTGTGTATATATATATATATATATATATGTATATGTATATTATATAAATATGTATATTATATAAATTATATAAATATATATATATATATATATATATATATATATATATATATGAGGTCTGGCTATTAAATAACGAGACTGGTTACGAAAAAGGGTTTTATTATAAAAATTATTCTACATTCGAATGCTCCCCTTCAATATACTCCCCTTCCCTCGCCACACACCTTTCCATACGTCTTTTCCATTGATCGAAGCAGTGCTGGAAGTCTTCTTTGGTGAGGGCCTTTAGGAGCTCTGCCGTTTTTTGCTTTACCGCTTCCATCGACTCAAATCAGGTCCCTTTCAAAGCAGATTTTATCTTCGGAAACAAAAAAAAGTCGCACAGTGCCAAATCTGGCGAGTACGGCGCGTGTTCGAGCACTGGAGTGCGCTTACCGGCCAAATACTGCTTCACAGATAGCGCATTATGGGCAGGTGCGTTGTCTTGGTGCAAAATCTACGAGTTGTTCTTCCACAACTCATGCCGTTTCTTACGAACTCGTTCTCGCAGTGTTACCAAAACTGACAAATAGTAAGTCTGGTTGACAGTCTGACCCTCTGGAACCCATTCAGTCATCACGATACCGTTAATGTCGAAAAAAACGATCAACATTGCCTTGAATTTTGATTTGTACATCCTTGCTTTTTTGATTCTGGGCGATTCAGGCGTCTTCCAATGCATTGATTGCCGCTTTGTTTCAACATCGTATTGGAAAATCCACGTTTCGTCGCAAGTAATAATGTTTTTCATTAGTCCGGAATCTTTTTTTAACCTTTCAAGGAAATCTGAGCAGACTTGTTGACGCAAGAGCTTATGGTCAGGAGTCAGGTTTTTTGGCACCAACTTCGCACAGACTTTTGTCATGTGTAATTCCTCGTGTAGAATTTGTCTAACCGTTTCTTTATCGGCGTTTACAGCCTCGGCAATTATTCGGATGCTCATTCGACGATCTGCACGCACAATTTGGTTGATTTTGGTCACTGTTTCCAGAGTTGAAACAGTGACAGGGCGACCTGGGCGTTGGTCATCTTCAGTCCTCACTTGGCCCTCACTGAAGCGCTTACACCGCTAAAAAACACGCGCACGAGATAGAGAATTGTCCCCATAGGCCTTTTGCAACAATTTACAGCACTCAGTCGGAGTTTTTTTCAATTTAACGAGAAATTTGAGATTGATACGTTGCTCCTGTTTTTCGTCACACATGGTTTTCGGCACAAGAAAAAAACACGTTCGTTTCAAACTGCTACTGCACAACTACAATAATAGTGACGAGAACGTGTTTCGGTACGTGCATAGACAAGATATCTAGATACCCAACGCACTACTGGTTTTTTCCCCACCCCTCTACGGCGCCCTCTAGGCGCGCAGTCTCGTTATTTAATAGCCAGACCTCGTATATATATATGTATTAAAATAAATAAAAAATTAATAGGCCGATGACCAGCTGTTACACGCACCTATTATTTCCTCTAGTTTAAATTTTTAAGACTATTATTTGGCGACAATTCACGATCTTCATTATTACTGGTCTTATATTTTATAGAATAAAATTTTTATATTTGTAATAATAGTCCGCGAAATGCTATATTATAAGCAAAATTGTACAAAGATAGTTGCGTTAAAACTCACATTTTGTAGTTAAAATTAATTCTATGTCCAACTGAATAATTATTTTCATATTATTTCCAATATTAATCGTACTAACAAAGATTTGAAAACAAAGCTAATCAAACAAGTACTTCTCCAACAGTCCATTAATTAAAAATTATAACTTTAAAAGAATGATAATTCAAACTATTATTCTACTATTGATTTTTTTTTGTTATTATAAATCACTCGTGTCCATATTAGCAACCTTTTTTTTATTATTTAAATAATCATTCTTCATCTAAAAATCATTATGTAAATTAATCACACAAAATGCGACGAAAACTTCGTTCTTTTTTGTATAGAGAACAATATTGTACAATTTAAATTAACATAATTTTATTGTAAATAATAAATTATGAACTTATGTAACAATTTCGCAAAAATGGATCATCTTTCTCTCTCTAATTCTCACTCTCCCTTCCTCGGACCGAGAAGCCGGCCAGGAAGATGGGGCCCGAAAAACTTGGCCTCTCCTAGAATTTCCCAAATTGCTGAACAAACTTTCCCGACGCACTTAAACACGGCGCAAAATTTTCACTAAGCAGCAGACTTCAGGCAGTACTCAAGGAAACAAGTTAAAATCATTACTACAAGGAAACATTACTACGCATCATTTACACGAGCAGACCTCAGGCAGCACTCGATAGAACAAGTTAAAAACATTACTACAAGGAAACATTTCTACGCAATCTACAAAGGAAACATTGCAAATAAATAAGAATGAAAAGACGACGAGAAGTCACTTACAGCAATAGGAAGAGAGAGAGAGGGAGAATAGAATAGAATAAAATAATATTCATTGAGGCTACGGGATATAATCCCACGCAGCCCGAAAAAAGAAATAATACAGATATAAACTTTTACAGTGTTATAGAAAACGATGAATTATAATATTACTCGCTTTAGTAAACTATATAATACGCTGTGAACATAATATAATAAAATATAGTAAAAGTATAATATAGCCGGTTATGCCAAAGCATTCGTACTAAGAAAATAAAATACATATATCGATGATTGCAGTGATAATAACAATAACAACAACAATGCGTAACTTATAATTATTAATTTATAATTTATAAAGTAGTTCGCTAAAAGTAAGACTAGATTAGGTTAGATTTGAATGCTTTACAGGTAGAGGTTTGAAACCAAATTTCAACCAAGTTTCAACCCGCCTAGTAGTCATCGTGCTTGACTCAGTAATCTATTGAGTGTGATGTCGTGAGAAACCGGGTTTAATACCATGCTTCTATCACGCGAAGTGCAGAAACGCCACTGTGCGACCTTTTGAGACATTAAGAGCTCACGTAGTATCGTTTTACAGTCTGTCAAGTAAGAGCGTGATCGACTTCACCGACAGGTAATGGAAGACTTCGCTCTAATTCTTTCGCAAGCCGATAGAGGAAAGCTTTGTCCTTGATGCATTGTGAACAAAGATTTAGTTGTCGTTGATTTTTTTAAAGAGAATCACGTTAAACGCCATGAGTGCTAAGTACGCGTCGCACTACGAGGCTGTGTTTCTTTGCATCCACCCGAAAGGTCCCAAAATGTCGCAATCAGCGGCTGCTAAATATATGAGAAAGTCGAAGACATTTGTACAGAAGTGGATACGGCGATATAAAGTGGCTAAAAATGTCGATGATTTACCAGAACGTGGCTCGATAGGAAAAGTGAACAAAAAAGATGAAAGAAGAATAATGAATCTGCTTTCGTGGAATCCTGCTTTAACACTGCGGCAAGGACAAGGAAAATTAATGGCAAAAGGTTTAGATATATCCTACGAAACTATCCGAACCCATCTTCGTACTCATCATCTGAAATGGCGCAACACAATAAAGAAGCCTCTGTTGACTGAAAAACATGTGACAAAGCGACTCGCTTGGGCGCATGAGAATATTGATAAAGATTTTGAAAATGTCATTCTTACTGATGAATGTTCTATATGGGCACGTTCTGTCCTCACGCGAGCCTGGTCAACTTCCACCATTAGGCTTGTTCAGCGGACCGTAAATCATGGAATAAAGGTGCATCTTTGGGGCTGCTTCTCAAAGCAGGGATTTGGCACTTTGTACCTTTTTACTGACAACCTAAATGCCGAGAAAATGATAAAAATCTACAAAAAGGCTTTACTGCCATCTGCCAAACGATGGTTCATCACAAAAAATGAAGATTGGATTCTGCAGGAGGACAACGATCCTAAACAATGCAGCAAGCTCTGTACTCAGTGGAAGACTCAATCTGGCATCGTTACATTGGATTGGCCGTCGCAGTCGCCCAATGCAAACCCTATTGAAAATGTGTGGGCATATATTAAACGGAAGCTTCGTGGAAGACGCACATACGCTTTGAAGCAGTTGTCTTACGAAATTCGTCGGATCTGGAGATCCTTGCCACTAGAATACGCCGTCAAATTAGTAAAAAGCATGCCTCGGAGATGCCAGGCAATTATCGACGCCGGTGGTGACTGGACACATTATTGACCGAATTGCATCATTGTTTGTAATGTGTACAATGTATATATAAATATGAAAGTTTTATCAAATGAATTTTTTTATAAATTAATACGACCACGCTCTTACTTGACAGACTGTAAAAGCGTGTAAAGAATGGGAATCAAACGCAGGTAGTCTCGCCGCAAACTGGTTAATGAGTTTTGACGCTGTGATATGGAAAGAGTTTGCCAAAGTTTCCATACGTGGCGTAGCAAATAACAAAGGCAGTGGGATTCTACGAGCTGAGACCCGCCGGGTTGAGATACTCGAACTCAATGTCAAGAGTCTAGCTAGGTTAATAGGTTGACCTGTTGAAATAATTTTAAACGCCAGCAAGGCGACGAAAAGTAAGCGTCTGTTTTCAGCTGATAACCAACCGAGCGAAATACGATACGGTGTCACTGGTGCCATTCACGGGATTCAACCGAATACAAAACGAACACAGGCATTCAGAAGACGCTGAAGCTTTGCATTTTGCTCCTGAGTTAGGCTGCTAAAAACCACATAAACATAATCAAAATGGGGAATGATTAGTGCCTCAACCAGTCGTTGTCTCAGATTTCGAGAGTGTGCATGTCTGTAGAATCTCAAGGTGTAAAGAGTACGCCAAACTTGACGTGCAATTTGCCTAACTTGCGCATTCCAATTTCGTTCAGAAGTGAGACAAACGCCTAGGTCAGACACTTGGCTAGAACATTTTATTGGAGTATTTTCGATAAAGATTGGTAAGTGATAAGAAAGAGAGAGAGAGAGAGGGAGAGAGAGAGGATTTGTCGCGCACCACTAGATTCTAAAATAGAAAGTGAGTTTGGATATAAATGTTTTAAAATCTTTTCTCTATCTTAAAATCCTCCGACAGAATTATTAGCCGAAATGCGGCCAACTATTCTGCTATCCACTATCATCTTAGTAGGACCTTATCCAGAGCAGGGATCGGGGCTGATTCCAATTTAAGGAACCGAGCCTCCTGCATCTGCTCAATCCTGGAAACACACACCTCTCGCAAACAAACGTTTACAAACTATATCCTCCGCTGCCCCGAGCCAATAAGCTTCAATGTTTAGGCTCGAAAACGGCAAAATAGCAGTGTAACTTAACCACAGCTAAAAGAGTAACACCTGACGATACAATTTAGACGATACAATGAAGAATAAAAGTTGTCCGTAGAATTCCGTAGATGTCCATAGCTTTCCGTAAAAATTTAAACACATCCGTGGGGTTCCGTAATTGTATGTAGCTTTCCGTGAAGAATGTAAGGTGTCCGTGGAATTCCGTAGATGTCCACTGCTGTCCGTAGAAATTTAAAAATATCCGCGAGGTTCCGTAATTGTCCGTAGCTTCCCGTGAAGAATGCACGGTGTCCGTAAATCTTCGTAGATATCTGTACCTTTTTGTAAAAATTGATAAATGTCCGTAAGGTTCCGTAAATGTCCGTAGGTTTCCGTAAGAAATGAAAGGTGTCCGTAAACTGCCGTATATGTCCGCAGTTTTTCGTAGTAATTATAAAACGTCCGTGAGATGTCGTGATAATCCGTAGCTTTCCGTGAAGAACATAATATGTCCGTAGAATTTCGTTAATGTCCGTAGATTTCTGTTGGAATTTAGAAACGTCCGTTGGGTTCCGTAATACTCCGTAGCTTTCCGTGAAGAATAAAAGGTGTCCGTATGTTTCCGCAGATGTCTGTAGCTTTCCACAGAAATCCAAAAGCGTCCGTAAATTCCGTAATTTTCTGTAGCTTCCTGTCGTTAATAAAATGTGTCTGTAGGCTTCCGTAGATGTCCGTGCCTTTCCTTAGAGATTAATAAATAACATTGGGGTTCTGTGATACTCTGTAGCTTTCCGAGAAACCTGAAAGGTGTCCGTAGATTTTCGTTGATGTCCGTAACCTTTCGTAGACATTCAAAGCCTCCGTGGGGTTCCGTAATTGTATGTAGCTTCTCGTGAAATACAATAGGTGCCCTAAGAATTCCAATGATGTTC
This sequence comes from Chalcis sispes, assembly GCA_949987625.1. Lineage (NCBI taxonomy): Eukaryota > Metazoa > Arthropoda > Insecta > Hymenoptera > Chalcididae > Chalcis > Chalcis sispes. The sequence continues at coordinate 26,069,806 of OX465095.1, read as the reverse complement.
GTGGTTTTCCGAAGGAATTTTGAAACGTCTGTCGGATTCCGTAATTGTCCATAGTTCCCCTTGAAGAATAAAAGGTATCCACAGACTTCCGTAGATGACCGTAGCTTTCCGTAGAAATTTAAAAGCGTCCGTAGAGTTCCTTTATTGCCTATAGCTTTTCTTGGATAATATAGGAGTCCGTAGACCTCTGTAGATGTCCATAGCTTTCCGTAGCAATTCAAAAACGTCCGAGGAATTCCGGGATACTATCTAGCTTTCCGTGGATAATAAAAGGTGTCTGTAGACTTCTGTAGATGTCCGTTGTTTTCCGTAGAAATTTAAAAGCGTCCTTTAGATTTCATAATTGTCCGTAGTTTTTGTTGTTAATAAAGTTTTTTCGTAAATTTCCGTAGATCTGCGCAGCTTCCTCTAAATATTGAGAGACCTACATGGAGGTCCGCAATTGTCCGTAGCTTTCCGTAGCAATTCAGAAAATGTCCGTGGAATTTTGTGATATTCTGTAGCTTTCGGTAGATATTACAAAAGTGTCCGTAGACTTCCGAAGATGTCCGTTGTTTTCCGTAGAAATTTTAAAGCGTTCGTCGGGTTCCCTATTTGTCCGTAGTTTTTCGTGGGTTATAAAATGTATCCGTAGACTTCCGTAGGTGTCCGCAGCTTTTTGTAATAATTGAGAAACGTCCGTGGGGTTTAGCAATTGTCCGTAGCTTTTCGTGAAGAATGTACGGTGTCTGTAGACTTCCGTTAATGTTTGTACCTTTTCGTAAAAATTTATAAACGTTTGTGGAGTTCCGTGATTGTCCGTAGCTTTCTGTGAAGAATGAAAGGTTTCTATAAACTTTCGTATGTCTGTAATCTTTTATTAACCACGAAAAGCTATGAAACACTACAGAACTTTACAGATGTTTCTAAATTTTTACGAAAAGCTACGTACATCTGAGGAATTTTACGAACACCTTTCATTCTTTACGAAAAGCTACGGACCATTACAGAACCCCACGAATGTTTTTTGATTTTTGCGGAAAGCTACGGACATTTACGAAATTTCGCGGCAAGCTACGGACATTTACGGAATTTTGCGGACACCTTTTATTCTTTACGGAAAGCTACGGAGTATCAGGAAACCTCACGGACGATTTCAAATTTCGACGTGACGCTACGGACATCTACGGAGGTCTACGGGCACCTTTTATTATCCACGGAAAGTTACGAACAATACAGAAGTCTACGAACAAATTTTATTAACAATGGAAAGCGACGGAGAATCACGGAACCTCACAGACATTTTTAAATTTCTACAAGTTACGGGCATCTACGAGATTTTACGGACTCCTTTTATTCTTCATAGGAAGCTACGAAAAATTACGGAACTTAATAGACGTTTTTGAATTTCTACAGAAAATAATGGGCATATATGAAATTCTATGGACACATTTTATTCTTCACGGAAAGCTACGGAGTATTACGGAACCTCGCGGACGTTTCTAAATTTCTACGGAAAGCAATGGACATCTACAGAATTTTACGGACACCTTTTACTCTTCACGAAAAGCTACAAACAATTACGGAACATAACGGACGTTTTTGCATTTTTACAGTAAGCTACGGAAATCTTCGGAAGTCTACGGACATTTTTTATTCTTAACGGAAAGCTATGGACAATGACGGAACCTTACAGACGTTTTTAAAATTTTGCGGAAAGCTGTGGACATTTACAGTAGTCTACAGACACATTTTTTTGACCACGGGAAGCTACGGACAATTACGGAATCTCACGGATGTTTTCCAATTTTTACGGAAAGCTACGGACATCTATGAAAGTCTGAAACCTTTTATTTTTCATGGAATGCTACGGAGTATCACAGAATCCTATGAACGTTTTTAAATTTTTACGGAAAGCTACGGACATCTACAGAGTTTTACGGACACCTTTTATTCTTCACGGAAAGCGACTAACAATTACGGAACTTCGCGGACGTTTTTGAATTTATACGGAAAATTACGGACATCTATGTAATTCCACAGACACGTTTCATTCTTCACAAAATAAGTATGGACAATTAGGGAACCCCACGGACGTTTCTGAATTTTTACGAACAGCGACGGACATCTACGGAGCCCCACAGACGTTTATGAATTTCTACGGAAAGCTACGGGCATCTTCGAAATTCTACGGACACTTTTCATTCTTCATGAAAAGCTACAAACAATTACGGAACTCTGCGGACGTTTTTAATTTTCTACGGAAAATTATGGACATCTACGTAATTCTACGGACACCTTTCATTTTTCACGAAAAGGTATGGACAACTACGGAACCGTACGGACGTTTTTCAATTTTTACGGAACTATGGACATCTACAGAAGTTTACGAACACCTTTAATTCTTAACCTACGGACAATTACGGAACCCCACGGACGTTTCTGAATTTTTACGGAAAGCTACGGGCATATACGAAATTTTACGGACACCTTTAATTCTTTACGGAAAACTACGAGAAATTACGAAACCCTACGGACGTTTTTAAATTTCTACGGAAAGTTACGGCCACACATGAAAGTCTACGGACACCTTCCATTCTTCATGGAATGCTACAGAGTATGACGGAACCACACAAACGTTTTTGAATTTTTACGGAAACCTACGAACAATTACGGAACTTTATGGATGTTTTTTAGTTTCTACGGGAAGCTACGGACATCTATGAAAGTTTACGGACACCTTTCGTTCTTTATGGAATCTTACGGAGTATCACGGAACCCCACGGACGTTTTTGAATTTCTACGGAAAGCTATGGACATCTACGGAAGTCTATGGTTATTTTTCATTATTAACGGGAAAATGATAGATAACGGTCAACCTACGGAAATTGTCAGCTTGTGGTGAAATTTTACAAATTTCGTACACGGACGTTTTCCGTATTGACACTATTGTTAAATTTACTAAAGAGCACTACGATTATAGTGCAACTATTTAATCGAAGGAGAGGAGGTGAATCGGACCGGACAAAAGCAAATAATTTTATTCATTTTCAAAAGCCTCATAAAAATGATGAACATTTTAAGGCTTTAATTGAAAAAGAGAAAGATTAATTTAAAAAGAATTATAGAATACATATTCAAGCTAAAAAATTCAATGGTATTGATGACACTATTTATTTAAGTATGTGTGACATTCAATGTGTAAAATTAATTTTAAATTCAAGAAAACAAGCAACTGTTTGAAAAAATAATCCGTTCCTGCACGATAAATCAAATTCTCGAGACAATCGGATGTGGCATGCAAGTGCATATAAGACAATGATTAAACTAATTAATGAATATCACACTAAATATAAAAAATCAGAAAGGCGCCACTAGCTGTACGAGGAACGCTTGAGAAAACAAGCTTTAATTGAATTTAGTACAATGAATAAAGATTCCAAGTTAAATAATTTCACTCAGCGCTTAGTATATATAAACAAAACGCATAAAGCTTATTATCAAAAACCTGTCAATAGAGTGGATGTAAATATGACAAGATTCTGTTAAACATTAATCAAGTATCATCAGTTAATAATAATTCAGAACTAGAAAATAACATAAAAAGCCATTTTTTAAACAGTTCATGTGATGAAACTTTAACAAAACAGGTGTATCATAGATTTTACTACATATGTAGTAAAATCTTAAGAGCGAAATTATGTATTTAGATATATTAAAATTGTAATTATATCTTAATTTTAAAAAATATTTTACACTATAGAAGAAATTTTAAATGTAAAATTAATACAAGTGTATATGGATTGCTATGCGACTTATGATTCAAATTTGAATCTTGGTTCTACAAGCGTTGCATAGCGTAATGGTTAGGGCGTCTGCTTTATAATGCGAAGGACACGGGTTTGATCCCACTGTAGGTCGAACATTTATCTGCGTTTATTTTTGTAAAATAATGTGTAAGATAACATGTGCGACAATGTGAATTGAAATGATTAAATATAATGCGTATGTTAAAAATATGTATAATCATAATAAAAAATAAAATTCTAAAATATATAAAATACCAAATTAAAGTATTTCTGAAGGTTTTAAAAAAGTATTTTAAAAGGTTTTATCAACTACTTTCAAAAATGTTTTTTTCAAATATTTCTATAACTTTTATAGAAATGTTTTTGAAACTTGTATCAAAAGGTTTATAAAAGGAGCTAGAAAACGTTGCTGAAGGGTTTACAAACGGACATAAGCTCATTTTAAAAACATTTTTTGAAAGCTTTTAAAAAGTTTTTTATCCTTTCATGAAACGTTTTAAAAACATTTTAAAAACCTTTCGATCTGTGTGGGTTTCTACACTTATTTTTTCGTACATTTCTACACTGATTTCCACATAGATATCGGCGCTGATTTCCACGTAGATTTCTACACTGATTTCCACGTAGATTTCTACACTGATTTCACGTTGAAACCCACGATGTAATCTACGCGGAAATCCACGTAAATATCTACGCGGAAATCTACGTGGAAATCCACATACGGTGTGTTATTGGACTGATTTCAGTGTAGATTTCCATGTAAAAATCAACGTGGATTTCCATGTGGATTTTCACGTAGATTTTCATGTGGATTTTCACGTGGATTCTTGCAACTAGGTACTAATTACTATTATTAACCAATAATAATAATTATAAATACTTTATAAGGGTACTTAATATTTTTTAAATATTATTAGCAGTTATTAGCTTTTCTGAAGAGTCACAAATTTCTTTTGATCAAAAGTTGAAAAGCTAATAAAAGCTAATGAAACATAATAAAGACTAAGAAATTTCAGTAAAAGTTAGTAGCTATAAATAACTGTTACTAGAGTCCAAATTTCACACTTTATGAACTAATAATAATAGTTACATATTAGATTTTATTAGCTCTTTTTTCATTTAGTTCATTTCCGTTTTGGTCAAACGGCATTATCCATGAATAAAAATGAATGTTAAACAAGCACGGTGAGATAAAGACCAAATTTTATCTATTGTTTCATTTTAATAAACAAAATTCACGAATAAAAATACATGCAACACAGACATGTGAGAAGAGCAAAATCGAACTTGTCTTGATTAAAATTTGTATACAATAATATTTACAAATAAAAGAAAAGTTCCAGTACTAAATCATAAGACATGTAAACTTTGTTATTTAATTTCGTCATTGTAGATCAATTTTTAATTTCGATGAGTTTACTAAAAATTTTTAGCATTATATTTTAATTTAATGTTATCGTCACGAGTGTATAGAATAATTTACAAAAGTTTTCAGCCCAAAAAAATTAAGAAAAAACAAGTTTTTCTCTTATAAAAAATAGAGGGTGCTACTCCTGAGCACAAAAATGACGTTTGTTTTATTAAAAAATTTCAATTCGCTCTTGAGATAATAAAAAAAGAATAATTTTTGGGAGTAAACTACAATACAAGGGTGGCTTATGAGTTTAGGATCAATGGATTTGAGGTTTGTGGATTTAGATTTTATAAGTTTATAATACCATAATAGTAAAAAGACAGTTTATACGTAAATAGAAAAAAAAAAAAATTTACTGCCAATCTTTAGCGATCAAGTGCGAAGGGATAGTGAACCCCGTTATATAAGGGGTATATATATAATATACCCCGGTATATGTTCGTTTTTCATTTATTTTTAAAATGAGATTTCTTTAAAATAAAAGTATTCAAGTTAAATTCTAAAGTTAATTAGTGAATAATCATCTACACAGTATGTCGGAAAAGTTCCCGAACTTTTAAAATAAAAAATCGAAAATTACATCAAAAATGAATTTATTCTATTTAACCTTCAACATAGTCCCCTTCCCTAGATATACACCCATTTAAGCGCTCCATGAGTGATTCGAAGGCTCTCTGGTACTCGTTTGAAGTTATCGCTGTGAGACGCTCGGTGCAAGCCGCTTGAATGCTCGGTACATCTTCAAAAAATCGTCCTTTCAAGGCCATTTTTAGCTTGGGAAATAGGAAAAAGTCGGCTGGAGCCAGATCTGGCGAGTTTGGGGCGTGATTGATGCGTTGGATCTGATTTTCGGCGAGAAAACGCTTTACAATGTTCGAAGAATAAGCAGGCGCATTGTCATCAAGCAAACTCTACGATCCCGGTTCCTTGTACTCGGGCCTGATGCGATTAATCCGGCGCTTCAGACGTTTTAACACCTCTACGTAATACGCAGCATTTACGGTGGTGTTTGGGTGCACAAATTCTTTGTGTATCAGGCCTTTGGAGTTGAAGTAAGCGACGAGCATCGTCTTTACCCGTGATTTTTGTTGGCGTACTTTTTGAGGCCTCACACGGCCCGGACTGAGCCAAGCGGATAACTGGCGCTTCGTGGAAGGATCGTATTGAAAGCACCAAGTCTCGTTTTCAATCACAATTGAGGTTAGAAAGCCCAGAGTGGTGTCGCAAGTTTCGATAAAATCTTGACAACATTGGATGCAAGTTTCTTTCTGCTCTGGTGTGAGAAAGTGCGGAACAAATCGAGAGCAGACCTTCCTGCGGTTCATTTTTTCTTTCAAAATCAACGCGACGCTATCCTTGCTCATGTTCAGTTCGTCTGCCAACATTCTGAGAGACATGTGGCAATCGTGCTTCAGTTGCGCGCGCACGCGAGCCTCGTTTTCGTCAGTAACAGCTGTTGACGGCCGGCCGCTTCTCTCGTCATCTTCTAACGACTCTCTACCCTTCTTGAACCGACTGAACCACGTGTAAACAGTTGTACGCGTCACTACACCTTCACCGTAAGCCGAATCGATCATTTTTTTTGTTTCCGCGAAAGTTTTTTTAAGTTTATAGCAGAATTTAATTGCGCCACAATGTTCAAATTTCTCATCCATCGTAGAGCTTGCACCGGGGTACTAAACACACGTTCACTCAAGCAGGTCTATCTCGGCAACTAATGAACGGATACTGGTAAAAAAATTCTCAGACACTCCAGAGGGGTGTAGCAACATAGTACCGGTGTCGTACAAGAGGTGGCGCCACTCGTACAAGCGATACAAAATAAGTTCGGGAACTTTTCCGACATACTGTGTATATCACAGTATAATAATAAAATTACTTCAAAGGTTAAACACCCCTAAAAATAATTTTTTTTAAAAACTCCGGAACACGCAACTTAATCTTTTTATTTTCTACATGACAATGTAATTTTTAACTTAATCTAGCTGATTTAATAAATTTTACACAAAAAAATATTATAAAAATTGTACATACATCCCTAAAAAAAATAGGGGTTGGAACCCTCTTGCATAAAAGTTATGCCCATAGAAGCGCCTTTTCGTAAAAAAACAATTTGCCGTTGGTTTTATTTACAAACTCCTAAGACTTTTTAAATCGAATTACAATAAAATAAAATAAAATTATATGATTCTATTAATATTTAATTTATAAAGTAATATACTCTCTTAAGAGTGAAACCTTCTCCGTCTCTTATAGTCTTTAATTGTTTATCAAAAATCAAGTAGTAATTGCAAATAAAAATCATTTTTAGAATAGATTTTTTTGTTCTTCTCTTCACTGTACATAGAAATAACACAGAAAAAACAGATAAGATCATTGTTGTATCAAAATATTAATATATAGGTGTATGACATGTTAAATAAATTCAAAATATAACAGTTTTTAAAACTCACATTAATACTACTCGTCTGTAGTTCACAATTACCCTAAACTATTTGCAAATATACTTTTACTTCACTAAATTGTATTTCATTTGAAAGATTATATTTTAAAATGATTATCGATTAAAAACAGATCTCTTAAAAATATATATATAAAGTTCAGGTTAGTTTCTCGTTTCGTAGCATCTTCAAATGCTTTTTTAGCTCAATATATTAGGTTGCTGCCGATGAAATGGCCGATTTAGTAATAAATTTTTAAACAACTGTAACTTTTTATAAAGACAATTTATTTAACCAAAATAAGTACCAATAGATGCAACACACTTTTTCCAACGAGATTCAAGTACATTTATTCCAGTTTTTTAGAAGCCCGAGTTTCTGGTTCGAAGAAACTCCTCGAAGGCATTTTTGACAGCAGCTTCATTATTAAATCTTTTTTCTGTCAAAAAGTGATCCAAATGTTTAAAAAAATGGTAATCTGTTAGTGAGAGGTCTAGTGAATATGAAGGGTGACGAAGCGCAACAATAGCACAACATCTCATAGCACAACTCGTTTAATTTTTGGACAGTTATTCTCGATACATGAGGTCGTGCGTTATCATGATGCAGTATCACTCCATCCCTGATGATAAGTCTAGGTCGTTGGACTATCAATTTCTGATGCATTTCATCCAGTTGAGCACAGTATTTCTCAGCATTGATGGTTTCGCTAGGTTGTAGGAACGAATAGTGGGTAACTCCAGCTACAGACCACCAAACAGTTACCATTATTTTCTTTGGATGAAGGCTTGGTTTTAGCATGTGTCTTGGCGCTTCAACGGCATCGAGCCATAGGGCCGTTTGGCGACGATTATCGTATAAAATCCACTTTTCATCGCAGGTCACAATTCGATGCAAGAACGGTTCCTTTTTGTTGCGGGAGAAACGAGAACTTGAAATCCCTATCCAACACGTCAGGTTTTGCTCGGTAAGATCATGAGGAACCCATTTTTCAAGTTTCTTTACTTTTCCAAGTTATTGCAAGTGGCGGCAAACTGTCGAATTATGAACGCCTAATTTCTCGGCAAGATCCCTTATGGTTTGGCGGGGGTCAGACTCCACTAATGCACGCAGCTCGTCGTTATCGATCGATGGCCCTGGGTGTCCACGTGGCTCATTTCCAAGGTCCATATCTCCGGATCGCAATATTTTTCGAACCACCGCCGAGTGGTTTATCCGCTAACTGTATCAGGCCCAAATGCGCTGTTGATATTCCTCGTTGCTTTCATTGCGTTATGCTCTAATTTAAATTTGTATAGTAAAAGTAGCCGTTTTTGATTCGCTTCCATGTTCACTTTCTCTTTTTGTTTTTACGATCACTATGAAGTGCAAAACAGAAATGACTCTATAAACCATGGTAGCAGTATTTATACTTTAATATGTCATATTATTTGCGCCGCCTTGTGCCAACATAATACACTAAAATTGCAGCCAACTTTATGTCATCGCTAAATCAGCCATTTCATCTGCAGCAACCTAATACTTTGCCCAAATTTTTTTATTTTTTAAGGGCTCTTAAAGAAAACGAAATCCACAATAATCTAATTGAATAATGTACTATACATAATATTATTCAATAAAAAATGTATTTATTAAAATATATAAAGCTATGTTGATCGACATACTACTGTGATCATAAAGTAAGGTGAAATTGTCATTTAAAACTTCCGGGCATTAGGAAGGCAGGTAAATTTTTTTTTCTAGGTTGGTTGGACTTTCTATAACATTTGCCGAGCGTCTGTTTGTCAAAAGGTTTAATTATCTCCGAGTTACACGTGTTTTTGTAAACAACCAAAAGTGAATTTTCCGATTTTTACGATGGGTGATTTTGTTGAGCAAAGAACTTGCATCAAATTTTGTTTGCGTAACGAATATTATTGTGCGGACACGTTGAAAATGTTGCGAAAGGCCTTTGGTGATCAAACTATGGCCCAAAAGAACGTTTATAAGTGGTACAACGAGTTCAAAGTAGGCCGAAAACGCGTTGAAGACGAACTGCACTCTATACAACCATCAACGTCTACCGACGAGGGCCACGTCCAAAAAATCAAAGATTTGGTGCTTGAAAATCATTGATTGACAATTAGAGACCTCACTGATAGTGTTGGAATATCATTTGGCTCAGCCCAAACCATTTTTGAGGATGTTATGTGTCTCAAACGCGTCAAGTCTCGATTGGTGCTAAAATCGCTCAAATTTTTGGAAAAAAAGCGTCGCGTTGATGTGTGTGAAACTTTGCTGTCTGACTATCAGGACCACTTTAAATGCATCATTACTTGAGACGAGACTCAGATTTACGCATACGACCCTGAAACCATCGACTAATCCAGGAAATAACGTGCAAAAGGTGAAGCAAGACCGAGAAGACCACGGCAAAGTCGATCGAAAATCAAGGTCATGTTGACAGTTTTCTTTGATTATCGTGGTGTAGTGCACTATGAATTCCTTTCGCCAGGCCAAACTGTCAACAAAAAATATTATTTAAGCGTTATACATCGTTTGCGTAAAGCTATTCGTCTGAAACGGCCGGAATTATGGGCGAACAACTGTTGGTTCCTTTGTCACGATAATGCACCATGTCATACTGCATTGTTCTTCGCGACTTTTTTGCCAAAAACTCGACTCATATCGTTCCGCAACCACCGTATTTGCCTGATTTGGCTCCGTGCGACTTCTGGCTATTTAGCAAAACTCAGAAGACCAATGCAGGGATGCCGTTTTGACACGATTGAGGAGATAAAAACCGAATCAAAGAAAGTCTTGATGGCTATACTGGAAAACGACTATTCCGAATGTTTCGAGGACTGGAAAAAGCGTTGGCAAAAGTGCGTTTTATCGGACGGGGATCACTTTGAAGGGGATGAAATTGATTTGGAAAAATGAATAAAGAATTTACATTTTATAAACAAATTCACCTTACTTTTTGATTACATTAGTAAGCTTTATAAATTTCATTATCAGTTAAATTGTAATATACGTACAGAAAAATGATTATCAATTGTAACGGGGTGGCAGTTTAAAGGTTGATTCCCACTGGAGCAAGTATCCTCGGGGGACGCGCAATTCGCGACGGTGCGAATTTGCTCGCAGCGTCTCCTTCTTGGTCGCTAAAGTCTCGGACGACTTTGCTCTTAAGGTCCGGGTACGAGAAGCCGCCCCTCGGACCCTACTTAACCGCTACAACGCCGCGCAAACGTCGTTGGGTGGCTCGTGTGTCGTCTTCGCCCGGCTAGTTGATGTCTTAGAGAGGGCGGTATTTGGGAGGGAGGCTGAAACTTCTTCGTCGCAAAAAAAGAAGAAAAGAATTCGAGCAAAAAGTAATTAAAATAAATGATATAAAAGAATAAACTTAAATGCTTGGTATGAAAGTAAAAAAAAAAAAAATTATAAAAATATATAAAAAAAATAATAATAAATTAAAAAAAAAGGATAAAAAGTGAAAACTTATAAAAAACAAAATGTCAAAATAAATAAAATAATTTCATAATTTAACAAACAAAAAAAATATTCAATAAAATAAAGATAAATAAATAATAAACAGAGTGAAAAAAAAATTTATAAAAAACAACGCACGAGGAGCGCAGATAATAAAGAATAATATCCTGCGCGAAATGGACTCCCGCGCGCTACGCACGATATGAGTGCGAGAGAGAACGAATGTCTCTCGCACTACGCCTATAAGAGAGAGAGAAGGGTCTCCCTCACTCGTGCTCGCCGTATAACGTATAGGTGCGAGAGAGAAGACTACTCTCCCGCACGGAGCCTGTTGGAGCGAGAGAGAAAGCGCTCTCTCACTCGCGCGCACCGTATCTATTGCGAGTACGAGAGAGAAAGCGACTCTCCCGTACTGCACCGTAGGAGTGAGAGAGAAAGCGCTCTCCCACTGTTGCGTGCCTAACCCTACGCGAGTGCGAGAGAGAACGCAGCTCTCTCGCACTGCTCTTACTAGAGTGAGAGAGAAAGGCGTCTCCCACTCGCGCACGCCGAATATGCTGCGAGTGCGAGAGAGAAAGCGACTCTCCCGCACTGCTGCTACTAGAGTGAGAGAGATACCGCTCTGTCACTCACGCGCGCCTACTCTTACACAGGTGCGAGAGAGAACGCAACTCTCGCGCCATGACTATATGAGAGTGAAATAGATGACGCTCTCTCACTCGCACGAACCGCGTAAAATAAAGGTGGAAAAAAGCGGAGTAACTGGCAGAGGTAACTCCTACGCAAATAATAAAAAATACAAAATTATGCGCAACAAAATTAAATTTACAAAAAAAACTCATGACGGTGGCTGGCCAGCCTCGCACGCCAAAAGGAGAAAATCTCCGCTCGAAGCGGGACGCCGATGTTGCCTGCCAAAGTCGCTTTGTGAGGCGCGTCGCCTCTCTGCTACGCCCCTGTGAACTTGTGGCAGTGCCCTGTGTGCTGCAGATCGCAGCTACGCACCTGCCCTTAACAAAAACACATACGACCGGGGGCGCACCAGAAACTCGCGAAAACGTTGTGCGAAAAAAACTTGCTGAGACGCGGGAAGAGAGCACGCGTCCGACCTATAAAAATGACCAAAGGGAACTGCTTAAGGGGTTACCCCCACTTGCGACTTTGAAAAAATCGATTTTTTGTTAATTGCATTTTTTTGAAGAATAAGTATCTGAGAATATGACTTGGAAATTTTAAGTCGATCCGAACAAAATTTACTGAGATATGAGCGTTGAAAGAGAAGAATTAACTGAAAGAATAAACTGAAATTAAAACTTTAAACGCGTTTTTCTCAAAATAGCATTTCTAAAGTCGGTGACCAAGATTACTTAAACACTAATAAATCGATCTTTTTGAAATTTTGCAGGCTTATTTAATACATAAAAATGTAGTCTTTAATCGTCCGATTTTTTGTTTTGAAAAAAAATGGCTGTTTTATAGCCAAAAAACAGCCGTTTTTTTTTTGTTAAAATCAAACCATTAACTTTGACTGTCCACCATTTTGTAAAAAATAAATATTTTTTGAAATCCTTTGATTAAGGACTAGTTTATATTTATATTCAACTAAATCTATCCACATTTTTTGTTTCGAATGATCCACTTCGCCGCAATGCTGGTCACCGCAAACTGTATAAATAAAAACACTATTTCATTGGCGGCCATTTTCCACTTAACAATGTAATATTTTGCAATAAAAAAATTACTAAAAGTTCTTCAAAATATATTCTTTAAGATGATATAATAATCGTTTAAAAAAGTTTTGTAGTTTTCTTTAAAAAAATTCATGAAAAAAGGCCTTTTTGTTGAGCTACAAGTGGGGGTAACCCCTTAAACGCAGGAAGACGCTAGCTTTTCTAGCCTGAATTAGCCTATCTTTTCTATACGGCACACGACTATTCTATCTATCGGCGTGTACCGTATTTTCCCGCCCGGGGCCGTCACGTTATTGAAATTAAACTCGGCTCGCGGACCGCGGAAGCGCGCGAAATATAAACACGCGCGGAGTACGAAGTGTTCTCCGTGACACAATATATTAATAAAAAATTAGATAGAAATCTTATGGTAATAAAACTTCATTTATATGAAAATATAATACTTTAAAATATCTCTACTATTTTAAAAAATACATTATATAGTAACAAATCCACTTCTTCTTATGATTTAAAGATAATATATAAATTACTATTGCACTTGTCTGTTCATAAAAACTTACAGAAATACTACATGGGCTAAAAAGTCCCGGGACTTTCAATAGGTGACGCCACTAAACAATGAACATGATTCATTTTGAGAGGTTTATCTGTCACTAATTTATGTGTGAAGTTTTATGACATTTCGTTCATTTGTTTACAAGCTGCTGTTGTTTAGTTTCGCTACCTTCGCTTCCGTGAAGAAAATGGAAAAACAGGAATATCGCATTTTAATCAAACATTGTTTTTTGATGGGAAAAGCTCCTGTAAAATCAATGAAATGGTTAAAGAAATGTTATCCCACAACTGCTCCTTCGAAAACAACAATTTGTCGGTGGTTTAGTGAATTTAAAATTGGTCGTACAAGCACCGAAGACGCACCTTGCTTTGGAAAACCAATAAAGGCTACGAATGCAGAAATCGTAAAGCAAGTGCATCGAATCGTTTTGAATAATCGTAAAGTGAAGTTGCGCGAGATATCTGAAGCCGTTGACATTTCGAAAGAACGGGTTGAATAGGGTTTTGGACATGTAAAAGCTATCCACGTGATGGTTGCCGCGTTTGCTGACCGTTGACCAAAAACAGCGGCGCGTTAATGATTCAACGGCCGGTTTGGCGTTGTTGCAGCGTAATCGAGCGGACTTTTTTCGACGTTTTGTAAAGATGGATGAAACGTAGATCCATTACCATACGCCTGAGTTCAACAGGCAGTCTGCAGAGTGGCTGAAAAGTCACGAAAGCCGATCAAAGCGGCTAAAAGACCAACGCGTGGCCAGGAAGGTTTTGCCCTCCGTTATTTGGGATGTGCATGGCATAATCTTCATCGATTACCTGCAGAAGAGAAAAACAGTTACCGGAGAGTATTATGCAGCGTTATTAGACAAACTGAACGACGAAATAAAGAAAAAATGACCTCATATGGCTAAGAAAAAAGTTCTGTACCATCACGATAACGAACCATCACACACGTCCTTGAAAGCGAAGGCTAAATTGGACCAATTATGATTCGAATTGGTTGCTCACCCACTGTATTCTCCAGATTTGACCCCCAGCGACTATTATCTGTCCCCAAACCTTAAGCGATGCCTCCAGGGAAAGAGATTCACATCGAGTGAGGAAGTCATCGTGGAAACTAAGGCGTATTTCGAAGGCTTGGACGTTTTGTATTACAAAAAGGGCATCGAAATGTTGGAAATCGCTATACTAAGTGTATCGCCTTCGAAGGCAACTAACATATCGTTCAATAAGTCCCAAGACTAACAACGAAAATAAAATTTTTTTTCAAAAATCATTTTTATTCATCAATATAATCTCCTTTTAGAGTGATACATTTTTTTTAGAGTGATCTTTCCAACACCTTTCCAACATTTCTATACCAAGTTTATAGAAGAATTTATCCTTTGCTTTAAAATAACACATCGTTCAATAAGCCCCGAGACTAACCCAGAGATGGTGCTAATAGTACCAGACTGGCCACGTTTCCATAGAGTGCGAACCTTTACATAAAACGTGTACAAATTTCACGTCGATCAGATCACAGACAGCAGAGTTATCGAGATTAGAGTAAAGTCACTTTGTAATTTGTTTAAAAAATGGAAAAAAGCGAGTTTCGCGTGTTGATAAAACATTGTTCTTTAATGGGTAAAAACACCGTAGAAGCCCAGCAATGGTTTGAAAAACATTACCCGAAATCCTTTTCATTCAAACCAACGATTTGTCGTTGGTATGCTGAGTTTAAACGTGGTCGAACGGACACAAACGATGCGGAACGTTCGGGTAGGCCATTGGAAGCCGTTACACAGGAAAATGTGAGTGAAGTGTTAAAAATTGTAATGAAAAATCGCAAAGTGAAAGTCCGTGAGATTGCAGAAATGACACAGATATCATCTGGAAGCGTATTTACAATCCTTCATGAAAAAGGTTTTTTCCAAGTGGGTGCCGCGATTGCTTTCAGTGGAACAAAAACAGCAACGAGTCGACGATTCAGAGAGCTGTTTATCGCTATTTACTCGCAATAAAAAGGATTTCCTGCGTCGATACGTGACCATGGATAAAACATGGATACATCATTTTACTCCGGAGTCGAATCGGCAATCATCTAGGTGGCGCATGGCTGGCGAAAGCCGCCCAAAGCGTCCGAAAACGCAGCAGTCTGCTGGCAAAGTCATGGCTTCTGTTTTTTGGGATACACATGGCGTGATTTTCATTGTCTACCTGGAAAAAGGTAAATCGATCAACAGTGATTATTATATTGACTTGTTGGTACGTTTGAAGAAGGAGATCGCAGCAAAACGACCGCACATGAAGAAGAAAAAAATCCTTTTTCACCAAGACAATGCACCATGCCACAAGTGCATGAAAACAATGACAAAATTGAACGAATTTGGCTTTGATTTGCCTCTTCACCCCCCGTATTCGCCAGATTTAGCCCCCAACGACTACTGGCTCTTTGCTGATCGCAAAAAATGCTCCAGGGAAAAAAACTTGGCTCGAATGAAGAGGTCATTGCCGAAACTGAAGCCTATTTTGAAGCAAAGGATAAATCCTTCTATAAACATGGTATAGAAATGTTGGAAAGGCATTGGAAAGATTATATCACTCTAAAAGGAGGTTATATTGATGAATGAAAATGATTTTTGAAAAAAAATGTTGTTTTCGTTGTTAGTCTCGGGACTTATTGAACGATGTGTTATAACATTAAATAAATTACTAATACATATAGATAACATTTATTCTCTTAACAACTTTTTAATAGGATTAAATTTTTTTTTCATTAATTAATTTATTAAACAATTCAGCAAATCTATTTTTCAAAAAATTAATTTATTCGTCCATAGAAGGTATTTCAGAATCTAATGTGAACAATCTAATTTTTCATATGTTTAATTTATATATGATAAATTGATATCGAATAGTATTTTTGCACAGTAGAAATATCTTTTTCAAAGCCATCTTTTTTCAATAACTTCAAAACCTAAAAATATATATCAATCAATTTCATAAATATTATTCATCATAAATACATTCTTGTTTTTCGACTGATAAACCATAATAATTAACATTATGTGAGTTGTGACTTTTACCGATTTCCATGTACAGTTCTACTGACCTTACACTAGCCTGCCGAATTAATCGATTTTTTTCTATTTTTCCCTAAAGAAAGCACTCATTACCAGTAAAAATAGCATCTTACTTATTTTAATGAGCACATTTTTGCATCACGATTCATTTATTTCTCATATAAATTATTTTTTACTATTACAAAGAATACACGTGATAGATTTTTTTTTAATTTTTGAACTATCATATATATAAATTATCTGAATGTGTTACAAATTGTCCTAATTAAAATTCATAAAATGTTATTTTTGGATTTTCAATGCATGCTTTGTTTAAAAGAAAATAAGAAAAAATAGCATGTATAATATGTTCTTGAAGTTGACACGAACTTATCAAAAAATGAAAACCTATTTATACAAATCATTTGCGTCTAATAAATTATAAAGAATCATGCTACTTAAATTCTCGCGCAAGCGAAAAATAAAGAAATACAAAGGAAAATCACGTCCAGGCTATGAGCGTAATAAAAGTAAATTAATTTTATCTATATGATGTAACGGGGGCAAATTTCTTTACGCCCGCTAGCAACGCAGGACCTTCTTCTGGTCCTGCTTTATTCTCGGTGTGTGAGGGGCCTTGCCTAAGGCCCCGCGGCCGGTGCAGCTCCCACCGGGCTCGGCTGCTCAGTATTGGCACACCCGCGGAGGCGGCGGTATTCGGGATAGGGACGCTAGAGGGAAGATGAATAAAGAAACGCACCAGCTTTGTGCCAAATAGTTAATTTAATAAAAATAAAAATAACAATTACAAAGCCAACGGTACGAATTATCACTGAGAGGTTAATTATTGCGAAGAGCAATTAGTATTGCCTCACGCGCAATACTAATTCTCAAGGTGCGCACTGCGCATGCGTACCCTCTTCGCTTCGCGCAGCTACACACACGTGTAGTTTATGGACGGCAGATATAGAGAGAGCAGTTCCCCCTCTATACTGCCGAAGTTCGTGGTTGCTCGAGTGAGAGCGGCTCTACCTCTCACTCGATGCTGTAGTCTATGGTTGAGCGAGAGAGCTCGTTCCTCTCGCTCAACTGCGTGCTCGCAGGTTGTACGAGTAAGAGTGGCTTTCTCTTACTCGTACGCCTATTCTATGATAGTGCGAGAGAGAGATCGATCCTCTCACTCGCACTCGCGCGGCCTAATCGAGTTTGAGTTACGCGGTCTCGCGCGTAACTCTACTATATCTATATATGCCTGACGCGATCGCACACGCGTCAGGAAAATTAAATATAACTACTCGCGGTCTAATAGTTGCTCGCGGGATTGTCTATTCGGATCTGCCTAAACGCTGCGGAAAATCTTCTCAAAAATCGCTGTGTTTTTTCCCGATCACTCGAAACGCGTGCGGCTCTTTCCACTGCTCGGACGAGAAGAAGGCTTGAGGGGAGGGCTCCTCCTTCCCCTCTCGCCTATCGGTTTTCCCGCGTAGCGCTATCGATTCTTTATCGATAGCGCCGCGTTTTGGTACGCCGCGGCTTTTCCCGCGTCAAGCCATCGATCGCTTGATCGATGGCGCCGCATATCGTCGCGCCGCGATCTCTCTTTCTATCGCCTATGGCAGGTGGCTTAGCCTCTATAAGCCGCCTGTCACAATGATGTAATTGGGTATAATTTTTTACTAAAATTGTAGATGTGTTTACGCGCCAATAGCCTGTCAAAAAAAAATTTGCAGTCAGGTTATTATTTAATTAAATAATTAACCAAGAAATTTTACATATGCAGTATGCGATTTGCAACTTTACTTTTTAAATGTCCCAGATAACATCGCGTTGACCGGGCCCGTTTCGCTCTGCAAAGATAGAAATTCCGAAATAAAAAAAATCTCATTAAATAGATTTTAATTAGCCTGTCGCAGATTTTTGAGCCCCTTTTTTATTTTTCCAGAAAAAATCGAAATAAAATTTTCTTTATTCAAATATTTGGAACACCCGTATCTCTGTTAAAAATAATTTTTTTTTCTCTACTAGACGTAGAAAAATTTATCTTGAGCAAATATAATCAGCACTTGCATCCATTACTATAAACATTTATTATAAACGGGATTCCTAAACAAATGATTTTCGTATCGTGCATGTATGACAGAATCAAGGTCAGAAAAAATAAGAATTTCGAAATAAAATCATATTTAATAAATATTCTTTTTGCAAACTCATTCAATTTATTACAAGTAGTGTTTTGAACAAACACTTGCTTACCAAAGATAGAATAAATAAACCAAATAGTTTATTATATTCATTTTTTTTTTAACGAATATACAATCTCCATTAGAATTTAATATAGATGGTACAGTTGGTCAAGTAAGAGCGTGGTTGACTTCACTGACAGGTAATGAAAGATTTTGCTCTAATTCCTTCGCGAGCCGATAGAGGGGAGCTTTGTTCTTGATGCATTGTCAACAAAGATTCAGTTGTCGTTGATCTTTTGAAAGAGAATCACGTTAAACGCCATGAGTGCTAAGTACGCGTCGCGCTACGAGGCTGTGTTCCTTTGCATCCACCCGAAAGGTCCCAAAATGTCGCAATCAGCGGCTGCTAAATATATGAGAAAGTCGAAGGCATTTGTACAGAAGTGGATACAGCGATATAAAGTGGCTAAAAATGTAGATGATTTACCAGAACGTGGCTCGATAGGAAAAGAGAACAAAAAAGATGAAAAAAGATTAGTAAATCTGTTTTCGCGGAATCCTGCTTTAACACTGCGGCAAGGACAAGCAAAATTAATTGCAAAAGGTTTAGATATATCCTACGAAACTATCCGAACCCATCTTCGTACTCATCATCTGAAATGGCGCAATACAATAAAGAAGCCTCTGTTGACTGAAAAACATGTGACAAAGCGACTCGCTTGGGCGCATGAGAATATTGATAGAGATTTTAAAAATGTCATTTTTACTGATGAATGTTCTATATGGGCACGTTCTGTCCTCACGCGAGCCTGGTCAACTTCCACCAATAGGCTTGTTCAGCAGACCGTAAAACATGGAATAAAGGTGCATCTTTGGGGCTGCTTCTCAAAGCAGGGATTCGGCACTTTGCACCTCTTTACTGACAACCTAAATGCCGAGAAAATGATAAAAATCTACAAAAAAGCTTTACTGCCATCTACTAAACGATGGTTTATTACAAAAAATGAAGATTGGATTCTGCAGGAGGACAACGATCCTAAACACCGCAGCAAGCTCTGTACTCAGTGGAAAACTCAATCTGGCATCGTTACATTGGATTGGCCGTCGCAGTCGCCCGATGCAAACCCTATTGAAAATGTGTGGGCATATATTAAACGGAAGCTTTGTGGAAGACGCACATACACTTTGAAGCAATTGTCTTACGAAATTCGTCGCATCTGGAGATCCTTGCCACTAGAATACGCCGTCAAATTAGTAGAAAGCATGCCTCGGAGATGCCAAGCAATTATCGACGCCGGTGGTGACTGGACACATTATTGACCGAATTGCATCATTGTTTGTAATGTGTACAATGTATATATAAATATGAAAGTTTCATCAAATAATTTTTTTTATAAATTAACACGACCACGCTCTTACTTGACAGACTGTAAGTTAGGCCTAATGATTGATGAATTATTCTTTAAATAAGAGAATATTGTCTTTAATAGGATGCTTTATATAAAAAAATTAATCCATCTTTTATGGGACCGAACACACCGCCTAGATCGTATTTACATGCAATTTATATTTTCTTTTTTAATAATAAGTTATTTATCTATTGTCACCAAAAAAAGGAAAGAACTCTATTCATATGACGAATAAACATACAAGGTCTTCAAAAGGTCCCCGACTAGTTCAATAACTTAGAACGTAAGCGTTAATTAAAAAAAATGGTTGAGACAAAAGTTGCCGGGAATTTTTCTGGCTATCCAACCGCGACCTTGGCTATAACTTTGATTTTGACCTTCAAGGCCATTTTAAGGCAAGGTGGTGTGATGTCCAGCCAGTATAGGCAAGGCTAGAGTATACCCCAGCCAATTAAAGTAAGATGGTATGATGCTCAGCCAGTAAAGGCAAGGCAGAGTAAAGATCATCAGGTGCAGGCAATGTCGAATCAATTTGGTTAAATATCAATCAATTTTTTTTATCTTAGCAAACGCTTGAAGTTTCCACCCTCAACTGCTTGGCAATGTGCTATGCGGTAGTAAAATGCTGCTACAGCTTGACAAATTATGCCTTCATCAATAGTAATAATTTTCTCCCTTATTTTCTGCTAGAGTTCATCGAGGTTTCATTTGATATACTTCTTATCTTTTAGGTAACCCCACAAAAAATAATTAAGCGGGCTGAGGTCAGGAGATCTGGCTGGCCATTCTATTGTACTTCCTCTGCCTATCAACCTTCCAGAAAACACTTCATTCAAATAAGCACGTACACCTCGCTTATATTTAACATTTAGTTTTAATAAACGAAAGCAATTTAGAAATATTCTAAATTGTATTGTTTCGCTCACACAATTATTAGTTATCCTTGATTAAGACTCTGAAGTCAGATTTTAAGAATTCTAAAATTCAAGATGGCGAATCCAACATGGCGGACAGAAAATTTTGAATTTGTTCAGAAGTGTACTGAAACCTTTCTACATGGGTTTTTGAGGTCGCTGATTACTAATTTGAGGTCGGATTTTAAAAACTTTAAATTTCAAGATGGCGAATACAACATGGCGGATGGAAGGGATTAAGGTCAGGGTCAAGTTCACGACTGAGATCGCCATCGGATAACTAGAGAAATTTCCTATAACTTATGTCTCAACCATTTTTTTGAGCGACGCATACTTTTCAAGATATCCAGCCGGTCACTGCTTGACCTTGACTTTACCTTCCAAGGTCAAATTTTTTTAGTGGTGAAGATCGTATCTGGACATGAAATTGTCTGCATTTTTCATTTCTGGTGTCAAATATGAAGATTGCCATATAAAAAAAATGGACTTAACCTTGAAATGTCCTTAAAGGTCAAGATTAAGGTCACGGCTGAGATCGCGGTTGGATAGCCAGGAAAATTTTCTATAACTTTTGTCTTAACTATTTTTTTGAGCAACGTCTACGTTTCAAATATTGTTTAACCGGTCCGGGACTTTTTGAAGACACTGTTTAATATTCCAGGAACATAGTGGATCCAGCACAGGCACAAGATCACAACGGCCTTCTAATACTTTTCCATAATCTTGGAAATAAGTTAACTAATATTCATAATTTCTCAACTTTTAGTGGTTAGAAGTACTGAGAATATCGTAATTCAATTCTCAAGCGAATTACGCCGGCGTCCCAATTTTAATTATCAGAAAAACATTTACAGCTTTTTTTTGTAGAAAATTAGCATGATGATAAATTTTATTGACCTGATTAGGACGACTTTCATACTACGAATACAGATTGATTAAAACTTATTTCTGGAATTTCGGTATATCCTAAAATAGATTTGCAAGTAAAAAGAAAAATTCATCAATCATTGTAACAAAATAATAATATACTCGAAAATTGTAATTTTTATGGGATCAGTAAACAAGTGTAATAATTAACCTCCAATAAATTTTTCTGGAATACAAGATTTAAATCTTTTTGAATATTTTACAGGATTGACATGATGTCGCGCATGCGCAAATAATTAACTTACAAATTTCATTACGGTTTTAATTATTTTTTATGATAATTATCAAATGTTTATTATAATTCATTGACATAATGGCAAACTAGAGTCGTCCAAGGTAAATTTTTCTACTTCTGGTAGTTAATAATTTTTTACAGAGATATAGGTATTCGAAATACAGACAAAGAAATAAGTACATTTCGATTTTTTCTAGGAAAACAAAAAAAGAGCTTAAAAATTGACAAGCAAAGGGTCAAAAGGGCTCATTAATATATATTACAGGCCCGAAAATCAATATATACAGTATACACCAATAAAAAATTATTTACCTTGTGACGTAGTGTTTTGCACCAGTCACATGAGGAGGCCAAAGCATAGCTTGTGCGCCTTCTCGTAGCTGAAATACCCCCCTTTTACAATCTTGGCAGTCGCGCAGGACTGCCACGCTTGACCCTAACTAACAGCCACGCAGGGCTGTACATACTTTACCTTCACCAGGTACATGGGCTTCGAGCTCAAGTAAAGGCTCCAGCGAGGAGCCAGTCTCAGGACCCCACGAATAGGCGATTGCAGTGCTCGCACACACTGCAGCAGAGTTCCTCTCCAAGCTCCTTCCTGTCCTTGTAGTGGTTCTCGCACCTGCAACCTCCCAGACAGCAAATAAACAAGGAAGAAAATAATAGTAGCAGCTGCCTCCTGGGAAGGAAGTACAAGCTGCCACACAACATCATAGGAAAGTGGATGAGGAGGTTAGAAGGCAAGCACAAACACATAAGCACAGCATTTCGCATACACCACGTCGGAGGTTGGTAAGCTGATTCGAGTGTGCGCATCCAGCTGTAAGATCGAGACTACTCGCGATAATTTCAAAACAAATTGTTTTGAAGAAAGTTTCGAGAGTCAGGTAAAATTTTAACTTAGTTTTTTTAAGTTAACGATTTGTCAGTATTTCTAAAAATTTGTATAAATTTTGTTATGATAAAATCAATTTTTTTTGATAAATAATTTTTTTTTTTTTTTTTTTTCTTTTTCGTGTGTTCGCTGCGCTTTGCTTGCTGCCTACACCGGTAAAACTTTTTCTAAATATCTAACCAAAAATTATCTTGCATGCTATTGATTCGAATAAAATTTTTTTTGTGGAATTGCTTGCGTACTGCCGCTATTATCCCCACCGCGTGTGTTAGAGTGAGTGCTTATCTGTCGTGGAGTTGTGACGTCAGCTCGATAGCTGCGAGTGTAGCGCCGCGCTTGAACGCGTATCAACTGGCGCGCGTCTTAACTACGGAGGTTAGCACGACGCAAGTTACGTCGTATATTCGACTGGCGCTTCGGAGCCGTTAAAATAATCATTTTTATCGTTTTTTTTTTCTTGTTTCTTTTGGCAATTTAATTTTTTTTTGTGCTTTCTTTAGTAAGTCAAAGATAATAAATTTTTTTTATTAATAAATTTTTTTTATAAATTTTTTTCTAATTAAATAAATTTTCTGTTATAATATTTCTTTTTATTAATTAAATTTTTTTTTAATAAATTTTTTTTTTCTGAGTATTGATTTTTTTTCTCATTTACTATTTTTTTTGATAATTTTCCGTAGTCTCGAGGAATTATTTTTTTTTGCCTGTGTTTTCGCTCCCAGCAGGGTGCGCCGTCGCCGCTACATCGTCTCGCAAGACGACGAATATCCCGCCGCTCACTCTGACACCACTCATAAAACTATTTTGTGCTGTTTTGTTTCTATTTTTTTTGCACGCTGACCCCGCACCGTGCTGCAAGTGGCAGTAGCGGATATTCAATTGAATTTATCATTATGTTGCATGTTGTGAGTTTAAATTATATCTGATTTATATATATTTTTTTTAATATTGTGGCGAAAATCTATTTTTGTCTCGTATCCCTTGGAATGATTTTCGGTTATAGCACCGCTTGCTTACTCAGTGACCATTTTTCTGCACCTGGACTTCACCTCGCGCGCATTTCCCCGCTACTTTCCCCCGTTTGTTTTTGCATAGCTTGTCGTGGACCACGACTGTCTCCCGCTAACCTAACCTTCTCCCGCCTAGCACCATAATATAGCGCATTCACCGACTTAAGCACGTTGCATTACGCATCCCGCGCCGACGCATGCGAGCGAATTATTAGTTTTTTTTTCTAGTTTTCAGCTTCGCTGGAGTTAGTGGATTCGGCTGTAGCAGTCAGAAAGCAGTTCAGCGTAAATTTCAGCAACGATTTGCAAGCTAGTGTGCTCGAGTTGATTTTGTATTCGTGTTCGTTTTTTCGTTCGTAATGCGTAGCAGCAGCTGTTTAGGTGGCAGTTAGCTCCCTCAGCAGAGCTAACCGAGCACGTACTCGAGCTATTAGTCCCAGTTTTGGAATTTGCGTTGAGCTGACTATACTAAGCGTGATATTTCGCTCGTTTCGCCGTAACATCGCGTGTCGTTATTGTACGTCGTCGCTCCTGTCGTTGCAACTGTTTTGTTTCTCGTGGTTTAGTTTTTTATTATTAGTGTCGCAGAATGGAGTCGGATCGCGCCTTCAACCGTGATATGATTTCGCTGGAGCCTGAGATTCTCAGAAGTTCCATTCGGTACGCTATTTACACCGCAACCGACGGACGCGTGTTCGAAAACGCAATACGATGCGGAATAAACATCGATTGCGACACATACGTCGTGCGACAGCGACTGGAGAGGTATGAGCTCCGTCGCCTGCTAGGAGCCGATGCCGCTCCATGGAATCCCGCGAAGGATGAACGCGCGACTCACAGCCGTCTTCCGCCGCTGGACGCGGAACCAATTATACCGCGCAGCTCAAGTCCAAACTTCGACTCCCCCGCGTGTCCGCAAGCGCCTAATATTTCGGTTTTCTCACAGCTGGCCACGCGCGCATGGGATAGCACATCGTCGGAAGCGGCCCGGACGCCGCCGGGCGAGCCTGATACCCGAGCAGCGCAAGTGCGCATAGTCGATACTGAGCCGGAGAGAGCTCGCGCGACGGAGACTTCTCCGCCGCCCCATGCGCAGTCCACGCGGCTACATCAGACGGTTAAACGGCTTGGCAGATACTCGCCGATGGAATTAACGGGCCCCGTAGAGCGTACGTTCCACGGAGCAGCCACCAGCTACCGCGTACCACCAGCGGTAGGCCCTACGGCTGCCCTCGAAGAAGTCGACCCGTTCTGGACGTAAGTGGTTAAGAGCCAGAGGCCGACGGACGAACGACGGGCCGCGGAAACGTATCCGGAGCCAGCCGTGGACACTCCACGAGAACAGCGAAGGCCCGAAGTACAGCACTTCGAAGCAGCGCACGCAACCGCCCCGTTCGGCGATTTAGCTGCGCAGCCGTTGCCACCCGCCCCTCGGCGTGTCACCATGAATCATGAGGTATTTCCTGACGAAGAGGCTTACGCACCGCACCCACAATCACTGGAGGTTCAACGGCCGAATCGGTTGGCACCGCCGCCGCCTCCGCGTCCCGCAGAGATCAACCTGCAGCAGCCGCACAGAGCGGAGAGGTACTACGCACCTCTAAGACCTCCGCTTGAAGCTTCAGCGCCTTGGCACGCGCAAACGAATGCCACACAGCTTATTCTCGACAATTGCACGTTTCTGCGCGAAAAGCAAACGTGCGAAATACTAGAGAAGTGGCACATTTCTTTCAAGGGGAGGCAGAAGCAAGACCCCGAAGGATTCCTGACCAACCTGGATCAGTGTCGGGAGACATACGGTTTGACTCTCGACGATATTGTCAAAGCCTTGCCGGTGGGTCTCGACAAAGAGGCATGGTACTGGTTTCGCCGCAAACACAACCGCTGGCAAACTTACACTAATTTTGTGGACGCGTTTCGGTTGCAGTATTGCGCCGACAACCTGCAAGACCGCTTGCGCCAGGAGATCGCAGGAAGATATATTAACGTTCCTGCTGAAATTCCGAAATCTGCTCGACCGCCCATGTCATTGTCAGAGCAATTAGATAGCACGTGCCGCAACCTCTATCCAGCGTATAGGCAAGCTGTTCCGCGCGACCGCGTTCGTGATTTTGTAGAGCTGCAGCGTCTGGGGAAAAAGTTCAAGACTATGAAGTTGCAGGACAAGGCTTATCGTCCTCCGCCACCCGAGGAGTCGTTCTATTCCAAGGACGCGTACGTGCCGCTGCACCCGGTACGTTCGGTTAAGGCCACTCCCGTAGAAACGGCGCGCCTACTAGAGATCAACGACACGAATCATAGCACGGACTTCGTTGCCGCCGCGAGCGCTTTGGAGGATCGTCTCCCGCAGCAGCAGTCGCAATTTAAGCCTCCGGCTCCGTCGCAAGCTCGAACTTCGCCCAAAAAGCCGCGTCCGCTAACGATTACGCGCACAGCAGCCTCCAAGGCATCCGCGGGAACGCAGACCGAACTACCGCCGCTTCCGCAACCCGCTGACGTGCCCCCGCAGCGGCAGCGTAATTCTAATTATTACGCAAACAGCAGTACCGCGCCGCCGCGCGCAGTAGTATATGCCACTAATAGCCAGCAAGATAACTCGCCGCAAGCTTGTAAGCAGCGAGAGCCGCGACGTCAATGTGATCAGCTAGGGTATTGGGCTGCGGAATGCCCGAGAGCCCTGAAATGTTACGGATGCGGGCAACCGAACGTAATACGCAAGAACTGCAATCGATGCAGAGCGTCTCCAAGGGCGGGAAACGCACCGCAGGGGACTCGTTAGGAGCTCACGGGTCCTCGCGAAGCCGAAAGGCAGTTCCACGCCACAGGCAGCTTCATTCTGACCCGCCACGCCGGTCGCCGCCGCGCGACGCAGTTGAGGTTTCCGCCGCAACGGAATCTCCAGCAGCAGCACCATTGGATCCGCCGCCGTCGCTGATCCAAAATAAACCGCACCTCCGCGAGGTACGGCTATTTTTTAATATTGAGCTCAACGGTTTGAAGCTTAGAGGCTTACTGGACGATGGCGCCGTCCATTCGTTCCTGGAAAAGGGTTTAAGCAAGTTGTTGCAAAACAAGCTCAGCCCTGCGGCTAATACGATTAACGTGGCAGATGGAGGGGCAGTGGCAATCCAGGGAGTGCTGGATGTGACTGTCTCCATCGATGGAGAAAGGCGCACGCTTCTTTTCTTCGTGGCAGAGGGATTGCAATACGATTGCATCCTGGGCATCGACTTCAAGAGGCTGTTTAAATTAAAGATCGATTATGGCACGGATACCTGGTGGACACCACGGGGCGTGGTGCACCAGTTCTATCCGTACGGGTCCGATCCGGCGACCTTCTCGGCCGTCGCGACCGTCGGCGGACTCGTAGTGGCAACCCACGACGAGCAGGAGCAGCTAAATACTTTGCTCGATCGCTTAATCCCGCCAACACCCGCATCGCTAGGATTAACCAACTTAGCAGTGCATACCATCGACGTGCAAGGAGCTGCGCCAATTTGGCAACATGTGCGCAGATATTCGCCGAAAATGCTGCGAGTGGCATACGATGAGATTGATCGCATGCTTGCCGAAGGTATCATTGAGCCGTCAGACAGCCCGTGGTGCAGCTGTCCGGTAATAGCACCGAAAGCCAATGGAAAGTGGCGTTTCTGCATTGACTACTGGCGCATCAATGCTGTCACTTAACGCTCCGCTTATCCCCTCCGCAACATGGACGATATTTTAGACAAGCTTAGATCGGCTCGCTACATCTCTAAGCTCGATCTCAGTCAGGCGTATCACTAAGTCCCGCTCGACACCGCAAGCAAAGAAGTCACCGCTTCCTGCATCCCTGGACGCGGACTTTACCAATTTACGTGCATGCCGTACGGTTTAACGAACGCCCCCGCAACGTTTCAGCGAATAATGGACCGCCTTATTAAGCCGCAGTGGGAACCGCACGTCTTCCCCTACTTGGACGACGTGATTATTGTCACTTCTACGTTCAAAGAGCACTTGCAGTGGCTGGAACGAGTGCTCGCGGCATTTAAAGAAGGAAATTTGCAACTAAATCGAGAAAAATCTGAGTTCTGCTGCGCTGAAGTTCGCTACTTAGGCTACGTCGTAAACGCAGAAGGTTTGAAGCCCTACGACGACAAAATAAAACCGATTGTCGAGTATCCCACACCTACGAACGTCCGCCAGCTGAGGCGATTTCTAGGCATGGTAGCATGGTATTCGCGTTTCATCGATAATCTGGCAGCATAACACATTGTTCAATAAGTCCCGAGACTAACCCAGAGATGGTGCTAGTAGTACCAAACTGGCCACATTTCCATAGAGTGCGAACCTTTACATGAAACGTGTAATAATTTTACGTCGATCAGATCACAGACAGCAGAGTTATCGAGGTCAGAGTAAAGTCACTTTGTAATTTGTTTGAAAAATGGAAAAAAGCGAGTTTCGCGTGTTGATAAAACATTGTTCTTTAATGGGTAAAAACACCGTAGAAGCCCAGCAATGGTTTGAAAAACATTACCCGAAATCCTTTTCATTCAAACCAACAATTTGTCGTTGGTATGCTGAGTTTAAACGTGGTCGTACGGACACAAACGATGCGGAACGTTTGGGTAGGCCATTGGAAGCCGTTACACAGGAAAATGTGAGTGAAGTGTTAAAAATTGTAATGAAAAATCGCAAAGTGAAGGTCCGTGAGATTGCAGAAATGACACAGATATCATCTGGAAGCGTATTTACAATCCTTCATGAACAATTACGCATAAAAAAGGTTTTTTCCAAGTGGGTGCCGCGATTGCTTTCAGTGGAACAAAAACAGCAACAAGTCGACGATTCAGAGAGCTGTTTATCGCTATTTACTTGCAATAAAAAGGATTTTCTGCGTCGATACGTGACCATGGATGAAACATGGATACATCATTTCACTCCGGAGTCGATTCGGCAATCATCTGAGTGGCGCATGGCTGGCGAAAGCCGCCCAAAGCGTCCAAAAACGCAGCAGTCTGCTGGCAAAGTCATGGCGTCTGTTTCTTGGGATACACATGGCGTGATTTTTATTGACTACCTTGAAAAAGGTTAATCGATCAACAGTGATTATTATATTGACTTGTTGGTACGTTTGAAGGAGGAGATCGCAGCAAAACGACCGCACATGAAGAAGAAAATCCTTTTTCACCAAGACAATGCACCATGCCACAAGTCCGTGAAAACAATGGCAAAATTGAACAAATTGGGCTTTGATTTGCTTTCCCATCCCCCGTATTCGCCAGATTTAGCCCCCAGCGACTACTGGCTCTTCGCTGATTGAAAAAAAATGCTCCAGGGAAAAAAATTTGGCCCGAATGAGGAGGTCATTGCCGAAACTGAAGCCTATTTTGAAGCAAAGGATAAATCCTCCTATAAACCTGGTATAAAAATGTTGGAAAGGCGTTGGAAAGATTGTATCACTCTAAAAGGAAATTATATTGATAAATAAAAATGATTTTTGAAAAAAAAATGTTGTTTTCGTTGTTAGGTTCGGAACTTATTGAACGATGTGTTATAAAGCACCGCTCACACAAATTATGCGGAAAGGCAT
The DNA here is from genome assembly GCA_949987625.1 of Chalcis sispes. NCBI lineage: Eukaryota > Metazoa > Arthropoda > Insecta > Hymenoptera > Chalcididae > Chalcis > Chalcis sispes. The sequence continues at coordinate 26,040,254 of OX465095.1, read as the reverse complement.
TCGTTAGCATTGGAACAAGGAACAACAGCTTGCCCTCGCGCAAATGAAGCAAGCTCTAACGCAAGCGCCTGTGCTAGCTCGCCCGGATCTCACCCACCCGTTTACGCTGCAAACGGACGCGTGTGATTACGCCATTGCAGGCGTTCTAACACAAGAGGTTGAAGGACACGAGCACCCGATCTATTTTGTAAGCCGTGTTCTGTCTAAAGCCAAGCGCAACTATTTCGTGACGGAATAGGAGTGTTTGGCGGTGCTCTGGTCCGTCGAACGGCTAAAGGGTTACCTCCAAGGGGAGGAGTTAACGGTGATTACCGATCACCATAGCCTCTTGTGGTTACATAATTTGAAAGACTCCGCAGGCTGCTTAGGGCGATGGAACACGACGCTGCAGCAATATTCCATTAAATTCGTGCATCTTAAAGGCGCGTTGTGTCAAGTGCCGGACGCACTTTCCCGTGCGCTCGAAAATACCATAGAAGCCGCTGCTGTAGCTCCGTCCGCGCACACGGACGACAAATGGTATCAACGACGCTTGTTAGCTGTCCGCACCCGCCCGCACATCTTTCCAGATTGGCGTATTGACAACGAGCTGTTATATGTGCGCTGGCCAAGTCAGCTGATTGACCCATTAGTGCGGAATCTTGACGCGTGGAAACTAGTATTACCGTAGGGCGACCGCGCTTAAGCATTATTTGAGGCGCACGATACACCGCAGGTGGGCCATCTCGGTGTCGAGAAAACGTATGCGTGGCTCGCCACCTACTATTATTGGCCTGGCATTTACTATGATACGTGTCGCTGCGTACGCGCTTGCCAAGAGTGCCAAGTGCACAAGGTGTCGCAGCAAGCACCAGCTGGCTTGATGGGGGAGCGATACATTGATGGACCGTGGACGGTAGTTGCCGCGGACATAATCGGGCCGAAACCACCGTCGAAACGAGGGCACCACTAAGCCATTGTATTTGAGGATCTCTTTATGCGCTATGTCGAAATCCGCGCGTTACGGAAAGCCGACGCGAAGAGCGTAATGCAGGCGTTCGATGACTTGATAATAAACCGATGTCCTAAGGTCTGCTGACCGACAATAGGATCGAATTTGCTAACAAAACGGTAACCGAGCGGCTGCAGCAGTACGGAGTGACGCAGTCCACCATTCCTCCGTACCATGCGCAGGCCAACCCCGTAGAACGCGTTAATCGGAATTTGCGTACGATGATTAATAGTTTTCTCAGCGAAGATCACCGCGAATGGGATATGCACCTTAATGAATTCGCCTTCGCGCTCGACAGTATGGTGCATTCATCGACCAAATTTTCCCCGGCGTTCCTCAATTTCGGCCGTAAAGACAGCAATTAAACAAGGAAAAAAATAATAGTAGCAGCTGCGTCCTGGGCAGGAAGTACAAGCTGCCACACAACATCATAGAAAAGTGGATAAGGAGGTTAGAAGGCAAGCACAAACACAGAAGCACAGCATTTCAGTGCAAGTAACTACGCACCTGGAAGTGTCTAATAGCGTGGCCTTGCTGCCGCTGCGAGCAGACTATCGCTGTCACCGACACCGCTGCTTCGCTCTCTCCACTGCTCATCGTTCAATCCGCAGCCGTTGATCCGCCGTACTGCCGCACTTAAAAAAGAAAAAGAGGAAACAAATTAGTCGACGCCTACCAGCCATGGAACGCGTCGACTTACCTGGACTCTCTGGACATCGGAGGTAGATTCTCGCCGCTCCAGGGAATACACAACAACAACACTGGCACTCGCGAGCGGATAACCTAAACGCGCGCTGCTGGCAAGCAGTAATGTCAACTGCCAACAGCGCTGAGCGCGCGCGGCGGCTGCGTCGCGTAACGTACTTTACACGTACGTTGCGACGGCGCAGAACGATCATCTAAAACCCGCGCTCGCGAGAGTGCCACGCAAGAGCTTCTCGTTCACTCCGTTCGGGTCCGTTTTAGCGAAAAGTCACAATTAGCGAGCAGTCGACACTCCGTTCGGGATAATCGTAGGCAGCAGTCGCGAATTCAGAATTTGTTTTTCGTAAACTATACGAACGAGCGCGCGAGAGAAAACCGTGTAGTATTCCGAAGCGTGGTAGAATATCTTATAAGTGCACCAAGGTGCAGCAGCTGTTACCAGGAGGCATCCCTGCAACGAATCGTCCCCGTATCCTTCCCGGCTGTGTGTGTGCGACCGCGTCGCGTGTTACGTGCCATTTTCGGTCGTTGTTGTATGCTGTACGCCCGCGACCGGTCTAACCGTGAGTTAGCCGCGCAACGTATTTGCCGCGCAAGAAACCGCGCTACACTAATGTAGCTGGCGCCCTAGGGCTCGCGTAAAAACGCGATCAAGTTTTGTAGTACTTAAATTTTAGTTCAAATAAATGTGTCTAGTTTAATCGGTAGTCTTACCTTGCACTAGCAAGCAACCCGTCCGCTTCCCCCTTACATTTGTACGCCACTCTGATCCCCGTGGCGTTACAACCTATAAAATGCAACTTATAAGAAATAAATCACATTATTTTCGTGATTGAAATGTAAATTTTGTGAGTCACAGCACTTCACCTCAGTGAAATCTGAAATTAAACTTAAAACACTGTCGTGATTTAACAACGAAGGAATGTCGTTAATATTTTTTTAATAATTGAAATTTGGGTAATCGTCGTAATTCAGCTGTAATTTTATTTATGTGACTCTAAGTAGTTCTAGCAACCAAGGTTACGCAGGTTATAAATATGGAGTAAATAACTTCCGAAATAACGGCAAGTATCAGAAAGTGTTGTAATCCTGTACGTTTGTAATATGCAGTATGTATCAAGCATATTAAACATACAACATTTATAAGTTGAACAGAATCCTTTAAAAATTAGATTTTACGAGTATATTATTATTTTGTTACAATAATTAACGAATCTTTTTATTTGCAAACCTATTTTAGGATATACCAGAATTTCGCAAATAAGTTCTAATCAATCCATATTCGTATTATCAAAGTCGTCCTAATCAGATCAATAAAATTTATCACCATGCTAATTTACTACAAAGAAAAGCTATAAATGTTTTTCAAATAATTATGTTCAGCAGTGCTTGCGAGCTCGCATCCTTTTCTTTTGTAACGCAGTACACTTGCTCTCGCAGTAGCCCGTGTATTAACTTTTTTCAAACCCGTAGACTTTACGACAATTAATATTTTACTTGGCGCCTCGTGATCAGTTTCTGTTTGAGTAAGCCGCCGAGCACACGCATCCGCACTTGTGTACACTTATTAAAATCAACGCGCCTGCTACGCATCAAGGTTCCTTTCAATATTAACCGTAGATTTAAGCTGAAGAATAAATTAAGCACAGTTATTCATTATTTAAAATAAATTGGTTAATAAATTCAATTTTCAAGTATCCAACTGATTTAAAGATTATTACATTGCGACCTTCTGCGTACATGTTTGTCGCACAATTCGTCTTTGAACCAGCACAATTGAAATATCCTTCATTATTTAAAAGTCTTTCGTTTTCACAAAAAAGGAAGAAATAAGACACATGCACAAACAATTAAATTTGAGAAGTCATCATAGTTTGGCTGTGATTTTGATTATAGTGTTCTAAGAGTTTCTAACTACGGAATGTACACAGATTAGACATATGAAGTGCGTTATTTTCAGGAAAATTATTGGAAAGTCGTTATAACCCCGTGCGTGTGCTGCATACACTTAGTTGCAAGGCACTATAACATGTATATTTTTTTACATGAATAGTCTGTATTTTTAATACTGTAATTTTTTCCATTAAAGTACAGTAATCTTAAAATTATTATTATGTTATAATGATTTTTAAAATATAGCCGTACCGGAAGATGTTCTAATTTAATCAACCAAATCTTCAATTATCCAAATCGTTATAATCCGTTTGAGAAAACAGTTCATAAACATGTTATTAGTTTGTGATTATATAATATTTGTTATTGATAAGAATGAATAACTTGTTTTGCTACATTTTTTTGTTTCTGAAAAAATATTACATAATATATACAAATCGTCTTAAGTAAATAACTTAATGAAAAAGAATATTACCATTATTTATTAATTACTCAATTTTTTTTGATAAATCTTGTGAGTATCTCAATTGCCGAAAAAAAGTAAGATTCCTCGAAAAAACTTCTGATTCCCAGAACCGTGAGTACCAGAAAAACTAATGCCTCTTTTGTAGGAATCGAGTCCCAAAAAGGCGATTCCCAGAATAGCCATTTCAGTTACTAGAAAAACATTTTTTTATAGCATCCTGAATTTTAAAAATATATCAAATGTACGGCTTTCAAACAGGAAATATTTAATTATCTAATATTTTTAACTAATAAAAAAAATTGGGTCCCAGAAAATCGACTATTCACTAACCACGCGACTAGTTGATTTAAATAAAAAGAAATGAGAGCCCTTCAAGGATGTTCTCTCAGTATGTAACTGATCAATTTAGTGTAGGCTATTGCGCGTGGTTAGCTCACGTTGTACGAGGTATATTTGTAGATTTGGCAATATCACACTATTCACAGCTGTTTATTTTAAATTCTATAGAAATATATACATATACCTGTAAGCTTAATTGTGACGTTTTAAAATAAAAAAAATGTGTGACACTATTAAAAAGTTTTTTTGAAAAGGAAAAAGGGTGACAGAAAAGTTGTATAAAAAACGTTTACAACTACAAAAAATTGAAAGAAACATTAGAAATGTGTACGGTATTAGAGGTGTCGCGCATAACATATATATAATCATTAAACAGACGAGAACTAGAGAAATAGAAAGAGAGGAAGTACAACGTTATCAAATATACAAAATAATTTATAGAGAAAAAGCAGTGAATTTCTATACACGTTAATTTATTGCTTAGCTCATAGATACCCAATCAATATTTTTAAAATTGATTATCACGAGTATCAAATTAAATATATAGTTTTCTTGATAAAATTTTGAAAAAAAACTTAATTTTAATTTTTTCACATGACTCGAATAAAGTGACGAAAATGCTATTTTTCATAAGACTCCATGTTAAATTTTCAAAAATAAAAACACTAATTACTCGCTTCCTATGTTTTGAACGATTCTTAATTTTAATTCTCGAATAATAGAACTTCCTTAAAGAGACGCCGAGTGTCAATACGCACATAAGCTGGTACGCCGATTTTACAAAAACAAGTGCTAACTTCTTAAATTGACACGCGAACAACACGTGTATGAGCTGGCGCGTCGTGTATGCATGTAATGTTTACAAAAAACAAAAACGTGACGGTGTCAATTCAGTTAAGTGTTTATGAATTTTAGAATGCATCTATTTGCAGTATTTTGTACATAATATACAGGGTGGTCCGTTTTAATCTATCGGTCGACATAACTTCAAAGGGAGATGGTTATATAAAAAAATGTTTCAGACGAAAGTTGTAGGGGTTAAAGGGGGTCGTCCAACGCTGACCTTGGCGTTAACTTTGATGTCATACTCGAAGGTTATTTGAGGGTCAAAACGCGAATTTTCAATGAAAATTCTAATTTTTTATTACAGATTCTGATTCTGCGTCGAAAAATGTGAAGTTTTGTCTCAAACATTTTTTTCGATGCGTGACAGATCGCGCTGTAATCGGTAGTTTTGATCTATCGATGCAAATATCTCAACAACTACGCATATAGAAAGGCAGAGAAGAAAAATTTGTTAATCTGGATAGGGGACATGTAATGATACCACAATCAACCCGCCCCCCCTCTAACCCCCCGTATGGAGCGGTTTCAACTTAAAAATCTGAAATAGGTACCCCAATATTATGTTGTATTGCAGATTCTGATTCTGCGTCGAAAAATATGAAAATTTTGTTCAGAACATTTTTTAGATTCGTGACAGATGTTGCTGTAATCGACAAAATTTAAAATGCGTACAAAAATCGTTACCGAATTAGAATTTCTCGAGGAATACGAGTTCAATAAGTACCCATGTTAGAAATGAAGACACCATTTTCTCAAACAATTTTTTTTATTTTTTAACATAGTCCCCTTTTAAAAAGATACACTTCTCCCAACGTTCCTGCCATTTTTTTAACCCCTCCAAAAAATAGGATTTGTTGAACTCTCCAAAATACGCCTCTGTTTCAGCGATGACTTTCTCGTTTGAGCCTAATTTTTTTCCCGCGAGCCATTTCTTCATGTTAGGGAACAAGAAAAAGTCGCAGGGAGCCAGATCAGGTGAATACAGGGGGTGCGGGAGCAATTCGTTGGCGGCGACAACTCCGGATGAATGTGCTGGTGCGTTATCATGGTGAAACAGCACCTTCTTTTTCGCCAAATACGGCCGTGTCTCCTTCAATTTTTTGTCGAAGCGGTTCAATAACTCACTGTAGTATTGTCCAACGATCGTTCTTCCTTTTCATAAAAAATCCATGAGGATGACGCCGTTCGCATCCGAAAAAATCGTTACCATGACCTTTGCGGCCGATGGGACCGTCTTCGCCTTCTTTGGAGCAGATTCACCGGGAGAAATCCATTGTTTTGATTGTTGCTTAGTTTCTGGTGTGTAATGATGAATCCAGGTTTCATCAACGGTGACAACTCGACGCAAAAACTCCTTCGGATCTCGCTTAAATTGCTTCAAACACTGCTTTGAATTAAACAGCCGCATCCGCTTGTTGTCCACCGTGAGCAATCGTGGCACCCATCGGGCCAACAATTTTTTCATCGCCAACTTATCATGTAAAATATTAATTGCCATTCCGGTCGACACACCTATGGTCTCTGCTACTTCGCGCACTTTCGTTCGTCGATCAGCGAGAATCATGCCGTAGACTTTTTGAATGATTTCCTTGGTAACCATGTCTGCCGGGCGTGTCCCGGTCACTCCGCATCAAAAACGGACGTTCGCCCACGTTTAAATTTGTTGAATTAATATCTAACTGTGGTCATAGATGGTGAAGTGTCCCCATAAACATTATCCAACTTTGCTTTTATCTCCTTGCATTTTTTTCATCCAAAAACAAAAAGCGAATTACCGAACGATACTGCTCTTTTTCCATCTTAGCGAAAATCACGAAACACGTCTTACTCGAATGGCTGCTAAATCCAAACTAACCTATCAATCAGTCTGAAATTTGTTTTACCGTCGTTTGATGGATGGCAGCACACGATGATAATACCAACTTTCCTTAGGAACGCCCTCAAACACGGGTACTTATTGAACCGCCACCGTACACATCGTGTTCTGCAAATTAGAATTATGTAGATAAATACGTTTAAAAAAATCTGTTGTGATGAAAATGTTTATTCTACTATTAGCGTTACCCGGGAACAACGACGTGGATGTAGTAGAAGTATGTCCCCATAAGGTGCTTTTTTAATGTGAGTCCCCTTGCTTGTGCAAGAGGATCGTTAGGATCTGAGGAAATAGGACAGAGAGGTCGTGGATTGAGTATTGATTCGATCTTGATTACTAATGTGTTTAACTCTTTAAATGTAAATAACTCATTTCCTACTACTCGTATTAAATGGTGTTTAAAGGATTTTACCGTGGCCTCCCATAAACCCCCAAATGTGGGGAAAAAGGGTGATTAAAATGCCACGTAATTTTATTTTGAAGTGTGAAACGATTTATATCTTTATGAAATGCGTTTGTTTCTAATAAACTATATAATTCACGCAACGTGTTATTCGCGCCTTCAAAATTTGTGCCGTTGTCGGAATATACGTGCGACGGAACGCCTCAGAGCGCTATGGATCTACGCAATGCCGCTAAAAGCTTCGGTCGTGAGATCGCTTATGATTTCGATATGTACTGCTTTAATTGACATGCATATGAATGTGGATCCGTATACTTTTATGCAATTCCTATTGCGATATCTCTTTTCCTTGATAAATAACGGACCGAAAAAATCGACACCGGTATGGTAAAACGGAGTGACCTGCTCTAACCTATATTTCGGTAAATCGCCCATACGGTATTGAACGGGTGTCGCTTCAAATCAGATGCATCGTTTGCAATGACGCACAATTTTTCGCACTTGATTCTTTCCATCGTAAATCCAAAAACGATGACGCAACTTACACAGTGTTGACTGTATACCTGAGTGATATCCCTCTACGTGTGTTTTACGAATCAGAAGATCGGTGACTCACGTCTCGATATAATTGAGCGAGCGTTAAAGCACCGCATAACTCTAAACGTAGTATGGTTAAATTATTTAATGGTGCTACGCGAACTTTCGCGCAGAGAAGCCGTGCTGTTACTTTTACTTGTTTGTTGATTGAACGAATGTATGTACACGCGCCGTAGCCTATTTTACTCGCATCGCAAAACCCGTTTATCTGCACGTCGCTGAAGTTGTCGATTACTGTTCGTCTATCTACGCGGAGCTTGTTTATCCAATGAATTTGGTTTGCGAATTTTGTCCACAACGTATGCAACGCCAATGGAATTGATTCTTCCCATGAAATCTTTGCTTTCCAACATTCCTGCCTAATTAATTTCGCGATAAGAATCACCGGGCCGAGTAATTCGAGCGAATCGAAGATTTTTTGAATTGTCGATGAAATGCTGCGTTTTATGATTGTACTTAAATAGATCGGTATTATTAAGAACGACAATGTTTTCTCGAAATCGTTGTGTGTCGAACGAATGTATGTATTTATGATGCCTTTCGAAACGGCGTTCATTCTATTAATTGCGCTAATTGATATTGCGCATGATTGTATAGGTAACTTGAGTTGTCGCGCTGTACCTTCTGTGCCGTCGGATGTTTTAACACGGACTATCGCGGTCATCATTAATTGTAAGCATGGAGTAGCTATAATCGTATTAAACGCGTTGAAATTTAGTCAAATGGTTTTGATCAACATGCGACGTAGACGGCCTCGCGTATGTGTATTATTGACTGCTTGTGTTCTTTGAATTTTCAAAATGTAACAACGCGTTGTGAAATAAGTTGCATTTCTTACAGTGCGAAGCAACGCATGGACCGGTGTGAATACATAAATTTTTACATGCGCCTGTTTTTTTTACGATTTCCTACTTGCCTTGGACCGATGTCCTTTGAAATGCAGGACATTGAAATAGACGATGTTTTTCTATCTTACAATTTATACACTGTTGTACATGAGCGTTTGCAATGAAGACGTGGCTCGCGTTTTCTGATTTACGCTCTTAGAACGACGGTCCCGCGTTATACTTCGAAAATTTTCTTTTACGAGACGCTTCTTTTGTATGTCCGGCGTCCTGCTCTAAAGTCGCGAGTCGGAAAGTCATTTTGTGGATAAATTTAAACAATTTATCGAGCGTTGGTATTTCGTTTAAATTTAACGTTTCCTCCCATTTCGAACGGATATCTGTTGGTAGCGTTATCTCCATCATTCTCACTAATAATGGTTCGGCGAGAGTAACATCGAATGTTTTCAAGATACTCGTGTGTTGACGTATATTGTCGACTAAATTCGGTAATTCATTCGGCGACATTTTATTGAACCTCGTTATACGGATAATTGTGTCTAAATGTCGCGCGACAAGAATACGTTTTTTCTCGTATGAATCGACAAGCAATTGCCACGCGCCTTTGTAGTTTTCGTCACTTACGTCGAATGCCGAAATTTTATTTAAAGCATCTCCTCTCAATGAATTTTTTAAATATATGAATTTTTGTAAATCGGATGTCAATGCGCGAGTCGATGATTGACTTAAATGTATTTTTGTATGACGTCTAAGTCTCGAGTGTTTCATTAAATTGCGGAAGCTCCGTAACTGGAAGCTTTAACTTGCAACAATTATCGACTGGGATTGAAGTCATGTTCATCGTTTCGTTGTTTGAAATTGACGCGCTTTCTAACCTACCTATCGACGACGCAATCGCGTAATATCTATCGCGTATATTTTCGACTTCCTGTTCATGATCGTTGTTTGGATCTAAAATTGTTAATTCATCATGTAATTCTTCGTATGTGCGAACTAAATCGGTAACGCGCTTTAATCTTAGCTTTGCGTTCACCACATCGACTCGATCTTCGGTAATTAAATTTTGTAAATTTGTAAGTTGTACTTTAAGCGTAGTGCGCTTTTGTGTAATCAATTTAACGCGATCCATTTTCAATGAAAAATAACTAATAATAAAAATAAAAAATGAATAAATAGAAATAATTTATTAAATGAACAATAAAATTAAATCGTCAAGGATTAAATTAATAAATGCTCGACGAATTGAAATTAGATTCGTAAATTAAGCCGAGATAAAAAATAAAATGATTTTTATTTGAAAACGGAATTAACAAAACAAATTTGAATTTACTCGAGAAATTTAATTAAATTTTAATCGTATTTTCAAATTAAAATATGCGTTGAATGTTTGAACGTTAAAGCTAAGTCGAAGTAAATGTTAAGCTTGAAAATGAAATTCGATTGTATTTTTAAAACGACTGATGTTTACAATTTGTTTGAATGTACATGAAATGAAAGAACACGCGCGCTTTGCGTTGTCTTGTTTTAAGTTTACGATGATTTTCGGTTAAGATTTGTTGTTGTTAGAAATTTAGGTTAACCGTTGAACGCTCGGTACAAAGCGACAAGACGCTCGCGATATATGTTATTTATTTTCGTATTCGGCTAAGCGCAAAATGCCCGAATATGGTGTTTGATGCGCGCCGCTGCAAGAAAATGCCGTGCTTGAATCCTTGGTTATATGCGTGTTTACGTACACGACTTGATGGCGCGCTGCGACGTTCGGTGTTTGCCGAATAATAGCTTGTCCAAACACGCACTCGCAATGTTTTGATTTCGTACACACACTTCACTAATACCCTTCACTAAATTCCTACTAACCGTTTTTACCTACCCGATACACGGTGAAGGTTATTACATGTGATTATGTATGTATGTATATATTTATGTATGTATGTATATATGAATAATATAATAACGTATGTTGTATATATTATGTATTACAACGTTTAACCGTAAACACAATTTATAAATATAATCTATCTTAAATTTAATAAATAAATTAATTTAATTTATATATATAAAAAAAAAAAACGAAAACTTAATTGTCTAAATGGAAATAGACCAATTTAATTTTAAATAAATGCAATAAATAAATTAGATTATGCTTAATTGTGATTGAATAAGATCAAATCAATAAATGATCTATGAATATTGATATTAAATAAACGAATAAATAAAAATAAAAAAAATTCGATTTTATGAACAAATAAGTTCGACTTTTACTGAATTACGATTGAATGATATTGAATCGATAAATGATAAATAAATAATAATATTTAATAAGCGAATAAATGAAAATTCAATTTTTACTGAATTATGATTAAGTGAGATTAAATCAATAATGATAAATAGATAAATAATTTAAATTTCAAATTTCTTGAAGAAACTTCAAAAATTGTTAATGAATGTTCTAATTCAAGAAATACTTATATTTGCTTTTATGGAGAATCGCATGGCTTTGCGAAGATCCACCGGACTGATGGTTGTTGTTCCCTCTTTGTCTAGGCTGCATGCACGCACGCACTGAAACCACCGAATTTCCGTCTTCTTCCGCCTTCTTTGTTTCATCGATACCTCACAGGAGGCACCAAAAAATGTAGCGTCGAAAATCAATCCTTTCGATTGATTACGCTTATTCAATTTTTCTTCTTGAATATATTGATTTTTCTTCGTAAGGATATGAGGAACGGATGACTCTTGGAAAGGTGAATAAATTAAACTCCTCGATTGAGCCACATAAAGATGAATATTTATTGGCTCCTCGGGGAAAAAGCCTTGCGGCGTAAAAAACCCCGTCGATGATAATACAAATAGAATGTTGTAATTGTATAATGTGTATGAATGACTGATAGAGCAAGTAAATGATTGTTCCGCACTGATGACCGGAAAAGAACTGCCCGAATTCACGCTCTTACGAAATCTGACCCCCACTCATTAAGATAATCCCTTCTTACGTGCTTCTAACATTTAGCGTGGCCACGCGTGTTAACGAATCGTCGGACACGGAAGACTAGTATGTTCCGCGGATAGGTTCCCCTTCCTTCCCCTAACCTCATCTCGCGGATCGTTCGCGATGCGACGGCGGACAAAGGGACGTCGCGTTTTTCGGGAGACCGAACATTTTCTGTTGTTTTTATAAATAAAATCGGCAACATAGAGATTAAATAAAAAATTAACCTCCAATAAACAATACACACCAATGAAATTTGTAAACATAGAATATTTAGAGCACTTAGACTAATTAACAAATTAAATTTTTTAATTTTTTTTTTTTTAATTAGGCGTACTGTACTACTATGATCAAAAAATAAGACCATTTTTTTTTTTATTTTAATTCTTTATTTATTCTTTTAAATCTATTTTGTTGCCTTCAAAGTTGTCCCCGCCTGGCACAATACATTTTTGCCAACGTCTTTCCAATTCTCGAAATAGTCAGAAAAGTCCTTTTCCGAAATTGCCTTCAATTGACGCAGCGATTCACGTTTAATCTCCTCAACCGAGTCAAAACGATGTCCCCGCAGTAGTTTTTTTAGCTTATTGTACAGTCAGATATTACACGGTTCTAAATCAGGCAAATACGGTGGTTGTGGAACGATATAAGTTGAATTTTTGACCAAAAAATCGCGAATAATCAATGCGGTGTGAGACGGTGCATTATCGTGATGCAAAATCCATGAGTTTTCTTGTCACAATTCCGGCCTCTTTTTGCAAATAGCTTCACGCGGACGATGCATAACACTTAAATAATATTCCTTGTTAACAGTTAGGCCCGGTGAAAGAAATTCTGAATACAAAACACCACGATAATCGAAGAAAACTGTCAACATGACCTTAATTTTGGAAAGACTTCGACGTGATCTTTTTGGTCTTGCTTCACTTTTGGCACAATATTCTCTCGATATATCGGTTGTTTCTTGATTGTAGGCATAGATCCATATCTCATCTTTCGTAATAATGCGCTCCATGACGGTCTGGTAGTCAGAAAGCATCTTTTGGCACATATTAACACGACACTCTTTTTAAAAAAAATTGAGTGATTTTGGAACCAATCGAGATTTGACGCGTTTGAGACCCAAATGATCTTTCAAAATTGCTTAAATCGATCCAAATGAAATGCTAACAGTATCAACAAGGTCTCTAATTGTTAATCGATGATCTTTGAGCACAAGGTTTTTCATTTCTTTGATGTGTTTCTTATCAGTTGATGCCGATGGTCGTCCTAGACACTCTTTGTCTTCGACGCTGTCTATGCTTTTTTTTAACTGTTTGACCCACTTGTAAACATTTCTTTCCGACAAAGTCTGCTAACTGAAGGCCTTTTGCACCATTTTGAACGTTTCTGCACAAGAAATTTCATTTCGAAGACCAAATTTAATGCAACTTCTTTGGTCACTAAAATCTGATATTATAAAAATCGCCGTTCATCACTTTCTAATGTTCACAAAAACGAGCGTCACTTGCAAACTAATAAATATATTTACATAAAATTTGACACAGATGTCTCTCACAGTGCTACCAACTTGGAAAAAAAAAAAACAAAAAAAGTTTCGTCAAATCGATAAACCCGCGAAATTTAAATTGAAAATTGGTCTTACTTTTTGATCATAGTAGTATATTAAAAGAATAAATTGTAAGTTAGTCTTAACAAACCGTTCAGCAATAATAAATAAATTCTTTTTAATTCATTGTACAGATTTAATGAAACCTTACTATATACTTTGTAACGGGATAATTGGGATATGCACGTGCGAGACTCTTCCTCGCACGTACACACTGCTGTTGGCCCCGGTTTTGGGCCTGACAGGCCGGTAAGTCCACCGATGTGGCCTCGAGTGTCGACGGACGTTAGCCGTCGGTTCAATGGCACTCTCGTGTAGTGCCGGTCTGCTTAGAACGCAGGATCCTGCTCGGATTCTGCTTTACTTACGTGTGAGGGGCCTCGCCTTAAGACTCCACTGCCAGTGCTGCTCCCACCAGGCTCGGCTGCTTAGTTTGCGCCCCAACTGTCGGTTGGCACGCCTGCGGAGGCGACGGTATTCGGGACAGTTTTTTGGGATAGTCATGGAATTATTTTAATCGATTATCTTCAAAAAGGAAAAACCATTACTGGAGCATACTACGCATCCTTACTTGACAAGCTAAAGGCAGAACTTGCGGAAAAACGTCCACATTTGCAGAAAAAGAAAATCCTGTTTCACCAAGACAACGCGCCGTCTCACACCTCAGCGGTTGCCATGGCGAAAATCCACGAATTAAGGTTTCAGCTGCTTGACCATCCGCCTTACTTACCAGACCTAGCCCCAAGCGACTTCTTTTTGTTCCCTCATCTGAAAATTGCACTCGGAGGACAGAGGTTTTCATCAAATGAGGAGGTAATCATCTTCGTGAACAGTTATTTTGCAAAGAAAAACGCCGAGTACTATTTGGATGGGTTAAAGAAATGGGAGCATCGCTGGGAGAAATGTGTAGAATTGCAAGGAGACTATGTTGAGGAATATAAAAATTAAGAAAAAATGTCTTGTATCTGTGTTAAGTCGAAAACTTTTCAGACCACCCTCGTATATGTATCGCGAATATCTACTCTAAAAGTGGCCACTTACTTTTCTATCAGTAGGAGGCTTGACCTCTTAAATCCTCTCTCTCTCTCTCTTTCTCTCTCTCTCTCTCTCTAATTCGCAGTTTAGGCGGAAAATTATCCTGTCACAGCGTCTAACAAGGGAACCACCCCAACCCGACCCCACCGATTTAAATAATTTTTGGATATGTTGTAACACTCAAAAAAATATTCGACATGTGTTTCTTTTTATCGGCTGATATCCACTTTTAAAGGGTGAAATCCAGCCCTGAAAACAATCTCGAAAAATCGTATTTTTAATATATCTCTGCATCTAATGAATATTTTTAAATAAAATCAACGCCAAAATATTTCTTATAAATAGGCGCTTTTACTGATCTAACTTAAACACCAAGGGGTTGCAACCCCTTTTTCTATAAGGGCCGAAGTGCTATTTTTTTTGCTATTTTGCGATTCAAAATCTGTTAAATAAGGTCGAGTGGGTTAAAAACTGCATTTATAATAGGAAAATAAAAAATTAAAATTGACATATTTCGGGGTTTTTTAAGAAAAAATTTTTTGGGGGTGTGTTACCCCTAAAAAACACCTCTACCAAATCACAAGCAGGCTAACCCTGGCCACAGTGTGTCTATTAATTATTTGTTCTGTTATATGTACCATATGACAAGCGAAATGTATTAGATAACCAAGCTACCCCTAACTACTAACTCCTAACCTCAAAAATCTAAAAAACTACCCCTATCAAACCACAAGCAGGTAAACCCACGTAACCCTGGCCACAGCATGTTTATCTATTATTTTCTTAACTAAATATATCCTACATCACAAGCGAGCTATGTCGGCAGAAATCCGACCCTTATCCCCTAACCCGCCCAACCCCAAAAAATCTCCCCTACCAAACTACAAGCAGGCTAACCCAACTAATCCCTGTCACAACATGTTTATTAATTATTTTTTTTGTTATTAAATATATTCCATATCACAAGCAAACTATATTAGTTAACCAAGCTACTCCTAACCCCTAACCGTTCAAAATCTAAGAAACTACTCCTATCAAACCACAAGCAAGCTAATCCATCTTAACCTGGCCCCAGCGTGTTTTTTGATGATTTTTTTTTTTGTAATAAATATATCCTACATAATAAGCAATTTATGACAGCAAACTATTGTACCCTTAACCCAATAAATCCCTGAAGCACACCTTTACCAACCCACAAGCAGGCTACCGCCCTCAACCCTGACCACAGCGGCGTTTATCGCTCATTTCTTCTTGAAATAATTGTCAGCTTATCTGGTTTTTGAGTAATATAGCCGCTTTTATACAAGGAATATTTAAAAATATCCTTATATCTCGGTGAAGAAAACTGGTTATGTACCAGCGATTGTAATGTTATAATGTTATTTCTTATATGTAAATTCAAGTCATAATCCATCAGCATTACTTGATCTGAAAATTGCCTCACGAAATTTTTCCAAACCCTAAAACCATATACATCAAAAGGGTAGATCTTTCCTGTCGTTCTAGTGGGAATTTTTTTTATGTTAACAATTTTATTCGTTGGCATCGTTTCCTCTATAACTGTATCACAATGTCCACTCCAAGAATCAAGTAAAAGAATAGATTGAAGACCAACATTTGGATAAAATACTTCTTTTAACCAAATTTTGAAGTGCTCTGAAATAAATAAAATGTTGCTATAGTATACTTTTTCATATTATTGCATTATTATACATAAAAATAATCTCACCTGTCGTTAATTTTCCAGATTTTGATGCTTCCACATGTACATTATTTCGTTTTATCAAAGTTGATTGTACTATAGGACCGAATTTACCAGTTTTTTCTTTCAATACTAAAAAAAGTGGTGATAGAAGTTTCCCTGTAGCTGATTTAGTTAGTTAAATTGTGTAACTGTGCGTTGTCAATGAAACTGACTGTACCAAACATTGCACTTGTTTTTTTCCTTCTATCGCTAATGTCCTTTCTGAATGCATTTCTAACTGGAAACCACTCTGATCTGAATTATAAATATTTGCTATTCCGATTCTTGGTATACACGATTTCACGTCAGCAACAGAAGCTTCAGCACTAGCTTGAAGCTCTAAAGCACCTTCTAATGTTCTTTTAGTAATAAATTTATTTATTTTTCTAGACACAATTCTATGAGCTTTTTTAAACTTTAATACCCAATTCGCAAAAGCCTTGAATCTAACATCTTCTGAGCCGAGTTCTTTTTGTGCTTGTAACGCCCATTTACGTATATTCTTGTCATGCACTATCGAACCAGCTTCAATAGCCGCTTTGAAATTGTCTAATGTATACTGGCCGATTCGGGCAATTTTTTCTTGATAAGTACCACCTTTATTTATTGTTTTGGCCCAACGTTTAAGTTGACTAATTGATGAAACTTTTTTCCGCTTCTCCAATATTTTACGACATTATTTTTATATTCAAATAATACTTCTTCAACATCATTTGTACAATGATTCGTTGGTGCAAATTCTGGATCAGGAAAGTGAAGTTGTATTTAATCTTCGACTATTTGAGCATCACTATCTTTATATTCTTCATGGAAATCCAACGTTTCTTTAACAATCATGTCCATATTATTAAACTCGTGTGCTGCATCTATTAATATTTGTTTCAACTTCTCTGATAATTTAATTTCTTTGAAATTAATCTCACTGCTTGGTATTTGTAAGTTTTAAAAATATGCGAATAATAAATTCAATACGTTTAAAGCATTAACCTTTATAATTAAATCTAAAATAAAAGCACTAAATGAATATTTTTTTCGCAGTTGTTAAGTATTAAAAAAAAAACCTAGTCTAATACATATTCTTTTTTACAAATCAAAACATGTAATTAAAATTATACGTAAAAAGTGACATAAATACTTACGTAGTAATCAAAAAATTTTCTTCTTATTTTTATTTATAATATTCTTGTGCTAAGAAAATTTCATATAAAAATACAAGTAAATGTGTTTATACATCTAGCACAATAAATAATTCACTTTAGTTGAACTGGTATTATTTATCAAATGCAAGCCGGATGTTTTCCCCAATGATGTTTACACAAGAAATTATCTTCCTCGAAACATGGATTAGATAAAAATGCAGATAACGTATGCTTTGTAAACATTATAACTTTCTTAAAAAAGCAATGGTGATAGTAGTAATCTAATCAAACTTTGTTATAAATTATTTTTTAAACGAAAAATTACAGAACAATACATTATATTATTACACTAAATTACAATAAATATAAAATTAATACATTGAAATTTAAATATATAACACTTATTCCGTTTTTTAATTGGAAGAGAATTGAAGACTCTTCTTTCAATTTACAATAATAGCAAATAATAAATTATTTCGAATATATATATAAAATTCGAATGTTATTACACAATTATTTTATGAAATGATTCCTCAATAATTTTGGAATTATTTTATAATTATTTTATGAATTATTTCTGAAGGAATCAAAAAGCGGACATAACACATCGTTCAATAAGTCCCGAGACTAACAACGAAAACAACATTTTTTTTCAAAAATCATTTTTATTCATCAATATAATCTCCTTTTAGAGTGATACAATCTTTCTAACGCCTTTCCAACATTTCTATACCATGTTTTTAGAAGGATTTATCCTTTGCTTCAAAATATGCTTCAGTTTCGGCAATGACCTCCTCATTCGAGCCAAATTTTTTTCCCTGGAGCATTTTTTTGAGATCAGCAAAGAGCCAGTAGTCGCTGGGGGCTAAATCTGGCGAATACGGGGGCTGGGGAAGCAAATCAAAGCCCAATTCGTTCAATTTTGCCATTGTTTTCATGGACTTGTGGCATGGTGCATTGTCTTGGTGAAAAAGGATTTTTTTCTTCTTCATGTGCGGTCGTTTTGCTGCGATCTCCTCCTTCAAACGTACCAACGAGTCAATATAATAATCACTGTTGATCGATTTACCTTTTTCCAAGTAGTCAATGAAAATCACGCCATGTGTGGATCCCAAAAAACAGACATGGCCATGACTTTGCCAGCAGACTGCTGCGTTTTTGAACGCTTTGGGCGGCTTTCGCCAGCCATGCGCCACTCAGATGATTGCCGATTCGACTCCAGAGTGAAATGATGTTGTGTTCACTCCATGTTTCATCCATGGTCACGTATCGACGCAGGAAATCCTTTTTATTGCGAGTAAATAGCGATAAACAGCTCTCTGAATCGTCGACTCGTTGCTGTTTTTGTTCCACTGAAAGCAATCGCGGCACCCACTTGGAAACACACCTTTTTCATGCTCAATTTTTCATGAAGGTATTCATGATTGTAAATACGCTTCCAGATGATATCTGTGTCATTTCTGCAATCTCACGGACCTTCACTTTGCAATTTTTCATTACAATTTTTAACACTTCACTCACATTTTCCTGTGTAACGGCATACCCGAACGTTCCGCATCGTTTGTGTCCGTACGACCACGTTTAAACTCAGCATACCAACGACAAATTGTTGGTTTGGATGGAGAGGAGTCCGGGTAATGTTTTTCAAGCCGTTGCTGGGCTTCTACTGTGTTTTTACCCATTAAAAAACAATGTTTTATCAACACGCGAAACTCGCTTTTTTCCATTTTTCAAACAAATTACAAAGTGACTTTACTCTAACCTCGATAACTCTGCTGTCTGTGATCCGATCGACGTGAAATTTTTACACGTTTTATGTAAAGGTTCGCACTCTATGGAAACGTGGCCAGTTTGGTACTACTAGCACCATCTCTGGGTTAGTCTCAGGACTTATTGAACGATGTGTTAGCATTAATACAGAATTAATTCTGAAATAATTTTATTATATCATGAATTAATTCAGAAATAATTCAGAATTAATTCATGCTGTGTGGGTACCCCTAACAATCCTGAAGCAGGCTCAATTTTTTAAATTTTAAACATATTTTTCGAAGTGGCACCATAATTCATTATTTGCTATTATTGTAAATTGAAAAAAGAGTCTTCAATTTCGTGAGGCAATTTTTAGATCAAGTAATGCTGATGGATTATGACTTGAATTTATATGTAAGAAATAATATTATAACATTACAATCGCTGGTACATAACCAGTTTTCTTCACCGAGATATACGGATATTTTTAAATATTCCTTGTATAAAAGCGGCTATTTTACTCAAAAACCAGATAAAACTAATAATTCTGTTGATTTTAGTTTTGGAGAATCTTGTAATGTCAACTGCAAGGTAGAAGGATGAAAGAATGTTGCAATAATACGATGTGGTTGGTGTAAAAAGTCATTATGTTCCAAGCACTTCTTTGAAGATAATCATTACTGTAAAAACTATGTCAAATAATTCTTCTTAATTTACATACGAGTCAAAAATATAGTCTATTATGAGAATAACTTTTAATAAAGTTCATTTAAAAGCAATAAGACAACGTATTACATTAGATACTTACGATTTTTTTTTGTATTTTTAGTATATTATATTATTTAGTATATTATACTCGTATTTTTAGACGTGACTTTTTTGATCCCAGGTTTCGATTTGAAAATTATTTCAAGAAGAAATAAGCGATAAACATCGCTGTGGTCAAGGTTGTTCTTTAGGGATTCATTGGGTTAAGGGTACAATGTTTTGCTGTCATAAATTGCTTGTTATGTAAAATATATATTTATTTAAAAAAAAAAATCATCAAAAAACACGCTGGGGCCAGGTTAAGATGGATTAGCTTGCTTGTGGTTTGATAGGAGTAGTTTCTTAGATTTTGAACGGTTAGGGGTTAGGAGTAGCTTGGTTAGCTAATATAGTTTGCTTGTGATATGGAATATATTTAATAACAAAAAAAATAATTAATAAACATGTTGTGACAGGGATTAGTTGGGTTAGCCTGCTTGTAGTTTGGTAGGGGAGGTTTTTTGGGGTTGGGCGGGTTAGGGGATAAGGGTCGGATTTCTGCCGACATAGCTCGCTTGTGATGTAGGATATATTTAGTTAAGAAAATAATAGATAAACATGCTGTGGCCAGGGTTACGTGGGTTTACCTGCTTGTGGTTTGATAGGGGTAGTTTTTTGGATTTTTGAGGTTAGGAGTTAGTAGTTAGGGGTAGCTTGGTTATCTAATATATTTCGCTTGTCATATGGTACATATAACAGAACAAATAATTAATAGACACACTGTGGCCAGGGTTAGCCTGCTTGTGATTTGGTAGAGGTGTTTTTTAGGGGTAACACACCCCCAAAAAATTTTTTCTTAAAAAACCCCGAAATATGTCAATTTTAATTTTTTATTTTCCTATTATAAATGCAGTTTTTTAACCCACTCGACCTTATTTAACAGATTTTGAATCGCAAAATAGCAAAAAAAATTGACCCTTATAGAAAAAGGGGTTGCAACCTCTTGGTGTTAAAGTTAGATCAGTAGAAGCGCCTACTTATAAGAAATATTTTGGCGTTGATTTTATTTAAAAATATTCATTAGATGCAGAGATATATTAAAAATACGATTTTTCGAGGTTGTTTTCAGGGCTGGATTTTACCCTTTAAAAGTGGATATCAGCCGATAAAAAGAAACACGTGTCGAATATTTTTTTGAGTGTTACAACATATCCAAAAATTATTAAAATCGGTGGAGTCGGGTTGGGGTGGTTCCCTTGTAAACAGCTTGGTGGTTCGGAAGAGAAAAAAGTTCTCCTCCTTCCCCTCTCACGTCGTGCCACTCCTCTTCTCCCGCGTAGCGCCATCGATTGCTTGATCGATGGCGCCGCGAGTCGACACGCCGCGTATTTTCGCGTCTTTTTCCGCGTCACGCCATCGATCGCTTCATCGAATGCGTCGCGTGTAGTGATGCCGCGAACTCTATCTCGCACCACATGGCAGGTGGCCTAACCTCGATTAGCCACCTGTCATAAATTAATAAGTTGATTGTATGAATAATTTTAAATAAATTTATTTTCTTTTTTGTGCAAAATAAAAAAAACAAATTGATCACAAATTTTACTTTTTTTAACACACATCATAAATTATAACAATTGAACCATACTTTGTTATATAGTTAATAAACTTGTTTTACAAGTAATTTCAAACTAGCCTTATTATAAATCATTTTTTACGAAATAACTGCTCCTTGATTATAATCGCAAAACTCATTTCCTTTATTACATGTTAATGCGAACTTTATTATATAAAAACTTTTAGAGAAGTTACTGCTAAACTCTGAAAATAATAATTTCTTGCAACCCTTTCTAATCTAAAAATTATAATAATCACACAAAAGTCTATTTGGAAAATTTCCAATTAATTAAACAAATTAATTAATAATTTAATACATAAAGTTGCACATTAGTTATAAGATAAATTCATTTAAGATAAATATAAGTTAAAACGTTCTCAATTACCTGTAATTGCGATATATATATATATATATATATATATATATATATATATATATATATATATTTGATTGTAAAAATGGATTCACCACTTACAATTATAAAATTTTTTCCTAAAAATGCATATAAATAATATATATTATAAGAATTATTATAATTTAAACGATAACTATCGTATTTGTACACGAGGTTGCACATAGGCCGCTTTACACTCTCTACCACTTCACCGTAAGTCCTAGCCCTCGAAATCTCTTCACAGGGTATACAAGGTCCGGCAGAAAAATTATTCTCTTGTAATTCAGTATCAGACTAACAATATCGATTTTTGTACCAACAGTAAAATTTTACACGTACTAAGTTTTAAAATAAACTTGTGAAAAAGAAAAGACAAGAAAATATCTTTTTCTATTTTATTTTGTGCCAAAGGTTTCAACAATCTTTTTTCTCGCAATATCCGGACGTGCCATCTGAAAAGCAGCAAAGTAAGTGAAAAGAATACATATATATGTAGAGTACTAACTTAAACTTATTACGAGTAAAATAAGATAACTTAGTTCTAACAACTTCTATTTTATTTCTATTTCAACTCCAATTTTAGCAGTCAATAACTCAGTGCAGCTTGGTCTGATAAGACAGATCGGACACTTGAGTCTTATTTATTCTTAATTTCCAATCTTCTATTTTACTTCTGTTTCAAATCCAATTTTCCTATTCGATAATCTAAATGCAGGTTGGCCTGATAAGACGGGCCAGACACTTGCGTCTAATTTATTCTTGAATTTCAGTTCTCTCACTATCACTCTTAATCCCCTGTTAATTCTATATCTACATCTATCGCCAATCACTGCACAACAACTTAGTACACCTTAGCCAGATAATACGGGCCAGACACTTAATTTTTCAAATCTAGATCCCGAAATCCATCACTTAAAGTATTTAATCTATAACGATTTAACCGTATACAAAAATGCTATCTTATTTACTTTATCTATCTGAATTTTATCACTAACATCGTTGATTCCACTAACCTAAGTACAGCTTGGCCTGATAAGACGGGCCAGACAATTAAAAATCAACCACTCATTATTATCATTCTATACTTTTATTTCACTATCTATCTCTAAGCGTAGCTTGGCCTGATAAAGCGGGCCAGACACTTATCCTATATCACTGATTATGAAATTCTATTTTATACGAATACTTAAGTACGAGGGTGGTTCAATAAGTACCCATGTTAGAAATGAAGACACCATTTTTTCGAAAAATTTTTTTTTATTTTTCAACATAGTCCCCTTTTAGAAATATACACTTCTCCCAACGTTCCTGTCATTTTTTTTAATTCCTCCAAAAAATAGGATTTGTGGAACTCTCCAAAATACGCCTCTGTCTCGGCGATGACTTTCTTGTTTCAGCTAAATTTTTTTCCCGCGAGCCATTTCTTCATGTTAGGGAACAAGAAAAAGTCGCAGCAATTCATACCGCAATTCATGCAGTTTGGCGGCGAAAACTCTGGATAAATGTACTGGTGCGTTATCATGGTGAAACAGCACTTTCTTTTTCGCCAAATGCGGCCGTGTCTCCTTCAATTTTTTGTCGAAGCAATCCAATAACTCACTGTAGTATTGTCCAGTGATCGTTCTTCCTTTTCCTAAAAAAATCCATGAGGATGACGCCGCTTGCATCCCAAAAAATCGTCGCTATGACCTTTCCGGCCGATGGGACCGTCTTCGCCTTCTTTGGAACAGATTCACCGGGAGAAATCCATTGTTTTGATTGTTGCCAACTAATAATACCAACTTCCCTTAGGAACGCCCTCTGTCGTCAAACACGAGTACTTATTGAACCACCCTCGTACATCACTGATTCTTGCATTCACGATCCTTCCAAGTTATTGTTTAATACTTTTAAGTGTAGCTAAGTCTATTCAGGCAATCCAGACGTATAATTCACCTCTCTGTTTTATCTTATCTACTATATCAAGACAATTTGGTAGAGCCAAGCCTCATGATAAGGGCTTAGCAGTGAACCGACACTGTACTTAACTTTTAAGGGGGGGGTAGGGTTTTGAAGGCAGAAAAAAACAGGTTTTTACAGATTTTTTTTTGGGCGTACGGTAAAAGTAAATTTATTTCTAATTATTATACATTAAAGAGTAGTTATTGAACTATATTCTGTGAAATATTGGTTGAAAAATATTGAAAATTGACCGAATGGCAGCAATTCTTCGCAGGCGCCTCAGAAAAAATACATTTTGCGGTGCACGTCATACCTCAGCACTGGATCATCTGAAATGAAATAACCAAAGTTTTTCTTTTAATTTTTATGTCCCTCTAGGTATCCCTGTCGAGTTTTTCCATTTTTTTTAAATTTTTGAACTTTTTACAAGACTTGAAAGTGAAAATACCGATTTTTGGCCTGAATTCATGACTATTGTTGTTAATAATGAAAAAAATAAAATCAAAAACGAAAAAATCTCAACAGGGTTACCTCATGAATTATGTAAGGAAATACTGTAAAAAATTTAAGAACGATCGGTTGAATAGATTTTGAGTTACAGAGTGCATTGACTCAAAAAACATCGATTTGAGAAAAACGCGTTTAAAGTTTTTCGTAGCGAAAAGACCCTGATAAAACTTAGTAAGCTATTTATTTTTTATTTTACTCACATAGAATCATCAATGCCGGGACCATAGAGTATAGAACTTTCGTCAAGAATGTCCAAAGCATCTTTTTGATCAAGTCTGCGGCGAATTCTATCATTTTTAGCGGTTTCAGCTGCTCGCTCATCTGCTCTGTTCATTCGAATATCGTCGGTTAGAAGCGCCCATCCATGACAACTTGGACCAGTACTGATTCGCATATCTTCTAGGAAGGTTAAATAAGCGTTACAGCCTTCATTGAAAACACAAGCAGCCACTGAAGATGCAAATTCGACGACAGTTGCTGAACCACTCTCAACTTTCGGCAGACTCCTTTCTACACTCTCTTGAAACTTTTCTCGGCATTTTGCGAACAACAAAAATATCACAACGAAATAGAGTAAGAAAATACAACACGACTGTTACACTCCGCGTCTGCTTCGAAAATGAACCAACACCAGGTACCGTTACAACGACCTTGTCTAAGACCTTTCTGTAAACTGCTTAGGGACAATAACAAAAGAGATTGAGAAACAGCTGCCTTTCCGCTGAGCGGTTACAGCTCAGGTAGTCGTTCGAGACACGCCTACTTCCAAAGCTATATCTTTGTGAGTTTTGCTCCGATTGACTTCATATTAACAGACAACATTCTTGAGTTACTATACTTTCATAATATGCAATAAAAAAAAATCACTTTTTTTGAACCCTCAAAACCATACCCCCCCCTTAATAAAAAGAAAAATATTCTGTTACTTCAATTTTTCCAGTTGAACTTGTGAATCTTCCGTACCTCCTCAAACCTCCTACTGGTAGTTATATAAACATTAATCCTTAGCGTTAAACTGTATATGAGATACGTAAAGGTCGATGCCGTACTTGTAACTCGAGAGCTAAACTATAAGTTACCTGTTGGTGGAGGTTAGCATAGTGGATATCCACCTTACCCTTGTTGCACTATACCCCACGAGTCATTAAAATTTTATCACCCTTTCTTATCAAGGCTCGCCCTAGCTATAAGATTAACAGCCTTGGCTAAAAAGAAGCCACAGATGTACTGTCGCATGAGCACACGAAAACAGAAAAAGAGTATTATGCTCTGGACGTAACACTTTTATTAAAATATCAGTTATAAATTTTATCAAGACTTAGCAAATTTTCGAACTTAGAAGATTGATAATAATTTATCTAGATTAAGAAAAAGTATGGACTCATGTAAGATGAAATTCAAGTTTGATTAGCTTTTTACTACAGGCATCATTAAATGAAATTTAAATAAAATCTTTAAAGTAAAAAAGACACGATTAACATTTTCCCTAATTTAGTTTCTAAAATTTTGTTTACGTTTACTAATCTAAATATTTGTTTAAGTTATGCATTTTTTTCGCAAAAAATCTTATAAATTTCTAGTTACAAACTAAATTAATCTTTTAACAAACAGTTCTGCCCAACGGATAGATATTGAGGTGTGATAAATAAATGTTTTTTTTTTAATAAGCCATAGTCATTAAATAATTAAAACATCTTTAAGATAATTAAAATTAATAATAGTCCTTTAAGTGCTTTTTAACCCATTAATGTGCAAAAATCCAAATTTGTGCACAAAACTTCAAGTACATTGTGCTGTTAGAAAAACAAATCCATTTTTTATTCAAAATTCCATATGGGGTGTTTTCAGGGATGCTCTTTCATAATTTAGTATTTATTTTGTAAAAGAAAATCAAAATCGTTATTATTCTCGCATTTTAAAAGAACGTATTTGAAACTTTTTTTTTTTAATTGATTTTTACCAATGTTGCTGTAGTTAAATGAGAAAATTATTGCCAAAAATCGCGGCCCATATGTTTGAAGTTTTCAAAACCCTGTTGCAGAACTTCTTTTTTTCTCTTGTTTTTTCCAATATGATGGTTTTTGTGAAACAGCATTACGTAAAACATCATAATTTTTATCCTCGAAAAGTAACTTAACAAAAAAAATTTGTAGAACGAAAAATATTTAATATTATCCAAAAAAACATGTGCAAATTTTTTCGAAAGTTTCTGAGCCATTTTTTGATTTCTCGTGAAATAGTCAATTTTTAGAATTCCAAATTCCATTAAAAACTTCTGGAAACATTCATACGTATTTTTTTAATAATTCTGAGCACTTATTGTTCAATAAAACTTTTTCGTAAAGCTAATACGTTTCGAGAAAAAGAATTATCAATGTATGTACAATATTTATTACATAATAGATAAAAAGTTACAATTGTTTGAAGACATACCATAATCGTCATTCTATTACTGCAAATAATATAACGTTGTACGAGTATGATTCAATCATAGACACTTTTAATTCTTTTATCACTTTCAAATTTGCTAAAGAATTTTGTTTATAAAAAGTTTGATAATGTTCTGTCTTCTTAGGTACAAAAACATACTTCTTTGATTTCATAATTAAAACTAAAATAATACAAACAAATTTGATTATATAAAATTACTAAAGACTTTTACATTGCACATTAGAAAATATATTTGTCATGCAATAAATAAAGTTTGAATTACCTGTTTCTATACAATATATGTATTATATTGTATTATATATGAAGGCTTTTTTCAACAAGTTTTAAAGATTTACTTGCAGAATGTTAGTAATATAGATTAACAATGCATAAAAGAAATAGTTGCAGCAATGGAAAAAAAAAGTTCGCCAAGTTGAAGTTGAAATTGCGAAATGTCAGGATTATTATGCTGTTTTTGTAATACCAAATAATGATTATTCTGGGGGATCTGATTCCTGTCCAGAATCAGAAAATGATTCTGAAGATGATAATGATAAAACGAATGTTGAAGATGAAACAGACCTTGGTCCTTTGAAATAGTTCAAAACAATTATAGATTCGTACACCGATTCTCAAAAAAATTAAAGGGAAATCATGTTTATGAATGGGCTGATGGCAAAACAAACTATAATGAGTCTTGAGAAAATAAAATATTTTTAAAAAATAGCGATTATTAAAAAATATTAGATAGTTCTTTGACTAAAACTTTCGAATTTTTCTTTTCCTTTGAACTTAAAAAACATATTATTGCTATACATTGTTTGGGTATGAACTTTCTCTGGATGATTTGAACAAATTTATTAAGATTTTAGTTTTAAGTAGCTTTAACAAAAGATCGGTTCAACGAGACTATTAGTCTCGAGACGAATTTTGCGTGTTTAACCAGTAGCTTCATGCATCGGTGTAAAAGAATTTGAATTAATTAAATCTTAAATAAAACTACATAAGCCTGGTGATAAATAAGGAAGACAAACTTCGGCGGGTAAGACCTTTTACAAATATTTAAAAAAAATATATCATGCAGTTTGGTTTTTATTCAATAGCATTATCAATTGACGAAATGTTGATAAAATATTTTGGGAAATGTTCTTTAAAACAATTTATCAAATCCAAACCAATTAGATTCAGTATAAAATTGTTGGGTTTGGCTAGTGCTAATGGATATCTATTTGATTTTGATATATACTGTGGAAAAAATGCCAAATGTAATATTTCACTTAAAATTTCTCTTGATAGTCGCGTTGTGATTCAGATGATGCAACAGTTTTTGTTTCTTACACGTCCATGTAATTTACAAAACTATCATATTTATTTTGATAATTTATTTTGTTCTGCAGATCTTTTGGTCCATTTAAAAAAATTTGGATTGCGATGCACAGTGTCTGTTAGACAGGCCAAAACACCAGTTAAGTATAATATTGATAAGAAAAAAAGTGAACGTGGAACTTATCATGCCACGTTGACAAAAACAGTGGTACGAATTTCGTTACTTTTATGGATTCAGTCAATACTCAATATTATTTACTCTGTTGGAGAGATGGCACGCTGCACTCTCCCTCTCTTCCTCTTTCGGTTATATTCGTTGTGGCACGCGAAGCGTTTGTGTCAGTCGGCTTAAGTAGCTCCCAAGAGAGAACGTTTTGATACTTTTTATCTAATTTTATTTTGTATCCCGATTTGCACTTTGTGCGCATTATATAAATAAAGTGTACAACTATTAACTTTAATAGTTAACAAAATACGAAAATAATAATGCGTATAATTATATGAATTACGATGAGATAAAACGGTAGCGAATGATATAATTTGCGAATGACGGTGAATGATATAATTTGCGAACGATGGCGAATGATATAATTTGCGAACGGTGGCGAATGTTCAAAATAAGTGCGAATGCGGATGTGTTAATGAAATATAAATAAAATAATATAGAATTAGTGTATGTTAAAATAAATTAACAATTTCTTTATTTTTGTTGATGCTGTCTGCGCAGGCAAGAAGTCTTTATTGCTCTTTCTAAAGACGCACGAGCTGGCATTTAGGTTCCTGGAAAACCATCCGAAGCAAATCATTACCGTTGGAGTACAGGATGATTCTGTAATATTCATAGTTGATGATGGAACCGTTTATCAACTAGATAAAATAAATCCAACAAATGAAAATGCAATAAAGAACCTAACTCCAGGTGTAAATGTATCTGTGTTTGATCTTTACATTAGGAGCGAGGTAACTTAGAAACTTATGCATATGTAAAAAATAATAGCGAGAGATAACGACAGTTTAAATTGATTTCTTTTGATTTAGAATAAATTAATAAAATTGTCAAATATACATCTGGTTTGCTTGTGTTTGGTATTAGGTGTGATAAATATATTTTTACATAAATGAAAAACTTATAATTAAATAGTTTAAGGGAAGTTTTACCTTTTTATTGACCAAAACAAGTTTTTTTTGGAATTTCTTTTTTCATAGAAGGAAATTAATAAATAACTCAAATTGTTTGCTACTTGTTTAATACAATAAAAAGTACAAAAAAAATTTTTTTTATGACAAAATATTGTGACGGTAATTAATGGCACGCCCCGTAAAGTGACCATCTCCAAAAAAGGTGGCCCGCTGTTGGCCACTCTAGCACCTGCAAAAATAAACGAAAATTAAAAATCGAAAAAGTTTTATAAAATATATAAGTGAAGTCAAAAAGTGGACTACAATCAAGATGATATATGCATTATTTTTATTTTTAGAGTACTTTAAAGAGTGAAAAAAAACTCAATAATGAAAAAAAAAATTCAAATGCCCGCCATTTTGTTAATTTTTGATTTTTAGCAATGATTGTAGGTCAGATGCCGACTACACTCATATATTTTATAAAACTTTTTCGATTTTTCATTTTCGTTTATTTTTGCAGGTGCTAGAGTGGCCAACAGTGGGCCACCTTTTTTGGAGATGGTCACTTTACGTGGCGTGCCATTAATTACCGTCACGATATTTTGTCATAAATAAATTTTTTTTTGTACTTTTTATTGTATTAAACAAGTAGCAAACAATTTGAGTTGTTTATTAATTTCCTTCTATGAAAAAAAAAATTCCAAAAAAAACTGTTGTTTTGGTCAATAAAAAGGTAAACCTTCCCTTAAAAAGAAAATAGCGAAAAATTACAAAAGTTTAAACTTATTATACAAAAAAATAAAAAAAAAAATTAAATAATGGATAATCAAAACAAAATTGTTGTCGTTTTAATTGAGTTACAGTTTGGTCTGATTGGCTTGTGTTTGGCATATCAGATCTGAGCTAAATTAAAATAGTTGCAAATACTTATGATTATCATATCTTATAGAGAAGGAATTTGTCACCAAAGAAGAATTAAATCTTGTAAGAAAGCTAGTACAAAAGGGAGAGACAGAAACAAAGAGACAGAAAGCGACGAACGTCAGGCGACAGTTATGATGTTAAGAGAAATAAAGGAACAGCTAGAAAAGCTGTACCACAAGGTTAACAAGTTACAAGAACGGCAAAAGAAATATGAGTGACAGACACAACGTCGATTAAAAAATTTAAAGGAGACAGTAAGCGCAGAGGCGGAGAGATCTTCTTCGGTGATGGACCGTATGCGCCACGAAAATACGCTAAATTTTATAGAACTAGGAGAAGAGGTCACTTCGAATAAATCTAACACTAGCAATAAAAAAGTGAATGTAAGCGACAAAAAAAGCAACAGAGACATAGATAATTTCCCGTCAGAACTTGGTCATAATTCGACAGTTCTTAAAAACAGCATAGATAAATTAGAAATCTCTAAATTAATTAAAAACGAATTAAAAAAAATCAATATTGATAACAGTAGAGTTGAAAATAGTTTTGGAAATGTATCACGTGAAATTAAAGAAAAACTTAAAACAGAATTATCCGGTAAAGTTACAACAATTTGGCGCGATTATAAATTAACAAAACAAACCAAATTAAAACATTTTCTGGATCATTTAAACTCAGAACTTAGGGAAATTGACTTATTATACATAATAGATGAGTCTATAGAAGTTAATGACTCTATTGATAACGCGGTTAAAGAAAAACATAAGTTTAAGGTTCGGGATATAATTATAAATCGCATTGATCCTACTTATTATTCGAAAGTAATAGATATCAAAGATCCGGTAGCGTTATTAAATGCAATTAAGAAAATAAAATCAAGTGAAATTAACGCAACTTCTACAACAATTAGAAGAAAACTATAAAAAATTCAAATTATACGAAAGCAGCGGAGTGTCGCGTAAGGAAAAAAAAAAGCGAACAGAGATATCAACAAAATATTAATTACAAATTCAGCGACGGAAATAATTATCGCAAAAATAAAAGAAAGTTTAATAATAAATGCGACACTAACGACAGTGAAAGACGACGCATTTTCAGTAGAATAGCGAATGAGAATAAAGAATATAGAGATAACCGAAAGAGAACAAACAGCTTCAAAAATAAAACATTCTATAATAAGAAATTTGAAAATACAGCTGACAGAAAGCCAAAAGAATCCTCTTAAAAAAGGTGAGTACATGGATAAATCGTTGATTGAAAAAAAGGTAGATTCCAGAATAAATGTTAGCGTTTTCAAATCAAATTGTATCGATGAAAGAACAGAGAGATTGAGATTAGCGAAATTTCTGATAGGTACTAGAACGACGGAACATTTAACTAATTCAAAAATAATATTTAGAACTTTTAATGATAATCCTGGCGAAATTAGGTGCGTGAATAAAAGCGACAGTGCGAACTTGAGATCGGAGCGAGTAGGCGCGGTTCAAGTTATTACAGAATAAAATGAAATTCTTAATTTAAATAACGTTATATATGCGAAAGATTTAACAGAGAATTTGTTATTCTTACAAAAGTTTACTGATCAGGGACTTCGCTTTTATTTAGACAATGAGCAAATTGATAGTTATGACCCTGAATCTAATGAGACATTTATTACGGGCATTTATAAAAAGCCTTATTGGATAGTCAAGTTTGAAATTAACAAATTGTCAGATAATGAGCGAACAGAAAAAAGAAGTATATTAGCATATTTAACAATACGAAGCATGACAGAAAGCGAAAAAGCAAAAGAAAACAAAGAAAGTTCAATAGCGAATGAAATTGAAAATACAGAAACGAGGACAGGGTCAAGCTCTGATTTTGAAAACACGTTATGCGAACGACAAATGCGAATGATATGCAGCAGGATGAACAAGCTAACTGTAATGTCGAACTTGAAGAGAAGTCAAGTAAACAATCGCCCATAAATAAAGTCATGCTCTGGCATGTAAGAATGGTACATGCATTCTTGGGATATTTAAAGAAATTGCAAAAGAAGTTTCTAGAAAATAAAGAATTTAAAGAGACAGTATTTAATGATTCTATTCTGGACTGCGAAGTATGTTTGATATCGAAATTAAACAGAGTATCTTTCAGCAACGTGCGAGGGAGAGTGACGGAACCTCTGCAGATAATTCATTCTGATGTAATGGGGATAATAAGTCCAGCGACTTATCCGAAGAGATATAAATACATATCTGTATTTATAGATGATTTCTCTTGGTTGGCAATAGATTACCTAATGAAAGCGAAAGTTGAGACAGGTCATTGTATGGAAAATTTTGTGAAGAAGGCACAAAAGGCCTTGGTCTATATTATCATGGTTATCGAAATGATCTACAAGGCTTTTCTGATGCGAGCCTAGGCGACTGTAAGGAATCTATAACAACAAGTAGATATGTAATCAAATTATTTTAATTAATAATTTAAATTAATTTTTAAAGTTTTGATATTTGAATGGAAAAGTACTAATGTGATCGAAAAGTAAGGTGAAATTATCATTGAAAACTCCCGGGCATTAGGAAGGCAGGTAAATTTCTTTTCCTAGGTTAATAGGGCTATCTATAACATTTGCCAAGCGTCTGTTTATCAAAAGGTTTAATTATCTCTGAGTTACACGTGTTTTTGTAAACAACCAAAAGTGAATTTTTCGATTTTTACAATGGGTGATTTTGTTGAGCAAAGAACTTGCATCAAATTTTGTTTGCGGAACGAGTATTCTTGTGCGAACACTTTGAAAATGTTGCAAAAGGTCTTAGGTGATCAAACTATGACTCAAAAAAACGTTTATAAGTGGTACAACGAGTTCAAATCGGGCCGAGAACGCGTTGAATACAAACCGCGCTCTAGACGACCATCAACGTCTACCGACGAGGGCCACGTCCAAAAAATCAAAGATTTGGTGCTTGAAAATCGTCGATTGACAATTAGAGAATTCGCTGATAGTGTTGGAATACCATTTGGCTCAGCCCAAACCATTTTAAAGGATGTTTTGTGTCTCAAACGCGTCAAGTCTCGATTGGTGCCAAAATCACTCAATTTTTTGGAAAAAAAGCGTCGCGTTGATGTGTGTGAAACTTTGCTGTCTGACTATCAGGACCACTTGAAATACATCATTACTGGAGATGAGACTTGGATCTACGCATACGACCCTGAAACCACCGACCAATCCAGCGATTATCAAGCAAAAAGTGAAGCAAGACCGAAAAGACCATGGCAAAGTCGATAGAAAATCAAGGTCATGTTGACAGTTTTCTTTGATTATCGTGGTGCGATGCACTATGAATTCCTTCCGCCGGGCCAAACTGTCAACAAAAAATATTATTTAAACGTTATGCGTCGTTTGCGTGAAGCTATTCGTCTGAAACGGCCGGAATTATAGGCGAGCAACTCTTGGTTCCTTCATCACGATAATGCACCATGTCGTACAGCATTGGTTCTTCGCGACTTTTTTGCCAAAAACTTGACTCATGTCGTTCCGCAACTACCGTAATCGCCTGATTTGGCTTCGTGCGACTTCTGGCTATTCAGCAAACTCAAAAGGCCAATGCGGGGACGCCGTTTTGACACAATTGAGGAGATAAAAACCGAATCGAAGAAGGTCTTGAAGGCTATACCGGACAAAGACTATTCCGACTGTTTTCAGGACTGGAAAAAGCGTTGGCAAAAGTGTGCTTTATCGGACGGGGATTACTTTAAAGGGAATGAAATTGATTTGGAAGAATAAATATAGAATTTACATTTTATAAACAAATTCACCTTACTTTTGATCACAGTAGTACGTTTTGGTACAAATAAACAGAAGGAACAAAACAGGAAGTAGCAGCAATTCACATCGAACAACGAACGGAGCTTTGACGATAAATGGTAAGACATGCGAGAATCTTTTACTCAACAAACACACCGTGTCAGTGCAGTTTGGCTGGCACGTCATGACTTCATTTTGCCATCTTTTTGTCACCACGGTAACTTACACGACGACGAGTGGTGGCAAAATGCGGCTACGAAATGGTTCTCTCCAATAGCAGCACGTGCTCAACATTTTTCGTTCACGAGTGCTCGTCACGTATACTTGAATCGTGCTGTTATTTTAACGGCATGGGCGATCGAAAAATGTTATCTGCTACTGTTGAAAGCACAATGCGAGCGTAGAAATTTAGCACGCCATGACGTCATTTTGGCGACACAGAGCTTTGGCGAAATAGCAGCACAATGTGTTTGTTGTTATGTCGGCATTTTTTTCATGCTTGTGCCGACAATTTGTTGTCATTTTGCTGATATTTATCGAGCCAGTTTTCAACCATTCTTAGAACGTATGCTGAGGCATGTGTACCCGAGCCGTGTCGCAATTTAAGGGAATTAATGCCCCACAAAAAAATTTTTCAGTGATGGCGTGACGGCATCGCAACCACAATTACAAATTGTGCGCACATTGGGTACTCATATGGCAGCCTCATTCGAGGTTATATTGCGCACATTATCTGCATGCGTGCTAACTATATCTTTCATACAACTTACAAATCGCCTTGTAAAGTGCGCAGTACAAGCAAATACGCGAACACGTGCGTATTAAACGCAAGTTATAATCAATAATTTTTTTATAAGTTTGTAAAGTGTTAGAAGATTTTTCTAATCGGAAAATTTATTAGATTCCTATATTTACATAATATTATATATTGTAAGGCTATTTTGTGTAATAAAAAAAAACTTTTTTACGATTTATTTTTGTGTGTTAGATTACTAGGAAAAGAAAATTATCACTTAGAGATAATTTAAGAGATATCAGGTAAGAACTGTTATAATATTGATTTAATCGAATATAAATAATTCTAAATCATGTTGTTGTTTTTTATTAATTTGCAGTTGCGGATTCTTGTCATGATGGGACGGAGTAAGAGACTGTGAATCTCAATATGGGGATGGAATTATTTTATGCATGCAATCATATACCTTGGAATACATCCAGAGAAAATTTCACGTTTTTACAATAGTCCAGCTTCAAGAAACTTAAGCTTCAGGTCTTAAAATTTAGAAAAAATTGAATTTATATAAATCATATTGTATACTTATAATTGGTTAACTTCAGTGGAACAATAATTTTTTATATGTGTTTATTATCTTATAAATAACAAATTAATTGATTAATCAATTAATTTACAAACAACGTGACGAAAAATAATCTCTTTTTAATAGAATTAACAATAATTAACTTAATAGATTTAACAATAACATCTTTTTTGTAGAAGATTTGATTCCAAACCAAAGTGCTACATTGACACTCTTTTCCTGTCTATGAAATTCAGTGGTAAGTCTCGATTAATTAAATTATTTTTTAATTTATTTCAAATTGCAATCCTCTTATTTTTTCTATTAAATGTAGCTTTAATATTGCTGTAAATTTGAAATAAAATATTTAAATGTTTTACGTAGCAAATTCAAATATGTAGTATTTTTGAGTTGTTTAAATCTAAGTCAAATGACTGACTAATCCTTATAAATATCGTATGTGTGTTCAAGGTTGCCAGATTGGTCAATTTTCCACAATTTGGGCTACTTTCCAGCATGCCTTGCGCTTAAATATCATATTAGGCAATTTTCTAAAACTTGGACGACTTTAAAAGCAATCCTTAAAATTATTTATTTTTTTTTTAACAATTTTATACACACGTAAATGATGTTGGTGACGCTTGAGATTTATTCTCTGATCTATATATCTATTTATTATTGGGAGTACAAATTAATTTGGTCCATTTTTTGGCGGTCAATAATGCATTTATTTCAAAATAAAAAGAATTAAAAGATTATTAAAAGTATCGGCCATCGCTAGTTACTACTTTTTCCACCTCTCAGGCAATTTTCGAATCCCATCTCGAAAAAACGACTCGTCTTTTGAGATGATCAGAGATAGGAGCCAATTTTCGATTTCTGCGAAAGAAGTGAACCGATAACCTGCTAGATCGTGCTACATTCCTTGAAACAAGCAGTAATCAGAACGAGCAATGTCCGGAGAATACGACATGTTCGGCAAAATATCCCACATGAGCGTTTCCAAATATTTTTTTTCGACTTTTGCAACATGAGGCCGAGCGTTGTCATACAGAAAAATAACTTTGTCATGTCTTTCCTTATATTTCGGCCGTTTTTCTCGTAATGCACGGCTTAAACGAATCAATTGCAGCCTATACCGATCGGCCATTATGGTATCGTCAGGTTGTAGCAGCTCATAGTACACAGCACCCTTTTCGTCCTACCAGATACACAACATGATCTTCGAACCATGAATACTCTGTTTTGGTATTGATGTTGACGTCGATGGCAACGACTGACCGGGCATAGCGAAGTATTTTTTCTTCTTGGAGTTATCATAGATATCCATTTTTCATCCTCAGTAACATAACTCAATGTAAAAAACCCTTTCTTTGTTGCCTTTGAATCAGCTGCTCGCAACAGAAAAATCGCCTGTCAATGTCTCTCGATTTCAGTTCATAAGGCACCCAATTGCCTTGCTTTTGAATCATTCCCACGGATTTCAATCGTACAGAAACTGCTTGTTAAGTCACTTGCAATGATTCTGCAAGCTCCTCTTGCGTTTGACTCGGATCTTCATCGAGTAAAGCCTCCAACTTTTTGTCTTTGAATTTTTTTGGGTGTCCAGAGCAAGGCTTGTCTTCATCTATAAAAACTCCATTCTTAAAACGTCGCAACCATTCCCTACAAGATTTATCAGTTGGAGCATTGTCACCACAAACTTCCACAAGCATTTGATGCGCTTTAGCTGCACTTTTCTTTGAATTAAAACAGAAAATTAAACCTCCCACAAATGCTGCTTAGTTAACACAAAATTAGACATATTTAACACAGTTGACAACGAGATTTTTGTATAAAACTCGAAGCGATATAAACTGAATATTATTGACAGATGCCTAACCTCTCTAAAACTACCGACTTCAGCTGTTACTATTAAATATTCATTATAGCCAAAGCCATCTTTTGAAAACAAACCGAACTAATTTGTACTCTCAAAATATGAAAATCCCAGATAACATTGTGCCGGCCCAGTGTTAACAATGTGTGCCATCGCCTGTTTTTGGCATAGCTTGTACCTGTATATTAATATCTATAGGAACTCAGTGGCCATATAAAGGCACAATGACGGCGTATTGTTTTAGCGGAAAATGTTTATTGGGTTAGATGATAAATTTATACGTGTAGAACAGTAACATTTCTTGGTGTACAACAATTCAGATTACCAACCAAAACTAAGTGGCAATATTTACAAAAAAATAGTTATATGCAGCTATAAGTGAATATGCAAATACATATTCTACAGTTCTGATTAATATTCAAAAATACACAGTATGTCGGAAAAGTTCCCGAACTTATTTTGTAGCGCTTGTACGAGTGGCGCCACCTCTTTAACGACACCGGTACTATGTTGCTACATCCCTCTAGAGTGTCTGAGAATTTTTCACCGGTATCCGTTCATTAGTTGCCGAGATAGACGTGCTTGAGTGAACGTGTGTTTAGTACCCCGGTGCAAGCTCTACGATGGATGAGAAATTTGAACATCGTGGCGCAATTAAATTCTGCTATAAACTTAAAAAAACTTTCGCGGAAACGAAAAAAATGATCGATTCGGCTTACGGTGAAGGTGTAGTGTCGCGTACAACTGTTTACACGTGGTTCAGTCGGTTCAAGAAGGGTAGAGAGTCGTTAGGAGATGACGAGAAAAGCAGCCGGCCGTCAACAGCTGTTACCGACGAAAACGAGACTCGCGTGCACGCGCTAATGAAGCAGGATTGCCACATGTCTCTCAGAATGTTGGCAGACGAACTGAACATGAGCAAGGATAGCGTCGCGTTTATTTTGAAAGAAAAAATGAACCGCAGGAAGTTCTGCTCTTGATTTGTTCCGCACTTTCTCACACCAGAGCAGAAAGAAACTCGCATCCAATGTTGTCAAGATTTTATCGAGACTTGCGACACCACTCCGAGCTTTCTAACCTCAATTGGGACTGGAGACGAGAAATGGTGCTTTCAATACGATCCTTCCACGAAGCGCCAGTCATCCGCTTGGCTCAGTCCGGGCCGTACGAGGCCTCAAAAAGTGCGCCAACAAAAATCACGGGTAAAGACGATGCTTATCGCTTACTTCGACTCCAAAGGCCTGATACACAAAGAATTTGTGCCCCCAAACACCACCGTAAATGCTGCGTATTACGTAGAGGTGTTAAAACGTCTGAAGCACCGGATTAATCGCATCAGGCCCGAGTGCAAGGAGCCGGGATCGTGGAGTTTGCTGGATGACAATGCGCCTGCTCATTTTTCGAACATTGTGGAGCGTTATCTTGCCGAAAATCAGATCCCACGCGTCAATCACGCCCTATACTCGCCAGATCTGGCTCCAGCCGACTTTTTCCTATTTCCCAAGCTAAAAATGGCCTTGAGAGGACGATTTTTTGAAGATGTACCGAGCATTCAAGCGGCTTGCACCAAGCGTCTCAAAGCGATAACTTCAGAGGAGTTCCAGAGAGCCTCCGAATCACTCATGGAGTGCTCAAATGAGTGTATATCTAGGGAAGGGGACTATGTTAAAAGTTAACTAGAATAAATTTCTTTAGATGTAATTTTCGATTTTTTATTTCGAAAGTTGGGGAACTTTTCCGACATACTGTGTACGTCCAATTTTAGAAGAACTTTCACAATTGGTTTATGAATTAATTAAGTATTTTAAATATTATTTCTTAATTTTACATTATGTCGTATAATACAGATACTTTGTAAATTTTTTTTTTTTTTGAATTGTATATTATTACGTCCTACGTTATAACGCAACGACAAAAAAAAACTTATTTTACTTAGTTTTAAATTTGAATACTAAAATAAAAAAAAAAAGGTTTAAATTCCCTATTTCGGTCAACCGGAGCTGCCGAGGATCAGAGGCAATAAATATACATACTAGCGCAGGTAAAAAAAGAAAGACAGAGAACTGGAGTCAGCGAGCGTTCTGATGAGAACGAGAGCGATATATATATGTATGTATGTATGCCTGATTTGCTTAGGTGCACTCTATGAGGACGAGAGAGAGAGAGAGAGAGACGTATCGCATGATTAATGCAGTTCAGGCGACAGGAAGAGAGATGGAGAGAGAAAGAAAGCTGTTCTTGCTTTTTTTTGAGAGCGCTGGTATCGCTGACTGGAGGCTGGCTAGCAGGCTGGCTCGGCTGCTGCTTGGCGGAAACGAGGAGAAAATTTAAATGGTTGAACTCCAAGAATTTTGTAAAAATGTCTGTTTTTATGTATTATATTTTGAACTGGCGGGTGGCTTTATCCAGTTACAATTTCTGCGGTTGTCAGACTCTCTCTCACACCTCGTACTTTATACTTATTAATTCGCGATGGTGTATAATAAAACTGGCAGAGTTTCCGAGTACGAGAATATTTTAGGAAAAGACTACTGACTGTGTAACAACCGGCAGAGCCTCCTCGCACGAGAACGTTTTCGGAAAAAGACTGGTCCTGTGTAGCAAACTGGCAAAGCCTTCGCGTACGAGAACGTTTTCGGAAAAAGACTGGCCCTCCCGGTGCATCGCCCAACCCCTTTATATAAGCCAAAAACTAAACGCGCACCTTTGTTCCTTATCAAAAAAAAAGATGGTCCGAAAGTAGGACACAAGTGTTCTTAGTTATGCAAACATACCTCATTCATGCACGCATACTCTGAAACTCTTCCCGCATCAATGCTTTCGTACCTTGATGTTATCGCTGCAGCGGTAGCGCTTTTCATAAGAACAAAAAAAAGGAAATAAAAAAGGTGAAAATTAGAGATGAGAGAGAAGAAAATAAGAAAAGGAGGAAGAAAGAAGGTGAAAGATACACAGATGGTACCGTTTGAGCCCGATGAAAAGTGCTACCGCTGCAGCGATAACATCAAAGTACGAAAGCACTGATGCGGAAAGAGTATCAGAGTATGCGTGCATGAATGGGGTATGTTTGCATGACCAAGAACAATTGTGTCCACTAGCGGACCATCTTTTATTTGATAAGGAACAAAGGTGCACGTCTAGTTTTTTGCTTATACATATAACGTTGGACGATGCAACGGGAGGGCCAGTCTTTTTCCGAAAACGTTCTCGTATGCAAAGGCTCTGCCAGTTTACTACACAGGACCAGTCTTTTTCCAAAAATTTTCTTGTGCGCGGAGGCTTTGCCAGTTGTTACACAGTCAGTAGTATTTTCCAAAAATATTCTCGTTCGCGGAAACTCTGCCAGTTTTATTATACGCCAACGCATATTAATAAGTATAAAGTACGATGTGTGAGAGTGAGTCTGACAAACGCAGAAATTGTAACTGGATGAAGCCACCCGCCAGTTTAAAATATACAGTCTGTCAAGTAAGAGCGTGGTCGTGTTAATTTATAAAAAAATTTATTTGATGAAACTTTCATATTTATATATACATTGTACACATTACAAACAATGATGCAATTCGGTCAATAATGTGTCCAGTCACCACCGGCGTCGATAATTGCTTGGCATCTCCGAGGCATGCTTTCTACTAATTTGACGGCGTATTCTAGTGGCAAGGATCTCCAGATGCGACGAATTTCGTAAGACAACTGCTTCAAAGTGTATGTGCGTCTTCCACAAAGCTTCCGTTTAATATATGCCCACACATTTTCAATAGGGTTTGCATCGGACGACTGCGACGGCCAATCCAATGTAACGATGCCAGATTGAGTTTTCCACTGAGTACAGAGCTTGCTGCGGTGTTTAGGATCGTTGTCCTCCTGCAGAATCCAATCTTCATTTTTTGTAATGAACCATCGTTTAGTAGATGGCAGTAAAGCTTTTTTGTAGATTTTTATCATTTTCTCGGCATTTAGGTTGTCAGTAAAGAGGTGCGAAGTGCCGAATCCCTGCTTTGAGAAGCAGCCCCAAAGATGCACCTTTATTCCATGTTTTACGGTCCGCTGAACAAGCCTATTGGTAGAAGTTGACCAGGCTCGCGTGAGGACAGAACGTGCCCGTATAGAACATTCATCAGTAAAAATGACATTTTCAAAATCTCTATCAATATTCTCATGCGCCCAAGCGAGTCGCTTTGTCACATGTTTTTCAGTCAACAGAGGCTTCTTCATTGTGTTGCGCCATTTCAGATGATAAGTACAAAGATGGGTTCGGATAGTTACGTAGGATATATCTAAACATTTTGCCATTAATTTTGCTTGTCCTTGCCGCAGTGTTAAAG
The DNA here is from genome assembly GCA_949987625.1 of Chalcis sispes. Classification (NCBI taxonomy): domain Eukaryota; kingdom Metazoa; phylum Arthropoda; class Insecta; order Hymenoptera; family Chalcididae; genus Chalcis; species Chalcis sispes. The sequence goes on along the minus strand of OX465095.1, from coordinate 25,998,724 downwards.
CAAAATTCCAGCCGAAGCAGCCAGCTAGCCAGCCTCCAGTCAGTGACACCAGCGCACTCAAAACAAAGTAAGAACAGTTTTCTCTCTCTCTCTCTCTCTCTCCATCTCTCTTCCGCTTGCTTGAACTGCATTACTCATGCGATACGTCTCTCTCTCGTCCTCATAGAGTGCACCCAAACAAATCAGGCATACATACATATATATATATATATATATCGCTCTCGTTCTGATGAGAACGCTAGCTGACTCTAGTTCTCTGTCTTTCTTTTTCTACCTGCACTAGTATATATACAGCCTGTCCCACTATCAAGTAAAAATATTCATAACGCCTGATGCAGGGAGAAATTTTATAAATAAAAAACCTTGTTACATTAAAATCGGTGAATTAATTACTATTTAATAAACAATAGATTAACAGTCAATCAGATTTCTTCGCGATCAAATAGGCGGGCCTTGAGAGAAAAAAAAACAAAAAAAAAACAAAAATGGGCGCTGCTTTTAATTTTGAACTATATATTGATATGCGGCGATGTGTGTATCGCATTGCTATGTTATTGTTTCTCCCCACTTCGCCGCGAATTTTAATTCTGATCGTCTTATGTCCTCTCATTTATCTTATTCCTCTCATTCAGGCTATAACACATCGTTCAATAAGTCCCGAGACTAACCCAGAGATGGTGCTAGTAGTACCAAACTGGCCACGTTTCCATAGAGTGCGAACCTTTACATGAAATGTGCAAAATTTTGACGTCGATCGGATCACAGACAGCAGAGTTATCGAGGTTAGAGTAAAGTCACTCTGTAATTTGTTTAAAAAATGGAAAAAAGCGAGTTTCGCGTGTTGATAAAACATTGTTTTTTAATGGGTAAAAACACCGTAGAAGCCCAGCAATGGCTTGAAAAACATTACCCGGACTCCTCTCCATCCAAACCAACGATTTGTCGTTGGTATGCTGAGTTTAAACGTGGTCGCACGGACACAAACGATGCGGAACGTTCGGGTAGGCCATTGGAAGCCATTACACAGGAAAATGTGAGTGAACTGTTAAAAATTGTAATAAAAAATCGCGAAGTGAAGGTCCGTGAGATTGCAGAAATGACACAGATATCATCTGGAAGCGTATTTACAATCCTTCATGAAAAATTGAGCATGAAAAAGGTTTTTTCCAAGTGGGTGCCGCGATTGCTTTCAGTGGAACAAAAACAGCAACGAGTCGACGATTCAGAGAGCTGTTTATCGCTATTTACTCGCAATAAAAAGGATTTCCTGCGTCGACGCGTGACCATGGATAAAACATGGATACATCATTTGACTCCGGAGTCGAATCGGCAATCATCCGAGTGGCGCATGGCTGGCGAAAGCCGCCCAAAGCGTCCAAAAACGCAGCAGTCTGCTGGCAAAGTCATGGCGTCTGTTTTTTGGGATACACATGGCGTGATTTTCATTGACTACCTGGAAAAAGGTTAATCGATCAACGGTGATTATTATATTGACTTGTTGGTACGTTTGAAGGAGGAGATCGCAGCAAAACGACCGCACATGAAGAAGAAAAAAATCCTTTTTCACCAAGACAATGCACCATGCCACAAGTCCATGAAAACAGTGGCAAAATTAAACGAATTGGGCTTTGATTTGCTTTTCTACCCCCTGTATTCGCCAGATTTAGCCCCCAGCGACTACTGGCTCTTTGCTGATCTCAAAAAAATGCTCCAGGGAAAAAAATTTGGCTTGAATGAGGAGGTCATTGCCGAAACTAAAGCTTATTTTGAAGCAAAGGATAAATCCCTCTATAAACATGGTAGAGAAATGTTGGAAAGGCGTTGGAAAGATTGTATCACTCTAAAAGGAGATTATATTGATGAATAAAAATGATTTTTGAAAAAAAATGTTGTTTTCGTTGTTAGTCTCGGGACTTATTGAACGATGTGTTAGCACTGACGGTTTGGGTTTTAATCCCCAGTTCCAATTTTTTTTTTTTTTTTGTAGCTTCTGTAAGTCTTTTAGGTATTTCGATAAAAGCCAATATATCTAAAAGTTTTTTAATTTGCTCTATAATTAATGCTAAAGATTGTTAATTAACTATGATTTTTCCACCCTATATTTGATTGAACTTAATCTTTTATTGTAATGTCCATTTATTTATTAAACAAATATTATTAAAAAAATGCTGCGTCTTATAATTTTTACGTTAAATGCATAAAAATGCAATATGAGGTAACTGAGTGTGAAAGACTCGAATGTATAATAGATTTAAGGTCGTTTTCCAATTTGTAACATCGATGAATTTTTTTTAAATATTTTTTTAAAGGCATTTTTTTTTTTTGGTGTAACGAATAATGTTATGCAGCTTAAAATCTCGTGTAAAAACAAAATTTTAATTATTTTAATATCTTACTTTATGAAAATTTTATTGTATTCATTAAACAACAGACTGTAATCAAGAATTATAATAATTAATTCATAATTTTCTTGAACACATATTAAAAGATGCTTACGAATGAATGAAAACTTAATCTAGAAAAACTTTAATATTATTTTTTGAATTTTACAAAGACTTGCAGGAGCTAAAAAAAAAAAAAAAAGAAAAATACGGAACTGGGGATTAGAACCCAAACCGTCAGTGCTATAGCCTGAATGAGAGGAATTAGAAGATGAATGAGAAGACAAAAGAAGATCAGAATTAAAATTCGCGTGTGGGGAGAAACAATAACATAGCAATGCGATACACACATCGCTGCATATCGATATATAGTTCAAAATTGAAGCCCCGCGCATTTTCGTTTTTTTTTTTGGTTTTTTTTCTCTCAAGGCCCGCCTACTTGATCGCGAAGAAATCTGATTGGCTGCTAATTTATTGTTAATTAAAAAGTAATTAATTCACCGATTTTAATGTAACAAGGTTTTTTATTTATACAATTGCTCCCTGCATCAGGCGTTATGAATATTTTCACTAGCTAATGGGACAGGCTGTATAGATATATATTGCCTCCCGTCCTCGGCAGCTACAGTTGACCGAAATAGGGAATTAAAACCTTTTTTTTTTATTTTAATATTCAAATTTAAAACTTAGTAAAATAAGTTTCCTTTGTCGTTGTGTCATCTCCTTGGACGTAATAATATACAATCTCGAAAACAAAGGAGACAATTTACAAAGAATCTGTATTTTATAACATAAAGTTAAATGAAGAAATAATATTCAAAATACTTATCTAATTCATAAACCATTTGAGAAGTCCTAAAATTGGACGTATATTTGAATATGAATCATAATTGTAGAATATGTATTTGCATATTCACTTATAGCTGCATATAGCTATCTTTTTGTAAATATCGCCACTTAATTTTGGTTAGTAAACTGAATTGTTGTATACCAAAAAAAGTTACTGTTATACTTGTATAAATTTATCATCTAACCCAATAAACATTTTTTGCGAAAACAATACTTCGTCATTGTGCCTTTATAGTGCCACCGGGTTCCTATAGATATTAATATACGGGTAAAAGCTATGCCAAAAGCACGCTATGGCACACATTTTTAGCACTGGGCCGGCACAATGTTATCTGGGATTTTAATATAACACATCGTTCGATAAGTCCCTAGACTAACAACGAAAACAACATTTTTTTTCGAAAATCATTTTTAATCATCAATATAATCTCCTTTTAGAGTAATATAATCTTGCCAACGCCTTTCCAACATTTCTATACCATGTTTAAAAAAAAATTTAGTCTTTGCTTCAAAATAGGCTTCAGTTTCGGCAATGACCTCCTCATATGATGTTGAACTTTGCAACGTTGGACTCCAACGAAAAATCAAAATTTTTCATATTCGTTTTTTCTCAATTAAATAGACATGAAATAAACAAAAATGTATTAAAATTAATCATTAACATTGATTTTATCAAATACAACCCCTAAAATACCCCCAAAAAAAAATGAAAAAAAATTAACTATTACAACCGTTTCTTATAAATTGAAAAAAAAAAAGTATCATAAAGATTATATAAGACCTCAAAAACCGTATACAACGAAAAAAAATTGCCAACCCTTTCCGGAATCAATTTTAAAGGGAGATGAAAAGTCGAAATTCTCGAAAAAAAAATCTGACAGCTTTCATAATACCGAGGGCACGGAAATAAAAAATGTATATGATCTCTTAGCATTTAAAAACCCTATAAAAAAATAAGCGTTAAAAAAACGGCTCCGAAACTCACCCTTCAAGGAGATAAAAAACTTTAACATAAAAGAAATTCCAACATCTTTCCTAATAACGCTAGCAAAAAAAAAAAAATTTATATAATTTCTCGGTACTTAAGAAATCTACGAAAAAATTCGCGTCAACGAAAGCAGTCCGGCACTTACCCTCCGGAGGGATGAAAAGTTAAAATTTTTTAAAAGAAATCTAGCAACTCTCCTAATACCGTTGGCAATAAAATAAAAAGCAAAAATGATTCCTTGGCACATAACAATCATATATTAAATCGGTGAAAAAAAAACGGCTCCAGAACTTAAACTTCAGGTGGATAAAAAGTCAAAATTTACGAAAAAAAAATATAACAACTTTCCTGATACCGTTAGCACAAAAATAAAAAGCGTATATGATTCCTTGGCACATACCAATCATATAAAAGAATCAGCGTACAAAAAACGGGTCTGGAACTTACACTTCAGGGGGATGAAAAGTCCAAAATAACGAAAAAAAAATACAACAACTTTCCTAATACCGTTGGCACAAAAATAAAAAGCGTATATAATTCCTTGGCACACACAAAGCTTATAAGAAAATCAGCGTCAAAAAAACGGCTCCGGAACTTACACTTCAGGGGGATAAAAAGTCAATTACAAAAAAAAATATACCAACTTCCCTACTACCGATGGCACCAAAATAAAAAGCGTATATCATTCCTTGGCACATAACAATCTTATAAAAAAATCAGCGTCATGAAAACGGCTTTGGAACTTACACTCCAGTAGGATGAAAAGTCAAAATTTACAAAAAAAAATATCATAACTTTCCTAATATCGTTGGCACAAAAATAATAAGCGTATATAATTCCTTGGCACATGCAAAGCTTATAAAAAAACCAGCGTCAAAAAAACGGCTCCGAAACTTACACTTCAGGGGGATAAAAAGTCAAAAATTACGAAAAAAAAATATAACGACTTCCCTACTACCGATGGCACAAAAATAAAAAGCGTATATGATTCCTTGGCACATAACAATCTTATAAAATAATTAGCGTCAGAAAAACTTCTCCGATACTTACACTTCTAGGGGATAGAAAGTCAAAATTTACGAAAAAAAAATATAACAATTTTCTTAATACCGTTGGCAAAAAATAAAAAGAGTATATGATTTTTTCTCACAGAAAAATCCTATAAAAAAATCAGCGTCAATGAAACGGCTCTGAAACTTACACTCCAGGGGGATAAAAAGTCAAAAATTACGAAAAAAAAATTATAATAACTTTCCTAATACCGTTGGCACAAAAATAAAATGCGTATATGATTCCTTGGCACATACAAAGCTTATAAAAAAATCAGCGTGAAAAAAACGGCTCCGGAACTTACACTTCAAGGGGATGAAATGTTAAAATTTACGAAAAAAAAATATAACAACTTTTCTAATCCTGTTGGCACAAAAATAAACAGCGTATATGATTTCTTGGCATATAACAATCTCATAAAAAAATCAGCGTCAAAAATACGGCTCCGGACCTTACACTTCAAGGGAAAAAAAAGTCAAAATTTAAAAAAAAAATATAACAACTTACCTAATACCGTTGGCACAAAAATAAAAAGCGTATATGATTCCTTGGCACATAACAATCTAATAAATAAATCGGCGTTCAAAAAACGGCTTCAAAACTTACACTTCAGGGCGATGAAAAGTCAAAAATTACGAAAAAAAAATATAACAACTTCCCTACTACCGATGGCACAAAAATAAAAAGCGTTTATGATTCCTTGGCACATAACAATCTTATAAAAGAATTAGCGTCAGAAAAACGTCTCCGATACTTACACTTCTGGAGGATAAAGAGTCAAAATTTACAAAAAAAAATATAACCACTTTCTTAATACCGTTGGCACAAAAATAAAAAGCGTATATGATTCCTTGGCACAGAACAATCTTATAAAAAAATTAGCGTCAAAAAACGGCTCCGGAACTTACACTTCGGAGAATGAAAAGTAAAAATAACCGAAAAAAAAATATAACAACTTTCCTAATAATGTTGGCACAAAAATGAAAAGCGTTACATTTCCTTGGCACATACAATGCTTTCAAAATCAACGACAAAAAAACGGCTCCAGAACTCACACTTCAGGGGGATAAAAAGTCAAAATTTACAAAAAAAAATATAACAACTTTTCTAACACCGTTGGCACAAAAATAATAAGCGTATATGATTTCTTGGCACATGCAAAGTTTATAAAAAAATCAGCGTCAGAGAAACGGCTTCGAAACTTACACTTTAGGGGGATAAAAAGTTAAAGATTACGAAAAAAAAATGTAACAACTTCCCTACTACCGTTGGCACAAAAATAAGAAGCGTATATGATTCCTTGGCACATAAAAATCTCATACAAGAATCAGCGTCAAAAAACGGCTCCGGAACTTACACTTTAGTGGGATAAAAAGTTAAAATTTAAGAAAAAAAAATATAACAACTTTCTCAATACCGTTAACACAAAAATTAAAAGCGTATATGATTTCTTGGCACAAAACAATCCTATAAAAAAATCAGCGTCAATAAAACGGCTCCGGAACTTACACTCTAGGGGGATAAAAAGTCAAAAATTACGAAAAAAAAAGTATAACAACTTTCCTAATACCGTTTGCACGAAAATAAGAAGCGTATATGATTCCTTGGCACATACAAAGCCTATAAAAAAATCAGCGTCAGAAAAACGGCTCCAGAACTTACACTTCAGGCAGATGAAAAGTGAAAATCAACGAAAAAAAAATATAACAACTTTCCTAATACCGTTAACACAAAAATAAAATGCGTATATAATTCCTTGGCACATACAAAGCTTATAAAAAAATCAGCGTCGACAAAACAGCTCCGGACCTTACACTTCAGGGGGATCAAACGTCGAAATTCACGAAAAAAAAATATAACAACTCTCCTTATACCGATGGCACAAAAATAAACAGCGTATATGATTTTTTGGCATATAACAATCTTATAAAAAAATCAGCGTCAAAAATACGGCTCCGAAACTTACACTTCAAGGGAAAAAAAAGTCAAAATTAAAAAAAAAAAATATAACAACTTACCTAATACCGTTGGCACAAAAATAAAAAGCGATTATGATTCCTTGGCACATAACAATCTAATGAATAAATTGGCGTTCAAAAAACGGCTCCAAAACTTACACTTCAGAGCGATGAAAAGTCAAAAATTACGAAAAAAAAATATAACAACATCCCTACTACCGACGGCACAAAAATAAAAAGCGTTTATGATTTCTTGACACATAACATTCTTATAAAAGAATTAGCGTCAGAAAAACTTCTTCGAAACTTACACTTCTGGGGGATACAGAGTCAAAATTTACGAAAAAATATATAACCACTTTTTTAATACCGTTGGCACAAAAATAAAAAGCGTATATGATTTTTTGGCACAGAACAATCCTATAAAAAAATCAGCGTCAATAAAACGGCTCGGGAACTTACACTCTAGGGGCATAAAAAGTCAAAAATTACGGAAAAAAAAGTATAACAACTTTCCTTATACCGTTGGCACAAAAAAAAAAAGCGTATATGATTCCTTGGCACATACTAAGCTTATAAAAAATTAGCGTGAAAAAAACCGCTCCGGAACTTACACTTTAGGGGGATTAAAAGTCAAAATTTACGAAAAAAAAAGATTACAACTTTTCTACTACCGTTGGCACGGAAATACAAAGCGCATATAATTTCTTGGCCTATAACAATCTTATAAAAATCGGCGTCAAAAATACGGCTCCGAAACTTACACTTCAGGGGAAAAAAAAAGTTAAAATTTAAAAAAAAAGATATAACAACTTTCCTAATAATGTTGGCACAAAAATAAAAAGCGTTACGATTCCTTGGCACATACAAAGCTTTTAAAATCAACGACAAAAAAAAGGTTTTGGAACTTACACTTCAGGGGGATAAAAAGTCATAATTTACAAAAAAAAATATAACAACTTTCCTTATACCGTTGGCACAAAAATAATAAGCGTATATGATTTCTTGGCACATGCAAAGTTTATAAAAAAATCAGCGTCAAAAAAACGGCTCCAAAACTTACACTTTAAGCAGATGAAAAGTGAAAATCAACGAAAAAAAAATATAACAACTTTCTTAATACCGTTGGCACAAAAATAAAATGCGTATATAATTCCTTGGCACATACAAAGCTCATAAAAAAATCGGCGTCGACAAAACAGCTCCGCACTTTACACTTCAGGTGGATCAAACGTCAAAATTAACAAAAAAAGAATATAACAACTTTTCGAATATTAATGGCACAGAAATAAAAAGCGTATATGATTCCTTGGCATATAACAATCTCATAAAAAAATCAGCGTCAATAATACGGCTCCAGAACTTACACTTCGGGGGAAAAAAAAGTTAAAATTTAAAAAAAAAAATATAACAACTTACCTAATACCGTTAACACAAAAATAAAAAGCGTATATGATTCCTTGGCACATAACAATCTAATGAATAAATGGGCGTTAAAAAAACGGCTCTAGAACTTACACTTCAGGGCGATGACAAGTCAAAATTTACGAAAAAAAAATATAACAACTTTCTCAATACCGTTGGCACAAAAATTGAAAGCGTATATGATTTTTTGGCACAGAACAATCCTATAAAAAAATCAGCGTCAATAAAACGGCTCGGGAACTTACACTCTAGGAGGATAAAAAGTCAAAAATTACGAAAAAAAAGTATAACAACTTTCCTTATACCGTTGGCACAAAAATAAACAGCGTATATGATTCCTTGGCACATACAAAGCTTATAAAAAAATCAGCGTAAAAAAAACGGCTCCGGAACTTACACTTCAGGGGGATAAAATGTCAAAATTGACGAAAAAAAATATAACAACTTTTCTGATCCTGTTGGCACAAAAATAAACAGCTTATATTGTTTTTGGACATATAACAATCTCATAAAAAAATCAGCGTTCAAAATACGGCTCCGGAACTCACACTTCAGGGGAAAAAAAAAGTCAAAATTAAAAAAAAAAAATATAACAACATAATACCGTTGGCACAAAAATAAAAAGCGTATATGATTTCTTGGCACATAACAATCTAATGAATGAATCGGCGTTCAAAAAACGGCTCCAAAACTTACATTTCAGGGCGATAAAAAGTCAAAATTTACGAAAAAAAAAAATAACAACTTACCTTACACCGTTAGCACAAAAATGAAGAGCGTATATAACTCATTGGCACATAACAATCTAATAAATCAATGGGCGTTCAAAAAACGGAACCGGAACTTACACTTCAGGGCGATGAAAAGTCAAAGTTTACGAAAAAAAAATGTATCAACTTTCTCAGTACCGTTGGCACAAAAATACAAAGCGTATATGATTCCTTGGCACAGCACAATCTTATAAAAAAATTAGCTTCGAAAAACGGCTCCGGAACTTACATTTCAGGCAGATGAAAAGTGAAAATCAACGAAAAAGAAATATAACAACTTTCCTAATACCGTTAACACAAAAATAAAATGCGTATATAATTCCTTGGCACATACAAAGCTCATAAAAAAATCGGCGTCGACAAAACAGCTCCGGACTTTACACTTTAGGTGGATCAAACGTCGAAATTAACGAAAAAAGAATATAACAACTTTCCTAATATTGATGGCACAAAAATAAAAAGCGTATATGATTTCTTGGCATATAACAATCTCATAAAAAAATCAGCGTCAAAGAAACGGCTTCGAAACTTACACTTCAGGGAGATAAAAAGTCAAAATTTACGGAAAAAAAATATAACAACTTACCTAATACCGTTAACACAAGAATAAAAAGCGTATATGATTTCTTGGCACATAACAATCTAATGAATAAATCGGCGTTAAAAAAACGGCTCTAGAACTTACACTTCAGGGCGATGACAAGTCAAAATTCACGAAAAAAAAATATAACAACTTTCCTAATACCGTTGGCACAAAAATAAAATGCGTATATAATTCCTTGGCACATACAAAGCTTATAAAAAAATCAGCGTCGACAAAACAGCTCCGGACCTTACACTTCAGGGGGATCAAACGTCAAAATTAGCGAAAAAAAAATATAACAACACTCCTTATACCGATAGCACAAAAATAAACAGCGTATATGATTTCTTGGCATATAACAATCTTATTAAAAAATCAGCGTCAAAAATACGGCTCCGAAACTTACTCTTCAAGGGAAAAAAAAGTCAAAATTTAAAAAAAAAAATATAACAACTTACCTAATACCGTTGGCACAAAAATAAAAAGCGTATATGATTCCTTGGCACATAACAATCTAATGAATGAATCGGCGTTCAAAAAACGGCTCCAAAACTTACACTTCAGAGCGATTAAAATCCAAAAATTACAAAAAAAAAAATATAACAACTTCCCTACTACCGATGGCACAAAAATAAAAAGCGTTTATGATTTCTTGGCATATAACAATCTTATAAAAGAATTAGCGTCAGAAAAACTTCTCCAAAACTTACACTTCTGGGGGATACAGAGTCAAAATTTACGAAAAAAAAATATAACCACTTATTTAATACCGTTGGGACAAAAATAAAAAGCGTATATGATTTTTTGGCACAGAACAATCCTATAAAAAAATCAGCGTCGAAAAAACAGCTCCGGAACATACACTCCAGGAGGATGAAAAGTCTAAAATTACGAAAAAAGAATATAACAACTTTTCTAATACCGTTGGCACAAAAATAAAAAACGTATATAATTCCTTGGCACATTTAAAGCTTGTAAAAAATTTGGTGTTAAGAAAACGGCTCCGAAACTTACACTTCAGGGGGATGAAAAGCCAAAATTTACGAAAAAAAAATATTACATCTTTCTTAATACCGTTGGCACAAAAATAAAAAGCATATATAATTCCTTGGCCTATAACAATCTTATCAAAAAATCGGCGTCAAAAATACGGCTTCGGAACTTACACTTCAGGGGGATGAAATCCAAAATTTACGAAAGAATAATAGAACAACTTTCCTAATACCGTTGGCACAAAAATAAACGCGTATGTGATTTCTTAGCCTATAACAATCGTTTAAAAAAATCAGCGTCAAAAATACGGCTTTGGAACTAACACTTCAGGGGTTTGAAAAGTCAAAAGTTACGAATAGAAAATATAACAACTTTTCTAGTATCGTTGGCAAAAAAATAAAAACGTATATGATTTCTTGGCAAATAACAATCTTATAAAAGAATCTGCGTTAAAAAAACGGCTCCGGAACTTACACTTTAGGGGGATAAAAAGTCAAAATTTACGAAAAGAAAATATAACAACTTTCCTGATACCGTTGGCACAAAACTAATATGCGTATATGATTCCTTGGCACAGAACAATCCTATAAAAAAGTCAGCTCCAAAAAAAGGCTTTGGAACTTATACTTCAGGCGGATAAAAATAAAAAATTAACGAAAAAAAATATAACAACTTTCCTAATAATGTTGGCACAAAAATGAAAAGCGTATATGATTCCTTGGCACATACAAAGCTTATAAAAAAATCAACGACAAAAAAACGGCTCCGGAACTTACACTACAGGGGGATGAAAAGTCAAAATTTACAAAAAATTATACAAATTTCCTAATACCGTTGGCACAAAAATAATAAGCGTATGTGATTTCTTGGCGCATGCAAAGCTTATAAACAAATCAGCGTGGAAGAAACGGCTCTGGAACTTACACTTCAGCGGGATTAAAAGTTAAAAATTACGAAAAAAAAATGTAACAACTTCCCTACTACCGTTGGCACAAGAATAAAAAGCGTATATGATACCTTGGCGCATAAAAATCTCATACAAGAATCAGCGTCAGAAAAACGGCTCTGGAACTTACACTTCAGGGAGGTAAAAAGTCAAAATTTACGAAAAAGAAATATAACAAATTTCCTAACACCGTTGGCACAAAAATAAAAAGCGTATATAATTCCTTGGCACATACAAAGCTTATAAAAAAATCGGCGTTAAAAAAACGGCTTCGGAACTTTCACTTCAGGGGGATTAAAAGTCAAAATTTACGAAAAAAAAAGATTACAACTTTTCTACTACGGTTGGCACGTAAATACAAAGCGCATATAATTTCTTGGCATATACAAAGCTTATAAAAAAATCAGCGTCAAAAGAACGGCTCCGGAACTCACACTACAGGGGGATAAAAAGTCAAAATTAACGAAAAAGAAATATAACAACTTTTCTAATACCGTTGGTACAAGAATAAAAAGCGTATATGATTCCTTGGCACATACCAATCTTATAAAAAAATCGGCGTTAAAAAAACCGCTCCGGAACTTACACTTCAGGGAGATAAAATGTCAAAATTTACGAAAAAAAAAATATAACAACTTTCTTAATACAGTTAGCACAAAAATAATAAGCGTATATGATTCCTTGGCACATACAAAGCTTTTAAAAGAAACAACGACAAAAAAACGGCTTCAAAACTTACACTTCAGGGGGATGAAAAGTCAAAATTTACGAAAAAAAAATATAACAACTTCCCTACTACCATTGGCACATAAATAAAAAGCGTATATAATTTCTTGGCACATAACAATCTCATAAAAGAATCAGCGTCAGAAAAACGGCTCCGGAACTTACACTTTAGGGGGATAAAAAGTTAAAATTTACGAAGAATAAATATAACAACTTTCTCAAAACCGTTAACACAAGAATAAAAAGCGTATATGATTTCTTGGCACAGAACAATCTAATGAATAAATCGGCGTTAAAAAAACGGCTCTAGAACTTACACTTCAGGGCGATGACAAGTCAAAATTTACGAAAAAAAAATAAAACAACTTTCCTAATACCGTTGGCACAAAAATAAAATGCGTATATAATTCCTTGGCACATACAAAGCTTATAAAAAAATCAGCGTCGACAAAACAGCTCCGGACCTTACACTTCAGGGGGATCAAACGTCAAAATTAGCGAAAAAAAAATATAACAACACTCCTTATACCGATAGCACAAAAATAAACAGCGTATATGATTTCTTGGCATATAACAATCTTATTAAAAAATCAGCGTCAAAAATACGGCTCCGAAACTTACTCTTCAAGGGAAAAAAAAGTCAAAATTTAAAAAAAAAAATATAACAACTTACCTAATACCGTTGGCACAAAAATAAAAAGCGTATATGATTCCTTGGCACATAACAATCTAATGAATGAATCGGCGTTCAAAAAACGGCTCCAAAACTTACACTTCAGAGCGATTAAAATCCAAAAATTACAAAAAAAAAAATATAACAACTTCCCTACTACCGATGGCACAAAAATAAAAAGCGTTTATGATTTCTTGGCATATAACAATCTTATAAAAGAATTAGCGTCAGAAAAACTTCTCCGAAACTTACACTTCTGGGGGATACAGAGTCAAAATTTACGAAAAAAAAATATAACCACTTATTTAATACCGTTGGGACAAAAATAAAAAGCGTATATGATTTTTTGGCACAGAACAATCCTATAAAAAAATCAGCGTCGAAAAAACAGCTCCGGAACATACACTCCAGGAGGATGAAAAGTCTAAAATTACGAAAAAAGAATATAACAACTTTTCTAATACCGTTGGCACAAAAATAAAAAACGTATATAATTCCTTGGCACATTTAAAGCTTGTAAAAAATTTGGTGTTAAGAAAACGGCTCCGAAACTTACACTTCAGGGGGATGAAAAGCCAAAATTTACGAAAAAAAAATATTACATCTTTCTTAATACCGTTGGCACAAAAATAAAAAGCATATATAATTCCTTGGCCTATAACAATCTTATCAAAAAATCGGCGTCAAAAATACGGCTTCGGAACTTACACTTCAGGGGGATGAAATCCAAAATTTACGAAAGAATAATAGAACAACTTTCCTAATACCGTTGGCACAAAAATAAACGCGTATGTGATTTCTTAGCCTATAACAATCGTTTAAAAAAATCAGCGTCAAAAATACGGCTTTGGAACTAACACTTCAGGGGTTTGAAAAGTCAAAAGTTACGAATAGAAAATATAACAACTTTTCTAGTATCGTTGGCAAAAAAATAAAAACGTATATGATTTCTTGGCAAATAACAATCTTATAAAAGAATCTGCGTTAAAAAAACGGCTCCGGAACTTACACTTTAGGGGGATAAAAAGTCAAAATTTACGAAAAGAAAATATAACAACTTTCCTGATACCGTTGGCACAAAACTAATATGCGTATATGATTCCTTGGCACAGAACAATCCTATAAAAAAGTCAGCTCCAAAAAAAGGCTTTGGAACTTATACTTCAGGCAGATAAAAATAAAAAATTAACGAAAAAAAATATAACAACTTTCCTAATAATGTTGGCACAAAAATGAAAAGCGTATATGATTCCTTGGCACATACAAAGCTTATAAAAAAATCAACGACAAAAAAACGGCTCCGGAACTTACACTACAGGGGGATGAAAAGTCAAAATTTACAAAAAATTATACAAATTTCCTAATACCGTTGGCACAAAAATAATAAGCGTATATGATTTCTTGGCGCATGCAAAGCTTATAAACAAATCAGCGTGGAAAAAACGGCTCTGGAACTTACACTTCAGCGGGATTAAAAGTTAAAAATTACGAAAAAAAAATGTAACAACTTCCCTACTACCGTTGGCACAAGAATAAAAAGCGTATATGATACCTTGGCGCATAAAAATCTCATACAAGAATCAGCGTCAGAAAAACGGCTCTGGAACTTACACTTCAGGGAGGTAAAAAGTCAAAATTTACGAAAAAGAAATATAACAAATTTCCTAACACCGTTGGCACAAAAATAAAAAGCGTATATAATTCCTTGGCACATACAAAGCTTATGAAAAAATCGGCGTTAAAAAAACGGCTTCGGAACTTTCACTTCAGGGGGATTAAAAGTCAAAATTTACGAAAAAAAAAGATTACAACTTTTCTACTACCGTTGGCACGTAAATACAAAGCGCATATAATTTCTTGGCATATACAAAGCTTATAAAAAAATCAGCGTCAAAAGAACGGCTCCGGAACTCACACTACAGGGGGATAAAAAGTCAAAATTAACGAAAAAGAAATATAACAACTTTTCTAATACCGTTGGTACAAGAATAAAAAGCGTATATGATTCCTTGGCACATACCAATCTTATAAAAAAATCGGCGTTAAAAAAACCGCTCCGGAACTTACACTTCAGGGAGATAAAATGTCAAAATTTACGAAAAAAAAAATATAACAACTTTCTTAATACAGTTAGCACAAAAATAATAAGCGTATATGATTCCTTGGCACATACAAAGCTTTTAAAAGAAACAACGACAAAAAAACGGCTTCAAAACTTACACTTCAGGGGAATGAAAAGTCAAAATTTACGAAAAAAAAATATAACAACTTCCCTACTACCATTGGCACATAAATAAAAAGCGTATATAATTTCTTGGCACATAACAATCTCATAAAAGAATCAGCGTCAGAAAAACGGCTACGGAACTTACACTTTAGGGGGATAAAAAGTTAAAATTTACGAAGAATAAATATAACAACTTTCTCAAAACCGTTGGCACGAAAGTTAAAAGCGTATATGATTTCTTGGCACAGAACAATCTTATAAAAAAATCAGCGTCAATAAAACGGCTCCGGAACTTACACTCCAGGGGGATGAAAAGTCAAAAATTGCGAAAAAAAAATATAACAACTTCCCTACTACCGTTGGCACAAAAATAATAAGCGTATATGATTCCTTGGCAAATGCGAAGCTTATAAATTCAGCGTGGAAAAAACGGCTCTGGAACTTACACTTCAGGGGGATAAAAAGTTAAAAATTACGAAAAAAAATGTAACAACTTCCCTACTACCGTTGGCACAAAAATGAGAAGCGTATATGATTCCTTGGCACATAAAAATCTCATACAAGAATCAGCGTCAGAAAAACGGCTCTGGAACTTACACTTCAGGGGGATAAAAAGTCAAAATTGACGAAAAAGAAATATAACAACTTTCTTAATACTGTTGCCACAAAAATAAAAAGCGTATATGATTCCTTGGCACATACAAATCTAATGAAAAAATCGGCGTTAAAAAAACGGCTTTGAAACTTTCACTTTAGGAGGATTAAAAGTCAAAATTTACGAAAAAAAAAGATTACAACTTTTCTACTACTGTTGGCACGGAAATACAAAGCGTATATGATTCCTTGGCACCTAACAATCTTATAGAAGAATCAGCGTCAGAAAAGCGGCTCCGGAACTTACACTTTAGGGGAATAAAAAGTTAAAATTTACGAAGAATAAATATAACAACTTTCTCAATACCGTTGGTACAAAAATTAAAAGCGTATATGATTTCTTGGCACATGCAAAGTTTATAAAAAAATCAGCGTCAAAGAAACAGCTTCGAAACTTACACTTCAGGGAGATAAAAAGTCAAAATTTACGGAAAAAAAATATAACAACTTCTCTACTACCGTTGGCACAAAAATAGAAAGCGGATTTGATTCCTTGGCACATAACAATCTCATGAAAGAATCAGCGTCAGAAAAACGGCTCCATAACTTACGCTTCAGGGGGATAAAAAGTCAAAATTTACGAAAAAAAAATATAACAACTTTCTTAATACCGTTAGCACAAAAATTATAAGCGTATATGATTCCTTTGCACATACAAAGCTTATAAAAAAATCAACGTCAAAAAAACGGCTCCGGAACTTACACTTCAGGCATATGAAAAGTGAAAATCAACGAAAAAAGAATATAACAACTTTCCTAATACCGTTGGCACAAAAATATAATGCGTATATAATTCCTCGGCACATACAAAGCTCATAAAAAAATCGGCGTCGACAAAACAGCTCCGAGCTTTACACTTCAGGTGGATCAAACGTCGTAATTAAAAAAAAAAGAATATAACAACTTTTCTAATATTGATGGCACACAAAAAAAGGCGTATATGATTCCTTGGCATATAACAATCTCATAAAAAAATCAGCGTCAATAATACGGCTCCAAGACTTACACTTCAGGGGAAAAAAAAGTTAAAATTTAAAAAAAAAATATAACAACTTACCTAATACCGTTAACACAAAAATAAAATGCGTATATAATTCCTTGGCACATACAAAGCTTATAAAAAAATCAGCGTCGACAAAACAGCTCCGGACCTTACACTTCAGGGGGATCAAACGTCGAAATTAACGAAAAAAAAATATAACAACACTCCTTATACCGATAGCACAAAAATAAACAGCGTATATGATTTCTTGGCATATAACAATCTTATAAAAAAATCAGCGTCAAAAATACGGCTCCGAAACTTACACTTCAAGGGAAAAAAAAGTCAAAATTTAAAAAAAAAAATATAACAACTTACCTAATACCGTTGGCACAAAAATAAAAAGCGTATATGATTCCTTGGCACATAACAATCTAATGAATGAATCGGCGTTCAAAAAACGGCTCCAAAACTTACACTTCAGAGCGATGAAAAGTCAAAGATTACGAAAAAAAAATATAACAACTTCCCTACTACCGATGGCACAAAAATAAAAAGCGTTTATGATTTCTTAGCATATAACAATCTTATAAAAGAATCAGCGTCAGAAAAACTTCTCCGAAACTTACACTTCTGGGGGATACAGAGTCAAAATTTACGAAAAAAAAATATAACCACTTTTTTAATACCGTTGGCACAAAAATAAAAAGCGTATATGATTTTTTGGCACAAAACAATCCTATAAAAAAATCAGCGTCAATAAAACGGCTCGGGAACTTACACTCTAGGGGGATAAAAAGTCAAAAATTACGAAAAAAAAAGTATAACAACTTTCCTTATACCGTTGGCACAAAAATAAAAAGCGTATATGATTCCTTGGCACATACTAAGCTTATAAAAAATTAGCGTGAAAAAAACCGCTCCGGAACTTACACTTTAGGGGGATTAAAAGTCAGAATTTACGAAAAAAAAAGATTACAACTTTTCTACTACCGTTGGCACGGAAATACAAAGCGCATATAATTTCTTGGTCTATAACAATCTTATAAAAATCGGCGTCAAAAATACGGCTCCGAAACTTACACTTCAGGGGAAAAAAAAAGTTAAAATTTAAAAAAAAAGATATAACAACTTTCCTAATAATGTTGGCACAAAAATAAAAAGCGTTACGATTCCTTGGCACATACAAAGCTTTTAAAATCAACGACAAAAAAAAGGTTTTGGAACTTACACTTCAGGGGGATAAAAAGTCAAAATTTACAAAAAAAAATATAACAACTTTCCTAATACCGTTGGCACAAAAATAATAAGCGTATATGATTTCTTGGCACATGCAAAAATTATAAAAAAATCAGCGTCAAAGAAACGGCTTCGAAACTTACACTTCAGGGAGATAAAAAGTCAAAATTTACGGAAAAAAAATATAACAACTTACCTAATACCGTTAACACAAGAATAAAAAGCGTATATGATTCCTTGGCACATAACAATCTAATGAATAAATCGGCGTTAAAAAAACGGCTCTAGAACTTACACTTCAGGGCGATGACAAGTCAAAATTTACGAAAAAAAAATATAACAACTTTCCTAATACCGTTGGCACAAAAATAAAATGCGTATATAATTCCTTGGCACATACAAAGCTTATAAAAAAATCAGCGTCGACAAAACAGCTCCGGACCTTACACTTCAGGGGGATCAAACGTCGAAATTAACGAAAAAAAAATATAACAACACTCCTTATACCGATGGCACAAAAATAAACAGCGTATATGATTTCTTGGCATATAACAATCTTATAAAAAAATCAGCGTCAAAAATACGGCTCCGAAACTTACACTTCAAGGGAAAAAAAATTCAAAATTTAAAAAAAAAAATATAACAACTTACCTAATACCGTTGGCACAAAAATAAAAAGCGTATATGATTCCTTGGCACATAACAATCTAATGAATGAATCGGCGTTCAAAAAACGGCTCCAACACTTACACTTCAGAGCGATTAAAAGTCAAAAATTACGAAAAAAAAATATAACAACTTCCCTACTACCGATGGCACAAAAATAAAAAGCGTTTATGATTTCTTGGCATCTAACAATCTTATAAAAGAATTAGCGTCAGAAAAACTTCTTCGAAACTTACACTTCTGGGGGATACAGAGTCAAAATTTACGAAAAAAAAATATAACCACTTTTTTAATACCGTTGGGACAAAAATAAAAAGCGTATATGATTTTTTGGCACAGAACAATCCTATAAAAAAATCAGCGTCAATAAAACGGCTCCGGAACATACACTCCAGGAGGATGAAAAGTCTAAAATTACGAAAAAAGAATATAACAACTTTTCTAATACCGTTGGCACAAAAATAAAAAACGTATATAATTCCTTGGCACATTTAAAGCTTGTAAAAAATTTGGTGTTAAGAAAACGGCTCCGAAACTTACACTTCAGGGGGATGAAAAGCCAAAATTTACGAAAAAAAAATATTACATCTTTCTTAATACCGTTGGCACAAAAATAAAAAGCATATATAATTCCTTGGCCTATAACAATCTTATCAAAAAATCGGCGTCAAAAATACGGCTTCGGAACTTACACTTCAGGGGGATGAAATCCAAAATTTACGAAAGAATAATAGAACAACTTTCCTAATACCGTTGGCACAAAAATAAACGCGTATGTGATTTCTTAGCCTATAACAATCGTTTAAAAAAATCAGCGTCAAAAATACGGCTTTGGAACTAACACTTCAGGGGTTTGAAAAGTCAAAAGTTACGAATAGAAAATATAACAACTTTTCTAGTATCGTTGGCAAAAAAATAAAAACGTATATGATTTCTTGGCAAATAACAATCTTATAAAAGAATCTGCGTTAAAAAAACGGCTCCGGAACTTACACTTTAGGGGGATAAAAAGTCAAAATTTACGAAAAGAAAATATAACAACTTTCCTGATACCGTTGGCACAAAACTAATATGCGTATATGATTCCTTGGCACAGAACAATCCTATAAAAAAGTCAGCTCCAAAAAAAGGCTTTGGAACTTATACTTCAGGCGGATAAAAATAAAAAATTAACGAAAAAAAATATAACAACTTTCCTAATAATGTTGGCACAAAAATGAAAAGCGTATATGATTCCTTGGCACATACAAAGCTTATAAAAAAATCAACGACAAAAAAACGGCTCCGGAACTTACACTACAGGGGGATGAAAAGTCAAAATTTACAAAAAATTATACAAATTTCCTAATACCGTTGGCACAAAAATAATAAGCGTATGTGATTTCTTGGCGCATGCAAAGCTTATAAACAAATCAGCGTGGAAGAAACGGCTCTGGAACTTACACTTCAGCGGGATTAAAAGTTAAAAATTACGAAAAAAAAATGTAACAACTTCCCTACTACCGTTGGCACAAGAATAAAAAGCGTATATGATACCTTGGCGCATAAAAATCTCATACAAGAATCAGCGTCAGAAAAACGGCTCTGGAACTTACACTTCAGGGAGGTAAAAAGTCAAAATTTACGAAAAAGAAATATAACAAATTTCCTAACACCGTTGGCACAAAAATAAAAAGCGTATATAATTCCTTGGCACATACAAAGCTTATGAAAAAATCGGCGTTAAAAAAACGGCTTCGGAACTTTCACTTCAGGGGGATTAAAAGTCAAAATTTACGAAAAAAAAAGATTACAACTTTTCTACTACGGTTGGCACGTAAATACAAAGCGCATATAATTTCTTGGCATATACAAAGCTTATAAAAAAATCAGCGTCAAAAGAACGGCTCCGGAACTCACACTACAGGGGGATAAAAAGTCAAAATTAACGAAAAAGAAATATAACAACTTTTCTAATACCGTTGGTACAAGAATAAAAAGCGTATATGATTCCTTGGCACATACCAATCTTATAAAAAAATCGGCGTTAAAAAAACCGCTCCGGAACTTACACTTCAGGGAGATAAAATGTCAAAATTTACGAAAAAAAAAATATAACAACTTTCTTAATACAGTTAGCACAAAAATAATAAGCGTATATGATTCCTTGGCACATACAAAGCTTTTAAAAGAAACAACGACAAAAAAACGGCTTCAAAACTTACACTTCAGGGGGATGAAAAGTCAAAATTTACGAAAAAAAAATATAACAACTTCCCTACTACCATTGGCACATAAATAAAAAGCGTATATAATTTCTTGGCACATAACAATCTCATAAAAGAATCAGCGTCAGAAAAACGGCTCCGGAACTTACACTTTAGGGGGATAAAAAGTTAAAATTTACGAAGAATAAATATAACAACTTTCTCAAAACCGTTAACACAAGAATAAAAAGCGTATATGATTTCTTGGCACAGAACAATCTAATGAATAAATTGGCGTTAAAAAAACGGCTCTAGAACTTACACTTCAGGGCGATGACAAGTCAAAATTTACGAAAAAAAAATATAACAACTTTCCTAATACCGTTGGCACAAAAATAAAATGCGTATATAATTCCTTGGCACATACAAAGCTTATAAAAAAATCAGCGTCGACAAAACAGCTCCGGACCTTACACTTCAGGGGGATCAAACGTCAAAATTAGCGAAAAAAAAATATAACAACACTCCTTATACCGATAGCACAAAAATAAACAGCGTATATGATTTCTTGGCATATAACAATCTTATTAAAAAATCAGCGTCAAAAATACGGCTCCGAAACTTACTCTTCAAGGGAAAAAAAAGTCAAAATTTAAAAAAAAAAATATAACAACTTACCTAATACCGTTGGCACAAAAATAAAAAGCGTATATGATTCCTTGGCACATAACAATCTAATGAATGAATCGGCGTTCAAAAAACGGCTCCAAAACTTACACTTCAGAGCGATTAAAATCCAAAAATTACAAAAAAAAAAATATAACAACTTCCCTACTACCGATGGCACAAAAATAAAAAGCGTTTATGATTTCTTGGCATATAACAATCTTATAAAAGAATTAGCGTCAGAAAAACTTCTCCGAAACTTACACTTCTGGGGGATACAGAGTCAAAATTTACGAAAAAAAAATATAACCACTTATTTAATACCGTTGGGACAAAAATAAAAAGCGTATATGATTTTTTGGCACAGAACAATCCTATAAAAAAATCAGCGTCGAAAAAACAGCTCCGGAACATACACTCCAGGAGGATGAAAAGTCTAAAATTACGAAAAAAGAATATAACAACTTTTCTAATACCGTTGGCACAAAAATAAAAAACGTATATAATTCCTTGGCACATTTAAAGCTTGTAAAAAATTTGGTGTTAAGAAAACGGCTCCGAAACTTACACTTCAGGGGGATGAAAAGCCAAAATTTACGAAAAAAAAATATTACATCTTTCTTAATACCGTTGGCACAAAAATAAAAAGCATATATAATTCCTTGGCCTATAACAATCTTATCAAAAAATCGGCGTCAAAAATACGGCTTCGGAACTTACACTTCAGGGGGATGAAATCCAAAATTTACGAAAGAATAATAGAACAACTTTCCTAATACCGTTGGCACAAAAATAAACGCGTATGTGATTTCTTAGCCTATAACAATCGTTTAAAAAAATCAGCGTCAAAAATACGGCTTTGGAACTAACACTTCAGGGGTTTGAAAAGTCAAAAGTTACGAATAGAAAATATAACAACTTTTCTAGTATCGTTGGCAAAAAAATAAAAACGTATATGATTTCTTGGCAAATAACAATCTTATAAAAGAATCTGCGTTAAAAAAACGGCTCCGGAACTTACACTTTAGGGGGATAAAAAGTCAAAATTTACGAAAAGAAAATATAACAACTTTCCTGATACCGTTGGCACAAAACTAATATGCGTATATGATTCCTTGGCACAGAACAATCCTATAAAAAAGTCAGCTCCAAAAAAAGGCTTTGAAACTTATACTTCAGGCAGATAAAAATAAAAAATTAACGAAAAAAAATATAACAACTTTCCTAATAATGTTGGCACAAAAATGAAAAGCGTATATGATTCCTTGGCACATACAAAGCTTATAAAAAAATCAACGACAAAAAAACGGCTCCGGAACTTACACTACAGGGGGATGAAAAGTCAAAATTTACAAAAAATTATACAAATTTCCTAATACCGTTGGCACAAAAATAATAAGCGTATATGATTTCTTGGCGCATGCAAAGCTTATAAACAAATCAGCGTGGAAAAAACGGCTCTGGAACTTACACTTCAGCGGGATTAAAAGTTAAAAATTACGAAAAAAAAATGTAACAACTTCCCTACTACCGTTGGCACAAGAATAAAAAGCGTATATGATACCTTGGCGCATAAAAATCTCATACAAGAATCAGCGTCAGAAAAACGGCTCTGGAACTTACACTTCAGGGAGGTAAAAAGTCAAAATTTACGAAAAAGAAATATAACAAATTTCCTAACACCGTTGGCACAAAAATAAAAAGCGTATATAATTCCTTGGCACATACAAAGCTTATGAAAAAATCGGCGTTAAAAAAACGGCTTCGGAACTTTCACTTCAGGGGGATTAAAAGTCAAAATTTACGAAAAAAAAAGATTACAACTTTTCTACTACCGTTGGCACGTAAATACAAAGCGCATATAATTTCTTGGCATATACAAAGCTTATAAAAAAATCAGCGTCAAAAGAACGGCTCCGGAACTCACACTACAGGGGGATAAAAAGTCAAAATTAACGAAAAAGAAATATAACAACTTTTCTAATACCGTTGGTACAAGAATAAAAAGCGTATATGATTCCTTGGCACATACCAATCTTATAAAAAAATCGGCGTTAAAAAAACCGCTCCGGAACTTACACTTCAGGGAGATAAAATGTCAAAATTTACGAAAAAAAAAATATAACAACTTTCTTAATACAGTTAGCACAAAAATAATAAGCGTATATGATTCCTTGGCACATACAAAGCTTTTAAAAGAAACAACGACAAAAAAACGGCTTCAAAACTTACACTTCAGGGGAATGAAAAGTCAAAATTTACGAAAAAAAAATATAACAACTTCCCTACTACCATTGGCACATAAATAAAAAGCGTATATAATTTCTTGGCACATAACAATCTCATAAAAGAATCAGCGTCAGAAAAACGGCTACGGAACTTACACTTTAGGGGGATAAAAAGTTAAAATTTACGAAGAATAAATATAACAACTTTCTCAAAACCGTTGGCACGAAAGTTAAAAGCGTATATGATTTCTTAGCACAGAACAATCCTATAAAAAAATCAGCGTCAATAAAACGGCTCCGGAACTTACACTCCAGGGGGATGAAAAGTCAAAAATTGCGAAAAAAAAATATAACAACTTCCCTACTACCGTTGGCACAAAAATAATAAGCGTATATGATTCCTTGGATGATGCGAAGCTTATAAATTCAGCGTGGAAAAAACGGCTCTGGAACTTACACTTCAGGGGGATAAAAAGTTAAAAATTACGAAAAAAAATGTAACAACTTCCCTACTACCGTTGGCACAAAAATGAGAAGCGTATATGATTCCTTGGCACATGAAAATCTCATACAAGAATCAGCGTCAGAAAAACGGCTCTGGAACTTACACTTCAGGGGGATGAAAAGTCAAAATTTACGAAAAAGTAATATAACAACTTTCTTAATACTGTTGCCACAAAAATAAAAAGCGTATATGATTCCTTGGCACATACAAATCTTATGAATAAATCGGCGTTAAAAAAACGGCTTTGAAACTTTCACTTTAGGAGGATTAAAAGTCAAAATTTACGAAAAAAAAAGATTGCAACTTTTCTACTACTGTTGGCACGGAAATACAAAGCGTATATGATTCCTTGGCACCTAACAATCTCATAGAAGAATCAGCGTCAGAAAAACGGCTCCGGAACTTACACTTTAGGGGGATAAAAAGTCAAAATTTACGAAAAAAAAAGATTACAACTTTTTTACTACCGTTGGCGGGGAAATACAAAGCGCATATAATTTCTTGGCATATACAAAGCTTATAAAAAAATCAGCGTCAAAAGAACGGCTCCGGAACTCACACTACAGGAGGATAAAAAGTCAAAATTAACGAAAAAGAAATGTAACCACTTTTCTAATACCGTTGGTACAAGAATAAAAAGCGTATATGATTCCTTGGCACATACCAATCTTATAAAAAAATCGGCGTTAAAAAAACGGCTCCGGAACTTACACTTCAGGGAGATAAAATGTCAAAATTTACGAAAAAAAAAATATAACAACTTTCTTAATACAGTTAGCACAAAAATAATAAGCGTATCCGATCCCTTGGCACATACAAAGCTTTTAAAAGAAACAACGACAAAAAAACGGCTTCAAAACTTACACTTCAGGGGGATGAAAAGTCAAAATTTACGAAAAAAAAATATAACAACTTCCCTACTACCGTTGGCACATAAATAAAAAGCGTATATAATTTCTTGGCACATAACAATCTCATAAAAAAATCAGCGTCAGAAAAACGGCTCCGGAACTTACACTTTAGGGGGATAAAAAGTTAAAATTTACGAAGAATAAATATAACAACTTTCTCAAAACCGTTGGCACAAAAGTTAAAAGCGTATATGATTTCTTGGCACAGAACAATCTTATAAAAAAATCAGCGTCAATAAAACGGCTCCGGAACTTACACTCCAGGGGGATGAAAAGTCAAAAATTGCGAAAAAAAAATATAACAACTTCCCTACTACCGTTGGCACAAAAATAATAAGCGTATATGATTCCTTGGCAAATGCGAAGCTTATAAATTCAGCGTGGAAAAAACGGCTCTGGAACTTACACTTCAGGGGGATAAAAAGTTAAAAATTACGAAAAAAAATGTAACAACTTCCCTACTACCGTTGGCACAAAAATGAGAAGCGTATATGATTCCTTGGCACATAAAAATCTCATACAAGAATCAGCGTCAGAAAAACGGCTCTGGAACTTACACTTCAGGGGGATAAAAAGTCAAAATTGACGAAAAAGAAATATAACAACTTTCTTAATACTGTTGCCACAAAAATAAAAAGCGTATATGATTCCTTGGCACATACAAATCTAATGAAAAAATCGGCGTTAAAAAAACGGCTTTGAAACTTTCACTTTAGGAGGATTAAAAGTCAAAATTTACGAAAAAAAAAGATTACAACTTTTCTACTACTGTTGGCACGGAAATACAAAGCGTATATGATTCCTTGGCACCTAACAATCTCATAGAAGAATCAGCGTCAGAAAAGCGGCTCCGGAACTTACACTTTAGGGGAATAAAAAGTTAAAATTTACGAAGAATAAATATAACAACTTTCTCAATACCGTTGGTACAAAAATTAAAAGCGTATATGATTTCTTGGCACATGCAAAGTTTATAAAAAAATCAGCGTCAAAGAAACAGCTTCGAAACTTACACTTCAGGGAGATAAAAAGTCAAAATTTACGGAAAAAAAATATAACAACTTCTCTACTACCGTTGGCACAAAAATAGAAAGCAGATTTGATTCCTTGGCACATAACAATCTCATGAAAGAATCAGCGTCAGAAAAACGGCTCCATAACTTACGCTTCAGGGGGATAAAAAGTCAAAATTTACGAAAAAAAAATATAACAACTTTCTTAATACCGTTAGCACAAAAATTAAAAGCGTATATGATTCCTTTGCACATACAAAGCTTATAAAAAAATCAACGTCAAAAAAACGGCTCCGGAACTTACACTTCAGGCATATGAAAAGTGAAAATCAACGAAAAAAGAATATAACAACTTTCCTAATACCGTTGGCACAAAAATATAATGCGTATATAATTCCTCGGCACATACAAAGCTTATAAAAAAATCGGCGTCGACAAAACAGCTCCGAGCTTTACACTTCAGGTGGATCAAACGTCGTAATTAAAAAAAAAAGAATATAACAACTTTTCTAATATTGATGGCACACAAAAAAAGGCGTATATGATTCCTTGGCATATAACAATCTCATAAAAAAATCAGCGTCAATAATACGGCTCCAAGACTTACACTTCAGGGGAAAAAAAAGTTAAAATTTAAAAAAAAAAATATAACAACTTACCTAATACCGTTAACACAAAAATAAAATGCGTATATAATTCCTTGGCACATACAAAGCTTATAAAAAAATCAGCGTCGACAAAACAGCTCCGGACCTTACACTTCAGGGGGATCAAACGTCGAAATTAACGAAAAAAAAATATAACAACACTCCTTATACCGATAGCACAAAAATAAACAGCGTATATGATTTCTTGGCATATAACAATCTTATAAAAAAATCAGCGTCAAAAATACGGCTCCGAAACTTACACTTCAAGGGAAAAAAAAGTCAAAATTTAAAAAAAAAAATATAACAACTTACCTAATACCGTTGGCACAAAAATAAAAAGCGTATATGATTCCTTGGCACATAACAATCTAATGAATGAATCGGCGTTCAAAAAACGGCTCCAAAACTTACACTTCAGAGCGATGAAAAGTCAAAGATTACGAAAAAAAAATATAACAACTTCCCTACTACCGATGGCACAAAAATAAAAAGCGTTTATGATTTCTTAGCATATAACAATCTTATAAAAGAATCAGCGTCAGAAAAACTTCTCCGAAACTTACACTTCTGGGGGATACAGAGTCAAAATTTACGAAAAAAAAATATAACCACTTTTTTAATACCGTTGGCACAAAAATAAAAAGCGTATATGATTTTTTGGCACAAAACAATCCTATAAAAAAATCAGCGTCAATAAAACGGCTCGGGAACTTACACTCTAGGGGGATAAAAAGTCAAAAATTACGAAAAAAAAAGTATAACAACTTTCCTTATACCGTTGGCACAAAAATAAAAAGCGTATATGATTCCTTGGCACATACTAAGCTTATAAAAAATTAGCGTGAAAAAAACCGCTCCGGAACTTACACTTTAGGGGGATTAAAAGTCAGAATTTACGAAAAAAAAAGATTACAACTTTTCTACTACCGTTGGCACGGAAATACAAAGCGCATATAATTTCTTGGTCTATAACAATCTTATAAAAATCGGCGTCAAAAATACGGCTCCGAAACTTACACTTCAGGGGAAAAAAAAAGTTAAAATTTAAAAAAAAAGATATAACAACTTTCCTAATAATGTTGGCACAAAAATAAAAAGCGTTACGATTCCTTGGCACATACAAAGCTTTTAAAATCAACGACAAAAAAAAGGTTTTGGAACTTACACTTCAGGGGGATAAAAAGTCAAAATTTACAAAAAAAAATATAACAACTTTCCTAATACCGTTGGCACAAAAATAATAAGCGTATATGATTTCTTGGCACATGCAAAAATTATAAAAAAATCAGCGTCAAAGAAACGGCTTCGAAACTTACACTTCAGGGAGATAAAAAGTCAAAATTTACGGAAAAAAAATATAACAACTTACCTAATACCGTTAACACAAGAATAAAAAGCGTATATGATTCCTTGGCACATAACAATCTAATGAATAAATCGGCGTTAAAAAAACGGCTCTAGAACTTACACTTCAGGGCGATGACAAGTCAAAATTTACGAAAAAAAAATATAACAACTTTCCTAATACCGTTGGCACAAAAATAAAATGCGTATATAATTCCTTGGCACATACAAAGCTTATAAAAAAATCAGCGTCGACAAAACAGCTCCGGACCTTACACTTCAGGGGGATCAAACGTCGAAATTAACGAAAAAAAAATATAACAACACTCCTTATACCGATGGCACAAAAATAAACAGCGTATATGATTTCTTGGCATATAACAATCTTATAAAAAAATCAGCGTCAAAAATACGGCTCCGAAACTTACACTTCAAGGGAAAAAAATTCAAAATTTAAAAAAAAAAATATAACAACTTACCTAATACCGTTGGCACAAAAATAAAAAGCGTATATGATTCCTTGGCACATAACAATCTAATGAATGAATCGGCGTTCAAAAAACGGCTCCAACACTTACACTTCAGAGCGATTAAAAGTCAAAAATTACGAAAAAAAAATATAACAACTTCCCTACTACCGATGGCACAAAAATAAAAAGCGTTTATGATTTCTTGGCATCTAACAATCTTATAAAAGAATTAGCGTCAGAAAAACTTCTTCGAAACTTACACTTCTGGGGGATACAGAGTCAAAATTTACGAAAAAAAAATATAACCACTTTTTTAATACCGTTGGGACAAAAATAAAAAGCGTATATGATTTTTTGGCACAGAACAATCCTATAAAAAAATCAGCGTCAATAAAACGGCTCGGGAACTTACACTCTAGGGAGATAAAAAGTCAAAAATTACGAAAAAAAAAGTATAACAACTTTTCTAATACCGTTAGCACAAAAATAAAAAACGTATATAATTCCTTGGCACATTTAAAGCTTGTAAAAAATTTGGTGTTAAAAAAACGGCTCCGAAACTTTCACTTCAGGGGGATGAAAAGTCAAAATTTACAAAGAAAAAATATTACAACTTTCCTAATACCGTTAGCACCAAAATAAGAGGCATATATAATTCCTTGGCACATAAAAAGCTTATAAAAAAATCAGCGTCGAAAAAACAGCTTCGGAACATACACTCCAGGGGGATGAAAAGTCTAAAATTACGAAAAAAGAATATAACAACTTTTCTAATACCGTTGGCACAAAAATAAAAAACGTATATAATTCCTTGGCACATTTAAAGCTTGTAAAAAATTTGGTGTTAAAAAAACGGCTCCGAAACTTACACTTCAGGGGGATGAAAAGCCAAAATTTACGAAAAAAAAATATTACATCTTTCCTAATACCGTTGGCACAAAAATAAAAAGCATATATAATTCCTTGGCCTATAACAATCTTATCAAAAAATCGGCGTCAAAAATACGGCTTCGGAACTTACACTTCAGGGTGATGAAATCCAAAATTTACGAAAGAATAATAGAACAACTTTCCTAATACCGTTGGCACAAAAATAAACGCGTATGTGATTTCTTAGCCTATAACAATCTTATAAAAAAATCAGCGTCAAAAATACGGCTTTGGAACTAACACTTCAGGGGTTTGAAAAGTCAAAAGTTACGAATAGAAAATATAACAACTTTTTTAGTATCGTTGGCACAAAAATAAAAACGTATATGATTTCTTGGCAAATAACAATCTTATAAAAGAATTTGCGTTAAAAAAACGGCTCCGGAACTTACACTTCAGAAGGATAAAAAGTCAAAATTTACGAAAAGAAAATATAACAACTTTCCTGATACCGTTGGCACAAAACTAATATGCGTATATGATTCCTTGGCACAGAACAATCCTATAAAAAAGTCAGCTCCAAAAAAAGGCTTTGGAACTTATACTTCAGGCGGATAAAAAGTAAAAATCAACGAAAAAAAATAGAACAACTTTCCTAATAATGTTGGCACAAAAACGAAAAGCGTATATGATTCCTTGGCACATACAAAGCTTATAAAAAAATCAACGACAAAAAAACGGCTCCGGAACTCACACTACAGGGGGATGAAAAGTCAAAATTTACAAAAAATTATACAAATTTCCTAATACCGTTGGCACAAAAATAATAAGCGTATATGATTTCTTGGCGCATGCTAAGCTTATAAACAAATCAGCGTGGAAAAAACGGCTTTGGAACTTACACTTCAGCGGGATTAAATGTTAAAAATTACGAAAAAAAAATGTAACAACTTTTCTACTACCGTTGGCACAAAAATAAAAAGCGTATATGATTCCTTGGCACATAAAAATCTTATACAAGAATCAGCGTCAGAAAAACGGCTCTGGAACTTACACTTCAGGGGGGTAAAAAGTCAAAAATTACGAAAAAAAAAGTATAACAACTTTCCTAATACCGTTAGCACAAAAATAAAAAGCGTATATGATTCCTTGGCACATAACAATCGAATGAATAAATCGGCGTTTAAGAAACGGCTTCAGAACTTACACTTTAGGAAGATGAAATGTCAAAATTTACGAAAAAAAATTATAACAACTTTTCTAATACCGTTGGCACAAAAATAGAAAGCGTATATTATTTCTTGGCACATTTAAAGCTTGTAAAAAATTTGGTGTTAAAAAAACGGCTCCGAAACTTACACTTCAGGGGGATGAAAAGCCAAAATTTACGAAAAAAAAATATTACATCTTTCCTAATACCGTTGGCACAAAAATAAACGCGTATGTGATTTCTTAGCCTATAACAATCTTATAAAAAAATCAGCGTCAAAAATACGGCTTGGGAACTAACACTTCAGGGGTTTGAAAAGTCAAAAATTACGAAAAGAAAATATAACAACTTTTCTAGTACCGTTGGCACAAAAATTAAAACGTATATGATTTCTTGGCAAATAACAATTTTATAAAAAAGACGGCGTTAAAAAAACGGCTCTGGAACTTACACTTCAGGGTGATAAAAAGTAAAAGTTTACGAAAAAAAAATATAACAACTTTCCTAATACCGTTGGCACGTAAATAAAAAGCGTATATTATTCTTTGGCACATAACAATCTTATAAAAAAATTGGCGTTTACAAAACGGCTCCGGAACTTACACTTCAGGGGGATGAAAAGTCAAAATTTACGAAAAAATCATACAATTTTCCTAATACTGTCAGCAAAAAAATGAAAAGTGTATACGATATCTTGTAACGTTAGAAATCTATAAACAAATTGGCGTTGAAATAAGTGCTCTGAAACTTACGCTTCAGAGTGATGAAAAGTCAAAATTCTCGAAAAAAAATCTGACAACTCTTCTTCTACCGTTGGCAGAAAAATAAGAAGTGCATGTGATTTCTTGGTATATAATTTGGCGTCGACTGAACGGAGCGGATTTTAGCCTTTAGGAGAATTAATTAATTGTAAATTTCTATTTCGTATCCTAATGCTGCTCAGGTATATTATTTTTCATAAATTTTTTTTCCGTTTGAAAGTATTTACTAACTGTTTAATAACTTTTTTTATTAAATGTTGTTATTGACTATCCTTATTTAAATCTTCGTTAAAATCTAATTATTAAAAGAAAGTTCTCGTATTCGTCAATATGTAAAATAAAATTTAAGTTTTTGAAAAAAAACTGTTGTTATAATATAAATTTTCGAAAAGATTCTAGCTTGTCTTTGAACTCGTTATAACTTCTAGTATATAATACTTTATAATTTAAAATAAGACTAATCTTTTTTTTATTGTTTTACTAATTATAATATTCTTTTCAATTAAGCGTTTTTATTAAATAATATTTTATTTATAATACATGAGTATGAAGTCATTGCGCAGAAATAATAATTAATTAATGTTTGTATTTTGTTGGTACTTTTTCTGGAAATATTATTTTATTCAGAATAAATAATTGCAGAATTTAAAATTTATAAAACATGCACCAAATTTGTATGTGAAACTTTAATATAATAATAGGACTATTATTATTTGCTAATTTTAAAAGTTTCTTGTAAATCAAAATTATATTTAAATCTTTACTTGGATAAAAGACGTAATTTTTTATAGCATTTGATGTTATACTAATTTCTAAAATATTTTAATATTATTGAATTTTTTTATTAATTCAATAACAATTAGAATTTTAAAAAATTAAATTACTTTAATAATTACTCTTTTCACAGTGTGATTTAATACTTTTCTACGTGTTGTTTACATACGTGGTTAAGTATTACGAAATGGAGTTAAGAGCATTACACTCAGTCATACGGCCAATACACACACAAACATAACTTTGCGCGCGTACCATCTCTACTGACAGCGAAGCGCAGTGGAGAGGGAATCGCGGACTGCAGGCCAGGCTACGCACACAAGCGCACGCACGAACATACAGGCACGCGTATACGTACATTGTATAGGCAGCGTCGCGAATTTTTTTCGAGTATCGCCACATTCGAACTTCTATCTTTGAATTTCACTTCCAAGCGCCGTGGCGCGCTATGAACCATACGCGTGCGCAGCGGACAGCTTCGCTTGCTTGAATGCATCGTGCGTGCTATTTTTTCGTCAGCGTATTAGATGACATCGGAAATACATAAGAACGCGCGCCGAAATGCGGATACTTTGCCCTTGCGTGTATACATATATATCTGTGTGTTTATATATATATATATATATATATATATGTATGTATATATAGACACTCACTTGCCATAAGATGGAAATTTTTTAATGAAACAAAATAAATAAAAAAATGACTTTTTCTTATTGTAAAGTTATTATTTTTATTTATTTTAACAAATAACGTGAAAAGTAATAAAATACGATTCCATAATAATTTTCAATTTTGTTAGAATTTTTATTTTTATGAAGACTATTTAAATTTTTTATTATCGATCAGATCAGTTTTAGAACTGGTTAATAAAAGTTTTAATATAATATTCTATTTCAATTAAAAATATAACCAACTTTTTAAACATTATAAAATATGTCAATTTCATGTTTACTGATTTCTCTTTGACACTGACAACGTATTTGTCGCTTAAATAAAAAATTTTTTCATATATAATTCAATTATCTTTAAAAATTTGATAATAATAAATTTTTATGTTTGAATATTGAATAGTCATTTTTTTTAATATGTTTAAAATATATTTCAAGTTTAATTTATTAAAATTATTTAATCAAGATATTCTTGTACGTTGATAAAAATTATTTTTACGCTATAACAAATTTTTCCATTATTTTCCATTTAAAAGTTTCTTACGAAATTATTAAAAGAATTTTAATTTGGTTAAATTATTATGCATTATATTATTTTACTTAGAATCATTTGTGTAAAAATAGACATTTGGATCTCACAGGTAAGAACTATAGTCTTTTTAATTAATATGCATAATTTAAATGACATTTTGAAAGTAAAAATTAAGTTATTTTTGTTAAATAATATCGTTCATATATTTTCAGAAGTGTATAACATAAAAATATTTCAAGATAATTTAATTGTATATAAAATAAATATTAATTTAAGTGACAAATGCATTTTTAATGTCAATGAGTTATCACTTAACACTTAATTGTTATATTTTTAAATGTTAAAGCTCTTAATATTTAAATCCAAAATGCTATATATTAAAATTTTTATTAACAATTTATAACACTGTTCTGATCAATAATAAAAAATATGAATAATTTGTATATTAAAAAAAATTTCAATTTAATTAAAATTAATTTTGTATTAGTATTTTATTATTTTCACATTATTTATTATAATAAATAAAAGATTCATTTTCCAATAAAAAAAGTCTTTTTTTCATTTATTGTTTCATTAAAAAATAGCAATTTTATGGCAAGTAAGTGCCTACATATTTATATATGTATATAGATATATTAGTTATTTATGTACCATAGGCGAGCCTCGCGTCATTACAGCTTGAGGCAAAATATGTTGTGGATGGATAGTAGGGCCGCAGTCGCGAGCGCAGCGAGCGACTAAGGCGCCTCTATCCATCCACAACATATTTTGCCTCAAGCTGTAATGACGCGAGGCTCGCCTATGGTACATAAATAACTAATACCCGCAATGGTAAAGAATCTGTATTTCGTCGCGCGTTATGTTTTTCTGATGTCATGTGATACGCCGACGAAAACATAGCTCGCTCGATGTATTATAACAAACGAAGCTGCTACATACAGCTATAAGCGTACCTGCATGTTTCGTGCGCGCGCTTGCGTTAGTAGCCTGGCCTGTAGGCAGCGCTTCCCTCTCCACTGCGCTTTGCTGTGAGTAGAGATAGTAACGCACACAACGCTACATTTGTGTGTGTATTGGCCGTATGACTGAGTGTATTACTCTGCACTCGATATTTCGATATACTTAACCATGTATGTAAACAACATTTGGGACGTACCGATGAATGCTTATTATGTTTCGGAGTCGATTTTTTTTTTTTTGGAAAATTTGTTAACTTTTAGTCTATATCAAAGTAAAATATCATGCCAAGTATCATCTTAAAATATTAATTTTTAAAAAAGTTATATTTAAAAAAAATTAATAATTTTTTTTTAAATATTTTATCTTTAAAAAAAGAAGGAGTAAAATGGTTAAACTGTTATGTGTGAAATAATAATCATCTGAATAACGTAATTTTTTTTTTCAATTACGAGAATAATATTGAACTTATAAAATATATATAATTTAAATTCGAATTTAAGAAGAAGAGAAGATTTTTGACGCCGTGCCTTTTCTTTTTTTTTATATGTTATTTATATTTACATATAGAATGTAGATACCATCAATAATTTATTCATTTAATGTTATGATAGAAGAAACATTTAATAGACTAAATTAATTGTTTGATAATACTTGTAAATTTTAAAATATAGATAGTATAAAAATATTTACATAATTTTATATTTTTCATGTTCCGATTCTCGATGAATAATAATTCATAATAATTTTCCTAATAAAAATTTATAAAAAAAAATTAGATATTATACATGTATACATATATATATATATATCCTTGGAATTTACGTGATCTCAGCCACATTTTGTTAATCATGTATTTTTTTTCTTTAACATAATAAAATTTCATGTTTTATTCAAACTCATTTTAATTTTAAAAATTAATTGAATTCAACCATCAAGATAGATTAAAGTGTGATTATCAGATATATAATAATATTAATATTAATATTACAGTAATTTTAATATTATAGATGCAAATTTTTATAGATACAAATCATGTTTAAAACTTAGATTGAATAAAAGAAATAATTTTATATAGTATTTGATGTTATACTAATTTAACAATTATATAGTATTAAATTTTATCATTAATTCAATAAAAATTAAAAGTTGAAGAAATTAAATGTTTAAAATAAAATGAGTTATTATTTTTGTAACTGTTTATAAATTATATTAAAATTACTGATTTTAATTATGTATATGATAATCAAACTTTAATCTATCTTGATTGTTAAAATCAATTAATTTTTATAATTAACAGAATAAACTGAAATTAAATATTTGCTAGTCTGTATGAGTACTTTTGTGGTCTATGTATGAAATTTTTTACATTATCAGATTCTTTATTAACTGCATAAAAATATTTTTGGAATAAATTTTACGGATTATAAATAAATTAAACAATTGCTGTAATGGTTTAAAATAATAACAAAAACGATTTAAGTACTTTTAGAATATTCTAATATATTTAACTAATTTTTTTTTTATGAATTTTCATTAAGAAGATTATTATGAATTATTATTCTTCGAGAATCGAAATATGAAAAATATAAAATCATATAAACACTTTTATACTATCTATATTGTAAAATTTACAAGTATTATCAAACAATTAATTTAGTCTATTAATTGTTTCTTCTATCATAACATTAAATGGATAAATTATTGATGGTATCTACATTCTGCATGTAATTATAAATAACATATAAAAAAAAAGAAAAGGCATAGCGTCAAAAATCTTCTCTTCTTCTTCTTAAATTCGAATTTAAATTATATATATTTTATAAGTTCAATATTATTCTCGTAATTGAAAAAAAAATTACGTTATTCAGATAATTATTATTTGACAAATAACAGTTTAACCATTTTACTCCTTCTTTTTTTAAAGATAAAATATTTTAAAAAAAATTATTAATTTTTTTTAAATATAACTTTTTTAAAAATTAATATTTTAAGATGATACTTGGCATGATATTTTACTTTGATATAAACTAAAAGTTAACAAATTTTCCAAAAAAAAAAAAATCGACTCCGAAACATAATAAGCATTCATCGGTACGTCCCAAATGTTGTTTACATACATGGTTAAGTATATCGAAATATCGAGTGCAGAGTAATACACTCAGTCATACGGCCAATACACACACAAATGTAGCATTGTATACGTTACTATCTCTACTCACAGCGAAGCGCAGTGGAGAGGGAAGCGCTGCCTACAGGCCAGGCTACTAACACAAGCGCGCGCACGAAACATGCAGGTACGCGTATAGCTGTATGTAGCAGCTTTGTTTGTTATAATACATCGAGCGAGCTATGTTTTCGTCGGCGTATCACATGACATCAGAAAAACATAACGCGCGACGAAATACAGATTCTTTACCATTGCGTGTATATATATATATCTATATACATATATAAATATGTAGGCACTTACTTGCCATAAAATTGCTATTTTTTAATGAAACAATAAATGAAAAAAAGACTTTTTTTATTGGAAAATGAATCTTTTATTTATTATAATAAATAATGTGAAAATAATTAAATACTAATACAAAATTAATTTTAATTAAATTGAAATTTTTTTTAATATACAAATTATTCATATTTTTTATTATTGATCAGAACAGTGTTATAAATTGTTAATAAAAATTTTAATATATAGCATTTTGGATTTTAATATTAAGAGCTTTAACATTTAAAAATATAACAATTAAGTGTTAAGTGATAACTCATTGACATTAAAAATGCATTTGTCACTTAAATTAATATTTATTTTATATACAATTAAATTATCTTGAAATATTTTTATGTTATACACTTCTGAAAATATATGAACGATATTATTTAACAAAAATAACTTAATTTTTACTTTCAAAATGTCATTTAAATTATGCATATTAATTATAAAGACTATAGTTCTTCCCTGTGAGATTCAAATTTCTATTTTTATACAAATAATTCTCAGTAACATAATATAATGCATAATAATTTAACCACAACTAAATTCTTTTAATAATTTCGTAAGAAACTTTTAAATGTAAAATAATAAAAAATTTTGTTGTGGCACAAAAATAATTTTTATCAACATACGAGAATATTGTGATTAAATAATTTTAATAAATTCAACCTAACATGTATTTTAAACATATTAAAAAAAATGACTATCCAATATGGTTAATAGCGCGCCACGGCGCTTAAAGGGAAATTCAAAGATAAAAGTTCAAAATCAAAACACGAAATAAATTCAAGGCGCTGCCTACACAATGTACGTATACGCGTGCTTGTATGCGCGCGAGCTGGTGTGCGTAGCCTTGCCTGCAGACCGCGATTCCCTCTCCACTGCGCTTTGTTCTTAGTAGAGATGGTAAAGCGCACAAAGCTAAGTATGTGCATGTATTGGACGTATGACTTAGTGTATTGCTCTACACTCCATTTCTATATACTTAACCACATATGCAAACGACACGTAGAAAAATATGACATCACACAGTTAAAAAAGTAATTGAAAAAATTAGTTTAATTTTTTCAAGTTCTAATTAATATTAAACTAATCAAGAAATTCGATGATATTTAAGTATGTTAGAAATTAGTATACCATAAAATGCTACAAAAAATTATTTCTTTTATACAATGAAAGTAAATTTTGACATTTCATCCCCCTAAAGGGTGAATTCCGGACCATTCTTTTTTGAGCAAATTTTTATAGGTTTCTCATGTTCTCCTAAATCATATACGTTTTTTATTTTCGTGCCAACAGTCTTGGAAAAGTTGTCAGATTTTTTTTCCGTAAATTTTGACTTTCCATCCCCCTGAAGTGTAAGTTCCGGAGCCGTTTTTTTAACGCCGATTTTTTTATATGATTGTTATGTGCCAAAGAATCATATACGCTTTTTATTTTTGTGCCAACGGTATTAGGAAAGTTGTTATATTTTTTCTTCGTAAATTTTGACATTTCATCCTCTAGAAGTGTGAGTTCCGGAGCCGTTTTTTTAACGCCGATTTTTTTATAAGATTGTTATGTGCCAAGAAATCATATACGCATTTTATTTTTGTGCCAACGGTATTAGAAAAGTTGTTATATTTTCTTTTTGTAACTTTTGACTTTTCATCACCCTGAAGTGTAAGTTCCGGAGCGTTTTTTTGACGCTTTTTTTTTATAAGCTTTGTATGTGCCAAGGAATCATATTTGCTTTTTATTTTCGTGCCAACGGTATTAGGAAAGTTGTTATATTTATTCTTCGTAAATTTTGACTTTTCATCCCCCTGAAGTGTAAGTTCCGGAGCGTTTTTTTAACGCTGATTTTTTTATAAGCTTTGTATGTGCCAAGGAATCATATACGCTTTTCATTATTGTGCCAACGGTCTTAGGAAAGTTGTTATATTTTTTTCTCGTTAATTTTCACTTTTCATCCCTCTGAAGTGTAAGTTCCGGAGCCGTTTTTTTGTCGCTGATTTTTTTAATAAGCTTTGTATGTGCTAAGGAATTCTATACGCTTTTAATTTTTGTGCTAACGGTATTAGGAAAGTTGTTATATTTTTTCTTCGTAAATTTTGACGTTCCATCCCTCTAAAGTGTAAGTTCCGGAGCGTTTTTTTGACGCCGATTTTTTTATAAGATTGTTATGTGCCAAGGAATCATATACGCTTTTTATTTTCCTGCCTACGTTATTAGGAAAGTTGTTATATTCTTTTCTCGTAAATTTTGACATTTCATCCCCCTGAAGTGTAAGTTCCGGAGCCGTTTTTTTGATGCCGATTTTTTTATAAGATTGTTATGTGCCAAGGAATCATGTACGCTTTTTATTTTTGTGCCAACGGTATTAGGAAAGTTATTATATTTTTTTTTCGTAAATTATGACTTTTCATCCCCCTGAATTGTATGTTCCAGAGCCGTTATGCTAACGCCGATTCTTTTATTAGATAGTTATGTGCCAAGGAATCATATATGCTTTTTGTGAAAAAAATTGTGACTTTTTATCCCTCTGGAGGGTAAGTTCCGGAATGCTTTTGTTGACGCTATTTTTTTTGTAGATTTCTAAAGTACCAAGAAATCATATTCATTTTTTTTTTTTTTGCTTGTGTTATTAGGAAAGATGTTGGAATTTTTTTAATGTTGAAGTTTTTCATCCCTCTAAAGGGTTAGTTCCGAAGCCGTTTTTTTAAGGCTAATTTTTATAGGGTTCTTATGTGCTAAGAAATCATATACACTTCTTATTTTTGTGCCATCGGTATTATGAAAGCTGTCAGATTTTTTTTTTCGAGAGTTTTGACTTTTCATCCTCCTTTAACATGAATTCCAGAATGGGTTGGCAGTTTTTTTTTGTTGTATACGGTTTTTGGGGTCTCATATATTCTTTATGATACTTTTTTTTTTTTTTAAATTATAAAAAACGGTTGAAATAGTTGATTTTTTAATCATTCTTCTTTAGGGGTATTTTAGGGGTTGAATTTGATAAAATCAATGTTAATGATTGATTTTAATACATTTTTGTTCATTTTATATTCATTTTATTGAGAAAAAACGAATATGAAAAATTTTGATTTTTCGTTAGCGTCTAACGTCGCAAACTTTAACATCATCTCCTCATTCGAGCCAAATTTTTTTTCCTGGAGCATTGTTTTGAGATCAGCAAAAAGCCAGTAGTCGCTGGGGGCTAAATCTGGCGAATACGGGGGGTGGGGAAACAAATCAAAGCCCAATTTGTTTAATTTTGCCAGTGTTTTCATGGACTTGGGGCATGGTGCATTGTCTTGGTGAAAAAGGATTTTTTTCTTCTTTACGTGCGGTCGTTTTCTGCGATCTCCTCCTTCAAACGTACCAACAAGTCAATATCATAATCACTGTTGATCGATTTACCTTTTTCCAGGTAGTCAATGAAAATCACGCCATGTGTATCCCAAAAAACAGACGCCATGACTTTGCCAGCAGACTGCTGCGTTTTTGGACGCTTTTGGCGGCTTTCGCCAGCCATGCGCCACTCAGATGATTGCCGATTTGACTCCGGAGTAAAATGATGTATCCATGTTTTATCCATGGTCACGTATCGACGCAGGCAATCCTTTTTATTGCGAGTAAATAGCGATAAACAGCTCTCTGAATCGTCGACTCGTTGCTGTTTTTGTTCCACTAAAAGCAATCGCGGCACCCACTTGGAAAAAACCTTTTTCATGCTCAATTTTTCATGAAGGATAGTAAATACGCTTCCAGATGATATCTGTGTCATTTCTGCAATCTCACGGACCTTCACTTTGCGATTTTTCATTACACCTTTCAACACTTTAATCACATTTTCCTGTGTAATGGCTTCCAATGGCCTACCCGAACGTTCTGCATCGTTTGTGTCCGTACGACCACGTTTAAACTCAGCATACCAACGACATATCGTTGGTTTGGATGGAGAGGAGTTTAAGTAATGTTTAAGCCATTGCTGGGCTTCTACGGTGTCTTTACCCATTAAAAAACAATGTTTTATCAACACGCGAAACTCGCTTTTTTCGATTTTTCAAACAAATTACAATGTGACTTTACTCTAACCTCGATAACTCTGCTGCCTGTGATCCGATCGACGTGAAATTTTTACACGTTTAATGTAAAGGTTCGCACTCTATGGAAACGTGGCCAGTTTGGTACTACTAGCACTATCTCTGGGTTAGTCTCGGGACTTATTGAACGATGTGTTTTGGAAGTCCAAATTAGTTTGGTCCGTTTTCAAAAGATGGCTCTGGCTATAATGAATATTTAGCAGTAACAGCTAAAGCCGGTAGTTCCAGAAAGGTTAGACATCTGTCAATAATATTCAGTTTATATTGCTTCGAGTTTTATAAAAAAATCTCGCTGTCAACTGTGTTAAATATTTCCAATTTTATGTTATCTAAGCAGCATTTGCGGGACGTTTTAGTTTTCTGTTTGAATTGTAACAAAAGTGCAGCTAAGACGCATCAAATGCTGGTGAAAGTTTATGGTAACACAGCCCCAACTGATAAATCTAGTTGTTACTCAATGAAGATCCGAGTCAAACGCAAGAGGAGCTTGCAAATTCATTGGAAGTGACTCAACAAGCAGTTTCTGTACGATTGAAATCCATGGCAATTGTTCAATAGCAAGGCAATTGGGTGCCTTATAAACTGAAACCGAGAGACATTGACAGGCGATTTTTCTGTTTCGAGCAGCTGATTCAAAGGCAACACAGCAAGGGTCTTTCACATTGAATTATGTTACTGGGGATAAAAAATGAATATTCTATGATAACACTAAGAAGAAAAAATACTACGCTATGCCCGGTCGATCGTTGCCATGGACCTCAACATCAACACCTAAGCCGAATATTCATGGTTCGAAGACCATTTTGTGTATCTGGTGGGACCTAGAGGGTGTTGTGTACTATGAGCTGCTGTAATCTGGCAGTACCATAACGGCTGATCGGTATAGGCTGCAATTGATTCGTTTAAGCCGTGCATTACGAGAGAAACGGCCGAAATACAATGAAAGACATAACAAAGTTATTTTTCTGTATGGAAACGCTCGGCCTTATGTCGCAAGAGTCGTGAAAAAATATTTGGAAACGTCTGAGTGGCATATTTTGCAGCACCCGCCGTATTCTCCGGACATTGCTCCTTCTGATTACTGCTTGTTCCGAGGGAACACGATCTGGCAGGTCATCGGTTTACTTCTTTCGCAGAAATCGGAAACTGGCTCCTAACTTGGAGCACCTTAATAGACGAGTCATGTTCTCGAGATGGAATTTGAAAATTGCCTGAGAGGTGGGAAAAAGTAGTAACTAGCGATGGACGATACTTTGATTAACCTTTTAATTCTTTTTATTTTGAAATAATTGCATTTTTGACCGTAAAAAAAGGACCAAATTAATTTTTACTCCCAATAATAAATAGATATATAGATCGGAGAATAAATCTCAAGCGACACCGACATCATTTACGAGTATATAAAATTGTTAAAAAAAATGCAAATTATTTTAATGATTGCTTTTAAAGTCGCCCAAATTTTTGAAAATCGCTTAATATGATATTTAAGCGCAAGGCACGTTCGAAAGTAGCCAAAATTGTGGAAAATCGCCTAATCTAGCGACCCTGCGTATAGACACTTTCCTTCGTCTTCGAGATAAAATCTTCAAATAAATGAACTATATATAATTGTCAAAGAAAATTTAAAATTATAAAACTAGACATATTCAATAAATCTTATTTGCATATCAGTCCGAGATGACAAACATTCCACCCAATAATTGAATAATATGAATAGTTAGATGTTGCACTAATAAAACTGCAAGAATATCTTTATGTAGGGTGATTCATTACGATGTTTGGTTTTTAATCTCAAATAAAAGGCATAAAGTTGAATTCTATAGTAAAAATTTTATTGCGAGTCGAAAGTACAATCTATGACATTTACTTTTTAAAGATTGTCAAATTTAAATGTTGACCGCGACTAGGCCGTAAATGGTCTATCATGAGAGTCCAATTTTGGACGACGCGTCCCAGCATAGCGACCGGTATCTTGCGAATGACACGAGTAATGTTGGCTTGCAAAGCGTCGATTGAAGCTGGCTTACCCCTGAAGACCAGAAACTTCGTGTAACCCCAAAGAAAATAATCTAATGGTGTGATATCACCCGATCTAGGCGGCCAATTTACTGGTCCAAAACGTGAAATCAGGTTCTTACCAAAATGATTTCTCAATAAGTCCATTGTTTCTCTCGCTGTATGCGAATTAGAGCCGTCTTATTGAAACCGAAGTTCACCGATACCACGGGCTTCAATTTCAGGTAGCGAAAAATCCGTTGTCATTTTGCAATAGCGGTCGCCATTGACGGTTATGTTCTGACCAGACTCATTTTGAAAGAAATATGGACCGATGATTCCACCGGCCCATAAACCACACCAAACTGTGCATTTCTGTGGCTTTAGTGGTAGCTGTTGAAGCTCTTCAGGTTGTTCATCAGCCCAAATACGGCAATTCTGCTTATTGACGTATCCATTGAGCCAAAAATGTACCTCATCTCTGAACAAAATTTCGCGTTAAAACAGCGGATTTTCATTGAGTTGATTCAGAGCCCATTTCCCAAAAACACGACGCAAACCTAAGTCACCCGGCTTCAATTCTTGCACGAGTTGAAGTTTGTATGCCTTAAAACCAAGATCTTAACGTTAAATACGCCAAGTTGTTACGTACAACAAAGCAAGCTGTTGAGAACGAC
Organism: Chalcis sispes; assembly: GCA_949987625.1. NCBI lineage: Eukaryota > Metazoa > Arthropoda > Insecta > Hymenoptera > Chalcididae > Chalcis > Chalcis sispes. The sequence goes on along the minus strand of OX465095.1, from coordinate 25,954,612 downwards.
GCCGAATCGATTCGTCACGGGCTTCAGCCACACTCTCAGCTGCAGCCGCTATATTCTCTTCACTACGTGCTGGATGTGGTCTAATCGGTCGAGTATCATCCAATTATGTATGCTGGGTTTCAAAGTTGCGGATGGTTTTGGCTATAGTGGTTTCGGTAGGTCGACGATGCACACCATAAGTTGTTCTAAGAGCACGAGAAACATTTCTCACAGAACGCTGATTTTCGTAGTACAGCTAAAAAATTTGGATACGTTGTTGCGGTGTAAATATTTCCATGATGATTTTTCAAACAATACTAAATAAAAATTACATTACAGTTTAAGAGGATTCACGCATGATCTATAAAAAAAAGCCTATTGAAAGTCAAACCTCATAATGAATCACCCTTTGCTAATAAAGATCTATTAACAAATAATAATGTACCTTCTTATGTCAATGTATTAATTTTTTTAGTCCTTATTTTTATATTATTTAATAATACCCTAATTTTGAAATAAATAAATTTTATCTACCTTAAAATGTCTAGTTTTACCTACCTTTAATTGTATCTTGAGAGTTTTCCACCTCAAATATCAACTAGATAAATGCTGCACAGTGTGTCCCATGGAAAACGGAACGTTTTCAAAACATCGATTTATATTAGCGCCACCTATTGGTATATGTTAGCAATAAAAAGGTCTATTCTTAACTGACATCCAGTCAAAAATGTATGACATTCGGTTCAATGGAAACGAAAATATCGCGCTCAAAGTGACAGTGTGTTTGTGGCATCGGTCGAAAAATGAACTTCGAACAAAGAGCAAATATTAAGTTCTGTTTTAAACTCGGTAAATCCCTTACTGAGACGCATAATTTGCTGAAACAAGTTTATGGCGATAATTTTCTATCCCGTACCAGAGTGTAGGAGTGGTGTAAGCGGTTCCAGGAAGGTCGTGAAGACATTCAGGACGACGAACATCCAGCTCCTTCGAATACCGGGGTTACTCAAAGTAACATTGAAAAAGTGCGTAAATTTATAAAAAATGAGCCAAAATCTTCATTGCGATACATGGAAATGGAATTGAATATGTCCAAAAATTCAATTCATCGCATTTTGACCGATCATTTAAATCTACGGAAGGTGTGTGCACGCTTTGTTCCACACAAATTGACCGACTACAAAAAATTGCTCCGAATTCAACATTGTAAGGATTTGATTAAAGAGTCAAAAAAGGACCCAAACTTAAAATATTCAATTGTGACTGGTGACGAGACATGGTGTTTTCAATATGATCCCGAAACCAAGCGTCAAAATGCTGAATGGTAGCACCCAACTGAGCCTAATCCGAAAAAGAGTCGTCTTGAATAGTCAAAAGTGAAGACAATGTTGATTTGTTTCTACGATTCGGAGGGTATTATTCATCGTGAATTCGTTCCACCTGGTCAAACGATTACTGCTGTGTTTTATCTTGGTGTTATAAAGTGTTTGCTCAGCCGTATTCGTCGTGTGCGGCCACAATACCGTGAAAAAGGGAGCTGGCGTTTGTTGCATGATAATGCCCCGTCTCATCGATCGAACTTGATCACGGGTTTTTTGATCAAAAATTCCATTTTAACCATCAACCATTCACCGCACTCGCCGGATTTGGCTCCGTGTGACTTCTAATTGTTCTCCAAATTGCACTTGCCTATGAAAAGAAAACGTTATGCCAAAGTAGAGGCCATCCAAAGAGCGACGACCGACATACTAAAGTCGAGTTTTTGTCTTTATTTTGAAAAAGTTCCGTTTTCCATGGGACACACTGTGTATTATTTTCTAATAATGATCTTAGCTTAGGTGTCGATGCTCTATTATTAGAATAAATATGAAAGCAATAAGATATTTTATAATATTTAAAGTTGGAGTAGTCATTCTTGATAGAATAAATAACTTGCCTCAACACACTTTTGAAGTTTATTTATATCTGTATTTATTTTTAAAGGTGCACAGAGCGCAAACTGCGATACAAAAGAATTTCGTATTAAATATAAACGTTCGCTCAATAAGAAGTACAAAAGAAGACTGACTCTGAAGCGCTTCGCGCGCCCGAAATTATTAACTAAAGGGGAGGGAGAGAGAGCGCAGCGCGCCATCTCTTTAACACTCCCTTCCGCGCTAGCTCTCTCCCTGCAGCCTCTATTTATTGCCTGAAACACACTAATATACAGATTAGTTTATGTATATTTTAAAAATTCATTATTTTTTTGATCAAACGATCATGCAATTCAAATGATAAGGGTTTAGTTAATACGTCTGCAATCTGTTCTTTCGACGAAAGCCATTTTACATTTATAAGATTATTTCGAACACACTGTCACACATAGTGTTCTTTGATATCGACCATATGTCTTAATTTATTTCTTCCGCCCGTTAACACTCGCTTCTGCCGCTTTATTATCGCACCATAAAGTCATCAGAGTAAATTCTTTGTCTATTATCTGTTTTAAAGAATTGTATATTAAAATCAATTCTTGACTACAGTCGTCCATGGCTACATATTCAGCTTGACATGTGGATAATGCAACATATCGTTGTTTTCTTGTTCACTACGCAATCGTATCGCCAAATAACTTGATTACATATCCACTTGTTTGTTGTTATAGATTCCTTACAGTCGCCTAGGCTTGAATCTGAAAAGCCTTGTAGATCATTTCAATAACAATGATAACATAGACCAAGACCTTATGTGCCCTAAAGATAACGAAACGAAAAAAAAAAAATTTAATCATCTTCCATTCATTTTCTGTCGGATTTACCTAATGTCTACTTAATACATTTACTGCATACATTATATTGGAGCGACTGGCATTTGTCAAGTAAGGAAGCGTACCAATAGCTTCTTTATATGGTCTATTTTCTCTATTTTCTGTTGTAATTAGTTTTTCTATTTTGTCTGTCTCTTTTCTGAACTTTCATTCTCTATTCATTACTTGGTTTGTGACCATAGGTATCTTTTAGGGGTGCATTTCCTGAAAACCGTACTTCCGCATCATTCTGTCGATGTATCTTTCTTGTTTTATTATTAATACTTTCGCTTTTCTGTCTCTTTCTATTTCTAGTCCAAGAAACGGCTTCGGTTTGCCCGAATCAGTCATTTCGTATTCCTCCATTAACTGTCGCTTAATTTCATTTAATTTACTTTTATCATTACATGCCAGTAAGATGCCGTCCACATAGAGTGTTAATATCAATATTTTATCTGCTTGCTTCCAAGTAAATAAGCGTAATTCGTCCTCGTGCGGTGTTATTCCCATTCGTGTTGCTGTCGCTCGGAATTTTTCATTCCAGCACTTTGGACTCACCTTTAGGCCATAGAGTGCTTTCTTTAATTTACAACTCTCAGTCGCTTTATTGTTGGATCACATTCTATCCCATCAGGTATGTCCATCAAAACCTCGCTATTAAGTAATCCATTTAAGAAGGCAGTTTTTACATCAATTTGACATAACTCTAGATAGTACTTATTGGCAATCGCTAGAACTGATCTAATTAGTGGCAATCGTGATACTGGTGCATATGTTTCTTGCAATTCGTAAATGTTCTTATCTTTGAAGCCTCTTATTACTAATCTTGCTTTATATATTACGCTATTGTTTGGTTCAATCCTTTTCTTTAGTACTCATTTTGAATCAATGATGTCTGGTTTCTTTCCGTCGCTTGTAATGGTTGGGCTGTCGATTATTTGCCAAACATTGTTTTTATGTATTAAATTCAATTCTTCGTTAATTGCCTCTATCTAATTTTTTTTCTCTGTTGTTTTCATGGCTTCTTGATAAGAACCTGGATCACCATTTGTTTCTGCCAAGAGTGCATGAATTGTTTCGTAGTCCATTAAATTTTCTTCTGTAACTGTCGCTTTATTCTTTTTTGGGCGTCCTCTGCCTCTTTTCGGCACTCCCTTCGTTCTCGACGTATCTTGAGGGATTTCGTTTTCAAATTCTATTAACCATGTTTCAGTGTTTATTTTACTGTATAAATTTTCCCAGTTATTTAGATCTTGTTTCTTGTATTTATTTGCGAATACAAGTTTTTCGTTAAATCTCAAATCTCTGCTTTCATAAAATTTTCCTTCCTCTGGTTTGAATAAAATATAGCCTGTCTCTTTGTATCCTACTAATATCGCTCGCTTTCCAATACATCTAAATTTCGGACCTGTCTTTCGCTAAACTTTTATGTAGGCTAAACATCCAAAATGTTTTAGCTGATTTATGTTTATTTTGCACTCTGGATTGAATATTTTAATTAAAGAAACCATTTCATTTGAAGCATGTGGCGTTCTGTTGTAGGCAAATACAGCTGATCCAAGAGCCAAATCCTACATGTTTTCAGGTAATCCAGAGTAATACATCAACGCTCGCACTCTCCTTTCAATTGTCTGATTAAATCTCTCAGACACTCCGTTATGTTGTGGGGTATCTGGACAAGCTAGCTGTAGCTCTGCCCTTAGTTTTTCTAAAATTTTTACTGTATACCCTCCTGTGAATTCCGTTCCTTGGTCTGTCCGTAAATAACATACTTTCGCATCCCTTCCTAAAAAATTTCGTGCGCTCTTTACAAAATTTTCTATACAATGGCCTGTTCCATCTTTCGCTTTCATTGGGTACGCCATTGCTAACCGAGAGAAATCATCTACAAATACAGATTTGTATTTGTATCTCTTCGGATTAGTCGCTGGACTTATTATCCCCATTACATCAGAATGAATTATCTGCAGAGGTTCCGTCGCTCTACTTCGCACGTTGCTGAAAGGTAGTCTGCTTAATTTTGATATCAGACATACTTCGCAGTCCAGAATAGAACCATTATAAACTGTCTCTTTTAATTCTTTATTTTCTGGAAACTTCTTTTGCGATCCTTTTAAATATCCCAAGGATGCATGTCCCATTCTTACATGCCACAGCATGGCTTTATTTATGGATGATTGTTTACTTGACTTTTCTTCAAGTTCGAGATTACAGTTCGCTTGTTCATCCTGCTGCATATCATTCGCTTCGTTTGTTTGTCTGTCGCATACTGTGTTTACAAAGTCAGAACTTAACTCTGTCCTGGTTTCTGTATTTTCAATTACATTCGCTATTGAACTTTCTTCATTCTCTTTCGCTTTTCCACTTTCTGTCGTGCTTCGTGTTGTTAAATATGCTATTATATTCCTTTTTTCTGTTCGCTCATTATCTGTCGATTTATTAATTTCAAACTCAACTATCCAATAAGGCCTTTTATATAAGCCCGTGATAAATGACTTATTAGTTTCAGGATCATAAATATCAATTCGCTCATTGTCTAAATAAACGCTTGGTCCCTGATCAATAAACTTTCGCAATGATAACAAATTCTCTGTTAACCCTTAGCGCTCCGCACGTTTTTATACCAAATGACGGACGGCTCCGTGGCAGAGCCAACGGAGCGCTAAGGGTTAAATCATTCGCATATATAACGTTATTTAGATTAAGAATTTTGTTTTGTTCCGCAATCGCTTGAACCTGGTCTACTCCCTCTGATCTCAAGTTCGCACTGTCGCTTTTATTAGCGCATCTAATTTTGCCAGGATTATTATCAAAGCTTTTAAATTTCAATTTTGAATTTGTTAAATGTTCCGTCGCTCCCGTATCTATCAGAAACTTTGCTAATCCTAATCTCTCTTTTCTTTCATCCATACAATTTGATTCGAAGACGCTAACATCTATTTTGGAATCTATTTCTTTTTGAATCAACGATTTATCCTTGTACTCACCTTTCCCAGGAGGATTTTCTTTTCGCTTTCTGTCAATTGTATTTTCCAGTTTCTTATTATAGAATGTTTCACTCTTAAAACTGTTTGTTCTTTTTTTATTGTTTCTATATTCTATATTCTCATTCGCTATCTTACCAAAAATTCGTCGCCTTTTACTGTCGTTAGTATTGCGTTTATTATTAAATTTTCTTTTATTTCCGCAATACTTATTCCCGCCGCTATATTTGTAATTGATATTTTGTTGATACCTCTATTCACTTCGTCTCTTCCTCTCGCGATACTCCGCTGCATTGTGGTTGATTAGCCTTTTGCATTCGAAACACACCTTTTTGTTAGTACCCTTATGCGGGCAATCGAATGCCATGTGACCAAAATCGTCACAATTGAAGCAGCGTGGTGCCTCCTTTGCGTCTGTCGCTACCATCGTTGTCGCCTTTTCCGTCGCTGTCATTTGTCCTTTTATGCTTTCAAGCTGTAGAACATATAATTTTTATTGGTCATAATTTAGAATTTTATTTGTAATGCTTTTTATCATAAAATATATATTTTAGATCTAAGGCACTTTTGTTAATATAGAGTTGTAAAATGCATCTCTCTTTTCCTCGTTTGACAAAATATTATTGCATGATAAATTATTATAACTTCTAACCAGCTCCTTAAAACGGTCTATAAATTCTGTCGCCTTTTCTTTAATGGGATTATATTGAATTTCGTATAGTTTTTTTCTAATTGTTGTAGAAGTTACGTTAGTTTCACTTGATTTTATTTTCTTAATTGCATTTAATAATTCTACTGGATCTTTGATATCTATTACTTTCGAATAATAGTTCGGATCAATGCGATTTATAATTATGTCCCGAACCTTAAACTTATGTTTTTCTTTAGTTCATTTTTAATTAGTTTAAAGATTTCTAATCTATCTATGCCGTTATTAATACTGTCGAATTATGACCAATTTCTGACCGAAAATTGTCTATGTCTTTGTCACCTTTTCCGTCGCTTACATTCGAATTCTCATCGCTAGTTTTAGATTTATTCGAACTGGCCTCTTCTCCCAACTCTAGGAAGTTTAGAAAATTTTCGTGACGCACATGATTCATAAGCGAAGAAGCTCTTTCCGCTTCTGAGCTTACTGTTTCCTTTAGATCGTTAATTTGATGCTGCATCTGTCGCTCATTTTTTTTCTGCCGTTCCTGCAGCTTGTCTACCTTTTGGTTAAGCTTTTCCAACTGTTTCTTTATCTCTCTTAGCATCGTAACTGTCGTTTGACTCTCGCTACTTTCTGTCTCTTTACTTCTGTCGCTCTTCCTCTTTTCCATTGACCGACAATAGGGCATCAGGAGCTCTCCCTTTTGCATTGCCTTCCTTACTAGACTTAACTCATCTTCAGTGACAAATTTCTTTTCTATAAGATATAATAATCATAAGTGATTGTAACTATTTTAATTTAGCTCAGATCTGATATGCCGAACACAAGCTAATCAAATCGAGATATAACTTAATGGAAACAATGACATCTTATTTTGAATATCCATCATTTAATTTCATAAGTAAAATATATCGGCTAGGTTTACCGTGTTGTAGCGGAAATTCCGCGTACATACATCTAGCATTATCGCGCGTGTTTATTAAATTTCTCTCTCGCACTCGCAACGCACAGGCTTTAATCTCTATGCGTGTGTCTTATACACAGTAGAGACTTTCATCTTGTCTCCGTGTATTCTCTCTCTCTCTCTTTCTTTCTTTCGCATCATTCGCATGCCCTTTCTCTCTCACCGCGCTCGCATACTCTCTCGCACCGCTCATGTTTCCTCTCTCTCGCACCGCACTCACGTGCTCCTCTCTCTCGCGCCGCTCGCGTTACCTCTCTCTCGTACCGTTCGCGTTCCCTCTCTCTCGCACCGCACTCACGTGCTCTCTCTCGCACTGCTCGCGTTCCCTCTCTCTCGCACCGTTCGCGTTTCCTCTCTCTCGCACCGTTTGAGTTTCCTCTTTCTCGCACCGTTCGCGTTTGTTTTTCTCGGAATAGCGCGCACCTTCGAACTCGCCAACGGCAAAATCAAATTCCACGAATTCACCAACAATCGAAATTATGATTTTAACATTCTTCGCGCCCTCGATACACATACACCCTTTCATCGCAGCAACCCACGCTTTAACGGCCCTTCACAGCATATCGCGTTTATAAGCCCATCCTGATTATCGTATCTCTTTCGCAATTGCCCTACGTTGAGAGATACACAATGCACAAACTTTCAATTCACTCAACCGTCGCACTCATTTTTACTTTTACTTACTCTACAGTGATTCTTCACTGTAGTTACAGTCGCTTTCAAGCTTGATTCTTTCGTTCCAAGAAAGATATATTCTTTCTTACCTTTATTGCTGTCACCGGTGACCTCTTCTTTATTCCAGGCTTCTCCTGGGCCCATAACCTTTTGAATATTTAAAGTTGGGGTAGTCATTCTTGATAGAATAAATAACTTGCACCAACACACTATTGAAGTTTATGTATATCTGTATTTATTTATAAAGGTGCACAGAGCGCAAACCTCGATACAAAAGAATTTCGTATTAAATAACATTCGCTCAATAAGAAGTACAAAAGCTGACTGACTTTGAAGCGCCTCGCGCACCCAAAATTATTAACTAAAGGGGAGGGAGAGAGAGCGCAGCACGCCATCTCTTCAACAGATATTTAAATTTATTATTTTATTACATTAATTATAAAATCATATATTTAAGTATCACCTGATAAGAATAAGGTCTTAAATATTAAGTGTTCCTTTTTAGGAATTTTTCACATACTTATACACTGCATATTACCATATAACTTGAAAAAAAATCTCCACATCTAATAATTTTCATGTTATTAATTAGCAGTGATAAGTTCTTTTCATACGTGTTACTTCAGGAGGAACAAATATATACTTATTAAAATAAATTATATATTGTGGATGACAAATTTTTTTTTCTATTTGTAAATTTTTTTTAAAATTTAATTTTAATTTTTAATTTATTACACTTATTACAATTATATTGGAAGTATAATTTGATTCGGTCGGTTTTCTTGCGGACAAAAATGCATTTATTTCAAAATAAAAACAATTAAAAGATTTATCAAAGTATCGTCCATCGCTAGTTACTACTTTTTCCCACCTCTCAGGCAATTTTTAAATTCCATCTCGAAAAAATGACTCGTCTTTTGAAGTGATCCAAGTTAGGAGCCAATTTCCGATTTCTGCGAAAGAAGTGAACCGATGATCTGCCAGATCGTGCTACATCCCTCGGAACAAGCAGTAATCAGAAGGAGCAATGTCCGGAGAATACGGCGGGTGCGGCAAAATATCCCACTCGAGCGTTTCCAAATATCTTTTCACGACTTTTCCGACATGAAGCCGAGTGTTTCCATGCATAAAAATAACTTTGTCATGTCTTTCCTTGTATTTTTGCCGTTTTTCTCGTAATGCAAGACTTAAATGAATCAATTGCAGCCTATACCGATCGGCCGTTATGGTACCGCCAGGTTATAGCAGCTCATAGTACACAACACCCTTTAGATCCCACCAGATATACAACATGATCTTCGAACCATGAATATTCGGCTAAGGTGTTGATGTTGAGGTCGATGGCAAAGATTGACCGGACATGGCGTAGTATTTTTTCTTCTTGGTGTGATCATAGAATATCCATTTTTCATCCCCAATAATATAATTCAATGTTAAAGACCCTTTCTTTGTTGCCTTTGAATCAGCTGCTCGCAACAGAAAAATCGCCTGTCAATGTCTCTCGGTTTCAGTTTATAAGGCACCCAATTGCCTTGCTTTTGAACAATTCCCATGGATTTCAATCGTACAGAAACTGCTAGTTGAATCACTTCTAATGATTTTGCAAGCTCTTCTTGCGTTTGACTCGGATCTTCATCGTGTAATGCCACCAGATGTATCAGTTGGAGCACTGTAATCATAAACTTCCACAAGCATTCGATGCGCTTTAGCCGCACTTTTTTCCAATTAAAACAGAAAACTAAAACCTCCTGCAAATGCTGCTTGGTTAACACAAAATTGGACATATTTAACAGAGTTGAAAACAAGATTCTTTTATGAAACTTGAAGAGCTATAAGCTGAATATTATTGACAGATATCTAACCTCTCTGAAAATACCGAATTTAGCTGATACTATTAAATATTTATAATAGCTTGAGCCATCTTTTGAAAACGGGCCGAACTAATTTGTACTCTCAATATTTTCTGTAGTATTTTCATTTTTTTAACCCCTGAAGAAAGACAAGGGGTGTTATAAGTTTCAACACTGCGTGTGTGTTTGCGTGCGTGAGTTTAGGTGTGTGCGTATATGTGTGCGCGTGTGTGTGTGTGTGCGTGTGCGTGAGTGTGTGTATGAGTATGATTTTTTTGAAATTAAAAAGTAGTGTAATCGGAATGGTCCTTATCTGTATTCGATGAACATCTGCCCAGCTGCTGAAAAGTTATGAGTTTCTTTTCGAATTGGCATCCGACTTCTTCCAAGGTATAGTCACTCAGTCATTTTGAAAATACTTTGAAAATCTTCTTAGTATTATGAATACTTTCTGCCTTTATTAATTTTGTCCAGTTTTTATTAATTTTGTTAAAAGAAGAATCTAAAAAAATAACATAGTATTAATTATTTGATATTTAAACATAGTTTTCCTTTTTTTCATTATTATTGGTTGTCAGGCCAAATGTACTTATTGTCTTAAATTCAGGTTGTTCAATGATTAAGGCAGATTAAGAATTAGGAAAGTTTATTAGTAAAATTATTGTCTTAATTTTTTGTAAGGTTAATAAGTACATTTGTTTTTGAGGGGCACCAACGGGAAGGTAACCAATACCACCCCGCATCTAAAATAAAAACAGCCTACAAAAGAAAATTATTCGTTAGTTCAATAAGTGAAAATTAAATTTTATATCATTTTTTATTAAAAATTTTGTCTTATGATTGAGTTAACTTTTCGATCGTGGTTGTAGAACACATCTGAAAAGATTTAAAAAAAAAATAGTAATTGGTGAACTTATTATAATTTATGATAATTAACATAAATATTTATTTTTACTAGTGTGATCAAAAAATAAGACCAATTTACGACACTAACATACTATTGTATGTATATAACTAACAAAACGTATTAAAAAATATTTCAAACGAAAAAAAAAATTATTATTGGGATTTGAACCTAACTACTTATTTAGGATATTTCAACCTCATGCATCTACCGGATGAGCTATTGTAAAAAGTCTAAATATAAATACAAATTGTAATATATAAGTTGTACCCCCCGGAAGTTTATTGTTTTAATTTCTCTCTCTATGCTTTGTCATTGCTTTGCCTATAGCTGTAGCACCAATCAGGAACGAGTAGACAGAAAAAGAAAAAGGGGTCTTCGATCTTTCTCTTTGTTTGGCTAAGACAGGATTGAAGCCCGTTCTCTCACTCTATGTATATTATCTCTATGGTAAAATAACATGTGTGATATTGCGAATAAACAATTAAATGTAATGCAGATGTGAAAAATATGTCTAATCATAATAAATAATAAAATTCTAAAATATATAAAATACTTGATAAAAGTTATAAGTTCAGTAATAAAGGTTACATATGATCTTTCAGAAAGATTGTATAAAAAGTTACTGGAATCTTTCATGGGAGATAACTGACAGTTTCTTAAGGGGTTACCCCCCACTTGTAGCTCAACAAAAAGGCCTTTTTCATGAATTTTTTTAAAGAAAACTACAAAACTTTTTTAAACGATTATTATATCATCTTAAAGAATACATCTTGAAGAACTTTCAGTAATTTTTTTATTGCAAAATATTACATTGTTAAGTGGCAAATGGCCGCCAATGAAATAGTGTTTTTATTTATACGGTTTGCGGTGACCAACATTGCGGCGAAGTGGATCATCTGAAACAAAAAATGTGGATAGATTTAGTTAAATATAAGTATAAACTAGTCTTTAATCGAAGGATTTAAAAAAATATTCATTTTTCACAAAATGGCGGACAGTCAAAGTCAATGGCTCGATTTTAACAAAAAAATCAAACGATTAAAGACTACATTTTTATGTATTAAATAAGCCTGCAAAATTTCAAGAAGATCGGTTCATTAGTGTTCAAGTAATCTTGGTCACCGACTTCAGAAATGCTATTTCAAGAAAAACGCGTTTAAAGTTTTAATTTCAGTTTACACGAAGAAAATAATTTTTGTAAACTTACATAGAATTATCTATTACGGGTCCATACAGAAGTTCTTCCGCCGACGATGCCGCTTGCAAAACGGTAATTTGGTGTTGCCTTCGTAACATTCTTCCTTCACGAGTGCTCTCGGCCGCACGTCTCTCTGCCAGTGCAATCCGTGCTTCGTCCATTTTATCAGCATATTCGTGCGCGTTGTGTCCACAGCTCACTCCGATTGAGTTCAAATAAAATAATAATGATTTTGAACCTTCGTTGAATAGTCCAACGGCAATATAAGCTGCTAAATTTACAACGATTGCTCCACTCGAGACGATTTTTTGGCTGATTTTCCAAATAAGTTGATTGAAGCTTTCGTTGTTATTTTGATTGAAGCCACCGACGCATCTTTCGAGTAAAGTTTCTTTACTCAGATCGTCGTATATAGGTCTGATGGCATCCAATACATTTGATGGAAGTGGTCTGTAATCGTGTTGGAAAGCCTTGTTTCTCGCCTGAGCTCGTTGATATGAACACCACGATTCTTCACCGGTTGGACATCTCTCATGGTGTGGTTTTGCATCGGTTGAACTGTAATGATCGAAGGTCGCCCATATTGCCTCATGCATATCGTGAACAGAAGCAGAATGGCGTCAAATAGCAAGTCCATAGTACACAGTGAGCTTGTCAATAAATTTTCCTGTCAGCTGTCCTTTACCACCAAGCTTTTTGTTTTTTTTTACTAAATTACGAAGACGGGATCCCATACGCTTTTGGACGTGTCCGATGCATTGTTTTTTTATAACTTCTACGTCGTCATAAGGATGAGACTTTAATAGCCCAGTGTACGTCTTCGAATCTCCGTCTCCAATATAGTAACGGTACAGGACATTATATTTTGCTATTAAACGCTTGAAGACTTCGATAATAGAGTCCACCTCCATTTTTCCCGAGGAGCCTTCGTGATTTGCACTGCAGTTATCTTCGTGTGTTTCGTACCATTGTTCGTATTCCGCAACATTTAGTTTATGTTTCCACGATTCACACATTTTACAATACGCACTTTTTACCACGAGATCAAGTACTTTTCCACTGTAGTAGCCTATGACTGATGTAACTCCGAACAACGACGAATATCCTCGTTTCCTCCAGGATCCATCTCCGGAAACTGTTAATTTAGAAGTTGCATCTTCTGCTGCATTAGGTGTATTTTCAATTTTTTCTCGTACGGATTTTTTAAATATTACATCTGCACATGTTTTCACAGACTCATCAATACTTTTTAAAATTATTGAATATGTATTCTGAAACCTTGGCATGTCCATAAGTCCGCGAAATTTTAGTGCTCCAGCCAATCCTATGCCGAGAACTCTCATAGTGAATATAAATCAACGATTTATTTCATACGAATGTGCCACAAAAGGAGAAGATGGTATCAAATTATCTGCACATGAGTCACATTTCACAACGACTTTGAAGCCTAGTCCTCTTGCATTTGCAGTTTCAAATTTAATATTTCCATTACACGTTTTACACTTCACTAAACTTGAAATTGCAGCAAACACAACGCAAAAGTTTAAAATGCGATATTCAATATTCGGGCTTTGATTCACAGTCATATCAATATTATCTTTCAGTTTCTTCGCAGACGTGCTGAAAGTTTCAGTTTCCGATTCGGCCAGGTTCGGGTTAAAAATACCCTTCCTTTTTTTTGGTCGAGATTTCCGTAAACTTTCACTGCTTCTTGTTTCTCGCGAACCTTTTTTTCGATCCATTTTTAAATGTAAAATAAATAAAAACTGCGCTTATAATATTGTGAACGGCGGAAATAAATACGTCTCATATAGTTGAACTTTCAAGCTACACTGACGAATTTAAACGATAAAAGGCAACGAAAATTCGTTTCTACAAATTCCAGTCTATTATATAAACGTTGTAAATGCCAGGTATACGACTATTGTCATCGAACAATCGACTGAAACCGTCGAGAGGGTCGAGCATGCCAGGTGCCAGACTAGCTGGTTGTTTACACAACGGATTCTTCTCTTTCAACGCTCATATCTCATTAAATTTTGTTCGGATCGACTTGAAATTTCCAGGTCATATTCTCAGATACTTATACTTCAAAAAAATGCAATTAACAAAAAATCGATTTTTTCAAAGTCGCAAGTGGGGTTAACCCCTTAAGTCAGATATTCCAATGTTGCGTCAATATTCAGTGAAAGCTTCCTGGAAGATAATTAAATCTTTTGAGAAGCTTAAAAAAATCATTCCAGAAAGCTCATAAGAAGCTTAATGCAAGGTTTTATTCAATGCTACTCATTTTCGCGAAAAATATTTATATGAGGATTATGCGTGGGCACAGGAACATAACTATAACATATTTCGTAAGATTTTTCGAGATTTCATAAAACATTGCATAAATTCTACTACAAAATTCAACAATATTTCTGTAAATCTTTTAAAAACATAGCGTAAAATCTTACCTCATCTTTACGGGAAATGTTTATACGAGGATTATGCGCGGACATAGATACATCATACATACATCACAGAAATATTTTTCGAAAGATTTTTGCGAGGTTTCAAAAAACATTGCCAAAATTCTGCACTAAATGTTTCTGCAATTTTTCTGTTAATCTTTTATAAACATAGCGAAAAATCTTTCCTCAACGTAGATACTCGTACATCACAAATATTTTTCGTAAGAATTTTGCGAGGTCTCAAACCTTTTATGAAACCTTGCAAAAACCTTGCGAAAATCTTTTGTGCTATGTGGAAAATAACTTCTGATTGTTACAACCCTGATCGTATACAATTAAGCAAACATTTGCTCTTATACTGTGTAACTTTATATATTGATATAATTTTAGGAACAATTTTATGTAACTCTTCCGCATTAAATCAAAAAGCTAATAATTGATGCCACGAAATATTAGCATCAATACTATCAATACAAAATAACAACGCATGTTATGCTATTTTCGAACTTCTATTTTGTTCTTCCATTTCGGAGACCTTCAATAATATCATATTTTTTAGAATATTCTTCGAACGCGCGAATCGATATTTCATCAAATTTTAGAGCAGATAGTCGCTGTTGTGGAGAAAGAGTACTTAAAAATTCTTCTACTTTTTCAAAAATCACTTCATTTATTCCCGGTTTGATATCGTATTCTAACATATAGGATCAAACCGTCCATTCAGCTGGTAAAACTAATCCAGAGTTGCGCAATCTGGAATAGCAAGCCGCTGAATGAAAATAATTTTGTTTTGCTAAATCCTTTTCTTCAGGTGTATACATTGTTTTTTGTTTAAGTAATTAGAGCTTTATCATTGTTTTAGCCATAGCAGAGATATCTTTGGCTTCTAAATAATCATCTAAACCGCGAAGTTTGTTAGTTTTATTTTTTTGTAAACGTTTCTTCAGACGACTTTATATTTTGCTCCGTTCTAACCATTCTACGCATCATTTTAATTTTATTTTTTGCTATTAATAATTCACTCTTTAATTTATGGATGTACATTTTGCCTGTGACATAGTTTCAGAAACGCGATGTTGCTAAGGTGAAGCTATTGGCAAAATGTCTTTAGTCGGTAAAGAAACGTTTACATTGGCGCTTTCAATACACGGCTCATAATTTAAAAAGGAAACATCAGTTTCTGTATCAGAAAAACTGAATATTTCCCTAGCAAACGAATATGTTGAAATTGATGGCCTTTCTAAAGTCGTACTCATACTCGATGCCATCACTTCTGTAGGTGTCGTTTCTATCCTTTCATCTTGTTCTACTTCTTCAACAGGATTCACTGCTGCTGCCTGCTGTAGTGCCCGTTCTTCTTAGACTCTGTACCAATGAATGGGAACACGATTTCTGCGTAAATGTGTCTTCCCATCATTGACAAGTCATCATCTTGAAAATGAAGGCGGCAATGTCCGGAAGATGTTACCGAACAAGCGGTCCAATTCCGCAAAAAAATATTTTCTACCAACAAATGTCATATGAAAGAATAAATGAAAAAAATTGTTCCTGCCCTAATATATTGTACGATTACAACCAATTTAAAAAAAAAGTTAATCAGTTTCAATACGGATTTGTGCTCGGTATTTTCCGTTTATAAACCAATTAATCCAATTATATCCAATTTCACTTGATTAGTAACAACTAATGAAATTATTTTAATCGGTTTAAATCGGATATAATTGTATCACCAATTTGCAAAAATTGCGAAGCCGCTTACGAGTTTGTTAAAGAAAGACACGGAATTTACGTGGTCGGACGAAGCTCAAAATACGTTCGAAACGCTGAGAAATAAATTATGCGAGGAACCGATATTAATCTTTCCCAATTTTGAAAATACTTTTAATCTAACAACAGACGCGTTGGGATACGCGGTAGGTGGCATTTTGTCACAAGGAAAGATCGGTAGTGATCAGCTCGTCGCTTACGTGTCTCGCATGCTCACAGATGTAGAAAAACTCTGGGATACGTTTAATAAGGAGGGACTGGCACTCGTTTACTGCATAAAGTACTTTAGACCTTATTCGTTCGGCCGAAAATTTTTTTCATAACAGACCACAGACCGCTTGTATGGCTAGAAACGCACGAAGACTCCAACTCGCAAATAACGTAGTGGCGTCTTATGCTTGCTGAATACGATTTCGAGGTGATTTATAGAGTAGGGCGACTTAACATAGCCGATGCGCTCTCAAGGAATCCGGTAAAAAGCGTCCGCATAATTTCGCAGACAAAACAGAATGCGCCGGAGATCGAGCAACCGCCGAACGCACTTGAGCCGCCGAGCGAAACGCTTACGCAGCCCACGCACTCAATGACTACTTGAGTTTGAGCAGGTCGAAAGGCGAGTGACAAACATTTAGAAGCAATAAAACGGCTAGGTCCGCGAAAATGCGTAAGAAACGCAGAAACACAGGAGATTGTACCTATTATTGAAAACACTCAAGCGGAGAGCATAGAGCAAAGCCCTAATGAAAATATTATGTAAATAGAAAAGTCACAAAACCCTCCAGTAAAAAATTTATGTGACGCTACACGCAGCGAGGTTTCGTGCATAGAGAGCACTCAAAATGAAACGCTAGGAAAAGAGAACGGTAACGAAAATCTAAAAGAGAGAGTTATATAATAAGGGAGGAATAAGAAACGAAAGTTTCTTTGATAATACAGTAAAAAAGAGAAATATGGGAGAGAGTAGGGTAAACACGAAGAAAGACGAGAGCGCCGATATAAGGACTTCGTCGCTGGTATACGACACGATCACTTGCAAAGAGCAACTATTCATGCGCTAGGATAACTATTTATATTTTGTAACAACAAATGAAGAGCTGTGCGATGACGGTGCAATGCAATTAAAACTACGCAACAAATTATCTGCTTTTAAAAATTTAAATATAAGTAAGTTAGCATTGATGCAAATAATAAAATTCATATTGGGCTTTCAATACGGGGAAAGAAACAATTATGCCTGTATGAAACCAATCAAAATTTGAAAATTTTATGCACAAATCTAAAAAAAAACTTTAACGAAACTAGACATTGCATCAAGCAGTATACAAAAATCTCAACACATAAATAGATTTGTACTTTTTTCTGATGAGGCTAAATTTTGTAGTGATGGACAACTTAATAGGCAATACTCATCATTGGTCAAATCAAAATCCCCAGTGGCTCATACCTGTAGACCATCAAAATCGATGGAGCCTTATGGTATTGTGTGGCATCGTCAATGGTTATTTCATTGGTCCTTATTTTTTTGAGAGAAATGTTGATAGAAATACGAGGGTATTCCCAAAAGTACCCGACCTGACTTATGAATACAGATAGTTTTAAAAAAATAATTACTGCGATTGACAATACTACCTTTCAACAACTTAATGTGAAAAATTCATAACGGTACGTTCATTATTATTTTTTTTACAGACATCTAAAGTGAACGCTCTCAGTGAATTTGTAAATATGAAAAAAATCGGGCATCGAACCGGAAATTTGGACATGAGAAAGCTGTGCGCAAGATGGGTGCCACGTTTGCTCACAATGGAGCACAAACAGCAACGTGAGGATGTTTCCATCGAGTGTTTGACAATGTTTCGCTGCAATAAAGCCGAGTTTTTGCGTCGATTTATAACCATGGACGAAACATGGGTCCATCATTTTACACCTGAGACCAAGGAGCAGTCGAAGCAGTGGACTAAAAAGGGAAAACCTCCTCCAAAGAAAGCAAAGACAGTTCAGTCAGCTGGCAAGGTCATGGCATCTGTTTTCTGGGATGCGCGTGGAATACTATTTATTGATTATCTCGAAAAAGGAAAAACAATCAATGGCGCATATTAGGCAGCCTTATTGCAGCGTTGGAGTGATGAAATCAAGAAAAAACGGCCCCATCTGACGAAAAAAAAAGTGTTGTTTCATCACGACAACGCACCAGTCCACACGTGCGTCTTTGCGATGGCTAAAATCAATGAGTTGAAGTTTGAATTGCTTCCTCACGCACCCCATTAGTCAGATCTGGCTTCCTTGGATTATTTTCTTTTTCTGAATTTGAAAAAATGGCTCGGCGGCAAAAGATTTGCCAACAATGAAGAGGTAGAGTCTGCGGTTAATAGGTATTTTGAGGAGCTTGACGGTTCCTACTATAAAGCGGGTATCGAAGCTATTGAGCATCGTTGGGAAAAGTGTATCGAACTGAAAGGAGAATATGTTGAAAAATAAAAAACATTTTCGCAATTTTTTTACGGTTTTCTTTGTCGGGTCGGGTACTTTTGCGACTGCCCTCGTAGCTATTTGGAGTTGCTAAGAGATCGGTTGCCAGAATTGTTAGAAGATGTTTCTTTAGCTACAAGACAAAAAATGTGGCTCCAGTAAGATGGTGCAGCACCACATTTTGCATGAATAGTACGTGACTTCTTAAATTATAACTACAATGAGAGGTGGATCGGGCAAGGAGGTCCAGTTAACTGGCCTCCTTGCTCACCAGATCTCACTTCTCCAGATTTTTATCTATGGGGCTACTTAAAAAATGTTGTTTTTGCAGAACGGCCAACAACTAAAACAAACATAAAAGATCGTATTTGTCGAGCTTGCGCAGCGATTCCAAGAGAAACTTTACTAAGAACTGTGCAACATTTTCAGAGGCGATTTTATTTATACCTTAAAGCTAATGGAGGTAACTTCGAACATTTGCTTCGTGGTTAATAATTATAATTGTTATAATAGTGAGAGGCAAGAGGACTAACGGTAAACAAGCACCCTAAATGTAAGAGGCAAGGGGACTCACGGTAAACAAGCACCCCAAATGTGAGAGGCAAGGGGACTCACGATAAACAAGCACCTCAAAGGAAACAGAACTTACTACGTTCACGTCATTGTTTCTGGGTAATGCCAAAAGTAAGATAAACGCATTTAAACAAACAGTACGATAAAGTACTGCTTTAAAGCCTCATAATTTGAAAATTACTGAATGAAAAAATATTCTATTATAGTATTTTGGGAAGCTCTCAAAATAACCTACAAGAATATGTAACAAGAAATTGTAAGTTCTATTTAAGAAATTTAAGGTAACCTTCATGTGACCTTTAAATTACTCTTCAAAGTCAAACAAATGGTGACATTTTATGTCCTTCTCATAAATATATAACTTTTGTTTATAACATTTTTCTGTATCTGGCTTACCAACGGATAAATTTGGGTGGGTCACTTAAAATTGCTCACCCTGTAGAAAACTTAGATTGGAAAGAAATTATTAAAAAATTACAAAAAGGAATATTTAATAGTAATATAAAATTAATAATTCACCTCGGTCTTCTACGCTATCCACCGCTCAAAAAGCGCGAGAGAATAATGCAAGAAGTACATAGCTCCACAGTGGGAGGATATAGAGTAGTGAACAAGACATACTATACAATAGAATCATGCATGATAACAATTGGGAAAATTTGTAAGAAGACGTTCAAAACGTTATAAGAAAGTGTTTGGATTGCTAATTGAAAAAATTGGTGAGAGTAAAAACTCGAGCACCAATGGTAATAACAGATAGTGGAAGCCACGCAATGGATCGTCTTGCGATGGACGTAGTAGACCCATTACCCAAAACAACGAGAGGAAACGAATATATTTTAACTTTTCAAGATTTATTAACAAAATTTATTATAGCCGAGGCTCTAGAAGCTACTATAATAGACGTTGCAAATGCATTAATAAGAAGGGTTATTTGCACGTTTGGAGCACCGCGGGTAATTTTCACAGACCAAGGCACAATCTTTACCAGCAAACTTATTAAAAAGGTAGCAAAACGATTTCGGCTAAAGCAGGCAACAACGATGGCTTGTCACCCGCAATCAAACGGGTCATTGGAACGCACGCACGCAAGTCAAGTGCAATTTCTGAGAATGTTTGTACACGGTAACAAAGCCAACTGGGCTGAATATATGGAATTAGCTACTTTTAATTTCAATACTGGGGTAAGTGAAGTAACGGGGCACACGCCGTTCAAACTTGTTTTCGGGCATCTAGCGAGAACGCCTACAAGCGACCCTCTCGAGGCAGATATTTTATTGCCGACGTTCGACGGTGACCTACAAAACTTGGCGATGCGTTTAAATGCGCCACAGAAAATAGCAAACGACAATCTATTTAAAGCAAAATGGAAATTAAAACGCTACTACGACAAAAGGTGCAACGAAAAAACGCTACAAACTGGAGAATAAATATGGCTACCAAAGGGGCCAAAACCGCTAAGTTTGATAACCAATACACCGAGCCATATTTAGTACTTGACGTCTCTAAAAATGGGAACGTAAAAATTCAAATAAGCAATACAAAAACCAAGCTGGTGCATATTAACAGGCTACGCAAATCTCATATAGAACCTTCTACAATTAAACGATTTCGCGACAATGCACGTGAGATTATTTAAGGTAGAAATTAAGTGCATGGTGACTTATTAAGGCGCTTTTTCGCACCGTAAGGACAAGCATAGGGGCGAGGTAAAATTCATCGATGAAATTACGCACGAAGAGTGCCGACGTATTCATGTATACCGTTCGCACAGAATTCGGGATGAAGTAATCAGCAATATTCAACATAATATTAGGTTGCTGCAGATAAAATGGCCGATTTGGCAATGACATAAAGTTGGCTGCAATTTTAGTGTATTATGTTGGCACAAGGCGGCGCAAATGATATGACATATTGAAGTATAAATACTGCTACCTTGGTTTATGGAGTCATTTCTGTTTTGCACTTCATAGTGATCGTGAAAACAAAAAGAGAAAGTGAATATGGAAGAGAATCAGAAACGGCTACTCTTACTATACGAATTTAAATTAGAGCACAACGCAACGGAAGCAACGAGGAATATCAACAGCGCATTTGGGCCTGATACAGTTAGCAAAGGAACCACTCGGCGGTGGTTCGAAAAATTTCGATTCGGAGACATGGACCTTGGAAATAAGCCACGTGGACACCCAGGACCATCGATCGATAACGACGAGCTGCGTGCATTAGTGGAGTCTGACCCCCGCTAAACCATAAGGGATTTTGCCGAGAAATTAGGCGTTCACAATTCGACAGTTTGTCACCACTTGTAACAACTTGGAAAAGTGAAAAAGTTTGACAAATGGGTTCCGCATGATCTTACCGAGCAAAATATGACGTGTCGAATGGAGATTTCAAGTTCTCTTCTCTTCCGCAACAAAAAGGAACTGTTCTTGCACCGAATTGTGACCTGCGATGAAAAGTGGATTTTATACGATAATCATCGCAATCGATCGGCCCAATGACTAGATGCCGATGAAGCGCCAAGACACATGCCGAAACCAAGCCTTCATCCAAAGAAAATAATGGTAACTGTTTGGTGGTCTGTAGCTGGAGTTATCCACTATTCGTTCCTGCAACCTGGTGAAACCATCAATGCTGAGAAATACTGTGCTCAACTGGATGAAATGCATCAGAAATTGATAGTCCAACGACCTAGGGATTTTAACAGGGATGGAGTGATACTGCTTCATGATAACGCACGACCTCATGTATCGAGAACAACGGTCCAAAAATTAAACGAGTTGTGCTATGAGACTCTTCCTCACCCTCCATATTCACCAGACCTCTCACCAACAGATTATCATTTCTTTAAACATTTGGATCACTTTTTGACAGGAAAAAGATTTAATAATAAAGCTGCTGTCAAATAAGGCTTCGAGGAATTTCTTCGAACCAGAAACTCGGACTTCTACAAAACTGGAATAAATGTACTTGTATCTCGTTGGAAAAAGTGCGTTGCATTTATTAGTACCTATTTTGATTAAATAAATTGTCTTTATAAAAAGTTACAGCTGTTTAAAAATTTATTACTAAATCGGCCATTTCATCTGCAGCAACCTAATAGTACGACTACATATCCAAAGACATTTGTTGGAAAAATTGATCATGCAGGTGACTGTAGCAACGCCAAAACGTACTCAGACCCTTACGGCACTTTTGATGACGCAATAGTAACTGGCTACGTCACGATTACCTTGCAAGACTATTACGGGCCTGTTAATTTAAACGACAATGAAGTAATTTTGTGCTCAGGCACGCGGTGGGCTCTTAACCAGGATAACTGCATCGATGTAGAAGCAGGCTATGCGTTTTGGAAGCCGCTACCAACTACGTCGTGCAAACAGAATAAATACTCAGAATTATACGCCAGCTATGTAAAAGAAATAATTGAATAAGAGCGTGGTGGCCAAGCTGTATATGTAATGGGGTCAGGGGAGGTGACTTTTGCCTTCACGACGAAGGGAGCAGCGCAGGTATGCGCTTACGACCTCGTACGCACTGAGCATCCGAAATTATTCTTTTTGGAAGAGCTGACGGCCGAAACTTTTACGACTATGCGTAATCCAACCATACACCACCTCGATATGTTTGCATACGCAAATTCAAAGTTTGTATACGTTGAAAAACATATTGAAGGGCAGTTAAAACGATTGTACAACCACCTCATATTGCAAAAATGCGAACTCGAAAAACGAGTTAATTTAAACGCACTAAGCATCGCAGTAACTGCGCCGAATATGTTCGCTTATCAAATTACAAAGAAAAGCGGCTACATGGCTTTAGTCGTGGGAGAAGTCGTTCACGTAATGAAATGTGTGCAAGTCGACGTAAAGCGCCGAGAAGCGCCTACGTGTTATCAAGAGCTCCCTGTTATTAAAGACCGAAAGAATTACTTTTTATCACCGCGTACTAATATCTTAGAACAATATGGCACATAGACTACATGCAACCCTATAATTCCACTAATGTATTTACTCGGAGACGACTTGCTCACTGAGCTGCAACGTCTCACTACAAAAGGAATGCAGCCAACAGTACTTAAACCAAATACAAAAGGAAATTGGGAATACATTGAGTTGGCAAAGTTAGCTGAAAGCGGCATTTACACTCAAGCTGAAATACAAGCCTTAATGCAACACATTATGTTTCCCGTTGAGAGGCCGGCAATGTTAAATACTATCGCGTTAGGTATGACGGGCAAGCAGATAGAAAAAAATGGCATGTCGGCGGCGCGACTTTTTAACGAAGAAGCACTCGCAGAAATCGCGAGCAGCACCTGGCAAAAATTTCGGGGGTGATTTCTATCGTTCGGATCGGCTAGCGTGGTGGTGATAGGCATTATAATGATTGCTCGCCTCTTTAAATTTCTCATTGATACTATATTGCATGGCTATGCACTATACAGCTTTTGCGGGTGGTCTCTTCATATTCTAGGAGCCATTTGGAATTCAGTAACATAGCTGTTACTGCATGCAGTTAGGGACAGACCAATGAAACAAAGAAAACAGACACCCACCGACGAGCCTCTGCTCGAGGCACCAATAGCGCAGCCGAGAGACCCGCCTCCAAGTCCGTCTACTCCGAACTACAATAAGCCGTCACACGGAGTGGCGACCGACTTGATCGACCAAGGTGGACGAATAATATTCAATATTTTAGAGACAGGAGGGTATCCTCGAATCTTCCATGAACTACCAATTGACACGTAACAATAGCCAGAACGAGGCAACGACAACACCCCGCCGAGTTAAATTTATGCAAAATAAAATATATTCTACGCATAAATAATAAATATTCCTACAGCATGCTCTTTAAGATAACTCCACTACACACCCACACACACACACACTCACGCACGCACGCATGCACACACGCACACACGCACACACGCACGCATGCACGTACGTACGTACGCACGCACGCACGCACGCACGCACGCATGCACACACACACACACGCGCGCGCGCGCTCACGGACGCAACCCAATACAATGTTGAAATGGTTATCGGCCACGAAACGAGGACAACTATACGATCAATTAAATGCATTACGCTTGCGTCCAACTTGGATTGCTCAGGCGCGTACTGAAAGTCTTTGCGAATATGCTCAGCGAATCGAAAATTCACACAAACAATATGTTAGACTCGGTAAATTAGCAAAAAATCAATTTTGCGAAATAACGTACTCTGCAAGGTAGAGAGAAACGTTCGCGATCGAAACATTTTTAAACGGATTAAGACTTGCGATAAAACGTTATACATGCTCACCCGAAGTGTATAAATATCTCCCGCATGCTATTCATCACGCACAACGCATACATTTGCATTTGTAAGATTTGGGACGGTTGAGGCGTAGTTGGATATTAAACATCTAGGAGTAACTCGTATAATTCACTTTGTAGATAATTCTTGAATGGAAGAAGATTATCCATCCACTATCTGTTACAAACCTGTCGTCGGTTTACCAATTCACTACAAAGAAAACGCGAGAAACTTATTTTGTCATAATTGTTTTGAATAATACATTGTGGATCCCGAAAAATTGTTTGAGACCAGAGTAAATTTTCATATCGTCTCGTATATTGTACTACCGACTCGTTGCACCATTTGCAGTAAAAAATTAGCACGGGAAGCTAAATATCAGAAGTGCAAGGTTTGCACGCGACTCCTAGCCGCGAGACGCTATAACGACATACTATACGTCGAAGCACATCTAGTAGATACACTATTTTAGATTTAGGCAGGAGAGCCATAGCTAACAAATAGAAAAGAACACTCGGCATACGCACATACTTACCATGATGACTCTCATACGCAACTATAAGCACGCGCATTATCAATACCTCAACGTCGACGCATGCGAAGCATGCTAGGTGTCAGAGGTGCACGAAGATAAAATTTTGTTTAATTGAGTAGTAGTGCGGGCGGCCGCACTGATGTTAGACCATTTCCTCACCCTTAGATGCATACATTGCCGCGCGTGATTCCCTTCGTACGTTGCACCTTGCAGCGCATAACAAGTGAGGTCGGTGATGCAAGAATCAAAGTGCGAGGCAGGGTCACTGATGAATACTGGGTGACAGCGCCTGGCCTCGAGATGCACAAGCAAATCGACGAATTGAATCAACAAATCTTTGATGCGACCCAACTCAACCGTAAAACAGATACAATTTTGCATCAAGATCCGTCATTAGAGTTAGATATAGACCATCACGCCTTGGAAGATGCACTAAAAGAATTTCAACACGTACCAATAAACGTATTAGAAAGCATATTACACGATTTAACAGAGATCGAGTCCAAGAGGGGCAGCCACTAAGCGGGGAGGCGTTGTCTCTCCGCGCCAACACGCTTAGCTAACCATGCTCACCTAACGCTTTCAAATTATTTACTATAATACCTGTTTTAGCAAGATGAGGCGGGCCAATACACGCATCGTACTACTCTTACGCACGCTCACGAATACCCGAGGAAAATACGTGAATGTAATGGAATGAAACAACCCCGGCATTATGTATAATAAATTGGAAAAATGGGCTATGGCGAGCGAGTATATATAGCCAATAAAATTGTGGAAGGCGAATTAAAACTTACCCGGGATATGCACGTACTTTAAGTAATAATGGAAGTGTTACTCTCGAAATCAGGTACAACGAAACTGGCGAACTCCAATCTCAAAAGCCCGCTCGACCTCGCTAAGCAAGTAGTCGAGAGCGCTATGCATCTCGTCCACTTGGCTACCGATTTAGTACGGAGAAGGGAGTTCGTCTTCGTGCCGCATTATGTGCAACAAGCACTCACACAAATCCAGGCTACAACTAAGACACAAATTGCGTGTCCTATAGTTGCGTTAAATAATGGGAAATTAAATGAAATTGCAGATATGAAGATATACTCATCAGGAACAGAACTCATCATACAATTAATCATTTAACTATTATTAGGTTGCTGCAGATGAAATGGCCGATTTAGCAATAAATTTTTAAACAACTGTAACTTTTTATAAAGACAATTTATTTAATCAAAATAGGTACCAATAGATGCAACACACTTTTTCCAACGAGATACAGGTATATTTATTCCAGTTTTGTAGAAGTCCGAGTTTCTGGTTCGAAGCAACTCCTCGAAGGCATTTTTGACAACAGCTTCATTATTAAATCTTTATTCTGTCAAAAAGTGATCCAACTGTTTAAAGAAATAGTAATCTGTTGGTGAGAGGTCTGGTGAATATGGAGGGTGAGGAAGAGTCTCATAGCACAACTCGTTTAATTTTTGGACCGTTGTTCTCGATACATGAGGTCGTGCGTTATCATGAAGCAGTATCACTCCATCCATGTTGACAAGCCTAGATCGTTGGACTATCAATTTCTGATACATTTCATCCAGTTAAGCACAGTATTTCTCAGCATTGATGGTTTAGTGGATAGTGACTAACGAATAGTGGATAACTCCAGCTACAGACCACCAAACAGTTACCATTATTTTCTTTGGATGAATGCTTGGTTTCGGCATGTGTCTTGGCGCTTTATCGGCATCTAGCCATTGGGCCGATCGGCGACGATTATCGTATAAAATCCACTTTTCGTCGCAGGTCACAATTCGGTGCAAGAACGAACGGTTCCTTTTTGTTGCGGGAGAGAAGAGAACTTGAAATCTCCATTCGACGCGTCATGTTTTGCTCAGTAAGATCATGCGGAACCCATTTGTCAAACTTTTTCACTTTTCCAAGTTGTTGCAAGTGGCGGCAAACTGTCGAATTGTGAACGCCTACTTTCTCGGCAAGATCCCTTATGGTTTGGCGGGGGTCAGACTCTACTAATGCACGCAGCTCGTCGTTATCGATCGATGGTCCTGGGTGTCCACGTGGCTTATTTCCAAGGTCCATATCTCCGAATCGAAATTTCTCGAACCACCGCTGAGTGGTTCGTTCGCTAACTGTATCAGGCCCAAATGCGCTGTTGATATTCCTCGTTGCTTTCGTTGCGTTGTGCTCTAATTTAAATTCGTATAGTAAATGTAGCCTTTTTGATTTACTTCCATATTCACTTTCTCTTTTTGTTTTTACGATCACTATGAAGTGCAAAACAGAAATGAATCCATAAACCAAGGTAGCAGTATTTATACTTCAATATGTCATATCATTTGCGCCGCCTTGTGCCAACATAATACACTAAAATTGCAGCCAACTTTATGTCATTGCCAAATCGGCTATTTCATCTGCAGCAACCTAATAGAACAGAACTCATACACATTATACGAAATAGTGCCTCTCCCCGTGTTTCAGCCGGGAACGCATAAACGGGCAATCACAATACATACGCAAGGAAAACTAATTGCAGTAAATGCGGCAAAGAAATCCATTTTTATCAACGAAGAAGAGAAAAATAGATGCATCGAGAAGTTTCAAAAAATTATATATATAAAACTTCAGCCTATTTTAGCTGCGCCGAATTGCGCCAGCAAACTTTTAACGCGGCCAACGCCTCGAAGTTTCCTCCTATACAAATTATTTTACGTAACGATCGACGGAGTATTCATAATGAAACGTCCTCAAGCCAACGAGTGTTTCTTCTCAGTAGCTGAGCCGGAGACTATAAAAGCGTTTTGCCTCAACACCACAATGACAATGACCCTTTGTCATTCAGGCATAATAGAAATCCCGCCCGCCTGTACCGTAACAATACAAGAAAAGGTGTACTCTAGCTTCGGTATGCATGAAAATTCGGAAAATGTCTACTTTATTCCGTCGCTACAGTTACTAGTTCGCAAAATTAACGAAAACAATTCCATGTTAAACGAAAATAGCGACATCGCGCGCACAACGGCAATCAGCATGATATTAATCACCATTGTAGCCAGTATGTCTATGGGTACAATATATAGTTTTGCAATCGTCGCGATTATGCTACGACGAGAAAACAGGGCACAAAATATAAACGAACCGGCAAGGGGGTAGATTTATCCCTTGCCCGCCCTTATAGCCTGGACCTTTTCAAAACATATTTATGCAATACCAAGGTCACCTAAGCGAGTCATAGAGTCACAGGTGACTCCGCCCATTCCTGTAACCGAAGAGCAGGACAACCTGTTAACAAAAGGAGAGCAGTAAATAGAAAAAGCACCGACCAATAAGACGTTTCCGTCCTACACTGCTAACAAGGAGAGTCTAGCAAACGAACTGCCTATAAGATGGAAAACTCGCGATAAGTCTTCAAAATTTACACTCCGCCATCCAAGACAGCAACACTATTTTTCAATTATGGAGAAGCTAACGGTCATTGTTGGACTATTCATCGTAAAAGAAATGTTTCGTGATCAACGAAGGGATGGACCTAGTATCCTTAGTGATGCGCGACATTTAGCAGCAACGGGACCGAAGATGTACCTTCAAGAGCAATTACAACTTCAACCAATATCCCGACCTTTCCATGTTCACCCCGGAAATGAGCGCCAAGGACTGGCGTGAGGAATGGGAGCTACAAGACTCTTTGGAGTATAACCATCAGGTTGTCACCCATCTGCCTACACTCCACCTCAATTATGGACCGAGTTTTTTTGGGGGGGGGGGGGGGGGGTTCTCAAATAGTTCATGAGACCTGCAGTAGTTGTCAAGCCCCACTACCCATCTGGCGGAATTGTGCTGTCAGCCTCTACAATTGGCTAGCAAGAAATGTAGAGGCTGTTTTCAAACGCGTGGGAATGTGGTAATCTAAATTACCAAAGAGATTTAGTTCAGGCAACGAAATGCAGAAAATGCCAGAAGCTGCAACCAATCGCCATCTATCGAAAAGAACCTTGGGATGACGACTACCCCGAGTGGAGCCGCAGCCAAATGGGGAAACGGTACTCGTCACTGGGTTGGAGATGTTTCACTACTACCATATACAAACAGCTAGTGTGAAAAGTGCAAATGGCCTTTGCTCATCTGGAGGGATTGCCTCGAGTGCATGACAAGCATAGCTAATGGAGGATTTGACGTCGATACATTAATCCATGAATGTGAAAATTCGAAACATGAACGAGACCTAGAAGGTCCTGCTCATTGTTACAAGTGCAAGGGATTACTACCGGTACAAATATCCATCAGCCTTGGTCAAGCGCAAATGTAAGAAGCCACATATTTGAGGCTAGTCGACCGTAAAATTAACAGTAACAAGTGACAGTACGAAATATAAAAACCACGTGTGTGAGTGACAATAATATACATATACATATAAAAATATATATTTATATATATATATATATATATATATATATATATACAGTTTGTCAAGTAAGAGCGTGGTCGACTTCACTGACAGGTAATTAAAGATTTTGCTCTAATTTTTTCGCGAGCCGATAGAAGAAAGCTTTGTTCTTGATGCATTGTTAACAAAGATTCAGTTGTCGTTGATCTTTTGAAAAAGAATCACATTAAACGCCATGAGTGCTAGGTACGCGTCGCGCTTCGAGGCTGTGTTCCTTTGCATCCACCCGAAAAGTCCCAAAATGTCGCAATCAGCGGCTGCTAAATATATGACAAAGTCAAAGGCATTTGTACAGAAGTGGATACAGCGATATAAAGTGGCTAAAAATGTCGATGATTTACCAGAACGTGGCTCGATAGGAAAAGTGAACAAAAAAGATGAAAAAAGAATAGTGAATCTGTTTTCGCGGAATCCTGCTTTAACACTGCGGCAAGGACAAGCGAAATTAATGGCAAAAGGTTTAGATACATCTTAAGAAACTATCCGAACCCATCTTCGTACTCATCATCTGAAATGGCGCAACACAATGAAGAAGCCTCTGTTGACTAAAAAACATGTGACAAAGCGACTCGCTTGGGCGTATGAGAATATTGATAGAGATTTTAAAAATGTCATTTTTACTGATGAATATTCTATATGGGCACGTTCTGTCCTCACGCGAGCCTGGTCAACTTCCACCAATAGGCTTGTTCAGCGGACCGTAAAACATGGAATAAAGGTGCATCTTTGGGGCTGCTTCTCAAAGCAGGGATTCGGCACTTTGCACCTCTTTACTGACAACCTAAATGCCGTGAAAATGATAAAAATCTACAAAAAGGCTTTACTGCCATCTGCCAAACGATGGTTCATCACAAAAAATGAAGATTGAATTCTGCAGGAGGACAACGATCCTAAACACCGCAGCAAGCTCTCTACTCAGTGGAAGACTCAATCTGGCATCGTTACATTGGATTGGCCGTCGCAGTCGCCCGATGCAAACCCTATTGAAAATGTGTGGGCATATATTAAACGGAAGCTTCGTGGAAGACGCACATACACTTCAAAGCAGTTGTCTTACGAAATTCGTCGGATCTGGAGATCCTTGCCACTAGAATACGCCGTCAAATTAGTAGAAAGCATGCCTCGGAGATGCCAGGCAATTATCGACGCCGGTGGTAACTGGACACATTATTGACCGAATTGCATCATTGTTTGTAATGTGTACAATGTATATATAAATATGAAAGTTTCATTAAATAAATTTTTTTATAAATTAACACGACCACGCTCTTACTTGACAGACTGTATATATATATATATATATATATATATATATATATATATATATATATATATATATATATATCTATTGTGCAGGGACCCATCCTTATTATTATTAAAAAAAAAATATATATATATACGTGTGCGAGTGACAATAATGTACATATATAGTATACATATGCATGTTAAAATATAAATATATTATTATAAAAAAAAACTCTAAGATAACATAAATATCTTATGCGTAAATTTACTTTTATATGTAATTATTAATATTCGATGTCGTAAAAAAAAATTTAAAAAAATTATGTTGGTTAATTATAAGTAAAAAATAAGGGGGCTGAATCCAGACGGCATGAGTGAGTGAGAAGAATGATAGCGCCTGGCGCTGAATTTCCTCAAGGGGGAGATGTCACGTTGTGCTACGACGCGACGCTGTATTTTTATTTTTTTTATTTTGTTTTTCTACCACCCGCTGCGACGCCACACCGCGAGTTTGGACAGTACCATCTGTGCATCTTTTACCTTTTTTTTCTTTCTTCTTGTTTTACATTTTACCTTTTTTTATTTCCTTCTTTTTTCCCTATGAAAAGCGCTACCGCTGCAGCGATAACATCAAGGTACGGAAGCACTGATGCGGAATGAGTATCAGAGTATGCCTGCATGAATCATGACTAAGAACACTTGTGTCCTACTTTCGGACCATCCCTTTTTTGATAAGGAACAAAGGTGCACGTCTAGTTTTTGGCCTATATAAAGGGGTTGGACGATGCACCAAGAGGACCAGTCTTCTTCCGAAAACGTTCTCGTCCGCGGAGGCTCTGCCGGTTTGCTACACAGTTGGTAGTTTTTTCCTAAAATATTTTCATACGCGGAAACTCTGCCAGTTTTATTATACACCACGCGAATGAATAAGTATAAGGTACGAAGTGTGAGAGTGAGCCTGACAAACGCAGAAGTTGTAACTGGATGAAGCAACCCGCCAGTTCAAAGTATAATAAATAAAACAGACATTTTTACGAAATTCTTGGAGTCAAGCATTTAAATTTCCTATCCGTTCCTGCCAAGCAGCAGCCGAGCCAGCCAACTAGCCAGCTTACAGCCAGCGACACCAGCACACTCAAAACAACGTAAGAACAGTTCTCTCTCACTCTCTCTCCATCTCTCTTCCTCTCGCCTGAACTGCATTACTCATGCGATACGTCTCTCTCTCTCTCGTCCTCATAGAGTGCACGTAAGCAAATCAGGCAAACATATATATATATATCTCTCTCTCTCGCTGTCGCTCGCTGACTCCAGTTCTCTGTCTCTCTCTTTCTACCTGCGCTAGTATGTATTAGGTGAAGTAGAAAGAAATCCATTATTTTTGCATTAAATTAAAGGTTTTATTTAGCATGGATAGAATGATACGATTTAGGTCAAATATCCACCATTTTGTTCGATAACTTGTTGCCATTTTGAAGGTAATTTCATAATGCCTCTTTCGTAGAAACCCATGTCCCTATTGTCAAAAAACTGGGACAGTCGATTTTCACAATCTTCTCTTGAGGCGAATTTTTCACCTGAAAAATCATTCGTCATAGACAGGAACAGGTGGTAATCACTTAGTGCCAGGACCGGACTATAAGGTGGATGCATAAGAACTTCCCAACCAAGCTCCTGGAGCTTCTGGCGAGTCACTATCGATGTATGCGGCCTGGCGTTTTCCTGATGGAACACAATTCCTCTCCTATTGGCCAAAGCTGGCCGCTTCTGGGCGATTGCTCCTTTCAGACGGTCCAATTGTTGACAGTACAGGTCCGAAATAAGAGTTCGGCCGTAGGGGAGCAGCTCATAGTAGATGATTCCTTGACAGTCCCACCAAACACACAGCAAAACCTTCCTGACTGTCAATCCTGGCTTGGCCACCGTTTGCGCCGGCTCACCGCGATTTGACCACGACCGTTGTTGCTTGACGTTGTCGTAAGTGACCTACTTTTCATCACCAGTAACCATCCGCTTCAGAAATGGATCGGTATTGTTGCGATTCAGCAGCGATTCGTAGATGGAAATTTGGTCTATGAGGTTTCTTTGCGATAACTCGTGTGGCACCCATTCATCGAACTTCTTTTTGTATCCAGCCTTATTTAAGTGGTTCCAAACTGTTTTTTGTGCAATGTTTAGCCCCTGGGCAATCGAAACAGTGCTTACGTGACGTTAGGACTCGACGATTTCCATTATCTTATCGACATTTTCGACAATTGGCCTTCCATAGCGTGGTGCATCTTTGACGTCAAAATTACCGGAACGGAATCGACAAAACCAAAATTGCGCGTGATTGGCTGTTACAGTATCAGGACCAAAAACACTATTCACATTTCCAGCTGCCTGGCTTGCGTTTTCGTCTTTATCGAAGAAAAACTGTAAAATATGGCGTATTTTCTCTTTGTTGGTGTCCATCTTTGACGCGTGCTAAAAAAATACTGAGTCAAGCAATCACAAAACTGTATCTGAAGCTTTTTTAGTACGAAATCTTATCTTTCTAACGCTATCTAGTGTAACCCGATCGCACTTTTACAACGGGAGATACAGACTACTAAAGCCATCTATTGGCAAAATAATGGATTACTTTTTACTACACCTAATATATTTATTGCCTCCCGTCCTCGGCAGCTATGGTTGACCGAAATAGGGAATTTAAATCTTTTTTTATTTTAAATTTCAAACTTAGTAAAATAAGTTTTTTTTTCGTTGCGTCATCCCCTAGGACGTAACACTTCTCTCTACCCCTACCTCGAATCGTATAATGGAATAGGTTTCACGCAATTGTTTTGCAACATAATTAAATTATTTCCAAGATTTTATAAATGAATTTTGATATAGAATTCCTTCATAATGCGAATGGTAAAATACCATCACAACAATATATTATCGTTGGCATTTTTCGTAAATGCTGCGAATGGAGATATATTGTTGAAACTTCTCGCAAATGTTGCCAATAACGATACATCATTGTTGGTATCTTTAACCCCTTGACATACAATGTTGTCTCTGAAACGTTGTGTATTTTATGTACCACGCATCAACGCGCATTTTATTCGTATGTCAAGGGGTTAACTCAAATATTTTTTTTTTGATTGTTATTTTTGTTGATGAATATAAATAGTAGGAAAAATTTCGCATATACTTTACACGATAGAAATTGACAAATTAATTCAAAATATTTTATAATTATAATAAAAAAAATCTAGGGAAGGAAGTATTTATATGTCATATAAAATCTTAAGTGTGAAATTTGTTTGTTTCTGTTTTCCACATTAGCAAAACATGCTAAATATTTTAGTTGAATTTTTTTTAAGTATTTATAAAGTCGTTCGTTGAGTTTGCAAAGATTCAAGGTGCATTATTTTGACCTTAAGTTATAAAATTACTAAACTTTTAAATTCTTTGACTGGAATTGTGTTGATATTTATAAAATTAAAAAAATATAGAAAAATTATTAAAAATTTGTAATTTATATTAGTGTGAATTAAGATTAAATAATATAAAATGTTGCAACAATTGTCAGGAGTCAGTATTGTATTATTCATTGCTGCTGGTGTACAGACAGTGTTATTACTTTTTATTTTTGCAAAGAGACAAATTATGAGATTTACTTTGCGTTCTAGAAGGGGTCCACATATACCGATAGCATACGATACTAAAAAAGTAAATTGCTAAAGTAACTTTTTAATTTATATTTATAATATTAATTTACATAAAAAAAATTTTTAAAAAACCATAAATTCAGTATAATATGAAGATAATTTTCTTTTTTATTATTTAAAATGTAATTTGTTTTAAAAAATATACTATCTTAATTTTTCTCTTATTTTTTGTTATACTTTATGATTAAGATTATTTTATTTTACTTACAATTTTATATCTAAAACATAGTTTTATAGTTTTTGCTTCTGATATTTAAAAACAGAATTTATTAGTAAGGTTTTTTAAATGTATCATTTTAATATTTTGTTTTCACAAAATAGTAGAAATAGTAGGTATTAAGTATCTTTGAAAGGTTAGTTTTGAATGAAGATATAAAATATAGCATAAGTTAGTTATTTAAATATAAAATATTTATTTCAGCACTAAAAAGTTTTCAAATTAAAAAATTTAAAAAATCTAGTAATAAATCAAATTTGTACAAATTTCTAGAGTCGACATATTTTGGAACTGATATATTATTTATTGAAGAATATTGAATATCAATTTCTTATAAAATTATAATTTTAAGAAAGCGTTCCAATAGGTAGTTCATAGAAATTAATTTTCATAATACAATACTGAATTTATAGTCAACTAATAATTAAAAAAATTTTATACTTTATCAAGACCAATAAAATATTCTTGATTATTGGCTTCAAAATGTTATTTTTTCTGCATATTGTTAATATGATATTAAAGAAAACCATGTATATGTAAACTTTATAAATTAAAAAATTATTTATTAGAAAAATCAAAATTTAAGTAAAATTGATATCAGCTATAGTTGAAAAATAATATTGGTAGATGAATATTTTTTTATTGAAGAGGTACCACACTATATAGAATTAACATTGAAAAAATTGTATAATTTTTTTTATACTAAAAGAAGTAAAAAAAGATTTAGTTTAATTTGCTAGATACAATTTTTTTGGAAGTTTTTAAGCAAGATGTTAGTGATAATTTTTTTTGTATATTTAATTGGTTTTTCTTAAAGAGAATTGCTTTTTTATATATTTCTTTGTATATGAGTAATATCCCAAAATTTTGAATTTTAAGATTCGAAAAAGAATTAAATATTTTTTAAGACAGCCATGGTGTGCATATTTTCTAGTTCAATTAGCCTTCAATAATTAAAGAAAATAAGCGCTCTCAATTTTTTAATAGACTTTTTTTTAATTGTAATATTTTTTGAAAATTTTAATTTTTTTGTGAAAACTGATTTATTATGTAAATATCATATAAATATCAAAAAAAAATTAAACAATCAGTTTTAATTGATAATTGATAATTTATTAAATAGAAATAGTATCACAAGTTCATCAGATGACAAAGTCACCTTTACTACCTTAAGTGTAACACTCTTATAAAAGTAAGTATAGTTATTTGTACATATTCTAAACTTAAAGACTAAATATTGTATAATATAATATAAAATTAATATAATCTAAAATTTTATTTAGAACAACATCCATAGAAAGTTCAAAAACTCAATGCATTGTATATATAACATATAGAATTTTTCTATAGGTTTTTTTATAATGTAACTTACTAACTTTCTTTTTATATTGTTTGGTTTTATTAGTCGTTAAAACTTTGATATTCTCGCTTAGTATGTTGAACACTTTAACAGCAATATAATAGCTATTTTTCATACCAACTTGTTTGTTTACTTTTGGTAGTTCTATATTGTTATTTATAGTATTTCGTTTACAATTATAGTATTTTTCTTTCAGTTCATAATAATGATGTTATTGTTTCTAGTTGGAATAGTTGACCCAGAGTAAAAGGATAATATCTTGCTTAAAATCTATTCTCGTTAATGATATTTAATATTTTGTTTTGAATTTTTTTGGATTAGGTTTACGTTTTTATTTTAAGCTCTACTCATGGCAATTATTTCATAATTCTTCAAGCTCTGATAGGAAGCATCATATATCAACATTAATGTGTCAGTTTTCAATATATTTTTAATTTTTGCAAAAATAAATATTAATTATCTAGTCTTTTTTACAATATAATCAATATGTTTGTTCCATTTCACGTTAAAATCGAAAAAGAATCCTATATATTTATGATATTTTATCCTTATAAGTGTGTTTTTTTGAGAATACAATTATATTATTGATTCAAAACTTGATAGGGTTATTAAAAACAATCTTAAATTACAAAGAAAAATTTCTTTGATTCATTTCGAATACTTTTTACGTTTGAAAATGACAGCTACACAGGACTCCTCAAAAAGCAGGTAGGTGTGCGCTATTGATAAAATCTTGAAGATGAATTATCTGAAACAGAAAAATCAAATTGTTTTAGATTAAGTATGACTGTGGCTATATCTCGTAGCAGAATTATTCTTTTATCTACAAAAGAAAAAATATTATGGTAAAAAAAAATTTTAAAACGGTGGTGTTTTCACTACTTATTGCAAAAAAAATTATAGTAAAAATTAAAATTTTGCAATAATTTTGCTACGGGATATAGCGATAAGTGTACAAAATATGTATTTGAAATTTTATAAGGATTGGTTAAATAGTTTTTGAGATTCTTTTAACAAGCTGTGTAAAAATGTTGATTAAAAAAAAACGCATTTAGTTTTTTTTTTTTTTTTTTTTTTTCTAACGTTAGAAAATTTTACATACGCTTAATCCAAGATGCGATTTGGACCATAAACATATTAGAATAGACCGCGTGAGTAGTGAAGGAGGACTGTAAGCAGAGATGAATAGGAAGATTGCCAGAGACATAGTAAAAATGCGAGGAAACTTTTGCGCGACAGAAGCTGCTGCCGCCTTACGGTCTAGCAGCGAACCGACGCGCACATTAGAAAGAGAGGGAACGTTTGCGCGCATGATAGAAAGAGAGGGAACGTTTGCGCGCATGATAGAAAGAGAAGGAAAGTTTACACGCACATTTCGTGTAAACGCAGCAAATGTGCAAATAATAATAATACTTCTTCTTCTTCTTCTTTTTTTTCAATAGCTTTTAATGCATCTTTTTCGTAAATTGTTGAATTAAAATTAAGCATATCATCACTAGGTTCAAATTTGGTACAACAAACTTTATCTTCTAAACTCATTTTAATTCGCGATTTTGATGATTTTGATTTATTAATGATAATAGAGAACGATTCATTCGATTACGGAATTGACTTTTAGTTGCAGTAACTCTTGAAAATACTCGCTCAACTGTGGCATTACTAATCGGAAGATTATATACTGTTAGTGCTAGAGTAGCTACCTCTTTGAAAAGGAAATTGTCTTCAGAATTTTTTAACTCCATCAGTTTTGCCCAAAAAATTCAACCCTGGGTATTAATAGATTCACCGAATTCAGATTTGAATCAAAATCGATTAATGTTCTCCATTGAGATTCCATTACGTTGACATCAACATCTTTATTTAGTAGGTGTAGTGGTAACTCTGTAAAAGCTGGGCAGTCAGTTTTTAAACATACCGTTGGCGGAAAGATTCGAATTATTTTAAGATGTCTATGTTATTAGACGTACGAGTAAGTAGTTTCTTACAAGCTCTTATCAAGAATAATTGTCACCGAAGTTTAATATTATTTACAGAAGTTTCACAAATTTTACTTTCATTTATTAAGCGATTAAGAAGAGTTGTAAATTTGTATCCAAAATCTACTTTATGCAAAGGTAGATAAATCAATGAGAAACTTGAATCAACTGTTAAAGAAACTGATGATAAATATAAAACTCTTCTTTATAAAGATAATGTGAAGCTTCCAATTCTTGTAGAATATCAATACGATCTGCATGCTCTTTTTGAAATATTAAATTAATAGAATTAAATTCTGATAATATTGGTAATAAAAACGTAAAATATAATAAATTACCTGAATCGTTAAACATTTGTTGCAGTTCTTTAGAAACATAATGATCTTGATGAGGTTCAGAGACAGCTAAATCAAAACTAATTTTCAAGTTATCCCATTGATCTAATATTCAATCAACAGCTTGACCTCTGGCCAACCATCTGGTAATAGAAAGATGAATTAGCTGTAGAGGATCAGTTCCATCATTTATTAAATTATGAATATCAAGATATTTTTTCCTTCGTAATGCTGATCTTTTAAACCAGTTAAATGTTTCACGTAACATGTAGTCGATATTCGACGGAAGTTCTTCTGAAGCATGAGAGCATACTAAATGAATAGAATGACAAATACATTTAAATCAAATTAAATTTTCTTTTCTCTCTTTCATTAAAGTGTACAAAGAGTTTTTGCTTCTGCATAGATTTGACCGACCGTCAGTACCAATGGCAAGACAGTTATCAAGATTTGAATCATTTTCTTTGAAAAAAGCATTTAAATGTTCATATAAATCTTTTGCAGTCGTTTTAGCAACATGAACTAATCCTAAATATTGAGATACTACACGTCCTTTCCTCGAATTAAGGGGGGAAATCACAGTAGCACACAAAAAAATAGGCATATTTTCGGGAATTAATTTTAGCTGAATAAAAGTATCAATCGAAAATCTGTGAAGTAGGTTTTATAGCAATACTAAAAAAGTACAAAATGTAATTTTTTCAATAAAAAATATTTAAAAATGGCGGCTGCGCAGCATATGCCCCAAGGCGCCTATTTTTAAAAGCGTGTCGATGGCCGAAAACGTAGACTCCTTAATTTTTGACCTGGAAGAAAAAACCAAAATTTTTTAGTTTTCATATAACAACAGCTAGCGAGCTACGTAGGATTTTTTCGATGTATTGATTTTTCACAAAATAGTGCATGTTTGAAAATAAAGTTAAATTTTTAACAAAAAAAAACGCCATTAAATCTTCGATAAAAAAAACTAAGCCATATAAAATAAAAAATCCTACGTAGCTCCGCGGAGAAAGATATTTCGAAGCTACTGTCAAAATTTCAAGTCGATCAATAAAGATTTGCTCGAGTTATGTCTTCAGCGAGCTCAAAAAAAGTGGTTTTGAGAAAAACGCGTTTAAAGTTTTAAGTACTGAGAAACCATATGAAAATTTCATATACCTCTAATCTGCAATGCCTGCACCGTACAGTTGACCTTCTAAATCTACCTCCAACTCTTCTTTTTCTTTCCGCATACTTTTCAAGTCGAGTCGGGCCTGTTTTGCGCCATCACTAATAGATTTTTCCGCTTTCTTGATACGCTTTTCGTCGACCTCCACGCATAGGTTGTAGCTGTTCGGGCCGATTTTCATCCCCATGACTTCGATGATGTGTAAAACTGATATCAATCCGTCATTGAAAACGGATGTTGCGATGTTCGTACCGATGTCAATTATTTTTTTTTCCAGAATTCAAGCCTTTTGGTACCATAGCCCAAACAGTAGCGTTGAAACTTTGATTGTTGTTTTGCGTATATCCCCCGATGCAGCGAGTAAGAAGATCATCCGTGACCAGTTTTTCGT
Organism: Chalcis sispes; assembly: GCA_949987625.1. Taxonomy (NCBI): domain Eukaryota; kingdom Metazoa; phylum Arthropoda; class Insecta; order Hymenoptera; family Chalcididae; genus Chalcis; species Chalcis sispes. The sequence goes on along the minus strand of OX465095.1, from coordinate 25,914,678 downwards.
AGACAGGTTTTATCGCTTCGAAAACTTCTTCACGCATTGGTGGTTTATGCGTATAGCCAGCCAGAATGTTTTCGCATTTTGCCCTTTGCCACGAACACCATGAATTTTCTCCAGTTGGGCAATGGTCGTGTTGCGGATTTTCGTCTGTTAACATTTTATGGAACATTGTGCCCCATATCGCGCTCTTCATTTTTTCAATCGAATGACAATTTCGACGAATGGCTAATTCAAAGTCAATTGACAGTTCGTCGATCAGCTTACCTGTCAATTTGCCTTTACCTCCTAACCCTTTAGTGTTTTTCTTCAAATTGCGAAGATGGGTGCCTATGCGTTTCTGAACATGGTCGATGCATTCTTTTTTTGTTATCGTGATGTTTTCATACGGTTGAGCATCCGTGATACCTTTGAAGGTTTTGGAGTCGCCATCGCCGATGTAACTCACATACTTGACATCATGTAGATCTTCAGAGCGCTGAAACATTTCAATTGCTGCATCGACCTCCATTTTTCCCGCTGATCCGTCATGGTTTGCTTGGCATTCGGTGGCGTGATTTTCTGCCCACTCTTTGTATTCGTCGGTGTCATATTTCTTCTGCCAATACTCGCACGCTTTGCAATATTTACATTTAACTAAAACATCGACAAGTTTACCAGTGTACCAGCCAATCAGGGAAACTAAACCGTATAGAGATGAGAAGCCCCTTTTTCGCCACGATCCGTCACCCGATACCGTGATACCGTTTTTTTTTCCTTTCTTGTTACTGATTCTTTTTTCTTCATTCGCTGCATTGGACATGCTATTTTTGGAAACAACATCTGATGCAGCCAAAATATTTTCAATGATTGTGTCGTAAACCGATTGGAAGACTGGGCGAGGCAATTCCATGAACGCACAAAATTTTCTGATGCATTGCAGTCCAATCCCCAGCAATCTCATGGCGAGAATAATTCTGCGATTTATTTCGTAAGCATTCTCAATAAATGGGCTGTTCGGTATTTCTTTTTTATCACAGTTATCGCAGGATATAACGATTTTAAAACCTAAGCCTCGTTTACTGCTTTCTGTAAAACGCACATCAGAGTGGCATTCTTTGCACACCACGACGTTAGAAATGGCGGCAAAAACTGTAACGAAGTTCACGAGATGATATCCAAACGTAGGATCCACTTCAATGTCATTACTATCTTTCTCTTTCAACTTCCTTGCCGATGCGCTGACATTTAAATCTTCCGGCTTTTTGATTTCGTGGCGATTTAACGGTCGCTTACGTTTCGGTCGATTTTCGTACGCAGTATCCTTTTTCGTCCCTTTTCTAACACGACTCGACGATGTGTCACTTATAATGACAATGATTTACAAATATCACTGTTTTTTATCACTATTTATGTTATATATGTATGCACGAAAGTGAAGCGTCGTGAAAAAGCGTTGTATTCAACGCAAGAAATTTCTCATCACTGACGCTACACGTGTTTTGTTCGTATGTCTATTACATATAGTGACCCCAATAGGAATTCTTAAAATTCTAGACTATTCGGAGGGCACTTTGTTCTCTATGGACTACCGTTATACCTGCACCCATAGTCATAAGTTACAGCGCGCGCCGGGATCACAAAAGGCGCTCGGAGCATACCTGAGTGGCGTTACCGCAGAATGAAAAATTTTGGCACTCGGACACTTTTGCCGTGTTCCATCATTTGGTATATTATTTTTAAGACCCTAAAGCACCTTTTAGGCGAAAAAAATTTTTTTCGAAAAATTGAAAATTTTACTGTGATTTCCCCCCTTAAAGTATTCAATACAAATACAGAGATGCTTTGTACAAGAAACATCTGTTGATTGATCTACGATTAGTGAAAATTGCACATCTTTTATGTCTTCAGTTTGTTGCTTTAATATCGATGGTGCAATAACTTTGGTTAGTATAGCTGTGTATTTAGTTCTATGAATACGGATGCACTGATCAAGCTTCGTATTATCACATGATTTAAAATGATCTTTCAGTAGATCAGAAAGATAGTCAATCACTCGGATAGACGAATGACATGCCACGTGGACAGCTAATTTTAATTCAGATTTAGTAATAAGCTTTTTTTCATTTTCGGAAGTTATCACAGGAAAAACCTTTTTCATTATTCGGTGTGAAGCAATAGCATTAGCATTTTTTTATATTTTTGGACTTCTTATGTCTGATAAGGTCGGGTTTGTGAGCTCTCAGTTCTGTGTTACAGATTTTGCAATACGCTTTATTTGCATTATCGCTTACTGGTTGTAACCATTTACAAAACATTGGATCCTTCAACCAACTCTCTTAAAACTTTTTATTATATTTTGCCCACTTAGCTATATTAAAAATAAATTTCAATACAAACTAGCATAGACAAAATTATAGCGCCTGCATTGAAAAAATTATTTTAAATAAAATTATTTAAAAATAGTATTTTTACTTTTTAAAATCATCGTTTTCTTAATTATACATACTTACCAGGCTTAATAACGAAGACGTGTGATTATTATTGTTTTTCAAAATATATAATGTTGATCACAGAGATTCAGCATATCTCTTAATGTTAACAAATTAATTATTGATGCACTGTGGAATCACCAAATGCACCCGTGGAAAATAATAATTAATAAATACTAATGTTAATAATACATAGATGTCTAAAAATTATTTTGAATAAAGTTTTTTTAAAATTAAATTTTATTCAAAACAATTTTTACATATATTGTTTTTGAAACATATTTTCTGCAGATTTTTAAAATCATAAATGAGTCAGATTGGCTCGCTCCGTCAATCTAGTGTTAAATATTAATAAAAAAAGCACAGTTTAAACAAATTTCAATGGTGTAATAAGTAGAACTTTTAAGTAGTTATAAACAATTTCAACAATAACTCTGTTAAATCATTATTGTAAGGATAACTATTTATAACAACTATAATAAAACATATGATATAAATTATTTTCCATTATAATTTTATAAATATTTTAACTCAGTATAATTTATGAATTTTTAGAATATTTCAGTAAAACTTACAAATGAACCACCCCAAACCCACCCCACCGATTTCAATAATTTTTGGATATGTTGTAATACTCAAAAAAATATTCGGTATATGTTTTTTTTTATCGGCTAACATCCACTTTTAAAGGGTGAAATCCACCCCTGAAAACCACCTCGAAAAATCGTTTCTTTAATATATCTCTGCATCTAATGAATATTTTCAAATAAAATCAACGCCAAAATATTTCTTATAAGTAGGCGCTTCTATTGATATAACTTCAACACGAAGGGGTTGCAACCCCTTTTTCTATAGGGGTCAAAGTTCTATTTTTTTTGCTATTTTGCGATTCAAAATCTGTTAAATAAGGTCGAGTGGGTTAAAAACTGCATTTATAATGAGAAAATAAGAAATTAATATTGGCGTATTTCAGGGTTTTTTGAGAAAAAATTTTTTGGGGGTATGTTACCCCAAAAACCACCTCTACTAAATCACAAGCAGGCTAACCCACCTAACCCTGGCCACAGTGTGTCTATTGATTGTTTGTTCTGTTATATGTACCATATGACAAGCGAAATATATTAGATAACCAAGCTACCCCTAACCTCAAAAACCCAAAAAACCACCCTTATTAAACCACAAGTATGTAAACCCACTTAACCCTGGCCACAGCATGTTTATCTATTATTTTTTTAAATAAATATATCCTACATCACAAGCGAGCTATGTCCGCAGAAATCCGACCCTTGAACCCTAACCCGCCCAACCCCAAAAAACCTCCCCTACCAAACCACAAGCAGGCTAACCCAACTAATCCCTGCCACAGCATGTTTATTAATTATTTTTTCTGATATTGAATATATCCCATATCACAAGCAAACTATATTAGCTAACCTAGCTACTCCTAACCCCTAACTGTTCAAAATCCAAAAAACTACCCTTATCAAACCACAAGCTAGCTAATCCATCTTAACCTGGCCCCAGCGTGTTTTTTGATGATTTTTTTTTTTTAAATAAATATATCCTACATAATAAGCAATTTATGACAGCAAACCATTGTACCCCTAACCCAATAAATCCCTACAGAACACCCTTATCAACCCACAAGCAGGCTACCGCCCTCAACCCTGACCACAGCGGCGTTTATCGCTTATTTCTTCTTGAAATAATTGTCAAATTCAAACCTGGGATAAAAAAAGTCACGTCTAAAAATAAGTATCTAATGTAATACGTTGTCTTATTATTTTCAAATAAACTTTATTAAAAGTTATTCTTATAAAAGACTACATTTTTGACTCATATGTAAATTAAAATGTATTATTTGACATAGTTATCACAGTAATGATAATCTTCAAAGAAGTGCTTGAAACATAATGACTTTTCACACCAACCACATCGTATTATTGCAACATCCTTACACCCTTCTACTTCGCAGTTGACATTAAAAGATTTTCCGAAACTAAAATCAACAGGATTATCAGTTTTATCAGGTTTTTGAGTAATATAGCCGCTTTAATACCAGGAATATTAAAAAATATCCGTATATCTCGGTAAAGAAAACTGGTTATGTACCAGCAATTATAATGTTGTAATGTTATTTCTTACATGTAAATTCAAGTCATAATCCATCAGCATTACTAAATCTAAAAATTGCCTTACCAAATTGATGACTCTTCTTTCAATTTACAATAATAGCAATTAATAAATTATGGTGCCGCTTCGAAAAATATGTTAGAAATCTAAAAAATTGAGCCTGCTTCAGGATTGTTAGGGGTAGCCACACAGCATGAATTAATTCTGAATTAATTCTGAATTAATTCATGATATAATAAAATTATTTCAGAATTAATTCTGTATTAATGCTATGTCCGCTTTTTGATTCCTTCAGAATTAATTGATAAAATAATTATAAAATAATTTCAAGATCATTAAGTAATCATTTCATAAAATAATTCTGTAATAACATTCGAATTTCATACATATACAAGGTCTGGCTATTAAATAACGAGACTGGTAACGAAAAAGGGTTTACTATAAAAATTATTCTACATTCGAATGCTCCCCTTCAATATACTCCCCTTCCCTCGCCACATACCTTTCCATACGTTTTTTCCATTGATCGAAGCAGTGCTGGAAGTTTTCTTTGGTGAGGGCCTTTAGGAGCTCTGCCGTTTTTTGCTTTACCGCTTCCATCGACTCACATCGGGTCCCTTTCAAAGCAGATTTTATCTTCGAAGACTTTATCTTCGTGCGCTTACCGGCCAAATACTGCTTCATAGATAGCGCGTTATGGGCAGGTGCGTTGTCCTGGTGCAAAATCCACGAGTTGTTCTTCCACAACTCGGGCCGTTTCTTACGAACTCGCTCTCGCAGTGTTGCCAAAACTAACAAATAGTAAGTCTGGTTGACAGTCTGACCCTCTGGAACCCATTCAGTCATCACAATACCGTTAATGTCGAAAAAAACGATTAACAATGCCTTGAATTTTGATTTGAATATCCTTGCTTTTTTGATTCTGGGCGATTCAGGCGTCTTCCAATGCATCGATTGCCGCTTTGTTTTAACATCGTATTGAAAAATCCACGTTTTATCGCAAACAATAATGTTTTTCATCAGTCCGGTATCTTTTTTTAATCTTTCAAGGAAATCTGAGCAGACCTGTTGACGCAAGAGCTTTTGGTCAGGAGTCAGGTTTTTTGGCAGCAACTTCGCACAGACTTTTGTCATGTGTAATTCCTCGTCTAAAATTTGTGTAACCTTTTCTTTATCGGCGTTTACAGCCTCGGCAATCATCCGGATGCTCATTCGACGATCTGCACGCACAATTTGGTTGATTTTGGTCACTGTTTCCGGAGTTGAAACAGTGACAGGGCGACCTGGGCGTTGGTCATCTTCAGTGCTCACTCGGCCCTCACTGAAGCGCCTACACCACTCAAAAACACGCGCACAAGATAGAGAATTGTCCTTATAGGCCTCTTGCAACAATTTACAGCACTCAGTCGGAGTTTTTTTGAATTTAACGAAAAATTTGAGATTGATACGTTGCTTCTGTTTTTCGTCACACATGGTTTTCGGCACGAGAAAAAAACACGTTCGTTTCAAACCGCTACTGCACAAATACAAAAATAGTGACGAGAACGTGTTTTGGTACGCGCATAGACAAGATATCTAAATAACCAACGCACTACTCGTTTTTTCCCCACCCCTCTACGGCGCCCTCTAGGCGTGCAGTCTCGTTATTTAATAGCCAGACCTCGTATATATATATATATATATATATGTATATATATATATATATATATATATATATATATATATATATATATATTAGTAGTAGTAATAAGAAATCCATTATTTTTGCATTAAATTAAAGGTTTTATTTAGCATTGATAGAATGATACAATTTAGGTCAAATATGCACTGTTTGGTTCGATAATTTGTTGCCATTTTAGAGGTAATTTTATAATTTCTCTCTAGTAGAAATCCATGTCCCTATTGTCAAAAAACTGGGACAGTCGATTTTCACTATCTTCTCTTGAGGCGAATTTTTCATCTGCAAAATCATTCGTCATAGACAGGAACAGGTGGTAGTCACTTGGTGCCAGGTCCGGACTATAAGGTGGATGCAAAAGAACTTCCCAACCAAGCTCCCAGAGCTTCTGGCGAGTCACTATCGATATATGCGGCCTGGCGTTGTCCTGATGGAACACAATTCCTCTCCTATTGGCCAAAGATGGCCGCTTCTGGGCGATTGCTTTTTTCAGACGGTCTAATTGTTAACAGTACGGGTCCGAATTAAGAGTTCGGCCGTAGGGGCGCAGCTCATAGTAGATGATTTCCTGCCAGTGCCACCAAACAAACAGCAAAACCTTTCTGACTGTCAATCCTGGCTTGGCTACCGTTTGCGCCAGCTCACCGCGAATTGACCATGACCGTTGTCGCTTGACGTTGTCGTAAATGACCCACTTTCCATCACCAGTAACCATCCGTTTCAGAAATGGATCAGTATTGTTGCGATTCAGCAGCGATTCGCAGATGGAAATTTGGTCTATGAGGTTTCTTTGCGATAACTCGTGTGGCACCCATTCATCGAACTTCTTTTTGTATCCAGCCTTATTTAAGTGGTTCCAAACTGTTTTTTGTGCAATGTTTAGCCTCTGGGCAATCGAAACAGTGCTTACGTGACGTTAGGACTCGACGATTTCCATTATCTTATCGACATTTTTGACAATTGGCCTTCCAGAGCGTGGTGCATCTTTGACGTCAAAATTACCGGAACGGAATCGACGAAACCAAAATTGCGCGTGATTGGCTGTTACAGTATCAGGACCATAAACACTATTCACATTTTCAGCTGCCTGGCTTGCGTTTTCGCCTTTATCGAAAAAAGACTGTAAAATATGGCGTATTCTCTCTTTGTTGGTGTCCATCTTTGACGCGTGCTAAAAAAATACTGAGTCAAGCAATCACAAAACTGTATCAGCAGTTTTTTTAGTACGAAATCTTATCTTTCTAACGCCATCTAGTGTAACCCTTTCGCACTTTTACAACGGGAGATGCAGACTACTAAAGCCATCTATTGGCAAAATAATGGATTACATTTTACTACACCTAATCGAAAGGTTAAAAAAAGATTCCGGACTGATGAAAAACATTATTACTTGCGACGAAACGTGGATTTTTCAATACGATGTTGAAACAAAGCGGCAATCGATGCATTGGAAGACGCCTGAATCGCCCAGAATCAAAAAAGCAAGGATGTCCAAATCAAAATTCAAGGCAATGTTGATCGTTTTTTTCGACATTAACGGTATCGTGATGACTTAATGGGTTCCAGAGGGTCAGACTGTCAACCAGACTTACTTTTTGTCAGTTTCGGCAACACTGCGAGAACGAGTTTGTAAGAAACGGCCTGAGTTGTGGAAGAACAACTCGTGGATTTTGCACCAGGACAACGCACCTGCCCATAACGCGCTATCTGTGAAGCAGTATTTGGCCGGTAAGCGCACTCCAGTGCTCGAACACGCGCCGTACTCGCCAGATTTGGCACCGTGCGACTTTTTTTGTTCCCGAAGATAAAATCTGCTTTGAAAGGGACCCGATTTGAGTCGATGGAAGCGGTAAAGCAGAAAACGGCAGAGCTCCTAAAGGCCCTCACCAAAGAAAACTTCTAGCACTGCTTCGATCAATGGAAAAAACGTATGGAAAGGTGTGTGGCGAGAAAAGGGGAGTATATTGAAGGGGAGCATTTGAATGTAGAATAATTTTTATAATAAAACCCTTTTTCGTAACCAGTCTTGTTATTTAATAGCCAGACCTTGTACGCTGTCAGAATTTCAAAATTGAAAGTGGTGGCTCCAAAATAGCATTTACAGTCTGTCAAGTAAGAGCGTGGTCGTGTTAATTTATAAAAAAATTTATTTAATGAAACTTTCATATTTATATATTCATTGTACACATTACAAACAATGATGCAATTCAGTCAATAATGTGTCTAGTCACCACCGGCGTCGATAATTGCCTGGCATCTCCGAGGCATGCTTTCTACTAATTTGACGGCGTATTCTAGTGGCAAGGATCTCCAGATCCGACGAATTTCGTATGACAACTGCTTTGAAGTGTATGTGCGTCTTCCACGAAGCTTCCGTTTAATATATGCCGACACATTTTCAATAGGGTTTGCATCGGACGACTGCGACGGCCAATCCAATGTAACGATGCCAGATTGAGTCTTCCACTGAGTACAGAGCTTGCTGCGGTGTTTAGGATCGTTGTCCTCCTGCAGAATCCAATCTTCATTTTTTGTGATAAACCATCGTTTAGCAGATGGCAGTAAAGCCTTTTTGTAGATTTTTATCATTTTCTCGGCATTTAGGTTGTCAGTAAATAGGTGCAAAGTGCCGAATCCCTGCTTTGAGAAGCAGCCCCAAAGATGCACCTTTATTCCATGTTTTACGGTCCGCTGAACAAGCCTATTGGTGGAAGTTGACCAGGCTCGCGTGAGGACAGAACGTGCCCATATAGAACATTCATCAGTAAAAATGACATTTTCAAAATCTCTATCAATATTCTCATGCGCCCAAGCGAGTCGCTTTGTCACATGTTTTTCAGTCAACAGAGGCTTCTTCATTGTGTTGCGCCATTTCAGATGATGAGTACGAAGATGGGTTCGGATAGTTTCGTAGGATATATCTAAACCTTTTGCCATTAATTTTGCTTGTCTTTGCCGCAGTGTTAAAGCAGGATTTCGCGAAAACAGATTCACTATTCTTTTTTCATCTTTTTTGTTCACTTTTCCTATCGAGCCACGTTCTGGTAAATCATCGACATTTTTAGCCACTTTATATCGCTATATCCACTTCTGTACAAATGCCTTCGATTTTCTCATATATTTAACAGCCGCTGATTGCGACATTTTGGGACCGTTCGGGTGGATGCAAAGGAATACAGCCTCGTAGCGCGACGCGTACCTAGCACTCATGGCGTTTAACGTGATTCTTTTTCAAAAGATCAACGATAACTGAATCTTTGTTAACAATGCATCAAGGACAAAGCTTACCTCTATTGGCTTGCGGAGGAATTAGAGCAAAATCTTACATTACCTGTCGGTGAAGTCGACCACGCTCTTACTTGACAGACTGTATTGCATAAATTTTTACTATGATAATGAATAACTTGACTTTTTAGCCACTAGAAAAGACTTAGAACTTCTATGTTCACGTATTTGAGATTTCTGAATATAAACCTGCCATTAGAATTCTTAAATAAAAATTTTTCACGAATTTTTTACTAACAATTGCTAAATATAAATATAAAGTTATCGCTTTGTCAATATAAAAATAAATTGTTTTGTATTCTTTAGATTATTTTAAAAAGAAAATTTTAAGCTATTTTTAGACACAATGTATAATTTGTAAATCCTTGAACTTATAAGTATTATTTATTTTTCTTTACAATATCACTCAGTCTTACAATATTGAAGTATCTAGAATGACAATAATCTCACAGTATAAATTTTCATTTGCAATATATTGAAAATAATTATAATTATATGTATAATGATTATTGAATAAGAACACTTTTGAGAGTTATATGGTTTTCATTCAACAACAAACCATTCTTTTTCGATTTTCTAATTTCTACGTTCAATGTTTTGATTTGTGATATAAACTTTTTTATACCATTTTATATTAAACTTTTTATAGCATTTTATGTTTTTTTTTGAAAAAAATATTTCTGAAAATATTATCAAACTAGTCTAATTTAACAACAAAATGTCTAGGAAACGATTTAGTGATTTTGTTACTTCAGAGTCAGATGATAGTTGTGATTCTGACTCTCCTGTAGGAGACTCTGACAACTCCTTGTCTGAAGAAGAGTCAGATCATGATCCTGTAAATGATGAATTTAATTTAGATTCAGAAGATGAAGTTAATGTTTCACTAATTCACTGGAAACAAATCCGCCTTAGCAAACCTATTGAATTTTGACGATTTCTTTTCACAGCCAAACCTGGTATTAGTGTTGCTGTGAATACAAAATAGGCACATCTAGATTTTGTAAAATTATTTGTTAGCGAAAATATGGTAAAAATAATCGTTACTGAAACAAATAGATTTGCTCAACATTGCATCACAAAAAAATATCCTTCATAAGCCAAAAGACAAAAGTATGACTAGTGTGATTTAACTACAGATGAATTTTGGACATTTTTATCTATTTTAATATCAAGCCATCATCAAAATGCCCAAACAACGTTGGTATTGGTCAAAAAATAAAATGTTTTAAACCCCTTTTGCTGTTACTGTCATGTCTCGAGATAGATTTGAATAAATAATGAAACATCTTTACTTTTCTAACAACGAAACTTATAATGCTTCCGAACATCCTTATCCAAAATTAAACAAAATTTATGAAATTTATAAGATTGTGAATGATAACTTTAAAAAAATCTATGTCCCTGAGAGATATTGCTATAGATGAAAGTCTGATGCCATCTAAACATCATGTCTCGTGGCTTCAATGGATTCCCTCCAAACGTGCCAGAAAAGGTACGAAGTTTTATGATACGTGTGAGAGTAAGTCAGGGTACATTATTAAAACCATCCTATACACCGGTAAAGATACCGAAAAAGACAAAGAAATTGAGGACATCGGTGTCACAACTTCAATTGTTCTGGAGATTTGTAAAGATTTATTATATAAAGGGTATTGCTTTGTAATGGACCATTATTATAACTTTCCAGATCTTTATGATATACTTCAAAACAAACTTACCGATGCTTATGGGACTATTAAAACAAATCGAAAAGGTCTACCAAAAAATTTTTCAAAAATAAAATTAAAAAAAGATGACGCAGTATGTTGGTATAAAGAAGGTATTATAGCTATGAAATGGAAAGATAAAAAAGATGTTTCTCTCATAAGTACATGTCGTGATGTTTCCTTCAAAGAAATAACACCTAAGTATGGTCCAAAAAAATTGAAACCAATCATAGTTGTTGACTATAATTACACCATGGGAGGGTTCGATAAAGCATACCAAGAAATCTCGTATACTCTAATGCGAAAACAATAGAAAAAATACCACAAAAAACTTTTTCGACATTTTATAGATAAATGTTTGTTCAATGCTTATGCACTATTTAACAAGTATATCTGTAAAAGTACTGAGCACTTATCATTTTTGGTTCAAGTAATTATACAAATAACGCATAAACATTCGAAAAATCTTCCTGTAAAAGTAAAAAGTTGTGGTCGTAAGAGAATCGACCGGAGCTTGTATGGAGATACTACTCCTGCAAGATTGATAGAAAGACATTTTCCAAAATTAATACCTGCTGGTAATCGAAAAGCCAATCCAACTAAAAAATGCCATGTTTGCTGTTCTAAAATAGATGGTGATAAAAAAGTTCAAAAAGAAACCCGTTTTTACTGCAAAGAATGTGATGTAGCTTTATGTGCAGTTACTTGTTTTGAAATATTTCATACAAAAGAAAATTTTTGAATTTAAATAATACAACTAGAAATAGACTAAAACTTAGAAAAATAAATAAAAAATAAAAAAAAAGTTAAATAAAAACATTAAAAAAAGTTAAAAAAAAGAAAAAAAACAAGAATGTAAAATCGAACTAAGGATCCTCCAAATGGCATATCCTAGGGAAACTGTTATTGACAGAAGTAGCTAATCTTAGTCGTATATATAAACGGTGACAACAGTATTCACAAATACATAAAAAAGTACTGTATTGTATCTGCAATTTAGATTTCAAGTCGATTTGAGTGATATTTTTAAAAATCGAGTATGTTTGTCTGCCATGTTAGTTTCGCTATTTTGAATTTTCAAGTTCAGACAACGGATTCGTTTTCAGTGACCCCGAAAACCTTATAGTAAGACTTTTCAAGCCGATTCGAACAATATTTTCAAAAATCGAGTATACATGTCCGCCATATTGGATCCGCCATTTTGAATTTCTAAATTCTAACAGCGGATTCGTTTTCAGCAACTCCGAAAATCCTTGAGTAAGACTTTTCAAGTCGATTTGATTAACTTTTGAGCAATATTTCATACTTACCATCGTTTACCGAGCATACTTTACCAATCGTTTTAAATCTCTGAAATTTTCATGATTTTTCACCATTTTCAAACAAAAATTTGGAAAAGAAAATTAGAATATTCCATATTCAAACTAAATTTATTCGAAAGCCATATCCTCAAGCTTTCATTTGCGGGGTTCAGAGTCTCATAAATGTTAATACATCAAAAGTTATTAAAAAAAATGTCAGGACGAATATACTCGTCCTTCGGCATACGGCAACTACCTTGAAAAGACGAGTATACTCGTCCTTATGCCCCGGGGGGTTAAGTATACAGGGTGGTCCGTTTGAATTTATCGGTCGAAATAACTTTAAAGGGAGATGGTTTTATCAAAAAATGTTCAGACAAAAGTTGTAGGAGTTAAAGAGGGTCGTCCAACGCTGACTTGTTAATCTGGATAGGGGACATGCAATGACACCATAATCACCCCCCTCCCCCTCACTCCAACCCCCCGTATGGAGCGGTTTCAACTTAAAAATCTAAAATGGGTACCCCAATTTTATATTGCAGATTCTGATTCTGCGTCGAAAAATATGGAAATTTTTGTTTTTTTGTTCAGAACATTTTGTAGATTCGTGACAGATATTGCTGTAATCGACAAAATAAAAAATGCGTACAAAAATCGTTACCGGATTAGAATTTCTCGAGGAATACACATCGTGTTTTGCAAATTAGAATTCTGTGGATAAATACGTTTCAAAAAAATCTGTTGTCCCCGAGTAACGCTAAAAGTAAAATAAACATTATCATCATAACAGATTTTTTTTAAACGTATTTATCCACAGAATTCTAATTTGCAGAACACGATGTGTATTCCTGGAGAAATTCTAATTCGGTAACGATTTTTGTACGCATTTTTAATTTTTTCAATTACAGCGACATCTGTCACGAATCTAAAAAATGTTCCGAACAAAATAGCTATATTTTTCGAAGCAGAATCAGAATCTGCAATATAAAATTGGGGTACCCATTTCAGATTTTTAGGTTGAAACCGCTCCATACGGGGGGTTAGAGGGGGGGGGCCGATTGTAGTGTCATTGTATGTCCCCTATCCAGATTAACCAATTTTCCTTTTCTACCTTTTCATATGCGTGGTTGTTGAGATATTCGCATCGATAGATTAGAACTGCCGATTACAGCGTCATCTGTCACGCATCAAAAAAAATGTTTGAGACAAAACTTTCATATTTTTTGACGCAGAATCAGAATCTGTAATAAATTGGGATTTCCATTTAAAATTTGCGATTCGACCCTCAAATAACCTTCAAATTTGACCTTAAGGTTAACGCCAAGGTTAGCGTTAGACGACCTCTTTCAACCCCTACAACTATTGTCTGAAAATTTTTTGATATACCCATCTCCCTTTGAAGTTATTTTGACCGATAGATTAAAACGGACCACCCTGTATAAATAAGTAAATTATAATATATAATGACATTTTTTTTAATTTATCGTATTTTGTAACGTCGAGTGTTACTCTTTTAGCTGTGGTTAAGCTACACTGCTATTTTGCCGTTTTCGAGCCTAAACATTGAAGCTTATGGCCTTGGGGCGGCGGAGGATATAGTTTGTAAACGTTTGTTTAGAAAAGGTGTGTGTTTCCAGGATTAAGCAGATGCAGGAGGCTCAGTTCCTGAAATTGGAATCAGCCTCGAGCCCTGCTCTGGATAAGGTCCTACTAAAATGATAGTGGATAGCAGAATAGTCGGCCGCGTTTCGGCCAATAATTCTGTCGGAGGATTTTAAAATAAAGAAAAGATTTTAAAACATTTAAATCCGAACTCACTTTTTATTTAAAAATCTAGTGGCGCGCGAGAAATCCTCTCTCTCTCTCTCTCTCGCTCTCTCGCTCTCTCGCTCTCTCGCTCTCTCGCTCTCTCGCTCTCTCGCTTTCTCTCTCTCTCTCTCTCTCTCTCTCTCTCTTTCTCTCTCTCTCTCTCTCTTCCTATTGCTGTGGGTGACTTCTCGTCGTCTTCTCTTTCTTATTTATTTATAATGTTTTCTTCGTAGATTGCGTAAAAATGTTTCCTTGTAGTAATGTTTTTAACTTGTTCTCTTGAGTGCTGCCTGAGGTCTGCTTGTGTACATGATCCGTAGTAATCTTTCCCTCGAGTGCTGCCTGAGGTCTACTGCTTGGTAAAAAGTTTGCGCCGTATTTAAGTGCGTCGGGGAAGCTTGTTCAGTAATTTGGGAAATTCTGGAAGAGGCCAAGTGTTTCGGGCTCCCTCTTCCTGGCGGGCTTCTCGGTCCGAGGGAGGGAGAGTGAGAATTAGAGAGAGAGAGAGATGATCCATTTTTGCGGAATTTTTACGTAAGTTCATTATTTATTATTTACGATAAAATTATGTTAATTTAAATTGTACGATAATGTTCTATTTAAAGTTTAACGCATATTACAAAAAAGAACGAAGTTTTTGTCGCATTTTGAGTGATTAATTTACATAATGATTTTTAGATAAAGAATGATTATTTAAATAATAAAAAAGGTCGCTACTATGGACACGAGTGATTTATAATTACAAAAAAAAAATAATTGTAGAATAATTGTTTAAATAATCATTCTTTAGAAGTTATAATTTTTAATTAATGGACTGTTAGAGAAGTACTTGTTTGATTAGCTTTGTTTTCAAATATTTGTTAGTACGATTAATATTGGAAATAATATGAAAATAATTATTCGGTTGGACAAAGAATTAATTTTAATCACGAAATGTAAGTTTTAACGCAACTATCTTTGTACAATTTCGCTTATAATGTAGCATGTCGCGGCCTATTATTACAAATGTAAAAATTTTATTCTATAAAATATAAGACCAGTAATAATTAGGATCGTCGAATTGTCACCAAATAATAGTCTTTAAAATTCAAACTAGAGGAAATATTAGGTGCGTGTAACAGCTGGTCATAGGTCTATTAATTAGTTATTTATTTTAATATTATATATATTAATATTTATATATGTATATATATATATATACTTCTTTTATTTATTTAATTAATTATTTATTTCAAAAATTATTAGGAGTGTATTACAAGAGGAATTTAGGACATTCCAGGTTATTGCATGATGTCCCAAATTACGCTATAGATGCTTACTAGAAAAAAACTACCTCGCAAAAATTGAATAAAATTCGTATTGACCGACTTAGTGATCTACTTAGAAAGAAGAATATCGTTTTCAGCTGTGTATGCATGATTTTATGTTTATTTATGTGTGATTGCGTGATGCACAATATATTTCGGTGTTACGTAGGTTTGTTTGTAAAAATTGCATTGTAATCAGTTGCGTTTAGCGAGAGCGGCTATTTTTTTATAGGTCATTCGCGCATTCAACTCTCGGCTTAGCTTGGGTTAAGTATGTTAGTGGAGGGGGCTTGATTGTGGTAGGAGAGGCATGAGAAAAAAACGGAGGTCGTGTACCGACGTTACAATTTATTAAAATTTTAAAGTTATTCTATACTGGAATTTTCTTGTTAATTGAACTCAAGTTCTTATGCAAATTTTTATTGTCATGACGGCTTTGTCGGGCAAATGTAAATGTTTAAAATATATTTTAGTATTCTGAACCTAGACTTTTACATCCAATAGCTCGGGATAGCTCTTTTGATTCAATCTTTCCTCTTTGTGATTTACTTATGGGGAGGTAAAAGAAGGATAATTGTAGGTTTAAATCACTTCGACTTCACGAGTTTAAAGCTAAAAAATGATTCGGAGAAGGTTTTTGAGCGTTCTCAGTTTATGTGGTTAAATCTAGCGAATACTTGGATGATAGAAAAGATCTAGAGAAAGCAGATATAATTTAATAAAAAAACTTTCCCTTTATTTTAATCGTTTCTGGTTTTCTTTCTTAATTTTTATGTGTTATAAAATCTGCAAGTACTTACAATATAGTCTTTTATGATAAGTACATGTTTACTAAATACCAGGTGTAGAAGTATGAAACCGGAATTCTTTTATAAAAATTATACGCTCGTTGTTTGAAAATAATAAAAAAAATTTTATTCAAAATGATCTCTATTGCTATTTATACATCTTATCCGTCTTTCTGGCAGTTCATGAATGTCACGCCAAAAAAAAACAGTTCTTTTGAAGCAAACCATTTATCGTGCCATTTTCATATATTTTCATACGAATTGAAGCGTTTCTCAGCGAGAGCATGTCCCATTGACACAAATTGATAAATGATATGGACGGAGCCAAGTCTCGAGAATAAGCCGTATGCGCTAGTAATTCCCAACTGAATGCCTCGATCGTTTCCCTGACCGCTGTTTGTGGTGGGGCATTATCATCGAGCTAAATAACTTTAAGTTGCTTTTTTTCATATTCTGATCATTTTTCACGCAATGCTCGATGTAAATCGACCATTTGCTGTTGGTAGCGATTAGTGTTAACGGTTTTACCAAGTTCTAGCAGTTTATTCGGTCTCGCAGTGAATGTCGATGGTTCGCCTGGTTTCACCCATAATTTCTGACGCTCAGGATTCTCAAAATATATCCATTTTTCATCACCTGTCACGATTCGATGGAGAAGTGACTTTCTTCTGTATCTATCAAGCAGCATTTGGCAAATGTTTTTTCGATTTTCTCACTGTCATTTATTTAGTGCATGGAACCCATTTTTCCACTTTCTTAATCTTTTCCACGGCTTTCAAACGAATGAAGACGGCTTTATGCGTCACATTCAGTTGACCCGCGAGTTCTTGTTGAGATTTAGTACCATCTTTATTCAATAAAGCTTGCAATTTGTTGTCTGGAAACTTTTTTGGTGGTTTCCCACGCTCTTCATTAATCACGTCAAAATCACCACTTTGAAATTTTTCGAACCACTCATAACACTGTGTTTTACCAAGAGCATGTTTATCGTAAGTTTTTACAAGCATTCGATGCAATTCTGCTGCAGTTTTCTTTAAATAATAACAAAAAACCAATGTTGTTCTTAAATCGTAGTTCGTAGGCATAAAACTCGACATGTTTAAGAATATAGAAAAATATACCGGTGTATGGAACTTGGGTTGTTGTATGTTAAAAATCTTCTTCAACTATTAGAAGGAGATGATGGCGCTGCAGAAGCGGTTTTATGGTCCTTACACTGATGGCTAACACCAACTATAAGGCAATTCCGGTTTCATACTTCTTCACCTGATAACGTTATGTTAATAGGTATTATTCACTATAAGAATGCCTTAAAAAAAGGATGAGATGAGTTCAATCACAGGAATCTGAAGACGATCATGAAGCGAGACTTGCTACATCTCAGGAACGTCAGACTAGGTTTCATGCTACACAAGATCGTCGCTGACAGCGAAACTCATTTGAGTTCTCAAAGAACTCGGACTATGCAGTCTAAAAAGCTAGAAAGTAGTTTAGAATGTGAAACACGATTAACAGCTGATCGTCAGCGATACAACAATGCCAGAACTCTACAAAATGAAAATGAACATCGACAAAGATTGCAAACAGCTAGAGAAAACTATGAACCAATTCACTAGAATGAGGAAAATTTATTAGCTGAGAAAGAAAGTGTAAGGGAAATATGGCATGAAAGAACTGCAGACCAACGTCAGTCACGACTCAATGCTAATCGACTTCGACATAGACTCAATAGAATGTCTCTAAGTTCGATAGAAGGCTCAAAAAATGGGACAAAAATTATAATTTATGCGTAACCAAGAAGAAAGAAGGCTATTTGTATTCGCCCAGGATTAATTATTCTGGATTCACATCTGTAAGAGGTATGTTGATACCAGAGAACGGATGTGGCTTCAGTTAGATGATGTGTCAGCACGTTGTTCAAATATTATAAGAAATTATTTAAATGATCGGTGCAATGATAGGCGGATTGAAAGATTGGGCGCAGTCTTATGGCCTCCTCGTTCGCCAGAATTAACTTCTCTAGAATTTTTTCTGTGGGGAATTCTGAAAAATATTATCTAAAGCGAAAAACTAATAGCTAAGAGAAATATGAAGGGACATATTCGGAATGCTTGTGCCGCAATATCTTGACGAATTCTTTTGAGTACCGTCACATCATTCAGAAGACGTATCGACTTATGCATTTAAGAAAATGGACGTAATTTCTAATAATTTATTCGCTAAGTGTACTACTCAGTGAATTAAATGTTTAAAGTCATACTATTGGGAGTGTTAATGAGTTCTCGCCGTTTTTTGTGAAGATAAATCCTTTATTTAAAAAAAATAATAAAAAACAAGTCAATTAAAGTATTGCCCATCGCTGGAGATTACTTTTTCCCATCTTTCTGGCAGCATTTGAATTCCAACTCTAAAAAACGACACTTCTTTTGCGGCTATTCACGAATCGATCTACATATTTTCTCGTTTCTTCATACGAAGTGAAGTGCTGCTCAGCCAGACCGTTAGTTATCGATCGAAATAAATAGTAATCAGAAGGCGCAATGTCTGGAGAGTACGGCGAGTAAGGTAGGACTTCCCATTTCAGCGTTTCCAGGTATGTTTTCACCGGTGACGCGACATGCGGCCAAGTGTTATCATGCAGCAAAATCACCTTATCGTGTCTTTGCTCATATAGTGGCCGTTTTTCTTTCAATGCTTGACTCAAACGCATCAAATTGTCATCGATAGAGATCTATTATGATGTTTTGGTTGAGTTGGAGCAGCTTGTAATATACTACCCCCAGCTGATCCCACCAAATGCACAGCATGAGCTTGGAACCGTGGATATTCCGCTTTGGCGTTGATGCTACTGTTTCGGCGGGCTTGACTCATGATTTTTTACGCTTGGGATTACTGTAGTATATCCACTTTTCATCACCAGTCACAATACGATGTAAGAAACCTTTTCTTTTTTGTCGTTGAAGCAGCTATTCACACGTGGCATGTTATCATGCAGCGAAATCACCTTACGAGTATCATGTCTTTGCTCATATAGCGGCCGTTTTTCTTTCAATGCTCGGCTCAAGCGCATCAATTGTCGTCGATAGAGATCTCCTGTGATGGTTTGGTTGGGTTGGAGTAGCTCGTAATACGAGGTGTGTTTAGAAAATAACTTGACTGAACTAAATTGACTATTTACGAGGTCTGGCTATTAAATAACAAAACTGCGCGCCTAGAGGGCGCCGTAGAGGGGTGGGGAAAAAACGAGTAGTGCGTTGGGTATTTAGATATCTTGTCTATGCACGTACCAAAACACGTTCTCGTCACTATTATTGTATTTGTGCAGTAGCGGTTTGAAACGAACGTGTTTTTTTCTCGTGCCGAAAACCATGTGTGACGAAAAACAGGAGCAACGTATCAATCTCAAATTTCTCGTTAAATTCAAAAAAACTCCGACTGAGTGCTGTTAATTGTTGCAAGAGGCCTATGGGGACAATTCTCTATCTCGTGCGCATGATTTTGAGTGGTGTAAGCGCTTCAGTGAGGGCCGAGTGAGCACTGAAGATGACCAACGCCCAGGTCGCCCTGTCACTGTTACAACTCCGGAAACAGTGACCAAAATCAACCAAATTGTGCGTGCAGATCGTCGAATGAGCATCCAAATGATTGCCGAGGCTGTAAACGCCGATAAAGAAACGGTTACACAAATTCTACACGAGGAATTACACATGACAAAAGTCTGTGCGAAGTTGGTGCCAAAAAACCTGACTCCTGACCAAAAGCTCTTGCGTCAACAGGTCTGCTCAGATTTCCTTGAAAGGTTAAGAAAAGATTCCGGACTGATGATAAACATTATTGCTTGCGATAAAACGTGGATTTTTCAATACGATGTTGAAACAAAGCGGCAATCGATGTATTGGAAGACGCCTAAATCGCCCAGAATCAAAAAAGCAAGGATATCCAAATCAAAATTCAAGGCATTGTTAATCGTTTTTTTCGACATTAACGGTATCGTGATGACTGAATGGGTTACAGAGGGTCAGACTGTCAACTAGACTTACTACGAGGTCTGGCTATTAAATAACGAGACTGGTTACGAAAAAGGGTTTTATTATAAAAATTATTCTACATTCGAATGCTCCCCTTCAATATACTCCCCTTCGCTCGCCACACACCTTTCCATAGGTTTTTTCTATTGATCGAAGCAGTGCTGGAAGTCTTCTTTGGTAAAGGCCTTTAGGAGCTCTGCCGTTTTTTGCTTTACCGCTTCCATCGACTCACATCGGGTCCCTTTCAAAGCAGATTTTATCTTCGAAAACAAAAAAAAGTCGCACGGTGCCAAATCTGGCAAGTACGGCGCGTGTTCAAGCACTGGAGTGCGCTTACCGGCCAAATACTGCTTCACAGATAGCGCGTTATGGACATCCTTGCTTTTTTGATTCTGGGCGATTCAGGCGTCTTTCAATGCATCGATTGCCGCTTTGTTTTAACATCGTATTGAAAAATCCACGGTTCGTCGCAAGTAATAATGTTTTTCATCAGTCCGGAATCTTTTTTTAACCTTACAAGGAAATCTGAGCAGACCTGTTGACGCAAGAGCTTTTAGTCAGGAGTCAGGTTTTTTGGCACCAACTTCGCACAGACTTTTGTCATGTGTTCTTCATCGGCGTTTACAGCCTCGACAATCATCCGGATGCTCATTCGACGATCTGCACGCACAATTTGGTAGATTTTGGTCACTGTTTCCGGAGTTAAAACAGTGACAGGGTGACCTGGGCGTTGGTCATCTTCAGTGCTCACTCGGCCCTCACTGAAGCGCTTACACCACACAAAAACACGTGCACTAGATAGAGAATTGTCCCCATAGGCCTCTTGCAACAATTTACAGAACTAAGTTGGAGTTTTTTTCAATTTAACGAGAAATTTGAGATTGATACGTTGCTCCTGTTTTTCGTCACACATGGTTTTCGGCACGAGAAAAAAACACGTTCGTTTCAAACCGCTACTGCACAAATACAATAATAGTGACGAGAACGTGTTTTGGTACGTGCATAGACAAGATATCTAAATACCCAACGCACTACTCGTTTTTTCCCCACCCCTCTACGGCGCCCTCTAGGCGCGCAGTTTTGTTATTTAATAGCCAGACCTCGTATCATAAATATACTTGAATGTTTTTATTACTGTAACTAATATTATTTTAAATATAAATGAATGATCAATTAGAAGGTTAAGTTATTATGATTATATTAAGATACAAAGTGGACTTAATATACAGGGTTACACAAAAGTTTCGGAACGGCTGTATATTTTCTAAGGTGGGGTATTACGGAAAATGATCAAGGTCAATCCTTAAGCAACTCTCAACAAGGAATTTAATGGTAATCTCTATTTTGACCTTAACGATGTACTTCAAGGTCATTTTAAGGTCAGGTCATGTTTTTTAAATAGCAACTCTTCTTTTTGACATTGGCAGTCGAAAGAGCGGGAAATTCCACGTTCAAATATGTACTCAGGTCAAAAGGACACGTTGACCTTGAAAGTCAGCCAAGGTCATCTAAATTTGAGCAAGGTTAGATGTTCTCTGAGGTCATTTTAATTTTAACGTTTATTTACTTTTAGCATTACCCAGAAACAACGGTGTGGTCGTAATAAAATGTGTTCGCTTTCGGTTGCTTGATTTGCGTTAGTCTCTTTGCCTCTCACGTTTGGGGTGCTTGATTTGCGTGAGTTCCCTTGCCTCTCACGTTTGAGGTGCTTGATTTTCGTGAGTCCCCTAGCCTCTCACATTTTCTATCAAGACTTACGATTGAGGGGTTGTAAGTCTAAAGGGTCAAAGTGCCAATTCTATTAGAGATAAAACAGAAAACATTATAAAATAAACAACTCAATGAAATGATTATTTATTTTTACTTAATTCAATTGAACACATATCTTATAACTACAAAAAGTTGTAAAAAATCTAAAAAAAATAGGAATCCAAGTAAGTAATCTAAAATAATCAATCATTATTTTAGAATGTCTTAAGTGCCTTATAAAGTAATATTGAAAATGGGCTAAGTACCTTTATGAAAGATATTAAAAATATTCTTAGACTTCGGTTTGGTTAATCAAACGTTCGTAGAATGCTTTATTTTTGATAGGTATGCATGGTAGCATGTTCTTCAAATCTCTCAATTTTTTTTTTGAAATATTATTTCGAGCTTCTAGCGCTGGCAAATGTAATTTTTTATGCTTTTTTTTTAAAAAGGTTGACACTGTCCTACAGTATTGAATCATTGTGCGATTCCATTAAGTCAACACGAGGTAGCTTATATTTTTCGATGCGGATCCAAGAAATAGTTGATATTTTTAACTTTGTTGTATTTAAAAAATCCGCGGAAGCTTTATTCAGGTCTTTAAAATCATTTTGGTCCAAGTTAACCACTTCAAATGGATTTTTATGACATGATTCTTGTATCATTTTTTCCACATCCTTTGGTTCAAAAAATTTAACTACCTTCTTTCTTTTTTCAATTCAAACGAAGTCTCGGTCGTAGGACATGAAAGAGTGACCACTCACCAAGTATTTATGATCAATTATATCATAAATGCCATTAGCTACTAAATAGATCAAGGCAAAGAGAACCATTCTGTTCTAGTTCTGTCCTATACAGTTATCACTTCAAATAACTGCATGCTTTTTTAAAGTTTTAGATGAAATCATGTTTAGCACTTTGAATATGGAAGAGTCAACCTCGTTACCACCTTTTCCTGCATATGACTCATTCCAAAGGCACATGAAAGCTTTTTGGTTATCGGCAATATGAATACATAGGTTGTAGCATGATAGTTGCCTGCTGTAAAACATTTGACTATGTGTTAGTGTTGGTATGAAGATTACTTGCTGCATATCCATAGCCATCGTTATTGTATTGCTAACTGGAGACTGAGATTCTATTGAATCAGCTTTCATAGCATTTTGTGCACTCTTAGCTTTACGATGATATATTTCTAACTATATAGTATATTTCTCTTTATCTCTTCTTTCCAAGCTTTTTACTTTGGCGTGCAACAAATCGCACTTTGGACAAGTATCGGTTCTTGTATGTCTAAATTTCAAATCAGGAAACTTATCTTTGAAAGTTGAATAGAAATATCTGTAGTTAACAGGAAAATTAGGGTATTTCTCTTTAAATGCCATAAATAATCGGTTAATATTTAATTCAGGGCTTAAATAGAACTTATAAAGATCATGTCGACTGTAATTAAATGACTTTTCTGATATGGAAATAATTTTATATGTTCTATTACAAGATTTTCTACAACAGGAGTAAACTTTCTCGGCTTATTTCCTGCTCCGCGGTTATCCTTGTAAATATTTTCGCCACGCTTCTTTTTTTCTAACAACGTCTGTACTTTTTTATGAGTTACTGCAAATACTACTTCAAAAGTTTTTCTACATACATAAACGTGATTCCTGGTGCCATTAGGCAACGTATAGGTTACAGAAGTCTGTCTGCGACTTTCCGATTGATCGGCATAACACATCGTTCAATAACTCCGGAGACTAACAACGAAAACAACATTTTTTTTCAAAAATCATTTTTATTCATCAATATAATCTCCTTTTAGAGTAATACAATCTTTCCAACGCCTTTCCAACATTTCTATACCATGTTTATAGAAGGATTCATCCTTTGCTTCAAAATAGGCTTTAGTTTCGGCAATGACCTCCTCATTCGAGCCAAATTTTTTTCCCTGGAGCATTTTTTTGAGATCAGCAAAGAGCCAGTAGTCGCTAGGAGCTAAATCTGGCGAATACGGGGGGTGGAGAAGCAAATCAAAGCCCAACTCGTTCAATTTTGCCATTGTTTTTATGGACTTGTGGCATGGTGCATTGTCTTGGTGAAAAAGGATTTTTTTCTTTTTCATGTGCGGTCGTTTTGCTGCGATCTCCTCCTTCAAACGTACCAACAAGTCAATATAATAATCACTGTTGATCGATTTACCTTTTTCCAGGTAGTCAATGAAAATCACGCCATGTGTATCCCAAAAAACAGACGCCATGACTTTGCCAGCAGACTGCTGCGTTTTTGGACGCTTTGGGCGGCTTTCGCCAGCCATGCGCCACTCAGATGATTGCCGATTCGACTCTGGAGTAAAATGATGTATCCATGTTTCATCCATGGTAACGTATCGACGCAGGAAATCCTTTTTCTTGCTAGTAAATAGCGATAAGCAGCTCTCTGAATCGTCGACTCGTTGCTGTTTTTGTTCCACTGGAAGCAATCGCGGCACCCACTTGGAAAAAACCTTTTTCATGCTCAATTTTTCATGAAGGATTGTAAATACGCTTTCAGATGATATCTGTGTCATTTCTGCAATCTCACGGACCTTCACTTTGTGATTTTTCATTACAATTTTTAATACTTCACTCACACTTTCCTGTGTAACGGCTTCCAATGGCCTACCCGAACGTTCCGCATCGTTTGTGTCCGTACGACCACGTTTAAACTCAGCATACCAACGACAAATCGTTGGTTTGAATGGAGAGGAGTCCGGGTAATGTTTTTCAAGCCATTGCTGGGCTTCTACGGTGTTTTTACCCATTAAAAAACAATGTTTTATCAACACGCGAAACTCGCTTTTTTCCATTTTTCAAACAAATTACAAAGTGACTTTACTCTAACCTCGATAACTCTGCTGTCTGCGATCCGATCGACGTGAAATTTTTACACGTTTCATGTAAAGGTTCGCACTCTATAGAAACGTGGCCAGTTTGGTACTACTAGCACCATCTCTGGGTTAGTCTCGGGACTTATTGAACGATGTGTTATGTTTCATGACGTCTGCGATCGACAGATGTTATTTGAATGAGGTCGAGTAAATAAGTATCTGAAATATCAGTATCAAAATATGTGTTTATTTTTAAGTATTTTTTGTGAAATTAGTAACAAAGTGTCAATTTAAATATTACTTACCTTGCTTTATAGAGTCTTATACACTGTAATATTCCTTAAGAATATTTTCTTTTCCGTCGTGGGAAAGAAGCTTGCATTGAAATTTGCACTTGCAATTCACCTTGAATACGGCATTAATTTTTATTAAGAAAGGCATCTAAAATATTCACACTAATGAATATTATTATTACAACACCGCCAAAACTAAGACGAAATCGAAACCCACAAATTTGCTAACCGTTACCGTTGTCACAATTTGAATTTGTTGACATTTTAACGACTTCGAACAAACATAAAGGTATACTACCCAGAGTACATTAGAACAAGAAAATCAAAATATTAATAACAAACTTACCTCTATTAATCTTTTTTTTTGTCACTGTAGCCATTTTTGATGTTTTGTACTCCTCTCCATGTGAACGACGTTTCTTTTGTTCGACCTCAAAATTCTGTATACTACGTTTTCTCTGAATGTTTTGAGCACTCGATGACGTAGCGTCTATTTTTCACCGCGTTGTTTAGCCAACTAACCGTACATAAATAATAACACCATACTAACAGCCACCACCACCCGCAACCTAGCTTCGCACGCACACAGACACATATCTTTTTAAGCAAAAGTTCGTTGGCACTTAGACCCACAACTTTATTTGTGTGTGGGTCAAATTTCAAAACAAAAATGCATTTGGGTCCATTTGGATATTATTAGCCTTTGCATTTAGATCGTATTTTCGTAAAAATATTAACTTTGGATTTTTTGGCACTTAGACCCTTTAGACTTACAACCCTTCAATTTAGTGTAGACGTTCAAACTGTAAATTTTCAGCTTCTTGGCAAAAAGCTATTCTATTGTAGAAATGTGCAAGAGCATTACGTATCAATCCTCTGTTAACTGACGCAGCCTCTTAGAGTATCTGATTCCGCAACTCATCTAAATTTTGTGGTTGAGTTGCGTATACATTACTTTTTAAATAACCGCATAGAAAATAATTAAGGGGCGTTAAATCAGGAGATCTAGCAGGCTAGTTGATTTTACCTCTTCTTCCAATCCATCTATAAGGAAACTAGCTATCTAAATATGTCCGAACAAGCCTACTATAATTAGCGGCTGTTCCGTCCTGCTGGAAACATTTTTTATCAAAATCATCACCTACTAGCTCTCTTATTCTCGGTATAATTTGATCTCGAAACAATTCCTCATATCTATCAGCAGTGAGATTACCATCGATTAAGAAAGGGCCTATAAGAGAATCATTAAAAATGCCAGCCCTAACATTTACCTTTCATGGATTTTGAGTATGATTCTCTAACATTCAATCAGGATTTTGGTCGGACTAATATCGACAATTGTGTCTGTTTACTTCGTCTTTCAATGTAAAAGTTGCTTCATCTGAAAAAACTATGTTGTATAAAAACAGAGGATCTTCATCGATTTGATTCATCATTGTTTGACAAAACTCTATCCGACAATCAGGGTCATTTTTGTTAAGCTCCTGTACTAAATGAATTTTGTATGGATGAAAACGAATGTTTTTCAAAACCCTTCGTGATGAGGAACATCAAATTGATCACTGGCTCAACTTAAAGAAAAATGCGGATCTTCAAAAAATCCTTAAGCTATTACAATCTAATTCTCTTCGGCTACAGACTTTGGTCGACCAGTTCTCTTAAGATCTTTAATAAATCAATGATTCACAAAGCGCTGTACAGTCCTTGAGACAGTTGATTTTGAGTTATGACTATTTCCTTCTCTATTACGAAAAGCGAAATCGAATAGATCTCGAACTTGATTATCAGATCGCACTTGATCACCCCAACCCCGCATCATTAATAAAGATACTCTCTCTTGCTTTGAAAGTTTAACATGTGTCATAGTATTTTATAAGAATTGAGCCATAAAGTAAATCGTGATGAACAAGTTATTTATAAGTTGTAATATTTGTGCAAAGAGAAAAAAATAATGTCTTGAATTAGTTAGTGACTAATAGAATAAAAACTATTAGTTAGAAAAGCAAAAGACTTTTTAAAAAAGGAATATTAACCCTTTGAGTACATTTGACGAGTGAGACTCGTCATGTGTTTACTTGGGCGAAGTTACGGTGGACGAGTCTGACTCGTCATCTGAGTTTGATAAGTAGGCGTTGATTTTTGCGACACCCCCGCTAGTTGGCGTTGATCGCAAACAATTGCCTAACGTTTTTTTCGACATCTTACAGTTGCAAATAAGGTTAATTCCATTTATTATTATTTTATCCCTGTTTTTTTTGATACGCTATTCTAAGGCGTCCTTCAAGTGCCAATACGCCACAGCGTTTGCAAGCAAATAATTGGGCACATTTTCCGGAGAATATTCCGGCAACAGAATCAAAGGAACATCCGACAAAACGGTGCCGCGTATGTTATAAACATAAAATAAGAAAAGAAACCACTTGGCAATGCAAACAGTGCCAGGTACCTTTACATTTACCGACATGTTTTGAAAAATACCACACGGTACAAAATTATTAGATTTTAAGTTAGTTCTTGTTATTTATAAATATTTCTATTTTGTTACATTTATATTTTTATTTATATTTTGTAATTAATATGTACTTTCAAAAATATATTTATATCACCAATATAAGCATATTCCAAATAAAATGTATTACTCTTACATATTAATCCATATAGCAAAAAATTAAATCCGTTCCATATGCATAAAAGTCTCCAAATAATTCCGTACTCAAAGGGTTAATAATGCAAAATAGGAACTAAATCGAATTATTTGTAATCAACGAATAAAACACTTCCTAATCAATCCAAAATGAATCGACAAACATTAATCACAGTAATCTAAAAGAAAAGTAGATTCTAATTAATAATGAAATTTAAAATTGAAAAAAAATTGAAAATACTACTATTCTCAAACGTAATTCGACCTGCATTGAATTTAATAATGATAAAGATAAATTAAAGATAAATTAGATTAAATGATAATAAATAATAAAGGCACTAAATAATAAGGACACAGATGTTAAAGATAATAGATAATCTAGCATTCCAAAATCCGAAAGGACTCACGCAAATTAAGCAGAGGCGACGGGAACACTTCTTACGACATCAAAGTCTTTGATCCCGGGTAATATTAAAAGTAAATAAATAGTTAACCTCAAAATGACTTTAAAGGTCATGACTAAGATAGTCAAAAAATAGAAAGCTTATCCTACGTTAAATGCTCTTGTCTGACATTCAAGGTCAACGTGTCCTTTTGACCTGAGTACATATTTGAGCGTAAAATTTTCCGCTCTTTCGATTGCCAATGTCAACAAAGGGAGTTGCTATTTAAAAAACATAACCTGACCTTGAAATGACCTTGAAGTACATCGTCAAGGTCAAAATAGAAGTTACCATTGAATTCCTTGTTGAGAGTTCCTTAAGGATTGACCTTGACTGTTTTCCAAAATAGCCCACCTTAGGAAATATGCAGCCGTTCCGGGACTTTATTTTTAATATATGCAGGTACAGTTATTTTAAATAAATTGAAATACAACATATATTTATTAGGAGTACAAATTAATTTGGTCTGTTCTTTTGTGGTCAAAAATTCATTTATTTCAAAGTAAAAAGAATTAAAAGATTAATCAAAGTATCGTCCATCGCTACTTACTACTTTTTCTCACCTCTCAAACAATCTTCGAATTCCATCTTGAAAAAATGTCTCGTCTTTTGAGGTGATGCAAGTTAGGAGCCAATTTTCGATTTGTGCGAAAGAAGTGAACCGATGACCTGCCAAATCATGCTTCATCCTTCGTCGGAACAACCAGTAATCAGAAGAAGTAATGTCCGGAGAATACAACGGTTGCGGCAAAATATCCTACTTGAGCGTTCCCAAATTTTTTTCACAACTTTTGCAACATGAGGCCAAGCGTTGCCATGCAGAAAAATAACTTTGTCATGTCTTTCCTTGTATTATGGCCGTTTTTCTCGTAATTCACGGCTCAAACGAATCAGTTGCAGCTTATACCGGTCGGCCGTTATGGTATTGCCAGGTTGTAGCAGCTCATAGTACACACCACCCTTTTGGTCCCACCAGATATACAACATGATCTTCGAACCATGAATACTCGGCTTTGATGTTGATGTTGAGGTCGATGGCAACGATTGACCGGGCATAGCATAGTATTTTTTATTTTTGAGTTTATCACACAATATCCATTTTTTATCCCCAGTAACAATTCTATGTAAAAAACCCATTATTTTTGCCTTTGAATCAGCTGCTCGCAACAGAAAAATCGCCTGTCAATGTCTCTCGGTTTCAGTTCATTAGGCACTCAATTGCCTTGCTTTTGAATCATTCTCATGGATTTCAATTGTACAGAAACTGCTTGTTGAGTCACTTCTAATGATTCTGCAAGCTCCTCTTGCGTTTGACTCGGATCTTCATCGAGTAATGCCTCCAACTTTTTGTCTTGGAATTCTTTTGGCTATCCAGAGCGAGGCTTGTCTTCAACACTAAAATCTCCATTCTTGAAACGTCGAAACCATTCCCTACAAGATTTATCAGTTGGAGCATTGTCACCATAAACTTCGACAATCATTCGATGCGCTTCAGCTGCACTTTTTTTTAATTAAAACAGAAATCTAAAACCTCCCGCAAATGCTGCCTAGTTAACACAAAATTGAACATATTCAACACAGTTGAATACAAGATTCTTTTATGAAACTCGAAGCGATATTAACTAAATATTATTGACAGATGTCAATACCTGTCCGAAACTACCGACTTCAGCTGTTACTATTAAATATTCATAATAGCCAGAGCCATCTTTTAAAAACAAGCCGAACTAATTTGTACTCCTAACATTTTAAATACTTGAGTAATATATGTTAAGAAATAAACTATTTTACATATAATATAAAAATATTTTATATTACTTGTGCAAATATTATTAGTTTTATTTTATTTGAACTAACTTGAATAACTATATAATACATAATTTTTAATATAATTAAATAAAGCTTGAATAACGTTACGGTATAATATAATTTTGGTATAAATGTAAAACAGTTTGTGACGTAGGCACCACGTCGTAGCCGATTTAGCTACATACACCCTGAGTGCCTTGCACAAAAATAATATATATATTAGCAATATGCTTCAGTCTCTCTCTCACTCTCTCTCTCTCCCACTCTCTATGATGCAAAAATGCAGGCCGGCCGCTCGCGGCTGTCCCTCCAGCCAACGGAAACCTATCGCTTCCCCAGGGCAGGGAAGTAGCAATCCCTCGCCACCCTCACTGCAAACCCGCTGACACACACTCTCGCTCTCTCTCTCTCTCACTCTCTCTCTCTCTCTCTCTTTTTTTCGCTTGAATAAGTGAGGACACTCACCTTTGCTGTTTACGAAGCTCGTCCGCCGGCCGTTAAGCTCCCGGCACCGCTGCACCTGACTCCTGCGGCTGTCCCTCTGAAGGAGGGCTGTCGGACCTCGCTGCGAGTTCACCTGGATGCTGCCTATCTCCGCCTCACCCTCGGCTTCAGAAGTCGCCGTGGCAACCACTAGTCGCCTCCTGCTGACTCTTGATCTCCCCGCCCCCCGGCTCTCTGCTACACTGCGCTTCTCCGTCGTCGCTCCTCTTTCTTACGCTGCACACTTAACTTCTTCTTCACTCTCTCTCTCTCTCTCTCACACACCTCTTTCCTGGCTTCACTCACTCACGGCGCTCTCTCTCCTCCTTGTCAAAAAGATAACTCTTCACTTTTCCGTGAAGCGCGGAAAACTACTTACTCCGCGGGAGCGCACAGCTAGACTAACTATTGCGCTTGCTCTCTTCTCCCCTTCCCTCGCTGCTCTTTAATTCCCCGCCGATCGTGGCCGCCAGTTCGAAAATCGCGTAATTTTCGAACGTTGCCTGCTTTCCGAAAAATCCTTCTAAACGGCTTCCCCCAACCGGCAACCCGGCGACAGTCGAGCAAGAATATTAACATTACATTCTTCGTCGACGACCTATGACGGACTCTCCGTCACAAGTTAAAGGATACGTGAGATCATTTTTCTATTTGAAAAGACAAGATTAACCCGTTATGACATGCAGAGACTGGCTTCGACGCTTCAAAAATAATCATTTTAAACTTCAGGATAAAGAACGTTCTGGCTCACCGAAAAATATTTGAAGACAATAAATTTGAGAAATCACTTAATTAAGACCGATGTCAGACGCTAGCAGAACTTGGAAAAATATTGCAAGTCGATGAGTCAACAGTTTCAAAACGTTGAAAAGTGTTAGGAATGATCCAGAAGCAAAGACATTGAGTGCCGTATGAATTGAAGCCACGAGACGTTGAACGGCGTTTTATCACATGTGAACTACTGCTCTAACGGCAGAAAAGAAAAGGTTCTTTTGAACCGTATCGTAACTGGCGATGAATACACCACGATAATTCAAAGCGTGGAAAATCGTGGGGTAAGCCCGGCCATGCATAAACATCGTCCGCAAAACAATATATTCATGGTTCGAAGCTTCTTCTCTGCATTTGGTAGGATCATCAGGGTATTATTTATTATGAGCTGCTCAAACCAAATGAGACAAAGTGATTTTGTTACATGACAACGCTCGGCCTCATTTTGCGAAACCAGTAAAAACCTACCTGGAAACGCTTCAATGGAAAGTTCTACCCCACCCGCCGTATTCACCTGACATAGCCCCTTCTGATTTTTACCTATTCCGTTAGATGGCACATGGTCTGGCTGGACAGCGCTTCTATTCTTACGATGATACTAAAGAATAGATCGATTCTTGGATAGCCTCAAAAGACATATCGTTTTTCCGATGCGGAATTCTTATACTGCCAGAAAAATGGATAAAAGTGGTCTCTAGTGATAAGAAATACTTTGAGTGAAATGTTTTTGTGCCTTGTATTTTAAATAAAGCTTATATTTTGTAAAAAAAACAGCAAGAACTTATTCAAGATCCTAATACTTTCTAAAAAATTAAGTTTTTAAAGTGTTACAAATAATTTTAATTCTGTTAGAATTCAAATTATTTACTTATTCATAAAAAATAATATTCCTAGGAATTATATATTGTTGAGGATTGGGGAATATTAAGGAAGAGATACAATTGGAGCGTCAACAAAAAGCGTTTTTTCGTGAATTTTTTTGGCAAAGTATTCAAATAAATTAAAACAAAATTTTTCCCATAAAAAAGATATATATTTAAACTTTATCTTATAATTTTTTTATGACAAAATATTAAAAACCGTGCAAGATGTAGTACATTTGCAGAGAGTCCACAAAAAAAACCGTTTTGCGGTGATCGCCGCTGCTCATAACTGGATTATCTTAATGAAAAAAAAAAAGAGAAGATCATTGGATAATTGTATAATGCTCTGGTTGAATAAAGGATTTTGAAGAATTTCCATTTTTCACAAAATGGCGGATGTTGGAAGCTAAAATTTGGTTTTTGACTAAAATTTTGTATACATTTTTGACTATAAAAAACAAAATATTTATCGCGCAAAAAAATCCTTTATTTAAACAGGAAATTTATATTTAAGTGTACAAAATTTCAAGTCGATAAGCTAAGCCGTTCTCGAGCTACAGTGATAACCGATTTCGAAAACATAGTTTCGAGAAAAACCCGTTTAAAGTTTTAAGAACGATTACATGCAGCTAGAATTTTTTTTTTACTTAAAGTGAATCGTCTATTTTAGCACGATAAAATGTTTCTTTCTCTTCTTTATTAGTGACCTCAGTAGTAATTTTACGGCGTCGGAGAGCAATTTTTGCTTCCCGAGTGCTGTCTAATGAACGACGGTTAGCTGAACCGATTGGATTGCAATCTTCCTGCTTCGCATATTCGTATGCGTGCAGTCCCAATTTAATCCCCATCGCGTCAAAAATGGATAACAGCCCTCGTGTTCCCTCATTGAATGTGCAAGTAGCGACATAGGCGGCTATGCTGACAGTAGTCAGGCTCGAAGGTAACGTTTTCGGCATAATCTTCCGGATGCTTTGACTTAACCCATTAAGGACCAAAAGAACACTTTTTACGTTTTTTTTTAGCGGCATAACTAACTATGAAATCGTTTGTGAAAAACGTCGAAAAATATTATTTCCGATACACAATTTCCTGATCTTTCGATTAGCGGAGTCAGAATTTCAAAAAAATGCATATTAAAAAAGTTGTTATTGTTCAATTAACAAAAAACACGAAATTTCGATAAAAAAAAATGTTTCGTTCTATATCTTCGCAATGAAACTGGAAGCCGATTTTTTTAAACTGTGCATTTCTTGCGTCCATGGACCCTAACCTTCAAAATCCCCTATAAGGTTTTTTGAAATTAAACATGGCGGTATCCAATACGGCGGCTCAAAGATAAATTTTTTTGTTTCTTCTAGTATTTTTTAATAAAACAACTTTTTTGTGATGAATGTTCGTAAAAATAAGTTTATAGGAAATTTTTGGGTCGCTGATCATGAATCTGCTATAAGTTTTCCAAATTCAAAATGGCGGATCCAATATGGCGGCTAAATATTTTCAAAATTATTCGAATTTCATAAAAATTGGTATACAGGGTTTTTTTAGGTCGCTGATTATGAATTTGGTAATTATTTTCCCAAATTCAAGAAGACAGATCCAATACGGCGATAGTTAATGCTGAAAACCATTCTTATTTTATGAAAATTAGAATGTAAGAGTTTTTACGATCACAAATTCTATGAAAATATCGTCTTTTAGTTGTAAATTCATGTTGCCCAGCTCTTACCATGTGGAGGTAAACGACAAAACTAAGAGCCTCTTTTTTCTTTTTTTTTTTAGTTTTTATATTTTTTAATTTTTTTTTGCCTGTTTTTTTTTTTGTATTTTTTATTATTATTTATGTTATAACTTATTGGTGTAAAAGTAGAAAACATGAGGAAAATACATAGATTTTGCAGTCTTCACACATTTTTGTTCTGGGAGAGCATTTTTTGAAATTTTGACATTTTTTTTTCAAAGAAACAGTTATAGATGTGTTTGAGTTTGCTAACCCACCTAACCCTGGCCACAGTGTGTCTATTAATTATTTGTTCTGTTATATATACCATATGACAAGCAAAATATATTAGATAACCAAGCTATCCATAACCTCAAAAACCCAAAAAACCACCCCTATCAAACCACAAGCTGGTAAACCCACGTAACCCTGGCCACAGCATGTTTATCTATTATTTTTTTTAATAAATATATTCTACATCACAAGCGAGCTATGTCCGCAGAAATCCGACCCTTCACCCCTAACCCGCTGAACCCTAAAAAACCTCCCCTACCAAACCACAAGCAGGCTAACCCAACTAATCCCTGCCACAGCATGTTTGTTAATTATTTTTTCTGTTATTAAATATATCCCGTATCACAAGCGAACTATATTAGCTAACCAAGCTACTCCTAACCTCCAACCGTTCAAAATCCAAAAAACTACCCCTATCAAACCACAAGCAAGCTAATCCATCTGAACCTGGCCCCAGCGTGTTTTTTGATGATTTTTTTTTTTTAAATAAATATATCCTACATAATAAGCAATTTATGACAGCAAACCATTGTACCTCTAACCCAATGAATCCCTAAAAAACACCCTTACCAACCCACGAGCAGGCTACCGCCCTCAACCCTGACCACAGCGGCGTTTATCGCTCATTTCTTCTTAAGATAATTGTCAAATCGAAACCTGGGATGAAAAAAGTCACGTCTAAAAATAAGTATCTAATGTAGTACGTTGTATTATTATTTTCAAATAAATTATATTAAAAGTTATTCTTATAAAAGACTATATTTTTGACTCATATGTAAATTAAAATGTATTATCTGACATAGTTTTCACAGTTATGATAATCTTCAAAGAAG
This sequence comes from Chalcis sispes, assembly GCA_949987625.1. Taxonomy (NCBI): domain Eukaryota; kingdom Metazoa; phylum Arthropoda; class Insecta; order Hymenoptera; family Chalcididae; genus Chalcis; species Chalcis sispes. The sequence goes on along the minus strand of OX465095.1, from coordinate 25,879,416 downwards.
TGCTTGAAACATAATGACTTTTTACACCAACCACGTCGTATTATTGCAACATTCTTACATCCTTCTACTTCGCAGTTGACATTACAAGATTCTCTAAACTAACATCAACAGGATTATCAGTTTTATCTGGTTTTTGAGTAACATAGCCGCTTTTATACCAGGAATATTTAAAAATATCCGTATATCTCGGTGAAGAAAACTGGTTATGTACCAGCGATTGTAATGTTATAATGTTATTTCTTACATGTAATTTCAAGTCATAATCCATCAGCATTACTTGATCTGAAAATTGCCTCACGAAATTTTTCCAAACCCTAAAACCATATACATCAAGAGGTTAGATCTTCCCTGTGGTTCCAGTGGGAATTTTTTTAATTTTAACAATTTTATTCGCTGGCATCGTTTTCTCTTTAACTCTATCACAATGTCCACTACAAGAATCAAGTAAAAGTATAAATTAAGGACCAACATTTGGATAAAATACTTTTTTTAACCAAATTTTGAAGCGCTCTGAAATAAATAAAATGTTGCTATAGAATACTTTTTGATATTATTGCATTATTATAAATAAAAATAATCTCACCTGTAGTTAATTTTCCAGATTTTGATGCTTCCATATGCACATTATTTTGTTTTATTAAAGTTGATTGTACTATAGGACCGAATTTACCAGTTTCTTCTTTTAATACTAAAAAAAGTGGTGATAGAAGTTTCCCTGTAGCTGATATAGTTGGTTGAATTGCGTAACTGTGCGTTGTCGATGAAACTGACTGTACCAAACATTGCACTTGTTTTTCTCCTTTTATCGCTAATGTCCTTCCTTAATACATTTCTAATTGGAAACCACTCTGATCTGAATTATAAATATTTGCTATTCCGATTCTTGGTATACACGATTTTACGTTAGCAACAAAAGCTTCAGCACTAGCTTGAAGCTCTGAAGCATCTTCTAGTGTTTTTTTAGTAATAAATTTATTTATTTTTCTGGACACAATTCTATGAGCTTTTTTAAACTTTAATACCCAATTCGCAAAAGCCTTGAATTTTACATCTTCTGAGCCGAGTTCTTTTTGTGCTTGTAACGCCCATTTACCGTATATTCTTGTCATGCACTATCGAACTAGCTTCAATAGCCGCTTTGAAATTGTCTTATGTATGCTGGCAGATTCGGGCAATTTTTTCTCGATACGTATCACCTTTATTTATTGTTTTGGCCTAATGTTTAAGTTGACTTATTGATGAAACTTTTCGAAATCTATTACTTACAGTTTCTAATTTTAAATTTTTTCCCTTTTTTCCGCTTTTCCAATATTCTACGGTATTATTTTTATATTCAAATAATACTACTTCAACATCATTTGTACAATGATTCGTTGGTGCAAATTTTGGATCAGGAAAGGGATGTTGTATTTTATCTTCGACTATTTGAGCATGACTTTCTTTATATTCTTTATGGAAATCTAACGTTTCTTTAACGATCATGTCCACATCATTGAACTTGGTGCTGCATCTATTAATATTTGTTATAACTTCTCTGATAATTCAATTTCTTTGAAATTAATCTCACTGCTTGGTATTTGTAAGTTTTGAAAATATGCGAATAATAAATTCAATACGTTCAAAACATTAACCTTCATAATTGAATCTAAAATAAAAGCACTAAATAAATATTTTTTTCGCAGTTGTAAAGTTAAAAAGAAAAACCTCGTCTAATACATATTTTGTTTTACAAATCGAAAGATGTGATTGGAATTTTACGTGAATAGTGACATAAATACTTACGTACTAATCAAAAAATTTTCTTCTTTTTATTTATAATATTCTTGTGCTAAGAAAATTTCATATAAAAATACAAGTAAATATGTTTATACATCAAGCACAATGAATAATTCACTTTAGTTGAACTGTTATTATTTATCAAATGCAAGCCGGATGTTTTCCCCAATGATGTTTACACAAGAAATTATCTTCCTCATAACATGGATTGGATAAAAATGCAGATAACGTATGCTTTGTAAACATTATAACTTTCTTAAAAGAGCAATGATGATAGTAGTAATCTAATCAAACTTTGTTATAAATTATTCTTTAAACGAAAAATAACAGAACAATACATTATATTATTACACTCAATTACAATAAATATAAAATTAATACATTGAAATTTTAATATATAACACTCATTCCGTTTTTTAAATGGCCAAGAATTAAAGAGACTTCTTTCAATTTACAATAATAGCAAATAATAAATTATTTCGAATATATATATAAAATTCGAATGTTATTACATAATTATTTTATGAAGTGATTCCTCAATAATTTTGGAACTATTTTATAATTATTTTATGAATTAATTCTAAAGGAATCAAAAAGCGGACATAACATTAATACAAAATTAATTCTGAAATGATTTTATTATATCATGAATTAATTCAGAATTAATTTAGAATTAATTCATGCTGTGTGGGTAGCCCTAACAATCCTGAAGCAGGCTCAATTTTTTAAATTTCTAACATATTTTTTTTAATGGCGCCATAATTTATTACTTGCTATTATTGTAAATTGAAAGAAGAGTCATCAATTTCGTGAGGCAATTTTCAGATCAAGTAATGCGGATGGATTATGACTTGAATTTACATGTAAGAAAAAACATTATAACATTACAATCGCTGGTACATAACCAGTTTTCTTTACCGAGATATACGGATATTTTTAAATATTCCTGGTATAAAAGCGGCTATATTACTCAAAAACCAGATAAAACTGATAATCCTGTTGATTTTGGTTCTGGAGAATCTTGTAATGGCAACTGCGAAGTAGAAGGATGTAAGAATGTTGCAATAATACGATGTAGTTGGTGTAAAAAGTCATTATGTTTCAAGCACTTCTTTGAAGATTATCATTACTGTAATAACTATGTCAAATAATACATTTTAATTTACATATGAGTCAAAAATATAGTCTTTTATAAGAATAACTTTTAATAAAGTTCATTTGAAAATAATAAGAAAACGTATTACATTAGATACTTATTTTTAGACGTGACTTTTTTTATCCCAGGTTTGAATTTGACAATTATTTCAAGAAGAAATGAGCGATTAATGCCGCTGTGGTCGGGGTTGAGGGCGGTAGCCTGCTTGTGGGTTGATAAGGGTGTTCTGTAGGGATTCATTGGGTTAGGGGTACAATGGTTTGCTGTCATAAATTGCTTATTATGTAAGATATATTTATTTAAAAAAAAAAAAAATCATCAAAAAACACGCTGGGGCCAGGTTAAGATGGATTAGCTAGCTTGTGGTTTGATAAGGGTAGTTTTTTTGGATTTTGAACAGTTAGGGATTAGGAGTAGTTTGGTTAGCTAATATAGTTTGCTTGTGATATGGGATATATTCAATATCAGAAAAAATAATTAATAAACATGCTGTGGCAGGGATTAGTTGGGTTAGCCTGCTTGTGGTTTGGTAGGGGAGGTTTTTTGGGGTTGGGCGGGTTAGGGGTCAAGGGTCGGATTTCTTCGGGCATAGCTCGTTTGTGATGTAGGATATATTCATTAAAAAAAATAATAGATATACATGCTGTGGCCAGGGTTACGTGGGCTTACCAGCTTGTGGTTTGATAGGGGTGGTTTTTTGGGTTTTTGAGGTTATGGATAGCTTGGTTATCTAATATATTTTGCTTGTTATATGGTACATATAACAGAACAAATAATTAATAGACACACTGTGGCCAGGGTTAGGCGGGTTAGCCTGCTTGTGATTTGTTAGAGGTGGTTTTTAGGGGTAACACACCCCAAAAAAATTTTTGCTTAAAAAACCCTGAAATATGTCAATTTTAATTTCTTATTTTCTGATTATAAATGCAGTTTTTAACCCACTCGACCTTATTTAACAGATTTTGGATCGCAAAATAGCATAAAAAAATAGAACTTTGACCTCTATAGAAAAAGGCGTTGCAGTCCCTTGGTGTTAAATTTATATCAGTAGAAGCGCCTACTTATAAGAAATATTTTGGCGTTGATTTTATTTAAAAATATTTTTTAGATGCAGAGATATATTAAAAAAACGATATTTTGAGGTGGTTTTCATGGGTGGATTTCACCCTTTTAAAGTGGATGCCAGCCGATAAAAAAAAGCACGTGTCGAATATTTTTTTGAGTATGACAAAATATCCAAAAATTATTAAAATCGGTGGGGTTGGGTTGAGGTGGTTCACTTGTAAATTCTATCTATCAAAAAAAAAAGCAATTTGATGAATCGCTAAAGTGAAATCAGGGAGAGACATACTTGTGACACTAATAGTTGTTCGTTACAATCAACAAAATATAGTCGATTGTTGTCATTATTATTGCAAATACTATTTTTCCAAAATACACGCTGCATCAAATAAAAATTTTGCAATTATCTTTGGTATAAAAAAAAGTTAAAAAAATTTTTCTAAAAAACGGTGAAAAACACAGAATCAAATAATTAAAAAAAAAAAGTAAATTTTGCAAAAGTAAATTTTTGCTATATCTGTTAGCGGCAATCGATTCTACGGAAAAAATTACATAGAAAACATGTATAGTAAACTATGAAAATGTTAATTGTTTATTAGTAAAACTTAAATAATCAAATTATTTTCATTGTACCCTGGATTTGCTAATGCTATCATTGTAAATTATATTATGTAAATATCAATAAAGAAAGTAACCATTATAAAAAAAACCTTATTGAAAGTAAAGTTACCTTGACAAGGTTGAAAAAAATAAATAAATCAACAGTAATCTTGAAAGTGTTTTTTATTCAATAACTACAAAAAATAAGTACAGTATTTGAAAGATCAAGAGTAATGTATTAGGTTGCTGCAGATGAAATGGCCGATTTAGCAATGACATAAAGTTGACTGCAATTTTAGTGTATTATGTTGGCACAAGGCGGCGCAAATGATATGACATTGAAGTATAAATACTGCTACCTTGGTTTATGCAGTCATTTCTGTTTTGCACTTCATAGTGATCGTAAAAACAAAAAGAGAAAGTGAACATGGAAGTGAAACAAAAACGGCTACTTTTACTATACGAATTTAAATTAGAGCACAACGCAACGGAAGCAACGAGGAATATCAACAGGGCATTTGGGCCTGATACAGTTAGCGAACGAACCACTCGGCGGTGGTTCGAAAAATTTTGATCAGGAGATATGGACCTTGGAAATGAGCCACGTGTGCACCCAGGACCATTGATCGATAACGACGAGCTGCGTGCATTAGTGGAGTCTGACCCCCGCCGAACCATAAGATATCTTGCCGAGAAATTAGGCGTTCACAATTCGACAGTTTGCCGCCAATTGCAACTACTTGGAAAAGTGAAAAAGTTTGACAATTGGGTTCCGTATGATCTTACCGAAAAAAACATGACGTGTCGAATAGAGATTTCAAGTTCTCTTCTTTTCCGCAACAGAAAGGAACCGTTCTTGCACCGAATGATGACCTGCGATGAAAAGTGGATTTTATACAATAATCGTCGCCGATCGGCCCAATGGCTAGATGCCGATGGAGCGCCAAGACACATGCCGAAACCAAGCCTTCATTCAAAGAAAATAATGGTAACTGTTTGGTGGTCTGTAGCTGGAGTTATCCACTATTCATTCCTGCAACCTGGCGAAACCATTAATGCTGAGAAATACTGTGCTCAACTGGATAAAATGCATCAAAAATTGATAGTCTAACGACCTAGGCTTGTCAACAGGGATGGAGTGATACTGCTTCATGATAACGCACGACCTCATGTATCGAGAACAGCGGTCCAAAAATTAAACAAGTTGTGCTATGATACTTTTTCTCACCCTCCATATTCACCAGACCTCTTACCAACAGATTACCATTTCTTAAAACATTTGGATCACTTTTTGACAGGAAAAAGATTTAATAATGAAGCTGCTGTCAAAAAAGGCTTTGAGGAGTTTCTTCGAACCAGAAACTCGGGCTTCTACAAAACTGGAATAAATGTGCTTGTATTTCGTTGGGAAAAGTGTGTTGCATCTATTGGTACCCATTTTGATTAAATAAATTGTCTTTATAAAAAGTTACAGCTGTTTAAAAATTTATTACTAAATCGGCCATTTCATCTGCAGCAACCTAATATTTTTAACAAGTTAGATTTTTATAATCTTTACTACTTCAAAGTGTTAAATATTTTTATAACTTTATCAAGATAACTTAGATTACTTTCAATAAACTTTCTTTATTATGGTTACTTTCTTTATTGATAATTACATAATATAATTTACAATAATAGCATTAGCAAAGCCAGGATACAATGAAAATCATTTGATTATTTAAGTTTTACTAATAACCAATTAATATTTTCATAATTTACTATACATGCTTTCTATCGGATTTTTTCTCTTAAATAGATTACCGCTATCAGATTTTGCAAAAATTCACTGTTGAGATAATTTGTTTAAGCAATTTGTTAATTATCAAATTAAAAAAAAAACACGTATTTCTCAATTTTTGCCCATGGCAAACATCCAATCGTTAGTGTATCCTTATCTTTATAGTTGTAGCTATGGGCTTTAATGGGTTAAGAAAAGAAGAAAATTGTCTACCGTGTAAATACTGTAAATGGGGTGGCTATTTTGGTGCGCTCTCAAAGAAATGCATCAAAGATACGGGACGCTAACCTGCTGGACAGATATATGATAGGCATGATACGGCGGTTTATGCGTTTACGGTAGCCACTGTGTCAGGTATTTCGAGTTCTTTTATTACGATTTATTATTTTGAAAATTAAGAAAGCGCGTACAGATGTGAGTGTCTGTAAGATTTGTTTTATTTTAGTAGTATGGGGAGTTTTTATGTGACCATTGGTTAGACATAACGTTTAAGTCTGCTTTATTAATAAAAGATATAGCTTTGAGCTGTTGAGGACATAACATTGGTCGTACTTCAGCTTTTCCCATTATTTTGGTGGTTGATAAAAATAAGCATTATTAATTACGTACATTTTTGCTTTACGAGTATATACACGTGATGCGTTAAGCGGTAGAAAGAAAATCAAAGAAAGAAGAGAAACGAAAAAATATAAATAATATTTGAACGATGACGAGGCCGACGTTACATTGTAATAGAAATCGCTCAAGATCTTATGTAAGAATTTTATTGATAATCTTAAGTAAGAACTTGATTTAAAACTTATGAAATAAGGTACAGAAAAATTATCTATAAAAGAATAATAAATTTAAATTTGTAAAAGAAGGGTGTAATGTAGTTACTTCTGTACGTTACAAGCAAATCGAACGAAAGAATTAAGCGCTCTTGTAATACAGATTCATATGTAATATCGCACAATACTGCACAAAAGTAGTCAGAAAAAAGGAAAATAAATTTAATATTAAAGCTGCTCTTAGATCATTTGGTAGTATTTTTCTGATTTTTTCTGAGTTGTTAAAAAATGGCATCAACCTTCTTTAATTTTCATCTCACTACTAGTTTCTAAAAGAAATTGGGTTATTGGGTATTATATTAATTTCCAGATATTTGACTTAGAGTTGGAGGAGTCGATCGTGGATCCTTCAAAGATAACTTTTGGTATTCGATCTAAATTGATATCGTTAACAGTGACATTTATTTTAATTATTATAACTTTGCTTTTAAAAAAGTTAAGTTTAAGACCAAGGTTAGTAGCTCCTTGGGTTATCCTAATGATATCGTTGACTTTTAAGACTTCTTCTCCTAGGCATCTTAAATCACTTTTCTTCATAATGATAAAATCATCTGTATAGATGTTATAATCTCAGTCTACGCCTGAAAAATAATATGTATATAGAAACTAGATGAGGACCTAGCATTGTGGATTGGAGTACTGCAGAAAAGTTTTACTTTTTAATAGCTTGAGTTCGATTTTTCAAGTATAATTGTAACTATTTACATGATTTATTTAAAAAGTGAAGTGTCTTTAGAATTTTTAGTAATTTAGTATGAATGATTCTATGGGAACTCTTAGAAGAATGAAAAATACCACGATTGAAATCATCCTATTTTCAGCGTCTAGTCTACTAAAATTTAATAGTGTATAAAGAGAAGTGTTTGTACTATATATATATATACCAGACTGTTCAATAAGTTTTGCGGTTCAATAAAAGAGGGTGTTGCTACTAGTCTAAATTTTTTTTTGTTATGTTGGTACACTCTTCATATGAACGTATGTGAAGTTTAATTTCAATCTGCCAAATCATTCTTTGTTTACAAGCCATTTAGTATCGACGTGTCACAGTATTTTTTTACAATTGAAAAAATCAAGTATCGTGCAGTGATTGAATTTTTATTTTTGGAAGGTTTAAAAGCACAGGAAATTTATGAACGAATATTGAAAGTGTATAAGGACTCTTCGCTTTTAATTAGTACAGTAGAAAGATGGGTTGCTGAATTTAAACGTGGTTGTACAAGCCTTGAAGACGATCCACGTCAAGGACGTCCAATAATAGCAACAACATCAGAAATCGTAGAAAAAATACAGGATATCGTATTGGAAAATCGTCGAGTGACTGAAAAAGATTTAGTAGAAGCCCTAGGCATCTCATTGGGCAGTGTAAGCAATATTTTAACTAAAGTATTGGGTTTCAGAAAGCTGTGTGCACAATGGGTGCCGCATTCGCTAACAATGGAACAAAAACACATTCGAATGCGACTTTCTCAGCAACATTTAGAGCGTTTTCAAAAGAATAAAGTGAATTTTGTGCGTCGATTCTTCACTATGGATGAGACTTGGGACTATGACCATTATCCTGAATCAAAACAAGAGGCTAAGGAGTGGTTTGAACCTGGTTCTTCGGCTTCGAAACGAGTTCGTGCCCAGAAATCGGCCAAGAAGGTGTTAGCATTAGTTTTTTGGGATGCGAAGGGAATTTTGCTTGTGGATTACTTGCAAACTGGTAAAACAATAAATTTTGAATATTATTGTAACCTTTTAGAACAGCTAAAGAAAAACTTCGTGAAAAAAGACCCGGTTTGCAGAAGAAAAAAAACCTTTTTCATCAGGACAATGCACCGTGTCACAAGAGCATTTTGACAATGGCTAAAATCCATGAAATAAAGTTCGAATTGTTGGAACATCCACCGTATTCACCAGATTTGGCCCCTAGCGACTTCCATCTGTTTGCAGACCTAAAAAAATTCATGCGTAAGAAGCGTTTTTCATCAAATGATAAGGTCATAACAGATGTAAAAGCGTATTTTGCAGCCCTTCCAGATTCTCACTTCAGAGATGGAATTCATAAATTGAAATCTCGTTGGAACTAGTGTATTGATGTTTAGGGAAACTATACTGAATAATAAAGTATATTTTAAACCATAAAATTGTGTTTTTCTTATCGAACCGCAAAACTTATTGAACAGCCTGGTATATATATAACACATCGTTTAATAAGTCCCGAGACTAACCTAGAGATGGTGCTAGTAGTAACAAACTAGCCACGTTTCCATAGAGTGCGAACCTTTACATGAAACGTGTAAAAATTTCACGTCGATCGGATCACAGACAGCAGAGTCATCGAGGTTAGAGTAAAGTCACTTTGTAATTTGTTTGAAAAATGGAAAAAAGCGAGTTGCGCGTGTTGATAAAACATTGTTTTTTAATGGGTAAAAACACCGTAGAAGCCCAGCAATGGCTTGAAAAATATTACCCAGGCTCCTCTCCATCCAAACCAACGATTTGTCGTTGGTATGCTGAGTTTAAACGTGGTCGTACGGACACAAACGATACGGAACGTTCGGGTAGGCCATTGTAAGCCGTTACACAGGAAAATGTGAGTGAAGTGTTAAAAATTGTAATGAAAAATCGCAAAGTAAAGGTTCGTGAGATTGCAGAAATGACACGAATATCATCTGGAAGCGTATTTACAATCCTTCATGAAAAATTGAGCATAACAAAGGTTTTTTCCAAGTGGGTTCCGCGATTGCTTTCAGTGGAACAAAAACAGCAACGAGTCGACGGTTCAGAGAGCTGTTTATCGCTATTTACTCGCAATAAAAAGGACTTCCTGCGTCGATACGTGACCATGGATGAAATATGAATACATCATTTCACTTCAGAGTCGAACCGGCAATTATCTGTGTGATGCATGTCTGGCGAAAGCCGCCCAAAGCATCTAAAAACGCAGCAGTCTGCTGGCAAAGTCATGGCGTCTGTTTTTTGGGATACACATGGCGTGATTTTCATTGACTACCTGGAAAAAGGTAAATCGATTAACAGTGATTATTATATTGACTTGTTGGTACGTTTGAAGGAGGATATCGCAGAAAAACGACTGCACATGAAGAAGAAAAAAATCCTTTTTCACCAAGACAATGCACCATGCCACAAGTCCATGAAAACAATGGCAAAATTGAACGAATTGGGCTTTGATTTGCTTCCCTTCCCCCCGTATTCGCCAGATTTAGCCCCCAGCGACTACTGGCTCTTTGCTGATCTCAAAAAAATGCTCCAGGGAAAAAAATTTGGCTCGAATGAGGAGGTCATTACCGAAACTAAAGCCTATTTTGAAGCAAAGGATAAATCCTTATATAAACATGGCATAAAAATGTTGGAAAGGCGTTGGAAAGATTGTATTACTCTAAAAGGAGATTATGTTGATGAATAAAAATGATTTTTGAAAAAAAATGTTGTTTTCGTTGTTAGTCTCGGGACTTATTGAACGATGTGTTATATATATATATATATATATATATATATATATATATATATGTATCCTTTTCTGACTGACTTATACGGTTTGGTTTTAAATCTCAAATAAAAGGCATAAAGTTGAATTTTATAGTAAAAATTTTATTGTGAGTCAAAAGAACAATCAATGACATTTACTTTTTAAAGATTATCTCATTTAAATGTTGATCGCGACTACGCCGTGTATGGTCCATCCTGATAGGCCTGAAGTTTTTAACGTTAGAGCGCAACGAAATAATTTTTGACAATTAAATAAAACTGCTAAAAATGTACAAATTATATTTAAATCCTTATCTAAATATTAGGTTATGCTATAAAAGAATAAGTCTAAAAATATATAAATATAAATTTTAAATAAAAACAGTTTTAAAAAAATTTCGTTAGACTCCAACGTTAGAAACTTCAAACCCATCCATCCTGAGGGTCCAATTTTGGACGACGCGTTTCAGCATAGCGACTGGTATCTCGCGAATAACACGAGTAATATTGGCTTGCAAAGCGTCGATTAAAGCTGGCTTATCCCTTAAAACCAGAGACTTCGTGTAACCCCAAAGAAAATAATCTCAAGGTGTGATATCACACGATCTAAGCGGCCAATTTACTGGTCCAAAACGTGAAATCAGGTTCTCACCAAAATGATTTCTTAATAAGTCCATTGTTTCTCTCGTTGTATGCGAAGTAGCGCGGTCTTTTTGAAACCAAAGTTCACCGATACCACGGGCTTGAATTTCAGGTAGCAAAAAATCCGCTATCATGGTGCGATAGCGGTCGCCATTGACGGTTACATTCTGACTGAACTCATTTTGAAAGAAATATGGACCAATAATCAACTGGCCCATAAACCACACCAAACTGTGCATTTCTGTGGCTTTAGTGGTAGCTGTTGAAGTTCTTCAGGTTGTTTATCTGCCCAAATACGGCAATTCTGCTTATTGACGTATCCATTGAGCCAAAAATGCGCCTGATCACTGAACAAAATTTCGCGATAAAACAGCGGGTTTTTATTGAGCTGATTTAGAGCCCATTCACCAAAAACACGACGCAAACCTAAGTCGTCCGGCTTCAATTCTTGCACGAATTGAAGTTTGTATGCCTTAAAACCAAGATCTTTACGTAAAATACGCCAAGTTGTTGCGTACGACAAACCAAGCTGTTCAGAACAACGCCAAATCGATTCGTCAAGGTCTTCAGCCACACTCTCAGCTACAGCCGCTATATTCTCTTTACTACGTGCTGGATGTGGTCTAATCGGTCGAGTATCATCCGATAACGTGTGGGGGGTTTCAAATCTGTGGATGGTATTGGCTATAGGTGTTTCGGTAGGTTGACGATGCACACCATAAGTTGCTCTAAGAGCACGAAAAACATTTCTCACAGAACACTGATTTTCGTAATACAGCTAAACAATTTGGATACGTTGTTGCAGTGTAAGTCTGTCCATGATGATTTGTCAAACAATACTGAATAAAAATTGCATTACAGTTTGATAGGAGTCACGCGTGATCTGTAAAAATAGTCTATTGAAAATCAAACCTTATAATGAATCACCCTTTATTTGTCAATTAACTTATTGTTTTAAAAAAATTGAGTTATTTGATTTGTAGCGATTTTCTCTAGGATATTTGACATTGCACTTGATAAGCTTATGAGTCAATATTCAGAATTTTAGAAATTGGGCAAATCAAAAATCGTTTTCGTATTTTTGAGGAAATACAGCTTTGAAAGGAGACTGTGAATGAGTATTTTAGTATTTTTTGTACTTCAAAAAATACCTCTTTGAGATAAAAAGAGGATACTTAATCAACTCCTACAGATTTGGATGAGTTCTGTAAAAGTACCTAATGAATTTCTTTAACAAATGGTTAAGAGAAATTAAACTCCTAAATATTTTTTAAGAACACATTAGTTGTGTATCTCATGGGATGAATCAAGAGTGTTTTCTGTACCGTCACCAACTACAGTAAAGTATTGGTTAAGCTCGTCAGGATCGATTTCGTTTTTATTCTTGATCATACTTATTTTCCTTAGAAGAGATCACATGTTAGTATTTTCTTTAACTTTAGAAAAAGTTGTCTAATAATATGTTTTCCTATGATTACATATTCTACAAGATTTGCTTCTGACTTTAATTAGGACTTTTCCATGAGCGTCAACTGAAGAAGTCAATTGATTTTTCTTTAGAACTATTTTTTTCACAGGTGCAGACATTTCAAGAGTTTGAATGAATGCATTATTAAAAAGTTTGATTTTATCATTTTTTCTAGGACATGCGATGAGTTCATCCCATTTTAGTGAATTGCGATTACATAGAAAACTATCTTGAGAAAAGTTTTTAAAAGCATGGGAAGCTATTTTTCCAATTTGATCATCTATAGTAACAGATATTTGATATCTTGTAGAAATAAGGTTATGCGCCAATAAAGAAGGTATATCTATTTTTTTAAATTCAGTGCATTGATTTTCATAAGCTATAATGCACAATCAGTTAAGGAATGTTTAAGATGTGTAGCTCCAAAATAATAACTATAAGGACTAAATATAAATTGGAACAATCAATTAATTCAGTGAGCCGTTTTCTATTGCTAGATTAACTTCTTGGATCAATGTTGAAATCATAGACTACTATAAGATTTCTGTATTGTGTGAATTCAGATAAAATAATACCTTCTATTAGGTTGCTGAGGATGAAATGGCCAATTTAGTAATAAATTTTTAAACAGCTGTAACTTTTTATTAAGACAATTAATTTAATCAAAATAGGTACCAATAGATGCAACACACTTTTCCCAACCAGATACAAGTACATTTATTCCAGTTTTGTACAAGTCCGAGTTTCTGGTTCGAAGAAACTCCTCGAAGCCTTTTTTGACAGCAGCTTCATTATTAAATCTTTTTCCTGTCAAATAGTGATCCAAATGTTTTGAATCATTCCCATGAATTTTAATCGTACAGAAACTGCTTGTTGAGTCACTTGTAATGAAATTCCATTCCATTCTTAAAACGTCGATACCATTCCCCACAAGATTTATCAGTTGGAGCATTGTCACCATAAACTTCGACAAGCATTTGATGCGCCTCAGCTGAATTTTTCTTCCAATTAAAACAGAAAACTGAGACCTTCTGCAAATGCTAATTAGTTAACACAAAATTAGACATATTCAACACAGTTGAAAACAAGATTTTTGTATGAAACTGGAAGCGATATAAACTGATTATTATTGACAGATTTTAAACCTCTCTAAAACTACCGACTTCAGCTGTTACTATTAAATATTCATAATAGCCAGAGCCATCTTTTGAAAACGAACCGAACTAATTTGTACTTCCAATAAATGAATTCATATATTTCGACTTCTTGCGAATCGAGTAAATAGTTTTGATCATAAAGTATTAGTCAGTTTGTAATTAGTAAAGTTATTTATAAGTATTATTACTTTAAAATAAATATTATTACACTTTGTTGTAAAACGTGAGTTTCGTTTAAATAATTTTTTCAAATACATGTTTACTAAATTTAATTTCAAATTTTGCAGTAAATATTAGGTTGCTACAGATGGAATGGCCGATTTAGTAATAAATTTTTAAACAGCTGTAACTTTTTATAAAGACAATTTATTTAATCAAAATAGGTACTAATAGATGCAACACACTATTCCCAACGAGATACAAGTACATTTATTCCAGTTTTGTGGAAGTCCGAGTTTCTGGTTTGAAGAAACTCCTCGAAGGCATTTTTGACAGCAGCTTCCTTATTAAATCTTTTTCCTGTCAAAAAGTGATTTAAATGTTTTAAGAAATGGTAATCTGTTGGTGAGAGGTCTGGTGAATATGGAGGGTGAGGAAGAGTCTCATAGCACAACTCGTTTAATTTTTGGATTAATCTTGACCGTTCTTCTCGATACGTGAGGTCATGCGTTATTATGAAGCAGTATCACTCCATCCCTGTTGACAAGCCTAGGTCGTTGGACTATCAATTTATGATGCATTTCATCTAGTTGAGCACAGTATTTCTCAGCATTGATGGTTTCGCCAGGTTGCAGGAACGAATAGTGGATAACTCCAGCTACAGACCACCAAACAGATACCATTATTTTCTTAGGATTAAGGCTTGGTTTCGGCATGTGTCTTGGCGCTTCATCGGCATCTAGCCATTGGACCGATCGGCGACGATTATCGTATAGAATCCACTTTTCATCACAGGCCACCATTCAGTGCAAGAACGGTTCCTTTTTGTTGCGGGAGAGAAGAGAACTTGAAATCTCCATTCGACACGTCATATATTGCTCGGTAAGATCATTCGGAACCCATTTGTTAAGCTTTTTTACTTTTCCAAGTTGTTGCAAGTGGCGGCAAACTGTCGAATTATGAACGCCTAATTTCTTGGCAAGATCCCTTATAGTTTGGCGGGGGTCAGACTCCATTAATGCACGCAGCTCGTCGTTATCGATCGATGGTCCTGGGTGTCCACGTGGCTCATTTCCAAGGTCCATATCTCCGGATCGAAATTTTTCGAACCACCGCCGAGTGGTTCGTTCGCTAACTGTATCAGGCCCAAATGCGCTGTTGATATTCCTCGTTGCTTTCGTTGCGTTGTGCTCTAATTTAAATTTGTATAGTAAAAGTAGCCGTTTTTGATTCGCTTCCATGTTCACTTTCTCTTTTTGTTTTTACGATCACTATGAAGTGCAAAACAGAAATGACTCCATAAACCATGGTAGCAGTATTTATACTTTAATATGTCATTATTTGCGCCGCCTTGTGCCAACATAATACACTAAAATTGCAGTCAACTTTATGTCATTGCTAAATCGGCTATTTAATCTGCAGCAACCTAATAGTTTATTGAGATATCTAGCTCTTGAGGGTTTGCAAATAGATGCTATTGGTAACTTATTGACTCCTATGCAGACTTTGAGTAATAACACTTCAACACTCATGTATACAAACCGTTCTTTTCAAAGCTTTGTTTTGGCGATATATTTTGCCTTAAATGGCTTAGTAATGTAGATAACTATTTCATTACCATTTTTTCTATATTTATCATTACGATATTCGTCATAATTATAAAGACAAATTTATTTAAAATGGAAAAGTTAAGCCATGTTTCCGATAAGCAGATGATATGAAAATGGTTGCATTCAAAGAAGTATTATATTTAGAAGAATTAAGATGACATACAAAAAATTGTCTAATGACATGACAAATACGGAGATTGTTTTCATTCATTATTGTTATAGTTTGTGTAATTAACCTTATCTTTAAGCCTCTTTATTAAAATTAAACATTTGTTACCGTTAATCGTCGCGTGCGTTACGCCGACCACTTCTTTTGTTTTACAGTTGAAAAAAAGGATCAGTTTGCCTCTGTTTAGCCCACTTTGATTTCATCACCTGTACAGACATCACAGTGTGCAATTTGTGAGTTACGTTCATGAGCAAAATGTTCATAATTAAAGTACTTACTTTTAAAGTAGTACTTTACTCTAACATGGTCAATAAATTTAAGCGATAAGTAACCTAAATACACTTTGCCTTGAATTTTAAGCATCAGTCTTATATTTCTAGAAATCTCGATAACTACAATAATGGTATTTTTTCCTGTAAGAGTTGGGAAGATGTTGATGACTTTAATACCAAAATTTTCTTTGCTGTCTAAATTTAACTTAATAAATTGCTTTCGAATTACTTCTTCTGTTTTTTTTTTCGACTCTACATCGTACAGACTAATTTTGGAATTGAATTTCAAATCACCTTTTATTTTTAGATCTATACCAGATTCTCTTAGTTTTTGTTGCAATTTTATGAGTTCAACTGATTTCGTTTCAATACGCACAGAATTTCTCTTAGTTTTATCCATATGTATAGTGGGGCCTTGTTGAATCTATATTGGGGTCGGACATTTTGCTACCTCGAAGTAGCTAGAGTTGAATTTTCGGCAAAGGAGGAAATTTCAGATTAGAGAATCTGACATTAGAGAATAGAGAATGTTAGATTGGAAAATCCTTAGGAAAGATTTGTTCAACTATACATTTTATTGAGCCTTCTACTTCATAAGAACTATAATGTTTCTATAATGTAACTTTGTATTTAAACAGGGAACTTGTTGATAAATACATTTAAGAGAGATTTTTCAATAACCTCTGTAACACATGAACAAAAGATTTTAGTGACGCCAGTGCATGAGATAATTACTGTACTCTTGCAGTCTCTTAAAAAAATACTTGTAATACCTTATTAATAGTTTATTATAACACATTAAAAATTACTCACACAGTCAATATTTTTATCAATTGTCGATTCTCAAAAATCGAAAATTTTTTTCTTTTTTAACCGTTCTATTTTGTCTTTTTACTGACCTTTAAAAATTATTTCATATTCGTCCAACCCTTTTAGTGCCAAGGAGCGCCGTCGCGCTGCTCTCGCTAGTTGGACGGCGCTCCTTGGCATTAAAAGGGTTAATGGTATAGCTGATGCCCTTTCGACTCCATCTATTTTTATTTTTTTTTACTGAAAACAAAGATGATATTGCACTTTTTATAAAAAAATTTTTTTTACAGCTAGCCTTAATACCTATATTTCCATATATATATAGCATTAGGAATATTTTGGTTTTTTAAGGAATATAAAAAAAATAAAAACAAATTATTCTCTATTCTATAAGAAATGTACATACGTTACAGTTACAACAAATATTGCAGAAATATGCGCGTTTCAGGCGTGTATGTGTCTGCAGAAATATATGAACCTAGGTTTTATCCACATAACAGAGGAAACCATATAGTACTAAAATTCTCCAATAGATGACTAAATATTGTCTTTTATTATCGCATAGAAGATTTATGTACTTCAGGTTTTTTTAAGAAAGCAATGATTCACGGTATAGTTATCTTACATCTTTAGTATTATTTTACTTCGAAATAATTGAAATTCATCTTAAATTATGTCTAAAACTTATTTAGCGAAGAAGCGGAAGTGTCCATATTTTTTGCATCACACAAGAAATCGTTTATGATACCGCTACTAAATTTAAAAAGTTGAAAAATTTAGCAGAACTTTTGCAATATTTTCTCGATAAAGCGGTGCAGAGTTCTGATTATGCATGTTACAAACGCATAAAAAAAATTCAACCAAAAAAAATTATTGATGCGATCGGTTCAGGTAATAATGCTAACTTGGCCCACACTGAAAACCACGATTTTCGTAAAGCACTCTAGAGCGTATTGAGTATCTGAACGAGACCTTAATTTCGCCGCCCAAAAGAAAGAGACTTGTTGATGATTCTTCTATATAAAGATACGTTATAAAAAAGAAATTAGAATAATTTTTTTCATTCTCTTCTACAACTAGTTCAAAATTATCAGAAGCATATAATGTTTTAATTGATAGATGAATTGATGATATTTATCAATTCTTCTGTAATAAATGGCTTGATAATTTGGAAGTAGCGGTTAAAAATTGTTACAATATTGATGAAAGATTAGAATTTCAATATCAATTTTTTCGTCTGTATTCAAATCTAAAATTTTATCAACATTTTCTGAAGTGACTGTTTATATGATTGACAAAGCACGAATGCTTGTAAAAATTAAGTGAACTTATTCTGAACCTGACATATACCTTGGTTATCCACTGAATGAAAAATCTACTAAAATTGCAATGAAATATTTTCTAAACGACGATTTTGTGCATATATAGTACACACTCGTCTATTAGGTGAAAAAAACTTATGTACGTACGTACATGCATGTCTAAATTGTGTAGAATTCGGCAATATTTATCTTATCTGTCACATGTGTATATAACGGCTGTTTTTTTCGAGGTATAAAACTCTAAGTTGGCAACACTTTTTAATGCTACGTATGGTGTGACAGCTGTCATGCGTTTTATGGTTAGTTTAGTTTGCCATATTATCATGAATAGGTTGACGCCTGAGCAACGTCTGCAAATTGTGCAGATTTATTTTGAAAAAAACGGTTCTGTTTGAGAAATTCATCGCCCACTTTGTCAATTTTATGGCCGACATAATCGTCCATCAGAACAAATAATTCGATTAACCATGGATCGTTTCCGCACCGCGTTTACTCTCACTGATAATATGCATCCATCCAGACGTCATACAGTGCGTAATGAAGAAACCATAGCAGCTGTAGAGTGTAGTATCGATGAAGATCCAAGTGAGTCCATTCGACATCGTGCTCAACAATAAAACCTGTGCCCATTTACATTATGGAAGATTTTACGGAAGGATCTTGGTTTGCGGGCTTATAAAATCTAACTCGTGCAGGAATTGAAGCCGAACGACCACCAGGGGACCTCTGGTTTTAACAGAATGGCGCGACATGCCATACAGCTCGTGCAACCATCGAGTTATTGGAAGAAGCATTTAATGAGCGCATAATTTCTCGTTTTCGACCTGTCAACTGGCCTGCAAGATCTTGTGACTTAACACCGCTGGACTATTTCTTGTGCAGATACGTCGAATCACTCGTCTACGCCAACAAGCTCGAGACGCTTGACCATTTGGAAGACGACATAAGCCGCGTTATTGGCGAGATATAGCCCCAATTATTGGTTAGAGTAGTCGAAAATTGGATCTCTAGTTTGGACTTCCTCCGCGCCAGTCGTGGCGCTCACATGCCCGAAATCATATTTAAATAAAAATGTCAGAAAACTATTTTTCCAATAAAACCAATTTCATGGCAATCAAAACAATTTATCTGTATTTTATTTCATTTCAAAGTTCTATACCTCTAAAAAAAACACCCTTTATTTGTTATGAGGATTCAAAATAATTTATTTTTTTCTTTTAAATCTCTTAAATAACCAAAATATTCCAAATGCCACATATACGAAAATGTAGGTATTGAGGCTAGCTACCCATGGAGAAAATTGAGCCAAAAAATAGCCTTTATGAGAAAAATTCATTTTTCATTTTTTATAAGTGCAATAAGATCTTTGTTTTTTTGTAAGAAAAGAATAAAACAAAAGTTGCAAAAATTAAAAAGAAATATCTACTGACTTGTCTTCGACCCCTCGAATCGAGATGAAAGGTCATAGAAAATAAACTTGATTTTTTAATATAAATGCTCTTAATTATTGCTATTCGACAAAATCGGTCAAAATGCAAATTCGAGATCCAATTTTCTGCTAATCTTGACTCAGGTTTTTCCATGGTTTTCTCTTGTTACAATAATATAGAGCAAATGCTAAGATCAATACCGAAGTACCATAGCACTCTTTTTTCCTTAATTAATTAAACGCCTTATTATTGTTTTTCTATGTTAAGTATTGTTATTATTTATATTATTATCATTTATATTGATTATATTTTATTATGTTAAGAATTAATAAGTATTAATTTTATAATTAAAAAGTTTTAGTTAGTGTAACGTCGGTATATGACCTCCGTTTTTTTCCTGTGTTAGTCGATAAGTTCTCTCTCTGCTTTTCCAGCCCTCGCTCGTCAACGGGAAAGATGCGCATCGATCGTATCGACCGCCCGCATAGATCTATACCCAAGCGCTCCACCACGAAAAAGCCTCCCTCCACAACCTACTCGACGCACTCTTTACTGAACCAGACCGTTGTGAAACCTAGC